>CM060907.1:367130359-369630359 GCA_030737815.1 Allium fistulosum
GCTTCAAGAGACGGTCGGACAACCCATCTTTTATATTTCTAGAGCCACATAGTAAATGCCAAATCCTGACTGGGGCATGGAGCAAATTTGCCTAGTACAAGCAAGAGTGGTTCTACGTGCGTTGTCCTCCCGGTTTCGCCAGGAGATGGGTAGAAGGAAGTAAGTTCATTTTCTAGATCAACACTTGAATTTGGCGAAACTTTCATCTTTTCTGACTCTTTACCCACTTTTTCAGGTATCAATCCACGTCCCGAAGGCTCTGGGTATTCTAAAGCTGTTGCAACTATCTGGGCCCTCCCCGTAGAAGATCGGGACATCAGATCTCTCATTTCAAATTAGTCACTTACAAAGTTCGGGCTGCTGGCGGAAGGTCGCCGAATAAGCCTTCCCCAAGGTGTCCCTCTATCCAGACCTGCTTCGGGCAAAGGAAGAAAGCAGGCCGAGCCTTCAGCACATAACGCCCCTGACACGCCAGAAGAGGGAGAAATTAGAGAAGGCAAGACGCCTGAAGTACCGGGTGAAAATGTTAGTCCCACTCATGACCCGATAGTCGAAGTCCACGATATTGAGACGTCATCTTCCCTATCCAAGGGAAAGAAGAAATTGACCTATAAATTGAGGAGGAAGAAAGTGGGTGGAACTTCTAAAGTTACTCTTATTCCAGAGGAGAGAGAACCTTCCCCCCAACCCTTAGAAAGTTCACTGAAAGGTCTATCGAACCTCACCATTCCTGGTGATCTGCTCAATTATGGTTTCGATGACTCAGAGGCGCTTAAGTTTCATTCGCCCGCTAGAGGAAATGCAGGCGCTCAAGCTCATGTCTAGGGAGAAAAAACTCCTATTAGTAAAGATAAAGAAACCGGTCCATCGGGGGGAGCACTAGGACACACGCGGACACGTGCACTTCACCCTACACTTCAATTTCATCCATTACCCTGATCTTTTCTAACCTGTCGCTATTCTCATTCTATGCAGGTACATGGGACGTAGCCACGGAATCGATCATCTTCGCGGCTCATCCATTTTTCATCATTCTGGCCGGGATTCGGGCACCGACAAGCGCCGAGACAGAGATGACTCCGGAGACCGAGACAATTGCCCCCGAGAATTGACTTACCGAAGGAAATCATATACCCAGTCTTCATATTCCCGTGATCTTCCTTCTCAATCAGAGCAAGGCAGAGAGAAGTCTTCGCAGAAGGGGTCTTAATCTGAAGTTCCCCATGATCAACACTCCGGTTCATCAAGCACACGACAATCTCGGGAACATCGTAAGAAAATGGAACTTTCAAAGCCACCTCCTCCTATTCCTACAACGGATCCGACGATATCGGAGAAGCTGGCCGAACTTAAAGTTAAATTCCACAAAATCTACTTTGATGGTCTGAAGTTCCTTCTAGCGATACATCACATTCTGGGGCATGTTAAACAGAGGGCCATCGCTTGCAACAATGACGTTTATGTTCAACATGATGTGTTTGTCCACCTAGTTGAAAAAGTCTTGGAAGTCTCCGTTGAGCATCAATAGGAAATTGACCGCTTGAAGCTATTTTCGATAAAGATATTATCAAAAATCAGGATGAAGAGCTCTCTTCGTACAAATCCCAACTCGAGGCTGCCGAACAAAGTGCTAAAGATACTGCGGAGGCCGTCACTCGTCTAGAGATGACTCATAAAAAGGAACTTGACGGAGCGGTCCAACGCTGTGGGGTCCTGGCTTTAGAAAAGGACTCTGTCCAAAAAGAAAGGGATGCACTCGCCCTGCAGGTTAGAGAGTTGAAAGAGCTATTCTCTAAGGAGAAGGAAGAGAATATAGCTGCTCAAGAGGAGTCCCAACGATACTGCAACGAGATTGTTGTTACATGACTCTTGAAGGCAAAGCTCGACGATGAGCTTTCTAAGGTCGAGATGGTGAAGGATGAAGCCCGTGAAGAGGGCAAAAGAATAGCATCCGCAGAGATTGAATCTCGCCTTGAGGCGGCTACAGAGGCCGGTAGAGAGGAGATCAAAAGCTTGTTCGACCCACTGATAGCCGAATACAACGCCCGTGTCCTCATGCATCGGGACTTGACTTTTCTTGGCGAAGGCTACCTTGAATCTCTAGCCGAGGCATGGGAAACTTTGATAAAGATTAAAAAGGTCGAATCGGGTACCGAGAAGGTTGACGAGGATGCTTTAGTAAAAGAGTTTCTCAAGGGGAACGAGCCTTCAGACTTGTCTGCAACAATGGCTCTCTTTAGTAAAGGGTCTTCCCCATCAAAGGAGAAAAATGACCTGGTTGGTCCGTCTGGAACCGGGCCTTCAGCTCCTCCTCCTATCAATCGGTTGATCGGCCAGTACTTGATCCGTTCGAACAACACGCCGGTTACGATCCGGAAGACCCTGGCCTTGGCATTCACGTGCTATCTCCCATTCTAGAGGGTGAGACTCCTCGGACGGTCGAAAGCCAGCAAGAAATCGGTATATAACTCTTTTTCCTAAAGTTCGAAGAACCGTCGCTTTCAGCAAGAGGTTATTGTATTCTAACGTTCATCCTTTGTGTTTTTATGCAGGCCGATCCGATCCTGAACCGACTCCAAGGAGCGATGATGCCAAGGAGGAGATGGGGAAAGTGAGCGATGCTACTCACGCAGGAGTAACCCCCGGTCATGATGCTCAGGTGATTGGGGCGCTTGACGATGATAAGTCTGAAACTTTGTCCCCCGTGAAAGGGAGTTATGAAATCAAAATTACGGGCACCTCCGGACACACTTCGAAAGTGTGTATGAAGGAGCAACTTGCGGAAGAGAAAAGGAAGAAGGTTGAGATCGAGGTCGAGTCCCAAGTAGTAGAACTTGACGACCCATTGAACAGGCCTCTAAAAGTCATTCTTCCTAGCAAATCCAAACCACTGGATGTTCCTCCTCCCATTCCTGACACCGCTTCTTTGGCGATCAAAACGTCCAAGAGAAAGCGTGTGGGGGAGGAGTCGTCCGAGAAAACAAAGGAGGAAAAGAAGCTAAAGAAATCGAAGAAGTAGCCACTACACTCGTTCAACGAGGGTTAGCTTAGATCATGTAACTACTTTTACTTATTTATTTTCGTAGTCAATGTAGATTGACTTTTGACTCCGAATTTTGGAGGAGTGGTTGTATAACCCCATTTTGGATTAATGAATAAAGTTTAGTTTCTTCGTCTTTCAAATGACTTCTGCTTTTTAGCTTTCTGTATAACTGTGGTCGAAACTCAAGTTCTTGTGAGTTACATAAATTCCCAATCCATTTTCACATTGCTCGGAGATTCTTTGGAATTGTACATCTCTTGTTTCACATTTCTGGTACTTAGAATATTTTTTAATCCGTACTCCGTGGACTTAGAGCACTCCAGTCCGCACTCTGGGGACTTGGAGATTTAAGTCGTTTAAACTCTAGTCCGCACTCTGGGGACTCAGAGCACTCCAGTCCACACTCAGGGGACTTGGAGAGTTAAGTCGTTTATACTCTAGTCCGCACTCTGGGGACTCAGAGTACTCTAGTCCGCACTCAGGGGACTTGGAGATTTAAGTTGTTTATACTCTAGTCCGCACTCCGGAGACTCAGAGCACTCCAGTCCGCACTCATGGGACTTGGAGATTTAAGTCGTTTATACTCTAGTCCGCACTCTGGGGACTCAGAGTACTCCAGTCCGCACTCAGGGGACTTGGAGATTTAAGTCGTTTATACTCTAGTCCGCACTCTGGGGACTCAGAGTACTCCAGTCCGCACTCAAGGGACTTGGAGATTTAAGTCGTTTATACTCTAGTCCGCACTCTGGGGACTCAGAGTACTCCAGTCCGCACTTAGGGGACTTGGAGAGTTAAGTCGTTTATACTCTAGTCCGCACTCTGGGGACTTAGAGCACTCCAGTCCGCACTCAGGGGACTTGGAGATTTAAAACGTTTATGCGCGTTCACATGTCAGAGAGAATAATGTAACTCCAGTAGTTTGTCACCAGATTATAAGGCACAGAAACATCAGTAATTCATGGAAAAGATGGCTTCAAGCCTTTATTAATGAAAACAAACTAAATCGTCCGATTACATACTCAAAAAGAAACTAAGAATCAATGGAACAAAAACATACGGGAAATAACTGCACCTAAAACACGAAAGAAATAGGCTAAATATAATAACGTCGCAAATGTTCACTATTCCATGCTCGGGGGAGTGTCATGCCATCACCGGTCGCTAGCTTGAAAGTTCCCTCTCCAAGCTTTCGTTCAACGACATATGGACCTTCCCAGTTGGGATTCATATGTGATGGTCCCAGGAAAACTCGTTTCAAAACGAGATCACCCACATCAAAGATTCTTGGGCGGACTTTTTCGTTATAATATCGTTTGACTCGGTGCCTATATGCTGCCGCCCTTAACTCAGCTTCCTCACGCTTTTCATCAACGAAGTCCAGTGATTCCAACAAGAGATCCTGATTCGTCCTAGGATTAAAATGTATCACCCGATGTGATGGAACATCAAGCTCCACGGGTATAACAGCCTCTGTGCCATATGCCAGTGCGAATGGAGTGTGGCCAGTCGTGGACTTGTGGGTAGTTCTATAAGCCCATAGCGCTGTTGGAAGTTCATCTACCCACTTGCCACCAGCCTTTTCCAAACGCTTCTTCAATATGGACTTGATTATTTTGTTCATGGCTTCAACTTCCATTAGTCTTTGGATGAGCAACTGCGGCGAACTTTTTCTCAATGTCGTACTTTAAACAGAAATCTTTGAATTCCCTACTTTCAAATTGAGTTCCATTATCTGTAATGATGGTTCGCGGGAGGCCAAAGCGGCATATAATGTTTCGTACAACAAAATTAATGACCTTCTTGGAGTTGATTGTGGCTAAAGGCTCTGCCTCGGCCCATTTGGTGAAGTAGTCGACCACAACTATCGCGTATTTTGCACCACCTTTGGATATGGGCAAAGAACCGACCATGTCGATTCCCCAGATTGCAAATGGCCAGGGACTAACCATTTGCGTGAGTTCCGTTGGTGGAGCTCTCGGGATTTTCACGTATCTTTGACACTTGTCACATTTTCTTACATAATCTACAGCATCTTGATTCACAGTTGGCCAATAATATCCGTATCGGAGGATCTTTTTTGCTAATGTCTGCCCCCCAGTATGGTCGCTACATTCTCCTTCGTGAACTTCCTTCAAGACCCGCTTTGTCTCATCATGGGAAATGCGCCGGAGTAAGGGGACCGAGAACTTCTTTTGATACATTACTCCGCCCTGCACCACATACCGCACGGCTTTACGAATCACTTGTCGTCTTTCGCTTCTTCTTTCGGGCAAAGTTCCACTTAGCAGGTACTGTTCGAATGGGGTTATCCATGACTCCTTCTCGATTTCCGTCTCCAACACAAAATCGACCTCCATCACATCTATGCTTGGAGCATGTAAGGTTTCGACGGGAACTAATCTCATTTGCTGTGCATCGCCAGTACTTGCGAATTTGGCCAACGAGTCGGCTTCCTTGTTCTGTTCACGCGGGACATGCGAAATGTCATAATGTTCAAAGTTCGCCAATAGTTCTTGAACCAGAGCAAGGCACGGAGCAAGATTTTGTCCCCTTGCTTGGTAATCTCCTCGCACTTAGTACACCACCAGCTGCGAGTCACAAAAGATTTCAACTGATTTTACCCCGAGTTCTGCAACAAGCTTTAAACCAGCAATCAATGCTTCATATTCTGCTTCATTATTCGTAGCCGGGAAATTGAGCTTCAAAGCATAACAAATCGATCGATTTTCTGGAGTCATAAGAACTACACCAGCCCTAGAGGAATGGTCGTTTGATGCCCCATCGGTGTATAATTTCCATTGAATGGGGGGAATGACACTGTGACTATCCAGTTCGTCTGATATAGTAAACTCAGCGGTGAAATCTGCTAATGCTTGCCCTTGTATGGCTCTTCGCGGCAGGTAGGTAATATCGAACTGACTCAACTCGATATTCCATTTTAACATCCTTCCAGAAGTTTCTGGTCGTTGGAGTACCTGTCTGCGTAGTTTCAGTCTTGCGGCGTCTATGCCTGGGAAGTTCATCGGACGAAGTCGAGCTGTCGGATGAAGAGTAAGGAGCTGGACTACCCCCAGCATTCTGATGCTGTTGTTGAGTGAGTTGAGCCATAAGGTTGGCGTTAGCTTGAATATGTTCTCTAAGTTGTCTCCTGCTTTCCATGAGCTCTCTCATCAAGTCGTTGAACTCTGTTCTGGTGACAATTTCCATTTGGTCTTGGGTGGCAGTTCCTGCACCCCAATTTGCTTGCTGATTGCTAGGTCCTATTTGTTATACACTAGCGGTCTCATGGGCGTCCGCATTATGAGAGGCTGATCAGGTATGTGGTCTTCCCATTGTAGAGTTATTAGTAAGAACTATGAGTAGAATCAACGGAAGTCTTATGAATGACTCGGATCTCCTTCGGGGGATTTATTCAATCCAGTAGCGTCAAAGCAGATCCTTGTGGCCTGAGAATTCGATTCTCGGTGAAAGCACCAAAGTGTTAGCACCAAAATTGGTCATTAACCACCTTTTAGAAAGATTGTGTAGAGAGGTAAATGAAGAAGATAAATTAAAACGGAGAGATGTAGACTAAATTAAATGCAGAGAATATGAACACCAGATTTATAGTGGTTCGGCGTAACTGCCTACGTCCACTCTGAGTTTTGATCTTTATTGCTTTCACAAGTAGTTAAATGCAGATACAATCTGTATATTAATGACTTGAATACAAGTTTGAACTGAAAATAATAAGTCTTGAAAGTGGCAGAGTCTCTCAGGTGTTCTCGAAAAAGGTCCCTTTTCATTGTGCCCCTGCCCCTCTATTTATAGACGAAGATGGGTTGGACTTCCCTAGGCCTATGAGTGAGATACTTTGGCCCGTGGTGAGTGACTTCTGTGTGCCGAGCCACAAATGCCGAACGACAAATGCCGAACGAGGTCTCCAAACCGAACGAGGCAGTGTGTAAAGTGAAACATGTAGGCCGAACGAGGCTCAATGCCGATCGAGGGGAGATGTCGAGCGAGGTAGGAATGCAGATCGAGGCTGCAATGCCGAGCGAGGCTTCCGATGCCGAACGACCTTGGTATGCTCTGTGAGGAAAAATGCCGAGCGAGGCATGAATGACGGTCGAGGCTGTAATGCCGAGCGAGGCTTCCGATGCTGAACGACCTTGGTATGCTCTATGAGGACAAATGCCGAGCGAGGCAGGAATGCCGGTCGAGGCTGCAATGCCGAACGATACCCCTTATGTCGGTCGAGCCTGGATGCCGAATGGTATAGTAATGCCGAGTGACCTCTTCATTGCCGACCAGTGTTTATGCCGTGCCTCTAGTTACTTGGTCAAACCTCCATGTAACATATACCTCACCCGCATTTACGCATTAAAGCCATATAAAGGAAACTCCTTATTTTGCCTTTTAATTATGGATTAATTTCTATAATTGTTCTTAACTTCCTTTTTATATAGTCTGTTGTTATTTGTTCACTTATTTATTTTATATGTTATGACTTATACGTTATTATTATTATATCTATACTTAACGTTAATTTTTAGCTAACTAGATTTTATTAAATATTCATAAGCATGCACAAAAACATTTCTGCACTAATATTTTCGCTTCCTATTTGGGTTGTTAAGATAATTTAAATGCCATAACTTCCATATCCATACAAGTCGCTAATTCAATACCACATTTTACACAATAACTAAAATCATAATTTAAATTAGCTAAACAAAATAGACTTGCATACACACACACACGCATGCACGCACACGCACACATGCACACACACACACACAGATATACACACACACACACACACATATCTATATATATATATATGCATATATATATATATTCAAAAATGGAATCAAAACATCCAACTTGTTTTACATTAATATAGTGCAATTAAAGTCTCTATTTCAAAGGAGCAAAACTTTAAAATTTAGATCATTTATATTCTATTCAACTTTTAAATCGACAAGGTTGAAGTAAAAAATGGATTCATATTTATTTTCATTACAGAAGTAGGCGGTGCAAACAACAAATGGAATAAAGATCCATGCTTTACACACCGTTTCCTAATTATTTTCAGAATCCTTTGTCATCACAAACACAAATTGGGAAGTGGAAATTGGGTAGAACATAAATTATTCATATTACAAATAATAACCAATTAAATTCTACCATATTAATGTAAAACAAATAAGATTTCAATCAACTCCCGAATTAACATTTTTTGAGGGAATTTTAGAGTTTTAGATTTAAAGTTTTCACATACAAAATTCCCCAAGGCATAAAACAAATCCAAACATTAATTGCACAAACTGCTATAAAGACAAAAACTAATATTTCCACTCACTGATAGCTTTCCCCAAATTCCCTTGGATTTTATTCCACACCTTCACCTATTTCTTCTTTCAGTTATCTTCTTTTTAATGGTATGATATATAACAAGTTATTTGTATATAGATTAGATTCAGAATTCAAAGATCACGGAAGAATAGAAATAGGGAAATATACATATATGTAAAATTCATTACTTTTTTCCTTTAATTTGATTAATCTCTTCCTTAAGCTTGAATCTTTTATTTTTTAATCTAGAAATTTTATTGGGGGGGAAGGAAAATGGTAGAATTTCGTCCACTTGTTTATATTTCTTGTGAATAAAATCGAGGGAGCCAGCCTCTTATTTATAGTGGTTAGAACGCATTAAAACTGTCAAATGGAGAATCTTTTATTTAAATTAAAGCTGAACAATCCTAGCCTAGGAAAACCCTAGCCGCCGGTTGAATATCGGTCGACCGGTCCTTATTGGATGGTCGTCCGTTAGCTTTTGATCAGCCCAATAAAGGAGATTGACCTGTCCTTTTGACTATGGCGTTATTACGTTAAATACGTTAATGTGTTATTAATTTATATTCATTTCCTATTTTATAATTAACGTTAACCAATGCTTAATGTTTAAGTTTTATCATTTAATAGTTCCTTAACGTTAAGCTTTAAAATATTTATTTCCTTAATTGATTTTGAATTATTTTTGATTGAAAATTTTCAAACATCGATAACTTCTTCATTTAAACTCCGATCGGGTAACTTTGTATATGGAAGTTGCTCAGAAAATTTCCATGAACATAATGGTGCAAGTTTCATGGCCAAATTTTGATATTTACTAAATTTCTGTTTTAGCCTTATTAATAATTAATTGATTTTCTTAGTTAAAATTTTTAATTATTCTATGGGGTGTTACAACCAAAAGCGATAGGCTACACATTTTATCTATCTCCTAACTAATAATCTTTGACCTTATCTCATCTAGACCTCATGGAATACTAAACAACCAAAAGAGGTTATTCACTCATACCCTCTATTTCTCAACGGCTTAAGTATATGCACATATCCTGAGGAATATCAATAAATACAAAAATGTAATCAATATATTAATAGTATTGCATATGACATCTCTAACATGAGGAATATCAATAATAAAGAGTATGAAGTAATCTATCAATATATAAATCGTAGAGGATAACTTATAATAATGGATTCGTAATCTTTAATATACATATATTGAGTGATATTGATTTAGGAAATAATACATTTATTATGAAATAAACTCATGATTTAAGTGTCGGACATATTTGAAATCATAATTCACCTACTTTACACATGTACTTATTCCTAAAATCTCATTTGGATTTCTTTCTAAATCCAGTTAATTATATATATCTATGTGTGTGTGTAGTTATGTAAGTATCAACTTATATAGAACTCGTATGATTTAATTTACTTATATAACATATACATGTATCTTATTAGTTAAATCTTATTTAGTTAATTTAAATTCTTATTAATTAAATAATATTTATTAATTTATTTTATAAAAAAAATTAAAATTTTATATAACTCATTTTAAACTATTTAAAATAGTTACAAATATAGCATTTATAGTCGGTTCCTGTATAAATATAAAAATATAAATAAATTTTAATTAATTATCCTTTAATTGTTTTTATTTAATCTAAAATTTTAATTAAATATTTTAATTAATTCAAAATTTTAATTTAACTTATCATAAATAATTTTAAGATAAATCAATAACTACAATAATTATAGTTACACACACATATCAGTATATATGTTTTAATCAATTACCTTTAAATTTAATTTAATTTAGTTAACCATTTTAATTAAATTTCGAATTTCAAAATTTTAAGATTAATTATTTAGTTTCTCAACACATTTTGAAAATTTTGAATGCACTTTATTACTTTTATAAAATTTCCTTCTCATATTTTAAACTTAACTTTAAAATTTAAAATATAATTTTAATTTTTCAAACAAATTTGCAAATTAGCCCAAGGCTAAAAATTAATTTGGGGATAACCTTTGGGCTTACTTCATCCTTTGGGTTAGGTTAGTAGCTAGGTAGGACAGAGTACTTGTTGCCCAAACCCAACCTTGGCGACTACCTTTCCAGACACACTACTAAATGGGTAGGCTTTAATCGGTTGGCCATAAAAATGCTAATTTATACCATGTAGATCGTTTGGGCTCTAATACCATTGAAGGAACTGGACTAGTCGGAAGCAAGTATAAAAGGTAGATTCCATAAAAAATACTATTTGGATCAATTGGGCCTGTGAAGTCTAAATGGTTTGCTAGATCCAATCTATTATAGTTTTAAATAAAATCTTATTTAACTTAATTTATTTAATGGGAGTTTTAAATTAAATTTATTATAATAAGTCAACACTCATACGAGTACAAGTGCAACATATAACAATGTATGTGGTCAATGCGTATATTTATTGATGCTAGGATTTACACTGCAACAGGCAAATTCGCCCTTTGTATATGCCTTTATTATCCATAATTTTATTTTTAAAACATGTAAAATAATAATATATGTATATACATTGTTAACTTATACTTATATGTAATGTTATAAAATATTTTTAACTAATAGATAATAATGCACTAATATTTACAATATGGCAATTAATGAACTCAAGTAAGCGTTTAACAAGAGTAGGCGAAGGACTTTTCTTCTTTCTATATTTATTCATTAAATGTCATTTCAAATCAACATTTTAACACTTGAACCTTTATGCATATTAAAATTAACCGTGGCAAATTTCATGTGTTTTGAAATTTAAAATTGACATTTGAAATCTAATTTTGACTTAATAAAGATTCTACAATGGATTTATGATTTTAAACAAAAGTCCTTTAACATTTTAAATTGAAATTATATATATATATAACTATATTATAAATTCAAAACTGTATATATATATATAAATGTAAAACTTATAAATTTATATGCTTTGGAATATAAAATTAGCAATTTGATAACAAACATTGATTTTGGATGAATCCAAAATTTGACTTATAATTTCACACAAAATTACTCTTATAATTTTGAGTTGAAACAAAATATATAAATATATGTAAATGATTACTAGATATTTTATATTTTGAAAGACGTACATACATGTAACTTATATTCAATTCCATAAAAAAATTTCAAGTAACTAATATATGTAGTTCACTTATATTTGTATATGTGATATGTTACTAAATATTTAAACTAACTAAAGTTAGTTTAGATTAAAATTTTATTATTATTATTATTGTTAAACATTAAACATTAATAAAAACAATAGCAAACAATAGATTGAACAACATTTGCATATACAAATTCATCTTATAAGATATGGAATTTAAACAATATAAACATGAAATAACATAAAATCAAATGAGATATACAAGGTAATCTAAACTATACTAGCCATGGTATAACATATAATCATATGAAATTGAAAATACCATGATGTAGCCTAAAATCTACACCTTAAATGAATGAAATTTAATAGATATGATTGAACCACCTTCAGAAATTACAACAATCTGAAGCATCACTTTTTTTTATTTGTTTTAGGAATTTTTTTCTTCCATGAAGCCATGGAATTTTTGGCCATAATGAGATTGAAAGGAGAAGTGTAGGAGAAAATGAATTGTCATAGAGAATAAATAGATCAACGAAAGGAATATTTTTGTAGGCAAAACAAAGTAATATTATTTTGCACAGGCAAGCCAGATTATAGTGATCGTACACTATACAACAGTTATTACAGGCGTGAGGTAAGGACGCCTCAAAAACCACAAACAAAAAGAACAGAAAATGAAAACAAAAACTGCTACATAAATGCAAGTAGAATGTTTTCATGAAACACATACTTTGAACTAACCATTCCAATTCTTATCTCATGCAATAATTTTTAAAGCATCTGGTTCCTTGTCTTTCTTTTCACTCTAAAAAAATTGAGTTCCTCTCTTCCCAAACCACCCTCACAAAGACTTTTAGCATGAATAATAGGACATATGTTCCAATATTTCCCCATCTAGTAGCTTTGTAGATCAAAGCCCATTCAATAGCACTTATGACTTGAACATTATTTATTCCCTGCCTTTGCATTATATTGTTCCACAGATCAAAAGTATGAGCACGGTTGAAATTGATGTGTAAGTTATTATCCGCTTCTATGTTACAAAATGGACACATCATATCATTTATTACCCACTTGTAGTGCAAATTAGCTTTAGTGTGTATAGTATTCCTAAAAATCTTCCATTGGAGAAGATTTTCTCTTTCGCTGTTATGGTTTAGCCAGATCCTCTTATTCCAGCTAAAGGCGCTAACTTGAGCTTCTACCGCAAAGATTTTATAGACCCTTTTCATTTCAAGTTCATACTGTTTTTCTATCCATCTAATATCATCTAAGGGAAGTAAAAGGTAAGTCTTATCATGAAAACTTGGCTAAAGTTGCCTTATCACTTGACTACTTGAGTATGGGAGCATAATATGACCATCCTGTGTATACTCATAAGCTTTTGGCTGAAGTGATACACTAGTTTGCTGAATCTATTGAGAAGTCAGGAGATTACCCAGAATGAGACCAGGCTTCCGACATGGGTCATACCAGAAACTGACCTTGCCTCCATATGCAATCTCATTTTTAACCAAAGGTAGTGTAGCTTGCCTAAGCTTGAAAATATTCCTCCAGGTCCAGCTACAGTTCTGGGGGGCACTCATGCTACAATAGTTATTGTTGCGAATAATGTGTTTATGTGGCCATTTGACCAAGATGCCTTCTTTTTTACAGAGCACAGTATCAGTGAATTTAGCAAAGGCTACCCTATTCCAAAGTGCCATATTTTTATTCCCAAACACGCTTACTTTTGGGAGACTCTGGTTTTGAGAAAGAGCAAGGGATCAACTTAGTAGAGTGAATTGAACCATGCCAAAAGGATCTTTGCATAACACTTTTGATCATTTGAATTAACATAGTTGGAAGAACAAAAGTTCTTAACCAATAAACCGTCATAGAAAATATGACAGAATTGATCAAGGTAAATCTACCTACCTGGCTTAGAAATCTATTAGTCCAGACTTCCATTCTCGCTAGAATTCTCTCATATAATGGATACATTGTGCCTTTGTGATTGTAGAGGTGGCTAAGGAAGGCCCAGGTTAATCAGAGAGTCATTTTTTGGTTGGAGGGAGGTTGCATTGTAGATCAAGTTCTTATGAGAGTCACTAATTCCAGCCACCATAATGTGAAATTTTGATATGTTGATTTTAAGGCCGGTTAGATTGTAGAATAGGTCAAGACCTTTAAAGATAGCAGTAATTGAAGGCATGTCAGGTTTTGTGAATACAACTAAATCATCAGCAAACATAAGTGGTGTAATTTTAGGATCCTTGCATTTTGCGTGGAGTTTGAAGCTGCTTAACCACACTGGTTGATTGAAAATCTTGGTCAAGACCTCCATCACTATTATAAAGAGATAGGCAGACAAGGGATCCCCTTATCTAATGCCTTGTTTGCTTTTGAAATATCCAACATTGGAACCGTTAACAATTATTGAGTAGCTAGCTGTAGAGATACACGCAAAAATTCATGCAACTATGTGTTTCGGAAAATTCATTAATGATATTATCCTAACAATTGAATCCTATTAAATAGAGTCAAAAGCCTTGTAGATATCTAATTTCAGCATAGCCTTGGGAGATATATGAGTATTATTGTAGCCTTCAAGTAATTCATGGAACATTAATACATTGTCAAGAATGCTTCTTGAAGAAAGGAATGCAGGTTGATTTGATGAGATAACTGGAGGTAGAATAACTTAAAGTTTGAAGGCTATAATTTTTGAGAGGCATTTGTAAATTGTATTGCAGTAGGAGATAGGCCTGAATTGATGTACTAGATTAGTATTCTTGACTTTAGGGATGAGGGCAATGTTGGTAGCATTGATAGAACTAAGCATTTTGCATTTGTTGAGGAAACTGTGGACTGACCTATATACATCCTGCTCCACAATGCTCCAGCAAGAAGCATAGAAAAAAGCATTAAAACCATCTGGTCCTCTGCATAAGTTTGAGTTTAATGAGAATATTACTTCCTTTATTTCAGTGTTTAATATATTTCACATATAAAGTTGAATTCTACTAGTTAATCTTGGGCAATTTTAAGCTTTCAAGGTTCAGGAAATCTGGAGCAAAATTGTTAGAGTTTCCTAATAGATCCCTGAAATAAGAAAGAAACATTTCATTTATTTTGAAAGTGATGCAGCGCATACCTCAATTCGCCTCCACCCTAGATCGCTCCTCCTAGTTCGCAATGGCGAAGTCGAAACCCTAGATCGCGATCGCGAGCTCCTCCTCCTTATGTCACTCCAGCAGCGTATGTCGCGAGTCGCTCTAGAAAGTCGCGAACGACCTAACTTATGTCGCGAACGACCTAGCTCTATGACGCCTCCAGCCCTAAGTCGCGAAGCTCTTAAGTCACGAGTAAGTTTCAGTTCTCCGGAACAGTTAGGTCGCGAAGATTAGATGACGATTTCCTTAGGTCGCGGTGATTCTTAAGTCGTTTCCAGCTTATGTCGCGAGAGTTCTTAAGTCGCGAAAGAGTTGTTATGTCGCTGAAGATTCAGTATGTCGCGAAGCTCTTATGTCGTCGTCTCCAATAGGCCGCTCCAAAAGTTTAGGTCGCGAACTTTGTTAAGTCGCCGATTTCTTATGTCGTATGCTTCTTAAGTCGCTGCTTACTTAGGTCGTAAGTCAGTTGTTGTTAAGTCGTGTGTTTTTTTAAGTCGTTTGTATTTTTCTTCTCTTATGTCGTGTAAATGTTAAGTCGTTGTGTTGTGTTGTAAACCCTATAAATAGGGATGTGATGTCATTGTAAAAAGTAGTTGATTTTTGAATAAAAATTGTTTGTGTGCTTTGTGCCACCATTGAAATTGGTAGTTGAGTGTGATCTCCTATCTCCACCTTCGGCATTCGAGTGCGCTCGAATCAACGATTATTGAAGCCAATTCACGGAATCAAGTGCGCTTGATCAACGTTCGAAGAATTGTAGATCTTTTAACATGGTATCGTGTGCGATCAACATGTTTGAGATAGCTAGAGTCCGGTATCTCGCGAGATCAACAGATTTGGGCATTTCGGCATCTTTAATTCACCGATTCATATTGCTTCATCGAATCGTTTATCGATTTGATTGACACGAAATCTTCATTTCGTCGTCATCGTGTTATATCCGCTACGTCAGTTTGGTATCAGAGCTAGACTTAGCCAATCATAGCTAAGCCGAGTCTTTGGAGCCAAGGAGAAGTGTTTGAAGAATTTAAACCGAACCAATCAAAGCAAAACCGAACTTGTTAGAGGGATCTTGCCTCTAAGAAGAGCTAATCGCCATCAAAACGTTGCAGATGTGTATAGAAGAGAAGATGCTGAACAAATGGAGCAACGAATTAGTGATAAGTTCAATGAGAAGTTTGATGAGGGGATTGGTAGATTGGAAAAGCTCATGTTGGATATGAATCAAACCCGAAGAAGAACATCACCAATTTCGAACCAAGGTGGAAACAGGGTTTCGCCGTCGGTTTCGGGTGAAAGGAGAATGTCGCCACAATTTCATCAAGGTAGAAGAGAATCATCAGTTTCAAGGATGAGAGATCACCATGGGTATCGAGAAGAAGAAAGAAGGACTCAACGTGAGTTTGAGTATGAACCACACCGTGATAATGAAAGACATGGTAGGAGGGATAATCATGATCGCAGAGATGTCGATGGTCAGGATCGATATCGCAGTATATCTGATTTTGAAGAGTATGATGATAGATGTAGTGTTCAATATCGAGATCGAGACCT
Organism: Allium fistulosum; assembly: GCA_030737815.1. Lineage (NCBI taxonomy): Eukaryota > Viridiplantae > Streptophyta > Magnoliopsida > Asparagales > Amaryllidaceae > Allium > Allium fistulosum. The sequence goes on from CM060907.1 coordinate 367,146,607, forward strand.
AGTGCGAGATTGAAATAGAGATCCGGCAGATGATCGTCGATGGGAGTCGGGAATGAAAATGGAGATTCCAGAATTCAAAGGAGGAATGGTTGCGGAAGAATTTTTGGACTGGTTATCTAATGTTGAAGAAATTTTTGAATTTAAGGAAGTTCCCGAGCATCGGAAAGTTAAGTTGATTGCTACTCGTTTGAGAGGAAGAGCTATGGCGTGGTGGCAACAAACTAAACTTACACGGGAAAGAATGGGAAAGTCAAAGATTGAGTCATAGGAGAAGATGAAGAAATTGATGAAGGCTACCTTCTTGCCTTATAATTATCAGTCTCTTATGTATCAGCGCTTACAGAATCTGAGACAAGGGACCAAGTCGGTTAATGATTATGCAGATGAGTTTTATCAACTTATTGCCAGAAATGATATCATGGAGACGGAGGAGCAGTTGACAGCTATATTTGTTGGAGGATTGAGAATGCAAATTCAGGATATGGTGAATATGTTTGACCCTATATCCGTTGCAGAAGCACACCAGAAGGCGTTAGCATGGGAGAAGCAAGGCAGAAGAGGAGGTGGTGTGTTTACAAATTCCAACAACCAAGTGAAAGGGGCTAGTAGCAATACCAACATTTCCAAGGCTGTTAGTAAACCGGTTGTCAATGAAGTTGCTAAGACCAAGGTCAATAGTAGTATCAAATGCTTTAATTGTCAAGAGTTTGGTCACAAGAGCAATGAATGTCTGAAGCCTAAGAAGCGAGTGATGGTTGCTGAGGTTGAGGATGAGGATGCAGTAGCAGAATGTTCTAATTCACTACCGGTTGAGGAGGAAGAATTATTGTCGGGAGATGATGGATATTCATTGATGATAAGGACAAATTGCTTGACACCAAAGCAGGAAGAGGAGTCTAGCTGGTTGAGGAGTAACATCTTTCAGTCAACATGCACTATTTTGGGAAGGGTTTGCAAGTTTGTTATTGATGTAGGAAGTTGTGACAATATTATCTCTACTGAGGCTGTGAAGAAGTTGGAATTGAAGACAGAGAAGCATCCCAAACCTTACAAATTGTCTTGGTTGAGGAAAGGTGGGGAGATGAAGGTTAGTCGAAGAGCTTGTGTGAATTTTTCCATCGGACAGAAGTATAAAGATGAAATTTGGTGTGATGTTGTGGACATGGATGTGTGTCATTTATTGTTGGGTAGACCATGGCAATTTGATAGGGCCGTGCAACATGATGGAAGAACTAACTGCTACAGCTTTATGTTCAATGGCACTAAAATCACTTTAGTTCCTAAAAAGCAACAATAGAAGGAAAGCAAGTTGGAGGAGATTGAAGAACTGAAGACTTTGCTATCTTTTAAGGAGTTTGTTAAAGAAGTAGAAGATGAGCCGGAAGTATTTTTGTTGATTGGACGTGAAAGTAATGAAGTGGTTGAAATTCCTGAAGAAGTAAAACCAGTGCTGGAAGAATTTGAAGATGTATGTCCTGAAGAGTTGCCAAAGGAGTTACCACCGTTGAGGGACATACAACACCAAATTGATCTTGTTCCAGGAGCTGTGTTACCACATAGACCACATTACAGGATGAGTCCAAAGGAGTACGAGGAGTTGAGAAGGCAGGTGGAAGAGTTGCTTGAACAAGGGCGTGTATAGGAAAGTTTAAGTCCTTGTGCAGTTCCAGCCTTGTTAGTGCCGAAAAAGGATGGAACGTGGAGGATGTGTACCGATAGTCGGGCATTGAACAAGATTACTGTGAGGTATAGATTTCCAATGCCTAGATTGGATGATTTGTTGGATCAGTTGAATGGAGCTACTATATTTTCAAAGATTGATCTGAAGAGTGGGTACAATCAAATTCGAATTCGACCAGGGTATGAATGGAAAACAGCGTTTAAGACATGGGAGGGGTTGTACGAATGGCTGGTTATGTCGTTTGGTCTTTCAAATGCACCTAGTACGTTTATGCGGGTGATGAATCAGATCTTTAGACCATTTATTGGGAAGTTCGTGGTGGTGTATTTTGATGATATACTGATATATAGTGGAAGCACAGAAGAACACTTGCATCATCTGAGAGAAGTATTGATGATACTTCGACAGGAACAATTTTACGCTGCAACAAAGAAATGCGTGTTCATGACGCATAGTGTTTTATTTTTGGGGTATGTTGTTTCTGAAAGAGGTATACAGGTAGATCAAAGTAAATTTGAAGCAATCAAGGATTGGCCACAACCCAAGACTATAACTGAAGTGAGAAGTTTCCATGGGTTAGCATCATTCTACCGAAGGTTTATTCCATATTTCAGTAGCGTGATGGCGCCAGTTACTGATTGTATGAAGGGAAAACAATTTTTGTGGACAGAAGAAGCAGGATTAGCTTTTGAGCAGATCAAGGAGCTTTTGACGACAGCACCAATTCTAGTATTGACAGATTTTCAGTTGTTATTTGAGCTACATACTGATGCCTCGAAGGTTGGAATTGGAGGGGTGTTGAGTCAGAAAGGTCGACCAATTGCTTATTTCAGTGAGAAGCTTTCGGGAGCTAAGATGAGATATAATACTTATGATGTGGAGTTCTATGCTATTGTGCAAGCTGTGAAGCATTGGAGACATTACTTGTTCCATAAGGAGTTTGTCTTGTATACAGACCATGAGGCGTTGAAGCATTTGCAAGGGCAGGATAAAGTCGCAGCTAGACATGCTTCATGGATCGCATACTTGCAACAGTTTACATTTGTGGTGAAGCATAAGTCGGGAATTACAAACCGTGTGGCAGATGCATTGAGTCGAAGGAATCATTTGTTGACTACAATGAAGGTTGAAGTGACGGGGTTTGATGTGTTGCCAGAATTGTTTGTTGATGATCCTTACTTTGCCAAGGTGGTTGATGAAGTCGAGAAGGGGAAGACGGATGAGTATGTGTTGGTGGATGGTTTTCTTTTTAAAGGGAATCGATTGTGTATACCAGAGTGCAGCTTACGAATGAGGGTTCTGAAGGAGTTGCATGAGGAAGGTCATGTGGGTAGAGATCGTACTTTGTAGTTGATTTCTGAATCATATTTTTGGCCATCCATGAGGAAAGAAGTTGAAAGATTTGTGCAGAGATGTCATATATGTCAAGTTTCCAAAGGGACAACTACAAATGCAGGGTTATATATGCCATTGCCCGTGCCTACTTGACCATGGGTTGATATTAGCATGGATTTTGTTTTGGGTTTGCCGAGAACTCAACGTGGGAATGATTCCATATATGTGGTGGTGGATAGATTTTCCAAGATGGCGCATTTCATAGCTTGTAAAAAGACCGCGGATGCAGTCCGTGTTGCTCAGTCATTCTTTAAGGAAGTGTATCGACTACATGGGCTGCCTGAATCCATTTTTTATGACTGGTATATGCGATTTCTAAGTCATTTTTGGTTGAGTCTGTGGAAGACGGTTGGAACGAAGCTGAATTTTAGTAGCGCCTATCATCCACAATCATATGGGCAAACGGAAGTGGTGAACAGATCATTGGGAAACTTGTTGCGATGTCTTGTGCAGGATAATTTGAAGAGTTGGGATATGAAGTTGCGTCATGTGGAATTTGCACATAATCATGCTGTTAATCGAAGTACTGGATTCAGTCCATTTCAAGTTGTATATTCAGCAATTCCGAAGGGACCGTTGGATTTGACGACATTGCCATATCAAAGGGGAGTTGTTAAACGAGCTGGTGATTTTGTGAATGAGTTGCAGGAATGTCACAGAACTGTTCATGAACGATTGCTTAAATCAAATGATAAGTATAAACAACTGGCAGATAAGAAACGAAGAAGTATAGACTTCAAGGAAGGAGATTTAGTATATGCTGTACTAACGAAGGATCGTTTTCCAGTGGGAGCATACAATAAACTTAAAGCTCGAAAGATTGGTCCTGTAAAGATTGTGAAACGGATCAATGAAAATGCTTATAGGTTGAAGCTGCCAGAGGATGTGTATACTTCTGACGTGTTTAATATTAAACATCTTATACCTTATTATGGAGATGAACAACCCAATGGGGAAGAACTTTTAAATTCGAGGACGAATTTTTCTCAACCAGGGGAGGATGATGCAACGCATACCTCAATTCACCTCCACCCTAGATCGCTCCTCCTAGTTCGCAATGGCGAAGTCGAAACCCTAGAACGCGATCGCGAGCTCCTCCTCCTTATGTCGCTCCAGCAGCGTATGTCGCGAGTCGCTCCAGAAAGTCATGAATGACCTAACTTATGTCGCGAACGACCTAGCTCTATGACGCCTCCAGCCCTAAGTCGCGAAGCTCTTAAGTCGCGAGCAAGTTTCTGTTCTCCGGAACAGTTAGGTCGCGAAGATTGGATGACGATTTCCTTAGGTCGCGGCGATTCTTAAGTCGTTTCCAGCTTATGTCGCGAGAGTTCTTATGTCGCGAAAGAGTTGTTATGTCGCTGAAGATTCAGTATGTCGCGAAGCTCTTATGTCGTCGTCTCCAGTAGGTTGCTCCAAAATTTTAGGTCGCGAACTTTGTTAAGTCGCCGATTTCTTATGTCGTATGCTTCTTAAGTCGCTGCTTACTTGGGTCGTAAGTCAGTTGTTGTTAAGTAGTGTGTTTTTTTTAAGTCGTTTGTATTTTTCTTCTCTTATGTCGTGTAAATGTTAAGTCGTTGTGTTGTGTTGTAAACCCTATAAATATGGATGTGATGTCATTGTAAAAGGTAGTTGATTTTTGAATAAAAATTGTTTGTGTGCTTTGTGCCACCATTGAAATTGGTAGTTGAGTGTGATCTCCTATCTCCACCTTCGGCATTCGAGTGCGCTCGAATCAACGATTATTGAAGCCAATTCACGGAATCAAGTGCGCTTGATCAACGTTTGAAGAATTGCAGATCTTTTAACACGGTATCGTGCGCGATCAACGTGTTTGAGATAGCTAGAGTCCGGTATCTCGCGAGATCAACGGATTTGGGCATTTCGGCATCTTTAATTCACCGATTCATATTGCTTCATCGAATCGTTTATCGATTTGATTGACATGAAATCTTCATTTCGTCATCATCGTGTTATATCCGCTGCGTCAGAGTGAAGCTTACCGTCTTGATCAAGAAGGACATTGATGTTTTCTCTATTGTATTTTGACTTCAAGGAAGCATGATAGAAGGAAGTGTTTCTATCTGCTTCAGAAAACTAGCTCATTCTCAGTTTTTGCTTGACCATCTGTGCCTCCTTAAGCAAAGCTTCATTGTATTGTTTTGACAGATTAGCTTCTGTAGTTGCCATAGCAGAATAATCCTTTTTCATGAGCATAGCAGTTTGAGCATTATTCAACTCATCTCTTAAGGTATTTGATATTAAATCTCCCCTCCCAACTTTTTTTTGACTATCCCTTCAAAGCCTACTTGGTTGCCTGTTTGCACTGTAAAAGAAACATTCCCAAAATATATGTTAGACCAAGCCTTTTCAATAATGCTCTGAATATCAGGCTCTTGTACCTTAACATAAGAAAATTTAAAATTTGGATTTCTTTTCACAACAACATCACCAAAAGAAAGGATTTGAATGGAGTGATCTGAGAGACCAGGCAGAGGAAGGAAGTTGAATAAATAAGGCCATTTTTGGAGAGAAATTTGATTGCGGAAAGCATGGTCAATCCCAGAGAAGTTTCTTGGGGAAGACCTACTTGATTTGTTCCAGGAATAAGAAGCTCCAGTGGCTTTGATCTCAATTAAGTTAGAGTCATCAATTGCATTATTGAGAGGCTTGATTTTAGTAAGTGACAATGCATTGCCGCCAAACCTGTCAGATAGTTTTAGAGCACAATTGAAATCACCCAAGGCTATCCATGGGTGAGATTATTGTCTAAAGGAAGGAGTAAGGTTAAGAAGTCCTTGCCAAGCTGAAAAAGAGTTGTCAGCATAGACTACGGAGATGTAGAAGGAGGTGGAGGAAGGTAAATGGTAAGAGTGCATATGAATGACTTGTCTAGTTGATAGAATAGAAGAAAGATTGAAAATGAGGGGATCATGGATGATTAAAATTCTACCATATGGAGCATCATTAAGGTTATGGTTCATCTCCCATGAAGGATTGATATAATTTGCAGCTCTAATAGAAAGAGCAGTGTCAAGCTTTGTTTCCAAAATTGCAAGTAACTTTAGCTTTTGTTCCTTAATTAATTATTTACATTGATCTAGCTTTATGAAACTATAGGTGCCTCTAATGTTCCATGCTCTTATCTTGTGTATCATTGAGTAACCTCTTGATTGGAGAGGAGTTTCTTTTTGATACCTCTAGTCATAGGGGTGTGTTGTACCTTGGTTTTAGGAATTATGGAGCTGGTGTCTCCATTTGCATTTAAATAACTATCTAGAGATTTGCCTCTCTTGTGATTTTTTGCTAGGGAAGAAAGGTTAGCTGCCTTGGGAGTAGGAAAACGAGGGTTAGTTGAGAAAAGGAGAGGAGTAGGGTCCTTCCAGGCCGGTGGAGGAATGATGTGGCCATAGGGTGGAGTCAAAGGAGGTTGATGAGAAACAAGAAAATTAGCATTAGCTTTTGATGGTTGCATGGGTTATAAGAGATATGATTGGCATTAGTTTGCTTGAGGTTAGGTGTGTCATAATTGAGACTGTTAAACATGTTGTGCATATGCATAGCAGTCAAATTAGTTTTAGTGTATTGAGCAGTGGGATCGGAGAAGGTCTGACTAATAAGTAGGTGATTTTGATCAATTGAGGAAGGAGATGAAATTTTAGGATAGTTGGTGATAGAGTTTGAGAGTGATTTCAACTTATACATTTATATTATGTGCACCATCAATTTGCACATTGTTGTTAACTTGCTTAGCTCTGACTTCAGAGTTTACATTAATTTCCTTAACCATTTAAGTGTCTGATTCAGCATGTTTACTTATAAAGAAAGCATTTGGTTCAACCAGGGGCCAAGCAAAGTGGCTCCATTTTTTCCAGAGGACAAGTATTCCTTCAATGTTTAACTAATCAAGCTATCTACTGCTTCATTATTCATATTATCATCATCTTCATTCATTTCATTCAGTATATCAAACTGATTGCTAGTATGTAAAAGTACTTCATCATTATTTTCCACACTTGAAGGCTTGCTCTTTTCTTTAACTTCTATCTCTCTTTTTATTTCACCGTCTCCTAGTATTCATCAATGATCTCTTCAATTTTCTCATCAGGTTTATGCACACCATCTTCATCAGGGTTAGCTCTCTTCCTTTTAGGCCTACTTATCATCTGCCACTTTTATTTAGGCTTAACATATGACTTCTTAACTTCATTTCTTTCTCTCTGATTATCTTGCTTAACCTCTTTTCTTTTTCTTTCTTTTATTTCTTTTTTCCTTGGTCTGATAATCTATTTTATCACAACTCTTTATACCATGCCCAAACACTTTACATTTAGTGCAAATATCCAGTTTCCACAAGTATCTCACTTCTATCATTTGACTTCCCCTATAAATTAACTGAACTGGAAATGAATCAATGAGCTCCTTGTCTAGTTTAACCTATCATGCACTTAGAAAAATCAAGTCTCTCCATTTTTTTAGTCAACTCAACCATGCAAAGTAACTTCCGCAATCTTCAAGATAACCAATTAACACCAATGGGCGACTATGAAAAGATAGGGATGTTATAAAACTTAACCCACACCGGAACTATTGAGATACTAGCACAAAATTTTCAATGGTGGGATCCCAAGATTTGATGATGAACAACTTATTTCTCATTATTATAGAATCACTTTGAAGTATTTTATTTCTATCCTCCTCATAAGAGAAGAGAAAAAGAAAAACAAATCCACCAGATTTGACTTTGATAGACCCTTTAAGCTTCCAACTTTCTTAAGAGTATATATGACCGTATAGTATGATAATGGTTTATCGAGGAAGAATCCTACTAGGTAGTCATTCCATACCTTCGTACCAGCATCAACAACTGCATATGAAAGAAATTTTGTTTTAAAGGAATAATTTATCATTTCCTACTCATTCATTAAAATTTTCCCTCTATAATTCCTTAATAAATCTTAATCAAATCATCTCCTCCTTATCATATATTCCGATCGAGATAGAGGCTATGCGGCTCCTTGAAATTTCAAAGACCATTTAATAATTAACTGTAACGACCTGTAAATTTTGCGCTTTTAATATTAAAATAATTAAAAATGAATTTTTGATAGAAGGGTAAATTGGGTGTAGTGTTTATTTTTGGGTACTAACGGTGATTAATGACCCTCTAAAAGTGATTAGGATTTTAAAAACCACTTGAATGTGATGGTTGATACTGATTGATCATGGTAATCCCATCCAGACAAATGGGCCAATGACCGTAAAAGTAATTCCCCTTATTATAGAATAAGCGGATGACTTGCTTAGACATTGGCCCCCCACCAGAGAGCGAGTGGATTGGGCTCAGCAAGGATCCGAAGAGATCAAAAGTAAGCCCTATCACTGGAGAGTGAGTGGACGGACTTGCTTGGACGTTAAGTCCCCTTGTTGGAGAGCAAGAAGATTGGACTTAGCAAGGATCTGGAGAGACCGAACCCTAGATTGGATGATAAATGATCTGGAGAGATCAAACCCTAAATTGGATGATAAATGATCCGAAGAGATCAAACCCTAGATTGGATGATAAACAATTCGAAGAGATCAAATCCTAGATTGGATGTCAAACGATCTGAAGACATCGAACTCTAGACTGGATGATAAATTATCAGGCAAGACTGAACCCTAGAATGGATATTGACCCGACATTAGGATTTAAACACCTTGTAATTAAAGTAAAACAGATAAATCATGCGCGAACATAAGATGGTTTTGATATAAGATATGGTAAGTCCAGATGAAAGGAGACTGATTATGATTCATGACTAACACTTAAGCAAGGACTAGAGTCCTTAGCTATACGGTCTAGAATGACCATGGATTTGCAAAAGAATCCAAAGGAATCGGATGATTCACCAAGTTTGGGATCGATGGATGGTCGGAGGACTCAACTATCAAAGATTGACTACTACTTAAACTTGTTCTTGAGCAAAGCATACATCATATTAAAAGCGGATTTTCAACTGAAATTAGAACATCAAGATGAAGATAAATGATTCACGAACTTGAAAACACGCTTGGAAGGGCAAGGAGAGTGCATTCAACAAATTTCAAGTAGAATGGTACAAAGTGAACCTCTTAGTACCAAGAGAAACCTCTCAGCACTGAGAGGAATATGTTCCACTTCGGACCTCTCAAACCTTTTTTACTTCAACTGCTACCTCAAGCAAAATCATCGTGGAGAACTTTTCTCAACCAATAAACGAGCAACTCTAAGGATTGTTTGAAAGAAAGAAAAGACATGCAATGTCAAAGAAGTTATCATAAACAACTCAATCTTCAAGGAGAAGTGCTTGGAACGTAGTGGATCAATGATAGCAACCAGGATGGAAGAAGAAGATGGAAACTTCCACCAACACAAACCTATCGGCACCAAGAGGAATCTCTCGGTACCGAGTGGTTTCATGTGAAGATTAGGGTGGTTACTACTCTCCTACACCTTTGGGCTTGGATCTGGATCTTGCACTTCCTGGGCCTCCGTTTCTACTAGCGAATTTCCCTATAAATAAGTCACTTATAGCTTCAGGAAAAGGACTTCTTCTCTTTTTAAACTTTGGACTTTTTGGCACTTAATTTCTCTTTTATCTTCTTCTTTCCCAAATACTCTAAAAACTCCCAGATTTGAGATCTATTAGACTATGGTCGAATTTGACTTATAATCATTGTATTCCAGAGAGAATCAATCGATAACAAAGATTAAAGTGGACGTAGACCAAAGTATTATCTGAACTACTATAAAAATTATGTCTTTCCTACAGCTTTTATGTTTATTTCATTAGAGCTATATATTTTTTTAACAACCCACCCCGAAACAGACCTAAATCCTGAGCCTGAAAAGGCCCATTGGAACTTAGAACCATTCCAAGACTGGTTGTTGGTTGGTAAAAATTAAAAACATTATACAACACACAGAGCTAACTATTAACTTTTAGAATCTCACAGTAGAATGGATAAAATATAATAGTAAACATGTACCAATAAATAAAAGTCATTTCAGAAAACACAGAAACATTGTCATAAAATCTCAAGATACCCCCAACATAATCATCTAAATACATAAGCCTCAAACTGACAATAGAAATGGCAACAACATAGTCTCAAATTCTGGGTACATGAAAGAAAATAACATAAACAAGTAATAGCGGATAAACACCGCCATAATGATCAGCCTTCCTACCTTTTACTTCTTCAGCAATATCCTACACCCCTAACGTGTTTGTTGAAATAAGGAGGAAGTCAGAACAACAAATTTTGGTGAAATAAATTCCAAGTTTTACCATAATAGTAATCTGAAAAGTACTATCCAGAAATGTAATATGTCGTACGTATTAACATTATCATATATGTATGAAGTCAACTATAGCCCCAAAGGCCTTTCCAGCCAAACTACACAAAAGTCAACTGTAAACCCGAAAGCTCTTCCAGTCCGACTCTAAATTCTTTATAACTAGTATATACGATGTATGAGAAAATACCCAAACCACTTACTACCTTTTTGATGGGGCTTAGGCAGACTCCGATCATTTAAGACTCATAATTAAATAGGCAGATCCTCATCATTTAAGACCTAACCCAAAGGCGGGTCTCTATATGGTTCCTCCTCACTAACACCATAAGGAATCCTAATAAATTACTTAATACTTCACCAAAGACCGGAAATTTAGAATGGTTGGAAATTTTAGCAAAGGAAATGTTATCTCGGGTCATTGCTTATGTTCCTTAAAAGCTAAATTTTATGAATAATAGATGTGTTGACATGTTTTAATAAAATGTCAAATTTTTGGGTAAAGATTAGTTGTATAATTTTGGAATTTGGTTTTTTTGTTTAGTACATAACCGACTTCCGACCACACTGGAATTGTGCTTTGATTTATCAAAATTTTTGAGAAGGAAAATATTTTGAAAAAATTTCCCCTTGATTTGAAAAGTTCTCTTTTGAAAAGAAAAAAATTTACGTTAGTTATTTTTTCTCTTAAATTATTTTTAGAGTTTATGTTCAAAACTTGATTTCAATGGAAAGTGCGCATCTAAATATTTTGAGATTTTATTTATCAGATGACGTACAAGTTTGAAAAGTGAAAAAGATTTTAGTGAAAACTTTGATTTTGAAGGCCACATGTTAGGCACGGGGAGAATTTGCAAATTTAGCGGTGCATTAGGGTCGACAATGTGACAAATGCAAGCGATAACAAGGGAAAAACTATTTTAGCCTTGGAATTTCTATTTCCATACCTTGTCAACAATGCACACAAGTCTATTTTTAGACTTAATTCTATTTTAGAGCTTGAAAATAAGCCTCCTTATGCGTTTTATGTGTGGAAAATTTGGAATAAATCTGGGGCAGCAAGGAAATTTCCACTATAGTTCAGTAATATGAAGATTATAGTGTAGAAGAATGTTAAATTCTCTGCTTAAATTCTTTTTTCTGGCGTAAGAATAAAGTTTAAGAAATAATTTTTCGATGCGTTAGATTATTGGATGGTAGGAAGTGGATGCAAAATTGGTTACTTCATACTTCTATTCATAGGAGTATGAGGGTGTTGGTTGAAAATATTTTTCAAAAAGCTGCAGATATATAGGACTGCTAGTATATATGAAGGTTGCTTGCATCATGTTTTCAAAAGAAATGCATTCAAATAGGAGAATCTGATTTAGAATCATTCTGCATACATATTTTCTGTATGAGATACAGTTATACACTATGCACTTATGCATGTTTTGTTGCAAAAATTTTTATACACTCATGGGTTGTGTAGTTTAGGATAGTTAAGAGGCAAAACCTTAGCTTAGTCATTAATGAAATTTCGGGGATGAAATTCTTTTTAAGGGAGGAAGAATGTAACACCCCGTAATTTTACATTAGTTATTTAATTACTTAGTTGGTTAATTAATTAGGCTTCGAAAAGTTGAATTTGTGCAAACGATGGAATTTGACCATGAAACTTGCATTATTGTGTTCGTGGCGAAATTCTGTGCAACTTTCGTATATGGAGTTTTGCGATCGAAGTCCAAAAGAAGAAGTTATGGAGAAAAACGAATTCGAAACAAAAATAATTAAATAAGAAGAATTCGACGTTTTAATATTAATTACCCGGGCCCCCAGGCTGACCCATTATTGGGGAGGTCAACCCCCAATGATCAACCAGTGACCCAAGGGTGGTCGACCGGTGCCGACCTCGTGGCTCCAATAAACTTAGGCCGCAACGGCTCAGATATGATATATTTCTGTCTAACGGTTCTGGTTGATTATAGCGCCTACAAATTCAGGCCTAGCCCTCCCTTCTCTTCTCATATTTTTATGAAGACAGTAGTGAAGCTCTACCATTTTTTCTTCTCCACTTTCTTTCTAAATTATATAGATAAGATATTTGTGTATATATTCATACAAATCAGAGAAGAGTAGAAATCTTATAAAAAGGAGAGGAGAAGAGAATCAACCATATGCGTGTTTGAGGTAATATATATATATATATATATATATATATGTGTGTGTGTGTGTGTGTGTGTCTATTTTATCTTCTAATCCTAAATCTTTTCTCAGATCTGTAATTCTATTGTATATATATACCCATTTATACATATCTCTTGGATTAAAAAGGATTTGGAGGTGAATAAAATGTTCTACTTAAAATCTGGAGATTTAGATCGCTTTTAGAAGGTGAGTGAGAAATTTTATAGATTATTATAATATAACAATTATCATGTTGGTGTTTATTTGATTTTTACGTCTAACTAGATAATTGTATATGAGTTGTAGACAATGAATTGAATACGATCTGAATATAATAAATATCACCTACATATTCTTGTTTATGAATTGATTTAGCATTGTATACAACCTGATCTGGAAATCTGTCCTAAAAGTATGAATTTAGAATATTGATTTAAATGAAATTTATTCCAGATCTAAAATAGGTTGTATAATAATGTTATAAATTTGGATTATTATCCTAATATTGTTAGAATATAAACTTTTCTTTATTTGGAATTATTAGAATTTAGATCTGTTTGATATTTGTAAATTAGTTTGATTTCTTTCCTTTTTAAAAAGATATGACATTTGATCTAATAAGGAATAGATGCAAATAGAAAGAGATGTGTAAAGTATGAATTCATTGTAGTTTACACTGTCTATTTCAGTAATAAAAATGATTACTCCTAGTAATTTCAAATGATATTATCTTTTATATTTTAAAGTTAAATCTTTTGTTTTGGACTAATTTATGGGAATTATATCGGATAATCTTTTTAGATATGATTCCAACAATTTAACATGGAAAAGTATATTCTAGTGAAGACATAACTAGAACATATTTGATAAAAGTAAATATTTGTATGTAATTATTGCGCTTATAATAATTAAATAAAAATCTAATGATGTCGCTTGCACATAATATTCACGTTTAGGATAATTAACTAATGGGAAAAGAATTTAAAAGGTTGTAACTCCAATAAATGGTAATAAATATGGAAGTTATAATAAACTAATAGGGTAAATGGATTAACGGGACTAATAAAAATGGAATAAATATAAAAGGTCAATAATTTGGAATTAGTAATCATACATAAGTTTCTTCAGAAATGTCCATTAGGATTTTATGAACAAATTGAGATTTATGAGCATTAAGCGGGGATTTATGGGTAGATAAATATTAAGGTAAATATTATTGCCTTAAATAAAATGGGAATTAGTAAACTAAGTCCAATGTCTACCTAAGATAATATAAATAAAGACTTAGGATGGTTAATTGGACTTAGTAGGTTAGTGATGTGAGGTAAGTAAAGTCACTCGACGGAAGACCGCCCTTCACTTTTAAGGCTACCGGTGGTCGGTTGTACCTACTACTGATGTGGGATATCACTAATCCTAGGACCCATAACGACGTGAGAGATTAGGCTTGCTTTCTTAATTGGAAAGTATTAAATGGTCCAAATTTTGAATTAGGAGCGGTGAGGGATATCTCCATAGGGGTTCGCTTCTGGTTTGAGGTCTTATGTGGCTGAAGGGTCCGCCTCTCTCCTAAAAGGGAGTATTAAGGAACCTAGTGAGATTCTAAATAAATAAATAAGGATGTCTCTAAAAAGGGTTTACTATAGTGTTGAGGTCTTAAGTGGCTGAAGGGTCCGCCTTCCTACCGAAAGAAGTAAGCTAATGAGACGCCATACTTATAATTAAAGAGTGAGAGTGGATTTCTCGGGAAGGGTTCATTTTAGGTTTGGGGCCTTAAGTGACTATAAAGTCCTCCTTTTTCCTATAAAAGAAGTATTGAGTAACCCAATGAGATTTGTTGGCAATGACAGCTAGATAGTACCATTGAGGAGCACGCTTCTAGAAGTAGGTCTTAAATGACGGGGTCTGCCTATTTTCCATTGAGAAGTATTAAGTGGCTTGGGTACAGTCTCTTACATTGCTAAGGCCGTAATACTAATAATACCATTTAATAGCATGCCTTGGGGATAAGTCTTAAATGATGGGATCTGCCTTAGTTAAGGTCTTAAATGACCAGAGTTTGCCTATTTTCTAATAAAAGGTATTAAGTGACATGGGTATTGATTATTACATGGCTACAAATTTATTGGCGATAGATGTGGTAATAGTTGGACATTAAATGTCGGAAGCCTTAAATAGTGATTAGAGGTCTTGTAGCTAGGACCTACCAACTATTGATAATATTGATAGGAAACCACCTTGGGAATAAGTCTTAAATGACGGGGTCTAGCTCAATTAAGGTCGTAAATGACAGAGTCTGCCTATTTCTTTTTTAAAAGTATTGTAGAAGCCCGCTTCATTTTTAGAACTACTAAGTGGCTAATGGGTTTGAAAGTATTGGGTGGTTGATATGGCTTCATTAGTATTTCATACCTTGGAAAGGGGTAAGTAAATAATCATGTGTGCAATCCAAGGTTAGACTAAAATTGCTAACCTTGGTGGACATAAGAACTAAATGGAAACCAATCGGTATATGTTTATGTTATGGACAAATTATATTTCCAGTCACCAAAATGTTGTTCTGACCACCTCCGCATTACAACCCACATGATAGATTTAGAGGAACATGTCACTAGAGCTGGATGTGCTTTATTATTGGAGAAGTCTTCTCTTCTCTCATGCTCGATGATGATGCGACAATCTGTTATCCAAGGAATACCATTAGCTCCAAGGTAGTGGCCATAATTAGCATTCTTATTCAATTATTGTTTCTGCTATGAGTTTAGATTTCTATCAATCTCTGATAATGCTCATGCTTATTTGTAGGTACCAAGTCCGACGATCTGTGCTCTAATGGATTTGGATTTGGATTTTTGTCGAAATTTAGGTCGATTAAGGTACGAGTTGTTACAGGATGCAAATGCACAACAGTAGGAGCATGAAAGGGGAAGAACAAAGTTATAGATTATGGACTTCCATTGGATGGTAACCCCCTAATCGAGATGGATTGGAGCCAAATTCGATTCCCTTACCTTTCCATTTATTTTAAGTAAATGATGCAATATTACTGTCAGACCACTTACAAGTGTACGAGATCCTGATTGGTTCCTAGGCAGGCTTTGATTTGGAAGTCTGAAAGTGATCGTAGATAGAACTAGACGCTTTGATGATTACTAAATGCCCCGACTTAGGCTTTATGAGTGATGACCGAAACTGATTAGGAAACACCAACAGAGATTGATGACCCCCTGAAAGTGATTAGGATTTTATATACCACTTGAATGTGATAGACGATACTGATTGATTGTGGTAGTCTCGTCCGAAGAGATGGGGAAATGACCACAAGAAGTAAGTCTTTTTAATAGAGAGTAAGTGGATGGACATGCTTGGACGTTGGACCCACTCACAGGAGAGCGAGCGGGTTGGGCTTAGCAAGGAACCAAAGAGATCAAAAGTATGTCCCCTCACCGGAGATGAGCGGATAGACTTACTTGGACATTGAGTGCCCTTGCTGGAGAGTAAGAGAATTGGACCCAACAAGAATCCGGAGGATCAAACCCTAGATTTGATGATAAACAATCCGGAGAGATCAAACTCTATATTAGATTGTACCCAATTCGGAGAGATCGAACTCTAGATTGGATGTTAAGCGATCTAGAGAGATCGAACCCTAAATTGGATAATAAACGATCCGACAAAATCAAA
This sequence comes from Allium fistulosum, assembly GCA_030737815.1. Taxonomy (NCBI): domain Eukaryota; kingdom Viridiplantae; phylum Streptophyta; class Magnoliopsida; order Asparagales; family Amaryllidaceae; genus Allium; species Allium fistulosum. The sequence continues at coordinate 367,162,851 of CM060907.1, forward strand.
TCCTAGAATGGACATTGACCCGATGTTAGGATTTAAATGCCTTGTAATTAGAGTAACATAGATAAATCCCAGGCGAACACGAGATGGTTTTAATATACGATATGATAACTCCGAATGAAAACAGACTGATTATGATTAATGACTAACACTTAAGCAAGGACTATAGCCCTTAGCTATGACGGTTTAGAATGACTATGGATTTGTAAGAGAATCCAAAGGAACCGGACGATTCACCAAGTTCTGGATCGATGGATGGCCAGAGGGCTCAACTACCGAAGATGGACTACCATTGAAACTTGTTGGTAGGAAAAATACACCTAACATTCATAAGGCGTACTTTGGAGGGAAAATGTTAGCTGGCTTTTTGATCAAGCAGATTTTCCATTGGAATTAGAACGTCAAGATGGAAAAAAATGATTCAAAAACATTCAAACTTGCCTAGAAGGGCAAGAGGATGGCATTTAACAAATTTCAAGTAGAATGGTGCAAAGTGGACCTCTCAGTATTAGGAGAAACACCTCGGCACCGAGAGGAACTTATTCCACTTTGGACCTCTCAAACCTTTTGTTTTTCAATACTACCTCAAGCAATCATCGTGGAGTACTTTTCTCAAAGAATAAATGAGCAACTATAAGGATTAATGAAAAGAAAGCAAAGAAAGCAGGAAATGGCAAGAAATATCAACAAAATTATTAGAAACAAATTAATCTTCAAGGAAAAGTGTTTAGGACATAGTGGATCGGAGATAGGAAGTAGAATGGAAGAAGAAGATGGAAACTTTGACTAACACAATCCTCTCGGTACCAAGAGTGGTTTCAAGTGATGATTAGGTCGGCTATTGCACTCCTCTACCTTTGGGCCTTGATCTGGATCTTACACATCGTAGGCCTCCGATTCCATTGGAAAATTTCCCTATAAATATATATCACCTATAGCTTTAGGAAAATGACTTCTTCTCTTTCTAGATTTTGGAATTTTTGGCACTTGATTTCTCTTCTATCTTATTCTTCCCCAAATACTTAAACACTCCCAAATCTATGATCTACTAGATTATGGTCGAATTTGAGTTATAATCATTGTATTACAGAGATAATCAATCAAATACAAAAGATTAAAATGGATGTAGGCCTGAGTATTTGCTGAAACACTATAAAAATTATGTCTTTTCCATTACTTTTACATTTATTTCATTATATTACAACATTTTTTATGCTTTCAATTACTTTATTAGGTGTTTGTGTCATTTTTGATGTAAACACAATGTTTGGAGAGATTTGAAGTAATGAGACTACAATAAAGTATTTTGAAGTATACTGTCAATTTGAGAGAATTTTTATTGTTTTTAGATGAACAAATAAAGGAAACTTTATAATAAATAATAATAAAATGATTACATGCTTAGGAGAATGATGGATGAATATATATTATTTAGATGGTTATTAATTTTTCACTTAAATTATTACATATGATGTTTTACAACGATAGAATTGCATTAAGATAGGTATGCGATGTTTTACCATTATTACTACGAGACGAATGGTAGTTAAATTTGGTTATATGGCGATTGAGGTTGTTACTAATTTTCTTTGGATTAGTACACCTTTAATGATTAATGGGTGATTGGTATACATTTGATGATTTATACTTACATTATGAAATGCTACTATAGTGGATGATTACTATGAATGTAAGTATAGTTGTATTGTTATCATTTTCTTATTTAATGATTGAATACTATCAAATGTATGTGATAATTAATAGCTAAGTGTATTATTGTTGTTGTTGCCCCATATGACGATCTGTTATTATGTGTGAGTAGGAAAACTATTTTCAGCTTCTACTATTTGCATTGGTTTCATTGATTATAGTGGTTGCATTGATTGGATTGAATTGCATTGGTTGCAATGGTTGAATGGATGCAATGGTTGTTATGTAGTAACAAGTATTTGGTGTAGGATCGTTTTCACTCGAGAGGGGGGTGAATAAGGTGTACTAATAAAAATTAATACGGAAATAAAAATAAACAAAGAAAGTAATGCAGTAGAGATCACACACAGATTTACCCAGCTTTGGCAAAAACCTGCCTATGTGCTGCCCCCAAGGTTTCTACTAGAAATTAAGTAATTAGACGCTTACAAACACACGTAAACTTGCGATACCCACTACTTGATTAACCTAACTCTAAGCTCAAAACTCTACCACAACTCAGCCACTGAGTTGCAAATTCTCAAACTACGCCCCATTGTTTGTACCTAGTATACAACTAGAAATTTACATAATTTTATCAGAAAATTACAAAATAAAACTAAAACTAACAAAACAAAACCCTATATTTTATAAGTCAAGCCCAATATAATTAAATGAAGCCGGCCCAATAAAAATTATAGTGCGGTAACAAAAAGAAGTCCATTCCCTTTTCTCTTTAGTTTTGTGGCCGCTTGTTTTGTTTGCAATCTAGAAATAGGGTTTTGGTGAATTTGAAGTCGCCGCTTTAAAATCGATTGATTGGAGTGAATATACTGCTTTGATTTGCTTGTCAATCGACTCGTGGCTTTGATTTCATACAGTTGCTTCAAATGTCGAGCTCAAATGCTGGTTTGAATTGGTACGTGATTTTCCCTTTTTCGATTTTGATTTTGCTCGACTTGTTGATTCTACCGATGATGATAATAGGAATTTATAGGGAACGGAACCCTATTTTATCGTTCGTATATTTTGGTTTGAATTCGTCCATTTCTTTGCTCGGCCATATGATTTTCTGTTTAATGATTGAGACGATTTTTGACTCGTTCATTTGATCCTCGGTTGAATATGTTTCCGATATATTTGTAATTGTTTAAGCACATTTGAATTGTTCCATAGTTTACTCCTACGACCTGTTTATCGTTCGCTTGAGGCTTGATACTTGAATTTGAGATAGTGTTGATCTCCTAAAAGCTGACTAGTTCATTGGTTGACTTCATCATCCTCTGATTGACTTCACTGCAATAGATGATCTTCGATTTTTTTGAACACATCAACAGTATTTTTGTTTGCCCATTTCTTTTTGAAACACCTCCTGACTTTTTTCGAACAGCCACTAATAATTAATGTATTATGAACCATGTAAACTACTTCATTGTCATTTCATTGCTTTATTCACTATTTGCTTGAGTTTTAACGTGTTTTCTCCATGTATATACAAACATACACATATGTATGTATATGTGTGTGTGATTGGTGCATGTATATATGTATCGCTGTCTCCTCTGTTGCACATGTTTGTTTTTGTGCTAGTTGCTTCGAGTTTCATATCCATTTCCTTGTAAGTCTCCTCTGTTGATTTCCTTGCCACTATATATATACACATGTATACTTGTGTGAACATGCATGTATATATGTACGCTGAGTTGAAACTTTACATTCATGTTAATGTTGACTGATCTAGTTCCACTTGAAGTCAGGTCTGGTTCCATTTGTATGTGGTTATCTATTTTCATGTGGATCATGTCTGAATGCATTTGTGTGTTACCTGCTGCTTTGTACATGTCGTTTTTGTTTCCTCTGTTTCATGTGCACTGCCTGGTTATTGTAGTCTGGTTCCACATGTTGTTTTCTGATTGCACTGGCCTTGATTTTCTTTGAGTTAGACCGGCCCTTGTTTGCTCTGAACTTCATGTGTACATTGCATTTGCTATACCCGGTGCACTTGAACTCTTAAGTCTAGTTTGGTGGAAGCTTTGCATTCATGTTATTTACTTGAGCATGTTTGAAGCTTTATGGGTCTCTGTTGTATGTTTAGAACTGGTCTGGTTTCTTTTGACTTGCTTGCTTTGTATTACTGTGGCTTTGTGCATTGCTCTAACCATCCATGTTTCATTGTGTTCATGCCTGAATGTTGCCTAGTTTTCATGTTCAAGTTGACTGGTCTGATATGATGTCAAGTTGTTATTTGCATTTGCACTTGAGTTGAATCCATTCAAGGCTTAGGTTTGACCTTGTGCTTACCTGTCCCTGCTATTTTAACAAGCAAGTGTATATCGGTGTGCACGACCTTGTGGCATGTATAGTGATACACCATGCATGTCACAAGTTGTTCGTGTAAGATGAATTAAAAGAATAATGACAAACAACCCAAATAACTGAGGCAAATAATATTTTCAAAACACACACTTTATGGTTAGGATAGAAAGGAACGGTTTAGATTTGCTAGAATTCAGAACCAATGACAAGGAACTAATGTAGGAGCACCAAGAGTTGGAGAAGGGCAAAATGAAACAATCTCCCCACGATCAAGACTGCTCAGTATTGACCTCAATCCTCTCGGTACCGAGAGGAATTCACTCGAGGGAAATGTTGGTTCAGGCATAGGGCAAGCTGGGATACTGAGAATGGACGATGTTGGGTCTAGAACTTAAGCCCTAATGAAAATACACAGCAACCAAAGGATCATGTACCAGAGTTTCCCTCCAGGAATAGGCAGAACGAAGCCAGAAGTGCAGATCAGAATGCTAGCACGCAGCTAAAGAAGTATGTGCTAGGGTTCCCCCATAGGAGTGGGGGATTGAATGCAGCTATTGATTGAAGTCCTTCATTGGATGGAAACAATCGAATAGCTGAGATAGTCAGAAGGATAATGAGAGGTGGACCACCAGACCAAAGTTTGGAGGACATGAACATGAATCCATTTACTCATAACATCTAGAATGCAAGGAATCCTTTCGATTTCAAACTTTCGACGTTGGAAATGTACGATGGGAAGACAGATCCAAAAGTCATCTAATGTGATACATCTGACATATGAAGGTGTTGGATGCTTTTGACTTGGTGATGGGGCCGTGCTATAACGATCCAGAATTTTAGTCATTGGAATTTGGAATATTTAATAGATTTTAAATATTGAAAAGTTATTTTTTTCAATTTAATAACTTGAATTTAAAAAATATCGATTTATTGGGTAATTAAATTGATAAATTTAATATTTGAAATTATTTAAATAATTGAATCTTGAATTTAGTTTAAATGAAAATGATTTCAAAAGCTGATTTAAATTCTATTTGTTAATCCTTATCTCAGCGACCTAGAACTTAGCGACCTAAGAAGAGTTCACGACCTAGAGAACTCAGCGACTTAGGAGAAGACCTTACGACCTAAGGCTACAGGAAAGCTTCGCGACCTAAGAAGAGTTCACGACCTAGAGAACTCAGCGACTTAGGAGAAGACCTTACGACCTAAGGCTACAGGAAAGCTTCGCGACCTAAGAAGAGTTCACGACCTAGAGAACTCAGAGACTTAGGAGAAGACCTTACGACCTAAGGCTACAGGAAAGCTTCGCGACCTAAGATCTAGAAGGGCTCGCGACCTAAGAAGAGAAGACCTTACGACCTAAGGCTACAGGAAAGCTTCGCGACCTAAGAGCAGAAGCCTTGCGACCTAGCAACAGAAAGGATCGCGACCTATGGAACTCAACGACCTAAGGTAGCTAGCGACCTAAAGGACTTAACAACCTAAGGTAGTTAGCGACCTAAGGGACTTGGCGACCTAAAGAGGTTAGCGACCTAACTGTTAAAGCATGTTCAGCGCCCTACGACCTAGAGCTCCGACAGCTATTCTTTAACTTGCTTGCGACCTACTACTTGATCAAATGAAGCCAAGTGCAGCTTTACCAGCTAACTTTTGAAGCCGCAAGGGGACAACGACCTAGCTTAGGTCGCTCGCGACCTACGACTTAACTAAGGTCGTACGCGACCTAAGACTTAGGCAAATTTCCCGCCCAGAAATCAGCTCCTATAAATAGGACATCACTTCCAACATGAAAGGGACTTTTGCCAAATCATTTCCTCAAGCGCCGTTACTCTGTCGAAGTCTCCATTCATCCAGCAATCAAAGATCCTCAAACATTCAAGACGCTACAACAATCTTCAAGAGATAATTCCTTACATCCGACATGGATTCATCGAATTTCATCGACGAAGATTGAGCTAGTAGTCAAGATTGTTTCTTTTGATCAAGTTGTACTATTTTGATAAGAGATTTGTATCGATTTGTAACCGAATTCAGTAATAAAGAGATTCAAAGTGGACGTAGGCTTAATCTCAAGCCGAACCACTATAAATTGCTGTCTTTTACTGCTTATCTGCCAGTTTACTGCTTAAATTCTGTTCCCGTCACGCGGGTGGTGCTTTCACGATTCTATTACACACACCGGGTGTTAGCGTTCACCTTTTATCGTTAACATTTTGGTGCTTTCACTGAGAACCCAACTCAGGCTACCACTCACCATTGCTTCTCAGAGTTTGCTGAAAGAATTTCCTACAAAACCAGAAGTTTATCAGACATAATGGCTCCTGGAAGGAAACGAAAGTCTGTCAGAACTGATGACGACCGTGATAATACTGCCACTTCTCTCTCTCCAAATCAGGCAGCTCCAAGCATCGGTGTTACGCGACAGGAGTTAGATGCTGCTGTATCCGGACTGTACCAGCAGATTGAAACTCAGAATAATCTGATGATGGAAAAGCTGAATGCTCTATTTGGTACAAATCAAAGACCAGTAAATAATGATGGAAACTTTGCTAATGCTGCTCCCAATTCCGAGGGAAGAAATATTCCTCACGGGGGATCAGGTGCTGCCGAAGGGGCACCCCTCCAGGCCGAAGGATCCAGGCCATCACCAGTTCTTTATGAGCATTTACCTGGACAAACCCCCAAAAAGATGGTTGAGGTCTATTCTGCGAAATCTTTGAACAATGAGGAATATCTTTCTGGCATGATCAAGCAAATAATGAAAGAGAGCATGCAAAGAGATGAAGACGAAAGCGAATGGGGATTCGCACCAAGTAGAACTCCGTTTACCGAGAAGATTCTGAAGGCTGAATTTCCTAGAAAATTTGTTCCCCCCACCATTCCTGCTTATCGGGGAACAAGTGATCCAAATCAGTTCTTGTATAAATACGACTGGCATATGACCGGCGCAAGAGCAACCGACGAAATAAAGTGCCGATATTTCCCAGTTTATTTAGAAGGAGTGGCACTTCTCTGGTTTACCAAGCTTCCTGTCCGATCTGTAGATCAGTTTTCTGATCTGACCCGAAAATTCAAAGAGCAATTCAGGCTATACGCTTCAAAGGCAAAAGATATAATGTCACTGTCCAGTCTTGAACAGAATCTGGGAGAGCCTATTAAGTCATTCTTGAACCGCTTCAACTTAGCTCTGGCAGAAGTCGATAACGCAGAGCCACGAATGATCTTGACCTATTTGATGCGTGCTATCGACAAATCGAGCGAATTTGGAAAATGGCTAAAGATGAAGGAGCCAAATTCGCTCGAGAAATTCTACAAAAAGGCTGACGAATTTATACGCTTAGAGAATCTTTCCGCACCAGCTAAAGTTGTGACAACGGTGGTGGAAAATAATGCTACTGTGCAAAGCAAGAAAGAACCGGCAGATCAGAAAAGGGAAAGTAATAGTGGGAAAAGGCAGAAAGACTTCAAAAAGCCCCGCTTCCTTAAACCTTCAGACTTTACTCCTCTGACCGATACTCCGGAGAATATTTTCATCGCCACTAAAGATGCTGTTGAATTTCCAAAACCACCGGTCGTGAAAGTGGGGAAGAATGCTGTTCAAAGCGGAAGATTTTGCAAGTTTCACAACCAACCAGGGCATGATACCAATGAGTGCCGCCATTTGAAAAGCCTAATTGAAGAATTGCTAAGAGAGAATAAGTTGCAGCAATACGTCAAGAGGAATAGAAAGGATCCATCTTCATCCAGCCAAGGGCAGTTACCTCCAACTAATTTATCTGATTCAGGAGAGGGGCCTGCTGGAAAGGAAAGACCTGTTATCAATGTGATCATAGGGAGACCTCACCCGGCTGGCAGGAGTTGGGGTGAAATGGAAAGGTATGCAAAAGCTTTGAAGTATGCACCAACCGAAGAAAGTGTCTTAATCTTGGAAAATGCTTCACCTCTAAAGCAGCAGAAGACTTTTCATGATGATATTATGTTCAGAGCCAGGGATTCTATTAATGTGGAAGCTCCTACTGAGGACCCTTTGGTTGTCTCTGTCGGTATTGGGCCGGCTATTGTCAGAAGAGTGTTGGTAGATAGTGGTGCCTCATGCAACATTCTCTTTAAAAGGACATTTGACCAAATGAAAATCCCGATGACTGATGTACAAGCTTCTTCACACAAGATTGCCGGGTTTACAGGGGAGCTGAAACAGCCGATTGGAACGGTGGACTTGTTTGTTGAAATGGGCGAAGGACACAAGAAATTGGTTCGGAAGCAAACTTTTGTAATTGTTGATGGATTCTCCGCCTATAACGCTTTCTTGGGCCGGCCTACTCTTGCTGCTTTCAGGGCCGTCCTCGCTCCTTGGTGCTTAACAATGAAATTTCCTACTGATAATGGGATTGCTGTTATTAAAGGAGATCAAAACGCAGGACGAGAATGTTATCTTGTAGAACTCCGAGAGGCCAGGAGAAGAGAAATGGGGAAAGATGCGGCAGCTCCGCTCCGCATCAAGGAACCGACCCTGTAGCAACTACGGAGCGACCCCTGTATTGGCGAACATAGCAATGCAAGAAAAGAAATGGATCCCAGGAAAGCCAGTACAGGGGAGAATAGAGTGGTACCCGTGGAGGTAACGGTACCAATATCTGTAGATTCGAAAGACCCAAACAAAGTACTCAATGTGGGTTCGCAGCTAAGCATAACAGTTCAAAACACACTGATATCATTCTTAAAAGCTAATCTAGATGTGTTCGCTTGGTGTCACGCTGATATGTGTGGGATCTCCCCGGAAGTTGCTGTACATACTCTGAACATAGATCCGAAATTCACACCGGTGAAACAGAAGAGAAGAACTCAAGGCCCAGAAAGATCGACGGCACTAAAGGAAGAAGTTGATCGGCTCATGGAGAGCGGCTTTATTAGAAACTCCACTTATCCAAATTGGGTTTCAAATCCAGTATTGGTCAAGAAGGCAAATGGAAAGTGGAGAGTATGCATAGATTTCTCAGATCTGAACAAAGCATGCCCCAAGGATTGCTTCCCGCTGCCCAGAATTGATCAATTGGTGGATGGAACAGCTGGGCATGAGTTGTTATCGTTTATGGATGCTTACTCCGGATACAATCAGATTTTGATGCATGAGCCGGATTAGGAAGACACAAGCTTTATTACAGATGTGGGTCTCTACTGCTACAAAGTTATGCCTTTCGGGTTGAAAAATGCTGGGGCAACCTACCAAAGACTCGTCAATGCAATGTTCAAGCCTCAGATTGGTAGAACCATGGAAGTTTATGTCGACGATATGTTGGTAAAATCAAAGAAAGCTGTAGATCACATGGGGCACTTGGAGGAAATGTTCGCAATTCTTCAAAAGTACGGAATGAAGCTCAATCCATTGAAATGTTCGTTCGGAGTAGAATCTGGGAAATTTTTGGGTTTCATTGTGAGCGCCAGGGGCATTGAAGCCAATCCTACTCAAATCACAGCTCTAAGGGAAGTCAAAGCCCCTAAAACAAAGAAAGAAATGCAAAGTCTCAATGGAAAAGTCGCTGATCTGAGTCGCTTCATTTCCAAGGCCACAGACAAATGTATTTCCTTCTTTGACGCTTTAAAGAAAGGAAAGAAAAATTTTGAGTGGACTCCAGAATGCCAGAATGCTTTCGATGAACTAATTCATCACATGGAAACACCTCCGGTTCTTTCCAAGCCTAGTGATGGCGAAGACCTCTTCATCTATTTAGCAATTTCATCCCATGCTCTAAGTGCAGCACTTGTACGAGAAGATATGAAAATACAACGTCCAGTCTACTACATCAGCAAACGGTTCACTGGGGCAGAGATGAATTATTCAAAGATAGAAAAGCTTGCTTTCTGTTTGTTAATCGCTTCCAGGAAGTTGAGGCCCTATTTTCAAGCTCATCCTATCAAAGTTCTTACTGATCAACCGCTAAAGCAAGTCCTGTTTCGTCCTGAAACTTCGGGTCATCTTTTGAAATGGAACATTGAACTTAGCCAGTATGACATCACTTATCACCCCCGAAGAGCAATCAACGGTCAAGCTTTAGCAGATTTTATCGCAGAATCTACCGACAAAGGCGATAGTGAAAACGAAACAACTAACGGCATTCCAATCCAGTGGAAGTTGTATGTTGATGGATCAAGAAATGATTACTGTTCTGGGGCAGGGGTTGTGCTTGAAACCCCCGAAGGACGATCATTGTGTTATGCATTGAGACTGGAATTTCCTTCAACAAACAATGAAGCAGAATATGAGGCACTTATCGCCGGTTTAAAAATTGCCAAAGAACTAAACATCAAAGTGTTGCAAATTTTCAGCGATTCTCAACTCATCGTTTGCCAGGTAAAGAAAGAGTTTCAGGCTAAAGGTGGAAATCTGCCCGCATATTTGTCAAAGGCATGTGAATTACTCGAAGATTTCAATCACTACACGATAAGCCATATTCCTCGAGTAGAGAACATGAAAGCAGATTCTCTAGCAAAGTACTCAAGTTCTGGAGAAGCTCAATTACTGGGTTTAGTTCCTGTAGAAGTTCTGTCAGCTCCAAGCATTGATGAAATGGATGTTGATTGGATTATGACTACGTCTCAAGAGCATGAATCATGGATGACTCCGATCAAAGAATACTTACTCAATGGTTCCTTGCCAGAAAATTCTAAGGAACGTCGAAAATTATTGAGAAAAGCATCGAGATATATAATTCAAGATGGCCGATTATACAGACGGGGATTTTCAATGCCTCTGCTCCGATGTGTAACTAAGGAAGAAGCCAAGACAATTCTAGCCGAGGTACACGGAGGAGAATGTGGAGATCATTCAGCTGGTCAAACTTTAGCCAAGAAAGTTCTCCGATATGGGTATTTCTGGCCTGACATTAACCGAGATGCTGTTATCTACTCTAGAAAGTGCGTCAAGTGCCAGAGATTTGCGAAAATCCCAAGAGCACCTTCCACCGAACTCTCATAGATGGTCAGCCCATGGCCATTCGCCATTTGGGGTATAGATCTAATCGGACCATTACCAGTTGCCAAATCAGGAATCAAATATGCTATCGTAGCCGTTGATTATTTCACCAAGTGGGCTGAGGCTGAACCTTTGGCCACCATTACTTCTAAAAAGATGATAAATTTTGTAACGAAAAATATCATTTGCAGATATGGTGTGCCACAGAAAATAATCACAGACAACGGTACTCAGTTTGAAAGTGAAGAGTTCCAGGATTTCTGCAAACGATTCAGAATTCGGAAAAGCTTCTCAGCAGTGACTCATCCGCTGGCAAACGGGCAAGTGGAAGCAGTGAATAAAATCATCAAGTCAACCATCAAAAAGCAACTCGAAAGAGCAAAAGGTGGTTGGGTTGATAAGCTTCCATTAGCACTATGGGCATACATGACTACTCACAAAACTGCAACTGGGCACACTCCATTTTCACTGGCATACGGATCAGAAGCAATGATTCCAGTGGAAGTAGAAGTTCCTTCACATAGAAGAGTTCATTTCAACGAAGCTGAAAATGAAAAGTTGCAACTTGAAGCACTTGATTTTCTTGATGAGAAAAGAGAAGAAGCTAGGCTCAGAGTTTCAGCTTATCAGCAAAGGATAGCCAGGCACTTCAACTCTAAAGTTCGCCAACGCAGCTTTGAGGTCGGGGACTTAGTTTTGAAAAGGATCATGACGGCAACTGGTGTGTTTGGACCAAACTGGGAGGGACCATATGCCATTGGCAGTAAACTTCTTAATGGCACTTTCAAACTCATAACTGTCGAAGGAGATCCAATTCCAAGAGCCTGGAACAGCAACCACTTACGTCCTTATTTTACTTGAAAGAAAAAGCTTTGTTCAAAATTGTGAAATAATGATGAATGTATCAGTTGTATTGTAAAATATTGTAAATCAGTGTGAATGAATGAAAGCTATAAAGTGGATGTTGGCCCGATTCTTGGCCGAACCACTATAAATCTTGTGTTCTTTACTATTTCATAATGCCTGTTTTATTTCGATATGTAAATACTTTAAATGTATTGCTAAAATGTCGATTCAAAATTGCAGGACATCAAAACAATGCTTACTGGTCACAAAATCAAGCGACCTCTATAAATCACCTGTTATGCAAATACCAAGCGACAAGAAATTCCAAATACAAATCTTATACAAAGTGAACTTCACATAAAAAGTTGGCGACTCCACTGTGACAAACCTTTGTTAATTAGTTGAGATTGTCGATATAAACAAACATCCAACTAAATAACTTGCGTTTGTCCCATGAAATCGTTCAACAGTGAAGTCCATTTCTTCAAACATAGCAATGTAAGGAAAGAAGATGCGCTTGGAAACAATAACAAAAGATCGCTAATGAGCAGATGATGAGAGAACATTGCCAAGCAAACAAAGGAGCAACCAAAAGGAGGTATGCTTCTCAATAAAAGGGCCAGTAAGAACCACTGAAGGGACACCTTCCCAAGCAGAAGGAACAGGGCCCTTGCTGACAGATCGTGATGCATCCGATCAGGCAGCTTGCGCCCGTCCCGTGGATCTACTTGCCCCTGAGACGCAACCTTCCTGGCGCACCAACCACCCAACGCTCCTTCCCAAAGTTCAACAAAGCTCTCTGACGAGGCGCGCCAAAAAATGAAAGTACTTCTCTCAATCAAAAAAGATTGGTGGAACCACCGGAGGGGCACCTTCCCAAGCTGAAGGAACAGGGCCCTTGTTACTTAATTGCGATCGTTTGTGCAAACGAGCATCCAATCAAGAAACTTGCGTCTGCCCCGTGGATCCACTCAACCATGAGAAAGTAACTTCCAGGCAATCAAAAAGCCCTCTTCGGAGGCACATGACCTCTTCGGAGGCAAAAGCCCTTTCCCAAGGCACCACAATCCCTCTTCGGAGGCACATGACCTCTTTGGAGGCAAAAGCCCTTTCCCAAGGCACCACAAGCCCTCTTCGGAGGCACATGACCTCTTCGGAGGCAAAAGCCCTTTCCCAAGGCACCGCAAGCCCTCTTTGGAGGCACAAGCCCTCTTCGGAGGCACAAGCCCTTTTCGAAGGCACAAGACCTCTTCGGAGGCACAACTCTTTAAGAGGAGCCCTCTCCGGAGGCATGTCCCAAAATAAAATGCTCGAACAAAAAGCATTGTCCAGAAGCACAGTTTAACTCTCAAAGGAAGGATTAACTTGTTCATCTCGAAAAGTTCCTCCTAAAAAAGTTGAAATGCTACAAAATTCTTTCAGAAAAGTTCATTTCACTTCATAGGGAAATTCACTTCTTAATAAATAAAAGTGGTTATCCCCGAAAGTTGAAGCGTTCTTCAGAAAGAGAAAATAAAAATTCTTCTAAAGACTGGATATACTCTATTAAAAGCAGAATAATTCTCCCTTTAAAAGCGGAATAATTATCCTCTGAAATAAGAGTATTAGTCTTGAAAAAGCTAGGAATATTGCAATGCACTTACGGCATGGGGGCAATACTATACAATTCAATTATATTAATAAAAGCAACATGCCACAAGTTCGTTGCAATATCATGGAAAATAGATGTGGAATAAATGCATTCTCAAACGCAGACAAAAAGTTTGCACAAGTAAGAAGAATCGTTTGTTCTACACTAAAAATAAAAGATAGATCATTCTCACATACACAAGAGTTTGTACAAGTAAAATAATTGTTTTATTTAGTACTATGAAAATTCCTTACATGTGCAGATATCTCAAAAACCAAAAGCAGGGACCGGTACCTGCACAATCCCCGGTCGATACATGCAAAAAGCAAGAGTAAGGAGTAAAAAATCTAGCTTGTTATCCCTTCTTCTCGCCACCTTTGGATCCTTTCCCCGGCCTAATGATTAGTTTTTGGAGCCGTTGTGGACGGGTCGGGGCAGAAGGAGAAAGAGGCGCGGCTGGATCAACTTCTGCTTCTTCCCCAGTTGAAGCACTTCTCTTCTTCTTCCTTATGCCACGCTTCCCCTTCCTCTTTGAAGAAGATTCGCTCCCCGGAGTAGCAAGCAGTGTTGAAAGCTTCGTGTCATCATCAAGGGATTGCTCCGGGGTCTTCTCGACGTCTTCAAGGTCCTCCGCCTTCTGTTCCTGCGAAGCTGCCGGGTCATCCAGGCCTTGAAGGGCTTCGATTTTCTCTGCCTGTGATCCCGGCTGGGAAGCAGAAGGAGGAGTAACCTGTAAAGATGAAGGGACGGCAACTGAAGGAGTGGAAACTTGTGCAGTATTTGGTGCCTCCGCTGTAGAAGAAAAGAAGTTAAAATCAACATCTTCCGAAAATAGAGAAGGTATCGGTTCACCAAAGTTCAAGTAACAAGTAAGAAGGTCATCAAACTCGGTTAAATCAAATAACTGGTTCATTAGACCCGGAACTTCGCCAAAGTTACCTGGAGGAGTTGGCTTCGCAAGTTCAATTTCATATTTATCAGCCTCAGTTTCTTCCTGGCTCTTCTCTTCAATTTGGGAAAGAGGAGTCTCGGAAGTATCGAGTTTAGCTTCAGCATCTTTTGCAGCAAGTGGAGATTGAGAGCTAGAACCGATGATATCAACATCAGTCAAAGTTGAAGTATGGACAGGGGCAGGTAGTGATGTTGTCTTTTCTGGATATTCTTCTACCGCTGTCCCGGCTCTAGCTTCGGCAAGTTGCTCCTTGCCTCTAATAAGCGTATCACGTGCTTCATCGTCTAGATAAAGCGCTACAAGGTCTGCTTCCGCATAACTGGAAAATGTGTCAAGTATAGTCTCCCAAACTTCAGCAAGTGTAATCTCATATTTGGGACCCAAGAAGGAAAGGCTGCCACGGCCCAAAACGCTGTGCATATAGAAGTCAAATAGAGTAGAATCGATGCTAGCTTTAGTGGCGTCGTGAGACTCTTCGGCCGCAACTTGTCCAGCAACCGCGTCATCACGCTCCTTCTCAACTTTAAGAAGCTTAGCTTTCAGCATCTCAATCTCTGCATTTTGGGACACAATTGTTCCCCGCAGCTCAGTATTTTCTGTGCGATATTTCTCAGTAATGTGCTGCTCAGCTGCAAGCTTCATTTCGGCATCTCTTTGTGCAGCATGTGCGTCCCGCACTTGCTTCTGAAAGACTTCTTCCTTTTGGGTATGCGATGTAGAAGATGAGGCGAGATCTTCTTTAAGTTGCTTGACTTCAGATGCAAGCTTTGCGTTGTCGTCTGCGATACTCGTCATCTCCGCATCATGCTGCTTGCGCCATTTGTCCCATTCTGATTTATCATTCTCCATGGTCATCATCGCCTCAAGATTCATGTGATTAACCCTTTGGAGTTCGTCGACAAGTTTCTGCCATTGCGACATCCTCTCGATATTAAGCCTGACTGCGTCAAGACCTTTAAGCATGTCTTGCTTATCAGTCGGAACCAAATCCAAATCAAAGCGCACTTCTTTTAGGCACCAATTTGGAAATCGGCTTTGAAGCATTGGAGGGCCGTCTTTAACTTGATATTGTGGCATGTTAATGATTGTTTGAATATCAGACTTCTTTAGAGGAGGAGAGCCGGCCGGAGTATCAGAAGGGATAGGAGCGTCAGCCTTTTCAGAAATTTCAGACGCGTTCTTCTCGTCAAGTTTAACCCGTTTACTTGGGTCATCAGTAGCATGCTTCTTCCCTTTGTCATCGTGATATTTTCTTTTATGAGAGTCATCGTCTCTCCTTCTTGGCTGCTCTTCATAAGCACGCCTTTCTTGAGCTTTTCTAGCTGCACGCTCTTCGTCAGATTCTTTGCGGGAGGGAAGATAACGTCCATAATCGTAAGAATCACGCCCTCCGTAGCGCCGAAAGTTGTCGTAGTATGAGCCGGAACGTCCCATCGGAGAATCTAAAAAACGGAAAAGAAGTGAAGTTAAGAAATTTCCAGAAAAAGAGGATAAATGCTTATAAGTGCTGAAAAATCCTAAGTGTGTGCGGCGTGCGAGCTACATGCGTCAAACTACAGACCACGCTTTAGTGTGGAAACAGAGACGACTGGCGTAGTAGGCGTCAGGGTTTGTTTTAGGGTGGAAGTTGCTTCAACAGCGGGAGAAGTCACTTTTGGATTATTATCCCCGAAAAGCTCTTGAGAAGTTATCATGATATCGCTCAAGCCATCAAAAGTGTCATCACCCTGGAACTCAGCAGATTTCTCCTTTTCAACTTCCGTATCGATTGATTTCTCAGAAACTCGAGGATTCTCTTCCTCCTTAATAATTGGGGCAAGTGCCGACTTGCTGACTGACCCTACAACATCAATGGATGCGGAACATTTTACCAAAGCAGCTTCTACAACGGGTGCTTTTGATGCGATTTCATCTACAGAAGTTGGGGCATTCGAGGCCTCAGCTTGAGAGCCCGAAGCAACTAACGTTTCCGCATCAGAACTAGAAATTTCTTGAATCTGAGTCGATCTAGAAGGATGTAAAAGACCAAACTGGTGCAGAAATTCATCTTTCAGCAAGAATTTAGCACTCCTCTCTTCAGCATCAACAGCACTCAAAGTATCTAAAATCGACTTGCGGCTGGTATCTCGAAGAAGAGAAGGAAGTGCTGCACGAAGAAAGAATGGAATTAAGCATTTGACGGTTTGAATTATGAAAAATCTAGAAAATGAATCGGTAAAAGGTAATCTTACTTCCGACTCTCCAAATGGCATAAAATCCCGGAGGACAGCGAACATAAAAGAATTGAGTCAAGAATCCATGGGCACTTTCAGGCAAGTCCAGAATTAGTTTACGATTCCTGGCACTCCTTACAAGTATGATGGAGGGATGGTCTTTGTTCCTTGCAAATGTACACAAGAAGCGAATTTCGTCAAAAGAGGGAAAACGGTTCAACGTTCTCCTGAAAAGCACACACAATCCCAGCAGGATGGAATATCCATTAGGATGTAGTTGAAAGGGAGAAATAGATAGCCGAAGGAGAAGTTCTCGAAGACAGTCGTTAAATGGGGGAATGGCTCCACTCGAACACATCTGACGGTTCACAGCAACAAAGCCAAGAGGCGGCCTGTCAGTAGTGTCGCTTGACCCAGGAAGTAAAGCATCTGCTTCGGCAATGCCAAATTGGATGCACAATTGTCGGAAGACTTTATGACTCAGAGTGGTAGGAGTCCTTTCCGGAGGATCATTTAATGGGGTAGCAATTGGAAAACCTTCTCCAGCTGTTTCCAAGTCTTCCTGTTGAGATTCCATTCTACACAAGGAACTGGACGATCAAATATTAAGGTGCACGTTTCCTAAAAAGAAAGAGTGAAGTGTAGTGCAAAACTAATGCAATAACAAGCAAATGTAAATGAAACTAAATTAATTGATACTTGTCGATTATAAAGTTTCAGGGCTTGATGTCTTAAGTCCAACAACAGTGTTGTGTTGATGCAAATGAATCAGCTTTAGTTGATCATTTCAATTTTGCTTTGATACTTCACTTAAATTTGTTAATTCACAGCATTTCATTCACGAAGTTCATTTGAGTTTGATGTTCTTTGTCAACTAATCTGTCGTTTGATGTGGGCTATCAATGGCAGTATATTCGTCCCATTTTCCTGTGAATATTGCTTTTAAACAGGTTATCAGCATTAAAGTTAAAGCGATCTGAAAAGAAGTACAAAATCCAAAACAATTCGAATCCAAATTCAAATTGTCAGTCAAAAGCTGTTCAGAGTTCTAAGTGTTAGGTCGCTTACGACCTAACACAAGTTGCAGTGCTCTTATGCTATGTTGTTCAGGTTGAAAGTTCAAGACTGTGAGAAATTGTCTAAGTGTTAGGTCGTTCAGCGACCTATTATGAGTCAGGATTTCTGTAGGTCGCACGTTGCAACTGAATGGATTAAGGTGGGGCAATTTTCTCTAAGTCCTAGGTCGTGCACAATTGTTTAAGGTTGAGAACTCTCTAGGTCGCAAATGTTGTCAGATCGCAAAAGCTTAAGTCGCTAAGCTTTCCCACGCGACCTAACTCCTAGGTCGTTCAAATCTGGTAGGCTGGTGACTTCCTCTCCAAGCAATGTCATATTGGATCCAATAACCCAATACCGCCAAATCAGGAAAAATTCATCTTCCCCTTCATCCTACCTCAATGTACCACCGATTAACTAGAAAATCAATAGCAAACCCCACAGAACTGTAGTAAAAACTTTCGTATGATCGCAAATCACCACGACACATCAAATGACAAACGAAAGTCAGTTGGAACAACCGTTCAGAAAACACAGTGCGCAAGGTTAAGCTTGGGACAGGTAACAGCGATTCGTGATCAAGTGATGATTATAGATGAATAGAAGCTGATCCACTTACGAATTATGATCGGCGAGGAAGAATCGTTGGCTGATTGGGTCAAATTTGTCTCTGGAAGCTCGAAAAACTGTTAATGGCGATGGAGGCTCAAGACAGTAGGGTGAGGAAGAAGGTGCGACCTAGCCAATTTATATGAAGCTGAGAATAGGAGGCGAACAGGCATGCGAAGTTCTAGGTCGTTTGCGACTTAGCAAGGGTGAATCGAAGCATACGACCTATGGCATAGTCATATGCCTCGAGGGGCAAATGTTAATCCTTATCTCAGCGACCTAGAACTTAGAGACCTAAGAAGAGTTCACGACCTAGAGAACTCAGCGACTTAGGAGAAGACCTTACGACCTAAGGCTACAGGAAAACTTCGCGACCTAAGAAGAGTTCACGACCTAGAGAGCTCAGCGACTTAGGAGAAGACCTTACGACCTAAGGCTACAGGAAAGCTTCGCGACCTAAGATCCAGAAGGGCTTGCGACCTAAGAAGAGAAGACCTTACGACCTAAGGCTACAGGAAAGCTTCGCGACCTAAGAGCAGAAGCCTTGCGACCTAGCAACAGAAAGGATCGCGACCTATGGAACTCAACGACCTAAGGTAGCTAGCGACCTAAAGGACTTAACAACCTAAGGTAGTTAGCGACCTAAGGGACTTGACGACCTAAAGAGGTTAGCGACCTAACTGTTAAAGCATGTTCAGCGCCCTACGACCTAGAGCTCCGACAGCTATTCTTTAACTCGCTTGCGACCTACTACTTGGTCAAATGAAGCCAAGTGCAGCTTTACCAGCTAACTTTTGAAGCCGCAAGGGGACAACGACCTAGCTTAGGTCGCTCGTGACCTACGACTTAACTAAGGTCGTACGCGACCTAAGACTTAGGCAAATTTCCCGCCCAGAAATCAGCTCCTATAAATAGGACATCACTTCCAACATGAAAGGGACTTTTGCCAAATCATTTCCTCAAGCGCCGTTACTCTGTCGAAGTCTCCATTCATCCAGCAATCAAAGATCCTCAAACATTCAAGACGCTACAACAATCTTCAAGAGATAATTCCTTACATCCGACATGGATTCATCGAATTTCATCGACGAAGATTGAGCTAGTAGTCAAGATTGTTTCTTTTGATCAAGTTGTACTGTTTTGATAAGAGATTTGTATCGATTTGTAACCGAATTCAGTAATAAAGAGATTCAAAGTGGACGTAGGCTTAATCTCAAGCCGAACCACTATAAATTGTTGTCTTTTACTGCTTATCTGCTAGTTTACTGCTTAAATTCTATTCCCGTCACGCGGGTGGTGCTTTCACGATTCTATTACACACACCGGGTGTTAGCATTCACCTTTTATCGTTAACACTATTCAAATAAAAATGAAGATAGTAAACTTTTAAATTAGAATTTAGAAGTGAATAAACTGATTTTGAAAATTATTCGTTTTAATGAACGTGTAAAAATAGCCTTTTGGGGCACTATTTCGGATTTCGACGAAACCACAGATATGTAATAGTGATTTTTAAGACGTCGAATTTTATAGCGATCGATTGTGTCATTTGATCATGCGAGTTCGAAATGCGTAGAAATTAACTAAAGGAATTTTTACTTATATAATTCGATTTTGAAAAGTTAGCTTTTGAGTTTGATGCAATTGGCTTCCGAATATATTCCATTGTGTTCGGGATAGGGGTATAACATATAGAACGTCGGGCGATACGCTTCGTTTAGAGTTTAAAATTTTCACGTATGAATAGTGCCATGAAAATTTCCTATATAAGGCCATCAATTCCTTTCATTTGCAACCAAACCCTAGCTTCTAATTCTCAACCACCATTAAAAACCTAACCATACAACGACCGACAACGATCGGAGCCCTTAGAGGCCGAATTAGCCAACGACTCCAACTAGGAAAACGTAGAGAGCGACGATACGAAGAGAACTACCGGTTGGATCGAGCTATCGTCGACCACAGCGGCGGCAAACTTGCTCCGTTCGAATTGTAGTTTTTGGGTTTCGTGACTTCTTCGCACGTGCGTGCGCATGGGCTGCTGGCAAGGCAGAGCGGCGCGATGGTGGATGGTCGGCAGTCGTGGTGGTGCAGCGTTCGATTGAACCAAAATAAAAAAGAGAAGGCAGTCTTGAAGTGAGACACACGTGAGCAGATAAGAGAGGTTAATTTAAATTAAAAGATAATTATTTTGTTAATTATAATTTAATGACATCAAATGTTAATAAATTCATAACTTGTTCGTACGAGGTCCAAATCGAGCGCAACAAGTTGCATTGCGTTTGTATCAATGAGCACTACCCTATGGAATTGGATTGGATGGATTCGGAGCTGATGGAAAATGGGGTTAAAATTGAACGACTGTTCAATTTTAATTCAAAAAGGAACATTTGGGCGATGTAGAAATCAATGTGAGTTAAAATCACCTTTTTTATTAACCAGAGTATTATATAGTCAATATAATTATTTATTGAATGCGTAGATATTTTGTTGTTGACTGTTATTAATTATTTATATAAATTACTAAATTATATTGTTCGTTTGAATATATTCCCGCCACTGAAGTAGATGAGACCCTAATTATGTTCCCGTGTAAGAGCGGATGACACTTTATATACAAATCCCGCCTCGAAGCGGTTGATTTATATTTTTGTGATTATATACTATATATGATGCAAGGGGATAGGTTGGAAGGATCCAACAGGATTCCTTACACTGTTGATTTTATTTTTCATATATATTATGATATATGATATGTTGGACGTTATATTGGATGACATGAACATGATTTTTCTTATTAGTGCTTTAATATCATTGGGCCTTGTATTTTGGTATTTTAAGATACCATAAAACAGTGATTAATTTAAAAAAAGGGATTTCCAAGCGATTTTGAAGATTATACATGTTTTAAATAATTAGTCCTGAATTATTGAAGGAGCGATTTATTTTAAAATCAAAAGGTAAGATTTTTGGATTTATAATTTAATAGTTTTATGAAATATTTTAAAAAGAGATTTTGAACAATGAATAAAGATTTTTAAAATTTTGGAGAATATGTCAGTCTTTTATAATGAAGGGATATGGTTTTAAAAAGGAAATAGAAATATTTTGATATAATATTTATTAATCGTCTTTGTATAAAGTCATATATATATATATGTGTATGTATGTATATAGGTACATGTATTAAGATTTATTCATAAATGTGAAATTTATAAAGGGGATAATTTACAAGAGTGATATTTTTACAAAGGAAGTAAAGATTTGTAAAATCGTATATTGTTAATAAAAGCATGAATTTATAAATGGGGTCTATAAATTAAAGGAAACTATTATCGTTTATTAATTGGAGAATAAATCAAATAGTGGATTCATTATAAGATATAGACTGATATTTTAGAAATAGTTGACTCTATTTTGGAAATTGAAGGCAATGACAAAACTGAAATGTTAAACGATATTTTTATAAATAGAAAGGAAATTATCCAGATGGAAGTAACATTAAAAACAGATGGTGACTGATGTTTTTAAATGAGATTTATGAATAAGTGAGATTCATAAAGGGAATAGAGTTATAAATGGAGTTCATAAATAAATGGGTTTTATGAAAGGAAGTTTTTATAAAATGGAAAGAGATTCTCAAGTATATTTTTCTAAATATGGGAATTATTGGGTTGAAGATTTAAGTATTGATTTTTACCAAGAAAATATATTATGTTCCAAAAGTTGGTTACTTATATTAATATTGTTTAAAGTTGTTGGTTAATATTAAATACTTTTTAGGGTTAATTATTTAAATTGTTAATATGGTTTGAAATTAATAATAATAATTGTTAATAATATTTTGGTAATTTATCATTATTATTTAAATGGTAAAAATTAACGATTGTTTTATTCATAATGTTTTGAATTATTAATTATTATTTTTAAGATATTAAAAGTGAATAAACACTATTATATGATAGTGTTTTAAAGAAAGTGATTAGGACTTATTGATGTTTTCAAAATTCATAAATAGAGTTTTGTAAATGGACTTGGATTTTTATAAGAGAAGCTTATGAAATGGTTTAAAGATTTAAAGGAAGATTATTTACAAGGTAAAGAGGTTTATAAATAGATGGATATTTATAAACGAACTTTAGAAATAGGTTATAGATTTATATAAGGATTTATAAATAATTGCATGGTTTTATAAAGGGTTTATAAATGACTTAAGGAATAATTTATAAATGGTTCTAAAGGGTTTTATAAATTTATAATGAAGTTTATAAATGATTTAGAATTTGGTCAAAAGGAGATCTTCCTTAGGGTTTAGTAAATATACTTATACCATTGAGATAAGTATATGGATATTTTCTAAGTATTGAAAATATAAGGGTTGTGAATATATATTTATAAAAGTATTTTGGTACAAGCATTTACAAGATGGTTTTAATTAGTGAAAAGATTAATTAAGGAGGCTAATGGTTGCTTTTGTGCTTACCAATGTTGGTTTTTTGTTTGGAAATAAATCCTAATTTGTATGTGTGATTGTTGATAGTTAAATAACTGACTGTCAAATGTGGACCCAAACGTAACTTTAGAGATATCTAGGAGAAACACGTGAGTTATGGGGCACACTCATCTCCAATGGCATTGTACTGTGCGCATAAATCTTGTTTCGTTCTTCTAGAACAAATGATAAGGAAATCTGTCCACTAACGGAGGCGAACTCCGTTCTTATTTTTGATTGTTTATTTCCTAAAGAATCGGGTTGAGTTTACCGAAAACTATTGAATGTTGTTTCGAAGAGACTGGGATAGGACATGCTATCCCAAAACCACTTCGATTCAACTCAAGCATTTGAAGTAAAGACATCTCGAAGATGATGGAATTGGAGAGGGAGCTCTCAATTGTTTCGTTCTGTCCTAAAATGAACTTGTATGGATGAATGCTGGTATTGAATTGTTGCATGGAGGCAGTGTTAGCATTCCAAGTGGGAAGTGCTATATAAAAGGTAGAACATAGCTTCAAGCCTCACACCCAAAAAATGATCAAAGCATGGATATGCGGTAGGGCTAAGTGGGTCGCACCCAAGTAGGGTATGATCATATCAAATCTAAAGTGATATTCATGTATGCTTTGGGATCCCATTGTGTAGTTATTGATTGCAATCAAGGGGTGATCATATTCGGTGCTACTCAAGAAGGGGATAGTGCCGGTCCTGAGTAGTAGAGGTGCAATGTGTTGTACCCTCCCGTACATGTGGTCTAGAGGTGTACGGATTCACTGGGTAGACCCTTACCCTTTCATAGTTAGAATCCATTCTCTAATACAAGCCTTCAGTTTTGGTTGTAGAGCCTAGTATGTTGGAATTTAATTAATGTAACAATTTCGGCTATGATCAATAAGTACTTGTATATTAAACACTATTATAATATCAGAGGATTTCATATGAAATGTTTTGGTTATCGTAAGGTAAAAACTCCTCCGTGTTTATGTGCCGCATGGTCTTACGAGATACCTTTGATTTGTGAAAGGTTTCTATAGTTTTGAAAGTTTAATTGGTTATGTTTTCTCACGCTGGTTTTCCAGACTGACTTGGGTGTTATTTTATTATAATGCTCCGGTCAAACCGAGCATATTTACAAATTGTTTTGGATGCATTGGAGCTCAGAAGATGAGCTGGAGGTCTTCAAGTCATATTCATATATGTTTATTTTCCCTTGCTTTGTTATGGAAATTATCAGCAATTGTGAGGACAGGATGCTATAACTGTCCAGGCTGATGATTTTGATTGTTGTTGTACTCCGATGGATATATGTATATAACAGTTTCACTTTTGTAAAGATCATTGATATTATATTATATATTATTCCGCTGCAATTGTGAGATTTTGTGTTATTTAGTTTCTTTTCTCTTCTTCTTCTCTTCTCTTCTTCTTTCTTTCCCTTAACTATCCCTCTTTTTGTTCGATTTGGGTTGGACATGTGTTGTTTATTGCCAGCTTGAATTGTATGAAAAGCGGGTTGTTACAAGTGCTTCCCGTTATATCTGATAGATTTAGCAACAATGTGGTTCAGATAGTTAGAGAATGAGTCCAGAAGCATGTGGACTGACTTAATGGATAGATTCTTAAAATAGCTCAAGGTTTATATCTCTCGACCAATGAATGTGATGACGCTATCAAGTGTAAAGCAAAGTCCTAGAGAGACCTTGATAAGTTATCTGGAGAGATTTAAGGCGACAGCCACCGCAGTCGTTAAGCCGGATCAATCGATAATCCTGATTGCGGTGGTGTCTGGAGGCGCAGGCAAGACAGACTTCAAAATTGCATTGGAAAAGGATCTGTTGATGTATCTAGCAGAGTTTTATCATGAAGCTGAGAGGTATATGTGACCAGAGGGTGCTGAGGCTGATAACGTTGATATTAATGATGTGGATGATGGGGGACTGTCTGGGGCAGGATATGTGCAACACCCCACCTTTATACCCATAATGCCAAATAATATTACAAGTATTATTGTCGAGTAATATAGAGAATAAGGCTGGGTAGGAGCAACCATCCCTGTCTGTTCCATTGGGCTAACACCATCATGTCAACTTTTATCTCATAACTCCATATATAGATGTGAATAGTCTCGGCACAAACCAATAAACATGTTGGCTCAATTAGAACAGAACAATATATCACATAATATACAACACAGAATCGCAGGTCACAATGGAAATATAATATACCAAATACTTTACAGGGTAAGTCTACAAAAAGAAAACACTAGACTCGTATATACAAACATATACATATATAGACTATGACAGGTCTCAAATATACATGACTACAAAAGTCTACAACATAAACAAACATACAACGAGTATATAAGCTAGGCTAGAATGATACATCAACCTATGAGTAACATCATATATAACTTTTTAAAATGAGTCCTTGTACCTATCAAGTCTCGGTCTGACCCGAGTATTATAAAATAATAAATGAGTCAGACTATATCTAATTATCAAAAGGCGAGGTCACATAATGAACATGCATAAAAATCAAAGATATAGAAATCCATATAATGTATTACACTAAACATCATAAGGCATCACTATGAAATCATCCACTAACAAACTTGCATAATACACAAGGCGTAATAATAACTATATAATACGCCACATGCAAATAAAAGACATCAATACCGAATCACCATGTCACCAAGTCTTCTCATGCCCATCAACGACAATCATCTCAAATATGGTGATAAGGTAACCAACTCAGAAATCTAAAGAACAAAAGAGACTACATAAAAGCAAGTCAAACTCCAGAAAATAAACGACTGCATGAAAGCGAGTCAAAACCCAAAAGACTAGCAAAAAAGCGAGTTGTAAATCATAAAATCATAAAGACAAGCACATCGCAAGTCAAAATAGAAGCAAGCATTTCGCAAGCTACACTAATAAACATGCACTTCATGAGTCTACACAGAAGCCGAGCACTTCGCAAGTCACAATAATAGACACACACTTCACGAGCCAACATAGAAGACGAGCACTTCACAAATCAGTACAAAAGCAAGCACTTCGCAAGCTTTAATAAGAGTCATCATGAGTCAACACAAGAGACGAGCACTTTTCTAGTCGAAACTAAAGACGAGAACTTCGCAAGCCAACACAAGAGACGAGCACTTCGCATGCCAAAGAGATCATTTCAGATTGATAAGTGCAATATACTCTCAATTAGTAATTAAAGTGTATTGCTTAATGCCCTATAACCACTTTGCAGTACTTATATATGCTAAAAGATTGTATATCCCACTCGACACAAGAGACGAGCACTTCGCACGTCAAAGTGATCATTTCTGATCGATAAGTGTAATATACTCTTAATTAGTAATTAAATTATTATCGCCCAATGTCCCATAACCACTTAGCAATATTGAAATATTTGCTAAAAGATTATAAATTCCACTCAAATAAAACTACCAATCGAACGAGTTCAAGAATTAATCGACAAAGTAATACAAATATTCCGTACCACTTGTACTACTAAATCGTTTAGTTAGATTTCTTATTCGAGTGAAGATAGAAATCGCAAGAAAGTAATAATTCCAAAAGTTGCACAAGAAATGCCAAATATCATATATAGCCAAAGGCTAAGGATAATAAAAGCTAAGAAGAGATTATAATTTTGAAAGTAATTACTTTGATTTTAAAACATATGAAGTGATTTCTAAAATACTATATATATACATACACTTTTTCAAACTTCCCCTTTAAAAATCCACAAACTTGTTTATTACTCAACTATATATATAATACTTGATAAAATAAACTATAAATCTGAATTGAATACCAATGTAGATATCTTTATATATATGTATATATAGTTTTTCAAAATCCCAATTTAGTACACAAACTGTAATGACCCGTATTTTTAGCTATTTCAAAATATTAAATTTAACGTAATTATTGAATAAAAATGGTTAAAAAATTCAATGATTTTGAATGTAAGTTATCGAATATGAACTTGGATAAGATTTTGAAATAAACAAATTCTGGAGATTTAAGTAATAACGAGTATTGAAAATAAATGTTGTATTAAATGAGTTTACGGTCAATAGTTGGATTAGATAATAATGTTAAATTTATTAGATGTAAATTAAGTAATTGATAGATAACTAAAATTCATTTAAAATCCAATATTGAAATTTTGTTGAATATTGAACAATTAAATTGTTTAAAATTTAATACTGCAATTATTTGAATAATTGAATTCTGAATTTAATATGGTTGAAAATGATGTTGGAAGTTGATTTAAATTTTATTTAAACAACAATGATGATTGTTAACATTTAAAATTGGATTTAAAAGTGGATAAGTATAAATTGGAAATTTTATATTATAATCAAGACGTTAAAATAGCGATCCGGGGCATAGTCTTGGATTTGACGAAATCAGTTCCATTGGATCAGTAATAGTGTATTCTTCATGGATTTCAAATTTTGTAGCGTTTGGAGTTACCGTTTGGTCATATGGGATAGAAACGCATAGGAATTAATATTAAAAATTTAATATTCTAATTCGATTCAAAAAAAGCTATCTTCCGCATATGATCGAATTAGGCCCCGAAACATGTTCCATTGTGTTCGAAATAAGGGTAAAACATTATGAATGCCTAGCGGCATACTTCGTTTGGAGTTCGTCCGGAAAATATGAGAAAAGTCAAAATAATATTAAAATATTAAATATACATGTATATATACTCTTATACACGGTAAATCCTTTCAAAGAGAAAGCACCCGCACTTCTTATTTTAATGGCCAGTATCGTTCGTAAATTCTTCACCTGATATCTTGAAATCCATTAACATTTAGCAAAAATCTTCAACTAAAAAATTATAGAGCTTGGAGAGATCTTCTCGATCAATGGTAGTGATCGATTTTTACGTAGCACGGAGGAAGAATTTGACTCGCGTACACTGGCCGTTCAAGGGGGTTTTTACATGACTAGGGGAGGTCGAGTGCTATAGGGTTACCAGCGTTGGAAGAGGCGGTGAAGGGTTTCGAGATGGAGGCGCCTGATCGATCTTAAGTTGAACGTGGAGGGAGCGGCGATGGGTAGAGTATGGACATTGATGGGTTCGTTTGCATCTTGTTGTCCTGGTAGTCGCGTATGAGAATAGGAAGAAGTGTGGCCAAAATTTGCTAATCCAATATTGAATGGCCATATCTAGATCTAGGTTTATAAAAAAAATTGGTAATTTAATTATATATTGAATCGTGAAACTTTAAAAATGCATATCTTCTTCATGCAAGGTCGGAATTGAGCGAAACAAGCGGCGACGAAATCATGGTGACGAGCACTACGTCATGGAGTTGATTTGGAGACGTTTGGAGCTAACTAAAATTTTAGGTCAAATCGAACGTCGTTCGATTTGATTTGAAATTGAAACTCAATGTGAGTGTTTTATAACGCTCACAACGTACTAGAATATTTTTAAGCTAGTTAAATTTGAATTTATGAAGTGATATGAATTTATTGGTAGTTGTTTGATAAATTTGACTATCATTTGAATTAACTGTTATAAATTGAAATTGACAGTTAAATTTGAAATTGAAATTGAATTGCCAGTAAACCACCCGATATTAATAACTATGAAATTGTTGTAAATGGTATTAACTGTTTGGATGATTAATTTTGATGGATGCCAATTGATTTACATTTGGATGGCTGGATGTTTATTTATTTTTATTTATATCCTGTCATCACCTGTTATATTATTTACAGTATACAAACTGTAATTGGATTATTTTGAATAAATTAAGAAATAAGTTGAAATGATATATACCTATGACACTGTGATTTGGATTGAAATGATATATACCCATCCCTGAAATTAAATTGAAATAACTGATCACTTGGCCATAGGATAGAAAATTATATACGGACACCGGATTGGTTAAATTAAATGATTTTAAAAATTTTGATTCGAAATTATTTAAATGGTTTTGATTTAAAAGAAATAAAAATCAAATTTATAGATATCAAATTATTTTCGAACTTGAGCTCTGAATGTTGAAATTTAAATTTGGTAATCGAAATTGTTTAAAATAATCGAAGTCGAGATTTTGAAGTTATAATCGAAATATAATTGGAATTTTTGGAAATCGATTTGTTTTAAAAGATTGAACTTTTATTCGAACCTTGAATATTACTAAGTAAAAGTGATATAAAAACAATATTTCAAAATAGAGCTCCGTATTGAATTATATTTGAAGACTGGAATTTTAAAGTGAATATTGAAGGATAATTTGATTTAAATGTTTTGAATCTATATTTTGAAAATCGAGCTCGAAATCGATAAATTGAAATTGAATTAATTGGATTTGAAAGTAGAATTTAATGAATTTGAAATCGAAGTTGAAATTGATTTGAATTGAAATCGAAACTGAATCAATTGATTGGAAATTGGAATTTATTTGAATTGGGGAGTTGGAATTGAATCGGTTTGACTTTGAAACTATTTTCAAATAAATTATTTAAAAGCTATCTTTTTAAATATACAAATTATTTTGATTTCCAAATTATTTTGCCATATAAACTATTTTAATACTTAAACTATTTTAACCATTTAAACTATTTTGACTATTTTAATTACTTAAACTATCTTAAAACTATTCAAACTATTTTTCAAAAATTGAAACTGGTCAAGGGTGAAATGTTTGTTTTAAATCATGGATTTAAATACAAATGGGGTTAAATGAAGTTATTACCCAAATGTAAATTTGAAACAATTTTGGAATCGAAATTGCGATATTGAGGCGAAAATGATTTTGAATTGAAATGGTATATTTCGAGTAAATGTGATGATTTCGAATTAGATTTGATTTTGAAGCGAATATGATATTTTGATATCAAGTATGAACTGTTTTCGAAATGTAAAAGTACCAACCGGTGTGTACAACGATGTTTGGTTGTTAAAGAGACCGGAGCCAGATATGGGTATACTCTCTGTCAATACCGGAACCACTTTGACAACTATGTACGCGGAGGAGACTCCAGAATGAAGTGGTTGGATTTGGCGTCGTTTGCTAGATTTGAAGAAAGAGAACTGTGATGGATTAGCCTGACACTTGTGCCAATTTGAAATGACTAAAACAGGAGCCGTACCGGCCAAGTGGGTTGGCTACCCCAAGCAGACACACTTCTTCATATTACCATCATTTACATTGTGATTGATTGGTGCGCACCCTCCAGATTATGGGAGTGTTGGACGCGGTGGGCGATCATGGCTATGATGCATTACCACCAGCCGAGAAGGGTAAACTGGTAGTATCCTACCTTGGGCATTGCCTCACGTGCCTCATCATACTTTTATCCCTAAATGAGACCCATACAATTTTGGTTTAGTGTTGTCGTATCACGGCGCATCCCAATCCACCGATCGTTTAACTGGTGTTTTATATGCAAACTGTATGACAATGCTTAAAAACGCGTTAAGGGGGATCAAAGTAATACTTTAACGCTAAGAAAAATATTTATTTTACTGACTATACATTATACATATAGCGTATTCTACTACATATAAATATTTTGACGGATCCTTAAGAGATGGAAAATCCCGTAACATCTCTTGAGTTATTGCACACACGTTATACACTGGATAGGAGATGTGAAAACCTATAAGCATCTCTGATGTTGTGACAGTCATATTTTATATGCGATATCGATTTGACTCACATAAGAATATTTTAGTCCTGACTCGAGTGTTTTGTCTTTACATTATGCTCGGGTCAGTCCTTAGTTTTTCAGCTTATTGAAGATTTATTCTGGTGGACGAAGACGAAGATTCGGTATACTACTACTATAATTATGCCTGCATCATGTTGTCTGCTACATTATTTATTTATCTCTGATGTATATATATAACTCTGATGAATGTTGTATAGATTATAATCAAATGTATAATAGAAACAACATGAACTGTTTATTTGATTATTCTGTGTTTGTTTTCTTCTTCTTTTTCTCTTATTTTCTTATTTACCCCATTAACAATCCTCCCTTTTGAATGGTTTGAGTTGACATGTGTGATTTATTGTCGATTTAAACTGTCCAAAAAGGTGGGTCGTTACACAAACTATATTCCAAAAGCCACATAAATATACAAACTTTTGCTTAGGAATAACATATGCTTATATTTCAAAACCAAATTTTTAAATCCATAAACTATTTCTACTTAATTATATTTAATATATAGTTAATTATTATAGTCTTTTATAAAAGGAATTAAATTGATTTAGAAATGAGTTTGAAATCGGTAAATTATAATAAACTTTCTTTTGTAAATTGCTTGTATTCAAACCATATATATCAGGTAGCTATATAAATATAACTTCAAAAAATCTTTGAATCGAAGAATCATCAAAATTGGTAGGATCAAATTTCAGAAAATGGAAAACAAAGCAACAAGAAACCATCAAAACAAAAAAGGCAAACATGGGTTCAAACAAGATGACAGGGAGGAGCAAGCAGCACTTGGAACACATGTTCCGGGTGTTGACTGGTCGATCGATCATCAAGGACTGTTCAACCGATGGGATGCCTAGTATGTGAGCTCCAGGCATCCATCCTCCCTACCGTCGACGTACACCTATTCCGACATGATTTTAATGCATTCTGACGACTTATATTTGCAACATTGACTCTGAAACCCACATGCATTCATAGGGTAATTGATCAAAGCAATCAAATTCTAAGAAGAGGTAGAAAACTGATTTACAGTAAGAAGTTTTGATAGAAAATGATTAACAATTTTTCATTTATAAAGGCATCAAATCACACTTCTAACTTAACAAACATTGGATATAAATTCATAGGCATGCACATAGAAATTCAAAGATAGTTTTCATGAGAATTAACTCACCTTTCATCTCAATTCAACAACAAAGCTAACTACAGCAGCCTCAAATTCTCAAGTAGCAAACCCTAATACCAATTCAACCAAAATACATCCAAAAAACCCAACTTAACATATAATAAACTAAAATACAAAGCCTTAATGAATTGAATAAGATATTGAGATTATTACTTGAAATCATTAGCTTCTAAAAATGTGTAGTTTGCAAGAGAATCGAAGAAGTTGGATTTTTGATTTCTAGGTTTCAAAGAGGGAAATTTTTTGTTTATTGTAAACTCAGTAAATTGTACTTAGGAAATTTCTCATTGCTTCATAGTTTTTAAATTACTTAGGGCTTTAGGAATTAATTTACAACCCAATAGGAAATAAATAACCTCTTTTATCTAATTCATTACTAAAAATATTTTTGAAACAAAAGCCTAAGTATTTAAACCATAGCCCAAATAATAAAATGACTTCTTAAATAATTTAACAAAATAAAATCTCCATTCTCTATTATAATTTAGATTTTTTTAATAACTTAAAAATATTCATTTAATATATTATTCTCAAATATTAAATAAAAAAAATTTAAATTCTCATCTAAATAGAATTCATTATCTTTTATAAAAGAATCTTAGTTTAAATTTCTCAATTAAATCTTTAATTTACAACATTGTTTATTTTATTTAAGCAACTTAAAATTTAGGGTTGTTATAGACTTCCCTCATAAAGAAATTGCATTCTCGCAATTCCAATTCAGAGAAAAGTCAATAATATAAATATATATTTTCAAAAATCCATTTTCCAAATCCTTATTCTTTAAATTTTAACCAAATTTCATAGATATAAAACATTAATTTAACTTAGCTATCAATTTACAAAAGTCAACATATCATTCTTTCTTATTTTCTAGTTTGAAAATAAGTTTGCACAAATATTTCACATCCTTTAAAATAATATAACACCTTTTTATAGTTTTTAGGACACTAAGTATTTAAGGTGTTTAAAAGACATCCAATTTATTTAATTTCTTAGAATAAGGATGTGAAATAATTTAAAGACTTCCTCTATTTTATATATTAAAACCCCACAATTTAATTTCATTTTATTGAAGAAAAAAAATCATTTCTCTAAGTAGTATTTTTCCGTACCGCGAAAAATTACAGTTATTCAATCAATACTTAACTTTTAATTCTTTTCGATTAAAATTTCTATATTTGAAATTCATAAACTAGGAAAACCAAGTTCTAAAAAGAAGTTACATATATATTCAAACCAAAAGAATTGTCTTTTCTCTCTACTAAAATATTTATCTTATCAAACTTCATTTTCTTTGCTTTACAAAAGAACTTTTATATTTCATTATTATTATTTTGTAAAGCTACTTAAATATGAAATACTCTTTATTTACTAAAATTAGAGTTTTCAAAAATTCAACCATTTATTTCAATCACTATGAAAAAGTTCTATCTTTTTAATATAACTGTTTTAAGGTGAAATGAATCTCTACCTTCTATTCTCTTCTCATGACTAATTTATCATCACATTTTTTTTCAACAAAACTCCAAGTAATACTTTTAAAATTTTGTATTTTCAAAGAATATAATGGCTTCTTATAGTAATTATTTATGCCAAATCTTATTTATACAATTTATCCTTCTAATTTCAAACTATCAAAATATAAAGTCCTATTCACTTCAATTATTTGGAAGTTTCCAAAATTTGTTTACACAATCATCTTTTATATCAACTTTTCTTTATATTGGAACACATATATAAAGTTTTAACATCCATTTAGATCACAATATGATATACGCAATAAATTAAAAGCATCACACATAATTCAATTAGCATATATATATAATAAATGAACATGCACACTTTTATATACGTCAAATACTAAAATGACATTGCCTCACCATCTATTTATAGCGAATTGCTTTGTCAAATGGTTGCGATGTTGACTATGAAATCAACATTGCCTCGGCACTGATCTCTGCTATCGCTAATGCTCGGCGGCTGCACACATCATCCAAAAATAATATGCATCTTTACTCTTTTCGTTACAATTTTCTAAACCATCAATTTTTTTTCTAATGCACATATATATATAACTATTTTTATAGAAGATAAATTTTCTTCTTAATTTATTTCCAAAAATATATTTCCACATAATATTTTATCTTCTCAAATAATATAACTTATTTCCAAATCAATTACTTAATATTATTATCAAAACTCAATATAATACCTTCTTTTTAAAATATTATTCATCTTCAAAATACCTTCCCTTAAAATCATTATTTATTATCAAGATTTCATATGATACTTCGCTTAAAATAAAATATATAGTTCATTACATCTCTTAAACTATTATTTATCTTTAAAACTTTTTCTTTCAAATATTCATTACATATGCATATATATATTTCAAAATCATTTATTCCATTTTAAAGTAATACTTAACTAACTTAAAACTCTATTTACTTTTTAAATATTATTGGTAACACATTCATAATTATTTATAATACTTTAGATTTTATAACTCAAAATATTCTGTCTAATTGTCTCGTCTTAGTGCTTATTGATAACATTGATCAAGCATATCGATCGGAATTCTTAAAGCACTCAATAGGAAAATTAACACAAAACTAATTCGCAATAATTTCTTTACCAATCTCTATATTCCATTCAAATGATAACCTACTAATAAAAATTTGATAATACAACCATTCATCTATGCATACATCATATAATTATCTAATTTCACATCAATCTTAATATTCAATTAGTTATAGTTATAAATTAATGTTTCATTTTATACAAAGTAAAAATTTCAATATCCTTTGTGGTAGCTACACTATTGAAGATACCGCAAAGTCTTATAATTAATTTCGAGTGGGTTTCTAATTTCAAGTGATGATTCCTACTCTATACTAATTTTATATAATTACTTATAATTTCAAACAATCCAACATCATCAACCAATCAAACATAATTAAACAAACTAATTACTATGCTCAGCAGAAAGTAGTCTATCAGCTTCTACTGTACAACTCTGATCACTAACGGATCAGGACACCACTACTCAACAGTAAATTTTAAAGTCATTTTTATAACAGTAATTTGTACCATAATTCTAATTTTTTTACAATTACTCGCAACGATTATTTCTAATAATAATTTATACTTATATCTAAATAGGAAGTGAATCCTAAATTCTACTCAACAAACCGAAAGGACGAGACTCTAAGTCTATCTAGGCTAAGATTCGTGTTTCTTACATTCTGTATTGTTTTGAACCTCGGCTCTGATACCAAGCTGTAACACCCTGACTTTATCCCATGTTACCCAAGAATATTACAAGTAATATTGCCGAGTAATACGGAGAATAAGGCTGGGTAGGAGCGATCGTCCACGTCTAATTCCTTAGGCTAATACTATCACGTCAACTTTTACCACATAACTCCATATACAGACGTGAATAGTCTCGGCACAGAGCAATGAATACATTAGCCCAATTAGAACAGAACGGTATATCACATAATATACAACACAGAATTATATGTCACAACAGAATTATAATACACCAAATATCCCTTTACAGGGTGAGTCTACAAAATGAAAACACTAGACGCATGTATACAAACATATACATATATAGACTATGATAGGTCTTAAATATACATGACTACAAAACTCTACAATATAAACAAACATACAACGGGTATATAAGCTAGACATGAACGATATATCAACATATAAGTAACATCATATATAACTTCTTAAAATGAGTCCATGTACCTATCATGTCTCGGTCTGACCCAAGTATTATAAAATAATAAATAGATCGTATATAAAATAATAAACAAATCAGACTATATCTAAGTATCAAAAGGTGAGATCACATAATGAGCATGCATAAACATCAAAGATATATAAATTCGTATAACGTATTACACTAAACATCATAAGGCATGACTATGAAATCATCCACTAACAAGCTTGCATAATACACAAGGCATAATAAGAACTATATAATATGCCACATGCAAATAACAGGCATCAATACTGAATCACCATTCTCATGCACATCAACAACAATCATCTCAAATATGGTGAAAAGGTAACCAACTCAGAAATCACAAGAACAAAAGAGACTTCATAAAAGCAAGTCAACCTCTAGAAAATATATGACTTCTTGAAAGTGTAATGAACGGGCCTTTCGACCCTCGAAAATCAACACTAATACATCCATCATATTGCATGCCAAACATTCAAGTGCCGAAAAAACCAATCATTAGGGGTGAAAGAAAGAATGATAAAACAAAAGAAATTAAACAACACAGAATCTCATAACGCAACGGAATAATATGTATTACTTAACATAATATATTACAAAGTTATTTCAAAAATGTTACATTAGAGTCATTCTAATACAAATTCTAGCCTAGGACAGCTATAACAGCCCGTCCCTACCTAGCAGATACAATATACATATAATAAAGCGGAAAACAAGGTAATAACTAAATATCGATGAAGCCACCTGCTCCAAGCTCCACCAAGATGAATCTGCGGAAAACCTGAACTACTTGGCTGCCTATTCAAATTTGAGCACCCAAGAGTTTAGGAAAAGGGAAAATAAACCTTGGGTTAAACATGTGTCTGGTGTGAGTAAAGCATACATTTTAACTTTATAAAAACCTTTAAATCAAAGGCATCTAGTAAGATCACGCTGCACATAAACATGGATGAGATTTTACATTACGATAACCAAAACAATTTCTATAGAAAATCCATTGATATTATAATAATGTCTAGGCGTCAAAGTAAAATATGAGTATAACTGAAATGCTTGCATCTTACATTTCAACATAGTTGGGCACAACTAAGTCTTTATGGCGCTTATTGGAGAATGGATTCCATACAATGACTGGGCTACTAGCATATCGCCCGTCACGGTGTATCTCTAGATAAAATAACACCGAGGACCTTGCCAGGATCCTCTGCCAACACAGAACCAGCCTACTCTTTACTATATAGCACCGAATATGATCACCCTTTGGTTAACAGGTCTCGAAGCATACAAATGAGAGATAATATCGACTCTAGAAAGGGATGATCATAGACTGATGGGAGCGAACCACTTAGCCATATTGCATCTCCCATGTTTTAGTCATTCTCGATTGATGGCGCTTGAGGCTACGTTTTACCTTTTATACAGCACTTCCCACTTGGAATGCTAACACTACCCTCCAAGCAGCAATGCAATGCCAGCATTCATCCATGCAAATTGTTCAGAATATGAACAAACTGAAGGCACTGCCACTACTAAATCCATTTTGGAATCACTATCGGGATTAGTAGCAAGCAGCCCTTGCACATCAAAGAGCTCCGTCTTTAATTCCATCATCTTCAAGATATCTACACTTTGAAACGCTTGAGTTGGATCAAAGTGGTTTTCGAATAACATATCCGATCTCAATTTCTTCGAAACAACATTCGATAATTTCCGTTAAACTCAATCCCGGTTCTTTAGGAAATAACTAGTCAAAGATAAAAGCGGAGATCACCTTGTGAAGACCCAAAAGTTGACCTTCGAAAATCGGCACCCGTACTTCACTTGTACTCAAAATGCCGTAGATTCAAATGCCAAATCTGGTTCTCCGGAGCTTATAACACAGTTAAGTAAATAACACAGCGGAAGAAAAAAAAAATAATACATTGATATACAATGACAGATACAAAATTTGATACAACAGAGTGATACAATGAATATCAATATACATCAGAGATATGATACAACAAATAGCAGCGGAAAAGAAAACGATAACAAATATCAGCAGCGGAACAAATAACTCTAAGATAGTCTTCAAGAGAGAACTCCAGCAGTAGCTCGAACTCCCAATAACGATACACCAAGAATAAGCAAGTGCAGTCCGATCCAAAGACTGAACTAGCTCCAGAAAAATCTACTAATCTGACTATCTGAAAAACCAAACTCTAGACTGCTCGTGTAGAA
The DNA here is from genome assembly GCA_030737815.1 of Allium fistulosum. NCBI lineage: Eukaryota > Viridiplantae > Streptophyta > Magnoliopsida > Asparagales > Amaryllidaceae > Allium > Allium fistulosum. The sequence goes on from CM060907.1 coordinate 367,200,529, forward strand.
AATATTGAGCATCCAGAGTTTAGGAAATATACAATAAACTCCGGATCAGTCATGGGACTGGTGTGAGCAACAAAAACAGTTTATCTTTAAAAACAAATAGCAAAGAATTTTAAAGTCAATTCGCAATGCTTTTGGAAAATGAAACTACCATAAGACCTCCCACCACACACACAATGCAAACGCAGAATTGGAGGAGATTTCTTCTTATGATAGTCAAAGATGCTTACTACGCAAAATCAAATCATTTTGATATTATTATTAGTGCATAGTGGAAAACATTTCGAAAGTAGAATATAAATCTTAGCCAGCATAGACATTCCGAACTATGCCTACTATAGCTACCATCTAAACAGTGGTGACCACCATAAGTAAATGGCAGGTTCTACAACTAATACCGTACAAGTTCGTATTGGAGTTTGGATTTCCAACAAATGGTCAGGCTAAGGAACTTCCTATCCACGATGGGTACGTCCCTGGAATAGACGACCCGAGAAATAACCTAACATTACGGTTAGATCTCTGCCAACACAAGGCCGGGTTACCTCTGCAAAAATAGGTAACTACTGACACGCGTATGCCATCCCCCGATCGTCACCAATCTTCCCGAGGATCCCCGATTTCCAACAACCACAAAGTAATAAACTTGCAGCAACCACAGAGGTTAAGTATCTGGGCTCCATACCATGATACCACCTTTATCCAGAAGGAATGACATACACTAAGGGGCGCTACTCCCTAGAACCTTGCTGCATCCTTCCTGTTTTGACCATTTCCGGGGTGTGAGGCTCGACGAAGTCTCGTCCACAAAGCTACGCTTTGTTCACAAAGCCATGCTTCGGGTCAAACAAATGATCAACCTATGATCACAAAGATATAAGATCAAACAAATGATCATATCGCAAATGATCAACCACTGATCATCACACAGCAACACTCAGCATGCCACATTACCAAATTGGGATATATCGCTGATAACCTTCAACTACATAACCTCTGAGCTCGTACGTCTCAGAGAAGGGTGTTAAGCTAAGAGAATAAATTCTCCGCCACCAACAGAAATGTATTTGAAAGAAATCGGCTTTATATCTCAAAGTGTAATGTCAGACATGTATCCATACAAGTCTGTTCCGGGTTCGAACAGAACCGAAGGCACTTCTTACGAAGCCCTTGCAATTCCGGGTATTCACAATCCCATCCGGACTTCCCATCACAAAGGGTGATAAAATCTCTATACCGGGGACCAGTCGGTGCAGAGACATTCGACGAGTTGTCCTTTCGTTTTCGTAAATATCCGGTCTTCAACACCGGTCTTCAAATGCGATCCATATACGACGTATCATTATTCGGAATGGGTTATATGACACAAATGTCTTTTCCCGGCTAACCCGAATAACGAGCGCAATATTTAAAAACATATGGATATGTGATTTCAATTAAGTCACAACTTAATAATTCAATTTCTTTTTAAATGGTTTCAATCGATTACCATTTCAAATCTTTTAAACAAAAAGATTTATTTCACAAAGTTCACTCAGTTTTCACAAAGATTCATTCACAGGTTTTCCAAAACAATTTCTGTTTCAATTGGATTAACTCGTTAAATCTTTAAATCAAAGATTTAACTTATAGTTTTCAAGACAATTTCATTTCAAAGGGTTTAAACAAAACATCATTTTAAATCTGTTAAAATTAAACAGATTCAATTCATAGCTTTCAAAAAGAATTCATTCATAACTTGGAAAACCATCTTTCAATTCATACTTGAAATTCCTTTAAATTGGAATTTCATTTTATATATATATATGAAAGCTTTTATCATTTGAAAACAAACAGTTTTCATTTAAGAAAAATCCAATTTTATTTGCACGGGTTAAAGTCCTTGAATTATATTCACATTCCAAAATCAATACTTTTTAAAATAGTTTAACCCATATATAAACATCTTTAATCCCTAGTTTCAAATTTTAGAATTCAATTTTTAAACTTGACTTTAAGTTTTAAATCAAATTATTTAAACTTCCAAAACTTCATCAAGTTATTCAAAATTAAATTTCATCTTTGAAATTCCATTTCAAAAGCTTTTCACTTTAAACCCAAATTTCTAATTTCAAAATCAATTGAAATTAAAATTTCAATTTCAAAACATCAAATTTAAATTATCTGTGACTTAACCGATTTCCACGTGAAATCCATATTTGTGTGTGTAACAGTGTGGTCTAGGGGTTTTACACACAACAGTGCAACATCAATCATCACAGATCAAAATACAGGATATAGTTGATAAACGATATAAACTATATCGCTCATCGTTCATTCACAAATCACAGATATATATCACAGATAAGTAAATTACAGATCATAGCATAAATCAGGATGTATCACAAAGCATCATATATCAGGGATATCAAACAATTCATATCATTCAACAGAATCCAAACATTCATAAGTAAGGTCAATTTATATCTGATTAAATTAAATCAGATTAGTCACTAATCCTGGTTAATTAACATTTACTAATTCAAATTTTATTTTAATTAATTAATTTTTAATTATAAACTTCACCAATTAATTGATTATCTTCAATTAATAAATTAATCTTTAATTTATTACCATTTAATTAATTATCCTTTCTTATAAATTAATTAGCTTTAAATTTATAATTAATTGACCTTTAGTTAATTTTAAATCATTCATCAATATAAAATTTACTTAACTTTTAAGTTAACACATTAAAACATTTAATCAACTTCTTAATTACTTAATTATTTTATTTCACACTATTTAATTAATTACTTCTTGATCAAGTTAACTTAATTAACTATTCCTTAATCATTAATTAATAACCTTAATTATTCATGAAACTTAATTTCCCCTTTATTAACTTCTAATCACTTAATTTATCATTTATTAATTCTTAATTAAATTACTTAATTAATTAACTATTGATCATTTATTAATTAACGTTAAGTAGTTAATTACCAATTTATTACTAACTAAAAGCTTTTAAAAGTTAATTAATTTAATACTTAACTTAAAACAATTACTTAGTTAAAATAACAATTAAGAGTTGAGACATTGTAAAGTATTAACTATAAAATTAAACTGGTAATAAAGTTTAAATTTACTTTTGTTAAACATTTATTAAATTCACAATGCTTAAGACCTGTTGAATCACAAATTTGCTTAACTTCTTTTTATTTTAATACTGCAGCTTTGAAACTAAAACCACCCGAGCAATCACTTCCTTTCCCCGAGCTCCAACCACGTTTCTCCCGAGTCTCCCCTGTTTACTTCGAGAACAACACCTATCCGCTTCGAGTCCCATGCGAAATTCTTCGAGCCTAACATAAAGTTTCTCGAGGATTACTCGAACTCTTCCTACTCAACTAAACAAACTGCCCAGATTCAAAAAGTGTGGCGTGCATGTGCACGGCAGCTTCTTGTTGCCACCGACCATCTCTGATGGTCCTCCCACATCGGAAACTGCCTTCGCACCCACCTCCGATCATCAGATCGTTAGCCCACCATTCGAAATTGAATTCGAGCTCACAACTGAAACCTGGAAACACTGAATGAAGAACTTCCCCAGACCTGAAATGCCGTCGTTCTCCGATCTTCGACCATTAGAAGGTCTGGAAACCTGGGTACACCATCATCAACTCAACCCCTATCATCTTCCCAGATATCGTAGCACTCGATCCATCATAGAAGACGATCGAATCAAAAATCTCGACCTCACAAAAACTAGGGCTACGAACTAGAATACCTCACCGACGCCGCCACGTTCGCCTGCAACCCCAACCCGTATTTTTCCTAGGACCCCTGATCACTCCTCTACCCTCTCAAAGAACTCCGACCTACCTCAACCTCGAGATCACCGGAAACGACCAAAACAAAGAATTTCAGACAATCTCAAATTGCTCTCCAATCTTTATTCTAAAAATCTTAATTTTTGTTTTAAAAAAACTTGATTAAGTGTAAGAATTCAGTCTGCACATCTGAATTCATGATTTAAAGTGTTCGAAATTTGACAAAATTAAAGCTTTGCTCAGTTCTTTGATTCCCAGAGACAAATCCAATGTTGTTTAACTTAAATAAAATCTTAAAACCTAGTTCACGATCAAACATACATTTTTTTGTTTTGATCCTAAGTCCAAACATTGAGTAGATCAAGTGGAAATGGTTTTTAAATCCATGTTTTGTGTTGAAAACTTCAAACAGAGAACATAGGGGAGTAACAGCCTGTACACACCTGCTCTTCAATATTCACAGGGCATTCATATAGAAAGGTATAACACACTTATTCACATACACATGCATCATAATTATATGTTAAAATTGTTATTAAGTGATGTTACTCACCAGTATAGATGAACAGAGCAATTCAAAGCATATATCCAGATAAAATCAATCATGCAAACATATCAAACAACTTCATTTCAGGCATCATCAAAATATAACAGATTCAAGCCTTTATGTTTAGGAGTTTTCTCACCTTTGCCAATATTTGGAAACAGAGAAGAACAGAAGATAGGAATGAAATCTGGAACTTGTATTTTCATTTTTAAATCTGCATCTTTGTTTTAAGTTGCACTGCCTTTTGATCCTTGATTGCAGTTGATTGCTTGCTGTTTTTAAGTCGAATTTTTATTTAACTTGAAGATGATATTCACTTTCAATTTGCACAGCTTTTAGAAAAGAAACTGAGGTGAAGTGAATGTTTATATGGAGATGAAGTATACAGGGTGTATCTTTGTTTATAAAATAGGGTATGAATTATTGTTTATACAGGATGAGCACGGCTAAAGGTTGCATTTATGACTTGTACATACCCATGCTTTTGCATTAAATGAAAGTATGTAGCATTTATTACCATGGTCTTTTATGTCTTGTTTGCTATTTCCTTTTGTACTTTGTTTATGTTTTCTTTTGTTTATACTTTATCTTCATTTCGGCTGTAAATGTTTTGGTGGGTATGATATGCTTTGTTTTGTTTACTTGAGTATATTTTATTTCTTGTTTTGTTTACAACTTATACTTGTTGTCTTGTTTTACTTAATTATGCATTGGTTCAAAGATATGTTTATTTGTTTTATTACTTTGCAATGTTATCTTACTTATATATTTATTATCTTATATTTAATTTATAATTTCAAATTATTATTAACCATCAATTTTAATATTTATTATTATCAATTATTTATTTACAATTTAAACTCAAGTCAAAATATATAACTATATATTTATTATTTTCAAATTCACTCATTTTTGAATCGGGGAAACTCGCTCCAATTTAATCAATTTAATTTCACAATTTTTATTCAAAAATTTATTAAATCATAAATTTAACTCAAAATTTCATTTAATTATTAATTTAAATAAATTCAAAATTTCAGGGTCGTGACACACCTCCTAACCTTTAGTGGATGGATTTCCATATCATTTGTCCTAGGAGAACGAAACGAGATTTATTTGCATAATACAGCATCATCGGAGATGACTGGGCCATATAACCCACGTGTTTTCCCCTATATATTTTCAAAATTACTTTTTTGGTCCATATTTTGTAGTCGGTTATTTAACCATCAAACATACAAACAACAACCAATTCCATTTGAGACTTATTTATCCATAGCAACCACCAAGCCTCAAAACAAATCTTTATTTAAAAATCTCCTTTTCAAAATGTTTGTCTAAAACACTCATATACTTATCTTCCTAACATAAGTATACCCACAAAAAATTTGCGAATAACTTCTTACTTCCAAATCTTGTTAAAAAGGATTAAACAAATGTTGTTTAAATTGGAGGTATGGATAACCCTAAACATTATTCCCTCGGTGTTAAGTGTGGAACGAACGTTCCATACTACCATTTTATAAAGGTCAGTTTAAAGAAACCCAAATCTCAACCTCATTTTATATTTCTTTCGATAAATCCTTTTAATCAAATCTATTTTATTCATGAAATCTCTTTTTTTTGAAATCCAAATCCATTTCAAAATACTTTCCAAACTTCCAAATTCATTTATAAAACCCTTTGATAAATATTCAAAATCATTTATATAAATTGCTTTTATAGATTTCCAATTTTTCATATAAATTTCTTATAAATATCCAAACCTTTTTCTAAACTCAGTTTATGAACATCCAATTCATTTACTAAAAATTCTTTTATAAATACCCAAAAATCATTCATAATTTTTTTTATAAACCTTTCCTATTTAAACAACTTCTTAAATAACCTTAATCAAATTAGCTTCCTTTAATAAGCAATCCATTTATTAAATCTCCCTTATTTATTAAATCTTCTTTGCTTAAAAACTCAAATCAATTCACCCAAAAACACCTTAGAAATTTCCAAATTCCTTTATAAAACTCTTTATTAAAACTTCTTATTATAACATGGAAATCCATTCCCATTAATTAAAAACACCTCCAGTAAAACCATTTGTCAAATCATTCTTAAATATCTTGTTCAAAATTGAATAATTTTGAAACCATTTCAAAAAGAAAATGAAATATTTATCCTTACAAAATCAAATGGAGGCTTAATGACCACATCTATGCTTTTAATTTGGTTTTACTTATCCACTCTAACATGGCATCACATAACAAAAGATATGTAAGGGATGAACACATAACAACCAACCAACTTAAGTAAATGTCCAAATTAATTATAATAGCAGAATGATATTTTGTTCTGTTATTAGATGTCATTTAGTTTTCCAAATCATATGGGGTCACTTAAGAGTAAGTGACATAGAAATCCCTTGATTTAAAACAATTTTGAAATGAAACAGTTTAAACAAACTGATTATTTAAACTCAAAGCCATTTTAAAATAAATTAAAATCCTTGTAAATGAGAATCAAATCCTTGTTAAATAGTAATTAAACTTTATTTAAAGGTAATTAAACCTTATTAAAATATAATTAACTTTAATCAAAGATTAATTAAATTAAACCCTTTTTTAAAACAATAATTAATTAATAATTATCTTAAATAAATAATTAAATAACAATTAGTTAATCCTTATTTAATAATTAAATAATAATTGACATTAATTAGGTAACAAATCATGATTAACTTAATTGATTAACAATCAAGTTTAAAAACCATTATTAACTAACGATTAAGTACTAATTACCTTTATTAATTAATTAATTAATTAATCATTAAATCATTAAATAATTATTTTCTAACTACTAAATTAAAGTTATAAAATTTTTTATAAACATATTTTAAGTTAAAACAGGTTTAGACTACAAAAATAGTTAGATTTTCGGAACTGCGCGTATAGCGGCTATCGCTATACGGACCCTTAATTTTCAATACTTGATATTTTGATTTTCTAACTTTTAAAACTTTAGCTTTGAACTCTTGTCTTCTTTGAAACATGAAAATAAATATTTGAAACCAAAATCAAATATTTAAACTTGAAAACATTTCATCTTGAAACAAAAACAACTTTTCGACAAAAAGAATGATTTCTAAGTCACTTTTAGTTAGTTAATCACCAGCTTCATGTCATGAACCCACATACAATACATACAACATTCAATCACAATACCAAACCATAACATTATAGCACAACCATAAGCAAGAATATTACTTCGCAAATACTAACTAACTTTTTCAATATTCAAGTATAATCTTTATCGCTTACTCAAACTTCGGCATAAGCAATCAACATCAAATCAACATTTATGCATGCAGACACAACATATAACATTACTATATACTTAAGCAACATTTTAACTCATAAATTTTACAACTTTAAAAAGTTAGTAACTTGAGGTTTAAAAACACAAACTTTACTCACCAAACTTTCACTAAATCAAACTAAACTTGCTGTCGACCAAGCTCACTTGCTCCTAGCTCAAAAAAGTGAAGATGTGGACCCTTGGAAGTCTAAATGGGCTCAGCCTAGTGAACAATAGGTATGGCCTAGATAGAATAAGGCTTGGCCTTAGTGGTTTTGAGGTCTAGGAGCTTGTTTTTTAAGCGAAGAGTTTAGGAATTAAAACAGAGTGATTTATGCTATGTTTTGAAATGTTTTTACTAACATTTTCTCTTAGGAATTTAGTGAGGAAGCCATAAGAGTATGGATGAACTTAAAAAGAACATGTGAAGAAAATGAAGAATGGAAATGTAAAGTGGAATTTGGTGAGAGGAAGGGTGTATATATAGGCATAAGAATTTTATTAAAAATACATAAAGTGATAAGAATTAAATATAAACACATGGATACACCCCATACCACCCCTCTCCCTTACTTTACACATTACCCCCTTCCATGCCTTGTATCATGCTAGAGCTTTCATGTGTGTATTAAAGATATGGAGATGTTTTGTGTAACAAAGCGCATATTTTACGATTATATATTTAAATGTTTTATTTAAATATAGCATCGTTTGTTGAATTTAAAGTCCGAAATGTTAATTTTTGCAAACAGTTGAATCCGGACACGAGACCGCTTCCATTGAGTTCAAAACGACGTTTACAACTTTTTTGAGTATAAACATTGATATGTTTGGAGTTGATTAGAAGTTTGGTATTTTCATTTGGGCTTTGGGTTTGGTTCTAGCCCACTAACCCAATAAGAGAACCCAAACTTCTCTACCAAATACCCTAACTCCTCTACTCTTCATTCATTCTACTCCTCATTTCCTAACACTCAAGCTAAAGAGAAAAATGGGGGAACAGATAGGAAATTAAAATTCCTAAACCCTAGATTATTAGGAAATTCAAATCTAAGTTCCAAAATCAAGGAGAAGCTTAGGTAAGCATCCTCTTCACCTTCTCCATCTCAATCCCTCTCCAATTTTCATAATTTCCTATAACCTAACTTAGGAAATATATGCATATGATCATAGATTGGAGCTTCTAGAGTTGAAGTTGAAGAGAGATTGATCTTTCCTTGTTTTAAGAGCTTCGTTTGTTGTTTTTGGGTTTAAAGGTGAGTTTTTGAACTCACATCTATGTTTATACCTTTGATAGTTGTTAGGTATGAATTCCTAACATCTAATTCATGTTCATTTGCTTTTGATTTGAATTGGTTTGGTGAATTTTTCGATTTTGGTATTTTGAAGTCAAAATCTATGAAAATCCACTATGGATGTTTGGATATGTTGTTTGGAGTGTATTGAAGAGCTTATAGGGCTGGGTTGTCGCTTGGCATAAATCCCTGGCTACCATCGCTCATTCGATCGCGTCCGAGTTGAATTGGCCATCAGTGGCCTAGGCAAATTTTGCTCTGAGCTTCAGCTTAGACGTCTAGTAAAACACTCAGACGTCTGAGGCAAAGGAACAAACGTTCCAGATCTTAAGCTCAGATATCTGAGTGGTCTGGAAAAATTCCAGACCTTCAGCTCAGGCGTCTGGTGAGAACCACCAGACGTCTCACGCTGTTAAAATCTAGCATTTTACCTGTTTTTATGCGAATTTCCATTTTCATCGATTTTTGTTAATCCGGTTGGTTGTTTTCATTTATTATCGACTTTGATGACTTCTTTTCTGGATTTGATATCAATTTTTATTGTTTTAATTCACGTCGTCGTATGTGAATTTTTGGTGATAGATTGTTTTTACAATCATTTCTGTGATTTGTCACTTTAAAATACAAAAGTTTCTATACTAGTAGTAAATACTCAAACTCTTTCACATAAACGATTTCAAAACTTCTTTTAAATACAAAGCTCTTCTTTAAAACTGTTTTACAATCTATTAGTATATACAAACCTTTACCTCATTCGTATGAGAAATCCAATTAAACGACTTAGCAAAAAAAGTGGTATGAAACGCTTGCGTTTACTTCGTCGGTTAATTCTTAGACTTGTTCGATTGAAATCTTGTGACAATTTTCGAGTGGAAATCTACAATTTGTTCGTAAATATTTAAGTTAAGCCAGTGGTTATGGGACATGAAGCTAAACTCATCTATTTACTAGCTTGGTGTAATTTACACTTTTATTGATCTATGTCAATCATTTTTGAGGTTTAGACTAGCGATATGTGATGCATCATTGTCCGCGTGGGGGACAGTACCCCGTTATGTTGAGCTTGTCTCATTTTTATAGGCTAGCGACCTACAGGCTTATGGAGTTCGGTTCATCGGGCGTACCTTTCTACTACGTCGTCGTTCCGGCTTATTTTAGTTTCAGGTTCCTCGGGCGTACCGTTGTACTACGTCGTTGCACCGACTCTATGGGTTAGCGACTCATGGGATAGCGTCCCGTTTGTGATACACGTGTTGGTGAGTTTTCATGCTCCCGTTTATGATAGGTCTCCCCCTTTTTGTGATTTTTGGATTTCTAATTGATGATTTCTATAATTTGTGTTCCACCAATTTTTGTGATTTGCATTGATAAGCTTTATCAATATTTTTGATTTGGTGAATAAGCCAAAGAATATGACATTCTTTTTGGGTATTTGAGAAAATTTGAGATATTGTATGATTTTTGCTATTATCATATATATTTGTTGTATCTCTTATCCTATCTCATCTTATCTGATATTTATAGCTAGACTGATACGTTTATTATTTTTCTTCTTAAATAATACTCGGGTCAGACCGAGGTGTTTCAGGTGCTTCCACTTGACTTCTTATCAGGGATCGTCATCTGACTTTTGGCTAACTAGTTTAGCTTAGTAGTTTCTATTTTTATACATTCGAGATAGAGACTCCTTGATGTATACATACTCTTTTGTCTAGCACTTGTATCTATTCTTTTGTGATGTAGTGGATCTTGCATGACCACTACTTTGATGTACACTTCTATGTGTTATATTCATATATGTTTCCGACTTTGTTATATGAATATATGTGACCGATTTATGTTATGCTTATTTTATATTTGTTTCCGAAGGCCACATAGTCACTGTGAAGTAGCTTTGAGTTTGTATTTGATATGTCGGATTTCCTCTTGAAATGAAATGCATGACATACCATCTGACATATCGGTACTCGCACAAAACAATTACACAGATGATCGCTCCTCAACAGCCTTATTCTTCGTACTAATTTATGGCATTACCCAAAAGTGTCCTTGGTTATTGTGAGTATAGAGGTGGGGCGTCACAACTTGGTATCAGAGCCAAACTTCGGAACAATTTAGAATAATCTAGCAAGGATCATTGTCCTAAGTCTCTTTTAGGAATCGTGCCTTAGGATTTAATTCGAGTCTTAAGACCCGTTCTATCCTATTTTATTTTATGATGCCTTGTTTTATCAACCAAGTTGTTTGATATTCATTCTGAGAATAACATTTTTCCTCTTCTTTCTTTCTTTCTTAAAGCAGAGAAGTGGTTAGACCTGGCCATCCCAGCATCGGTCAATCTAGTGCTACTCCTCAGGATGGCGTATTTATGTCCGCCCAATAGCTTTTGGATCTTGTAAAGAATGCCCAAGCTACCGGACCCATTCCTGAGCCTACTCATCCTAAATCCGGGTTTGCACGCTTGTGCAATGATTATACCAATTTGGGTGGAAGGCCATTCAAGGGTTCTGAAAGCGTTATAGAAGTCCAAGCTTGGCTTAGAACATGCGATCGCATCTTTTCTCGCATGAATCTTGTGGATCTACATCTTGTCCAAGTGGCTTCTACCATGCTCCAGGAGAGAGCATTAGATTGGTATGAGCTTTTGATTTCGAAAATTGTTGAAGCGGATCTTACTTGGGAGAAATTCTGGGAAAGGTTCGAGTTGAAGTTTGTGCCAGAAGCTGAAAAAGTATCTTTAGCTCGACGCTTTATTGACCTTGTTCAAGGTGAATCTTCTATGACCAATTATGTCGCATCTTTTGAATCCCTCTCTAAATATGGGGTCGAGTATATTAATACCTCATTGAAGAAAAATCAGAGGTTTATATAGGGGTTGAATAAGAACCTCAAAAAGCCTTTACTTTTGAAACTTGAAGTTTCTTTCGATCAGGTTGTAGATATCGCTCTTCAACTTGAAGAAGCCGATAAAGAAAGTGACGTTGAAGTTGTGGGTGCCAAACAGAACTTAAACATCAACAAGAAGCGGCCTATTATGTTCAAACATAATCCCAATAAGAAAGGAAAACAAGCAACTTCGGTAGCATAGACTCCTACCTCTAACCGTGGAGAATGCTACAATTGTGGTTCTAAGGACCATTATGAAAATAGGTGTCCAAAAGCCCTTTATTGTCGCTATTGCAAGGGTTCGGGTCATCTTATATCTTCTTGTCCCAAATTTCAAAGCAAGAAGGAGGGAAAGCTGAATGTTGTGCAAGCCCCTAGTAACACTTCTCTTGGTCAAGGTATTTCTCATTCTATCCTTGATGGCATTATTATGTTTCGTGATCATCCTATTCGAGTTCTTTTTTATACGGGTGCATCTCACTCTTTTATATCAAAAAACTTGTTGATACTTTGTCTTTAAATGTTATGGGCTTGATGACTTCACTGAGAATTGCGAATCCGGTTGGTGGATCCGCAACACTCATTTTACTTTGTAAAGATGTCGAGATTATTTTATGTGATTATACTTTCCGAGCCAATTTGCATGTTATGCGCTACTTAGGTTTCGGAATGATTTTGGGAATGAATTGGCTTAACCATTATAAAGCCCACATCCTGTGTCCTGAGAGGACTATCCATCTTTGACATCCCCAATCTGTTAAGCAGATTTCTATTGTTCTTAAAAATTTAGATTCTAGTTCGGTAGCATCCTTATATTCTCTAAATCCGCATGATGACGATAATGATGATGAGGAAGATGTCATTTCCCCCATTCACGTTGTTTGTAAATTTCCCAACATAATTGAGCCCGTTTTAGGATTGCCACCTAAGCGAGCAATTGAGTTCAGAATTAATCTAATCCCTGGAGCTCTACCTATCACTCGTCCTCCTTATCGTATGTTCAATAAGGAAAATGAGGAGTTGCGTAAACAATTATCTGAATTGGAAGCAAAACAGTTTATTCGATCTAGTTCCTCTCCATAGGGAGCTTCAACTATCTTTGTGAAGAAATCCAATGGTACACTTAGGCTTTGCATCGGATTGATGATCTATTCGATCAAGAATAAATATCCCTTACCTCGGATTGATGATCTATTCGATCAACTTAGCAGTGCTGGAGTCTTTTCACAGTTAGACTTAGCAACCGGTTTCCATCAGCTTCGAATTGCAGAGGATAGTATTCCTTTGACGTCGTTCCGTACTCGTTATGGATCTTATGAATGGCTTATTATGCCATTTGGTTTAACGAATGCTCCAGCTTATTTCGTTGACCTTATGAATCGAGTTTTCAAAGACTTCCTCGATAGATTTGTTCTCATCTTTATTGATGATATTCTTGTTTATTCGAAAACCGAGGAAGAGCATGAAAAACATCTTCGAATTGTGTTAGAAACCCTTAGGATCAATCAATTGAAAGCATAATTTTCTAAGTGCCACTTTTGGCAATCTCGTATGAAATTTTTTAGGACATATTATTTCTGAATCTGGAATTTCCGTGGATCCTTCAAAGATTGAAGCGATTCAAAATTGGAAGAGACCGGAGAGTGTGACGAAAATTCGTAGCTTTCTTGGATTGGTGGGCTATTACCGTCGGTTCATAAAAGATTTTTATAAAATTGTTGTACCTCTTACTAGTTTGACAAAGAAGGGAGTTAAGTACATTTGGTAAGACAAATGTGAAGCTGCTTTTCAGAAATTAAAAGAACTCCTTTCTGATGCTCCTATTCTTGTGATCCCCGAAGGGAACTAAGACTTGATTTTTTATACCGATGCTAGTCATGTTGGTTTAGGAGCCATTCTCATGCAAAGGGAACGTGTTATCGCTTATGCTTCTAGGCAATTAAAGCATGCCGAGACTAGATATGCCACTCATGATTTAGAGCTCGCGGCCATTGTTTTCGCCCTTAGAATTTGGCGTCATTATCTTTTGGGAGAGAAATTTGTTCTCTACACCAATCATAAATCTTTGACGTATTTGTTTTCTCAAAAGGAACTTAATTTGCATCAACAACGTTGGCTCGAATTCCTTGCATCTTATGATCTTGATATTCTTTATACTCCTGGAAAGGGAAATCGTGTTGCATATGCCCTTAGTCGTAAGCAACAAGCGGTTGTTTCCATGATGATATCCGAATGGAATGATCTCGAGACTTTGTCCACTTGTGAGATTCGAGATCGTGAATTCGATTCATGTTCATCTCTTGTTTTATGTAGCCTTGAGGCTCATCCATCTCTTTTAGACAGCATCCTTGAAGCTCAGAAGCAAGATCTCGAATTGGCACTTCTTAGCCAAAGCTGTAGGGATAAAAATAATATTGATGGTTTGAAAGACTTTGATATTGATGCTCGCGGAGGCATTCGAAAATTTGGTAGACTTATCGTGCCAAATATTAGTGATCTTCGTAAAGACATTTTAGAAGATTCTCATCGTTCTAAATTAACCATTCATCCTGGTAGTAGTAAAATGTATGCTGACATGAAACGACTTTATTATTGGGATGGAATGAAATCTAATATTGCTAACTTCATTAAGCGTTGCATGACTTGCTAACTCATTAAGGCCGAGCATCAAAGGCCCGGTGGGTTATTGCAACCTTTAGACATTCCAGTTTGGAAGTGGGATCAAGTCTCCATGGACTTTATTGACGGTCTTCCCCATTCTCGTTCAGGTCATGACAGTTTATGGATGATTGTAGATAGACTTACAAATTCCGCTCATTTTATTCCCGTTCAGTCCAATCGGACCGTACCTCTTTAGGCCAAACTCTATGTTAAAGAAATTGTTAAATTGCATGGAGTTCCTACTTCTATTGTTAGCGATCGTGATCCATTATTTACTAGTGGATTTTGGAAGGGTCTTCAAAAAGCTTTGGGAACGAAGCTTAATTTTAGCACCGCTTATCATTCTTAGTCTGATGGACAAACAGAGCGTGTGAATCAAACTCTTGAAGATCTCCTTCGTGCTTGTATTCTTGATTTTGGTGGAAGTTGGGAAGATCATATTTCTCTTGTTGAGTTTTCTTACAATAATAGCTTCCAATCTAGTATTGGTATGGCACCTTTTGAGGCACTCTACGGAAGGCCATGCCGATCTCCTTTGTGTCGGCTTGAAGCCGGTGAGAAGCTGGTTTTAGGTCCAGATTTTATTCGTGATTCCATAGAAAAGATTGACCTTATTCGTCATAGGATGAGAGAAGCTCAAAGTAGACAAAAATCCTATGCCGATAACCGAAGAAGGAAATTGGAATTTTCTGTGGGAGATTTGGTATTTATTCGTGTTTCACCTATGAAGGGTGTTGTGTGTTTCAGTCGATCGGGAAAATTAGCACTTCGATATATTGGCCCATTTCCCATCCCCGAATGCATTGGTTCCGTGGCTTATCATCTTTTATTGCCAGCTCAATTTTCTGCTATTCATGACGTATTCCACGTTTCTCATCTAAAGGAAATGCCTTGGAGATTCTGATTCTATTCTTGAGCCCGGTGTTGTCGAAGAAATTGAAGTTTCACCTAATTTGACTTATGAGCAACATCCTATTTGTATCATTGCTACGGAGGTTAAATGCCTTCGTAATAAAGATGTTCTGATTATGAAAGTCCAATGGTCCTCAAACCCTAAGGATTGCTCTTGGGAATCCAGAGAATTCATCGAGCGAACACATCCAGACTTACTCTCTCGTGCTCTTTAAGGTGAAGTTCTCATTTCAAAATTTTATTTTGTGTTGTTATGCCTTAGAATGGTTATTACCTTTTATTTTCTTCTTAAGTATTGCGAGGACGCAATTTCTTTAAGGAGGGGAGTCTGTAACAACCCGCATATTTTACAATTATATAGTTAAATGTTTTATTTAAATATAGCATCATTTGTTGAATTTAAAGTCTAAAATGTTACCTTTTGTAAACAGTCGAATCCGGACACGAGACCGCTTCCATTGAGTTCAAAACGACATTTACAACTTTTTTGAGTATAAACATTGATATGTTTGTAGTTGATTAGAATTTTGGTATTTTCATTTGGGCTTTGGGTTTGGTTCTAGCCCACTAACGCAATAAGAGAACCCAAAGTTCTCTACCAAATACCCTAACTCCTCTACTCTTCATTCATTCTACTCCTCATTTCCTAACACTCAAGCTAAAGAGAAAAATGGGGGAAAAGATAGGAAATTAAAATTCCTAAACCCTAGATTATTAGGAAATTCAAATCTAAGTTCCAAAATCAAGGAGAAGCTTAGGTAAGCATCCTCTTCACCTTCTCCATCTCAATCCCTCTCCAATTTTCATAATTTCCAATAACCTAACTTAGAAAATATTTGCATATGATCATAGATTGGAGCTTCTAGAGTTGAAGTTGAAGAGAGATTGGTCTTTCCTTGTTTTAAGAGCTTCGTTTGTTTTTTTTGGGTTTAAAGGTGAGTTTTTGAACTCACATCTATGTTTATACCTTTGATAGTTGTTAGGTATAAATTCGTAATATCTAATTCATGTTCATTTGCTTTTGATTTGAATTGGTTTGGTGAATTTTTCGATTTTGGTATTTTGAAGCCAAAATCTATGAAAATCCGACTATGGATGTTTGGATATGTTGTTTGGAGTGTATTGAAGAGCTTATAGGTTTGGGTTGTCGCTTGGCATAAATTCCTAGCTACCATCGCTCATTCGATCGCGTCCGAGTTGAATCTGCCATCAATGGCCTAGGAAAATTTTGCCCTAAGCTTCAGCTCAAACGTCTGAGGCAAAGGAACAAACGTTCTAGATCTTAAGCTCAGACATCTAAGTGGTCTGGAAAAATTACAGACCTTCAGCTCAGACGTCTGGTGAGAACCACCAGACGTCCGGCGCTGTTAAAATCTGGCATTTTACCTGTTTTTATGCGAATTTCCATTTTCATCAATTTTTGTCGATTCGGTTGGTTGTTGTCATTTATTATCGACTTTGATGACTTCTTTTCTGGAGTTTTGGGAATATCCATTTGATGGATTTGATATCGATTTTTATGGTTTTAATTCACGTCGTCGTATGTGAATTTTTGGTGATAGATTGTTTTTACAATCATTTCTGTGATTTGTCACTTTAATATACAAAAGTTTCTATACTAGTAGTAAATACTCAAACTCTTTCACAAAAAGGATTTCAACACTACTTTTAAATACAAAGCTCGTTTTTAAAACCGTTTTCCAATCTATTAGTAAATGCAAATCGTTACCTAATTCATACGAGAAATCCAATTAAACAACTTAGCAAAACAAGTGGTATGAAACGCTTACGTTTACTTCATCGGTTAATTCTCATACTTGTTCGATTGAAATCTTGTGACAATTTTCGAGTGGAAATCTACAATTTGTTCGTAAATATTTAAGTTAAGCCAGTGGGTATGGGACATGAAGCTAAACTCATCTATTTACTAGCTTGGTGTAATTTACACTTTTATTGATCTATGTCGATCATTTTTAAGGTTTAGACTAGCGATATGCGATGTCTCATTGTCCGCGTGGGGGACAGTGCCCTGTTATGTTGAGCTTCGTCTCATTTTTATAGGCTAGCGACCTACATGCTTATGGAGTTCGGTTCATCGAGAGTACCGTTGTACTATGTCGTTGTGCCGACTTATTTGAGTTTCAGGTTCCTCGGGCGTACCGTTGTACTACATCGTTGCACCGGCTCTATGGGTTAGCGACTCATGGGATAGCGTCCCGTTTGTGATACACGTGTTGGTGATTTTTCATGCTCCCGTTTATGATAGGTCTCCCCCTTTTTGGGATTTCTGGATTTCTAATTGATGATTTCTAGAATTTGTGTTTCACCAATTTTTGTGATTTGCATTGATAAGCTTTATCAATATTTTTGATTTGGTGAATAAGCTAAAGAATATGACATTCTTTTTGGGTATTTGAGAAAATTTGAGATATTGTATAATTTTTGCTGTTATCATATATATTTGTTATATCTCTTATCCTATCTCATCTTATCTGATATTTATAGCTAGACTGATCCATTTATTATTTTTCTTCTTAAATAATACTTGGGTCAGACCGAGGTGTTTCAGGTGCTTCCACTTGACTTCTTATCAGGGATCGTCATTTGAATTTTGGCTAACTACTTTAGCTTAGTAGTTTCTATTTTTATACATTCGAGATAGAGACTCCTTGATGTATACATACTCTTTTGTCTAGTACTTGTACCTATTCTTTTGTGATGTAGTGGATCTTGCATGACCACTACTTTGATGTACACTTCTATGTGTTATATTCGTATATGTTTTCTCCTTTGTGATATGAATATATGTGACCGATTTATGTTATGCTTATTTTATATTTGTTTCCGAAGGCCACATAGCCACTGTGAAGTAGCTTTGAGTTTGTATTTGATATGTCAGATTTCCTCTTGAAATGAAATGCATGACATACCATCTGACATAGTCGCACAAAGCAATTACACAGATGATCGCTCCTCAACAGCCTTATTCGTCATACTAATTGACGGCATTACCTAGAAGTGTCCTTGGCTAGTGTGAGTATAGAGGTGGGGCGTCACATTTTGTGTATATGTAACTGTGTTTATATGTATATATATCTTTCATAACATAATTTGTCACATCTACGCTTAGGTATAAATATATATTTAAGTTAATATACATAAATATGTTTAATTACTACTAATACTAACATATATAAATGTGTGCATGTTACACCTTGTGTGCACAACATTCTGGACAACTTTCAGATGTCAAAAAGTTAAAATTTTGAAAAACGTTCTTCGGTCGCATTTTCTATTTTTATTTGGATTATCTATATTGGTAAAAAAATTGAAAAATATTTTACCATCATTATTAAATAATTAAAATAGGTTTATTTGCTAATAAAAATCTATTTGTTGATTATATAAAATATATTTAAATAGCATATTTCAAAGTGGCAAAATCCTAGATCGTTACAAATCTATTTTACCATCGTTTGTTATTATTTAAAAGAGTTATATTTTAATTATAAAACCTATTATTTGAATATTTAAAATTTATTAAATATTTGCAAATCAAGGTGGTTAAATTTCGAGTCGTTACAGAAAGCGAGTCAAAACACAAAAGACTAGCGTAAGAGCGAATCGCAAATCATAGAATCATAAAGACAAGCACATTGCAAGTCCAAACAACAAACACTTCGCAAGCTACACTAATAGACAAGCACTTCGCGAGTCAACATAGAAGACGAGCACTTCGCGAGTCAAAATAATAGACACACACTATAACATTCCCCCTTTTTGACCACCTCCAGTCAGTAATTAAACCAACTCGAAACGTTCAAAATGACGGATTGTTGTTTAGTTTATAGAATTTAAACAGAATCAGCCACAGAATCACAGAATAATAATAATCTTTCATTACTATAAATTTTCTTTTACATACATCAGAGTTTATACAATGTATTAAATTGATACAGCGGAATATCTTAAAATACAATTTTTCCTGAACTAAAATGATTCTTTACTCTCTCTCACTTCGCTGCTCGAAAATCTTCAAGCTGTAAAAATACTCGGTCTGACCCGAGTATTACATTCAAAAGAAAATAATACACAGGTCAGTCTAATTCAAACCAGTTACTAGTGCATAGAAACAATAATAATCACATAGACGACAGTCACAATAATTCATGTCTATCCAATCCTTTTAACAAAGAAATCGGATAACGAAAATTATAACACTTAACAGTGTTAAACAGTAAATCAGCAGATTTAAAATATCAACAGAGATAAATAAACAATTTATCAAATCGACTAAATCAATTTAAAACAATCGAAATTGTCACTTTAAAACATCAAAGTTTGATTGGTTGTCGTACACGCTAATGTGTACGGCCTCGCCAATACGACATACGAAATATGAAATGAATCAATGAATCAGAACAAAAGAAACATCAATTTAAAATCTGTACTGTGTGGCTGCAGTACACACGTACATACATGTGCACTACCTTGCCAATTCAATGCACAAGATCAAATCAAAATTTGATTCAACACAAATGCAAATGGCCTCGATTAAAATTCAAAGTGTAACTGCAACAAGGCAAATGCATGTACAAGTAAACTGATGCAGCAGTCTCATCAATACTTCAATGCTCAAGACCAGAGTACAAGCATATAAAATGCAGACAACATCAAGTTCAACACAGCAACCTCACATGCTACATGAATGAATGCCACTGACTCATGAACATAGTGACCACATCAAGTGTACAATTGAAAATATAGACTGCAGACAATAATCAAGTACTCAAGAGTACCAGATTTGTTGAACCAACTCAAACCAGTGCATGATCAATGCATTATGTGAATATGGAGAATCGAGCACAAATGCAGCAGTGCACATATGCAGACTAAACTATCAAGCTACAGAAACAAAACCAAACAAATGGTCAGAGCATACATTTACATACAGTGATGCAACTATAATGCAATAATACCAAAGTGATACAAGAACCAGATGAACAAGACATAGCAGGTGATCGAACACATGATCAATGGAGTATATATATATGAACCCAGACAAAAAGTCAGAGAGTAGTTCAAGTGATGAAGCAATACAACTCAAATCAAACTAAAATGAAACAGAGATATGCTACAGGATGGTCAGTCCAGTTCTAAACATGCAACAGAAGTGACTTTAAAATAAAGACTGCTTCAAATTAGACTCCAAATAATGTAAAGGCAACATGGCAGCAGTTCAGATGCCAGACAAACAAATGCCAAAACTCGGTGAACGTGATACCAATATCATGAATATGAGGACAAGCATACATGAATTGTTTCAAGTCCAAATGAACCAGTAATGAACCAGACTGGAATGATGGCAACTGCAAATGACCAGTGGATAATACATGATCAAGTGAACACATGCATATGACCCTAGTGAAACAGTGAATGCACCAACCATCTACAGACAAATCAAACAACAAAAGTACAGTGGTCAACACTTATGAATACAGACAGTTCAAAACACCAAACCAAGCTTCAGACAATATAAATGCAGACCAAAAATTGAATGAAACAGGTCAAACAGATATGCAGTGACAAAATGGATGCAAAGCTCTATAAATCAGAACAAAACACTCCAGTATGAATGCAAACTATACAATAGTGAATAATGCAAAGGCAGACTAAGTGAATCAACTACCAAGTATAGATGGAATGGAATGAATCAAAACAGCTAACTCACATGACAACTACCAACAACAAAGAAACCACAACAGAGCTCACTGCAAAGAGAAGTGCCACAGTGAAACTCAAACACCAGCATGAAACAAAATGCATCTCAAATAAATGCAGACAGAACAGTGAGGTACAAATATCAACTTGGATGCACATTGCAATGTATATGCAACCAAATAGGGTAACAGAAGTGAATGCAGTTAACATTGGGTGAAGTGGAAGAATAGTGCAACTCCATGCCAATCAACCAAGCAGGAATACAACAACTGGAACCGATCACAAGTGCAACCACTACAATGTATATGAGGTGCAGACCACAGAATCAAAATTTACAATGAAATCAAAATGCAAATATCAACATTGATGCACTGCAGTTCGACAGACCAACCAAGGATGAAACAAGAAAAATGGTGAATGACCAAGTTCAAAATATACGTATTAATCTACTCGAAGTCAAAGCCTACAGAAAATCAGGATATTCAATACCGAGAGAATCAAAGAATTCATAGCCGTGTGTGACCAATTCAAAATCAAAAACCAGTGGTAAACAATTTTCTCAAAAATTCAAAGCCGTGAAAATCACGAAATCAAGAATATGCGAATTCGAACTAGATGTGAGGGGGGAAAACCACTCACCTTCGATTGGAACGGACGCGAGCGAGAGATGATCTAGCTACTGAAGTTAAAGCCGTGGCCCTCTAGAAGATGAGCGCGATCGAAGTAGGAACGGCGCTTCGCAAAGCCCTAATTTTGAAGACGACGAGGCCGAAGTCCAGAATTTCGCCGGAGAGAAGTCGAAGCACCAATTCGCCAGCGATACGAACAGAGACCCAAAGCCCTAGTTCGCCAGAGAATTGAGAAATCGCCGAAGCCCTAAGTTTTTGAAAACCCTAATCTCGAAAGCCTCAACGAGCAAGCGAAGAAGAAGTCGAAGCCAAGCACGAACAAGCAAAGCCGAGCGCTCATGGGAACAAAGGGAACGAAGCCCTAATTCGGTTGCAAAGAGGAAATCGTCGCCGCCATTTTTTTTCTTTCGTTATTTTTAGAACTAGGGTTTTGAATGAGAAAAAAATGAGGGGAAACGGGTATACTTAATCACGGCACCAATATCAAACGTGGGCCTACATTGAAATTTAAAGTCCGTTTAACTCTTAACACTTAACAAAATTTATAAAAGAATTTTAATCGATTGACAAACTCCTTTACATTATTTATGAATCCCGATTCAATTCAAATTCAATTTTCAATAGATTAAATTCTAAAATTTAATCGCCCAATTTATCCTGATAATTTGAAATTCGAGTCAATTCATCTTTCAAATATTTAAAATTCATTAAATATTTTCAATTTGAATTATTAAAATTTCAGGGTCGTTACAATCTCCCCTCCTTAAAACTTTTCGTCCACGAAAAGGAAAGGTTGTTAAAATTTCATTAATATTTATACCCTACTAAATTTTTTTTCCAAGCTCAATACTTATTAAAAATAAATAAATATAGAGTTGATTCCATTTGTTTTAATCTCACTAGCTTTGTTCATTGATTTCTACAATCAAAACGCAAAAGTCTTTTACCAAATTTTCGACTTACAAACTCAGATTCAAACTTAAAATTCTTCATGTTAGAGATTTATATAATATATCTCTTCCAAAGCTGTGGACTTTCAAAACATTTTAAAGACCTTCTTCCTTAGTTTATTAGGTAGGAATTATGTAATTCTAATTTCAAACTATTGATTTGCCATTTAAAGTTTGAAAATACTTGCTAACTCGAAATTTAACAAGTCCATCTTCGTTCTCACAGACATTAGGCATACGCTGGCCAGGCAGGACTAAAAATCTCCAAGTACTAAATATACTTGCTTCAATTCCCAGTGAAAATACTTTAAAAAATTCTTTTTCAAAAATGGATATGGAAAGCACGTTCCCCTATGGATCACAGTTTACCCGGTGGTTACGCTACTATCCCAGTAGAATCGCTTGTAACTGTAGATTTCACATCTCTCTTGAATTTCGCCATGGTTGTTTCCATAGATCGCGGTCCACACGGCAGTTACGCTAATATCCCTGTAGAATCGCTTGTAACCGTAGGCATCTCACCCCTCGAATTTTGCTTTGGCGCTTAGATTGCAGTTTACTCGGCGGTTGCGCCACTATCCCAGTGGAATCGCTTGTAACTGTAGGCATCACGCCCCTCAAATTACGCTAGCATCAATCAACATGATCCCTTCACGAGGGATTCTAGTCCAAATGGACATTCCAACTTATGGAAAATTCTACGTAGCTACGAATTTCAAATGGACACTCATCACGAGTTCCAAAACCTTCACAAATAATAAATGGAAGGTACTTTTCCATATCCTCAGTTTAGAAAACATAATGTCATATATATGTAGTACTTCATTTCACATTTCGTACATATCATATCCATGTAAGCTTACATAAGATTTCCATAACAATGACTTTCCAAACTGACGGTTTTCAAATTTTACTGCATTCATATATAAGTTCTGAAAACCTACATATCCTATATCCATAACAAATAGAGGATTTCAAAATTTTCCTCTAAGTCGATTTAGAAATTTAAGGTTATCTCAAACCTAATTCATATTCATAATTCCATTTATTATCGACTTTCACATTCGATTTGGATTTCACGTTACATCGTCAATTCTCAACACAGAATTGATGTTTATCGATATATAACCTCTGAGCTCGTACGTCTCAGAGAAGGGTGTTAAGCTAAGAGAATAAATTCTCCGCCACCAACAGATATATATTTAATAGAGATCAATTGCTATGTCATCAATTCACAATGTTAGACATACAATCCAAACCATCATCTGAAATTCAAAACTCAACTTATATTGTCTTTGGTGTCGAAGTTAAACTCAATTTAACTTAACGATTCAATCTTTTTGAAAAATTTCAAATTGAACTAATTGTTCAAATTTCTCATTTAACTTTTCAACTTCGACTTCGAAAATGAATTTCAAATCATTTTATCACTCATGGAATATATTCACAACATTTCATATTTGGAAAAACATTTCCATACTTATTTAAAAATCAGTAATTCACAAATCTAATTTATTTCCAACATTTGAAAATATTCTATATACTTTAATCAAAATTAAGTATATATTTCATCTTTAAGGAAATCATTCTCTTTCACATATTTATTTGAGTTAAAACGAATGTTACGTAAAACATCGTTACGACAACTCAAAATTACTAGTATAGGGATTCGAAATTTAGATAGATGTATAAATCCCAATACTATACAAAACATTTCCTTTCGGAAATCATTTACTATAACAATAGTGTTATAGTCCACTATTTCCTTTTTTCTCGAAAACGTCTATTTCAACAATGAATGTTGAAATCTTTGGTTTCGATATTTAATGCCTTTTAAAACATCTTTAAAACAATTAACTTCGTTTTAAAATATCGTTTTCCCAAAACATGTCCATTTTATTCAATAATATATTCACTGTCCAAAATTGTGAATATACATCCTTTAACAAGCTATAAGAATTTACTTATCAAAATAAGTCAGTTTCGGATTTATAAACAACGTTTATAAATTCTATTCCTATTTATAAAGACTTCAATTTATAGTTTGAATTCCGCATACTTTTCACAATATTGGTTTTAAACCAACTTCAAATTTTCCAATACTAAGTTTCCACTTAACTTAATTCTCTGCAAGTTCAAATTTAAATTCATCACTGAATCTATTAAATTTATTATGGATTATCATGTTGACAACTTCAAAATTTTCAAATCTAATTCCCATTTGAACTTTGCAGCTGCTTCCTATTTCCAAAATAATCAACTAGTTCTTTAGTAAATCATTCATCGACTTGGTTTTCAATTTAATCACATTTGATTCATTCACATTGGATTTTTTACTAACATTCATTCATATTTAATTAGTTTACTTTCACTAATTTATATTCAAGTTAGTTTGCTTTCAATTCAAATCAAATTTGACTCTATTTAGATTTACTTATCTTTCAATTTGAATTCAATTTCTAAGCTTCCAATTTCCATTAATTCAATTTTATTAACACTTAATGAATTTCTATACAATCAACTAGCAAAACCAAATTTATTTACTTTGCTTACATTCAATTTGGTTTAACACATTTAATTTTAATTGGTTTATATTCTAATTCTGATTGAATTCTAATATTCACTATATTCACTAATTCACTTTTACAATTAAAGTTGAATTTCCTTTCTATAATTCAAATTCATATTCATTACTTCACTTTCTTAATTCATTTTGATATCAAATTCAACCTCATTCAACATTACTTAAGCTATGTTTCATTTCTAAAGTCATTTTATTTAACTTTTACTAAAGTCAAATTCATATCACTATTCAAAATTCAGATTTTGTTTTACTTAACAAAACTGTTTAACCATTTTAACAATTGGTTTTACTTAAATTTTCTCATTTTATAAGTTATACAACTTATTAATTTAAACTTCCCAATTCATACTATATAATCACTTATCTTTTAAGTTTAAATTTCCATCTCAATAATTTACTTAATCAAGTTCAATTTATTTAACTTCCTTTAGTTAAATTTCAAATCCATTCAAACAATTTTATACTTCTTTAGATTCGAAAAACATTTTCTTTTAAAGTGTTTCTAGTAACTATTCATATTAAACACCATAAACTAAGCTTTGTGTAAACCAAAGCTCTGATACCACTCCGTAACATTCCCCCTTTCTGACCGCCTCCACTCAGTAATTAAACCAATTTGAAATGTTCAAAATGACGGATTGTTGTTTAGTTTATAGAATTTAAACAGAATCAGCCACAGAATCTGTAACGACCCGGAATTTTGACCAAATTAAATTGAGAATATTTAATTTATTTTAAATATTTGAACGATGATTTAATTTGTATCCCGAATATAACTTTGAAACTGACGATTTAAATTATAAAATTTTATCTATTGAAAGTGAATAAAAATTTGAATCTTCAAATTTAGGCCGTTTAAAAATATTTCAAACGCTTGTAAAATTTATATTGATAACACTGAGGATAACAGCAGCTTCAGAATGTAAATTCAAACTGTTTTGTTCGGTTTTGAATTTTATTGTTTGAACCGATATTTAAAAATAGTCATTTTTCAAACAGTCTTGGAATTCGACGAAACCAGTTCCATTGGATCCGAAATATTGTATTATTGTCGGATTTCAATTTTCGTATTTTTCAGAGTTAATACGTGACTATACGATAGTTAAACGCGTTGAGATTAAATTGAATTCAATTTAAAATTTAAATTTAAAATTTGTCAAAGCATCAGCCACGTACCTCTCCCTCACCTCATGCCTGAAAACACGCCCAAAATCACGTAAGTGAATCGTGTAGTTCATCACGCAGCCATACCTCCTTCTAATTTTAAAATACCCCTCTGTTCAACGAATTCAAACGAAAACATTTTTCGCCTCTGCTCTTTCAAAACGAATCAATGGCCGAACTCAAAAAAATAGAATAACAATCTCCCTTCGTTCGAAATAAAATCAATTCGTTCGAGCGTGCCATGCCTGGAAGCGACGAGGTCGCGAAGAATCCAAGCATTGCGTGGGTTTAGGGAGGTCGATAATTTGGGGGAAGCAGCGACAGGCATCGGCGAATGGGTCGCGCTTTGCCTTGGCGACGAGGGGCAGGCGACGCTTTGTCTCTGGGGGCTGCGAGTAGTTCGAACGCGACACCACGATTGGGTCGCGATTCAGAGGGGGATGTGCGCGTGCATCGCGAGATGGTCGACAGGTCAGTGTCGCGATGGTGGATGGGTAGCGTGGTAGGGGCGACGACAGCAGATGCCTGTTGGGGGAAGGTGTTTATCGAAGGCGACTTCGATTTTGTCAAGGCGTCGATGTCGCGTTAGCAAATGAAGGTGGATCGAGGGGTGTCATGCCGGCATCTCGAGCAGTGGGAAGGAACTGTGTGCAATGGAATCGAGCTCGAAGTCGATGGCAGTTCGAATTCATTCGAAGAAATTGGAATTCGCAAATTTGTAATCAATTTGGGTTGCGTGTCTGGTATCTCGAGAACGAACGCTCGAATGCGAGTTTGAGGCGTCGTCGATCGACGTTAGAAATTTATCGCGGCAGGTATTTAACTTGTTTACTTGTTTTTTTTTATTATTTACTTGATTTAATAAAAGCATATCTGAAATTTTTATGTAAGAAAACAAAACTGGAAAAAAAAAATTATATGAATGTACAGTAATGTGCAGTTCTACCCAAATTTATCTAATTTAATGTGTATATAAATTTAGCGAGTTATAGTTTGTTATGACATATGTTTTTAGCAGTAAACTGAAAATTTATATTGGGGTTTATATAAAATAAATTTTTATCTATATAGGCTATTTCTTATAAACATATGTAGATATACGTATGCAGATTTATTTTTTTTGCTTATTGAACAGAGATATTTTTTTTATTATGTGTAAAGCTGGAAAAACAATAATAATATAAATACACATGCATATTTTAATACTAAGATAAAATTTTAAGGTGATTTATTTTGTTTAATTAATTTATTTAGTTACTAAAAATAATTAGTTAAAAGAACTTTAGTTTTAAAGTTAAGTTTTAGTTAAACAGATTTATTAAAAGAAATCGGTTTAAAATAAAGTCATTGGATAATTAAAATTACCAAACACAAAGATAAAATAAAATTTGTCATTCGATTATTTCGAATATTAATGAATTGTATAAAATTATTTATACAAGGTGAAAGTTGCAAAGAAATCAAAGCAGAAATGGTCAAAATGGAAGTGGATGGCAAATTAAAAGCTAAGGTGAGATCTTCTCACTCAAAATTTTGAAGTGGAATTTTTGCAGTTATTGATGATTACTATTGAATGTGATATTAGATATAGTAGGATATATCTATTATATATAGCAATATATACATATTGGCATATGTATATATTGGATTGATGATTTCCCGTCTCGTATAGCGGATGAGACCCTATTGCGCCGTTAGTAAGCGGATTTTTATAAAACCCATATACCGCGATAATTCCGTACTGGAGCGGAATTGGTATTGTGCTAACGTCTGTGGATGCAGGGAAACAGGTTGGAGGGATCCAACTGGACCCCTCACGTTGATTGAATTTATTTCTATTTGGGATATGAATCTGTGAATGATTATAGTGATGCTATTAATCATATGGATATCTGGAAATTGTTTGAAAGCTAAAATTTAGCTGAATGGATGTTTGACATCATTGGATTCCAAAGATAAACGAAATTTAATTTTTGAAATTCAAGTAGAAAATTTCTAAGTGAATCAATTTTGAAATTGAAGAAATTTTGAAGAAAGGAATTTTTAAAGTATAAAAAGTTAATTTTTATAATCTTATCGAATTAATTCCAGAATCAAGTGAAAATGTTAAATAAATGGATTTCGTAAAATAGTGATTATAGTTTGAAGAATTTAATTTAAGAATTTGGATTTTTAAATAGATTGAAAGAAACAAATTGAAATTTGTTTTCTTAAAAAGGAATTTATTTAAAAGGAGATAAGTTGGAAATCCAATTAGAAAATTTAAATTGGTAAATTTAAATAATTTGGGAAATCAATGTAAAATGATTTCAATGTGAAGAATCCATTTAAAAATAGAATATTGAATGATTTGAGAAAAATAAGGAATTTATTTAGTAGTGATAAATAAATTTAGAAATCAATATTGAAATTGATTTGGTATTGAAGTTTTTACAAATAGAATTGAAATTTATAAAAGTTGTTTATAAATCCGAAATTACTTATTTTGATAAGTAAAATATAGAAGTTAATAAAAAGAAATTTGTAAGTTGAAGTTGTTATTAAAATAGAAATAGAATTTATAAACGTTGTTTTATAAATTCGGAATCGATTGAATTTGATGAATTTAATATAGAAGGTTATTAAGGGAATTTTATCCACGATTTTGGATAGTGGATAATTCTCGAAATAAATGTATAGAAATGATTGAAATTGGGTTAAGTGAAGTATATTCACGATTTTGGACAGTGAATATATTGTTTAGTAAAATGGATTTATTTTTGAAGAAGTGATATTAAAAAATGAAGTAAACATTTTAAAGATGTTTTTAAAATGTGGGAAATATCGAAACCATAGATTTCAACATTTTATTGTTGAAATAGACGTTTTCGAGGAATAAGGAAATGATGGACTATAACACTGTTGTTATAGTAAATGATTTCCGAAAGGAAATGTTTTGATGTAGTATTGGGATTTATATACCTATCTTAAAAATCCGAATCCCTATACTAGTGATTTTTGAGTCGTCGTAACGATGTTTTACGTAACACTCGTTTTGACTCAAATAAATGTTGTTATAGTAAATGGTTTCCTTAAAAGAATGAAATATATACTTAATTTGATTTAAGTATATCGAATATTTTCAAATGTTGAAAATAAATGATTTGTGAAATACTTATTTTTAAATAAGTATGGAAATGCTTTTCCAATATGAAATGAACTGTTTTGAGCTTTTATCTTCAAAGATAAAATGAAATGTGGAAATTGATTTGAATTTGTTTTCAAATGATTAAGTGTGGAAATTTTATATCTAGTAAAAGATATTTTGGGAGATAAATAATTTGGAAAATTATTTGGAATCTGATGATGTTGCGCATCTTTATTGGTAGTTAAATAACCGACTATCAATAATTACCTTTAGATAGGTATTTGTTGTGAATTGGATGAATTTGAATGCCACACTTATTTTTGAATAAGCGCTCACTATTCGGGTTAGCCGGGAAAGGACCATGGGGTCGTATAACCCATTCCGAATATGTGATACGTCGTTATGAATCGCATTTGAAGACCGGTGTTGAAGACCGGATATTTTTGAAAACGGAAGGATTACCGTCGAGTTACTCTACATCGGCTGATCTCCGATTTAGAAGTTTTTATCACCCTTAGTGACGAGAAGTCCGGACATGATTAGAAAATTGTGACGCCCCACCTCTATACCCATGCTAGCCAAGAACACTACGGAGTAATGCTGTCAACTAGCGCGGAGAATAAGGCTGTTGAGGAGCGACCATCCATGTAACTTCTTTGTGCGAGTACCGATATGTCAGATAGTATAGAATGCATATCGTTTAAGGAGGAAATCCGACATACCGATACAAACTCAAAGCTGTCACACAGTGGCTATATATAATCTTCGGAAACAAATATAGAAATAAACATAACATAAATCAGTCACAGACATCCATATCACAAAGGCGGAAGAAGATATGAATAAATATACAACACATGAAAGTGTACATCAGAGTAGTGGTCAGAAAGATCCACGATAATACAAAAGAATAGCATCACGTGCTATACAAGAGAATAAGTACACATCATAGAGTCTATATCTCCAAGGTGTACATCCAAAAACTACAAATCTATGTAGTTAGCCAAAAGTCAGAAATATCCTGAAGCGAAGTCAAGCAGAAGCACCTGTAACATCTCGGTCTGACCCGAGTATTATTTATAAGAAAATAATAAACGGATCAGTCTAACTATAAATATCAGATGATATGGTATAAAGTAAATGGCATGACATGAACATGAAATAACAATTACGACATACTACTATAAGTATGTAAATGATAATCAACAAAAGATTAATCAATATCACAAGAATCTTCTCAAAGATAAGGTAGGGTATCATACCCTAAACTTGTATTCATAACAAGTCAATAACACATGAATTCACCAATGCACAAAAACTGATATCGTATCAATGAAAATCATGAAAATTGGTGAAGCACAAAATTCCAGAAATCATCATCAGAAATCCAGAAAACACATAAAAAAGGGGGGAGGCCTAACACATGAATGGGAGCATGAAGCTCACCTACGCGTAAACACATGACGAGAAGCTATCTCATGGAAGCTATCCATTTAATTTTCCGAACACATGAATGGCCCGAAGACCGTAGGGTGCTACCCTAGAAATGTGATGCCGAAACATCACATGATCGGGGTATAGTCTCCCACGTAGACAAAGAGACATCGCTCAATCGCTAGTCTAAATCACAAAAATGATCGTCATGATCATAAGGAAGTGTCAATCACACCAAGCTAGTAAATATATGAGTTTAGCTTCATGTCCCATAACCACTTGCTTAACTTAAATATTTACGAACAAGCTGTAAATCTTCACTAGGAAATTGTCACAAAAAGGGTTCAATCGAACAAGTCCAAGAGCTAACCGACGAAGTGAACGCAAGCGTTTCATACCACCCGTTTTACTAAGTCGTTTAAGTCGATTTCTCATTCGAGTGAAGTAAAGGCTTGTATATACTAGTAGATTGAAAATCGGTTTGAGAAAACGAACTTTTGATATTTAAAATAGTGTTGAAATCGCTTTGATGAAAGAGTTTTGATATTTACTATTAGTATTGAAACCTTCATATATCTTTAAAGTGACAAGTCATAAAACGATTGTAGAAACAAATCAATTCACGTTCGAAGACGTGAGTAAAGTCCAAAGAAGTCAATCCCAAAACCATCAAAGTAGAAATTCTGATAAATGTTTTCCAGACGAGATTGCCTACGCAGAGTAATACGGGGTTCGACCTAAGTGTTAAAAGGCGGGCGACTTAACAAAGTGGCCGATAATAAATGATAACAACAAGAAGGGAATCAACACGAATTGATTAGAGTTGGAAATTCAAGCACAATAGGGAAATAGGCAAAAGACTGCAGATTCAGACGTCTGGAATAATTGGTTCAGACGTCTGAATCTGGAAAATTAAATATTTTCCAGAACACAGATTCAGACGTCTGAACGGAATATTTCAGACGTCTGAAATAGGCAATTTAAGCCTATTTTCTTTCTGTTTGAAATCGAGCCAATTCAGACGTCTGGGGCAAAGATTCAGACGTCTGAATCTGGAAATAAAAATCTTCCCAATATAGTATTCAGACGTCTGAAACTGGGGTTCAGGGCATTCCCTGAACCTAGACCAAAAATGGCCAAATGAATACCGGAAGCGATCGATCGAGCGACAACGACTAAGGATTTACGCCAAGCGACAACCCAGCCTTAACGGCTCTTCGACACGCCTCAAATGCCAATGTCCAAATATCCATAAAAGGATTTTCATAGATTTTGATTTCAAAACACCGAAAATTGGAATATACACCAAATCAATCCAAACCAAAATCAATTGCACAAGAATAAGTGTTAGGAATTCATACCTAACAATCGAAGATAATTATTGACTTAGATGTGAGATAAAAATCTCACCTTTTCACAAAATCAATGAAGAAGGAGCTTTGAAGCAATGGCAAGAGCAATCACTCTTCAATTCCAACTTAACAAGCTTGAATCTAAGCTAAAAGAGAAACATTTCCCGAATTTAGGTTTAGGAAATTTCTGAGATTGAAAGGAGAAAGAGTTGGAGAAGGAGAAGAAGATGCTTACCAATGGCTTCAACTTGGATTTGGAGGTAGGAGCTTGAATTTGCAATTGAAGCTAGGGCTTAGGAATTTCCATTTCCAATCTCTTCCCCCATTATTCTCTTGAGCTTGAGGGTGTTAAGAAATGAGGAATGAATGAAGAGAAGTGGAGTGGAGAGGGGTAATGATATAACCAGATTTGGGCAAGTGGGCTGAATCCAAACCCAAACCCAAAGTCCAATAGAAAATAGCAAAATTCGACTTTCTCCAAACATATCGAAGCTTATACTTAAAAAGGTCGCAAACGGCATTTTGAACTCAATGGAAGTGGTCTCGAGTCCTAATTCGACTGTTTGCAAAAAGTAGCTTTTCGGACTAAAATCCGACGAACGATGTTATATTTAAATAAAATATTTAAATATAAAATCGACAAATGTGCGGGTTGTTACAAAAATTATCCGGAAATGCAAGGGCTTCGTGAGAAGTGCCTTCGGTTCTGTTCGATCGCGGAACAGACTTGTATGGATTGTGTGTCTGACGTTACAATTTGAGATATAAAGCTGATTTCTTTCAAATACATTTCTATTGGTGGCGGAGAATTTATTCTCTTAGCTTAACACCCTTCTCTGAGACGTACGAGCTCAGAGGTTATGTAGTTGAAATTTATCAGCGATATATCCCAATTTGGTAACGTGGCATACTGAGTGTTGCTGTGAAATGATCAGTGTTTGATCATTTGTGATATGATCATTTGTTTGATCTTATATCTTTGTGATCATAGGTTGATCATTTTGTTGGATCCGAAGCAGGGCTTTTTGAGAAAGCGTAGCTTTGTGGACGAGACTTCATCGAGCCTCACACCCCAGAAATGGTCGAAACAGGAAGGATGCAGCAAGGTTCTAGGGAGTAGCGCCCCTTAGTGTATGTCATTCCTTCTGGATAGAGGTGGTATCATGGTATGGAGCCCAGATACTTAACCTATGTGGTTGCTGCAAATTATTTCTTTGTGGTTGTTGGAAATCGGGGATCCTCGGGAAGATCGGTTACGATCGGGGGATGGCATACGCGTGTCAGTAGTTACCTATTTTTGCAGAGGTAACCCGGCCTTGTGTTGGCAGAGATCCGGTTAGGTTCTCGGGTCGTCTATTCCAGGGACGTACCCATCGTGGAAAAGGAAGTTCCTTAGCCTGACCATTTGTTGGAAATCCAAACTCCAATACGTGATTTGTACGGTATTAGTTGTAGAACCTGCCATTTACGTACGGTGGTCACCACTGTTTAGATGGTAGCTATAGTAGGCATACGATACTGGTCGTATGTTGGCTAAGATTAATATTATACTTTCGAAATGTTTTCTACACTATGCACTAATAATAATATCAAAAAGAATTGATTTTGCATAGTAAGCATCTTTGACTATCATAAGAAGAAATCTCCTCCAATTCTGCGTTTGCATTGTGTGTGTGGTGGGAGGTCTTATGGTAGTTTCATTTTCCAAAAAAGCATTGTGAATTGACTTTAAAAATTATTTTGTTGTTATAAAGAATAACTGTTTTACGATCTCACACCAGTCACCATGACTGACTCGGAGTTTATTGTTCCCTTCTAAACTCTGGGTGCCCACCATTTTCCACACGGGCAGCCTAGAGTTATATTATCAGGATATTCTGGATATTCTGGAGCTTTGGAGATAAGCTGGATGACGAGACGTAGTATTTGTATCTGATATATTTATTCCGCTGTGTATTCTGTATGAGGACAAGTTATATAACTGTCCATTGTTGTATATGACCCTGATGATTGATGTATGTATAAACTGATATAGTTCTTTGTTTTAAAGATTATTCATTTATCTATTATATATTGTTCCGCTGCGATGTGTAAGATTCTGATATTGTTTCTGGTTCTGATGTTGTTCAGTTGTTCTCCTTTGTTTTTGTTCTTCCTTCTCTTCTTCTTTTTCTTCTGCTTTCTTCTTCTTCTACCTTTTTCTTTTTCTTAAAATCCTCACTATTGGAGTTTCCGGCACTCGATTGCTCGGCAGTCGATAAAGTGAGTATCGATGTCGAATTTTCGAAAGTCGAAAATTCCCGTACGTGACAGCATGGTATCAGAGCATATGGTTAAGCGACAACCCTGCTCTGTTGGGTGTTACTCATTAGAGATAGAGTCAGTAGTACTCTAGAATGAGTTTGAGTGTAATAATAGATACGAGTGCGTATTTGTTAGTGAATATAAAAATGGTTTATATTGTGTTTGCTTATCCGTTGAGATGTTTATGAATTTCGGTCGGTATGTGGGACGCCATATTATCGATAGGGATTTCTAAACACTTAAACGAGGCAAGACGACATAGTATTGTTTTAAATAGGGTGAATGAAATAATTTTACCCAAAACTATTTTTGTATAGAAAAGAAGCGATTTTCTATGAATTACTATAGTATATGGTTGCATGGTTGCTAGAAGTGATAATATTAAACTATTATCATTGAAATTTAATAAGGAATCGAAGTCATAACTCGAAAGTTAAGAAATAAATTCACATACAAATGAAATTAAAGAATGTAAATTATAAATGTGACTTGTAATTTGAAATGAAATTCCAGAGAAGTTTTTGGAAATGTTTTGAAAAGAATCTTGAAAATTTTGGAGATTTGGAAGTTTAAATCTTTTTGATTTGAAAATGAATTTCAAAGATTGGAAAAGTGTTTTGAAAAGATAAAAGCTCTAAACTCTTTTAGGTCGCTGGAAAATAATCCTGATGATGGTGGCCACATCATTAGAATTCATTTTCGGGTTTCCAAAAGAGGAATTGCTGCCAAATTGTTTTAAATGAAAGTTGTTTGGAAAATTGAGTTTTGTTTTGAAAATTCAAAAGATAAATTTGAATTGTTTTCAAAATGGTTTTGAAAGGTTGGAAAGACTCTGGAATACTGTATAAGAATATTTATGGAATATGATTGAATTTATAACTTATACAAATAGAAATTGTTAATGTAAATTATGTAATTGTGATTGGAATTAAAGTTCATTAACAAATGAAATCTATAAATGTGAATTGAAAGTATAAGGAAATAAATCCATATATGAACAAAAATTATGAATATGAATTGTAAATATGATTCATAATTGAAAATAGAATTCCAATAAGATAATTGAAAATAAAATTCCTTTAATAAAATGGAATTGTGAATGTGAATGTATAAATGATTGTATAAATCAAGATGTAAATAAGTTGATAACTTATGAAATATTTGAAATCTGATAGAAATGAGATTCAAATTGAAAACGAATGAATTAGTGAATGAGTAAATAAAAAATTTGATATTATAAGTGCAAGGAAATGAAGTTGAATGTTAAAATTCATTTTGAATTTGAAAGTAAATAGAACTGGAATTGAATTTGATAAATGAAGTATTAAACTGAAAGTTAGTAAGTGAAGCTAATTGATTATTGACCAAATGGATAAGGTTTGAACGAATTAAATTCAATGATTATAAATGAAGATAAATTGAATTCCAATAGAATTGAAAATGTGAATTATAAGTTCAAATGAATGTGAAATGAAAAATTTAACGGAATTGAATATGTAACTTCAATAGCGAATTTAAAGAGGATATAAGAAGTATATATATTGAAATTTTGTAATCGAATTTGCAAAATGATTTGAATGCTGTAACTAGATATAATGGCTAGTTGGATATACAGGTGTATAAAGGGATTGGAAAATTTATTTCATAGATAAATTTGAATTGCTCGAAAAAGGTATGTATTTGAGTTTTGATATGAGTTTTTGATGATTTCTCTCTAGCCGCTTGGCTTTTTCTTTTTCTTTTTGAAATCTGAGAGTCCGTAGGGACGTTTTGTAGTCGTACCGTACTAGCCGCGCAAAGGAGACGCTGGCGAAATTTTTCGAAATTTCCGAGTGTTAGAAAATTTTTGAGAAATTTTGAAAGTTTAAATTTGAAATTTGAATTTAAATTTGAATTGAAGTAAAGCAATGTTGTTTGAAACCGGTAATTGAAGTTGGAAAGCTAGTTGAATTGATAACGAATCTTTAGTAGAAAGATTTGTTCTGAAAATTTGATAAAACTATTGGATTGTGAAAAATAGTAGATGAGTTAAGGACCTTTTTCCCTAACTTGTAATTTCGAGGACGAAATTCTTTTAAGGGGGGAAATCTGTAACGACCCGGAATTTTGACCAAATTAAATTGAGAATATTTAATTTATTTTAAATATTTGAACGATGATTTAATTTGTATCCCGAATATAACTTTGAAACTGACGATTTAAATTATAAAATTTTATCTATTGAAAGTGAATAAAAATTTGAATCTTCAAATTTAGGCCGTTTAAAAATATTTCAAACGCTTGTAAAATTTATATTGATAACACTGAGGATAACAGCAGCTTCAGAATGTAAATTCAAACTGTTTTGTTCGGTTTTGAATTTTATTGTTTGAACCGATATTTAAAAATAGTCATTTTTCAAACAGTCTCGGAATTCGACGAAACCAGTTCCATTGGATCCGAAATATTGTATTATTGTCGGATTTCAATTTTCGTATTTTTCAGAGTTAATACGTGACTATACGATAGTTAAACGCGTTGAGATTAAATTGAATTCAATTTTAAATTTAAATTTAAAATTTGTCAAAGCATCAGCCACGTACCTCTCCCTCACCTCACGCCTGAAAACACGCCCAAAATCACGTAAGTGAATCGTGTAGTTCATCACGCAGCCATACCTCCTTCTAATTTTAAAATACCCCTCTGTTCAACGAATTCAAACGAAAACATTTTTCGTCTCTGCTCTTTCAAAACGAATCAATGGCCGAACTCAAAAAAATAGAATAACAATCTCCCTTCGTTCGAAATAAAATCAATTCGTTCGAGCGTGCCATGCTTGGAAGCGACGAGGTCGCGAAGAATCCAAGCATCGCGTGGGTTTAGGGAGGTCGATAATTTGGGGGAAGCAGCGACAGGCATCGGCGAATGGGTCGCGCTTTGCCTTGGCGACGAGGGGCAGGCGACGCTTTGTCTTTGGGGGCTGCGAGTAGTTCGAACGTGACACCACGATTGGGTCGCGATTCAGAGGGGGATGCGCGCGTGCATCGCGAGATGGTCGACAGGTCAGTGTCGCGATGGTGGATGGGTAGCGTGGTAGGGGCGACGACAGCAGATGCCTGTTGGGGGAAGGTGTTTATCGAAGGCGACTTCGATTTTGTCAAGGCGTCGATGTCGCGTTAGCAACTGAAGGTGGATCGAGGGGTGTCATGCCGGCATCTCGAGCAGTGGGAAGGAACTGTGTGCAATGGAATCGAGCTCGAAGTCGATGGCAGTTCGAATTCATTCGAAGAAATTGGAATTCGCAAATTTGTAATCAATTTGGGTTGCGTGTCTGGTATCTCGAGAACGAACGCTCGAATGCGAGTTTGAGGCGTCGTCGATCGACATTAGAAATTTATCGCGGCATGTATTTAACTTGTTTACTTGTTTTTTTTTTATTATTTACTTGATTTAATAAAAGCATATCTGAAATTTTTATGTAAGAAAACAAAACTGGAAAAAAAAAATTATATGAATGTACAGTAATGTGCAGTTCTACCCAAATTTATCTAATTTAATGTGTATATAAATTTAGCGAGTTATAGTTTGTTATGACATATGTTTTTAGCAGTAAACTGAAAATTTATATTGGGGTTTATATAAAATAAATTTTTATCTATATAGGCTATTTCTTATAAACATATGTAGATATACGTATGCAGATTTATTTTTTTTGCTTATTGAACAGAGATATTTTTTTTATTATGTGTAAAGCTGGAAAAACAATAATAATATAAATACACATGCATATTTTAATACTAAGATAAAATTTTAAGGTGATTTATTTTGTTTAATTAATTTATTTAGTTACTAAAAATAATTAGTTAAAAGAACTTTAGTTTTAAAGTTAAGTTTTAGTTAAACAGATTTATTAAAAGAAATCGGTTTAAAATAAAGTCATTGGATAATTAAAATTACCAAACACAAAGATAAAATAAAATTTGTCATTCGATTATTTCGAATATTAATGAATTGTATAAAATTATTTATACAAGGTGAAAGTTGCAAAGAAATCAAAGCAGAAATGGTCAAAATGGAAGTGGATGGCAAATTAAAAGCTAAGGTGAGATCTTCTCACTCAAAATTTTGAAGTGGAATTTTTGCAGTTATTGATGATTACTATTGAATGTGATATTAGATATAGTAGGATATATCTATTATATATAGCAATATATACATATTGGCATATGTATATATTGGATTGATGATTTCCCGCCTCGTATAGCGGATGAGACCCTATTGCGCCGTTAGTAAGCGGATTTTTATAAAACCCATATACCGCGATAATTCCGTACTGGAGCGGAATTGGTATTGTGCTAACGTCTGTGGATGCAGGGAAACAGGTTGGAGGGATCCAACTGGACCCCTCACGTTGATTGAATTTATTTCTATTTGGGATATGAATCTGTGAATGATTATAGTGATGCTATTAATCATATGGATATCTGGAAATTGTTTGAAAGCTAAAATTTAGCTGAATGGATGTTTGACATCATTGGATTCCAAAGATAAACGAAATTTAATTTTTGAAATTCAAGTAGAAAATTTCTAAGTGAATCAATTTTGAAATTGAAGAAATTTTGAAGAAAGGAATTTTTAAAGTATAAAAAGTTAATTTTTATAATCTTATCGAATTAATTCCAGAATCAAGTGAAAATGTTAAATAAATGGATTTCGTAAAATAGTGATTATAGTTTGAAGAATTTAATTTAAGAATTTGGATTTTTAAATAGATTGAAAGAAACAAATTGAAATTTGTTTTCTTAAAAAGGAATTTATTTAAAAGGAGATAAGTTGGAAATCCAATTAGAAAATTTAAATTGGTAAATTTAAATAATTTGGGAAATCAATGTAAAATGATTTCAATGTGAAGAATCCATTTAAAAATAGAATATTGAATGATTTGAGAAAAATAAGGAATTTATTTAGTAGTGATAAATAAATTTAGAAATCAATATTGAAATTGATTTGGTATTGAAGTTTTTACAAATAGAATTGAAATTTATAAAAGTTGTTTATAAATCCGAAATTACTTATTTTGATAAGTAAAATATAGAAGTTAATAAAAAGAAATTTGTAAGTTGAAGTTGTTATTAAAATAGAAATAGAATTTATAAACGTTGTTTTATAAATTCGGAATCGATTGAATTTGATGAATTTAATATAGAAGGTTATTAAGGGAATTTTATCCACGATTTTGGATAGTGGATAATTCTCGAAATAAATGTATAGAAATGATTGAAATTGGGTTAAGTGAAGTATATTCACGATTTTGGACAGTGAATATATTGTTTAGTAAAATGGATTTATTTTTGAAGAAGTGATATTAAAAAATGAAGTAAACATTTTAAAGATGTTTTTAAAATGTGGGAAATATCGAAACCATAGATTTCAACATTTTATTGTTGAAATAGACGTTTTCGAGGAATAAGGAAATGATGGACTATAACACTGTTGTTATAGTAAATGATTTCCGAAAGGAAATGTTTTGATGTAGTATTGGGATTTATATACCTATCTTAAAAATCCGAATCCCTATACTAGTGATTTTTGAGTCGTCGTAACGATGTTTTACGTAACACTCGTTTTGACTCAAATAAATGTTGTTATAGTAAATGGTTTCCTTAAAAGAATGAAATATATACTTAATTTGATTTAAGTATATCGAATATTTTCAAATGTTGAAAATAAATGATTTGTGAAATACTTATTTTTAAATAAGTATGGAAATGCTTTTCCAATATGAAATGAACTGTTTTGAGCTTTTATCTTCAAAGATAAAATGAAATGTGGAAATTGATTTGAATTTGTTTTCAAATGATTAAGTGTGGAAATTTTATATCTAGTAAAAGATATTTTGGGAGATAAATAATTTGGAAAATTATTTGGAATCTGATGATGTTGCGCATCTTTATTGGTAGTTAAATAACTGACTACCAATAATTACCTTTAGATAGGTATTTGTTGTGAATTGGATGAATTTGAATGCCACACTTATTTTTGAATAAGCGCTCACTATTCGGGTTAGCCGGGAAAGGACCATGGGGTCGTATAACCCATTCCGAATATGTGATACGTCGTTATGAATCGCATTTGAAGACCGGTGTTGAAGATCGGATATTTTTGAAAACGGAAAGATTACCGTCGAGTTACTCTACATCGGCTGATCTCCGATTTAGAGGTTTTTATCACCCTTAGTGACGGGAAGTCCGGACGTGATTAGAAAATTATCCGGAAATGCAAGGGCTTCGTGAGAAGTGCCTTCGGTTCTGTTCGATCCCGGAACAGACTTGTATGGATTGTGTGTCTGACGTTACAATTTGAGATATAAAGCTGATTTCTTTCAAATACATTTCTGTTGGTGGCGGAGAATTTATTCTCTTAGCTTAACACCCTTCTCTGAGACGTACGAGCTCAGAGGTTATGTAGTTGAAATTTATCAGCGATATATCCCAATTTGGTAACGTGGCATACTGAGTGTTGCTGTGAAATGATCAGTGTTTGATCATTTGTGATATGATCATTTGTTTGATCTTATATCTTTGTGATCATAGGTTGATCATTTTGTTGGATCCGAAGCAGGGCTTTTTGAGAAAGCGTAGCTTTGTGGACGAGACTTCATCGAGCCTCACACCCCAGAAATGGTCGAAACAGGAAGGATGCAGCAAGGTTCTAGGGAGTAGCGCCCCTTAGTGTATGTCATTCCTTCTGGATAGAGGTGGTATCATGGTATGGAGCCCAGATACTTAACCTATGTGGTTGCTGCAAATTATTTCTTTGTGGTTGTTGGAAATCGGGGATCCTCGGGAAGATCGGTTACGATCGGGGGATGGCATACGCGTGTCAGTAGTTACCTATTTTTGCAGAGGTAACCCGGCCTTGTGTTGGCAGAGATCCGGTTAGGTTCTCGGGTCGTCTATTCCAGGGACGTACCCATCGTGGAAAAGGAAGTTCCTTAGCCTGACCATTTGTTGGAAATCCAAACTCCAATACGTGATTTGTACGGTATTAGTTGTAGAACCTGCCATTTACGTACGGTGGTCACCACTGTTTAGATGGTAGCTATAGTAGGCATACGATACTGGTCGTATGTTGGCTAAGATTAATATTATACTTTCGAAATGTTTTCTACACTATGCACTAATAATAATATCAAAAAGAATTGATTTTGCGTAGTAAGCATCTTTGACTATCATAAGAAGAAATCTCCTCCAATTCTGCGTTTGCATTGTGTGTGTGGTGGGAGGTCTTATGGTAGTTTCATTTTCCAAAAAAGCATTGCGAATTGACTTTAAAAATTATTTTGTTGTTATAAAGAATAACTGTTTTACGATCTCACACCAGTCACCATGACTGACTCGGAGTTTATTGTTCCCTTCTAAACTCTGGGTGCCCACCATTTTCCACACGGGCAGCCTAGAGTTATATTATCAGGATATTCTGGATATTCTGGAGCTTTGGAGATAAGCTGGATGACGAGACGTAGTATTTGTATCTGATATATTTATTCCGCTGTGTATTCTGTATGAGGACAAGTTATATAACTGTCCATTGTTGTATATGACCCTGATGATTGATGTATGTATAAACTGATATAGTTCTTTGTTTTAAAGATTATTCATTTATCTATTATATATTGTTCCGCTGCGATGTGTAAGATTTTGATATTGTTTCTGGTTCTGATGTTGTTCAGTTGTTCTCCTTTGTTTTTGTTCTTCCTTCTCTTCTTCTTTTTCTTCTGCTTTCTTCTTCTTCTACCTTTTTCTTTTTCTTAAAATCCTCACTATTGGAGTTTCCGGCACTCGATTGCTCGGCAGTCGATAAAGTGAGTATCGATGTCGAATTTTCGAAAGTCGAAAATTCCCGTACGTGACAGAATCACAGAATAATAATAATCTTTCATTACTATAAATTTTCTTTTACATACATCAGAGTTTATACAATGTATTAAATTGATACAGCGGAATATCTTAAAATACAATTTTTCCTGAACTAAAATGATTCTTTACTCTCTCTCTAACTTCGCTGCTCGAAAATCTTCAAGCTGTAAAAATACTCGGTCTGACCCGAGTATTACATTCAAAAGAAAATAATACACATGTCAGTCTAATTCAAACCAGTTACTAGTGCATAGAAACAATAATAATCACATAGACGACAGTCACAATAATTCACGTCTATCCAATCCTTTTAACAAAGAAATCGGATAACGAAAATTATAACACTTAACAGTGTTAAACAGTAAATCAGTAGATTTAAAATATCAACAAAGATAAATAAACAATTTATCAAATCGACTAAATCAATTTAAAACAATCGAAATTGTCACTTTAAAACATCAAAGTTTGATTGGCTGCCGTACACGCTAATGTGTACGGCCTCGCCAATACGACATACGAAATATGAAACGAATCAATGAATCAGAACAAAAGAAACATCAATTTAAAATCTGTACTGTGTGGCTGCAGTACACACGTACATACATGTGCACTGCCTCGCCAATTCAATGCACAAGATCAAATCAAAATTTGATTCAACACAAATGCAAATGGCCTCGATTAAAATTCAAAGTGTAACTGCAACAAGGCAAATGCATGTACAAGTAAACTGATGCAACAGTCTCATCAATACTTCAATGCTCAAGACCAGAGTACAAGCATATAAAATGCAGACAACATCAAGTTCAACATAGCAACCTCACATGCTACATGAATGAATGCCACTGACTCATGAACATAGTGACCACATCAAGTGTACAATTGAAAATATAGACTGCAGACAATAATCAAGTACTCAAGAGTACCATATTTGTTGAACCAACTCAAACCAGTGCATGATCAATGCATTATGTGAATATGGAGAATCGAGCACAAATGCAACAGTGCACATATGCAGACTAAACTATCAAGCTACAGAAACAAAACCAAACAAATGGTCAGAGCATACATCTACATACAGTGATGCAACTATAATGCAACAATACCAAAGTGATACAAGAACCAGATGAACAAGACATAGCAGGTGATCGAACACATGATCAATGGAGTATATATATATGAACCCAGACAAAAAGTCAGAGAGTAGTTCAAGTGATGAAGCAATACAACTCAAATCAAACTAAAATGAAACAAAGATATGCTACAGGATGGTCAGTCCAGTTCTAAACATGCAACAGAAGTGACTTTAAAATGAAGACTGCTTCAAATTAGACTCCAAATAATGTAAAGGCAACATGGCAGCAGTTCAGATGCCAGACAAACAAATGCCAAAACTCGGTGAACGTGATACCAATATCATGAATATGAGGACAAGCATACATGAAGTGTTTCAAGTCCAAATGAACCAGTAATGAACCAGACTGGAATGATGGCAACTGCAAATGA
This sequence comes from Allium fistulosum, assembly GCA_030737815.1. NCBI lineage: Eukaryota > Viridiplantae > Streptophyta > Magnoliopsida > Asparagales > Amaryllidaceae > Allium > Allium fistulosum. Next base: position 367,244,653 of record CM060907.1, read on the forward strand.
CCAGTGGATAATACATGATCAAGTGAACACATGCATATGACCCTAGTGAAACAGTGAATGCACCAACCATCTACAGACAAATCAAACAACAAAAGTACAGTGGTCAACACTTATGAATACAGACAGTTCAAAACACCAAACCAAGCTTCAGACAATATAAATGCAGACCAAAAATTGAATGAAACAGGTCAAACAGATATGCAGTGACAAAATGGATGCAAAGCTCTATAAATCAGAACAAAACACTCCAGTATGAATGCAAACTATACAATAGTGAATAATGCAAAGACAGACTAAGTGAATCAACTACCAAGTATAGATGGAATGGAATGAATCAAAACAGCTAACTCACATGACAACTACCAACAACAAAGAAACCACAACAGAGCTCACTGCAAAGAGAAGTGCCACAGTGAAACTCAAACACCATCATGAAACAAAATGCATCTCAAATAAATGCAGACAGAACAGTGAGGTACAAATATCAACTTGGATGCACATTGCAATGTATATGCAACCAAATAGGTTAACAGAAGTGAATGCAGTTAACATCGGGTGAAGTGGAAGAACAGTGCAACTCCATGCCAATCAACCAAGCAGGAATACAACAACTGGAACCGATCACAAGTGCAACCACTACAATGTATATGAGGTGCAGACCACAGAATCAAAATTTACAATGAAATCAAAATGCAAATATCAACATTGATGCACTGCAGTTCGACAGACCAACCAAGGATGAAACAAGAAAAATGGTGAATGACCAAGTTCAAAATATACGTATTAATCTACTCGAAGTCAAAGCCTACAGAAAATCAGGATATTCAATACCGAGAGAATCAAAGAATTCATAGCCGTGTGTGACCAATTCAAAATCAAAAACCAGTGGTAAACAATTTTCTCAAAAATTCAAAGCCGTGAAAATCACGAAATCAAGAATATGCGAATTCGAACTAGATGTGAGGGGGGAAAACCACTCACCTTCGATTGGAACGGACGCGAGCGAGAGATGATCTAGCTACTGAAGTTGAAGCCATGGCCCTCTAGAAGACGAGCGCGATCGAAGTAGGAACGGCGCTTCGCAAAGCCCTAATTTTGAAGACGACGAGGCCGAAGTCCAGAATTTCGCCGGAGAGAAGTCGAAGCTCCAATTCGCCAGCGAGACGAACAAAGACCCAAAGCCCTAGTTCGCCAGAGAATTGAGAAATCGTCGAAACCCTAAGTTTTTGAAAACTCTAATCTCGAAAGCCTCAACGAGCAAGCGAAGAAGAAGCCGAAGCCAAGCACGAACAAGCAAAGCCGAGCGCTCATGGGAACAAAGGGAACGAAGCCCTAATTCGGTTGCAAAGAGGAAATCGTCGCCGCCATTTTTTTTCTTTCGTTATTTTTAGAACTAGGGTTTTGAATGAGAAAAAAAATGAGGGGAAACGGGTATACTTAATCACGGCACCAATATCAAACGTGGGCCAACATTGAAATTTAAAGCCTGTTTAACTCTTAACACTTAACAAAATTTATAAAAGAATTTTAATCGATTGACAAACTCCTTTACATTATTTATGAATCCCGATTCAATTCAAATTCAATTTTCAATAGATTAAATTCTAAAATTTAATCGCCCAATTTATTCTAATAATTTGAAATTCGAGTCAATTCATCTTTCAAATATTTAAAATTCATTAAATATTTTCAATTTGAATTATTAAAATTTCAGGGTCGTTACAATCTCCCCTCCTTAAAACTTTTCGTCCACGAAAAGGAAAGGTTGTTAAAATTTCATTAATATTTATACCCTACTAAATTTTTTTTCCAAGCTCAATACTTATTAAAAATAAATAAATATAGAGTTCATTCCATTTGTTTTAATCTCACTAGCTTTGTTCATTGATTTCTACAATCAAAACGCAAAAGTCTTTTACCAAATTTTCGACTTATAAACTCAGATTCAAACTTAAAATTCTTCATGTTAGAGATTTATATAATATATCTCTTCCAAAGCTGTGGACTTTCAAAACATTTTAAAGACCTTCTTCCTTAGTTTATTAGGTAGGAATTATGTAATTCTAATTTCAAACTATTGATTTGCCATTTAAAGTTTGAAAATACTTGCTAACTCGAAATTTAACAAGTCCATCTTCGTTCTCACAGACATTAGGCATACGCTGGCCAGGCAGGACTAAAAATCTCCAAGTACTAAATATACTTGCTTCAATTCCCAGTGAAAATACTTTAAAAAATTCTTTTTCAAAAATGGATATGGAAAGCACGTTCCCCCATGGATCACAGTTTACCCGGCGGTTACGCTACTATCCCAGTAGAATCGCTTGTAACTGTAGATTTCACATCTCTCTTGAATTTCGCCATGGTTGTTTACATAGATCGCGGTCCACACGGCGGTTACGCTACTATCCCAGTAGAATCGCTTGTAACCGTAGGCATCTCACCCCTCGAATTTTGCTTTGGCGCTTAGATTGCAGTTTACTCGGCGGTTGCGCCACTATCCCAGTGGAATCGCTTGTAACTGTAGGCATCACGCCCCTCAAATTACGCTAGCATCAATCAACATGATCCCTTCACGAGGGATTCTAGTCCAAATGGACATTCCAACTTATGGAAAATTCTACGTAGCTACGAATTTCAAATGGACACTCATCACGAGTTCCAAAACCTTCACAAATAATAAATGGAAGGTACTTTTCCATATCCTCAGTTTAGAAAACATAATGTCATATATATGTAGTACTTCATTTCACATTTCGTACATATCATATCCATGTAAGCTTACATAAGATTTCCATAACAATGACTTTCCAAACTGACGGTTTTCAAATTTTACTGCATTCATATATATAAGTTCTGAAAACCTACATATCCTATATCCATAACAAATAGAGGATTTCAAAATTTTCCTCTAAGTCGATTTAGAAATTTAAGGTTATCTCAAACCTAATTCATATTCATAATTCCATTTATTATCGACTTTCACATTCAATTTGGATTTCACGTTACATCGTCAATTCTCAACACAGAATTGATGTCTATCGATATATAACCTCTGAGCTCGTAAGTCTCAGAGAAGGGTGTTAAGCTAAGAGAATAAATTCTCCACCACCAACAGATATATATTTAATAGAGATCAATTGCTATGTCATCAATTCACAATGTTAGACATACAATCCAAACCATCATCTGAAATTCAAAAATCAACTTATATTGTCTTTGGTGTCGAAGTTAAACTCAATTTAACTTAACGATTCAATCTTTTTGAAAAATTTCAAATTGAACTAATTGTTCAAATTTCTCATTTAACTTTTCAACTTCGACTTCGAAAATGAATTTCAAATCATTTTATCACTCATGGAATATATTCACAACATTTCATATTTATTTGAGTTAAAACGAATGTTACGTAAAACATCGTTACGACAACTCAAAATTACTAGTATAGGGATTCGAAATTTAGATAGATGTATAAATCCCAATACTATACAAAACATTTCCTTTCGGAAATCATTTACTATAACAATAGTGTTATAGTCCACTATTTCCTTTTTTCTCGAAAACGTCTATTTCAACAATGAATGTTGAAATCTTTGGTTTCGATATTTAATGCCTTTTAAAACATCTTTAAAACAATTAACTTCGTTTTAAAATATCGTTTTCCCAAAACATGTCCATTTTATTCAATAATATATTCACTGTCCAAAATTGTGAATATACATCCTTTAACAAGCTATAAGAATTTACTTATCAAAATAAGTCAGTTTCGGATTTATAAACAACGTTTATAAATTCTATTCCTATTTATAAAGACTTCAATTTATAGTTTGAATTCCGCATACTTTTCACAATATTGGTTTTAAACCAACTTCAAATTTTCCAATACTAAGTTTCCACTTAACTTAATTCTCTGCAAGTTCAAATTTAAATTCATCACTGAATCTATTAAATTTATTATGGATTATCATGTTGACAACTTCAAAATTTTCAAATCTAATTCCCATTTGAACTTTGCAGCTGCTTCCTATTTCCAAAATAATCAACTAGTTCTTTAGTAAATCATTCATCGACTTGGTTTTCAATTTAATCACATTTGATTCATTCACATTGGATTTTTTACTAACATTCATTCATATTTAATTAGTTTACTTTCACTAATTTATATTCAAGTTAGTTTGCTTTCAATTCAAATCAAATTTGACTCTATTTAGATTTACTTATCTTTCAATTTGAATTCAATTTCTTAGCTTCCAATTTCCATTAATTCAATTTTATTAACACTTAATGAATTTCTATACAATCAACTAGCAAAACCAAATTTATTTACTTTGCTTACATTCAATTTGGTTTAACACATTTAATTTTAATTGGTTTATATTCTAATTCTGATTGAATTCTAATATTCACTATATTCACTAATTCACTTTTACAATTAAAGTTGAATTTCCTTTCTATAATTCAAATTCATATTCATTACTTCACTTTCTTAATTCATTTTGATATCAAATTCAACCTCATTCAACATTACTTAAGCTATGTTTCATTTCTAAAGTCATTTTATTTAACTTTTACTAAAGTCAAATTCATATCACTATTCAAAATTCAGATTTTGTTTTACTTAACAAAACTGTTTAACCATTTTAACAATTGGTTTTACTTAAATTTTCTCATTTTATAAGTTATACAACTTATTAATTTAAACTTCCCAATTCATACTATATAATCACTTATCTTTTAAGTTTAAATTTCCATCTCAATAATTTACTTAATCAAGTTCAATTTATTTAACTTCCTTTAGTTAAATTTCAAATCCATTCAAACAATTTTATACTTCTTTAGATTCGAAAAACATTTTCTTTTAAAGTGTTTCTAGTAACTATTCATATTAAACACCATAAACTAAGCTTTGTGTAAACCAAAGCTCTGATACCACTCTGTAACATTCCCCCTTTCTGACCGCCTCCACTCAGTAATTAAACCAACTCGAAACGTTCAAAATGACGGATTGTTGTTTAGTTTATAGAATTTAAACAGAATCAGCCACAGAATCACAGAATAATAATAATCTTTCATTACTATAAATTTTCTTTTACATACATCAGAGTTTATACAATGTATTAAATTGATACAGCGGAATATCTTAAAATACAATTTTTCCTGAACTAAAATGATTCTTTACTCTCTCTCTAACTTCGCTGCTCGAAAATCTTCAAGCTGTAAAAATACTCGGCCTGACCCGAGTATTACATTCAAAAGAAAATAATACACATGTCAGTCTAATTCAAACCAGTTACTAGTGCATAGAAACAATAATAATCACATAGACGACAGTCACAATAATTCATGTCTATCCAATCCTTTTAACAAAGAAATCGGATAACGAAAATTATAACACTTAACAGTGTTAAACAGTAAATCAGTAGATTTAAAATATCAACAAAGATAAATAAACAATTTATCAAATCGACTAAATCAATTTAAAACAATCGAAATTGTCACTTTAAAACATCAAAGTTTGATTGGCTGCCGTACACGCTAATGTGTACGGCCTCGCCAATACGACATACGAAATATGAAACGAATCAATGAATCAGAACAAAAGAAACATCAATTTAAAATCTGTACTGTGTGGCTGCAGTACACACGTACATACATGTGCACTGCCTCGCCAATTCAATGCACAAGATCAAATCAAAATTTGATTCAACACAAATGCAAATGGCCTCGATTAAAATTCAAAGTGTAACTGCAACAAGGCAAATGCATGTACAAGTAAACTGATGCAACAGTCTCATCAATACTTCAATGCTCAAGACCAGAGTACAAGCATATAAAATGCAGACAACATCAAGTTCAACATAGCAACCTCACATGCTACATGAATGAATGCCACTGACTCATGAACATAGTGACCACATCAAGTGTACAATTGAAAATATAGACTGCAGACAATAATCAAGTACTCAAGAGTACCATATTTGTTGAACCAACTCAAACCAGTGCATGATCAATGCATTATGTGAATATGGAGAATCGAGCACAAATGCAGCAGTGCACATATGTAGACTAAACTATCAAGCTACAAAAACAAAACCAAACAAATGGTCAGAGCATACATCTACATACAGTGATGCAACTATAATGCAACAATACCAAAGTGATACAAGAACCAGATGAACAAGACATAGCAGGTGATCGAACACATGATCAATGGAGTATATATATATGAACCCAGATAAAAAGTCAGAGAGTAGTTCAAGTGATGAAGCAATACAACTCAAATCAAACTAAAATGAAACAAAGATATGCTACAGGATGGTCAGTCCAGTTCTAAACATGCAACAAAAGTGACTTTAAAATGAAGACTGCTTCAAATTAGACTCCAAATAATGTAAAGGCAACATGGCAGCAGTTCAGATGCCAGACAAACAAATGCCAAAACTCAGTGAACGTGATACCAATATCATGAATATGAGGACAAGCATAAATGAAGTGTTTCAAGTCCAAATGAACCAGTAATGAACCAGACTGGAATGATGGCAACTACAAATGACCAGTGGATAATACATGATCAAGTGAACACATGCATATGACCCTAGTGAAACAGTGAATGCACCAACCATCTACAGACAAATCAAACAACAAAAGTACAGTGGTCAACACTTATGAATACAGACAGTTCAAAACACCAAACCAAGCTTCAGACAATATAAATGCAGACCAAAAATTGAATGAAACAGGTCAAACAGATATGCAGTGACAAAATGGATGAAAAGCTCTATAAATCAGAACAAAACACTCCAGTATGAATGCAAACTATACAATAGTGAATAATGCAAAGACAGACTAAGTGAATCAACTACCAAGTATAGATGGAATGGAATGAATCAAAACAGCTAACTCACATGACAACTACCAACAACAAAGAAACCACAACAGAGCTCACTGCAAAGAGAAGTGCCACAGTGAAACTCAAACACCAGCATGAAACAAAATGCATCTCAAATAAATGCAGACAGAACAGTGAGGTACAAATATCAACTTGGATGCACATTGCAATGTATATGCAACCAAATAGGGTAACAGAAGTGAATGCAGTTAACATCGGGTGAAGTGGAAGAACAGTGCAACTCCATCGTAATCAACCAAGCAGGAATACAACAACTGGAACCGATCACAAGTGCAACCACTACAATGTATATGAGGTGCAGACCACAGAATCAAAATTTACAATGAAATCAAAATGCAAATATCAACATTGATGCACTGCAGTTCGACAGACCAACCAAGGATGAAACAAGAAAAATGGTGAATGACCAAGTTCAAAATATACGTATTAATCTACTCGAAGTCAAAGCCTACAGAAAATCAGGATATTCAATACCGAGAGAATCAAAGAATTCATAGCCGTGTGTGACCAATTCAAAATCAAAAACCAGTGGTAAACAATTTTCTCAAAAATTCAAAGCCGTGAAAATCACGAAATCAAGAATATGAGAATTCGAACTAGATGTGAGGGGGGAAAACCACTCACCTTCGATTGGAACGGACGCGAGCGAGAGATGATCTAGCTACTGAAGTTAAAGCCATGGCCCTCTAGAAGACGAGCGCGATCGAAGTAGGAATGGCGCTTCGCAAAGCCCTAATTTTGAAGACGACGAGGCCGAAGTCCATAATTTCGCCGGAGAGAAGTCGAAGCACCAATTCGCCAGCGAGACGAACAGAGACAAAAAGCCCTAGTTCGCCAGAGAATTGAGAAATCGCCGAAGCCCTAAGTTTTTGAAAACCCTAATCTCGAAAGCCTCAACGAGCAAGCGAAGAAGAAGCCGAAGCCAAGCACGAACAAGCAAAGCCGAGCGCTCACGGGAACAAAGGGAACGAAGCCCTAATTCGGTTGCAAAGAGGAAATCGTCGCCGCCATTTTTTTCTTTCGTTATTTTTAGAACTAGGGTTTTGAATGAGAAAAAAATGAGGGGAAACGGGTATACTTAATCACGGCACCAATATCAAACGTGGGCCAACATTGAAATTTAAAGCCCGTTTAACTCTTAACACTTAACAAAATTTATAAAAGAATTTTAATCGATTGACAAACTCCTTTACATTATTTATGAATCCCGATTCAATTCAAATTCAATTTTCAATAGATTAAATTCTAAAATTTAATCGCCCAATTTATCCTGATAATTTGAAATTCGAGTCAATTCATCTTTCAAATATTTAAAATTCATTAAATATTTTCAATTTGAATTATTAAAATTTCAAGGTCGTTACAATCTCCCCTCCTTAAAACTTTTCGTCCACGAAAAGGAAAGGTTGTTAAAATTTCATTAATATTTATACCCTACTAAATTTTTTTTCCAAGCTCAATACTTATTAAAAATAAATAAATATAGAGTTCATTCCATTTGTTTTAATCTCACTAGCTTTGTTCATTGATTTCTACAATCAAAACGCAGAAGTCTTTTACCAAATTTTCGACTTACAAACTCAGATTCAAACTTAAAATTCTTCATGTTAGAGATTTATATAATATATCTCTTCCAAAGCTGTGGACTTTCAAAACATTTTAAAGACCTTCTTCCTTAGTTTATTAGGTAGGAATTATGTAATTCTAATTTCAAACTATTGATTTGCCATTTAAAGTTTGAAAATACTTGCTAACTCGAAATTTAACAAGTCCATCTTCGTTCTCACAGACATTAGGCATACGCTGGCCAGGCAGGACTAAAAATCTCCAAGTACTAAATATACTTGCTTCAATTCCCAGTGAAAATACTTTAAAAAATTCTTTTTCAAAAATGGATATGGAAAGCACGTTCCCCTATGGATCACAGTTTACCCGGCGGTTACGCTACTATCCCAGTAGAATCGCTTGTAACTGTAGATTTCACATCTCTCTTGAATTTCGCCATGGTTGTTTCCATAGATCGCGGTCCACACGGCAGTTACGCTACTATCCCTGTAGAATCGCTTGTAACCGTAGGCATCTCACCCCTCGAATTTTGCTTTGGCGCTTAGATTGCAGTTTACTCGGCGGTTGCGCCACTATCCCAGTGGAATCGCTTGTAACTGTAGGCATCACGCCCCTCAAATTAAGCTAGCATCAATCAACATGATCCCTTCACGAGGGATTCTAGTCCAAATGGACATTCCAACTTATGGAAAATTCTACGTAGCTACGAATTTCAAATGGACACTCATCACGAGTTCCAAAACCTTCACAAATAATAAATGGAAGGTACTTTTCCATATCCTCAGTTTAGAAAACATAATGTCATATATATGTAGTACTTCATTTCACATTTCGTACATATCATATCCATGTAAGCTTACATAAGATTTCCATAACAATGACTTTCCAAACTGACGGTTTTCAAATTTTACTGCATTCATATATATAAGTTCTGAAAACCTACATATCCTATATCCATAACAAATAGAGGATTTCAAAATTTTCCTCTAAGTCGATTTAGAAATTTAAGGTTATCTCAAACCTAATTCATATTCATAATTCCATTTATTATCGACTTTCACATTCGATTTGGATTTCACGTTACATCGTCAATTCTCAACACAGAATTGATGTTTATCGATATATAACCTCTGAGCTCGTACGTCTCAGAGAAGGGTGTTAAGCTAAGAGAATAAATTCTCCGCCACCAACAGATATATATTTAATAGAGATCAATTGCTATGTCATCAATTCACAATGTTAGACATACAATCCAAACCATCATCTGAAATTCAAAACTCAACTTATATTGTCTTTGGTGTCGAAGTTAAACTCAATTTAACTTAACGATTCAATCTTTTTGAAAAATTTCAAATTGAACTAATTGTTCAAATTTCTCATTTAACTTTTCAACTTCGACTTCGAAAATGAATTTCAAATCATTTTATCACTCATGGAATATATTCACAACATTTCATATTTGGAAAAACATTTCCATACTTATTTAAAAATAAGTAATTCACAAATCTAATTTATTTCCAACATTTGAAAATATTCTATATACTTTAATCAAAATTAAGTATATATTTCATCTTTAAGGAAACCATTCTCTTTCACATATTTATTTGAGTTAAAACGAATGTTACGTAAAACATCGTTACGACAACTCAAAATTACTAGTATAGGGATTCGAAATTTAGATAGATGTATAAATCCCAATACTATACAAAACATTTCCTTTCGGAAATCATTTACTATAACAATAGTGTTATAGTCCACTATTTCCTTTTTTCTCGAAAACGTCTATTTCAACAATGAATGTTGAAATCTTTGGTTTCGATATTTAATGCCTTTTAAAACATCTTTAAAACAATTAACTTCGTTTTAAAATATCGTTTTCCCAAAACATGTCCATTTTATTCAATAATATATTCACTTTCCAAAATTGTGAATATACATCCTTTAATAAGCTATAAGAATTTACTTATCAAAATAAGTCAGTTTCGGATTTATAAACAACGTTTATAAATTCTATTCCTATTTATAAAGACTTCAATTTATAGTTTGAATTCCGCATACTTTTCACAATATTGGTTTTAAACCAACTTCAAATTTTCCAATACTAAGTTTCCACTTAACTTAATTCTCTGCAAGTTCAAATTTAAATTCATCACTGAATCTATTAAATTTATTATGGATTATCATGTTGACAACTTCAAAATTTTCAAATCTAATTCCCATTTGAACTTTGCAGCTGCTTCCTATTTCCAAAATAATCAACTAGTTCTTTAGTAAATCATTCATCGACTTGGTTTTCAATTTAATCACATTTGATTCATTCACATTGGATTTTTTACTAACATTCATTCATATTTAATTAGTTTACTTTCACTAATTTATATTCAAGTTAGTTTGCTTTCAATTCAAATCAAATTTGACTCTATTTAGATTTACTTATCTTTCAATTTGAATTCAATTTCTTAGCTTCCAATTTCCATTAATTCAATTTTATTAACACTTAATGAATTTCTATACAATCAACTAGCAAAACCAAATTTATTTACTTTGCTTACATTCAATTTGGTTTAACACATTTAATTTTAATTGGTTTATATTCTAATTCTGATTGAATTCTAATATTCACTATATTCACTAATTCACTTTTACAATTAAAGTTGAATTTCCTTTCTATAATTCAAATTCATATTCATTACTTCACTTTCTTAATTCATTTTGATATCAAATTCAACCTCATTCAACATTACTTAAGCTATGTTTCATTTCTAAAGTCATTTTATTTAACTTTTACTAAAGTCAAATTCATATCACTATTCAAAATTCAGATTTTGTTTTACTTAACAAAACTGTTTAACCATTTTAACAATTGGTTTTACTTAAATTTTCTCATTTTATAAGTTATACAACTTATTAATTTAAACTTCCCAATTCATACTATATAATCACTTATCTTTTAAGTTTAAATTTCCATCTCAATAATTTACTTAATCAAGTTCAATTTATTTAACTTCCTTTAGTTAAATTTCAAATTCATTCAAACAATTTTATACTTCTTTAGATTCGAAAAACATTTTCTTTTAATGTGTTTCTAGTAACTATTCATATTAAACACCATAAACTAAGCTTTGTGTAAACCAAAGCTCTGATACCACTCTGTAACATTCCCCCTTTCTGACCGCCTCCACTCAGTAATTAAACCAACTCGAAACGTTCAAAATGACGGATTGTTGTTTAGTTTATAGAATTTAAACAGAATCAGCCACAGAATCACAGAATAATAATAATCTTTCATTACTATAAATTTTCTTTTACATACATCAGAGTTTATACAATGTATTAAATTGATACAGCGGAATATCTTAAAATACAATTTTTCCTGAACTAAAATGATTCTTTACTCTCTCTCTAACTTCGTTGCTCGAAAATCTTCAAGCTGTAAAAATACTCGGTCTGACCCGAGTATTACATTCAAAAGTAAATAATACACAGGTCAGTCTAATTCAAACCAGTTACTAGTGCATAGAAACAATAATAATCACATAGACGACAGTCACAATAATTCACGTCTATCCAATCCTTTTAACAAAGAAATCAGATAACAAAAATTATAACACTTAACAGTGTTAAACAGTAAATCAGCAGATTTAAAATATCAACAGAGATAAATAAACAATTTATCAAATCGACTAAATCAATTTAAAACAATCGAAATTGTCACTTTAAAACATCAAAGTTTGATTGGCTACCGTACACGCTAATGTGTATGGCCTCGCCAATACGACATACGAAATATGAAACGAATCAATGAATCAGAACAAAAGAAACATCAATTTAAAATCTGTACTGTGTGGCTGCAGTACAGACGTACATACATGTGCACTGCCTCGCCAATTCAATGCACAAGATCAAATCAAAATTTGATTCAACACAAATGCAAATGGCCTCGATTAAAATTCAAAGTGTAACTGCAACAAGGCAAATGCATGTACAAGTAAACTGATGCAACAGTCTCATCAATACTTCAATGCTCAAGACCAGAGTACAAGCATATAAAATGCAGACAACATCAAGTTCAACACAGCAACCTCACGTGCGACATGAATGAATGCCACTGACTCATGAACATAGTGACCACATCAAGTGTACAATTGAAAATATAGACTGCAGACAATAATCAAGTACTCAAGAGTACCAGATTTGTTGAACCAACTCAAACCAGTGCATGATCAATGCATTATGTGAATATGGAGAATCGAGCACAAATGCAGCAGTGCACATATGCAGACTAAACTATCAAGCTACAGAAACAAAACCAAACAAATGGTCAGAGCATACATCTACATACAGTGATGCAACTATAATGCAACAATACCAAAGTGATACAAGAACCAGATGAACAAGACATAGCAGGTGATCGAACACATGATCAATGGAGTATATATATATGAACCCAGACAAAAAGTCAGAGAGTAGTTCAAGTGATGAAGCAATACAACTCAAATCAAACTAAAATGAAACAGAGATATGCTACGGGATGGTCAGTCCAGTTCTAAACATGCAACAGAAGTGACTTTAAAATGAAGACTGCTTCAAATTAGACTCCAAATAATGTAAAGGCAACATGGCAGCAGTTCAGATGCCAGACAAACAAATGCCAAAACTCGGTGAACGTGATACCAATATCATGAATATGAGGACAAGCATACATGAAGTGTTTCAAGTCCAAATGAACCAGTAATGAACCAGACTGGAATGATGGCAACTGCAAATGACCATTGGATAATACATGATCAAGTGAACACATGCATATGACCCTAGTGAAACAGTGAATGCACCAACCATCTACAGACAAATCAAACAACAAAAGTACACTGGTCAACACTTATGAATACAGACAGTTCAAAACACCAAACCAAGCTTCAGACAATATAAATGCATACCAAAAATTGAATGAAACATGTCAAACAGATATGCAGTGACAAAATGGATGCAAAGCTCTATAAATCAGAACCAAACACTCCAGAATGAATGCAAACTATACAATAGTGAATAATGCAAAGGCAGACTAAGTGAATCAACTACCAAGTATAGATGGAATGGGAATCAAAACAGCTAACTCACATGACAACTACCAACAACAAAGAAACCACAACAGAGCTCACTGCAAAGAGAAGTGCCACAGTGAAACTCAAACACCAGCATGAAACAAAATGCATCTCAAATAAATGCAGACAGAACAGTGAGGTACAAATATCAACTTGGATGCACATTGCAATGTATATGCAACCAAATAGGGTAACAGAAGTGAATGCAGTTAACATCGGGTGAAGTGGAAGAACAGTGCAACTCCATGCCAATCAACCAAGCAGGAATACAACAACTGGAACCGATCACAAGTGCAACCACTACAATGTATATGAGGTGCAGACCACAGAATCAAAATTTACAATGAAATCAAAATGCAAATATCAACATTGATGCACTGCAGTTCGACAGACCAACCAAGGATGAAACAAGAAAAATGGTGAATGACCAAGTTCAAAATATACGTATTAATCTACTCGAAGTCAAAGCCTACAGAAAATCAGGATATTCAATACCGAGAGAATCAAAGAATTCATAGCCGTGTGTGACCAATTCAAAATCAAAAACCAGTGGTAAACAATTTTCTCAAAAATTCAAAGCCGTGAAAATCACGAAATCAAGAATATGCGAATTCGAACTAGATGTGAGGGGGGAAAACCACTCACCTTCGATTGGAACGGACGCGAGCGAGAGATGATCTAGCTACTGAAGTTGAAGCTGTGGCCCTCTAGAAGACGAGCGCGATCGAAGTAGAAACGGCGCTTCGCAAAGCCCTAATTTTGAAGACAACGAGGCCGAAGTCCAGAATTTCGCCGGAGAGAAGTCGAAGCTCCAATTCGCCAGCGAGACGAACAGAGACCCAAAGCCCTAGTTCGCCAGAGAATTGAGAAATCGCCGAAGCCCTAAGTTTTTGAAAACCCTAATCTCGAAAGCCTCAACGAGCAAGCGAAGAAGAAGCCGAAGCCAAGCACGAACAAGCAAAGTCGAGCGCTCACGGGAACAAAGGGAACGAAGCCCTAATTCGGTTGCAAAGAGGAAATCGTCGCCGCCATTGCTTTTCTTTCGTTATTTTTAGAACTAGGGTTTTGAATGAGAAAAAAATGAGGGGAAACGGGTATACTTAATCACGGCACCAATATCAAACATGGGCCAACATTGAAATTTAAAGCCCTTTTAACTTTAACACTTAACAAAATTTATAAAAGAATTTTAATCGATTGACAAACTCCTTTACATTATTTATGAATCCCCATTCAATTCAAATTCAATTTTCAATAGATTAAATTCTAAAATTTAATCGCCCAATTTATCCTGATAATTTGAAATTCGAGTCAATTCATCTTTCAAATATTTAAAATTCATTAAATATTTTCAATTTGAATTATTAAAATTTCAGGGTCGTTACACACACTTTGTGAGTCAACACAGAAGACGAGCACTTTGCAAATTAGTACAAAAGCAATCACTTCACAAGCTATAATAAGAGACATCATGAGTCAATACAAGAGACGAGCACTTTGCTTACCGAAACTAAAGGAAAATACTTCGCAAGCCAACACAAGAGACGAGCACTTTGCATGCCAAAGAGATCATTTCAGATCAATAAGTGTAATATACTCTCAATTAGTAATTAAATGGGTATCGCCCGATGTCCCATAACAACTTTGCGAAACTTAAATATGCTAAAAATTGTAAATCCCACTCGACACAAGAGACGAGCACTTCGCACATCAAAGTAATCAATTCTGATCGATAAGTGTAATATACTCTCAATTAGTAATTAAATGATCATCACCCAATGTCCCATAACCACTTAGCGATACTAAACTATTTACTAAAAAATTATAAATTCCACTCGAATAAAACATTCAACCGAACGAGTCCAAGAATTAACTGATAAAGTAACACAAATGTTCCTTGCCAATTGTATCACTAAATCGTTTAATTAGATTTCTCAATCAAGTAAAGATAGAAATCTCAAGAAAGCAATAATTCCAAAAGTCACACAAGAAATGCCAAATATCAAATATAGCCAAAGGCTATGCATAATAAAAGCTAAGAAGAGATTATAATTTTGAAAGCAATTACTTTGATTTTATTACATATGAAGTGATTTCTAATATACTACACACACACACATTTTCAAACTTCCCCTTTAAAAATCCATAAACTCATTTATTACTCAACTACATATATATAATACTTGATAAAATAAGCTATGTAACAACCCTGTATTTTGTAATTATTTTAAATTGTATTTCCTGATTTAAAAACTTTATTTTATTTATTAAAATGGATAAATTTTGTTATTTTAAATATAAATTTTGATTTCTATGTGAATTATAATTTCAAACATGACTAAATAAGATATTTTCCAGAAATGTAAATCTTGGTCAATATGATCAAACTTTGACTTTTAATTTAAAATTTTAAAATTTGAATTTTTAAAATCTATCTTTATTTTATGAAAGTAAATAAAATTTTAAGAATACTGCTTTACATTTCGTTGAAATCTGATTTATATTGTGGAAGTTATGTTTTTTAAACTATTGTTTGTAAATTGCTTTATTTAATAAAATTGTTTATTTTAATTTGTATAAATAATATTTTGTTAGTCATGTCATGTTCTAGTTATGTTTACATGTGTAACATGACAGGTTATGTATATATATTTTATTTTTAAAACATTTTAAAAGTATAGTTATAAGTTTCCAAAGTTAAGTGTATTTTGTTTGCAATTTTTAAAGCTAGTCTCAATGTACTAAGCTATTTTCTTTATTTAATTACTATTTTCCTAAAACAAAATTTATTTATTTTTCTTTTCCACTTTATTTCAGTTTGTTTTAGTTTATTTACTGAATTTTATTTGTTTATTTTGTATAAAAAATGGTAGTGGAAATTTCAAGAGGCAATAAGCTTTTAACTTGTGACCTTTGGTTTCTAGTCTTTTCATTTCTAGACCTTTCACTTTGGCCGTGAGTTCTTATTCCATTTTCACGTGAAAAAGTATCTCATTCCATCAGCAACTCACGGCCAAGCTTTTCTGAAGAATTGGTCATGGCTTCTCTTTATTCTTTTCTACTTTTCTTCCTTGAATTTGCCTTGACTTTTCATATGATTCTCGGCCTATCACCTCCACCATCTCCACCACCGACCACCACCACTTCTTCCTCTGACCATAGACAGCCTGACCTTCATCTCCTCTGACCTAAAGTTGCCTTGACCATCCAATAATGCAAAATCCATAAAAACAATGAAAACTCCTCCAAAACTATGCAAGCCGAGCTCCTATGTGCCATCCACCTTCATTCCTTGCCACGGCCACCTCCTTGCCCTCCACCACCACCATGACATGACCTCTGACCATCAACCTAACCACTGACCAGACCCAAATTTACTTCTGGCCGAACCACTTAGCCATAGGCCGAGCCAAATTGTTGAACAAACACCTCCTTTTGCCTTGCCTTTTGCACTTCCACCCTTTGTAACTTCCAAGACCATTTGTATTCTTGACTTAGCCATGTATTTCAGATCCAACCCTGACCATTACCACCTGAAAACATCCAAGGCCGAACCAATAAAGCCTTAAGGTCGAGCCTATGTGAGGTTGTAGGCAAGCAAAATTTGTTTGAGAGCTAGGTGATGTTATTTGTCTAGTCTAGTTTCCATTTGTTTCAATTCAAACTTTGGTATTGTAATTATATTTATATTTTGCTTTGTTGTTGTGAATACAAAATTTTATCAAGGCTCTCCATCCATTCAAATCTAAATCGTGCTATCGTGCTTTCCGGATTTCCATTTGTGTGTGTTATTTGCAAACTCCAGCATTAAAAAGGTGATCATTCACTCATAACATTTATACTTATAGAATTGTGAAGTGACAACAAGTGAATGTGTAGAATTATTATATCATGTTATACCTGCCTGTGATGTATATTATATGATGTTAAACTCTATTATTAACTTGTCACTTCATCTGCTATGTTATATTCTGTTATACTATTTATTTACATTCTGTTCTCACACTACAAGTTCCCTGTAGAATAGAATCACTATGGGTTGAAATGATACAGACCCGAACGGACTTTAGAATAGGGAAAAATCGTTATGGGCTGAAATGATAGGCCTGAGCAATTATTTATTTATTTTATTTGACTTGGGATTGCGGGTTTGAAATGATAGAACCCGGATTTTTCTTTGTAAATTACGGATTGAAATGATATAGTATCCGTATCACTTGACCTAGGTTAGAAAATATTATACAGACCCGTGGTTATTTTTATATATATTTTTCTAGAAAATTTTAAGTATTTTGAAAATGTAAAATATATTATTTTGATTTAAATTTGGTTTTAAAATGATTTAATAAGTGATAATGATTTTTCTATGTATTAAAAATGTTAAATAAATGAATGGAAAAATTTGTAAGTTGAAATATAACTTAATTTGGAAATTTGTAATTTGGTTTTTAAAATGGAAATTAAGTTAATTAAATAAAAAAGGGAATTAAGTTTTATTTGGGAAATGGTAAATTAAATTGAAGTGTTAAGAAAATGTAAAAATGGGAAAATTATACACTTGAATGTAATAAGTGAATTATTGGAAAAATTGATTTTAATTGTAAATTTTTTCTTATAAAATCATAAGTGAAAAGGTATTAAAAATGAACATTTTTGAAGTGGGAAAATATGATTTTTATATGTTAAAAATGATTTAAATTGAAGTTTATTTGTTGCTGAAATTATATTGAAAATCTGGAACATCTTTTAGTAGCACTTCAGAAATGCTATCGTTTCTGAATAATAACTAAAATCTGAGCTAAATGAATCAGCAGCACTTTGTAAGTGCCGTAGTTACAAAAGTGATTTAAGGGTTTAAAATTAACTAAGGGCTATTACAGCACTTTGTAAGTGCTGTAGTTGCAGAAACTAAACTTGAACCTGAACAAATGAAAGAGCTATTGTAGCACTTGTTAAGTGCTGCAGTTGGCTGAAATGAGGTTTTTGAATATAATTGAATTAAATCTTTTAATTTGAACCCTGAACTATTACAGCAGTTTTGTAAATGCTGTCTTTTCTGAATTGAACTGTTTTCCAACTAAAACTGATCTATTACAGCAGTTTTTAAATGCTGTCTTTGCTGAATTGAATTGTTTTCAAATGTCTCTTACCGCAGCATTTTCTAAGTGTTGCGAAAGCTGAAATTTTAATGTTTTAAAGTATTTAACTGAATAAATGAACTAAGAAAAGGCTAAAATTTTGGGAATTGAATATTTGATTTGTAAGTATAATAACTTTACTTTAAATGGTTTAAATGAATATGTTTTGAATCGTAATATAAACCATTTTGGAAGTTATAAATTAATACAATGTATTTGAAATTGAATTTAGCTAAGAATTGTCTTTAAATATATTGATTTGAAATTTATTGAATTGAAGATTAAGGATATGATTTTATAAGGTGGTTTGATTTAAGATGATTTAAAAGATATTTCAAGCTTAATAAATTGAAGAAAACATTTAGTGATTTGGAAATTTGAATTTAAATGATATATTATTGCTTTGATTTTTGAAATGGAAATGATATATTGATCGGGTTTTTGAATTTAAATGATATATTATTGCTTTGATTGGTTTTTGAATTTAAATGATATATTATTGTTTTGATTTTTGAAATGGAAAGGATATATTGATTTGGCTTTGGAAATAAATATAATATTTAGTTTTGAAATGAATATGATATTCTGGTTTAAAGTAAATAATTTTTGAAATTTATAACCACGGGTTATAATAACGATTGGTTGTTAAAGAGACCGGGATCGGATATGGACATACTCTCTGTCGATACCGAAAACCACTTTAACAACTGTGTACGCGGTGGAGATTCCAGAATAAAGTAGGTTGGTGGCGACGATTTCCATTGAGGTATATACGTGGACCCAACTCCCGTGAGTTGGCATAAGGTGGCTAAAACAGAAGCGATCGACGGGCCAATGAGGTAGCACCTCTGATCGGACGCATTCCATCGTACTATTCTATTATTTTGTGATTGATTTGATGGCCATCCTCGATTTTTCTGGAGTGTGTTCCGAGGTGGGCGGTAGTGGCTGCTATGCGTTACCACCAGTCCGGATGCGTAATTGGTATATCTACCCTGGCATTGCCTTGTGTGCCGTGTCACCTACCATATCGAGCTTTACTACGAGTTTCTATTTGTGTCGTACCTATGGAGTATCTTCTCGTAGCCTCTCGGGGTATGCAGGTACCGTATAGACTATTGGCACTATTATGTGTTAAGGTGGAAAATGTAATGCCTTAATGCTATTTAAAATTATGTTTATTTTATGATTAGACATTATTATAATAGTGAATATTACTACATAGTAAATAGTTTAATGAATCCTTAGAGGATGGGAGATCCCAAGCATCCTTTAAGTTACTTGTACGTTTTTATTACAGTTCACTTGAGTTGGTTTACATTGTATAAGTATGTATGTCCCGACTCGAGTGTTTTGTGTTGTGCTTTATGCTCGGGTCAGACTGAGTGATACAGCATTCGAGACTCACCTTTGGAGTTGGAGCTTTTCTTGGAGATCCAGCTATCTATTTCACTTTCAGTTATCCAGTTGATCCTAGTGATGTATTCAGATTTTGTACTTGATTTTCATATTAAGACTTCTGTTGTATCTTATTTAACTATGATGTATCTTATATATATTAGCTTCATGAACTACTATCTCTTTTACTTCCGCTGCATTATTATATTACGCTGTGTCTGTGATCTGTGATTTATTTACTGTATATGATGAGTTTTGCCAAATTTTATTTACAATCTATTGTTTTGAACCATTCAAGTCCGATATGTGTGGATTTATTGTCGATTTGAATGGTCCAAAATATTAGGTTGTTATAGGTTGTATCAGAGCTCTGGTTTTAGGCAAACTCAGCATATAGAGTAGATTTAATTATAGAATCGCTTTCGTTCGAGCTTGAATTCCTTCTTCTTCGATTCGAGTTCCTTGAATTTTGGAACATTCCCTACGGTTTCGAATTCATTCTTGCCTCTCCCTATTTGTCTTCTCTTGATTCTGGAGTATCCTATAACTCCACTTCTAATGATCTTTATAAATTGGCGGTCTCGCCAATCTTCGAATGATTTGTAAAGGGGTGAAACTCCTTTACAAGAAGTATTGATTCACCGAAGATTTCTGTATCCTCGGTTTACAATGTTATCTATCTCTAGTTATCCTGAATTCTATTTCTTGAGATCTGATGTAGATTTACCCCAGAACTCTACATCGATCTTATTCTTGAAGTCACGGTTGACCCGGTTAAGGTTGCCCGAGACTTATATAAGCTTATTCATTTCCTTTATTCTGTTGTTTAATCATCTTGTCTTTTGTTTCCAACTTATCTTCAAATCATTCTTGAAGTGTATTTAGTAAACTAATATTTAAATATTTTAATATATATTCTGTTGTTTGAGTTGTTGATTTGGGTTTCTGATCGATTCGTTTGATCAACGCTATCGATAGGATCTCCAAAACACTTGAACAGAGCAAACTGACACAATATGGTTTTCAAATCTAGTTAATGGATAAATTTTGTATAATTATATTATATATAAGTATAATTTTTTGAATTTTGATAGATAATTGGATTAGATGTTAAGGAATAACATTTGACTTTGTATATATCTTGTAAACCATTGGCGTTTGTTTTATATATAAATGATTGAACTATAAATAGGGTTATAAATTAATTCAAAGCAAGAATTGAGAATTTAATTTTCAAAGATTTCAAACTTTAGGTTTTAAAGTTTTAAAAGGATATAATATTTAAAGTATTTCGAGTAGAAATTGTTTCCAAAGAATTTTAAAGGTTTAAATCAGTACTCTTTTCTTTGTCGCTGGAAAATAATTTCGGTGGTGACTGCAGCATCATCGACATTCATTTTCGAGTTTCGAAGCGAAGAGACCATTCTGTAGTTTTGCTACAGTTTTACTTTGGGAAATTAAATTGATTTGAATTTCTAAATATGACTTGACTTATAATATATTGATATATGATTATAGATTTGATTTGATATATATATTATGTATGTATATATATTTATTTATCTCTAAAATAGTTTGAAGTTAATCGGAAATTTTATTCTTAATTTTATGTTTAAGGATAATTTCAATTTTTAAATGAAGCCAAATTTTTGAATAAATATTTAGGCTTGTATAATTAAATTAGAAAGATTATTTGTATAATACTCAATTACATTCCAATATAACTTACCTAAAGTATTCAGAAGTTGAATATGTAATTGGATAATATACAATATTAAAAGGATTTTAAAAATAAATTTGAGTGGTTATAATAAATGTTATACACTTAAATTTTAATTATAAAAGATCAATAGAGGTAAATAGAATAAAAAGGTTAATTGAATAATTTACAATATAATGATATTTAAAGGAATTTATAAATAAATTGAAATAGTTATAATAAGTGAAATAAACTTAATATACAGAATTAGATATATTAAGTGGAATAAATTTAATAATAATTTGGAATAAAGAAGAATGAAATTTAATGAATAAAAATGAGTATAATAAATGATTGTTCAAATTCATGACTTTATATATTGTTGAATTGTTGATTGGATAATAAGATTTAAAATAATTAAGACTTATTTAACTTAAGTGAAATCAAATGGATGAAATTAATTATCAATGTAAGCTGAAATTTCCATGGTTTTAAATTTATTATCTTATTCTGTTTTCCAATCTATTTTCTTTCTGGTTGTTTCCATTCTCCTACCTTCTAAGTAGGAAATCAAATTCGAATTGATTAGCCTTGGAGCTACTATTTCTCTCAGCTTAATCTTGCCTCTGATTTGCACCAACTCAGTGTTGCTGAGGAAAGTATTCCAAAGACTACTTTCCGTACTGAGAATGGTTTTTCTATGAATTGTTAGTCATGCCTTTTGGTTTGACTAATGCTCCTGCTTTCTTTGTTGATTTGATGAATCGTGTTTTTCGTGTTGTGTTTAATAAGTTTGTTCTAGTCTTTCTTTCTCTTTTTCCTTCATCATTTAACTTTTCTATCTCTTCTGTGGTTCTTATTTCTCCTCATCTGAATCTGAGCACTGCCTACTATTCACAGACCGTCGGTCAAGAGGAAAGGGTGAATCAGATTTTATAGGATCTTTTCGTGTTTGTGTTCTTGATTCTGGAGGATCTTCGGAAGATCATCTCCACCTTGTTAAACTTACCTATAACCATAGTTATCAGGCATAATTTCAATCTTCGTGTCATCTTGTCTTAATCTTATTTCATTTTATCTTTTCTGTGCTTTCCCGTACCACATTCCTTTTCGGGGACGAAAAGTTTTGAGTGGGGGAGAGTGTAACAACCCTGTATTTTGTAATTATTTTAAATTGAATTTCCTGATTTAAAAACTTTATTTTATTTATTAAAATGGATAAATTTTTTTATTTTAAATATAAATTTTGATTTCTATGTGAATTATAATTTCAAACATGACTAAATAAGATATTTTCCAGAAATGTGAATCTTGGTCAATATGGTCAAACTTTGACTTTTAATTTATTTTAAAATTTGAATTTTTGAAATCTATCTTTATTTTATGAAAGTAAATAAAATTTTAAGAATACTGCTTTCGTTTCGTTGAAATCTGATTTATATTGTGGAAGTTATGCTTTTTAAACTATTGTATGTAAATTGTTTTATTTAACAAAATTGTTTATTTTAATTGGTATAAATAATATTTTGTTAGTCATGTCATGTTCTAGTTATGTTTACATGTGTAACAAGACAGGTTATGTATATATATTTTATTTTTAAAACACTTTAAAAGTATAGTTATAAGTTTCCAAAGTTAAGTGTATTTTGTTTGCAATTTTTAAAGCTAGTCTCAATGTACTAAGCTATTTTCTTTATTTAATTACTATTTTCCTAAAACAAAATTTATTTATTTTTCTTTTCCACTTTATTTCAGTTTTTTTAGTTTATTTACTGAATTTTATTTGTTTATTTTGTATAAAAAAGGCAGTGGAAATTTCAAGAGGCAATAAGCTTTTAACTTGTGACCTTTGGTTTCTAGTCTTTTCATTTCTAGACCTTTCACTTTGGCCGTTCACTTCTAATTGATGGCCGTGAGTTCTTATTCCATTTTCACGTGAAAAAGTATCTCATTCCATCAGCAACTCACGGCCAAGCTTTTCTGAAGAATTGGTCATGGCTTCTCTTTATTCTTTTCTACTTTTCTTCCTTGAATTTGCCTTGACTTCACATATGATTCTCAGCCTATCACCTCCACCATCTCCTCCACCGACCACCACCACTTCTTCCTCTAACCATAGGCGGCCTGACCTTCATCTCCTCTGACCTGAAGTTGCCTTGACCATCCAATAATGCAAAATCCATAAAAATAATGAAAACTCCTCCAAAACTATGCAAGCCGAGCTCCTATGTGCCATCTACCTTCATTCCTTGCCACGGCCACCTCCTTGCCCTCCACCACCACCATGACATGACCTCTGACCATCAATCTAACCACTGACCAGACCCAAATTTGCTTCTGGCCGAACCACTTAGCCATAGGCCGAGCCAAATTGTTGAACAAACACCTCCTTTTGCCTTGCCTTTTGCACTTCCACCCTTTGTAACTTCAATGACCATTTGTATTCTTGACTTATCCATGTATTTCAGATCCAAACCTGACCATTACCACCTGAAAACATCCAAGGCCGAACCAATAAAGCGTTAAGGCCGAGCCTATGTGAGGTTGTAGGCAAGAAAATTTTGTTTGAGAGCTAGGTGATGTTATTTGTCTAGTCTAGTTTCCATTTGTTTCAATTCAAACTTTGGTATTCTAATTATGTTTATATTTTTCTTTGTTGTTGTGAATACAAGATTTTATCTAGGCTCTCCATCCATTCAAATCTAAATCGTGCTTTCCGGATTTCCATTTGTGTGTGTTATTTGCGAACTCTAGCATTAAAAAGGTGAGCATTCACTCATGACATTTATACTTATAGAATTGTGAAGTGACAACAAGTGAATGTGTAGAATTATTATATCATGTAATACCTGCCTGTGATGTATATTATATGATGTTAAACTCTATTATTAACTTGTCACATCATCTGCTATGTTATATTCTGTTATACTGTTTATTTACATTCTGTTCTCACACTACAAGTTCCCTGTAGAATAGAATCACTATGGGTTGAAATGATACATACCCGAACGGACTTTAGAATAGAGAAAAATCGTTATGGGCTGAAATGATAGGCCTGAGCGATTATTTATTTATTTATTTTATTTGACTTGGGATTGCAGGTTTGAAATGATAGAACCTAGATTTTTCTTTGTAAATTACGGATTGAAATGATATAGTATCCGTATCACTTGACCTAAGTTAGAAAATATTATACACCTACGTGGTTATTTTAATATATATTTTTCTGGAAATTTTTAAGTATTTTGAAAATGTAAAATATGATATTTTGATTTAAATTTGGTTTTAAAATGATTTAATAAGTGATAATGATTTTTCTATGTATTAAAAATGTTAAATAAATGAATGGAAAAATTTGAAAGTTGAAATATAACTTAATTTGGAAATTTGTAATTTGGTTTTTAAAATGGAAATTAAGTTAATTAAATAAAAAAGGGAATTAAGTTTTATTTGGGAAATGGTAAATTAAATTGAAGTGTTAAGAAAATGTAAAAATAGGAAAATTGTACACTTGAATGTAATAAGTGAATTATTGGAAAATTTGATTTTAATTGTAAATTTTTTCTTATAAAATCATAAGTGTAAAGGTATTAAAAATGAACATTTTTGAAGTGGGAAAATATGATTTTTTATATGTTAAAAATGATTTAAATTGAAGTTTATTTGTTGCTGAAATTATATTGAAAATCTGGAAATTCTTTTAGTAGCCCTTCAGAAATGCTATCGTTTCTGAATAATAACTAAAATCTGAGCTAAATGAATCTGCAGCACTTTGTAAGTGCTGTAGTTACAAAAGTGAACTAAGGGTCTAAAATTAACTAAGGGCTATTACAACACTTTGTAAGTGCTGTAGTTGCAGAATCTAAACTTGAACCTGAACAAATGAAAGAGCTATTGTAGCACTTGTTAAGTGCTGCAGTTGGCTGAAATGAGATTTTTGAATATAATTGAATTAAATCTTTTAATTTGAACCCTGAACTATTACAGCAGTTTTGTAAATGCTGTCTTTTCTGAATTGAACTGTTTTCCAACTAAAACTGAACTATTACAGCAGTTTTTAAATGTTGTCTTTGCTGAATTGAATTGTTTTCAAATGTAACTTACCGCAGCATTTTCTAAGTGCTGCGAAAGCTAAAATTTTAATGTTTTAAAGTATTTAACTGAATAAATGAACTAAGAAAAGGCTAAAATTTTGGGAATTGAATATTTGATTTTAAGTATAATAACTTTACTTTAAATGGTCTAAATGAATATGTTTTGAATCGTAATATAAACCATTTTGGAAGTTATAAATTAATACAATGTATTTGAAATTGAATTTAGCTAAGAATTGTCTTTAAATATATTGATTTGAAATTTATTGAATTGAAGATTAAGGATATGATTTTATAAGGTGGTTTGATTTAAGATGATTTAAAAGAATATTTCAAGCTTAATAAATTGAAAGAAACATTCAGTGATTTGGAAATTTGAATTTAAATGATATATTATTGCTTTGATTTTTGAAATGGAAATGATATATTGATTGGGTTTTTGAATTTAAATGATATATTATTGCTTTGATTTTTGAAATGGAAATGATATATTGATTGGGTTTTTGAATTTAAATGATATATTATTGCTTTGATTTTTGAAAATGGAAATGATATATTGATTTGGTTTTTGAATTTAAATGATATATTATTGTTTTGATTTTTGAAATGTAAATGATATATTGATTTGGTTTTTGAATTTAAATGATATATTATTGTTTTGATTTTTGAAATGGAAAGGATATTGTAACGCCCCACCTCTATACTCACAATAACAAAGAGTATTAAAAGAAATACTGTCTGTTATTATGAAGAATAAGGCTGGGTAGGAGCGGCCATCCGTAGTTGGCCTTACACTAGTATTGGTTACCTCGATAGGAGTGGTATATATTTTAAAATTTTCATCTCTTATTTATTCACTCCCATCGACATATCCAATTCCAGTATAAAATGAACTACGATGGTTCATAATGGTTTAGGACAATATATAAAAACAACACAGATACACAAGGAATGCGGAACACATATAAAAACAAAAATCTCATATATATATATAACTGATGTCAGTTACAATACAGTTGATACAATACATATGATACAACTACAATTGTCGACTCTGGAAGTTATATATACACGTACATTATCAACTAATATACATGAATACATATCAACCTATACTATGACACGATTACTCCAAAAGATGTGAAAAGTCTTCATAGCTCAAACAACAACTTAAAGAAGGAAATCTACAACCTGAAATAACTCGGGTCTGACCCGAGTATTAAATTCGAAAGAAAACAATACACGGGTCAGTCTAATTCAAACTCAGTTATTAGTGCATAGCAGTAATAATAATCAGATAATCAACTAGACTACAATCACAGAAATCTCGTATATCCAATCCTGTTAACAAAGAAATCGGATAACGAAAATTTTAACACCAAACAGTGTTAAACAATAAATCAGCAGATTTAAATCATCAACAGAGATAAATAAACAATTTATCAAATCGACTAAATCAATTCAAAACTGTCAATTCTGGGTGGCTGCAGTGCACGCACGCGTGCACTGCCTCGCCGCCACCACATAAGTTCAAGGGCACGGCGACTATACAAACTGCAACTACAACAAGTGACATTGCTAGTTCATGTCAATAATACAGTGATATAACAAAGCTACAAGACCAACTCGCAGTGACAAGCCGGACAGTGAAACAAAGCAAGGTGTAAACAAGGTCACAGTCGAAGACACATGAACTAGTCATGTGCTCCTACAAAGAGCAACGAAAATCAGACCCAAGTGCAGTGTAACCACAAGTATTCAAGGGCAACTGCAACAACAACAAAAACTACGCAACAATATAAGAATGAATAAACCCAAATCCAGATGCACAATGGCAACTGACTGAAGAAACTCAAATTGATACAGTGAAGAAATACAAGACTATGTTCAAGTGCAGACATAAATCTACTATGGGAATCAACATGGTACACTACAACAAGTGTAACAGGTATGTGGAGATGCAGTGAACTAATTTGGCAAACAATGAATGCACAGTGAATACATGAGCCAGAATGGTAAGGTTCTAGCATATACTGATACAAGTAAAATGAATCGTTTCCAAAACAAAGTCAATCATTCCAAGAGAAAAGAAAATGCAATTCGAACATACATATATACATATCAATTAATGTATATACATACGTCACTGCATATATATGTATGAAGACTAGAATGCAACTGGGTGCAAACAGTTTCCAAAGCATGAATGTACTAATTGTACATTTATATTTAATACTGTAACTGGACAGTATAAATTTCTTAGTCTAGAACAAGGCAACAAATGATAATAGCATGTGTACTCAAGATAAAGTAACACAGCCACAAATCATAACAAATACAAGAAAGGCACAGCAAGGCCAAATACGAGTTCAATATAAATAAGACCAGAGACAAAATGAAATACACATGTCAAACCCAAATACAGGATTTCAGAATGCAGTGGCCACACACATATATACATACAAGAATGTATGTATACAAATGATCAGCCATCAAAGTGCAGTGAACAACAAAATGCAATTTGAAATAGGCAGTGGCAATCTCACCTTAAAGTATATAGGTGCAGACTAGTTACAGGAATGACCAGACCCCAAATTGTTGTCGACGTGGTGTACATGTAAATGAACAAACAAAATTCTCAATGCAATTACAGTGAAACCCGAAACAACCAGGGTAAGAAAGATACCCACTGGTTTAACAAACACCATAATAGATGCCAACAACAATTATCAGCTTTGAACTAAGATAATTGTAGTGTAAATTTAGGTATGCCGAAATCAACTAGTGATGCGTCAATTCCAACTCAATGCTGCAGTGTGAATATCACCATAAAAAGGCAATATCACAGACAAATGAAAGGCAAGCTTATAAATCTAAGTGTAGACTCAAGTGCATCAATATCTGACACAACACCAGACCACATGAATACAGATTTTAGTCGTGAATGTAGTAGACCAAACACATATGTATTCACTCCCCAACAAAGGCAGTAACGATGCAGTCTGTTCTACATGAACTTCAACTAAATACTAATGCAAACCCAAATGTACATGACTCAAGAATAACAGCATGATGACATTAAGTTAATGGAATTTGACTCAAGACAACATAATACATCTCATGTGCACAGAAATAATGCAACAGGGTGCAGAGAAATGCTACTTAAATGAACACAGTGGCAAGCATAACAACTGCAGTTCAAATCGAAGTCACCAAAAATCTACGAGACCAAACTATGAAACCCATCTTCTCGAGAATATAAGGGTTCGAACAAAATCCACATAAACAAAATTGGACAGTCAGAAAAATCGAACAACAAGATCGAAACCACTACAGCCATGAAACAGAAACGAACGAAAAATCACAGGATTCAAATACTAATACGCTAGAGGTATGAATTAGATGTGAGTGAGGGGGGGTCACTCACCTTTGATTCGACGAATTCAAATCCAAACCGTGGTCAAAAGCAAAGATCGAAGGATTTGCAGAAGCTCTCATTGACGAGGATGTTTTTCATTCGCTGGCGCCTTCGACAATCGAAGCCCCAAATTTTCCACAAGCCCTAACTCAGTTGCAAAGAGGAACGAACGAGCAAGAAATTTTGCGGCCGCCATTTTTAATTTTTTTCTTTCGTTTTAGGGTTTTCCAATTGGAATGGTTGAGGAAGATCGGGTTATAGGGTTTTCGAACGAATGCAATTGAAAAGAGGGACCGGTTATACTTCAAACAATACAGCATCAAAATGGATTGGCCGAGATCCAAATTTGCAAAGCTCAATTACACTTAACCTATTTTCAAAAGAATTTCAGCTGATTTAAAATACTCAACAGCAATTAACAATCGATTAATCGTTTAATGACGATTATAAATCAATACGAAATCCCGGGTCATTACAGACTCCCCTCTTTATAGAAATTGCGTCCCCGCAATTTTTCATAATTAAGGTTGTTAATAGCAAATTTTTTTTTAACATAAACTGGTTAAGCTAGAAAAATAAAGGTCGGAAATACAAACGCCAAAGAAATTGACATGGATAATACATGCTATAGTCTCACGACCAACCAGACAAGTGAAACAAACACACCCTATTTACATGGAGCAATACTACTAGCAAAATGAAGACCAAACTTCCCAATTACATGAAGCAATTATGAAACTGGAAATTGCAAGATCAAGCTCGAGCACAAAGGTCACGAACCAAGTGTGCATATAATAAGGTCTAGATACTGTACAGAGAATAGTGAATCAGTGTGCAAGTATGGACAGAGTTCGAGCACTAGAGATTGGGACGCTTAAATGATCAAATTCAGGCCGAAGCAGTAACCACCAGGATACACTGAAATGCAAACTACATCAAAAGTGATACAGAGTTCACCTGAAACAATATGAGGGACCAAGCAACTATATCTGAAACCTAAAACAATGCAGTGATACTGACAGCAGAGTGCAATCAGAACAAATTGAACAAAAGTTCTCATGTCATCCACAAACTCATAATGAACTACAAGATGAACAACTAAGGGATGAGCACTGATATCTGCAAATGAATGGAATGCAACTACAGTGACCAGATAGACTGCAGGGACAGACTACAGTGATCACGAGCACATCAAACTTAATGAAACATGAACTACAAATACCAGTTGCCAACCTATAAACAACTAAACATGCAGCTCGAAGTGATATAACTGCAAATACCACAAATATCAAGAGATGTAACAAAGCGACTCAACAACAATGTATGCAACATACGAACAACAGATCTACAAGCTGAAACTTCAGAAGAATCGGTTTGGACAACTACAGGTACAGGTACAACAAAATGCAGAACCAACTCCCCAAATGACCAAATGAATGTATACAAGTTCAGTGTAAATCAGGGAAGGCAACTCGAGTGAACCAGACTCAAGTCAGTCCAGTTACTCTATGGAATACATCACTACAACTATCAAGTGAAACAGAGTATATATAAGATAGGCAAGGGCTCAAGTGCATCAGGTCAGTGACGTGACACCAGGCCCAGTGCGAAAGTAACCATCATTGTATAAAACAATGTATCAAAGTTCAAGTGAACTTGATAGGTAAAACTCAAGTCTACGAATCATGAAGACTGCATTATCAAAGAAACTACGAGATTGTACAATGGAAATGCAAGGACCAGGCAACTCAATACTCAAACTCAGTCCAAATCCACAATATTCAATGATCAATTAGATAATTAGAATACAGAAATCACAAAACAGCAATATCTAATTATCAACAAAGATATTAGAAAACAAAATTTGCAAATCGCAAAACTGCAAATATCTAGTCATCCAACAGATAAATAGAAAACACGAACTTCATAATCAGCAAACTATAACTATCAACAGAGATAGATAGAAAACAGCAGTTTAATATAATCAACATAATCTAGAATCAATTAGAGACTAGAAAATCTTACAATTAGCAAAATTAGCAATTGCCAAATTATCAAAACGATAATCAGAAATCCCAAATCAACAATTATTCAATTATCATAAACAATAATCGATTCTCAAATCAACAAGTATTCAATTATCAAAAACGATAATCGAATCTCAAATCAACAAATATTCAATTATCAAAAACGATAATCGAATCTCAAATCAGCAAATATTCAATTATCAAAAACAATAATCGAATCTCAAATCAGCAAATATTCAATTATCAAAAACGATAATCGAATCTCAAATCAGCAAATATTTAATTATCAAAAACGATAATTGAATCTCAAATCAACAAATATTCAATTATCAAAACGATAATCGAATCTCAAATCAGCAAATATTCAATCATCGAAAATGATAATCGAATCTCAAATCAACAAATATTCAATTATCAAAAATGATAATCGAATCTCAAATCAACAATTATTCAATTGTTCAATACAGTATACATGTACACATACTCTTATGGAATTAACTCATTTTAATTCCATAGCTCAGCTCTAAATCTCGATTTATCAATTTAATTTGGTCATATCTCTTTGCCATTGAACATCATGTGTGCATTGCAAGGGACTCAATTCTGTTAACCCTTGCACAAAGGCCTATAGGACTTAAACAAGTCATGCACATATCCATCATACTCCTTATGATGAATAGATCAAGGCTTCTCTCCTAGATTAGTTTTATAATCTAGTGACCAGTCTCATTTCTTATTTCAAAAAAATCTCAACTGTCCATACTTTCATTCATGAAAATAATGCTTTATTTCATTTCTCCAGTTGTCTCATTCAAAATTTGTTTTATCACTTGCATATCTCCTATATTCAAGAATGTCATGATCTCTTAAACAAATCCAGTAGAATTCTATAGAAATTCTTATACTCAATTCTATTGTGAACATAGGGTAAGGTTTTAAAGAAAAACCTATAAAACATTTTAGCTTTAGATCTGAACAAATCAGCACATAAATAATTTATTGCATTGTTCATCTCCAATTTAAAACAATCTAGACATAAGCATGAACCTCCTTTGTTCACACTGCCTAGCTTATTTTCCAGTTCCATTTTACATTTTTATATGGTCCAAACTCTTGCCTTTGAACACAAAGTGTGCATTGCAAAGGACTCAATTCTGTTAACCTTTGCACAGAGGCCTCCAGGACTTGAACAAGTCATGCACATACCCATCATCCACCTGATGATGAGTAGATCAAGGCACCTCTCCTAAATTACTTGGTAATTTAGAGACCATACATATTTATTCATTCAAGGAATTTTCCTTTTTAACTCCGGAAATACTCTTGTAATCCTTTCTTCATTTCATAAGTAGGGAATTTAATTTCCTTAAAAATCATATCTAAACATACCAACTTTCATGCCAAATTTTACAACCCATTTCAAAGTCATTTCTGCTTGATCGCATTTTTTTTTAATATTGCTTTGTTCATATCAATTTTTAAATGAACTAGACATGAGCATAAACCTCTTTATTCATACTGCCTAATCCATTATTATTATTCGATATCATATTTCTCAGTAAATTAATCAAATTATTTTCTTATAAAAACTGAGTTACAAACTCATTTCTGTAATCGGGTTATATGATTGATTAAACAATTTTTAAAACAAAATTAGTCAATGCCAAAAGCAAATCAAAACAGTAACCAAAAATTCAACCAAAATGTCATTCATGATCATCATATATTTATTCAGAGAAATAAAGATTAACAGAAATCGTAATATGATTTTCATATAAAATAATTTGGTTGCCCTTACTTGGGTCTTAATGCCATAAATCTCATAAGTGATTATCACTTACTTTCCTCTTCTTTTGAAAGTGCAAACTGTTAGAAATTTTTATAAAACAATTTTCATTTTAAAATGATTTCCCAATTACGTGATTAAAGCAGCAATATTAGTAACAATTTCGATAAGGAAATTGTACTTCTCAAAATACCGTAAAAACGGGTCACAAATCTGCATTGCGGTATAACCGCTTGAAAATCCACTTTTAAAATTTGACGGTTACTGAAGCCAAAGCGACAGTAATTTTTAAACGTCAAAATCTCATCAAAACAATTTACACCACAACGTAACACCAGTGAATTTTCATTCATAAAAATTTTCAACTAAACATCGTGCTTCAAAATATAGCACTAGTGTAAAAATCCCGTTATAAAGGTAACGGCAACAAAATACGTTTCATAACCAAGCATCGGTTCAACGTAAAATTAATGCAGTAACGTGTAACTAAAATTTGCACGTACTACAAAATGAACAAAGAAATCATTCAAATATATCTTCATTGAAGATAATTCAAAACAGCAAAAATCTGATCATCATGTGATTAGCATAAAAGAAAATCAGCAAAAATCTCAACCAGAATCACATAACTGCAATCGTTTCGATTCCTAATTTCGGATTCGAAATTCTCAAAGAAAAAAAATAAACACAGCTATGTAAACAGCAAATGAAATTTATTTCAATTTCATATTTTGATGATTTTTTTTTTATCAAAAAGATTATCAGTTGTACTCAGCGAAGACAGTTTCACTTTTATTTTTAAATAAAGATATTTAAAAATTTCATCATAATTTCAAAACTTTAGTTTTGACTCAAAACACGAAGAAAACATCGACAAATAGTTGTAACACATGTTCCATCTAAGTTATGTTTTATATTATGTCCATAAACCCCAAGCTCTGATACCAACTGTAACGCCCCAACTCTATACTCACAATAACAAAGAGTATTAAAAGAAATACTGTCTGTTATTATGAAGAATAAGGCTGGGTAGGAGCGGCCATCCGTAGTTGGCCTTACACTAGTATTGGTTACCTCGATAGGAGTGGTATATATTTTAAAATTTTCATCTCTTATTTATTCACTCCCATCGACATATCCAATTCCAGTATAAAACGAACTACGATGGTTCATAATGGTTTAGGACAATATATAAAAACAACACAGATACACAAGGAATGCGGAACACATATAAAAACAAAAATCTCATATATATATAACTGATGTCAGTTACAATACAGTTGATACAATACATATGATACAACTACAATTGTCGACTCTGGAAGTTATATATACACGTACATTATCAACTAATATACATGAATACATATGTGACGACCCAACTTTCTACTACCAGAAAATTGCATCATCTTTAAGAAAGAAAGGGGTGAGAAAATAGAAAAGATAGAGAAGAAGAAGAAACAACATCAGAATCTCAACAGCGGAACGAATAAAATATAATATATCACATAAGAGATTACATATTATCATATACATCAGAGTACACAGAATATACAGCATATACTAGACAGTTATAAACACCTGTCTAGTTAATACAACTTACACAGCACAGAGATACAACACAGCGGAAATACAAAATAATCACTAACACAGCGGCACCACTATATATCTACACGCTGAAGCCTCCTGCTCCATTGCTCCTCCAGAATTCGTCAAAGCTAACCTGAATCCCTTGGCTACCCGTAAAAATTTGGGTACCCGAGAGTTTAAGGAAAAACAGAAATAAACTCCGGGTCAGACATGGGTCTGGTATGAGTAACAGGTTAAAGTTGCTTAACTTTAAAAATCCTTTGAAACAAAAGGTATCACGTAAGACATCCCACACATAAACATGGAAATGTTTTTACCTTACGCTAACCAAAACAGTTTAATAGGAAATCCGGTGATATTTATAATAGTGTCTAGGGTTTTCAAGTAAATAGAAAATAGCTGAAATTGTTACATCTATTAAATTCCAGCATACTAGCCACAATGTGGGTAATACAATCAAAACCGTAGGATCTCGTAGGGAAAATGGGTTTCCATCAATGGCTGGGCTACTGGGGTACCGCCCGTCACAGTACGTGGCCTAGATCACCGTACCGAGGAGTACGCCTGCTCCCCTACAACACAAGGCCGGAACCATTCCTTACTGAACAGTTCCGAACGAAACAACCCCAGCAGTTGTCGCGAATCAACTGCCCACTAAGCCGAATATAAAGGGACATCTAGACAGGGGTATATCTCGCTCTCAAGTGGGTGCTACCCACGAAGCCTTGCTGCACCTCCCCTGTTTTAGCCATTCCCGGTTGATGAGGCTTGAGGTCACGATTACCTTTACAGATCTCATCACTTAGAATGCTCATCGTCCGCCTGACGATGTGCTGAAAGCATTCAATCCATACAAGTTCGTTCCGGGTTCGAACGAAACCGAAGGCATTATCTCGTTACACTCATTTTGGAATCACCCTCAGAGTTAACGACAATAACCCTTGCACTCTGAATCACCATCTCGAGCCTATATGTGATATCCCGGGAATTTGGACAATATCAATTTAATAATCTATATTTAAAAATTAAATTGATTTGATGATCTTTGTATTAAATTGAATTAATTTATGTATCTAATTAAATAAATATTTAATTAGTGATTTATCTTTTAAAGGTTTAATAAAATATTTTTTGATATATTGTAAATAGAAAATATTTTATTAAACCTTTAAAAGATAAATCACTAATTAAATATTTATTTAATTAGATACATAAATTAATTCAATTTAATACAAAGATCATCAAATCAATTTAATTTTTAAATATAGATTATTAAATTGATATTGTCCAAATTCCCGGGATATCACATTATAAGTACTATCTCCGTCAAACTCATTACGGAATCACCCACAGAGTTATACTGACGAATAGTTCTTATACCTCGAGTCTTCACTTGCTCCAATTGAATTTTACGACCTAACGTTAATTTGGATCGATGTGGTTTTCGGGTCTCCAGACCTGGAATCCCGGTATACGGAAACCCGATCCCGGTCTCATCGAAATCCAAACCGTATCTTTTAAGGCCAAGTTGTTTTAAAGTTAAAACAGTTTAATTCAATTATCCATATACACAGAGATAGATAAATTACAATATCACAATGGATAATAACATCATCATCCTAAATAGATAATCCATATTATCTACTCAAACAGATAATCAATATCATCATACTTAAAACAAGCATCCATATCACAATAGATATTACTCATCTCATATCTGAGATCACAATCAATCAAGGAAATCAATATCATCCATCATAAGCAATGATTAATAATCACACCATTTGTAATTAATTTAAAATGAATTAAATTAATTACAACTCTCTAATTAATTTAAAGTAAATTAAATTAATTACTTCATTCTATAAATCATGCTTACTTAACCATTGATTAATTACAAATCAATTAATTAATCATTCTCTAGATTTCCATCTTAATTAATCATCCTAGATTAATTATCTTTTAATTACATTCGAGTAATTATTCTTTAATTAATTTCACAAATTAATTATTTATAACCAAATACAGTAATTAATCTTTGATTACTCTATTTATTAATTAACCCTAATTAATTACATTTATCCTTAATTAATTACTCTTAACACTTATTATTGATTAATAAATATTAATGAATCAATCATTTAAATTTATCATTAATCATATAATTAATGATTCTTAATACATTTTTGAATTAATTATTCCGTTTACATTAATTACTCTAAGTAATTAATCTTTAACCAATAATTATTAATCATCCTTGATTCATCCCATTCAGTAATTAACTACCCTTAATTACTTCACTTAATAAATTAATTAATCCTTAATTAATTTTCTAAATTAATCCCTTGATTAATTTTACAAAATTAATTTAATCCAAATTACTATTATACTCAAAACATCTTCAATCAATTACATATAGTAATTATTATCAATTACTTCATTAAGTAATTTCACTTTATTAATTACATTTAAGTAATTATACTTATCAAATAATCCAATGATTTATTTACATTAATTAAACTCGATAAATTAATCTAAACAAATCATATTAAACTCAATAATTTTATTAAGTAATAAACTCAATAATTCTTTAATTAATTTATCTAATTAATTATTAAAATTAATCACATAAATATACCAATTAATCAACTTAGATAATTCAAATTTATTTAATTAATTATCTTGAGTAATTAATTCCTTTAATTACACTTAAACAATTCCACAATTGATTTTCTTTAATTAATCAATCTAATTAATTATTAAAATTCCATATTGATTAATTATAAAACAAATCTTGAGTTAATGACCATTATTACTATTAACAGTCCTAAATTTCTTTCTTAAGAAATTTAACTTAGATAAACCCTTATTAATTCCAAATTAATTTATCCTTAACCAAATATTAATTAACCACTAATTATTTAATTAATTCAAGTTTTAAACCGTAACTTAATTAACCTTTAATTTCTTGATTAATTAACATTAACCATTAGTTTAAAATCTAATTTATTCAAATTAATGATCTTAACTCCAATTTAATTATTTCTAATTAATTTACGTAAAACTTAATTAACGAGTTTAAAACTCATAATTACTTAATTAATCCAGTTATTAATTAAATTTATCAATCCATTTTAAATAACTTATTTATTTAATGAATTCAAATCATTAAATTCAACTTAAGGATTTTTAACTAAATTACTTTTTAAATTTCAAATCATTAAAGTGTATTTTAACTTTAACTTATTTACCTCATTTAAAAGTTATAAACTTTATCCATTTCCAAAACTTAAGATTCAAATTTCAATTTGAATTTAGATTAAAAATCCTAATTTAAACTTGGTTTTAAATTTGTTTTAGATTTTATATTATACTTTTAAAATCAAGAAAACTGCCAGGCTATTTTTTTTAAATCCTGGAAACCCTTTTTTTTTTTAAATATTTTTAAACTTGTAGTTCATTTCAGATTTGATTCAAAATATAATTTGAATCCACACTTCAAACTAGATTCAGACTTGTTGAAGTCTACTACCAAAAATTATTTACTTTTGAATTAATCTCAACTCAACTCACTGCCAGGTTACACTCTTCAAAAGCCTGGAATCAACATTATACTCGAAACAAACCAAACTGCTTCGAGTTGTGAACTCGATTTACTCGAGCAAACCCCCTGCTTTCAGAATCTACCCAGACTTCACCAGATACACTACTACACCGTGCATATGCACGGTGGCTCCGGCCATCGTTGACCCTCCCCCATGATCGCCCTACATCGAAAAACAGCTCGACATTCCACCTCGGGCATCAAAAAGCACCCAACAACCAGAAATCAAAATCGAGCTCCCCATTCCCAAAACCTGTCATCGCTCCTCCCTCGAAACTCCGACCACCTGAGAACCACCACCACCGGCCTCAGTCTCGACTACTTCCCCTCTAGCGATTCCCAAAGGGCCAAGACACTCGATGCTCCAGAGAAGACAAACTGAGCCAAAAACTACCCCCCAGACAAACTAGGTTTACAAAAAGAAACTGCTCGCCGCTGTCGCCACAATGGTCGAGACCGCCTCCAACCATTTTTCCCCTCAACTACGCTTGCTCCTCCATCATCAGGGAGAACCCCGACCACCACCATCCAATAGATCGCCAGAAATCACCTCATAACCATTTTCTGGTTAAACCAGAATTGCTATCAATTCCCTCTACTAAAAACTTCCATTTTAGTTTCAAAAATCAAATTTTGTTTTAAGCATTTGATTCATATACTTGAATCAAAGATTCTTGATAGTTTATATTTTGACTTATTTTTAGTTTTGATCAATAAACCTGGTTTCCAGAGTCAAAAATAAATGTTATTTGACTTAAGTACAAATTTAAACTAAAGCTTAAATTTAAACAATCAAGTTTTGATTTGCATATTAAGTTAACCAGAGACAAGATCAAAGATTTGAATTTTCTTTCTTTTAAACCAAAACTGGAAAACTAGAAGATAAAAGCAGAGAGTAACCAGATGAAACCATACATGCATATCATACATTCATACATATACAGAGAAAAACACTAATATATTCAAGCATTCAAACATGATAGTTCCAGAGATTTCATGCAACCAGATTACTACTTAAGTTATTTTAATAAAAATGTTACTCACCGGAAAATAAACAGAGAGCAACTTTGAAACTGGAAATGGTATTTGCTTGCTTTTGTTTTGAGCCCAGAAAACTTGAAACTTTGTCTAGCTTCGATTTCTTTAAACTGGAAAGCTTTAATATTTGAATCTGGAATGTTTAGGACTTTGGAGTTTTGACGAAGTTGTTCAAGATTGCAGCTTTGTTTAGTTGAATAATGTTTGAGTTGAAAATAAGCTTTAGTTTGTATGTCTTTGAAAACTTAAAAATGAAAAAAAATGCTAAGTTTTCTTTGAACGAATTGAAATGAAATAGGTTGATATATGGAAAAGAGTTCACAGGATGGCATCATTTTACTTGTACAAAATGACCAGAGATTTTTTTCTCTTTAGCTTATCAGGTAGGTTATGGGGCTGAGATGATTTTTTTCAACCATTCGAATAGACTAAAGTGTTGCTAGCATTTAATGCTTGGTCCTTTATGTCTACAACTCATCTTTTATTTTACATTTTCGTATGTACTTATGTTTCATGTTGTATACAAAGATATTTTACATTTTTACTTTGCTTTGTTATGCCTGCAACATGTATATCTTTCTTACCTGCATATTTTATTTCACAACTACATACAAATATAACTTGCCAGGCTTGCTTTTACACTTCATGTACAAAATGTACAGTTATTTTAGTTATTAGCTATGAATTTTAACTTATGTATTAAGTTCTATAACCATATGTTTGTCTCATTTTAGTTTTACACATTTGTGCTTTAAATTTCCAGTTTCTATTGTATACATACTTTAATTACTTAGTCCATGTTTCCATTTATATTTGTATTTTAACCTTGACTATCAATATTTAAGTTATGCTCAATATGATTTACTTACATTTTATATTTATACTTTATATTGCTAGAATTAGATTTTAATTTAAACATTATCATCCATATATATTTTTATCAAATGATGACAAGACAAAGTATTTTAATTAAATTATCTAAGACAAATTTATTATAAATATTATTGAGATATTTTAGTTTTAAAGGTTCAAATCAATTTCCTTTTTAGGATACCAATTTATATAAATAATTGGTAAATATTTCCAAAATCATATCTATTTTAATATGATCAGATTACATTTTATTTAATTAGATTAAATATTTATAAAAGAGATTATAACTTCCTATTATTATTAAATAAACTAATATCTCATATTTATTAAACAATATTTTAAAATAAACCTTTTATTTATCTTAACATAAGCTAAGATATAATTTAAATCAATCAAACATTTATCTTAACTATTTTAAAACCATATGGTTATTTATTTAATAGCTTAATATTAAATTAAATCAAATTTCCAAATTATCAAAAATATTTGAATTGTAAAACAAGATTTACTTATTTCTTATATTTTAAACAAAGCTTATCAATTTACAATATATATAAACTTATATACATTATAAATAGAAAACAGTTTATTTAGCTTTTTAAAAAGATAAATTCACCATTTAAATGTTTATTAAAAGAAGAATTATCAAATCAATTCAAATTTACCAACAAAATCATCAAATCAATTTAATTTTAAATGCAGATTATTAAATTGATATTGTCAGAAATTCCGGGATGTCACATTCCTCCCCTCTTAAAAGAATTTCGTCCCCGAAATTTAAAACAAAGGTAATTTAATAATCTAATTAAAGATTTAATTTTAAAACACGAGCATATATTAATCATACGCTAACAACCATAGCAAACAACTCATCCAAACAAACAAATCTAATGATCCAGACAAAATTCTGGATAGAGTTCTCTCGAGTTCCCAAGTATATATACTGGGATACTCGCTCTACAGAATCCAAACAATCACTACTAAGCTACAGAGCTCCTACTCATCTAGATCTACAAAACCAAACAGATATCAGACTACAGACGAGTCTGACTCAACAACCAACACTCCCTGAACTGCTGGTTCCAAAACCAGAGATGGATCATACACGTACTCCCTCAGAGATACGTGAAACTCATCGAATCCCAGTCATCCAAACTGACAATTCACTCCAGAAGATCAAACACTTATCCTCAGAAAACAACAGAAAAGATCCGAGATATCTCGGAGCTGGCTTCCCAATCTTACCCAATCTATACAGCTCCTTTGACCGGAGAAAACTTGCTCAAAATCAAATCCAGACTTCGAAATCCAAATTCCTCCGCCTCTTATCCACAAAGCTCATCTGACGATCCAGGCTGCCTCTATCCCTACTGATGGGCTCAACCTTCGCTGATGCCTCAAAACAACTCATCACAATGATCCACTCACAATCAATCCAAGAACACAGCCTCTACTATCATCAGTAGAAAACAACTTCCCCTATCCGAAAAAGAAAAACAGATGCACTCCCAACTGCTTCCGCTGCACAACTCTGATCTGAGTAGAAGAAATGCTGATGGTACACCCGAGCACAAACCAGACAACACATCCCAAAAATATGGTTCAACAGATCCATAAAGAAGAAAACTCAGAAATCCCGAAAGATATCTGACAAGCCAAGAGAACACTCCACTATCGCAAGTCACTTTTGCGATCAATCCAACCCAATATCCAAAGAAAAACTGCTCTCTCTTTACCAATCAGAACAGCTTAAGCTTATCTAGCCAATCCACCGAAGAAATGGATCCACTCTACTGCTTCTGAACTTCACTTCCAGAAAACTGCTGACAGATGGCCTCCTGCCTACACACAGAACAAATCAGAACTGCGACGCTGCCACTAACGACAAAGACTCCCTAATCCAAACTCCTCGAGAAACTCGGGCCTCAAAGCCAAACACAAACACCCGGCTAAACACAGCCTCAACATCGAAGCAGTCATACTTCTTTAATCTGTTCCAAAGAAACTTTTCAGAGGCATCCATAGTCACTGTGTCTCATCACACAGCTACTGATTCCTGAGGTATCAAAATATCATAACTCGCTTCTGCTCAACTGTCAGAATCCAAATCCTACTCATTCAAACTATACACTTCAAAAAGGGACTCCGAACCCTAACAGATATTGGTGAAATCCTTACACCACAACAAAGATTCACTCGAGACGGTATTAGGTCTACAGTCTCGACAGATACACTTCCAAACTCAACAACTCCAACTATTGGTAGTCGTGTTATACACACCACTACCCTATCTACCTTTATAATTTATATTGGAAAACCCGAACAGGTAACCCAACAGATAGGTAGAAATAAATAAATAAATATATCTATCAAAAATACAAATACGCTCTCTCAAGATAGATACCACTCCAGAGCTTAGGTATTCGCTCAACCTATGCTCTGATACCACGTGTGACGACCCAACTTTCTACTACCAGAAAATTGCATCATCTTTAAGAAAGAAAGGGGTGAGAAAATAGAAAAGATAGAGAAGAAGAAGAAACAACATCAGAATCTCAACAGCGGAACGAATAAAATATAATATATCACATAAGAGATTACATATTATCATATACATCAGAGTACACAGAATATACAGCATATACTAGACAGTTATAAACACCTGTCTAGTTAATACAACTTACACAGCACAGAGATACAACACAGCGGAAATAAAAAATAATCACTAACACAGCGGAACCACTATATATCTACACGCTGAAGCCTCCTGCTCCATTGCTCCTCCAGAATTCGTCAAAGCTAACCTGAATCCCTTGGCTACCCGTAAAAATTTGGGTACCCGAGAGTTTAGGGAAAAACAGAAATAAACTCCGGGTCAGACATGGGTCTGGTATGAGTAACAGGTTAAAGTTGCTTAACTTTAAAAATCCTTTGAAACAAAAGGTATCACGTAAGACATCCCACACATAAACATGGAAATGTTTTTACCTTACGCTAACCAAAACAGTTTAATAGGAAATCCGGTGATATTTATAATAGTGTCTAGGGTTTTCAAGTAAATAGAAAATAGCTGAAATTGTTACATCTATTAAATTCCAGCATACTAGCCACAATGTGGGTAATACAATCAAAACCGTAGGATCTCGTAGGGAAAATGGGTTTCCATCAATGGCTGGGCTACTGGGGTACCGCCCGTCACAGTACGTGGCCTAGATCACCGTACCGAGGAGTACGCCCGCTCCCCTACAACACAAGGCCGGAACCATTCCTTACTGAACAGTTCCGAACGAAACAACCCCAGCAGTTGTCGCGAATCAACTGCCCACTAAGCCGAATATAAAGGGACATCTAGACAGGGGTATATCTCGCTCTCAAGTGGGTGCTACCCACGAAGCCTTGCTGCACCTCCCCTGTTTTAGCCATTCCCGGTTGATGAGGCTTGAGGTCACGATTACCTTTACAGATCTCATCACTTAGAATGCTCATCGTCCG
The DNA here is from genome assembly GCA_030737815.1 of Allium fistulosum. Taxonomy (NCBI): domain Eukaryota; kingdom Viridiplantae; phylum Streptophyta; class Magnoliopsida; order Asparagales; family Amaryllidaceae; genus Allium; species Allium fistulosum. The sequence goes on from CM060907.1 coordinate 367,288,388, forward strand.
CTTGACGATGTGCTGAAAGCATTCAATCCATACAAGTTCGTTCCGGGTTCGAACGAAACCGAAGGCATTATCTCGTTACACTCATTTTGGAATCACCCTCAGAGTTAACGACAATAACCCTTGCACTCTGAATCACCATCTCGAGCCTATAAGTACTATCTCCGTCAAACTCATTACGGAATCACCCACAGAGTTATACTGACGAATAGTTCTTATACCTCGAGTCTTCACTTGCTCCAATTGAATTTTACGACCTAACGTTAATTTGGATCGATGTGGTTTTCGGGTCTCCAGACCTGGAATCCCGGTATACGGAAACCCGATCCCGGTCTCATCGAAATCCAAACCGTATCTTTTAAGGCCAAGTTGTTTTAAAGTTAAAACAGTTTAATTCAATTATCCATATACACAGAGATAGATAAATTACAATATCACAATGGATAATAACATCATCATCCTAAACAGATAATCCATATTATCTACTCAAACAGATAATCAATATCATCATACTTAAAACAAGCATCCATATCACAATAGATATTACTCATCTCATATCTGAGATCACAATCAATCAAGGAAATCAATATCATCCATCATAAGCAATGATTAATAATCACACCATTTGTAATTAATTTAAAATGAATTAAATTAATTACAACTCTCTAATTAATTTAAAGTAAATTAAATTAATTACTTCATTCTATAAATCATGCTTACTTAACCATTGATTAATTACAAATCAATTAATTAATCATTCTCTAGATTTCCATCTTAATTAATCATCCTAGATTAATTATCTTTTAATTACATTCGAGTAATTATTCTTTAATTAATTTCACAAATTAATTATTTATAACCAAATACAGTAATTAATCTTTGATTACTCTATTTATTAATTAACCCTAATTAATTACATTTATCCTTAATTAATTACTCTTAACACTTATTATTGATTAATAAATATTAATGAATCAATCATTTAAATTTATCATTAATCATATAATTAATGATTCTTAATACATTTTTGAATTAATTATTCCGTTTACATTAATTACTCTAAGTAATTAATCTTTAACCAATAATTATTAATCATCCTTGATTCATCCCATTCAGTAATTAACTACCCTTAATTACTTCACTTAATAAATTAATTAATCCTTAATTAATTTTCTAAATTAATCCCTTGATTAATTTTACAAAATTAATTTAATCCAAATTACTATTATACTCAAAACATCTTCAATCAATTACATATAGTAATTATTATCAATTACTTCATTAAGTAATTTCACTTTATTAATTACATTTAAGTAATTATACTTATCAAATAATCCAATGATTTATTTACATTAATTAAACTCGATAAATTAATCTAAACAAATCATATTAAACTCAATAATTTTATTAAGTAATAAACTCAATAATTCTTTAATTAATTTATCTAATTAATTATTAAAATTAATCACATAAATATACCAATTAATCAACTTAGATAATTCAAATTTATTTAATTAATTATCTTGAGTAATTAATTCCTTTAATTACACTTAAACAATTCCACAATTGATTTTCTTTAATTAATCAATCTAATTAATTATTAAAATTCCATATTGATTAATTATAAAACAAATCTTGAGTTAATGACCATTATTACTATTAACAGTCCTAAATTTCTTTCTTAAGAAATTTAACTTAGATAAACCCTTATTAATTCCAAATTAATTTATCCTTAACCAAATATTAATTAACCACTAATTATTTAATTAATTCAAGTTTTAAACCGTAACTTAATTAACCTTTAATTTCTTGATTAATTAACATTAACCATTAGTTTAAAATCTAATTTATTCAAATTAATGATCTTAACTCCAATTTAATTATTTCTAATTAATTTACGTAAAACTTAATTAACGAGTTTAAAACTCATAATTACTTAATTAATCCAGTTATTAATTAAATTTATCAATCCATTTTAAATAACTTATTTATTTAATGAATTCAAATCATTAAATTCAACTTAAGGATTTTTAACTAAATTACTTTTTAAATTTCAAATCATTAAAGTGTATTTTAACTTTAACTTATTTACCTCATTTAAAAGTTATAAACTTTATCCATTTCCAAAACTTAAGATTAAAATTTCAATTTGAATTTAGATTAAAAATCCTAATTTAAACTTGGTTTTAAATTTGTTTCAGATTTTATATTATACTTTTAAAATCAAGAAAACTGCCAGGCTATTTTTTTTAAATCCTGGAAACCCTTTTTTTTTTAAATATTTTTAAACTTGTAGTTCATTTCAGATTTGATTCAAAATATAATTTGAATCCACACTTCAAACTAGATTCAGACTTGTTGAAGTCTACTACCAAAAATTATTTACTTTTGAATTAATCTCAACTCAACTCACTGCCAGGTTACACTCTTCAAAAGCCTGGAATCAACATTATACTCGAAACAAACCAAACTGCTTCGAGTCATGAACTCGATTTACTCGAGCAAACCCCCTGCTTTCAGAATCTACCCAGACTTCACCAGATACACTACTACACCGTGCATATGCACGGTGGCTCCGGCCATCGTTGACCCTCCCCCATGATCGCCCTACATCGAAAAACAGCTCGACATTCCACCTCGGGCATCAAAAAGCACCCAACAACCAGAAATCAAAATCGAGCTCCCCATTCCCAAAACCTGTCATCGCTCCTCCCTCGAAACTCCGACCACCTGAGAACCACCACCACCGGCCTCAGTCTCGACTACTTCCCCTCTAGCGATTCCCAAAGGGCCAAGACACTCGATGCTCCAGAGAAGACAAACTGAGCCAAAAACTACCCCCCAGACAAACTAGGTTTACAAAAAGAAACTGCTCGCCGCTGTCGCCACAATGGTCGAGACCGCCTCCAACCATTTTTCCCCTCAACTACGCTTGCTCCTCCATCATCAGGGAGAACCCCGACCACCACCATCCAATAGATCGCCAGAAATCACCTCATAACCATTTTCTGGTTAAACCAGAATTGCTATCAATTCCCTCTACTAAAAACTTCCATTTTAGTTTCAAAAATCAAATTTTGTTTTAAGCATTTGATTCATATACTTGAATCAAAGATTCTTGATAGTTTATATTTTGACTTATTTTTAGTTTTGATCAATAAACCTGGTTTCCAGAGTCAAAAATAAATGTTATTTGACTTAAGTACAAATTTAAACTAAAGCTTAAATTTAAACAATCAAGTTTTGATTTGCATATTAAGTTAACCAGAGACAAGATCAAAGATTTGAATTTTCTTTCTTTTAAACCAAAACTGGAAAACTAGAAGATAAAAGCAGAGAGTAACCAGATGAAACCATACATGCATATCATACATTCATACATATACAGAGAAAAACACTAATATATTCAAGCATTCAAACATGATAGTTCCAGAGATTTCATGCAACCAGATTACTACTTAAGTTATTTTAATAAAAATGTTACTCACCGGAAAATAAACAGAGAGCAACTTTGAAACTGGAAATGGTATTTGCTTGCTTTTGTTTTGAGCCCAGAAAACTTGAAACTTTGTCTAGCTTCGATTTCTTTAAACTGGAAAGCTTTAATATTTGAATCTGGAATGTTTAGGACTTTGGAGTTTTGACGAAGTTGTTCAAGATTGCAGCTTTGTTTAGTTGAATAATGTTTGAGTTGAAAATAAGCTTTAGTTTGTATGTCTTTGAAAACTTAAAAATGAAAAAAAATGCTAAGTTTTCTTTGAACGAATTGAAATGAAATAGGTTGATATATGGAAAAGAGTTCACAGGATGGCATCATTTTACTTGTACAAAATGACCAGAGATTTTTTTCTCTTTAGCTTATCAGGTAGGTTATGGGGCTGAGATGATTTTTTTCAACCATTCGAATAGACTAAAGTGTTGCTAGCATTTAATGCTTGGTCCTTTATGTCTACAACTCATCTTTTATTTTACATTTTCGTATGTACTTATGTTTCATGTTGTATACAAAGATATTTTACATTTTTACTTTGCTTTGTTATGCCTGCAACATGTATATCTTTCTTACCTGCATATTTTATTTCACAACTACATACAAATATAACTTGCCAGGCTTGCTTTTACACTTCATGTACAAAATGTACAGTTATTTTAGTTATTAGCTATGAATTTTAACTTATGTATTAAGTTCTATAACCATATGTTTGTCTCATTTTAGTTTTACACATTTGTGCTTTAAATTTTGTGACGACCCGACTTTCCACTCCCGGAAAATCGCATCGACAGTAAGAAAGAAAGGGGTGAGAAATAGAAAAGAGAAGAAGAGAAAAGAAAACAACAACAGATACTCACAGCGGAAACGAAACGAAATATAATATATCACATAAATATTACATAGTATCATATACATCATCTATCAGAGTTACACAGATTACACATTACATACTAGACAGTTATAAACATCTGTCTAGTTATTACATCTCAACACAATACAGATCAATACAAAGATCAACACAGCGGAAAACTACTATCTATATCTACAACGCCGAAGCCTCCTGCTCCATTGCTCCTCCAGATTACTCGTCAAAGCTAAACCTGAATCCCTTGGCTACTCGTAAAAATTTGAGTACCCAAGAGTTTATAAAACAGAAATAAACAACTTGGGTCAGACATGGGTCTGGTGTGAGTAACAGGTTAAACTTGTTTAACTTCAAAACCTTTTGAAAGAAAAGGTATCACGTAAGACTCCCCACAAATAAACATGGGTAAGTTTTTACCTTACGCTAACCAAAACATTTGATAGGAAATTCGATTGTATTATAATAGGGTCTAGGGTTTTCAAGTAAAATACAGAAATAGCTGGAATGCTTACATCTCACGTTCCAACATAGTTGGGCACAACTAATACGTACGGCACTTATTGGAGTTTGGATTCCATCAATGGCAGGGCTACCGGGGTACCGCCCGTCACAGTACGTGGCCTAGATCACCGTACCGAGGATCACTCCCAATCCCCTGCAACACAAGGTCGGAACATCCCTTACTGGATAATTCCCGCACAAGATACCCCATGGTTGTCATGATTCAACCGCACACACTAAGTCGAAAATAGAAAGGGACATCTAGACAGAGGTAATCTTGTCCTACTTGGGTGCTACCCACTAACCTTGCTGCACCTCCCCTGTTTTAGCCATTCCCGGTTTGTGAGGCTTGAGGTCACGATTACCTTAGAAAAGAACACATCACTTAGAATGCTCATCGTCCACCTGACGATGTTCTGAAAGCATTCAATCCATACAAGTTCGTTCCGGGTTCGAACGAAACCGAAGGCATTATCTCGTTACACTCGTTTTGGAATCACCCTCAGAGTTAACGACAATAACCCTTGCACTCTAAATCTTAATCTCGAATCTGAAAGTACTATCTCCGTCAACTCATTACGGAATCACCCACAGAGTTATACTGACAAAGAATCGTTCTTACACCTCGAGTCTTCACTTGCTCCATTTAGATTTCACGACCTAACGTAAATTTGGATCGATGTGGTATTCGGGTCTCCAGACCTGGAAATCCGGTATACGGAAACCCGATCCCGGTCTCATCGAAATCCAAAACGTATCTTTTAAGGCCAAGTTGTTTTAAAGGTTAAAACAATTTAATTCAATTATCTTTATTCACATAGAAAGAAAATTCACAATAGATAATCAACATTATCAATATCATCAGATAATCCATATTATCACAATTCAACTAAACATCCATATCACATAGCATATATCTCATCAGAGATATCAATCAAATGCAAAGCATTCAGTATTATCATCCATCCATAAGTAATGATCTATATCATCTCTAATTAATTTAAAGTTAATTAAATTAATTAAATTAATTACTTTTATTTTATAAATCCTTCTTACTTAAACATTAATTAATTACAAATTAATTAATTATCCTCTAATTACCTTTTTCAATTAATCATCTTTGATTAATAATCTTTTAATTACCTTCAAGTTATTTATCTTTAATTAATTACTCAAATTAATTAACCTTAACCACTTATAGTAATTAACCTTTAATTACTTCATTAATTAATTAACTATAATTAATTAAATTAATCACTATAATTAATTATATTAAACCTTAATTAATTACATTAATTAATCACTTCATTTATTAATTATACTTAATTAATCAATCTTAATTACATCATTAATTATATTAATTAATGATCCTTAATTACAAATTAATTATTAATTACTTTAATTAAATTAATTACATTAAGTAATTAACTTTAAATTAAACAACATTTATTAATCACCTTGATTAATCTCCAATCAGTAATTAACTACCCTTAATTACTTTCATTTACTAAATTAATTCTCCTTAATTAATTCCTTAATTAATCCCTTGATTAATTATTCAAAGTAATTAAACTAAATTTACTTTCCTTAATATACAATCAATCAATTAATTACCTCAAGTAATTATCTATTATTTACTTCCTAAATGATCACACCTTAATAATTACATCAAGTAATTATTATCAAATCATCTTTTGATTATTCTAAATTAATTAAACTTAATTAATTAACTTAAACTAAATCAAATTAACTTCAATTAATTACAATAAGTAATTAATTCTTAATTACTTCCATTAAGTAATTCCATTTAAAACAAATTCTATAATTGATTATCTTTAAATTAATTAATCTAATTAATTATTAAAATTAATCACATTAATTAATTATTAAATAATCCATAGTTAATGACTTCATTAACTATTATTTAATTACTTTCCTTAAGTAATTAACTTAGATTAATTATTATTAATTCCAAATTAATAAATCTTAATAACCAATTAATTAATCTCTAATTATTTAATTAATTAAGTGTTAACCATAACTTAATTAATCTTTGATTACTTATTAATTAATTCTTAATCATTAATTAAAAATCAAATCCTATTTAATAAATGAATCTTAATTACAAGTTAATTATTCTAAAAATAATTAATCTTAAACTTTTAAGATTGAACCTTTAATTACCTTTAAGTAATTATTTATTTCATTAATTTATTAGATAAATTAATTATCCATTTAATTACTCTAATAATTAAATGCATACAAATCATTAACTTATAATTAAACTTCAACAAGTTTTAAAATCAATTAAAAACCTTTGAATGATAAATAATATTTTTCTTATAAAAGAAATTTTACAAGATTTAAACAATTTAAGTTATTAAAACAATTTTATTTAAAACTTCCTTTTTATTTCAATTCTGAAATACAGATTTATATTTGATTCCAGTTTTAAGTTTAGATTTAAACTTACTTCCAATTTAAAACTTTATTTTTAAATTTAGCTATCTAAACATTTTAAGGTTGTTCAAATATTTAAATGTTAAAAACTTATTTTATTTTGAACTGAGATTCAAATTTAACTTAAATCAGTTTTAAACTTAGACTTAAGACTTGTTTAAAACTTCTACTTAACCATTTAAATTTTGCTTTAAAATTTTAAACAGTTTAGTTTTAGAATCTGGAAACCAGACTTACCCGAGCCTTGCTTAAAATACTTCGAGTCAAAACGTACTTGACTTCGGCAATTTTTCTAATAAACTCGAGTCCAGAAAAATTGACATAAACTCTGCAACACAAAGCACTCGAGCCCACCATAATCTACTTCGAGTCGCACATCAAAAATCCCGAGTCTCCCACGAAACAACTCGAGTAACCCTCTGTTAAATTCCAGACTTCACCAGATACATTCTCGATCGCGTGCACGTGCACCGTAGTTACCACCATCTCCGACCATCGTCGAGCATCCCCACAAGTCGTCGATCATCTCTACACCATATCACGATCCTCCAACCTTCGAACAACACTCGTAATCGTAATCGAGCATCAAACCCAAACCTGAACCCAAAACTGGAACCACCTCGAACCTGGCAACAACCCCTCGTTCTTCCACCACTGATCACCAGAGCGCTAGCGACTTCGGCGACGAGTTCATCCACATCACAACTACAATTTCCCAGAGTTTTGTCGAACTCGATCCAACCTAGACGTTGAGATGATCGATTTTCTTAACCTAGTTAAAACTAGGTTTAAAAATTTAAATCCTAAATTATTTCTACCTCACTACTTTAATTCGATTTCTAATAATTTTCCTGGTATCTCTGATCATTACACTACCACTACTGAAGATTTACAATCTCCCAAATTCACTGAGATAATCAGAATTACCAAAAATTCTCTTTTATCTTAAGCCAGAACTGCTCCTATAATACTAAACTAAAAACTATGATATTAATGTTAAAAATCATGTTATAGCTTATATATTCAATACATATACTTGGATTTATAAATTACCAAGTTTAAGTTTTACTTTATTTTAACATGCATTGATATTTTAGGCTTTCAGAGACAGTCAGATTTCAATTTGACTTAACTAAAAATTTTAAGCTTAAACTTAATGATCACCCAAACAATTTTTGTTTGTATCACAATTCATACAATGCTTAGATCATGAGATAGGGGAAATTAGGACAAAAATACTGGTTTTGAATCTGGGAACAGAGGCATTTCAGATATTAGCATCCATACACGCATATATACATTCACACATATACCCAACATGCACCATAAATATATATACATATAACCATACGAATTCATACATATGAACATGCAACTGGTTATTTTATTTTAGGTTTTTTTAAATAAAAAGTTACTCACCTTTAAAAAGATGAACAGAGCCTATCTTTGAAACTGAGAACTGTTTTGAACTTTAACTTGAATGCCTCTTTTAATTTTTAACTTGAGTTGCTTTTAGAAACTGAGTTGCTATGATTTTGCTGTTGATTTAATCTACAGGTTTGCTTGATTGATAAACTCAGGTTGAATGAGATGCTGGCTTCCAGGTTGCAAATGAAGGCAGACAGCTTCTTGAATTGATTCCAGATTTTGAATAGAATCACAGACTGGTTTCTTTGATTTGGTTTGAAGCATTTGATTTAGAAGATGAATGATAGGTTGTTTACTGATTACAGATTTTAGAGTAGAGGATTGTTTTAGAAGTGGTTACTGATTTCAGATTTGCATTTTAGAGAATTGGTTTTTGAGTTTCTTGTTTTTGAAAAGGAAATTAGAAAGAATGAAGAAAAGGGATGCAAATGTATATATAACTAAATTTATGATTTTATAAAAATAAAAGAAAATGAAAAAAATTTAAGACACTTGTCATTACATTAGCTAATTAAATTACACATGTTAAAACAATGACTTTAGAAAATAACACATGTCTCTTAAGTAATTTTTACATATTTATTTATTTTAGAAGTATATAAAATGGCTTTTCTTATTTATAAAATACTTATCTATATATATACAAATTACTTTTTAAAGAAAGAAAACTAAATTTATTTATAACTAAAAGTTTATACAATTTTCTAAACTCTACAACAAATTTAAATATTTATTCCATTGAATTTCAAAACTTAATTTCAAATTCAATTTTAATTAAATCCTAAGATTCAATTTAAAATTTAAGTTATAAATATACATATATAACTATTCATTCCATTAAATAAAAATTCCATATTCTATAAAATCCATTCATATTAATAAAAATAATACATTATACTTATTATCTGAAATTAACATATTTGATATTTAAATAATTTATATAAGAGATTATATTATCAAGTGATATTTAAAAAGAAATAAAACAAACCATTTTTGTTAACTCTTATTTATTTAAGCTTTATTTAAAAATATATCTCAACCAATTTATCAAAGCTTCTATTTACAATATATACAAATAAATATATATTCAAATAGAAAATATCTTATTAACTTTTAAAAGATAAAATCACCAATTAATACTAATTTAATCAGATTATTAAATTAAATTCAAATCTTATTATCAAAGATCATCAATATCAATTTAATTATTTAACAGATTATTAAATTGATATTGTTAAAATTTCCGGGATATTACATTCCTCCCCCCTTAAAATAATTTCGTCCCCGAAATTTAAACAAAGGTAATTTAATAATCTTATTAAAGATTTTAAATTTTAAAACACAAGCATATACTATCATCCATATGCTAACAGCCATAACAACCAATTCATCCAAACAAACAATTCTAACTATCCAGACAAAATTCTGGATAAAATTCCTCGAGTTTCCCCAAGTATATATATATACCGGGATACTCGCTCTACAACAATCTAAACTACTAAGCTATAGATCTCCTACTCATCTAGATCTACAGAACTAAACAGAATATCAGACTACAGACGAGTCTGACTCAACAACTAAACCTTCCAGAACTGCTGATTCCAAAACCAAGGATAAATCAAATACGTACTTCCTCAGAGATACGTAAAACACAATGAATCTCAGTCATCCAAACTGACCATTCAATCCTGAAGACCAAATACTTATCCAAATCAGAACACAGAAGAGATCCAAACATAACTTTACTTCACAATATCAGTAGATTCCAAACTTACTTCTCCTATCCAAAGATATACTCCAAACTGCTTTCGCTGCTCAATTCTGATCTGAGGTAGCATACAAGCACAGACTGGACAACTCATTCCAGAAATAAGGTTCACGGATCCATAAATAAAACTCAGATACTTCATCAAAACTTGAGTTGCTGCACCAACTCCATCTCTAGGAAACATCCTTCAACTAGACTGAACTACCGGTACTACTCCTGGAATCCAGTCGATAAGAAAACTCAACCTTCAGATGCAGACAACTCCTGACTTCTCTGAAGACACTCAGAAAAACTCTGATAACCCAAGAGAACCCTCAAACTATCGCAAGTCACTTTTGCGATCAACCCAGCCTATTTCCAAAGAAAACTGTTCCTCTTAACAAATCAGAACAACCCATACTTAACTATCCAATCCATCTAAGAAATGGATCCTCTTTGCTGCTTCTGAACTTCACCTTCAGAAAAACTGCTCAGCCAGAAAACTTCCTGCCAACACAGAATACTCCGAGTTGCACTGCTGACACTGATGTCAAGGACTTCCTATCCAAAAGCTCTTCGAGAAACTCGAACTCCAAACCAAACAGAAACACCATGCTGAACTCAGCCACAACACCGAAGCAGACACACTTCCACAACTTGTTCCAAAGAAAACATCTTCGGGAACATCCATATTCACTGCGTCTTATCACACAGCTACTATTACCTGAGGTATCAAGGTACCATCACTTGCTTCTGTTCAACCGATAGATCCAAACTCTACTCATCCAACTTTACAGATAAACTCCGAACCTTAACAGGTTTCCTTCAGAGATTCGATGAAATCCTTCATCACAGCAAAACTTACTCGAGACAGTATTGGGTCTACAGTCTCGATAAATACACTTCCAACCTTAATTCCAACCATTGGTAGTCGTGTTTCATACACTACTACCCTATCTACCTTTATATCTTATATTGGAGAACCTGTACGGGTAACCCAACAATATAGGTAGAATATATATATATAGTTATATAAAAATTACAAATACGCTCTCTCACGATAGACACCACTCTAGAGCTAGGTATTCACTCAACCTACTGCTCTGATATTCACTTAACCAAAAGCTTAGGCATTCGCTCAACCTAAGCTCTGATACCACGTGTGACGACCCGACTTTCCACTCCCGGAAAATCGCATCGACAGTAAGAAAGAAAGGGGTGAGAAATAGAAAAGAGAAGAAGAGAAAAGAAAACAACAACAGATACTCACAGCGGAAACGAAACGAAATATAATATATCACATAAATATTACATAGTATCATATACATCATCTATCAGAGTTACACAGATTACACATTACATACTAGACAGTTATAAACATCTGTCTAGTTATTACATCTCAACACAATACAGATCAATACAAAGATCAACACAGCGGAAAACTACTATCTATATCTACAACGCCGAAGCCTCCTGCTCCATTGCTCCTCCAGATTACTCGTCAAAGCTAAACCTGAATCCCTTGGCTACTCGTAAAAATTTGAGTACCCAAGAGTTTATAAAACAGAAATAAACAACTTGGGTCAGACATGGGTCTGGTGTGAGTAACAGGTTAAACTTGTTTAACTTCAAAACCTTTTGAAAGAAAAGGTATCACGTAAGACTCCCCACAAATAAACATGGGTAAGTTTTTACCTTACGCTAACCAAAACATTTGATAGGAAATTCGATTGTATTATAATAGGGTCTAGGGTTTTCAAGTAAAATACAGAAATAGCTGGAATGCTTACATCTCACGTTCCAACATAGTTGGGCACAACTAATACGTACGGCACTTATTGGAGTTTGGATTCCATCAATGGCAGGGCTACTGGGGTACCGCCCGTCACAGTACGTGGCCTAGATCACCGTACCGAGGATCACTCCCAATCCCCTGCAACACAAGGTCGGAACATCCCTTACTGGATAATTCCCGCACAAGATACCCCACGGTTGTCATGATTCAACCGCACACACTAAGTCGAAAATAGAAAGGGACATCTAGACAGAGGTAATCTTGTCCTACTTGGGTGCTACCCACTAACCTTGCTGCACCTCCCCTGTTTTAGCCATTCCCGGTTTGTGAGGCTTGAGGTCACGATTACCTTAGAAAAGAACACATCACTTAGAATGCTCATCGTCCACCTGACGATGTTCTGAAAGCATTCAATCCATACAAGTTCGTTCCGGGTTCGAACGAAACCGAAGGCATTATCTCGTTACACTCGTTTTGGAATCACCCTCAGAGTTAACGACAATAACCCTTGCACTCTAAATCTTAATCTCGAATCTGAAAGTACTATCTCCGTCAACTCATTACGGAATCACCCACAGAGTTATACTGACAAAGAATCGTTCTTACACCTCGAGTCTTCACTTGCTCCATTTAGATTTCACGACCTAACGTAAATTTGGATCGATGTGGTATTCGGGTCTCCAGACCTGGAAATCCGGTATACGGAAACCCGATCCCGGTCTCATCGAAATCCAAAACGTATCTTTTAAGGCCAAGTTGTTTTAAAGGTTAAAACAATTTAATTCAATTATCTTTATTCACATAGAAAGAAAATTCACAATAGATAATCAACATTATCAATATCATCAGATAATCCATATTATCACAATTCAACTAAACATCCATATCACATAGCATATATCTCATCAGAGATATCAATCAAATGCAAAGCATTCAGTATTATCATCCATCCATAAGTAATGATCTATATCATCTCTAATTAATTTAAAGTTAATTAAATTAATTAAATTAATTACTTTTATTTTATAAATCCTTCTTACTTAAACATTAATTAATTACAAATTAATTAATTATCCTCTAATTACCTTTTTCAATTAATCATCTTTGATTAATTATCTTTTAATTACCTTCAAGTTATTTATCTTTAATTAATTACTCAAATTAATTAACCTTAACCACTTATAGTAATTAACCTTTAATTACTTCATTAATTAATTAACTATAATTAATTAAATTAATCACTATAATTAATTATATTAAACCTTAATTAATTACATTAATTAATCACTTCATTTATTAATTATACTTAATTAATCAATCTTAATTACATCATTAATTATATTAATTAATGATCCTTAATTACAAATTAATTATTAATTACTTTAATTAAATTAATTACATTAAGTAATTAACTTTAAATTAAACAACATTTATTAATCACCTTGATTAATCTCCAATCAGTAATTAACTACCCTTAATTACTTTCATTTACTAAATTAATTCTCCTTAATTAATTCCTTAATTAATCCCTTGATTAATTATTCAAAGTAATTAAACTAAATTTACTTTCCTTAATATACAATCAATCAATTAATTACCTCAAGTAATTATCTATTATTTACTTCCTAAATGATCACACCTTAATAATTACATCAAGTAATTATTATCAAATCATCTTTTGATTATTCTAAATTAATTAAACTTAATTAATTAACTTAAACTAAATCAAATTAACTTCAATTAATTACAATAAGTAATTAATTCTTAATTACTTCCATTAAGTAATTCCATTTAAAACAAATTCTATAATTGATTATCTTTAAATTAATTAATCTAATTAATTATTAAAATTAATCACATTAATTAATTATTAAATAATCCATAGTTAATGACTTCATTAACTATTATTTAATTACTTTCCTTAAGTAATTAACTTAGATTAATTATTATTAATTCCAAATTAATAAATCTTAATAACCAATTAATTAATCTCTAATTATTTAATTAATTAAGTGTTAACCATAACTTAATTAATCTTTGATTACTTATTAATTAATTCTTAATCATTAATTAAAAATCAAATCCTATTTAATAAATGAATCTTAATTACAAGTTAATTATTCTAAAAATAATTAATCTTAAACTTTTAAGATTGAACCTTTAATTACCTTTAAGTAATTATTTATTTCATTAATTTATTAGATAAATTAATTATCCATTTAATTACTCTAATAATTAAATGCATACAAATCATTAACTTATAATTAAACTTCAACAAGTTTTAAAATCAATTAAAAACCTTTGAATGATAAATAATATTTTTCTTATAAAAGAAATTTTACAAGATTTAAACAATTTAAGTTATTAAAACAATTTTATTTAAAACTTCCTTTTTATTTCAATTCTGAAATACAGATTTATATTTGATTCCAGTTTTAAGTTTAGATTTAAACTTACTTCCAATTTAAAACTTTATTTTTAAATTTAGCTATCTAAACATTTTAAGGTTGTTCAAATATTTAAATGTTAAAAACTTATTTTATTTTGAACTGAGATTCAAATTTAACTTAAATCAGTTTTAAACTTAGACTTAAGACTTGTTTAAAACTTCTACTTAACCATTTAAATTTTGCTTTAAAATTTTAAACAGTTTAGTTTTAGAATCTGGAAACCAGACTTACCCGAGCCTTGCTTAAAATACTTCGAGTCAAAACGTACTTGACTTCGGCAATTTTTCTAATAAACTCGAGTCCAGAAAAATTGACATAAACTCTGCAACACAAAGCACTCGAGCCCACCATAATCTACTTCGAGTCGCACATCAAAAATCCCGAGTCTCCCACGAAACAACTCGAGTAACCCTCTGTTAAATTCCAGACTTCACCAGATACATTCTCGATCGCGTGCACGTGCACCGTAGTTACCACCATCTCCGACCATCGTCGAGCATCCCCACAAGTCGTCGATCATCTCTACACCATATCACGATCCTCCAACCTTCGAACAACACTCGTAATCGTAATCGAGCATCAAACCCAAACCTGAACCCAAAACTGGAACCACCTCGAACCTGGCAACAACCCCTCGTTCTTCCACCACTGATCACCAGAGCGCTAGCGACTTCGGCGACGAGTTCATCCACATCACAACTACAATTTCCCAGAGTTTTGTCGAACTCGATCCAACCTAGACGTTGAGATGATCGATTTTCTTAACCTAGTTAAAACTAGGTTTAAAAATTTAAATCCTAAATTATTTCTACCTCACTACTTTAATTCGATTTCTAATAATTTTCCTGGTATCTCTGATCATTACACTACCACTACTGAAGATTTACAATCTCCCAAATTCACTGAGATAATCAGAATTACCAAAAATTCTCTTTTATCTTAAGCCAGAACTGCTCCTATAATACTAAACTAAAAACTATGATATTAATGTTAAAAATCATGTTATAGCTTATATATTCAATACATATACTTGGATTTATAAATTACCAAGTTTAAGTTTTACTTTATTTTAACATGCATTGATATTTTAGGCTTTCAGAGACAGTCAGATTTCAATTTGACTTAACTAAAAATTTTAAGCTTAAACTTAATGATCACCCAAACAATTTTTGTTTGTATCACAATTCATACAATGCTTAGATCATGAGATAGGGGAAATTAGGACAAAAATACTGGTTTTGAATCTGGGAACAGAGGCATTTCAGATATTAGCATCCATACACGCATATATACATTCACACATATACCCAACATGCACCATAAATATATATACATATAACCATACGAATTCATACATATGAACATGCAACTGGTTATTTTATTTTAGGTTTTTTTAAATAAAAAGTTACTCACCTTTAAAAAGATGAACAGAGCCTATCTTTGAAACTGAGAACTGTTTTGAACTTTAACTTGAATGCCTCTTTTAATTTTTAACTTGAGTTGCTTTTAGAAACTGAGTTGCTATGATTTTGCTGTTGATTTAATCTACAGGTTTGCTTGATTGATAAACTCAGGTTGAATGAGATGCTGGCTTCCAGGTTGCAAATGAAGGCAGACAGCTTCTTGAATTGATTCCAGATTTTGAATAGAATCACAGACTGGTTTCTTTGATTTGGTTTGAAGCATTTGATTTAGAAGATGAATGATAGGTTGTTTACTGATTACAGATTTTAGAGTAGAGGATTGTTTTAGAAGTGGTTACTGATTTCAGATTTGCATTTTAGAGAATTGGTTTTTGAGTTTCTTGTTTTTGAAAAGGAAATTAGAAAGAATGAAGAAAAGGGATGCAAATGTATATATAACTAAATTTATGATTTTATAAAAATAAAAGAAAATGAAAAAAATTTAAGACACTTGTCATTACATTAGCTAATTAAATTACACATGTTAAAACAATGACTTTAGAAAATAACACATGTCTCTTAAGTAATTTTTACATATTTATTTATTTTAGAAGTATATAAAATGGCTTTTCTTATTTATAAAATACTTATCTATATATATACAAATTACTTTTTAAAGAAAGAAAACTAAATTTATTTATAACTAAAAGTTTATACAATTTTCTAAACTCTACAACAAATTTAAATATTTATTCCATTGAATTTCAAAACTTAATTTCAAATTCAATTTTAATTAAATCCTAAGATTCAATTTAAAATTTAAGTTATAAATATACATATATAACTATTCATTCCATTAAATAAAAATTCCATATTCTATAAAATTCCATTCATATTAATAAAAATAATACATTATACTTATTATCTGAAATTAACATATTTGATATTTAAATAATTTATATAAGAGATTATATTATCAAGTGATATTTAAAAAGAAATAAAACAAACCATTTTTGTTAACTCTTATTTATTTAAGCTTTATTTAAAAATATATCTCAACCAATTTATCAAAGCTTCTATTTACAATATATACAAATAAATATATATTCAAATAGAAAATATCTTATTAACTTTTAAAAGATAAAATCACCAATTAATACTAATTTAATCAGATTATTAAATTAAATTCAAATCTTATTATCAAAGATCATCAATATCAATTTAATTATTTAACAGATTATTAAATTGATATTGTTAAAATTTCCGGGATATTACAAATTTCCAGTTTCTATTGTATACATACTTTAATTACTTAGTCCATGTTTCCATTTATATTTGTATTTTAACCTTGACTATCAATATTTAAGTTATGCTCAATATGATTTACTTACATTTTATATTTATACTTTATATTGCTAGAATTAGATTTTAATTTAAACATTATCATCCATATATATTTTTATCAAATGATGACAAGACAAAGTATTTTAATTAAATTATCTAAGACAAATTTATTATAAATATTATTGAGATATTTTAGTTTTAAAGGTTCAAATCAATTTCCTTTTTAGGATACCAATTTATATAAATAATTGGTAAATATTTCCAAAATCATATCTATTTTAATATGATCAGATTACATTTTATTTAATTAGATTAAATATTTATAAAAGAGATTATAACTTCCTATTATTATTAAATAAACTAATATCTCATATTTATTAAACAATATTTTAAAATAAACCTTTTATTTATCTTAACATAAGCTAAGATATAATTTAAATCAATCAAACATTTATCTTAACTATTTTAAAACCATATGGTTATTTATTTAATAGCTTAATATTAAATTAAATCAAATTTCCAAATTATCAAAAATATTTGAATTGTAAAACAAGATTTACTTATTTCTTATATTTTAAACAAAGCTTATCAATTTACAATATATATAAACTTATATACATTATAAATAGAAAACAGTTTATTTAGCTTTTTAAAAAGATAAATTCACCATTTAAATGTTTATTAAAAGAAGAATTATCAAATCAATTCAAATTTACCAACAAAATCATCAAATCAATTTAATTTTAAATGCAGATTATTAAATTGATATTGTCAGAAATTCCGGGATGTCACAACATATCAACCTATACTATGACACGATTACTCCAAAAGATGTGAAAAGTCTTCATAGCTCAAACAGCAACTTAAAGAAGGAAATCTACAACCTGAAATAACTCGGGTCTGACCCGAGTATTAAATTCGAAAGAAAACAATACACGGGTCAGTCTAATTCAAACTCAGTTATTAGTGCATAGCAGTAATAATAATCAGATAATCAACTAGACTACAATCACAGAAATCTCGTATATCCAATCCTTTTAACAAAGAAATCGGATAACGAAAATTTTAACACCAAACAGTGTTAAACAATAAATCAGCAGATTTAAATCATCAACAGAGATAAATAAACAATTTATCAAATCGACTAAATCAATTCAAAATTGTCAATTCTGGGTGGCTGCAGTTCACGCACGCGTGCACTGCCTCGCCGCCACCACATAAGTTCAAGGGCACGGCGACTATACAAACTACAACTACAACAAGTGACATTGCTAGTTCATGTCAATAATACAGTGATATAACAAAGCTACAAGACCAACTCGCAGTGACAAGCCGGACAGTGAAACAAAGCAAGGTGTAAACAAGGTCACAGTCGAAGACACATGAACTAGTCATGTGCTCCTACAAAGAGCAACGAAAATCAGACCCAAGTGCAGTGTAACCACAAGTATTCAAGGGCAACTGCAACAACAACAAAAACTACGCAACAATATAAGAATGAATAAACCCAAATCCAGATGCACAATGGCAACTGACTGAAGAAACTCAAATTGATACAGTGAAGAAATACAAGACTATGTTCAAGTGCAGACATAAATCTACTATGGGAATCAACATGGTACACTACAACAAGTGTAACAGGTATGTGGAGATGCAGTGAACTAATTTGGCAAACAATGAATGCACAGTGAATACATGAGCCAGAATGGTAAGGTTCTAGCATATACTGATACAAGTAAAATGAATCGTTTCCAAAACAAAGTCAATCATTCCAAGAGGAAAGAAAATGCAATTCGAACATACATATATACATATCAATTAATGTATATACATACGTCACTGCATATATATGTATGAAGACTAGAATGCAACTGGGTGCAAACAGTTTCCAAAGCATGAATGTACTAATTGTACATTTATATTTAATACTGTAACTGGACAGTATAAATTTCTTAGTCTAGAACAAGGCAACAAATGATAATAGCATGTGTACTCAAGATAAAGTAACACAGCCACAAATCATAACAAATACAAGAAAGGCACAGCAAGGCCAAATACGAGTTCAATATAAATAAGACCAGAGACAAAATGAAATACACATGTCAAACCCAAATACAGGATTTCAGAATGCAGTGGCCACACACATATATACATACAAGAATGTATGTATACAAATGATCAGCCATCAAAGTGCAGTGAACAACAAAATGCAATTTGAAATAGGCAGTGGCAATCTCACCTTAAAGTATATAGGTGCAGACTAGTTACAGGAATGACCAGACCCCAAATTGTTGTCGACGTGGTGTACATGTAAATGAACAAACAAAATTCTCAATGCAATTACAGTGAAACCCGAAACAACCAGGGTAAGAAAGATACCCACTGGTTTAACAAACACCATAATAGATGCCAACAACAATTATCAGCTTTGAACTAAGATAATTGTAGTGTAAATTTAGGTATGCCGAAATCAACTAGTGATGCGTCAATTCCAACTCAATGCCGCAGTGTGAATATCACCATAAAAAGGCAATATCACAGACAAATGAAAGGCAAGCTTATAAATCTAAGTGTAGACTCAAGTGCATCAATATCTGACACAACACCAGACCACATGAATGCAGATTTTAGCCGTGAATGTAGTAGACCAAACACATATGTATTCACTCCCCAACAAAGGCAGTAACGATGCAGTCTGTTCTACATGAACTTCAACTAAATACTAATGCAAACCCAAATGTACATGACTCAAGAATAACAGCATGATGACATTAAGTTAATGGAATTTGACTCAAGACAACATAATACATCTCATGTGCACAGAAATAATGCAACAGGGTGCAGAGAAATGCTACTTAAATGAACACAGTGGCAAGCATAACAACTGCAGTTCAAATCGAAGTCACCAAAAATCCACGAGACCAAACTATGAAACCCATCTTCTCGAGAATATAAGGGTTCGAACAAAATCCACATAAACAAAATTGGACAGTCAGAAAAATCGAACAACAAGATCGAAACCACTACAGCCATGAAACAGAAACGAATGAAAAATCACAGGATTCAAATACTAATACGCTAGAGGTATGAATTAGATGTGAGTGAGGGGGGGTTACTCACCTTTGATTCGACGAATTCAAATCCAAACCGTGGTCAAAAGCAAAGATCGAAGGATTTGCAGAAGTTCTCATTGACGAGGCTGTTTTTCATTCGCTGGCGCCTTCGACAATCGAAGCCCCAAATTTTCCACAAGCCCTAACTCAGTTGCAAAGAGGAACGAACGAGCAAGAAATTTTGCGGCCGCCATTTTTAATTTTTTTCTTTCGTTTTAGGGTTTTCCAATTGGAATGGTTGAGGAAGATCGGGTTATAGGGTTTTCGAACGAATGCAATTGAAAAGAGGGACCGGTTATACTTCAAACAATACAGCATCAAAATGGATCGGCCGAGATCCAAATTTGCAAAGCTTAATTACACTTAACCTATTTTCAAAAGAATTTCAGCTGATTTAAAATACTCAACAGCAATTAACAATCGATTAATCGTTTAATGACGATTATAAATCAATACGAAATCCCGGGTCATTACAGATATGTTGATTTGGCTTTGGAAATAAATATAATATTTAGTTTTGAAATGAATATGATATTCTGGTTTAAAGTAAATGATTTTTGAAATTTATAACCACGGATTATAATAACGATTGGTTGTTAAAGAGACCGGGATCAGATATGGACATACTCTCTGTCGATACCGAAAACCACTTTAACAACTATGTACGCGGTGGAGATTCCAGAATGAAGTAGGATGGTGGCGACGATTCCTATTGAGGTATATACATGGACCCAACTCCCGTGAGTTGGCATAAGGTGGCTAAAACAGGAGCGATCGACGGGCCAATGAGGTAGCACCTCTGATCGGACGCATTCCATCGTACTATTCTATTATTTTGTGATTGATTTGATGGCCATCCTCGATTTTTTGGGAGTGTGTTCCGAAGTGGGCGGTAGTGGCTACTATGCGTTACCACCAGTCCGGATGCGTAATTGGTATATCTACCCTGGCATTGCCTTGTGTGCCGTGTCACCTACCATATCGAGCTTTACTACGAGTTTCTATTTGTGTCGTACCTATGGAGTATCTTCTCGTAGCCTCTCGGGGTATGCAGGTACTGTATAGACTATTGGCACTATTATGTGTTAAGGTGGAAAATGTAAAGCCTTAATGCTATTTAAAAGTATGTTTATTTCATGATTAGACATTATTATAATAGCGAATATTACTATATAGTAAATAGTTTAACGGATCCTTAGAGGATGGGCGATCCCAAGCATCCTTTAAGTTACTTGTACGTTTTTATTACAGTTCACTTGAGTTGGTTTACATTGTATAAGTATGTATGTACTGACTCGAGTGTTTTGTGTTTTGCTTTACGCTCGGGTCAGACTGAGTGATATAGCATTCGAGACTCACCTTTGGAGTTGGAGCTTTTCTTGGAGATCCAGCTATTTATTTCGCTTTCAGTTATCCAGTTGATCCCAGTGATGTATTCAGATTTTGTACTTGATTTTCATATTAAGACTTCTGTTGTATCTTGTTTAACTCTGATGTATCTTATATATAGTAGCTTCATGAACTAATATCTCTTTTACTTCCGCTGCATTATTATATTACTCTGTGTCTGTGATTTATTTACTGTATATGATGAGTTTTGCTAAATTTTATTTACAATCTATTGTTTTGAACCATTCAAGTCCGACATGTGTGGATTTATTGTCGATTTGAATGGTCCAAAATATTGGGTTGTTACAAGCTATAAATCTGAATTGATATAAAAACGTAAATATCTTTATACATATATATTTGTATATTTATATATAGTTTTTTCAAAATTCCAATTTAGTCTACAAACTATATTCCAAAAGCGATATAGATATATAAACTTTTGCTTGGGAATAACATAGAATTATATCTCAAAACCAAACTTTTAAATCCATAAACTATTTCTACTTAATTATATTTAATATATAGTTAATTATTATAGTCCTTTATAAAAGGAATTAAATTGATTTGGAAATGAGTTTAAAATCGGTAAATTATAATAAACTTTCTTTTGTAAATTGCTTGTATTCAAACCATATATATTAGGCAGATATATAAATATAACTTCAAAAATCTTTGAATCGAAGAATCATCAAAATTTGGAGAATTGAATCTCAAAAAAGGGAAAACAAAACAATAGGAAACCATCAAAACAAGAAAGGCAAACATGGGTTCAAACATGACGACGGGGTGGAGCAACTAGCACTTGGAACTCACGTTCCAAGTATCAAACGGTCGACCTATCATCAAGGAACGATCGACCGGTGGGATGCCTAGGGCATGAGCTCCAAGCGTCCTTTCTCCCCACCATCAATGTACCCCCATTCCGGCATGATTTTAATGCGTTCCGATGACTTATATTTGCAATATTGACACAGAAACAAAAATGCATTCATAGGGTAATTGATCAAAGTAATCAAACATTGAGAAGAGGTAGAAAACTGGTTTACGGTAAGGAGTTTTGATAGAAAATGATTCACAAGTTTGCATTTATAGAGGTAACAAATCATACTTCTAACTTAACAAACATTGGATATAAATCCCTACGCATGCACATAGAAATTCAGAGATTGTTTTTGTGAGAATTAACTCACCTTTCTTCCTCAATTCAGTAGCAAAGCTAACTACAGCAGCCTCAAATTCTTAAGCAGCAAACCCTAGTACCAATTCAACCAAAATGCATCCAAAGAACCTACCTTAACGTACAATAAACTGAAATACAAAGCTTTAATGAATTGAGTACGAGCTTGAGATTATTACCTGAAATTATTAGCTTCAAAAAAAATTTAGTTTGTAAGAGAATCGAAGAAGTTGGATTTTTGGTTTCTAGGTTTCAAAGAGGGAAAGTTTTTGTTTATTGTAAATTGAATAAAAGATAAGAAAATAAACATGCAATAACTTGTACTTAGGAAATTTTATCATTTCTTTATAGTTTTAAATTACTTTGGGCTTTAGGAATTAATTTGCAACCCAATAGGAAAATTAAATAACCTCTTTTATCTAATTCATTACTAAAAATCTTTTTGAAACAAAAGCCTAAGTATGTAAACCATAGCCCAAATATATAAAATGACTTTTGAATAATTTAAAAAAATAAAATCTCCATTCTTTGTTATAATTCAGATTTATTTAATAACTTCAAAATATTCATTTCATATATCATTGTCCAACATTAAATAAAAATTTTAAATTCTCATCTAAAAAGAATTCATTATCTGTTATAAAAGATCTTAGTTTAAATTTCTCAATTAAATCTTTAATTTACAACATTGTTTATTTTATTTAAGCAACTTAAAAATCAGGGTTGTTATAGACTTCCCCCCTTAAAGAAATTGCATCCTCGCAATTCCAATTCAGAGAAAAGTCAATAATATAAATATATATTTTCAAAATCCATTTTCCAAATCCTTCCCCATTGTAACGACCCACCTTTTTGGATAGTTTAAATTGACAATAAACCACACATGTCAAACTCAAACCATTCAAAAGGGGGGATTGTTATAGGGTAAATAAGAAAAAGAAGAGAGAAATAAACAAACATAAAATCTCACAGCGGAATGACAAAATATAATAATCAAATAACAGTTCATGAAGCTGTTTTACAAATAACATTTGATTACACTTTACAATACAGAATCAGAGTAACATATAACATAAATAAATAAATAAATAATGCAGCGGAACAACATGATGCAGCAAAATAAATAATACTAGTATAAAATATTCGTCTTCTTTCTCCAGAAAAGTAGTCTTCTTTACACTGAAAAGCTCATACTGACCCAAGCATAATGAAAAGACAAAACACTCAAGTCAGAACTAAAAGATCTTATGTAAGTTAAATCAATAGTAAATAAATATGAGTGTAATGGCTTCAGAGATGTTTACGGGGTTTGACATCTCCTATCTAGTGTCAACGTGAGTGCAATAACTTAAGGGATGTTCAGGATTACCATCTCCTAAGGATCCGTTAAACTATCTACTATGTAATACAATACGCTATTATAATAGTGTCTACAGTAAAGTAAAGTATTAAAATAGCATTAAGGCGTTACCCATATCCCTCTTAACACATTTTTATATATTCCCGTAGTCTATACAGATACTGTAAGCCCCACCACTGATGGGATACTCAGGGAGCACTCCATAGGTAGGGTACAAACCAAACTCAAAAAAGGCATGATAAGGATGTGATAAGGCACGCGAGGCAATGCCCAGGGTAGGATGCTACCGTTTTGCAGATCCGGACTGGTGGTAACGCATAGCAGCTATTATCGTCCACCTCGGAACACACTCCCATAATCAAAATCAAGGGGTGGCCAGGGTCAGACCGAGTATTACAGATTTTCAGGTAAGGACATTCTGGAGCTCAAGAGTCGAGCTGGATGGCAGGAACGTATGGAGTGTTTCTACTGTGTTATATTATTGTATATCTGAGACTTGATAATTGTGTATATCCAGTGTTTGTATAAATGTGTAACATTGATGTATTAAAATGTAATCGACAGATATAATATTGTTTTGTAAATTGTTATTATTTATTATTATATTTTATCCGCTGCGAATGTGAGATATTGATGTTTTTGATCTTCTTCTTCTTCTATCTCTTTCTTCTTTTTCATAACTATCTGGAATTTTCGGGTTCGAAAATTTCCGGGTCGTTACAGTTGAAAGTCATAATATGGTATCGAAGAAATGTGCCCGATAGGAGGAGCGACCTCACTTGGCCCGGCATGGCTCCTATTTTAGCCACATCTGCTGACTCATGGGAGTCAGGGCTACGTAAATACCTCATACAGAATCGTTTGCCAAACCATCATACTTCATTCTTGAATTTCCACCACGTAAACAGTTGTTAAAGTGGTTTTTGTTATTGGCAGAGAGTATGACAATATCCGATCCATGTCTCTTTAACAACCAAACGCTTATTTCACACCGGATGGTTCTTTTACATTTCAAAAGTCAATTCATAATTGATATCAAAATATAATATTTGATTCAAACATATCACTTTCGATCCTCAGCTTCGCACCCCGTTCTCATGCACGTGATAGCTCACGCGTGGCCAGGCGCCACCACCTCGCATCCAAAATGCAGCCACTGCCGCCACAAATATAAACCCTAGGCGAATTATAGACCGATCCAACCATCAATCGTCCAAAGAAACGGCACCGATGCACTCTACGTGTCACTGTCTACGCTGCAGCACATTTGAATCGACGATCCATTGAAGTTGATCAAAATCCGATGAACTACCAAGAATTAGTCACCCATTTCTGGGCAAACTATGATCAGTATCGAAAAACAAATCATTGCAGAAGATTGCGCTCATCGAGAGCTTTCCAACGATATATAATTTGATATAGTTTGAGGAGTTTAATTTTTCGATTTGATTTTGATTTGCAATTTGGATCTAGGAAATAGAGTTTCCGCCATTGAGAAGGAGAAGCAGACAGATGGAATTGTACGTACTAAGATAAGATATAAAAAGGCTGTTAGGGTTTTGAAAGATCTATTTATATGAACGATGCCCAATAAGAAAATAAACACATAGAATTTGTACGAACGACAATAGCGACCCGAAAAGCCCGTTCCGCTTTCGAAACGAAAGTGGGTCATCTCATATATCAAATAGATGTTTTCAATATTTTTAAACTCAATGGAACAGGTTTCAAGTCCTAATTCCATCGTATGAAGAAGTTAGCTTTTAAAATCAGTTTATTTCAAATTGAATTCAATTAAATTGATTTCTACGCGTTTCAAGCCCGTGCGATCAAACGACAAATCCAATCGCTACGAAACTTGAAATCTTACGATAATTCACCATTATGGATCCTATGAAACTAGTTTTGTCAAAATCCGAGACAGTGGCCAAAATGACTATTTTCACGTTATTTAAGTAAATTATTATTAAATTGATTTTACCACTTTTCAAATTCAAATTTAATAACTAACAAATTTTATCATTTTTTATTACTTAGTAATTTATAATCCTTTAAACAAATTTCCACATCAATTCAATGTTGAATATTACACTAATTACAGTGTTCAGTTTCACTGTAAATTCATTAATTGTAATTTAAAAATCCCAATAAACTCATTTATCTTGATTTCACTCTTATTATTAAATCAATTATTGCCTTATGAATATAATTGACATTACTATACATTTTATTACATTCACATTTTACAGTTATCGTCTTAACTCATATTAACGTAATATTTAATTATATTTAATTGCAATTGATTTCCAATTTAATTCAATAGATTAAATAAATGGATAACAATTAACAATTGTCACCTTTTTAATTAATTTAGTCACAATTATAAGTTTATTATTTACAAAAAAATGTTATAACTACTCACACAACACTAATTTTTACCCAATTACAATTAATTACATATTATTTCACCAATTAATACAACATTTGGTTTATTTCCTTATTAGCAATTTATAACCAAATTTTATGTTTACAATCATTTCAATTAATTGAAATCTCATTAAAATAATTATCAATTGCCTTAAATTAACATTATTAAATTTCATTCTAGTTATTATTCTCATCAATAAATCAAAAAATTTAATTTCTTCCAATATTAAATTAAAAAAACTTATTAAATTCAAAAATTTAATTATCAAAAAAATGCGGGTCGTTACACTCTCCCCCACTCAAAACTTTTCGTCCTCGAAAAGGAAAAAGAAGAAATTAAGGAATTGATATACCTTATTCAAAGCATTCAATTTATAACAATTAATTTACATAATTAAGTAATTTAAAAAAATATAAATTTATATACAATTAAATCCTTTCATGTTCAAGTTAATAAAAGTTTGAAAAACATTTTCAAATAAAATTTTGAAGTCCAAAATTCACGGAAAATTTCGGCAGAGTCTCATTTGTATGGAGAAGTCCGGGAGAAATAATAATATAATAATAACCAAATATATATATATATATATCATATTTCATAATAAAATATCCCAAATCACAGGAAAACAATATGATATCGCTATAAAACCGTATTCCGAAAACGTACATATTTGTCGCGCAAACAACGCTTATTTATGAAACCAAAAGCAGTAGCTATTGCTTCCATAACCTGTATTTCACTTATATAATCCAAAGGAGTTAATAATTATATGAAAGAGAAATATTTATATTGTTTCAATTAACAACAAACAAATCAACACAACAGAACAATAGTCACTTGCAACAAAACCATACAATCATCATATGAAATCAAGGAAATCAGCCATCCATTCATAACAACCAATACAAATGGTTTGTTCGGGTTCAGGAAATTTTAATCGTATAAAATGATAAATAAACTACTAAGCATACCATACACTCAACAGTCTTAGATAAAACTTGTGACGACCCGGAATTTTTGTATATTTGAAATGTGAATATTTAAGTTATTTTAAATATTCGAAGGTTAAATATTAACTTTAATTTCAAATATACAGTATTTATTTGGATAATTAATTATTAAATTTAATTATCGGGATCGGGTTTGCTACATTACAGCGTGATAGGGGGTTCTCGCTTCGCGGTTTGGTGGCGAACGGGAGACTCTTACCCCTACATGCCCCCGGGGGTAGTATAAGGCCTTGCGGGGTTGGTTGCGAGTCGAGAGGCTGGCCGTAAAAGCAAACCCGAGGTATCACTGTGAGCCACAGCGGGGCTGGGATGGTTGAAAAGCCTACCGGTCGTGAGCCGTTGCTGATGGTTGAAAAGCCTAGGACGTCACAAAACTTAATAGATTATTTATACATCTTTATACAGTTTGAAGTATCCTTTCCCAACCATCGCATAAGCCAAAACAAACAATAATTTCAAATATCATTTAAGTTTTTCTTATTAATCTCCTTTCATATTATTTATTGTTCTTTAGTTTCATTCATTCATACAGTGCTTATTTTATTAACTTACATTCATCACCAACAAAATTCATTTTCCATTCATTTATACAATGACATTTTCCTCTTTTCATTACTTTACATTCATTTCTTACATAAGTTAATTCCATTTCAATTATTTAGGTTATCCATTATTATGTAAGCCTTTTTACAATTTACTTCACCATTAATAGATTATTTCTTTTAACATCCATTTCTTCCATATATAGTATTATTAAGTATTAAATCCATTTCTAAATCATTTCAACATTTTCTGAAGTTATAATCATTCAATTAATATAGTATTCACTTTCACTATTCAATATGATTATAAATAGCTTAAAATGTTAAGTTTAAATCATTTACTTATGGTATTCACTCTTTCTATAATTTTAATTAGTAACATTTTAAATTATAAACTTAAGTTTATAACAATTTATAACATCATAATTCTTATTTATAGGAGTAATTCCATTGAACACCTTCATTACCAAAGTTTTACTCGTATAATATTCTATCACATATTCTATTTAACACTAAAACTTCTAACATTTTGGTAAGTTATATATATATATATATATGTGTGTGTGTGTGTGTGTCTTTTAGAATGTAATTATTTGTTACACGAGTTCATCTTATTCATTTTAGTTAACAAAATGTTCAATATTTACATTTTCTTATTTTTCATATCATTTTGATTTGCAATTTTCAAATTTCCAAGTTCTTATATATTTCATTAATTACTTAGCATCCAGTTTCTAATTACACAATTTAGAAGTTTCCAATTATTAAAATAATCAAGATTTCGTTCTATTACAATAACTGAAAACTACTAATTATCAAAGAGTTTAAGAACTAAATTCTGGATTCATTTCAGTCAAATTATATATTTATATCCTTTATAGATCAAATCATATTTAGGAATTCAAAATTAAGATTTATTCATCAAAACAGATGTGTAGTAAAACTACTACAGCAGTCTTCCCACTTTGAAACTCGAAAATGAATGTCGATGATGCGTGCACTCATCATCGAAATTATTTTCCAACGACAGAGAGGGGAGTACAGAACTTATTTTCTTTAAGACTTCTTTTTAAAACATTTCTTTCAAATCAATTTGAAATATTTATAATAGAAAATACTTCCAAATAATAATATATGGTATTCCAAAATCTTTCGAAAGAAATTTTCAAAATCCTGGAACTTAAGTTCTCAAAATTTCAATTTATATTCGTTTTATTTGTAAACCCTATTTTACAATTCAATATTTATAAAATTTCACTACCTAACCACAAACATATTACATCCAACTATATCATTTATAAAGATTATTATTTTATATACAAAATATAATACTAGGCTAAATTATTTCATTTACCTGTATTTCAAAACAATATTGTGTCGGTCCGCCCTATTAAGTGTTTAGAATCTCTATTGATGCCATAGCGTCCTATGTACCGATCAGAATTTATAAATACCCAACAGAACAAATTAACACAATACAAAACATTTTATAATACTAACAAGTACGCTCTCTCACATATAGACACTCAACGACTCATTCTAGAGTATTACTACCCTATTTCTAATCAGTCAGACCCCACAAAGAAAAAGTTATCGCTAAACCTGGCTCTGATACCAAATGTAACGACCCACCTTTTTGGATAGTTTAAATTGACAATAAACCACACATGTCAAACTCAAACCATTCAAAAGGGAGGATTGTTATGGGGTAAATAAGAAAAAGAAGAGAAAGAAATAAACAAACACAGAATCTCACAGTGGAATGACAAAATATAATAATCAAATAACAGTTCATGAAGCTGTTTTACAAATAACATTTGATTATAATTTACAATAAAGAATCAGAGTAACATACAACGGGAATAAATAAATAATGCAGCCGAACAACATGATGAAGTGGAATAAATAAAATAAATAATAATAGTATAAAATCTTCGTCTTCGTTCTCCAGAAAAGTAGTCTTCTATACACTGAAAAGCTCAGACTGACCCGAGGTAATGAAAAGACAAAACACTCGAGTCAGAACTAAAAGATTTTATGTAAGTTAAATCAACAATAAATAAATATGAGTGTAACGGCTTCAGAGATGTTTGCAGGGTTTGACATTTCCTATCCAATGTCAACGTGAGTGCAATAACTTAAGGAAAGTTTGGGATTACCATCTCCTAAGGATCCATTAAACTATCTATTATGCAGTACAATACGCTATTATAATAGTGTCTACAATAAAGTAAAGTATTAAAATAGCGTTAAGGCGTTACCCATATCCCCCTTAACACATTTTTATATATTCCCGTAGTCTATATAGATATCGTAAGCCCTACCACTGATGAGATACTCAAGGAGCACTCCATCGGTACGGTACAAACCAAACTCGTAAAAGGCGTGATAAGGCATGTGACAAGGCACGCGAGGCAATGCCCGGGGTAGGTTACTACCGTTTTGTGGATCCGGACTGGTGGTAACGCATAACAGCTACTACCGCCCACCTCGGAACACACTCCCATAATCAAAATCGAAGGGTGGCCACCAAATCAATTATAAAGTCATAATATGGTATCAAAGAAATGTGCCCGATAGGAGGAGCGACCTCACTTGGCATGACATGGCTCCTGTTTTAGCCACATCAAGTCGACGCATGGGAGTTAGGGCTACATAAATACCTCAAACAGAATCGTTCGCCGAACTATCCTACTTCATTCTAGAATTTCCACCATGTACATAGTTGTTAAAGTGGTTTTTGGTATTGGCAAAGAGTATGATAATATCTGATCCCGGTCTCTTTAACAACTAAACGCTTATTTCACACCGGACGGTTCTTTTACATTTTCAAAACTGATTCATAACTGATATCAAAATATCATATTCACTTTCAAAATCATAATTTTTTCCAAAATCATACTTCCAAAATAGGTTAAACCCCCATTTCAAAATCATCATATTCAATCAAATATGTCATTTAAATCCCAACTTAGGTTATAACATCATTTAACCGTATTTGCTTTTAAATCAAGGATTTAAATATAAACACTTCCACTTTACACAATCTGAAATTCAGAAAATAGTTTAGATAGTTTAGCATAGTTTAAATAACTTTAAAATAGATTAAATAGATTTAAAATAAATTAAAATAGGTTAATTAGTTTAAAATAGGTTAAAATAGAATAAAATATATTAAATGGATTAAAATAAATTAAATATATTAAAATAGATAAAAATAAATTAAAATAGTTTAAATTGATTAAAATAGTTGAAATAGATTAAATTAGTTTAATAGTTTGAAAATCTTAAAAATCAGGATTTTTTAAAATAATATATTTCTATACGGTTTATATTAAAATAATAAACTTGAAATTAACATCAAATTTAACTATTTCTTTCATTTCAACAAATCTGGACCATATCCAGATTTCAAACCAAATTTCAAATTTTGCAATATTAATTTAAGCTATTCCAATTTCAATAGATTTCAAAGTTACAATTTCAAACGTTTCCAATAACTCCATTTCGATAAATTTCAGTTATATTTCAAATTCAGCTTTGAAATTTCCACTTTTATTCTTTTAAACAATTCATTTAAACCAACTCCAATTTCAACATTTAAATTCGGATTTTCGAAAATAATTCAGTTTATGTAAACCAATTTTTCCAAAATATCATTTAACTGAATTCAAAAATTAAGGATTTAAATCATTTAATTTAACCAATCCGGTGTCCGTATATAATTTTCTACCCTATGGTCAAGTGATACGGTTGTATATCATTTCAACCTGCAATAATTTAAATTTACGGGTACATATCATTTCAACCCGCAATCCCAAAATAAAATAAAATCCATGAAATCGCTCGGGTTTATCATTTCAACCCACCCTAATCTATAGATCGTTCTGGTATGTATCATTTCAACCCATAGAGATTTTCTAATAATAAACTAAGGGAACTTGCAGTCATCCAATATCAACACTCAAACATCCATCACAATCACCATTCAATCAACCAATAAATAACATCAAGTAACTGATTATCATCAATGGGTATTCAATTGACAATTAAATTTAATATTAATTAAATGACAATCAAATTAGGAAAAATTCAGATTTAACTGGAATGACAATTTAAATATACCAAACATCAACCAATCAATTTCTACTCACATCATAAATTTAATCTAACTAACATAAGATAATTTAGTAGTTGTGAGTGAGTTAAAACACTCACCTTTGATTTCAAATCGATTTGAAATCCAAAATAAGGCCCAAATTTGAACGTTCTCAGAATTCGTCAAAACCAGTGCCAAAATGTCCTGAATTTCGATACGATCCCAATGAAATAACCTGCGCTCAAATCCGACCTCGTACATAAAAGATATTAAGATTAGAACATTTACGATTATATTATAAATAAATAATTAAATAAAACCGAGCTTTACACGTCATCACCTAATCTCCTTCCAGACTTCCGTTCGAGACCCTACAGGCTATAAGAACCATCGTGAGAAACATGAAGCCGCCGTAGAATTCGAGACAGTGGCCAAAATGGCTATTTTCACGTTATTTAAGTAAATTATTATGAAATTGATTTTACCACTTTTCAAATTCAAATTTAATAACTAACAACTTTTATCATTTTTGATTACTTAGTAATTTATAATCCTTTAAACAAATTTCCATAACAATTCAATGTTGAATATTACGCTAATTACAGCGTTAAGTTTCACTGTAAATTCATAAACTGTAATTTAAAAATCCCAATAAATTCATTTATCTTGATTTCACTCTTATTATTAAATCAATTATTGCCTTATGAATACAATTGACATTACTATACATTTTATTACATTCACATTTTACAGTTATCGTCTTAACTCATATTAATGTAATACTTAATTACATTTTATTGCAATTGATTTCCAATTTAATTCACTAGATTAAATAAATGGATAACAATTAACAATTTTCACCTTTTTACTTAATTTAATCACATTTATAAGTTTATTATCTACAAACAAAAGTTATAACTACTCACACAACACTGATTTTTATCCAATTACAATTAATTACATATTATTTCACCAGTTAATACAACATTTGGTTTATTTCTTTATTAGCAATTTATAACCAAATTTCATGTTTACAATCATTTCAATTAATTGAAATCTCATTAAAATAATTATCAATTGCCTTAAATTAACATTATTAAATTTCATTCTAGTTATTATTCTCATCAATAAATAAATAAAATTAATTTCTTCCAATATTGAATTACAAAATCTTATTCAATTCAAAAATTTTATTATCAAAAAAATGCGGGTCGTCACACCCATTCTTTAAATTTTGACCAAACTTCATTAACATAAAACATTAATGTAACTTAACTATCAATTTTAAAATTATCAAAATATTGTTCTTTCTTATTTTCTAGTTTGAAAATAAGTTTACACAAATATTTCACATCCTTTAAAATAATATAACATCTTTTTATAGTTTAGGCCACTAAGTATTTAAGGTGTTTAAAAGACATCCAACTTATTTAATTTCTTAGAATAAGGATTTGAAATAATTTAAAGACTTCCTTTATTTTATATATTAAAAACCCACAATTTACTTTCATTTTATTGAAGAAAAAAAATTCTCCAAGAATTATTTTTCCACACCATGAAAAATTACAATTATTCAATCAATACTTAATTTTTTAATTCCTTCCAATTAAAATTTCTATATTTGAAATTCATTAACTAGGAAAGCCAACTTCTAATAAGAAGTTGCATATATAATCAAACCAAAAGAATTGTCTTTTCTCTCTACTAAAATATTTATCTTATCTAACTTCATTTTCTTTGCTTTACGAAAGAAATTCTATATCTCATTATTATGATTATTTTGTAAAGCTATTTAAACATCAAATACTTTTTATTTACTAAAATTAGAGTTTTCAAAAATTAAACCATTTATTTCAATCACTACGACAAAATTCAATCTTTCTACTATAACCATTTTAAAGTGAAATGAATCTCTATCCTTCTATTCTCCTCTCATCACTAATTTATCATCATGTTTATTTTTCAAAAAAAATCCAAATAATACTTTTAAAATTTTGTCTTTTCAAATAATATAATGGCTTCTTACAGTAATTATTTATGCCAAATCTTATTTATACAATTTATCCTTCTAATTTCAAACTATCAAATACAAAGTTCCATTCTCTTCAATTATTTGGAAATTTCCAAAATTTGTTTACCAAAACATCCTTTATATCAACTTATCTTTATATTAGAACTCTTATATAAAGTTTTAACATCCATTTAGAACGTAATATGATATACACAACAAATAAAAACCATCACACTTAATTCATTTTAGCATATATATAATAAATGAACATATACACTTTTACATATATCAAATACTAAAATGACGCTACCTCGCCATCTATTTATAGCGAATTGTTTTGTCAAATGGTTGCAATGTTGACTGTAAAATCAATATTGCCTCGCCAGTGATCTCTGCTATTGCTAATGCTTGGTGGTTGCACACGTCATCCAAAATTAATGCATATTATGCATCTTTACTGCTTTCGTTATAATTTTCTAATACCATCAATTTTTTTTAAAATGCACACATATATATATAACTATTTTTATAGAAGATCACTATTCTTCTTAATTTATTTCTCAAATAAGATTATTCAATTCCAAATCAATTGCTTAATATTATTATCAAAACTCAATATAATATCTTCTTTTTAAAATATTATTCATCTTCAAAATACCATCCCTTAAAATCATTATTTATTATCAAGATTTCAAATGATACTTCACTCCAAATAAAATATATAGTTCATTAAATCTCTTAAAATATTTTTTATCTTTAAAACTTTTTCATTCAAAAATTAATTATATATGCATATATATATATATGTATGTATGTATGTATGTGTATGTGTATGTGTATGTGTATGTGTATGTGTGTGTGTCTCAAAATCATTTATTCCATTTTAAAGTAATACTTGACTGACTTAAAACTTTATTTCCTTTTTAAATATTATTGGTAACACATTCATAATTATTTATAATACTTTAAATTTTATATCTCAAAATACTATGTCATCCTAGTGTTTAGGAATCCCTATTGATAACGTTGATCGGACGCATAAATCAGAATTCTTAAAGCACTCAATGGACAAATTAACACAAACTAATTTCCAAAAATTTCTTTATCACTATCTATATTTTCATTCAAATGATAACCTACTAATAACAATTCCATAATACAACCATTCATCCATGCATACATCATGCAATTATCTTATTTCACTTCTATCTTAGTATTCAATTACTTATATGCATAAATTAATTTTTCATTTATACAAAGTAAAATTTTCAATATCCTTTGCGGTATGTACACTACTGAAGATACCGCAAAGTCTTATCATTAATATCGAGTAGGTTTCTAAACTTTAAGTGATGATTCCTACTCAATACTAATTTTAATCAATTACTTATAATTTCAAACAATCCAGACCATCAACCAATCAAACCTATTTAAGCAAACTAATCACAATGCTAATCGAAAAGCAGTCTGTCAACTTCTGCTGTGCAACTCTGATAACTAACGGATCATGACACCACTACTCAACCCTAAACTTTAAAGTCATTTTTATAACTGTAATCTTTAAAGTAATTCTAAATTTTTTACAAGTACGTCCTAATGATTATTCCCAATAATCATTTATACTTATATCTAAATAGGAAATAAATCCTAAATTCTACCTAGCACACCCAAAGGACGGGACTCTAAGTCTGTGTAAGCTAAGATTCATGTTTCTTACATTTATATTATTCTGAAACTCGGCTCTGATACCAACATATAATGCCCAACCTTTATACCTATATTACCCAAGAATATTACAAGTAATATTGTCGAGTACTATAGAAAATAAGGTTGGGTAGGAACCACCATACGTGTCTATTTCCTTGGGTTAACACTATCACATTAACTTTTACCTTATAACTCCATATACAAACCTAAATAGTCTTGGAACAAAGCAATAAACACGTTGGCCCAATTAGAACAGAATAATATATCTCATAATATATAACACAGAATCACATGTCACAACGAAAATATAATAGACTAAATATTCCTTTATAAGGCGAGTCTACAAAAAGAAAACAGTAGACAGTCATATACAAACATATACATGTATAGACTATAACTGGTCTTAAATATACATGACTACAAAAGTCTACAACATAAACAAACATACAACGAGTATATAAGCTAGACTTGAATGATACATCAACATATAAGTAACATCATATATAACTTCTTAAAATGAGTCCATCTACCTATCAAGTCTTGGTCTGACCTCATGAAACGACCCAAAAAGTTTTAACGATTTTATAACGTAATTAACTAAATTTTGCTTGAAATTAAATAATTAAATTTAACAATGAAACTTGATATTTGAAATACATCTATTTAGACATAGTAAAGGTCGGATTTTCATCAGAGAATATGGAAGTTTATTTTGTTGTGTAATTTTATTTAAATTTAAATCAGTTAATATTTGATGGAAACAAAATATTTTCGAAATCTAAATATTTTTATATAATAAAAATGTTTATCCTTTTCTCAGTGAGACGTCATAATTCATTTCGTCAAATTTGGAATTCTCTAGCTCCGTTTATCTTATTTTCGATGAATTTGCAGCAGTTTTGCAGCAAAACAATCGACTTTTGATAGGATTGACGTATCTATGATATATGTGTACCATTTTGTTCGTCTCGTCGTGCTAATCTTCGTAGTATATTCATTTGTCAATTTCGGCGTCCGGTACACGCAGAAATCTGCGAAACGGTTAGCCGTATCGGTACCCGTTTTTGAGCCTTTTGGCTTTCTTTGTCCTTTCAGTTATCCACCATGTAAACCAATTGCCATTTGCCTTTATTAATTTCAGAAATCAAGCTTGACCTTTGATATTCCCTATTCCCACTTTCCAATATAATACGGTACGTTTCATTTTCTCCTTTCTCTCTACCTCTCTGGGTTCTTCCATTTCTAAAAGAAATATATATAATATAATAAGGAGTAAAAGCTTATATTTCTATAGCCTATTTTTCTTCCTAATGCCTTGCTTACCCAATTGCAGTTCTCCACCTACCCTTGTCATAGTCGCCTTCCTTTTATCACGTCCTCCACCTCCATTGTAATTGCCGATCCACCTCTTTGCATCAAATTCCACCCAGCACTCCGCGACAACCCCAAAGCAAAGCATTCATCTTTGCTAAGCCTTCTTTCCCTTGACAAATAGCACATCATCCATGTAATGACCCAAGATTTTAGGAATTTATTTTTGAAAATATAAATAAGTTTAAAATAATTTATAAACTAATTTTAAAAGAAAAGGGGGGAATTGATATGGCTTGATATGGTGTAACTATATGTGTGTACATGTGTGAATAGGAAATACACATGAATAGAAGCTTAATTCCTGAATGATATGAATGAACACAAGTTGATGTGTATGGAAAATATATATATATATATATAAATAGAGTAAATCCTTAAAAGCTATATACATAAATATATATATATATATGCTACTGATTGTATTTGAGTGTACATGTGCATATGTGTTCAGTAAAAATAATGTATAAATATATATAGGTGTACTAATTATTTCTGTAAGACTTATATATACATATATGTATGCTAATCAAATACCAGAGTTCAAATCAGTAAAATAAAAATATACAAATATATTTTAAATTATAGGCAGAAAGAAAAGAATGAAGATATAAAAGGAGTAATCCTTTTATAAATAAATAAGGGAAGTACATGCTATTTAAGTGAAAGATAAAAATAGAAAAAAAAGATAAAACAGAGATATACTTTGTTTAGGTAGAATTAGGAAGAACACTTGATATATGTATATATATAATAACTAATGGAAATCAAGTCACACTTTTAGCATGATAATAGACAAGAGGAAAAGCATTTTCTGGAAAAGTAAAATTTCTGAAAATAACCAAAATGATAAAACCACTTTTCTCTTCACAAACTTGAGCCGAGTAGGGTAAGATTTTGGTTTTAAACAAAATGCAAATGGCATGATTTCTGATAGGCAAAAATGAATTTAGCTAGCAACTTAAACCCTAAGAAGAACCCTGCATAAATAAGCAGTGATAAGAGGAGCCTTCTTTTCTTCCCTAATAGCTCTTGAGAAAAAAATATATATCATCTAAATATAAAACCAGTGAAGAAAAGGGTTTGAAGGCAGAAGCATATCAATCAACTGAGAAGTGAAAGAGAGCTAGGTGAGAAAACTCACTCAAAAAAAATCTAAGGCACTAAGTCCTAATGAAGGCAGCCAGTTTACAAGTTGATTTTTCTTAAAAATGTATTTTCATATGTGGTTGTCTTTCTTTGATTTTAGAGATGAAAATGCTTTGATCTTTAGTTGGTTGTTCTGCTTGTTTTTCTTATATGAAAGTTCTAAGTATTATTAGTATACATGTTTTAAAAACCCAGATCTCTCTGATATGTTAATATTTAGGAAAATAAGTAAATACCCAGAGAATCAAATGATGAATATAGGCAAGTAGTGTTGGTTTTGGAACAACCCAGAAAATATAAATATGTTGAGCTGCAATATACTTGTGTATAGGTGCTGAGGCTTGAGACAAAAAGGAATTAGGGGTGCAATAGGGTTGCCTATGTGCTGATGCTCCTGATTCAATAAATAGTCATATACATAGCAAATAAATTTTGTGATTCAGTGAAACTTGGTCATTCTGAGTTTAACTTAAGCACAGATATTTGCAAAAAGAAAAACTCTCTCAAAAAGCCATAAGCCAATGTTAGTTGTCTATACCCCTTTTAAAATGCAAGAATATATATATATATGCAGAATCTTATTTAATAGACACCTATGTGTAATTGCCTGTTTGTCTTTGTTTGGTTATGAATGATATGGAATGCCATGACATGAATGCTTGTTTTAGTGAAATGATTCACTGAATGGTTTAGTCATGAAAAATCAAAAGAGATATTATTAACTTAAACTGATTAGGAAATGGGGTCAAGAGCACTGCAGGAATGACTTGTGTTCTTGAGTAATACAAGTTGGCACATGGCTTGTTTAAGTCCTGATATCTTTGTGTAATGGAGTGAATTAGTCCATTACAATGTGTCCATTGATTCATATAATTGTAGATGAGACCAAGATAGATGAATTTATCAATGTAAGAAAATTTGATATAAGGAGGAACTAGAGTTTTCCTGGAATGAAATCTAAGTAGGGAATAAATGATTTGATTCATTTTGGTGATTTCCCTGTTTTGCATGGATGTTTATTTGATTTATGACTGAGTTGTATGAATGTATGACTGTACCATATCTTTTTAAGGTTTCTGGAAAGGAAGACTTAAGTGTGCACCTGCACACTGACACAGAACATGCACACCATGATTTATTTGTTTTCTAAAGGCAGGATATATATACATATATACATGTTTCAACTTTAACTTGATTTACAAATTGTTTTAGTGGATTTTCTCATACCAGACATGTGTCTGACCCTAGTGTGCTAATGGCATATGGGGTGTCTCATTTAATATGGGGCAGCTTCAAATGCATTTTCAGGGACTGCAGCAACTAAGTAGGAGTAGGAGCAAGGCTTTGAAAAGAAGATTATAGCTTGCTAAAATTAGTTAGATAAGAGCTTAAAAGATAAAATCTACATGTATTGTTATTTTTAAATTATGACTTGTATTAAGTACTAAATGATGGATTGATATTTTTCTAAGTATTTTGCTAAGGAATTGACTTGTAACTGAGTTTATAAAATTTGGATATTATCTGAAAAGTTGAAGAAGTTAATCTATGATTTTTGTATGTAAATCTGAGCAAGAATACTATGGTAAATGGGACGGTTATATTTTATAAATGTATTAGTCAATCTTGAGTCTTTGAAAAAGATTAAGTATTGGAAATCTGGATAGTGAGTCTCAAAATACAATATGGTCTATTCTTTCATCATGATATAAGCATATAAGAGTCTAAAGGCACAGAGAAAATGTGTTATGTGTCATCATATTTTGATAATGCAATTTGTACTATGCAAATGTTTTATACTTCACTCTTGAATAAAGGAAGAATCTGTATCTATAGGAGTTGAAAGTCATGTACAGGATAGTTTGTATATATGCAAGTTTAAACATGATTTGTTCAAATATTGCACATCAGTTACCTCTGCATTTTAACACAAAATCTGAACTCCTTTTACTCAAGCTATGTTCAAGTGCATTTTAAAACCCTATGGCTTATACCAGAACAAAGAGTCTGGCTGAACCATATTTTGGATACCCAGGTTCTCAGGAAACACATTCATGGTTGCATTTGATTTAGCTTAGCATCCTGGCATCAATGAATTAAGTTTTTGGAATATGATATCTCACTCAAAAATATTCCATAAAAGAGTTTGTACTCCAGACAGATTTTAAAGAAAAATCAAACATAGATAATGATATAAACTTATATCATTTTTCAGAGCATAAACACTACACCATCAATTTAAAGGCAATCATAACACAATTATAATGTTTTTAGGAATTACACTTCATTGAGAATACAGCAAGTAATCAAGGGTTAAAAATCATATTGTTACATATATGGATGGAATTTTAGAGTATGAATTAAATTGAACTATGGATGGATTGATTAAATTTAATCAATCAGATTATCCTTTTGTTTACCATAACTCTGATTAAACAAGAGAGGCACATGCATCTTCATATGTGTGTGCATATCTTTGTGAATACACTGATATGTCTATATTAGTAAAGATTTTGATCCTGGATAAGTTGTTTATTTGATAAAAGGAAAAATGACTCTAGGCTTTAGAAATATATATAATATATATATATATATCTATGTAAAAAAAATCCTTACAAATTAAGGCATAAAAGAGAGGGTCATTTCATTTGGCATCAGAGCTATGTTACTAAAACATAGTTGAAAAATTGAAATCAAATTCTTCTTTGAAACTAAAAACTTAAGAAACAAAATATATAAGTAAAATATTTTGTAGGGATTGATCACTGGATGATCAAGTTTGAGCTAGAAAAAAAAACTAACCAGCTATATAAATTATTACTAGCAAACTATGGTAGGAAGACCACCAAATCAGGGAGCAGGATCCTCCAATGCACCACCAATGGTCAATCTACAAGATTTGGTGAGAGCATTTAGGGATGAGGCAGGACAAAGGCAAGAAAATCCCCATGAAGTGCTCTCAAAATTACTCAAGACTTATACTCATTTAGGAGGCAAAATCTTTGAAGGGACAGAAAGTGTTATGGAAATTCAAGCATGGTTGAGAACATTGGATAGGATTTTCAATGACATGCAGCTTGATGATCAAAGGAAGAGGCAAGTGGCTTCAAGATAGCTGAAAGGAGTAGCTTTAAGCTGGTGGGAAGTAATCATTACAGGGAGAAATGAGAATGAAATCACTTGGAATCAATTCAAGGAGATGTTGGAAGCAAGATTTGTACCAGCATCAGCTAAGACCACTTTACTAGAAGAATTTATTAGACTCAGGCAAGGAACTTTGAATGTCACTAAATACACTCAAAAGTTTGGGGGGCTTTCCACATATGGAGCAATGCTAGTGGCAGATGAAGCATCCAAAAATGATAGATACATTAAAGGTTTGAATCCCAGGACTTAGCAGAGCCATGTTACCTTATGCTGACAGGACTTTTGATCAAGTAATAGACTTGGCTTTGAGATTAGAGCAGCATGACAAGGAAAGGGAGAAGTTTAGAAATTTTAAGAATAATAACACTAAGAAGGGTAAGGGGAGATATCACCCTTATGATAAGAAGAAAGAAGAGGCCAGTAACAAAGGCACTGGAGATATCAAAGCTAAGGAAACCAAGAAGAAAATTGTGTGTCATCAATGTGGAAAGGAAGGACACATCAAACCAAGATGTCCAGAATTGAAAGGAGGAGCTATCAATTGCTATCTATGTGGGAAAGAGGGGCATATGAAGAGAAATTGTCCTGAGTATAAACAGCAAGAAAGATTGGCAAACTTGGAAGGCAAAGGCAAATCCACAGTGGAGATTAATGCTGAAAATCACAGTCAAGTGGAAGGTACACTATTTATTTGCACCATACCCATAGCAGTAGTATATGATACTGGGGTAACTCACTCTTTGATTTCTTATGAACTAGTTAAAATGCTAAAATTGAATTGCATATTGATTGAAACCCCATTGCATATACAAAGTCCACTGGGGAGTTCTAGTGTTTTAAATATGATTTGTGTGGATGTGGAATTAAACATAGGAGGAGATACTTTTATTTCCAATTTATATGTTTTAAACTACCCAAACATAGGTGTTATATTGGGGGTAGACTGGTTAAGGCAATTTAAAGCCATAATTAACTTGGATTCATCCACCATATCATTGCAAAACCTTAGAGGCCAGAGAATCACAATTTTGTGTGAAGTAGCTAAGGAAAGAAAATTGTATCATTTAATTGGCTTGGAAAAAGATTTCAGTGAACTTACTATTGAAGAAATTCCCATAGTCAATGAATACTTGGATGTGTTTAGGGAGGTTAAGGGTGTTCCAAACCATAGACCAGTGGAATTCCAAATTCATTTAGTTCCAGGAGCAAGCCCAGTGATTAAAAGGCCAACTAGAATGGGGCCAAATGAACTAAAAGAATTAAAGAAACAGTTAGAGGAATTAGAAGAAAAGGGTTTTATAAGACCAAGTAATTCTTGCTGGGGAGCACCAGTGGTATTTGTTAAGAAACAAGATGGTTCCTTAAGACTTTGTATAGATTATAGAGAATTGAACAAAGTAACTATTAAAAATAAATACCCATTGCCAAGAATAGATGATCTTTTTAATCAGTTAGCTGGGGCAAGAGTGTTTTCTAGACTAGATTTAGCATCTGGTTTGCATCAAATGAAGGTGGAGGAGTCAAGTATCAAGTACACTGCCTTTAACACTAGGTATGGGTTGTATGAATTTCTGGTTATGCCATTTGGCTTGACTAATGCACCATCATACTTTGTAGATTTAATGAACAGAACCTTTAGAGATTATTTGGACAAATTCGTGCTGATTTTTATAGATGACATTTTAATTTATTCCAAAACAGTGGAAGAACATAAAAGTCATTTGCATCTAGTTTTGTCTAGATTGAGGGAAAAAGATTTAAAGGCAAAATTTTCAAAATGTGCATTTTGGAAAGAGGAAGTACATTTCCTTGGCCATGTCATTTCTGCCAAAGGAATTTCTATGAACCCCAATAAAGTAATAGCTATTCAAGCATGGAAGAGGCCTAGCACTGTGAGTGAAGTGAGATCATTTATGGGGATGGCAGGATATTATAGGAGATTTATAAAAGATTTTTCAAAAATTTCTACACCACTCACTAACCTAACCAGAAAAAATCAAGCTTTTGTTTGGTCAGAGAAGTGTGAGAAGTCTTTTGAACAGTTGAAGGAGGCATTGGTGAATGCTCAAATCTTGAAAGTACCCCAGGGAAATGAAGAATTAGTTGTATACACTGATGCTAGTGGGTTTGGCTTGGGTGCAGTGTTGATGCAACAAGGCCAAGTCATTGCATATGCATCCAGACAACTCAAACCCCATGAAGTAAGGTATGCCACACATGATCTTGAATTAGCAGCTGTGATCTATGCTTTGAAACTTTGGAGACATTATTTGTTAGGAACTAAGTTTGAACTTTACACTGACCACAAGTCTTTAAAGTATTTATTTTCACAAAAAGATTTAAACATGAGGCAACATAGATGGGTGGAGTTCTTAGCTGCTTATGACTTGGACATACTCTAAGCAAATAAAGTTGCAGATGCCTTGAGTAGACAACATGCTAAGTTAGCTATGTTGATGATGGAAGAATTTAAAGATTTGTCTATACTCACTGACTTGGAAATTGAAGCAAATAATAAGGTACAGATGGTACCAGTAGAAGGAGATCAGAGTAAAGGAAAATTGAGTTTAATGTCTCTGCAATCAGATTTAATTTTGAAGGTAGGAAAAATGCAAGAACAAGACACAAACTTATTGGAGAAGAAAATTCTCATATCAAAAGGGGAGGAAGTGACAAATTACCATATTGATAAAAATGGTTATTTAAGAAACCAGAATAGAATATGTGTTCCAGAAAACATGGTGTAACGACCCGGTATTTTCAACCATTCGCATCCATTATAAGTGTATAGGTAGATACTCATGCCGGAATTGAATTGCTCAAAATACCGCGTTGTAAATAAAAATTTGGCAAATCTCAGAATATACAGTAAATAAAATCCCAGATCACAGAGACAGAGTAATA
The DNA here is from genome assembly GCA_030737815.1 of Allium fistulosum. NCBI lineage: Eukaryota > Viridiplantae > Streptophyta > Magnoliopsida > Asparagales > Amaryllidaceae > Allium > Allium fistulosum. Next base: position 367,333,281 of record CM060907.1, read on the forward strand.
ATAATGCAGCGGAAGTAAAAGAGATAGTAGTCCATGAAGCTACTATATAATTACATCAGAGTTAATTAAGATACAATAGGAATACCAAGATACAACAGGAGTAACAGTATGAAAATTAGGTACAATTGGAATCAACTGGATAACAAAATGAATAGATATCTGGATCTTCAAAGCAAAACTCCAGCTCCAAAGGTGAGTCTCTAATGCTGTATCACTCAGTCTGACCCGAGCGTAAAGCAAAACACAAAACACTCGAGTCAGGACATACATACTTATATAATGTAAACCAACTCAAGTGAACTGTAATAAAGCTACAAGTAACTTAAAGAATGCTTGGGATCACCCATTCTTTAAGGATCCGTTAAACTATTTACTATGTAGTAATATATGCTATATACAGTAGTGTCTAATTAGTAAAGTATAATCATATAGAAAATAGCGTTAAGGGGATGGTGAACCTTAACGCGGTCGGATCTTTAAACCAAAATCGTAGTGGGCTCGATATGGTAAGTGACATGGCACAACTAGGTAATGCCAGGGTAGATATACCAATTACGCATCCGGGCTGGTGGTGACGCATAGCAGCCACTACCTCCCACCTCGAACAACACTCCCAAATCGCGGGGTGCACCCAAACAATCACAAAGTAATAGAATGGTATCGAAGAAGTGTGTCCGATAAGAGGTGCTACCTCCTTGGCCCATCAATCGCTCATGTTTTAGCCACATTATGCCAACTCACGGGAGTTGGGTCCACGTATATACCTTAGGATCGTCGCCACCATCCTACTTCATTCTGGAAACTCCACCGCGTACACAGTTATCAAAGTGGTTTTCGGTATCGACAGAGAGTATGTCCATATCCGATCCCGGTCTCTTTAACAACCAATCGTTATTATAACCCGTGGTTATAAATTTCATAATAGTTTATGTTTCAAATCAAAATACATCCTTTAAACCATTTCAAAATCATATCATTTATTTCAAACTAATACATACTTTCAAACCCAAAACATATCTATTCAAAACCAATTCAAAAATATATCATTTCCATTTCAAAACCAATTCAATAATATATCATTTCAATAAAACCGAAATTTCAAAATCACTGAATATTTCATTTAATTTATTAAACTTGAAATCTTCCTTTAAATTATCATAGCATTTTGGTAATGTAACCTTAAGGAATCATAGCATTTTTGGAATGTAATACTTTCCAATTTAACATTTTATATAATCAAAGTATTTATATACTTACAAATTTTTAACATGGTCATTTTATCATAGCCTTATAGTTAAATAAACTTTGTTACTGTAATATCCAATTTAATGCTGAAATTCTTATGTTAAGTTAAGAGTACCTTATTAACTTACATTATCATTACAATAAAGAAACTTTATTATTTTAGTCATTAAAATATGTCATTTACATTAATTAAAACTTACATATTAAATGTACTTTTTAACTTACATTTCTATTACAGTAAAGAGCATTTATCATTTAATCAATATTACACTAATTAAACTTACATTATCAAATGTACGTTTTAATTTACGTTTTCTTACAAAAAAGGCATTTATTATTTTAAATCAATATTACACTAATTAAACTTACATTATCAAATGTACGTTTTAATTTACGTTTTATTACAAAAAGGGCATTTATTATTTTAAATCAATATTACACAAATTAAGACTTACATGTTTCTTTCATTAATTAAGACTTTACATGTTTCTTTCAGTAGGTAAAACTTTACATGTTTCTTTCATTAATTAGAACTTTACACGTTTCTTTCATAAATTAAACTTTACATATTTCTTTCATTAATTAGAACTTTACACGTTTCTTTCATAAATTAAACTTTACATATTTCTTTCATTAATTAGAACTTTACACGTTTCTTTCATAAATTAAACTTTACATATTCTTTCATCTTTGTTATTGCAGTAAAGAACATTTCTTATATTAATCAATAAAAATATTAATTAAACTTACATCTCACATGTGTGTTTAACTTACATTTTTCCATTTTAAAATCATAGCTATTTATCTTACAAAACATAACATTTCACAAAAGAATATTTTATCATAGTTAATGTAACGACCCCAAATTTCTTAAGTATTTAAATTAATAATTAAATGAATTTATGAATTAAATTGACAATTAAATAAATTTTTGAATAAAAATTGTGAAATTAAATTGATTAAATGGAGCGAGTTTCCCCGATATCCAAGTATATTCTGAATAAATCATTTGAGATTAAAATATTGTAAATAGTGTATATGTGAGTATATGTGTGTATATTGAATGTATATATATATTTAGGTATATACGAGTAAATTTAATATATATATGTAGATATATATATTTCTATTTGAATTTAAAACTTAAATAAATGGTTTAATAATGATTGATAATAAGTATTGAGTTATAAATAGAATTAAAATGAGTAAGATAACAATAAATATTTAAACTAGGAATAGGAAATAAATTTGACCAATTCAAATAGATATACATATAAAAGATGAACTATAAAAAATATAAAGTAACACTTATGTAAATTCTAACAAAACAACATATAGAATAAAATAGGAATAAAAACAAACTAAAATAAGAAAAACCAAACTCTTTCAATACAAAGTAACAAACAAAATAAAATCAAAGCATAAGTATGTAGGCAGTAACTAGGAAAGTAATATTACCAAAGACAAGTTTGAAACAAAAGTACAAAGATGAGTATGATAATGGAAAACAAAGGCAACATTTTATATTTACAAAATCAGCTGGGTAATAAATGCTACATACCTTCATTTATGCAAGCCATAACAACATCATCTCAGCCGAAGTAATTCATTTTCATCAGCCAACAAAAATAGACTAAGCAAAGTAAGTAAAATATTTGTCAACAAAACAAATACACATTCAAACAAATAAAAGAAGAAAGTAATAAGAAGAAACAAAGTAAACATTTGTACAGCCGAGACAAGCAAGAGGAAAGAAAATATATATGAAAGCATTTAATGCAACATGCCTCTAGCCCATTGCCACTTCACCCATGCCATTGTACAAGGCAGCCCATAATGCAAACTACCTTCAGCCGAAAGGAAATTAAAAAAAATTGATATTGTACAAACTCATAAATGCAAGCCATCATGTTCAAGCATATCAGCCTCCAATTTGAGATAAAAATCTCTGGCCAAAGTATAAACAAAGGATTGCCAGTACATAACAAAAATATATCAACTTGTACTCATCTCCTACATATCAATTCTTCTCATATCAGTTCGTTCCATTTTAAACTGTAAAAAAAAAGAAAAGAAACTAAAGTATATCTTCTCCAATAAAACAAAACATCAGATAAATCAAAACAATTCAGTTTTCAAAGTCTTCCAGTTCAAAACCAATCAAGGCTTCAGCAATTTAAAGTTTCCAGATTCAAGCATTTATCAATTTTCCAGTTTCAATCTGTTTTCAAAAAGTGTGCTCTGTCCATCTCTTTAAAACGGTGAGCAACTTTGTTTCAGACTTCTTTGTTTTCACCAGTGAGTAAACATATCTTTAAAAAGTTTAAATCTATTTAACCAGTACAGACTTCATCATAAACTTAAATATGATTGTGATGTTCTGTGTTCTCTGAAAATTCATACAGGATGTATATTTGTTTCAAAAATAAAAGTCATTTGCTGTTAATCATTGTAAAGCTTTGATTTTTCAAAAATAATCAAGATGTTTAAAACTTAAAACAATAACCTGGAAATATTTTGTGGCTTGACAGTGTAACAGGGGTTCTGTGATTTCAAATTTGCAGTAAAAAGAAATCATATGTTCAAATTTGAATGTTTTATTTTGTGGATTTGAATATATATCTGAAATAAACATACCAAAGTAAGATTTTTAAAAAGCAACATGATAATTTTTTTTTAGTATTCATAGAGCAGTTAGTTTTTGAACAAAAATTGTATTTCTTTCAATTTCTAGTGTTTGAATCAATAATAAATATTGAAACTGGGACTGAAGCAAGTATAAATGAATGTGATCTCGAGAAAAATGTCAAATAATTTTTCTATTTCGTGGATTGAGAGGACGAAGCGTTTGTAGGGTTTAAGCACTGTGAAAATGGCGTATGGGTTTTTGGCTCGTGCACACTCGTCGAGGCGTTTAGTTGGACCGGACTTTGAGGGAAGACAAGTGGGACGGTGGAGCAGCTGTAGGAGGTGATCGCAAGACCTCCGGTGGCCAGTGGTGGCCACGCGAAGTGAATTTGTGAACTGGGTTGGTTTCCAGTTCGAGGGCGATAGCTCGATTTCGATTCGAGGCAAGTGATGGGGTTTTGATTCTTGGATTGAGTTGCATTGTTGATTTGTGATGTGCCGGAGATTGTCGCGATGATCAGAATCGTTCCGATGAACTGTGCATATGCACGCGTGTGTCTCTGTGCATTTGAAAATATAGTGGTTGGAGAAGAAAGAGGGAGCTCGAGTTCGAGCACGAGAAAAACATTATTTGGCTCGAAGCAAATGGTGGATAGTCTCGGGGAAAAGAAGATGGGGTGAGACTCGAAGTCAACCTTGGGGAAAATGCGTTTTGGCTCGGGTAGATTGCATGTTACAGGATTAAAAGCCTGTGAGTGTTAAATTTAAATCTGGGTTCATATTTAAATTCGAATCTTAGTTTTTGAAATAAAGGGAGATTTTAAATGGTTTGGATTTGACAATAAAGTTTTAAATTGTAGATAGGTTCTTAAGTTAAATCTGAATTAAAAATAATTTGAATCCTAGTTCTAAAATCAAAGAAATTTTAATATTTAAATTGTGTAAATTTACTTTGTGATGAGAATCAAAACATTTGTTAGAAAAGACTGATTAATAAATATGATTTATTTAATAAATGTGATAAATTTAAAGATGATAAATTTATGTAATTTATTTAAAGTTAATTTCCTAATATAAGCAATTAAGGGAAAACCAATTAATGAAAGTAGTTAATGGATAAATTCTCAATGAAATTTAAATAAAGGATAATCAATTAAGGGGTAATTAATTTTAAATAAGTAACTTAAAGGTAATCAATTACTTGAAAATAACTACTTGATAAAAGGTAATTAAATGATTAAAATTGATCAAGTCAATGATTAAAGAATAATTAATCAAAATAATTTGTAATTTATTAATAATTGATTAACCAGAATTAGAAATTTATTCATAAGAAATTAATCTGATTTGAATTAATCAGATAATAAATTTGACCCTACCTACGGATGCTTGAATTCTATTGAATGTTGATTTGATTGATATCCCTTATTTTGATGCTTTGTGATATATCCTGATTTATGTTGTGATCTGAGATGTAAATTCTATTTCTGTGATATGTTACTATGTGAATATGAAACCCTTGACCCATAGAACGACATTTGAGTATCGATGCGACAGGGAGTCGGATTCCAGTGGGTTATCCGAAACCCACATTGAATTGTATTGATGAATCTTTGTGACTGATAAATTTATTTTATCTATGAATCTGTGTATGAAGATAAGCGTTATTGATTATACCGCTTATCGATATATCTGTGATGATTGATGTTGCACTATTGTGTGTAAAACCCCTGGACTACACTATTACACACACAAATATGGATTTCACGTGGAAATCGGTTAAGTCACAGATAATTTAAATTTGATGTTTTTAAAATTGAAATTTTAATTTCAATTGATTTTGAAATTAGAAATTTGAGTTTAAAGTAAGAAGCTTTTGAAATGGAATTTTCAAAGATAAAAGTTATTTTAAATAACTTAATCGAGTTTTGAAAATTTAAATAGTTAGATTTAAATTTGGATTCAAGTTTGAAATTAAATCTATGATTTCGAAACTAGGGATAAAAGATGATATAAATGTGTTTGTATAAATTAAACCATTTTAAAAGTATAAGTTGGGAATTTGAATTTAAATCAAGGATTTCAACTCGTATGAATGAATCATATTTCCAAATTGAAAACTGTTGTTTTCAAATGATAAAAGCTTTTAGATAAGAAAAGAAATTCCAGTTTAAAGTAAAGGAATTTCAAGTGAATTGAAAAATGGATTTTCCAAGTTATGAATGAATTCTTTTTGAAAGCTATGAATTAAATCTGTTTATTTTTAACAGATTTAAAATGATGATTTATTTAACCCATTCGAAATGAAATTGTTTTGAAAACTGTAACGACCCGCCACTCATTCCACAGAATGACGCGTCATTAATAAGAAAGAAAGAGGTAGAAAATAGAAAAGAAGAGAAGAAAGAAGAAACAACAACAACGATCTCACAGCGGAACGAATAAATTATATTAATAACATAAAGAAACTATTACATAGTATACAACACTTATCAGAGTTTACACAACTATACAACACATACTAGACAGTTATAAACATCTGTCTAGATATTACAACTCAAATACAATACAAGACTCTAACACAGATATCAACACAGCGGAATACTATATCTACGAACGCCGAAGCCTCCTGCTCCATTGCTCCTCCACAATTCGTCAAAGCTAAACCTGAATCCCTTGACTACTCGTAAAAATTTGAGTACCCAAGAGTTTATAAAACAGAAATAAACAACTTGGGTCAGACATGGGTCTGGTGTGAGTAACAGGTTAAACTTGTTTAACTTCAAAACCTTTTGAAAGAAAAGGTATCACGTAAGACTCCCCACAAATAAACATGGGTAAGTTTTTACCTTACGCTAACCAAAACATTTGATAGGAAATTCGATTGTATTATAATAGGGTCTAGGGTTTTCAAATAAATATGAAATAGCCAAAATTGTTACATTATTAAATTCCAGCATACATAAGTATACAATCAAATCCGTTATCACTTATTGGAATTTGGATTTCCATACAATGGCAGAGCTACCGGGGTACCGCTCATCACAGTACGGGGCCTAGATCACCGTACCGAGGATCACTCCCAATCCCCTGCAACACAAAGCCGGAACCATCCCTTACTGGATAATTCCGAATAAAATCACCCCACAGATGGCCGTCGCCAACTGCACCACTAAGCCGAAATAAAAGAAGGAACTCTCTAGACAGGGATGACCTTACTCTCAGTGGGTGCTACCCACGAAGCCTTGCTGCACCTCCCCTGTTTTAGCCATTCCCGGTTGATGAGGCTTGAGGCTACGATTTACCTTTAAATCAGAACACACCACTTAGAATGCTCATCGTCCACCTGACGATGTTCTGATAGCATTCAATCCATACAAGTTCGTTCCGGGTTCGAACGAAACCGAAGGCATTATCTCGTTACACTCGTGTTGGAATCACCCTCAGAGTTAACGACAATAACCCTTGCACTCTGAATCTTCATCTTCACTTGAGATTCACGACCTATCGTAAATTTGGATCGATGTGGTATTCGGGTCTCCAGACCTGGAATTCCGGTATACGGAAACCCGATCCCGGTCTCATCGAAATCCAAAACGTATCTTTTAAGGCCAAGTTGTTTTAAGGTTAAAACAATTCAATTCTTATCTATATACACACAGATAGATAACTCAATAGATAATCTACATTATCATCCAAACAGAAAATTCATATTATCATTTCAATTCAACCAAAGCATCTATATCATAGATCAATCGTATCTCATCAGAGATATCAAACAATGCAAAGCATTCAATATCATTCATCATCCTTAAGTAATGATTTATCATCTCTAATCAATTTAAAGTGAATTAAATTAATTATTTCATTTTATAAATCCTTCTTACTTAATTATTAATTAAACCAATTAATTAATCATTATTCTAAGTATCTATCTTAATTAATCATTCCTGATTAATTACCCTTTAATTACTTTAAGTAATTAATACTTAATTAATCTCACAAATTAATTATCTTAAACCATTTCAGTAATTAATCTTTAATTACTTCATTAATTAATTAACTATATTTAATTACATTAATCCTTAATTAATTAAAATTAATTAATTACTTTAATCACTCATTATTTATTAATTAATCTTCATTAATCAATTCTTAATTACATCATTAATTATATTAATTAATGATCCTTAATTTTTCTTAATTAATTATCTTATTCAAATTAATAATTAATTAGTCCCATTTATTAATCACCTTTGATTAATCTCATTTAGTAATTAACTACCCTTAATTACTCTTCCATAAATTAATTACTCATTAATTAATTATCTTTTAATTAATCCCTTGATTAATTATTCAAAAGTAATTAACTCAAATTACTTTTATTATTAAATCATCTTCAGTTAATTGCATCCACTAATTAACTTAATTACTTTCCTAAGTAATTACACTTCATTAATTACATTTAAGTAATTATATTTATCACATCTCTAAATGATTATCTTAAATAAATTTAACTAATTAATTTAACTTAATCAAATTTATTTAATTAATTACCTTAAGTAATTAATTTCTTTAATTACTTTTATTAAGTAATTTATACTTAACCAATATTAATTAATTAATCTAATCATTTATTAATAACTTATACTTAATTAAACAAATGATCCTAAATCCCAAATTAACTAATACTTAATTAATTAACTTATAATCCTAATTATTTAATTAATTATCACTAACCATTAATTATTAAATTATTCTTAAATTACTTTATTTAAGAAATTTAGCTTTAATCAACTATTTATTAATTACAACTTAATAATTTCTTAATTACCAACTAATTTCTAATTACTAAATTAATTGCTTAATTAATCTTTAAATTAAAGTATTAACCTTTAACTACTTTAATTATTATTAACAAAGACTTTAAAACATTTACATTAAAATCTTTCTTTTAATTTATCTTAAATTAATGCTTTAAAATAAATTTCAATTTAACTTTAACCATATTTTGAATCTAATTTACAAAATCTTCTTAAATTCAAATGTTAAGAGAAACACTTAACATTTAAAAGATTTTTAAACCAATTTATTTAAATTCAAAATCTCTTTTTAAAATATACTTTTAACAATTTAAATTTGTTAAAACATTATTTTTATAAAACTTTATTTGTCTCAAATTCTAGGATACACATTTAAACTTGAACCCATACTTAAATTTGATTTAAATCTGGATTTAAATTCTATTTTCAAAGTTTAAACTCATTTTAAATTTTGAAAACACTGCCAGGTTATAAACTGTTATCACCAAAATTTACTCGAGCACATCTCAAATTTCCCCGAGTCAAACCCCACTACGCTTCGAGTTATTACGCGAGAATCTCGAGAAAGACTTGATACCTTCCTTCCTGTTTAAACCCAGACTAGCACACTGACACAACATCACCTGTACACGTGCACATTTTATCGCGACGACACCGACCATCGCTTCCATCGCCAGCATATCGACTTCGATCATCATCCACGATCACGACCTCCAGAACCACGATCAAACATCGCAGTCGAATTCGAGCATCACTATCCTCACCTGGAACCAGAAGTGCCACCATAAAAACTCCTCGAACTCACAACGCCGATCACCAGAGCACCTATGCTTCCAGCCTCACCTTCGCCATCCTCCGGACTTCCAATTTCCAAAACCCGGTGGAACTCGATCCACCCTATATGCCGTTGTGGAAAATTTCCTGATCATCACTAAAAACTAGGTCTACAGACTTTAGATGATCACCGCTGCCTCCCTAATGGTTAGAACATCTATCTGACATTTTTCCCTTAGCCTCTGATCACTGGACTACCACCAGATAGAACCCCATCCTTCCCAAGCAAGTAGATCATCAGAAAATGCCCAAAACACATTTTCTGATCAACCCCAAAATGCACATTCAAACCCAATCTAGAAACTAAGGTTTTACTTCTAAAAATTATGATTTCGAATAATATTTCAGTTTATAGTCCTGGATTTCTAAATTAAGATATTTGAATTTCCACTTATTTTAAATTTGTTCTGTTCTTTTTAATTTCCAGAGCTATTACAAATTTATTTTAACTTAAGTAAGTTTTAAAGCTTAATCTATAATTCAAACAAACAAGTTTTGTTTGAAAACTAGATCATAACAGTAAGTGGATCAAGACGTATTTCATTTTGAGTAATTCATGTAGCTTGGAAACTAAAATTAGGAAACAGTGATATAAAGCATGCCCACTATAAATATACTCAAGTATACATAGACATTTCATCAAAATCCATACATACTAACATGCTTTATTCAAAAAAATTCACATGCAAACAAATATCCCTACTTGAGTTTGCCAAGAAAGTTACTCACTTGATAAATAACAGAGAACTGAGGAAATATATATATTCAGCCATTTCACATATATCAACATCCATTCTTATATGCAAACATAATTTACTTCAAACATTCATCATATGCAGTAAAACTTATAACCATATTTAAGTTTTCAAAAGTGTTACTCACCAGAAAAAAAAATGAACAGGCTTCCAGATTTATTTGAAAGACTTTTGACACTTTTAAAGCTTTGATTTAAACTGCATGCTAACTTGTTTGTTGAGATATTGCTTAGCTTCCAGATTTACTTGCTCTTGATTTTGAAAAGAATTTATAGACTAGAATTTCAGAACTTGCTTTTGAACATGCTTCCAGATTTGAAGCAAATACAGGTTCTTGTTTGATTTTGAAAAATGCAGGCTTGATTTCAAAACAGAGAAGTTTGATCTCTGCTTTGATTCCAGGTTGAAGAATACATGCTGGCTTTAATTACTACTTCAGATTGCATTATGAAGAGATTACAGCTTTGATTCTAGATCTTTATTTAGAAAGTGGATTACAGGTTATTGAGTTGCATTTCAAATTGGAGGTGGATGTTGATTTCATGTTTTGTTTTTGAGGAGATATTGATTTAAGGTTTGTACAGGCTGAAAATTTTCTCAAGTTTTTGAAAAGAGGAAATGGGAAAAAGAATGAAGAGGAAGTAACATATGTATAAATGCTGAAATAATTTAAATAAAAATAGAAGAAAAATTAAATTAAAGGTGACACTTGTCATATACATTAGCTATTAAATTTACACATGTTTTATCAAGCCTTAATATGGTGACATTTGTCTTTTAAGTATTTAATACATATTTTTATTTATTTTTAAATGTAAATAATAGTTTTTATTCTTTATTTAAATGTATATATTTGAATTTCTTTTAAAGAAAATGTTATAACAAAATATATATAAATGAAAACTTATCCAAATATTTTAAAATTGTTTATTCTTTTGAATTTCAACATTTAATTCAAATTTAAAAATCCCATTTTAAAATCAAGTTATATATATGCATATATAACTACCATTTAAAATAACAATTCTATTTTATCAAAGTTTATTTATATTTATAAAAACAAAGTATTATAATTATTATTTGAAAATATCAAATTTGACAATTTTAAATAATTTATAAAAGAGATTATAAATTACTTCTATTATTCAATGAATTAATACCATATGTAAATTGTATTTAAACTTCTATTTTTAATACATACAAATCTAGTAACATTTAAACAGAAATAAACAAACCTTTTATTTAAATTTGAACTTAAGCTAAATTCTATTTTTAAACAATTAAACATTTATATTATGTATTTTAAAACTATATAGTTATTTATTAAATATCTTTGGAAAGCTTAATATTAATTTAAATCATAATTTCCAAATTACCAAATATATATATGAAATTTGAAAACATAATTTCATTTGTTAAATTCAAACCAACTCATCTATTTACAATATATACAATTATACATATATATTATAAATAGAAAATATTTTATTAAACTTTTAAAAGATAAATCACTAATTAAATATTTTATTTAATTAGATTATTTAATTAATTCAATTTTTTATTAACAAATTATCAAATCAATTTAATTTCCAATGCAGATTATTAAATTGATACTGTCCAAATTCCCGGGATATCACATTCCTCCCCCCTTAAAATAATTTCGTCCCCGAAATTTAAACAAAGGTAATTTAATAATCTATTCAATATTTAACAAGCATATATTATCAACCATATGCTAACAACCATAGCAAACAATCATCCAATCAAACAATTCTAATTATCCAGACAAAATTCTGGATAAAATTTCCTCGAGTTTCCCCAAGTATATATATATATATATATACCGGGACACTCGTTCTACAAACAATCTAAATTACGAAGCTACAGAGCTTCTACTCATCTAGATCTACAAAACTAAACAGAATATCAGACTACAGACGAGTCTGACTCAACAACCAAATCCTCCAGAACTGCTGATTCCTAAACCAGAGATAGATCAAACACGTACTCCCTTAGAGATACGTACAACACAATGAATTCCAGTTATCCAAACTGACAATTCAACCAAGTAGACCAATTACTTATCCAAATCAGAACACAGACGAGATCCACACATAACTCTACTTCACAACAATCAGTAGATTCCAAACTTACTTTTCCCATCCAGAGATACACTCCAAACTGCTTTCGCTGCTCAACTCCGATATGAGGTAGAACACAAGCACAGACTGGACAACTCACTTCTAGAAATAAGGTTCACTGATCCATAAATAAAACTCAGATACTTCAGCAAAACTTGAGCTGTTTCACCAAACTCTATCTCTAGGAAAACATCCTTCAACTAGACTGAACCACTGGTATCACTCATGGAATCCAGTCGATAAGAAAACTCAACCTTCAGATGCGGACAAACTTCTGACTTCTCTGAAGACATCCAGAAAAATTTTGATAACCCAAGAGAACACTCAGACAATCGCAAGTCACTTTTGCGATCAACCCATCTTAATTCCACACAGACTGTTCTCTCTTTACCAATCAGAACAACTTACACTTATTTATCCAATTTATCGAAGAAATGGATATACTCTGCTGCTTCTGAACTCCACTTCAGAAAAACTGCTCAGCCAGAAAACTTCCTGCCAATGCACAGAACACTCCAAGCTGCACTGCTGCCACAGATGCCAAAGACTTCTCAATCCAAAGCTCTTCGAGAAACTCGGACCTCAAACAGAATCACCATGCTGAACTCAGCCACCACACCAAAGCAGAAACACTTCCTTAACTTGTTCCAAAGAAAACATCTTCGGGAACATCCATAGTCACTGCATCTCATCACGTAGCTACTTCTTCCAGAAGTATCAAGATACCATCACTCGCTTCTGTCCTAACCAACAGATCCAACTTTACTCATCCAAACTACAAAGATAAACTCCGAACCATAACAGTTTCCTTCGGAGATCGATGAAATCCTTTACCACAGTAAAGTTTACTCGAGACGGTATTAGGTCTACAGTCTCGACAGATACTTCCAACCTCAACACTCAGACTCCTAATCCTAGATGATAAATTATTATCATCTCAACCCTATACGTTTAAAATGATACTTTTTATATATAGAAAATATATCTGGGTAAAATTATTTCATCTACCTTTTTAAAACAATATTGTGTCCGTTGGCCTGGTCAAGTGTTTAGAGATCCCTATCAATAACGTTAGCTACTCGTATTGACCAGAATCCATATACCACTTAACCGATCAATTAACACACTATAAAACCATTTTATATAACTAACAAATACGCACTCTCGAATATATATATACACTCAAACAGGTTGCTACAGATCCTATCTCTAATGAACAATCCTTCCGAACCTAGGTATTCACTCAACCTAGTGTTCTGATATTCACTTAACCAAAAGCTTAGGCATTCGCTCAACCTATGCTTCGATACCACTGTAACGACCCGCCACTCATTCCACAGAATGACGCGTCATTCTGTGGAATGAGTGGCGGGTCGTTACAAAAACTATAAGTTAAATCTTTGATTTAAAGATTTAACGAGTTAATTAAACTGAAATGGAAATCGATTTGGAAAATCTGAGAATGAATCTTTGTGAAATTAAGTGAACTTTGGGAATTGAATCTTTTTGTTTAAAAGATTAAAATGGTAATTTGATAAACCATTTGTAAAGAAAGTTTGGGTAATAAGTTGTGACTTAATTGAAATCCCATTATCCATTTGTTTTTAAATATTTCGCTCACTATTCGGGTTAGCCGGGAAAGGACCTTTGGGTCGTATAACTCATTCCGAATAGTGATACGTCGTATATGGATAGCATTTGAAGACCGGTGTTGAAGACCGGATATTTTTCGAAAATGAAAGGACAACCTGTCGAATGTCTCTGCACTGAGTCGCGCCGGTATAGAGATTTATATCACTCTTTTGTGACGGGAAGTCCGGACGTGATTGAAAGTTATCCGGAATTGCAAGGGCTTCGTGAGAAGTGCCTTCGGTTCTGTTCGAACCCGGAACAGACTTGTATGGATACATGTCTGACATTACACTTTGAGATGTAAAGCTGATTTCTTTCAAATACATTTCTGTTTGGTGGCGGAGAATTTATTCTCTTAGCTTAACACCCTTCTCTGAGATGTACGAGCTCAGAGGTTATGTAATTGAAATTTATCAGCGATATATCCCAATTTGGTAATGTGGCATGCTGAGTGTTGCTGTGTGATGATCAATGTTTGATCATTTGTGATATGATCATTTGTTTGATCTTATATCTTTGTGATCATAGGTTGATCATTTGTTTGACCCGAAGCATGGCTTTGTAGAAAGCGTAGCTTTGTGGACGAGACTTCGTCGAGCCTCACACCCCGGAAATGGTCAAAACAGGAAGGATGCGGCAAGGTTCTAGGGAGTAGCGCCCCTTAGTGTATGTCATTCCTTCTGGATAAAGGTGGTATCATGGTATGGAGCCCAGATACTTAACCTCTGTGGTTGCTGCAAGTTTATTACTTTGTGGTTGTTGGAAATCGAGGATCCTCGGGAAGATCGGTGACGATCGGGGGATGGCATACGCGTGTCAGTAGTTACCTATTTTTGCAGAGGTAACCCGGCCTTGTGTTGGCAGAGATCCGGTTAGGTTCTCGGGTCGTCTATTCCAGGGACGTACCCATCGTGGATAGGAAGTTCCTTAGCCTGACCATTTGTTGGAAATCCATCTTCCAATACGAACTTTGTACGGTATTAGTTGTAGAACCTGCCATTTACGTACGGTGGTCACCACTGTTTAGATGGTAGCTATAGTAGGCATACGATACTGGTCGTATGTTGGCTAAGATTAATATTATACTTTCGAAATGATTTCTACACTATGCACTAATAATAATATCAAAAATGATTTGATTTTGCGTAGTAAGCATCTTTGACTATCATAAGAATAAATCTCCTCCAATTCTGCGTTTGCATTGTGTGTGTGGTGGGAGGTCTTATGGTAGTTTCATTTTCCAAAAGCATTGCGAATTTACTTTAAATTCTCTGCTATTTATTTTTTTAAGATAAACTGTTTTTGTTGCTCACACCAGTCCCATGACTGATCCGGAGTTTATTGTTCCTTTCCTAAACTCTGGGTGCTCATAATTTTCCACACGAGCAGTCTAGAGTTGGGGTTTTCAGATATTCAGGTTTACTAGATTTTCTGGAGTTGGTTCAGTCTTTGGATCAGACTGCACTTGCTTATCTTTGTGCCTCGTTATTGGGAGTTCGAGCTATTTCTGGATCGTGCTTTGGAGATGAAGATTATCCGCTGCTGATGTTATCTATTTTTTCTTTCCGCTGCTATTTGTTGTATCATATCTCTGATGTATATAGATATTCATTGTATCTGGATATTGTATCAGATGTTGTATATCTATATTCTTTTTATTCCGCTGTGATATTTACTTAACTGTGTTATAAGCTCCCGAGAACCAGATTCGGCATTTGGATCTACGGCATTTTGAGTACAAGTGAAGTACGGGTGCCGATTTTCGAAGGTCGATTTTTGGGTCTTGACAGTTAATATAACAATCAAATTCTTTACAAATTTATTCCTTTAGACATCAATTCCACTATGATTCCAAAATTTATTACAAGATGTCCCATAAAAAAATGTATTTCATTTTATTTATTCAAAAATACATTAGTTATTATACAAAATATGTCCATCCCAGGAAACAACCTTTATTACAATTACTAGGTTATATTTAAGATTCCAAATTAAATCAAACTTAATTATTAAGTTATTTATCATAAATAAGACTCTTTATATTCCATTAATTAAAATTTCATGTCAAATGTTCATTTTTATCTTACATTTTATTTTCACAATAAAGAGCATTTATTGTCTTAATCAATATCACATATTTCCAAATTAGGTTATATTTCCAATCACAAATTTCCATTCATTTATTTAACATTTTTAATACATATGAAATCATTTTTCACTTTATTAAATCATTTTAAAAACCAAATTTAAATTAAAATATCAAAATTTACATTTTCAAATTACTTAAAACTTCCAGAAAAATTTATAAAATAACCACGGGTCTGTATAATATTTTCTAACCTAGGTCAAGTGATACGGATAATATATCATTTCAATCCGTAATTTACAAAGAAAAATCCGGGTTCTATCATTTCAAACCCGCAATCCCAAGTTAAATAAAATAAATAAAAATCGCTTAGGCTTATCATTTCAGCCCATAACGATCTTTCCCTATTCTAAAGTCCGTTCGGGTATGTATCATTTCAACCCATAGTGATTCTATTCTACAGGGAACTTGTAGTGTGAGAACAGAATATAAATAAACAGAAAAGTAAAATAAAATATAAAAGATGATGTAACAGGCATATAAACAGTATTTAATATCATATAAATATATCACAGGCATGTATAACATAATATAATTATTTCTACACTTTCACTTGCTATCAATTCACAATAATATAAGTATGAATGTCAGGTGTGATTACTCACCTTTTTACGCTGAAGTTTGCAAAGCAAACATACAAACAAAAATCTGGAAAGCACGAAAGCACGACTAGACACAATTCTGATTTGAATGGATGGAGAGCCAGGATATTGATCTTGTATATAACAAATACACAAATCATAAGAATAAGATTCAACACAACAAATGATGAATTAAACTATGCCATTACGAATCAAAGAACATAACCTTGCTTTCAACCACCAAGTGGGCTTTGCCATGGTCTAATAGTGAGGAGGAGGTTATGTTGTGGTGGTGGAGGCTGAGCTATGCAAGGAGAAAACAAAAGGAAAAAAAGAGGAAATAAAATAAAAGTGGAAAAAAAAGAGAAGGAAGCCATGGAAATAACCTAGAGCTTGTTGTATTTTCTTCACGCAAATGAAAATGAGAGGATGAGAACTTGTACGTGAATAAGAAATAAAAAAGAAGGCGGCTAGGGTTTCAAGAGATTTGAATGGTTAAGATGTAGGGTTTAGAAAATGAAAGACTAGCAAATAAAAAGGCTAGTGAATGAATGGGATTTATTTCCTATTTAATAAAAGAAACTTACTGTAAAATATTTCAATTAGAAGAGGCAAATGAGGAACTGAGATATTGAGAAGATTTTTATGTGATTTGATAGAGTAAATGCTAGGAAAACAAAGAGACAAGAAATAAAGAGAAAAAAAAACTTATACATATATTATTCCTAAATGCAAGTGAAATATGTGAACATAATGGGAAATAAATTTTGTACGTGTATGGAAAAAGGAAATACACGGCTATAGAAGAGAAAAAAAAGAGCTAACGAGTTATGAATGTTAAGGAAACGGAAAGGCATAAGTTAAGGAGAAAGAAACGTACAATATATTTTATTTTTAAATGCAAATGAAAAATGAAAGATGGGAAATAAATTTTTGTACATGAATTTTCAACTTGATATGCAAGGCTATGAGTAGAGTAACTCATGGCTAGGAATGAGGAGGAAACGGCTAGAAAATAATAAAGGCCATGCAAATGAAGAAGGCAAGAGTTTAACCAATGAAACGTATGCCTCTTAAATTTCTCCAAGCCATTTATTTGCATACATTTCTTTCTAGAAATGAAATGTGAAGTGAATGTGTACGTGAATTATGAAGTGGAGTGGATGGCAAGAAAAGATTTGAACGGCTAAAGAGGAGTAAATGATAGAAAAACAAAAAGGCTAGGAAATAAAAGGTAAGAAATAAGGAGAAAGAAACACACATACATACATACATACATATATATATTTATATATATATATGTATTTATATATATATGATTCTTAAATGCAATTGAAAAGGGGATATTTTGAGATGTTTGTACATGATTAATAAGAGCAATTCACGGCTATGAACGGTGAATGGCTAGGGTAAGTAATAAAGAGGGTAGGTAAATAAAAAGGCAAGCATTAAAGAAATGTAACGCATGTCTCCTTGATTTCTTCCAAGCCTTTTATGAAAAGATATACACACAAGTGAAATCCAATAAATAAAGTTTAGATAAACAAAATAGAAAAATAAAATAAAATAACATAGAAAATAAAAATATAGAAACGCACATAGAAAACTAGAAATTGAAATACAGTAAATAACTGCGTGTAAAACGTTGTAATTTATCTGATTTAAAAAGTATAACTCATAATTTAACGAAACGAAAAGCAGAACGGATATCATAAACAGGAAAATGGGCACAGGGAAGAAGTTGTTAAAAAATTTAGTCTCAGGGACAACAAGTTTGCTTTTTAGTCTGAAGGACATTTTTTAGTGTAAATAGAAAATGATAGTTACAACTATCATTCTGTGATTTGCACTAGAAAGTGTCCTTCAGCCTAAAAAGCAAACTTGTTGTTCCTAAGACTAATTTTTTTTTCAACTTTTTCCTTGAGCCTAAAAACCCCTATCATAAATATATTCTGCTTCAAAGAAAAAAGATTAAAATTTAAAATTCAATTTTTTTTTATATTTAAACTGAAAATTCAAATTTTGACCAAAATATAAAATTTTCAAAAATCGTTTATTTATTGCATTTGGAAAATAAATTACAAACAAATTCCAAACTTACACTGGAATAATTCTAAAAATTCACTTTTAAATGATTTAAAAAAAATCAAAATTTCAAATAAAAATTTAATTAAAAATATTCACAAAATTATGGGTTGTTACACTCTCCCTCACTCAAAACTTTTCATCCACGAAAAGGAACGAGGCATGGAAAATAGAGACAACATATAGAATGAGATAGAACCAAGACAAAAAGAAGATTGAAATTATACCTGGTAACAGTCGTTACAGGTAAATTCAACAAGATGGAGATGATCTTCCCAAGATCCTCTTAAATCAAGGACACAAGCACGAAGAAGATTCTTGAAAAGTTTTCCAAAACAGACTGGTAAAGGTATTTGGGAGGAAGAACTACAAATCGAACTTTAGGAGATAAGATCAAATTTGGAATTCAATTCCCCGCTTAGGATGCAGGAGATTAGGAACAACCGAAGGATAAGAGATTGGAAAACAAAATAAGATGATAAATTTTAAAACCATAAAATTTTCAACTTAAGTTAATAATTGATTTCATCCATTTGATTTTTCCTAAGTTAATTAAATCTTATCTATTTATAATTTCATTATCTTATCACCCAATTAACAATTTCTAAAATCGTGAATTTTGAGATCATTTATTATACTCAAAATTTTATTCAATAAGTTTCATGCTTCTTTATTCCAGATGGTTATTACATTTATTACACTTAGTATATGTCTAATCACATATATTAAGTATACTTGCACTTATTATGACTTACTCCAATTTATTCATAAGTTCCTTTAACATCACTTTATACTGTATATTATTCAATTAACTTTTTATTCTATTTACCTTTATTAATCCTTTATAACTAAAATTTAAGTGTATAACATTTATTATGACCACTCAAATTTTATTTATAAAATCTCCTTTATATTGTGCGTTCTCTAATTACATATTTAACTTTTAATAATTTAGGTAAGTTATATTGGAATGCAAGAGAATATTACACAAATAAAAATTTCTTAACTCAATTATCCAAGCTTCAATATTTATTCAAATTTTGATTTCCTTTTATAATTGAAATTATCCTTTAAGATAAAATTTAAGAATTAGATTTCCGATTAACTTCAAACTATTCTAGAGATAATTAAATATACACAATATATATCAAATCAACTCTTAAATCACATATATTATAAATCAAATCATAATTAGAAAGCCAAATCAATTTAATTCTCCAAAGAAAAACTGTAGCAAAACTACAGAATGGTCTCTTCGTTTCGAAACTCAAAAATGAATGTCGATGATGCTGCAGTCATCACCGAAATTATTTTCCAGCGACAAAGAAAAGAACATTGATTTACAAATTAAAATCCTTTGAAACAATTTCTACGAATTACCTTTAAATAATATATCCTTTTAAAACTTCCAAAACAAATTTCGAAATCATCAGAAATTAAATTCTCACATTCTTGATTTAAATTCATTTAAATTTCCAAATTAATTTATAACCATGTTTAATTATTTAGATATGAAACTAAAGCCAATGATTATAAAATACATACAAAGTTAAATATTATTTCTTAACACCCAATTCCATTAATTATCAAAAATTTAGAAAATTAACCTTATACATATTATAATTATACAAAATTTATCCATCTACTAAATTTAAAAAAAACCATATTGTGTCAGTTTGTTCTGTTCAAGTGTTTTGGAGATCCTATCGATAGCGTTGATCAGACGAACCGATCGGAAACCCAAATCAACATCAACAACTCAAACAACACAATATATAAAACATCTTTAAAATATAAAAAAATTTCAAATACAAGATTAATTTTTCAAAATAAGGATAGGGAATCGAATTGATGGACTCAAATTAAAGAGAATTTTTTTTTAGACAAATTGGAGACAAAGATAAGACGATTAAATAACAGAATAGGAAGATGGGTAAGCCTATACATATCGCGGGCAACCTTAACCAGGTCAACCGTGACTTAATGAATAAGATCGATGTGGATTTTCTGGGGTAAATCTACATTCGATCTCAAGAGATAGAATTCAGGCATAGCAAAAGATAGTAGCATCGTAAACCAAGGATACAGAAGTCTTCGGTGAATCAATGCTTTTTGTAAAGAAGTTTCACACCTTTACAAGTAATTAGAATATTGGCGGGACCCCCAATTCATTAGAAAGATTATTCGGAGTGGAGTTATGGGACACTCCAGAATCAAGAAGACACGAATAGGGGAGGACAAGAATGGACTTCGAAACTGAAGGGAATGTTCCAAAATTCAAAGGAAACCGAATCGAAGATGAAGGAATTCAAGCTCGAACGAAAGCGATTCTGTAATTAAATTTACTTTATATGCTGAGTTTGCCTAAAACCAGAGCTCTGATACCAACTGTAACGACCCGGTATTTTCAACCATTCGCATCCATTATAAGTGTATAGGTAGATACTCATGCCGGAATTGAATTGCTCAAAATACCGCATTGTAAATAAAAATTTGGCAAATCTCAGAATATACAGTAAATAAAATCCCAGATCACAGACACAGAGTAATAATAATGCAGCGGAAGTAAAAGAGATAGTAGTCCATGAAGCTACTATATAATTACATCAGAGTTAATTAAGATACAATAAGAATACCAAGATACAACAGGAGTAACAGTATGAAAATCAGGTACAACTGGAATCAACTGGATAACAAAATGAATAGATATCTGGATCTTCAAAGAAAAACTCCAGCTCCAAAGGTGAGTCTCTAATGCTGTATCACTTAGTCTGACCCGAGCGTAAAGCAAAACACAAAACACTCGAGTCAGGACATACATACTTATATAATGTAAACAAACTCAAGTGAATGGTAATAAAGGTACAAGTAACTTAAAGAATGCTTGGGATCGCCCATTCTTTAAGGATCCGTTAAACTATTTACTATGTAGTAATATACGCTATATGTCACGTACGGAAATTTTCGACTTTCGAAAATTCGACATCGATACTCACTTTATCGACTGCCGAGCAATCGAGTGCCGGAAACTCCAATAGTGAGGGTTTTAGAAAGAAGAAATAGGTAGAAGAAGAAGAAAAGAAGAAAAGAGAAAGAAGAAACAACAGAGAACAAGGGCAGAACAGAAAACAATATCAGAATCTTACACATCGCAGCGGAACAATATATAATAGATAACACTAGTCTTTTAAAAACAAAGAACTATATCAGTTTATACATATACCAATCATCAGAGTCAATATACAACAATGGACAGTTATATAACTTGTCCTCATACAGAATACACAGCGGAATAAATATATCAGATACAAATACTACGTCTCGTCATCCAGCTTATCTCCAAGCTCCAGAATATCCAGAATATCCTGATAATATAACTCTAGGCTGCCCGTGTGGAAAATGGTGGGCACCCAGAGTTTAGAAGGGAAACAATAAACTCCGAGTCAGTCATGGTGACTGGTGTGAGATCGTAAAACAGTTATTTTTCACAAAGAAAATAAAACAAATTCGCAATGCTTTTGGAAAATGAAACTACCATAAGACCTCCCGCCACACACACAATGCAAACGCAGACTTGGAGGAGATTTCTTCTTATGATAGTCAAAGATGCTTACTACGCAAAAATCAAATTCTTTTTGATATTATTATTAGTGCATAGTGTAGAAAACATTTCGAAAGTACAATATAAATCTTAGCCAGCATAGGTACCATTATAGTATGCTTGCTATAGCTGCCATATTAGATGGCAGGTTCTACAACTAAAACCGTACAAGGCTCGTATTGTTTCTTTGGATTTCCAACAAATGGTCAGGCTAAGGAACTTCCTATCCACGATGGGTACGTCCCTGGAATAGACGACCCGAGAAATAACCTAACATTACGGTTAGATCTCTGCCAACACAAGGCCGGGTTACCTCTGCAAAAGTAGGTAACTACTGACACGCGTATGCCATCCCCCGATCGTAACCGATCTTCCCGAGGATCCCCGATTTCCAACAAACCACATAGATAATAATGCAGCAACCACATAGGTTAAGTATCTGGGCTCCATACCATGATACCACCTCTATCCAGAAGGAATGACATACACTAAGGGGCGCTACTCCCTAGAACCTTGCTGCATCCTTCATGTTTCGACCATTTCCGGGGTGTGAGGCTCGACGAAGTCTCGTCCACAAAGCTACGCTTTCTACAAAGCCATGCTTCGGGTCAAACAAAATGATCAACCTATGATCACAAAGATATAAGATCAAACAAATGATCATATCACAAATGATCAAACACTGATCATTTCACAGCAACACTCAGTATGCCACGTTACCAAATTGGGATATATCGCTGATGAATTTCAACTACATAACCTCTGAGCTCGTACGTCTCAGAGAAGGGTGTTAAGCTAAGAGAATAAATTCTCCGCCACCAACAGAAATGTATTTGAAAGAAATCAGCTTTATATCTCAAATTGTAACGTTAGACACACAATCCATACAAGTCTGTTCCGGGATCGAACAGAACCGAAGGCACTTCTCACGAAGCCCTTGCATATCCGGATAAATTTCTAATCACGTCCGGACTTCCCGTCACTAAGGGTGATAAAACCTCTAAATCGAAGATCAGTCGATGTAGAGTAACTCGACGGTAATCCTTCCGTTTTCAAAAATATCCGGTCTTCAACACCGGTCTTCAAATGCGATTCATAACGACGTATCACATATTCGGAATGGGTTATACGACCCCATGGTCCTTTCCCGGCTAACCCGAATAGTGAGCGCTTATTCAAAAATAAGTGTGGCATTCAAATTCATCCAATTCACAACAAATACCTATTCAAGGTAATTATTGATAGTCGGTTATTTAACTATCAATAAAGATGCGCAACATCATCAGATTCCAATAATTTTCCAAATAATTTTATCTTCCAAAATATCTTTTACTAGATATAAAATTTCCACACTTAACCATTTGAAAACAACTTCAAATCAATTTCCACATTTCATTTTATCTTTGAAGATAAAATCTCAAAACAGTTCATTTCATATTGGAAAAGCATTTCCATACTTATTTAAAAATAAGTATTCCACAAATCTATTTATTTTCAACATTTGAAAATATTCAATATACTTAAATCAATATTAAGTATACATTTCATTCTTTAAGGAAATCATAAATTTTAACATCTATTTGAGTCAAAACGAATGTTGCGTAAAACATCGTTACGACGACTCAAAATCACTAGTATAGGGATTCGGATTTTTAAGATAGATATGTAAATCCCAATACTATATAAAACATTTCCTTTTGGAAATCATTTACTATAACAACAGTGTTATAGTCCGCCATTTCCTTATTTTTCGAAATCGTCTATTTCAACAATAAATGTTGAAATCTATGGTTTCGATATTTAACATGTTTTAAAACATCTTTTTAAAACAATTAACTTCATTTATAATATCGCTTTCCCAAACATAACCATTTTCACTTAAAAATATATTCACTGTCCAAAATCGTGAATATACTTCATTTAACCCAATTTCAATCATTTCTACACATTTTCATTTCAATAGAAATTCGCTATCCAAAATCGCGAATGTATCTACTTTAATAACCTTCTATATTTAAATTTATCAAATTCAATTGATTTCGAATTTATAAAACAACGTTTATAAATTCTATTCCTACTTTATAACAACTTCGATTTGTAAATCTCCTTTATTAACAAATTTGATCAATATTTCATTTGAAGGCAAAAATCCAATCTATAAGTTAATTTCTTATAAATCTTCTATTCTACAATTTCATTCATTTTAACTTCCCGATTTATACATCTATAAATTTCATCCTTTTTCCAAATTCGTTTCAATTTGCAATTAAATTTCTAATTGGACTTCCCACTTATTTCTTTTCTAAATAAATTCCTTTTAAAGAAAATAAATTTCTTTATCTCTTTCAATCTATTTAAAAATCCAGATTTTAAATTAATTTCCTCAATTTAAAATCACTATTATACGAAATTCATTTATTTAACATTTTCACTTTATTCTGGAAATAAATTCGATAAGATTATAAAAATTAACTTTTTATACTTTAAAATTCCTTTCTTCGAATTTATCAAATTTCTAAAAATTTATTTACTTAAAATTTTTTATTTTGATTTCAAAAATCCAATTTCATTTATTTTTTGGAATCCAATGATATCAAACATCCATTCAACTAAATTTTAGCATTCAAATAATTTCCAGATATCAATATGATTAATAACATCAATATAATCATTCACAGATTCATACCACAGTATAAATAAAATCAATCAATGTGAGGGGTCCAGTTGGATCCCTCCAACCTGTTTCCCTGCATCCAAAGACGTTAGCACAATACCAATTCCACTTCGAGGTGGAATATCGCGGTATATAGGTTTTATAAAAATCCGCTTACTAACGGCGCAATAGGGTCTCATCCGCTATACGAGGCGGGAAATCATCAATCCAATATATACATATGCCAATATGTATATATTGCTATATATATAGATATATATCCTACTATATCTAATATCACATCCAAACAGTCAATCATCAATCAATAACTGTAAATTCCACCTTTTAATTCTTGAGTGAGAAGATCTCACCTTAGCTTTATAAATTTGCCATCCCATTTTTCCATTCTGTTTTTCTTCATTTATACCTTGTATAACAATCATATAAATTTATTAACATTCGAACAGATCGAAAAATAATTTTCATTTGATAATTTTGATTCATCGGTGGTTTCATTTTAATAGTTAGATAAATTGATAATTTTATTTAGACCAATATTTTCTCCTTTAAATAAATTTATCTAACTAACAATTTAAATTTAAAACTAAATTTATTTTAAACAAATTTCTTCTTTCAATTTAACCTAGATTTAAATTAAACTGAGATTATCATAAATAAGAAATTTCTATACCTCTGTTACCTCACTGCAAACTGAGCAACCCAGGCTTGACTTCGAAACCGCCATGACAACACTTCGTTCCACGATCGAGCACGAACCAGGCCTCGACTTCGCCACTGTCGATCGACTCCTCCTATTGACCATCGATCGCGGACTCCTTCCAGAACACGCACCACGAACCACCCCATCATCACGCGCTTCGAACGCATTGCCTTTCCCAAATTCGTGACCCCAACAGAGGAGCCCTAGTCGCTTGCTCCACGCGAGCACGAACAAACGTTCCTCCATTGCTTGACCTAACCTCGACACCCAGCTCCCTCTCGCAACGTGCGCCACCACCCGGTCTGCCCTTGTCGACGCCGCACGACTCACGCGATGCCGACTTCCTAGTTCGTCGCTGAAATCGAGTTCGATCGCGACTTGCTCGGCCTCGGCCTTGGATCGAAGTCGATTCAATTTGTGTAAATTTGATTTGCGTACGAGATGATGATTTTAAACTTGAATAAAGGGAGAGACCATTTTCTTTTGAATTGGTAACGAGTGGAGGAAACGAACGAGATAAATTATGAAAGGGGGAAGAAAATCTCGGTTCGATTTTGTATACGAGGAGGGATATTTAAAAATCAGAAGAAGGCATGGGTCACATGATTCCCTCCGTGACTATAGGCGATGTTAAAGGAGTGAACGTGTATGTCGGCAGGCTTATAAATTTAAAATGTTAAAATTAAATTCAATTTTATTTCAACACGTTTTTGTGTCGTATGCTCACAGAATAACTTCAATCAATACGAAAATTGAAATTCGACAATAATTCAATATTACGGACCCACTGGAACTGGTTCCGTCGAATTCTGAGACTGTTTGAAAAATGACTATTTTTAAATATCGGTTTGAACGATTATTTTCAAAACTGAACAAATCAATTTTAAATTCGGTTCTGAAGCTTCTATTATCTCCAGTATTATCAATACGAATTTTAACAGTTTTCGAAATATTTTTCTTCAGCTTAAAATTGAAGATTCGAATTTTTATTCAACTATCAACAGATTAAATTCTATAATTTAATCGCCGATTAAATTTTAAAATTAAATCGTCAAATTCAAAGTTATATTTGGGATTCAAATTAAATTATCGTTCAAATATTTAAAATTAATTAAATATTCTCAATTTAATTTGTTCAAAATTCTGGGTCGTTACACTATATACAGTAGTGTCTAATTAGTAAAGTATAATCATATAGAAAATAGCGTTAAGGGGATGGTGAACCTTAACGCGGTCGGATCTTTAAACCAAAATCGTAGTGGGCTCGTGAAATGACCCTCCTATTTCTACCCTAATTTCATAAGGATTTTTTTTTCCATCAAAGGGAATTTAAATCATGTAGAAATCAAAATGCCATACAAGCTATTGACATAGCCACTTATTTCTTTTCTAAATAGGCAAATTAGGCAAAATCAGCAGTTCAGACGTCTAAATTCTTATGACAGGCGTCTAAACTTAATTACAGACGTCTATCTAATTATGACAGACGGCTCATAGATCAAAAATTGAAACAGAGAGAAAAAGACATTTTGAACTGAATTCAGACATCTAATTATTTTGTGACAGACGTCTATATTTAACCTTAGACGTCTAAATTATTTAGACTGTCGTCTAAGTTTAATCTCAGACGTCTAAATTATTTAGACTATCGTCTAAATTCGATTTCTATGTACATGCATATGCACATTCAATTTATATGTGTCTGGATGTCCACCTACATTCATTTACACTTTTAAGTTCGATTTAAACTTCCTTAGAACTATCAGAGATGATATATAGATTGATCATTTATTACAATTATATTTTCCAGGGTCATTTTCTTTTTCCAATAAACCAAAATACATCCAGGATCAAAACAATTAACCAATATAAATATATCAGTACTTTCACAAAGATAAGCACATACATGTGAGGATGTATATGCCTCTCTTGTTTAAATCAGAGTTCTGGAAAACAAGAGGAGATTGGATTGATTGAATTTAATCAATCCACACATAGTACAGTGTTATATGCAATAAAAATTTCATTCATGTTGGATTTTCTTCTTATAAAATCTGTCTGGAATTTAAAATGCATTTGGTTAAAATCTGAATAAAAATTCAGATTCCTATTACAGATACAAAGAAAAAGGGTGTATTAATATTTGCACAAAACATGTTTATGTGCATATATAACTGCAACTATTTGGATCTGGCTTTCAATTCCCTTATTACAGATCCTTCCTTTATTTAAAAATAAGACATGAAACATTTGTATGAAACAAGTTAGATTATGGGAACCTTGCAGTCATCAAAACATTCAACCTATGCCTATTATCTTTTGTATACACTTACCATGTTTGAAAGACAAAACCATTTAATTTTTCTAAGAATCAACTATCCAGATTTCCCAAAACTTAAATCCTTTATAAAGACTCAAAATTGACTAATACATTTATAAAATGTAATCATTCAGTTCTTCAACATGGTGTTCTTACTAAATCCACTTACAATATTTTGATTAACTTCTTTAATATCAGATATTAACCAGATTCATAAATTCCAGATACAAGTCAATCTCTTAATAAAATACTTAACAAAATATCCATCCCATATTCAACACTTAATACAAGTAACAATTTAAATCATTAATACATGCGGATTTTATCATTTTGGCTCTTATCTAACTAAGTTTAGCATGCTATAATCCTCTTCTCAAAGCCTTGCTCCTACTCCTACTTAGTTGCTGCAATCCCTGAAAAAGCATTTGAAACTGCCTCATTTTTAAATGAGACACCCCAGATGCCATTAGCACACTAGGGTCAGACACATGTCTGGTATGAGAAAATTCACAAAAGCAACTAGTTAATTAGGTTAAAATCAAATTAAATACATATACATAAAGTGTGACGACTCGCTCTTCACGACCCTCGAAAATCGACACAAAATACTCAATAGTATAATATGCCGACGATCGAATGCCGGAAAAGACAGATTGTAGAAGAATAAGAAAGTAGATAGAAGAAGAAAGAACTAAACAAAATCAGAACCTCACAGTCGCAGCGGATAAAATATAATATATAGAACAGATCTTTACACAAATGAAAACTATATCTGTTTATATACAATACATCATCATCAGGGTATGTCATAATACAATCATCAATATCCCGTCAATCAGTCAATACAACAATCACAGCAGCGGAATAATACAAGTACGAGAAATACGTCTCGGACTCCAGCTCCTCTCCTGAGCTCCATAGCAACCTATCCTGTAATATACTCGGTCTGACCCGAGCATTATAATAAAATAACACCCGAGTCAGTCTGGAATACCAGCGCATCATAAATACACCCAATTGATTATTAAAGTTTCAAAATTCCTTTAAAAACAAAAGCATCTCGTAAGACCACGCCACAAATAAACATGTCGGGTTTTTACCTTACGATAGCTAAAACACTTTTATATTAAAATCCTCTGATATTATAATAGTGTCTATAGAAAGTAAAATAGAATCTAGCTGAAATGCTTGCATCTCACATTTCAACAATAGTTGGGCACAATCAAAACCGTACAGGCACGTAGGGAGAATGGATTTCCAACGAATGACTAGGCACTGGGGTACCACCTGTCACAGTACGTGGCCTAGATCACAGTACCGAGGAGTACGCCCGCTCCCCTGCAACACAAGGCCGGAATCATCCCTTACTGGATAATTCCAAGTAAAATCACCCCACGGTTGGGATCAGCAACCGCACCACTAAGCCGAAAAAAAGGGACATCTAGACAGGGATGACCTTACTCTCAAGTGGGGGCTACCCACGAAGCCTTGCTGCATAACCCCTGATTTTCAGTCATTCCCGGTTGATGAGGCTTGAGGCTAAACGATACCTTTATAGCACATATCCCATAGAATGCCCATCGTCCACCTGACGATGTCACGAAAGCATTCGTCCATACAAGTTCGTCCCGGGTCCGAACGGAACCGAAGGCACTACCCCTACTACATCCATTTTGGAAATATCCTCAGGATTAGTAGCGACTAGCCCTTGCACTTCACTGCTCCATCTTCGACTCCGAAATCGTTTTCGAGAAACGTACAAACCGGATCGAAGTGGTTTTCGAGTCTCCAGACCTAGAATCCCGGTATACGGAAACTCGATCTCGGTCTCTTCGAAACGATCGCGCATTTGGCCAATATTGATAGTCGGTGATTTAACTATCAATTAATGTTCACAAACATCCATACACATCCATCACACAATAAATAATCTCCATATTATTTATTTTCTTCTAATATCTTTCAAAGATATATTTTCACATTTTCAAAACTCGTTTGAAAACAATTTTCCAAAACTCTTCCTTTACAAGGTAAATCTTTTACCCTTTATTCCCATCGGGAATAACCAAGTATAAAACAATTTGCATTTAAAACAGTTAAAATACTTTATACTGAAATATACTTTAAAATATGAAAATTACTTCTATTTATTTACTCAAAATATAAATTTAAAATATGTGAAGAAAACTAGTTATTAACACAAACTTTGATTTAAAAATAAGGGTTTTAGTTTAACTAAATTCAAAATAGCGTTATAAGAAGAAAATGCTAATTGTAACAACTTAAGCTAAAACCAACTTTTAAATAAATCCATTTGTAAAAATAATTGCTAATATACTCCCAAATTATTACGGTATTAAGAATTATTAATTTATTTCTTTAAAAATAACGATTTCTTAAAAATACTTTTAAAACGATTTAAAACTTAACCTTAGTTAAATAAAATCTTTTTATAAACATTTACTTGGTTTTCCCAGGGAAACACTTTCCCGTTTCTAAACATTCCAAAGTACTCTTCCATATAAATCCACTGATTTATTTCAAGTCAATTTATGATTTCAACATAAATTTCCCATTCCATACTTAACTATAACTTCCTCCGAATTTAAATCACAATTTTTCATTTCCGGAAATTCATTTTTAACTATAGTTTAAACATTTTGGTGAATTTTCAATGGAAGCCAAATTTCCAATTCACTTAATTAAATTCCAATGAAATACGGCATTTCAAAACATTCATTTGAACTTGTTAATTTATAGTCGGAACTTCATTTTAACCTATTTTTAATTTCCGGATAACATTAGTCATTATTAAAATAAACACCGTTATTTTAAACAATTTATAATTTCATAAATTTAATTTCCAAAAAACTATACTTTCCATTTACCCATTTCATACACTTCCCATTATATTCAAAATCCCAATTTGGCCCAATTTACATTTTTCTTTTCAAATCCGATTTCAAATTTTATTCTTTGAAATTCTAAATTTAACAATTCATTTTATTTCGTAAAAACACAATTTATCCATTTATAATTAAATTCTGTGATTATACTTTATACAACAATGTCACAGAACAACTAAATTCCCAGATTTATCAATCACATCATATAAACAGGTATCACTATCAATTATAAAATAATTGCTATATTGTGAGGAATCCAGTTGGATCCCTCCAACCTGTTTCTCCCTGCATCCACAAGTATTAGCACATCACCATATAAAATATTAATCCAGACAGATAAACACAAATATAGGCAATCAACCACACAGATATTTAAATATCAATTATTTATAATGTCTAGCATCCAGATGTGAGTGAGAAAAACTCACTTTGAGTTTCGGCGAGCGTTCGAAATTTTGAATTAAACCGAACGACGTTCGATTTAACCCAAATTTCTACTTGCCCGGAACGACTCCGGATCTGCACCATCTCGTACTGCTCGTCTCTGCGATTCCAATGTCGCCAGTTTCGTTAATTTCTGATAATGTATGAATTCGTTATGATTTTACAAAGTTCGAACAACATTTTTAAACGAATTTTCTTTTATTTAATTACCAAAATAATCAAGGCCGTTCATCAAGAGAGGGGCCGCTCCATACACCTTCTTCCCCCACGCGTACGCAAGCTCCAGGAACAACGTGAACAAAGAAACCCATCGACATAGCCTAGGGTTCAAAACCGCGACCACCACAACCAGTTCCACTTCGATCGGATGCTACTGTCGCGACGCTCTTCGAAAACTCCATCCACGCCCAAAAACCGCACGAGCTCGGCCCACTCCTGCCTCGGGAAATTCAGCTCGAACGCAACCCCTTCCAATACGATTTCCGGCCACCACATTGCTCGATAATTGATCTCCACCGGTCGATGACTAGATCTCGACAAGATCTAAGATTGTTTAGTTGGAGAGTTTCGAAATAATCGTGTGGATAAGGAGAAAAATGAGGAAGAACGACACACGTTATCGGCCATTGAATCAATAGAACGGCGGCTGGGAACGTGATAACTAGGGTTTAAGTGAAAATGAAATTATATACTAGTTTTAATATTATTTAATTAATATAAATTTCTCAATTTAACAGCAAATGCAAACGACACCCAATTCTCACATACCAACAGGCGTTCCTAGGGTTTTTCCGCATTCTGGACACAATGAAACAGGTTTCGTAAGCTAATTTGATCGTATGAGCGAGATACGAAATAAAACGATCAATTTAAAATTAAATCGGTTAAATCGATTTCGATACGTTTCGAGCTGCCCCGGTCAAACGACAACTCCAATTCTTACGAAAATTGAAATCCGATAATAACTAATTATTACGGATCCGATGGAACTAGTTTCGTCGAATTCCAAGACTGTGCCCCGGAAAGCTATTTTAACTCGTCTATTAAATCTAGCGATTTTCTGAAATTATCAGAAACGCTTAAAATTTTACTTTTACAAATTTAATAACTCAATAATAAATCATATAAAATTTATAAACACAATAAAAATCATTCCGGCTCATTCCGGACCAAAATCTGATTAAATTGCATTTTAATGATATTAAATTCATTTTAAAATTAATATAAAATCCCAAATATTAATTTATCAACTTTAAAATTCTTCTAAAATTCCAATAATATTATTTATAACCAATCGAACCTAAAATACATTTAAACACCATTTTACAGCTATTTACATCCAGATTCACCTTTTTATCCTAATCCCGAATATTTAATTATTATTTTTCCATTAATCAAATTCAACCAGAATTGCTATAAATTAAAATTATAGCTCATTTTCATTGATTGAACCCAAATCCATTCATTTCAAAATCAATTAAGAATCCACATTAACATTTAAAATGAATTAAATGTTCAAATTCAATGGCTTAAAAATACGGGATGTTACATTCCTTCCCCCTTATAAAAATTTTGTCCTCGAAATTTGCTAAGGTAGAAACATACTTCCCAACCCATTTACTTACCCAATTGGCTTAGTTAAAAACTTATATTCATTTTCCAAACCTTTAGCCCAATCCCAAACTCAATTGCTATAATTTACTCTAAAGCCTTTATTTTAACTTTATTTCAAAATAACTTTACTAGTTATTAAAAAATTTCCCAAAACCTCAAAAATTTTCTAACTCCCAAAATTTCTGGAAAATTTTGGCGGAGTCTCCTTTGCACGGAGGAGCTTCTGCGATATCGCAGGATACACAAATATATATACATCGGCTCACATGGCCGGAAACCAAAATATATCACAATATATATATCATTTTCCCAATTATATTTGCGTAGGCGTACCTTTTAAGCAAATTTTAATAGCGAGCGGCTAATATAACGCATATTCGCGCTCCAACTCTCTCGAACGCCTCCCGCACCTGTACTATACTCAACAAACTCATCAGTTTTCAAAGATTTGAGCATTTTAATAACATTTCCAATATAAATGCAAGCCAAACATATCCATTTCATAGCCAACCAAGCATAGTTCATAATTTAACTATGTTAACCATCTTTATAAACAATTTCACAAATTTCGACAACATTTCAAATCCTCTTTACAAACTCAAACTTCATAGTTTAACAATGTTTCCATATTTTATTTACAATTCAAAGATTTCAATCATCTTTTAATTTCTTATTCAAGTCCAACTTCATTTTACTGCGCTTGAATGATTTACATTCAAGTTCATTATATACAATTCATATTAATTATAACCAATTCATTTCTATCTCAATATGATTAACATATGCCTTTCTTACATTTCTTTACTTTAACTTACATTCCCAATTTGACTTACAATCACATTTTATTTCAAACTTGAAACATTTGCAATCCTTTTATGATCCATTTTCATTCATAAGCAAAATCACTTAATAAAATCGCCATCCATTCTAATTGATTCAAAACACATTTCCATTTGCTTCTTTAAATCAATCCACTTGCACTCATATACAAACTTTTGTATTAGATTCCAACCCATATCAATTTATTCAAAAATAAATTTCAATTGCTTGTTAAACAACTTAATTCCGAATACATGTGAATTCCATGTGATTCAAGCAAAAATAATTGCCACTTAAGCTTATAACCATTTAAAATTATTTCCAACTTGGATTCATATAAATTTTATTCCATTACAAGGTTCACAAACCAAATATTTTCTCTTTCCAATGTAATTGTTAAATTACATTTTCCTTACATCTTTATTTCCATTAACCAAATTCAAGTTTATATTAATATCATTCGATCCTGGGTTATATTCAACTCATACATTCTTAATTTACCATAATAATTAATGAATATCATTTCACTTTCAATTCAATTTTATTATCCAACAAATTCCATTCAAATTTCTTAATAAAGCTCATCCACAATCATTTGTTTCTTTCAATTTGCTTAAGTAGTTTCACAATATTACCATTATCTATTTAATTTTATTTCCATCTGATTCTCATTCAACCAGTTTCAATTCATTTACAAAGTTTAATGCTCTTCGTTTATTTATCCAATTCATTTTAGATTTATTTTATCAACAAAGAGACCATTTAAATTATTTCTCTCATTTGAATTTTATTTACAATTCAAACCATCACTTACTATAATCTAATTTCATTATACATTCACACTTTCCAATATTTATTACCAAAATTAAATCCCATTCCACAACTGGATTTTTGTTTACCTTCAAATTTTGGCCAAAATCAAACTTCTATTCATTACCATACACATTCCATTTAATTTAGTTTACACAAGATTTATTTCCAAACAATCATTTTGGATTTAATTGAGTAAGCATTTACTTCATTCAACATCACTTCAACAAAATTAAATTTCCATTTAATTAAATTCTTATCCAAATTTAATTCAAGGTTAACTAGATTATATATGCATTTTCAATTTATTCCTTTCCAGAATTAATTCAAGTTCATCTAAATTTTATTTAGCCCACCTGAATTTAAACCATTTCCTTTACTACTTTAAATAAGAATTTAATTACATTCATTTATAACCATAACACAACTAAATTTTAATATTCAGCTTACTTCTATTTTAGTCGAAGTTAAACCAAATTCAATTTAATCTTAATTCTCCATATCCAAGCTCAACTTATTTACTAACTTCAGTTCACTTACCTCTTTTATAATTTATAATTGTTTCACCTTACTTTGCATTCCATTTAAAATTAAGTTCGAATTCACCATTCCACTTAACCATTTTTATTTGTGATTATAATTCCATTTTACTAGAGTTAAAATCAAATCTTCCATTCTCAAGTTCTCCAACTTATTTACTTATAAGTTTATATTGCTCATTTCAACCCAATCCACATTTTTATAATCACAATGTCAAATTTTAACACTTAATAGCTTAAGAATATGAATTCATTTGCACAATCATAAGCATTTACATTTCACCATTATCTCCACTTCCATTTAATTCCAATTCATTTAGATTTAATTCAATTTCAAATTCTCAATTCTATTTAACTTATCATAAGTTAAATCCAGATATATTCCATTCACCTTCATTTATTCAAAGTAAATTTACATTCCATATATACTCAATTCTTCTTTAAATCAACTTTCCCTTATAAGTTATATAGTTGAATCATTTCAACTTCCACATTTTTATTTTAAAATAGAATTTCCAGAATTCAATTTACCCGGATTTATTTCAAAACCAATTCGAAATAAAAATCAACACATTTCTCTTTTGATATTCAAATCAAATACCAAATTCCAAAACAATCTGCTTTTACCCATAACAATTTCTTTTTTTGAAAATTCCAAAATCACTGGTTTTCCAAACAAGTCCAAACAATGTCATAACCAACTATTTTGGTAGCAATCCATCACTTTAGAAACTCGAAAATGAATTCTAATGATGTGGCCAGCATCATCAGGATTATTTTCCAGCGACTGAAGTGAGTTCAATGCTTTCCACTTCCAAAATTCACCTCAAATCAATTTCCATTCGAAATATTTCCCCAAAATATACTTCATTCTTACAAATGCTTTTGAAAACATTTCTAACATTTCCACAAAGTCAAACTCCCAAAACTTTGTTTAATTCCATTTGAAATCCCTTTCAAAATTTCCGGGGTCAAAATCCTAGTTTAAATCAAATTTTAATTATTACTTTTCTTATTTAAAACATATCCAGTCAATTCCATTTGGTTATAAACCATTTTGATATTTTAACTTCTTATTTTCTTATATATATCATTTCAAATTTTAGATCATGTTTTAAATTTCTTATTTGATTATAGAAGAAACAATCAAACAAACATCCTATATATAAAATTTAGAAAACTATTTCTTTATATCAAAATATAATTTTGGGTAAAATTATTTCATTTACCCACTTTAAAAACAATACTATGTCGGTTTATCTTGTTTAAGAGTTTAGAAACCCCTATCGATACGGTTGTACTTCCCGCACCGACCAGAATTCATAAACACTCAACCGATAAGTCAACACAGTACAAAAACAATTTTATATCCACTAACAAGTACGCTCTCATAGCTATTATTACACTCAGCTCATTATAGAGTACTTCCGACTCTATTTAAAAATGAGTAATTTTCCCACCAAAGCCTAGGTTGTCGCCAATCTAAGCTCTGATACCAACTGTGACGACCCGCTCTTCACGACCCTCGAAAATCGACACAAAATACTCAACAGTATAATATGCCGACGATCGAATGCCGGAAAAGACAGATTGTAGAAGAATAAGAAAGTAGATAGAAGAAGAAAGAACTAAACAAAATCAGAACCTCACAGTCGCAGCGGATAAAATATAATATATAGAACAGATCTTTACACAAATGAAAACTATATCTGTTTATATACAATACATCATCATCAGAGTATGTCATAATACAATCATCAATATCCCGTCAATCAGTCAATACAACAATCACAGCAGCGGAATAATACAAGTACGAGAAATACGTCTCGGACTCCAGCTCCTCTCCTGAGCTCCATAGCAACCTATCCTGTAATATACTCGGTCTGACCCGAGCATTATAATAAAATAACACCCGAGTCAGTCTGGAATACCAGCGCATCATAAATACACCCAATTGATTATTAAAGTTTCAAAAATCCTTTAAAAACAAAAGCATCTCGTAAGACCACGCCACAAATAAACATGTCGGGTTTTTACCTTACGATAGCTAAAACACTTTTATATTAAAATCCTCTGATATTATAATAGTGTCTATAGAAAGTAAAATAGAATCTAGCTGAAATGCTTGCATCTCACATTTCAACAATAGTTGGGCACAATCAAAACCGTACAGGCATGTAGGGAGAATGGATTTCCAACGAATGACTAGGCACTGGGGTACCACCTGTCACAGTACGTGGCCTAGATCACAGTACCGAGGAGTACGCCCGCTCCCCTGCAACACAAGGCCGGAATCATCCCTTACTGGATAATTCCAAGTAAAATCACCCCACGGTTGGGATCAGCAACCGCACCACTAAGCCGAAAAAAGGGACATCTAGACAGGGATGACCTTACTCTCAAGTGGGGGCTACCCACGAAGCCTTGCTGCATAACCCCTGATTTTCAGTCATTCCCGGTTGATGAGGCTTGAGGCTAAACGATACCTTTATAGCACATATCCCTTAGAATGCCCATCGTCCACCTGACGATGTCACGAAAGCATTCGTCCATACAAGTCCGTCCCGGGTCCGAACGGAACCGAAGGCACTACCCCTACTACATCCATTTTGGAAATATCCTCAGGATTAGTAGCGACTAGCCCTTGCACTTCACTGCTCCATCTTCGACTCCGAAATCGTTTTCGCGAAACGTACAAACCGGATCGAAGTGGTTTTCGAGTCTCCAGACCTAGAATCCCGGTATACGGAAACTCGATCCCGGTCTCTTCGAAACGATCGCGCATTTGGCCAATATTGATAGTCGGTGATTTAACTATCAATTAATGTTCACAAACATCCATACACATCCATCACACAATAAATAATCTCCATATTATTTATTTTCTTCTAATATCTTTCAAAGATATATTTTCACATTTTCAAAACTCATTTGAAAACAATTTTCCAAAACTCTTCCTTTACAAGGTAAATCTTTTACCCTTTATTCCCATCGGGAATAACCAAGTATAAAACAATTTGCATTTAAAACGGTTAAAATACTTTATACTGAAATATACTTTAAAATATGAAAATTACTTCTATTTATTTACTCAAAATATAAATTTAAAATATGTGAAGAAAACTAGTTATTAACACAAACTTTGATTTAAAAATAAGGGTTTTAGTTTAACTAAATTCAAAATAGCGTTATAAGAAGAAAATGCTAATTGTAACAACTTAAGCTAAAACCAACTTTTAAATAAATCCATTTGTAAAAATAATTGCTAATATACTCCCAAATTATTACGGTATTAAGAATTATTAATTTATTTCTTTAAAAATAACGATTTCTTAAAAATACTTTTAAAACGATTTAAAACTTAACCTTAGTTAAATAAAATCTTTTTATAAACATTTACTTGGTTTTCCCAGGGAAACACTTTCCCGTTTCTAAACATTCCAAAGTACTCTTCCATATAAATCCACTGATTTATTTCAAGTCAATTTATGATTTCAACATAAATTTCCCATTCCATACTTAACTATAACTTCCTCCGAATTTAAATCACAATTTTTCATTTCCGGAAATTCATTTTTAACTATAGTTTAAACATTTTGGTGAATTTTCAATGGAAGCCAAATTTCCAATTCACTTAATTAAATTCCAATGAAATACGGCATTTCAAAACATTCATTTGAACTTGTTAATTTATAGTCGGAACTTCATTTTAACCTATTTTTAATTTCCGGATAACATTAGTCATTATTAAAATAAACACCGTTATTTTAAACAATTTATAATTTCATAAATTTAATTTCCAAAAAACTATACTTTCCATTTACCCATTTCATACACTTCCCATTATATTCAAAATCCCAATTTGGCCCAATTTACATTTTTCTTTTCAAATCCGATTTCAAATTTTATTCTTTGAAATTCTAAATTTAACAATTCATTTTATTTCGTAAAAACACAATTTATCCATTTATAATTAAATTCTGTGATTATACTTTATACAACAATGTCACAGAACAACTAAATTCCCAGATTTATCAATCACATCATATAAACAGGTATCACTATCAATTATAAAATAATTGCTATATTGTGAGGAATCCAGTTGGATCCCTCCAACCTGTTTCTCCCTGCATCCACAAGTATTAGCACATCACCATATAAAATATTAATCCAGACAGATAAACACAAATATAGGCAATCAACCACACAGATATTTAAATATCAATTATTTATAATGTCTAGCATCCAGATGTGAGTGAGAAAAACTCACTTTGAGTTTCGGCGAGCGTTCGAAATTTTGAATTAAACCGAACGACGTTCGATTTAACCCAAATTTCTACTTGCCCGGAACGACTCCGGATCTGCACCATCTCGTACTGCTCGTCTCTGCGATTCCAATGTCGCCAGTTTCGTTAATTTCTGATAATGTATGAATTCGTTATGATTTTACAAAGTTCGAACAACATTTTTAAACGAATTTTCTTTTATTTAATTACCAAAATAATCAAGGCCGTTCATCAAGAGAGGGGCCGCTCCATACACCTTCTTCCCCCACGCGTACGCAAGCTCCAGGAACAACGTGAACAAAGAAACCCATCGACATAGCCTAGGGTTCAAAACCGCGACCACCACAACCAGTTCCACTTCGATCGGATGCTACTGTCGCGACGCTCTTCGAAAACTCCATCCACGCCCAAAAACCGCACGAGCTCGGCCCACTCCTGCCTCGGGAAATTCAGCTCGAACGCAACCCCTTCCAATACGATTTCCGGCCACCACATTGCTCGATAATTGATCTCCACCAGTCGATGACTAGATCTCGACAAGATCTAAGATGTTTTAGTTGGAGAGTTTCGAAATAATCGTGTGGATAAGGAGAAAAATGAGGAAGAACGACACACGTTATCGGCCATTGAATCAATAGAACGGCGGCTGGGAACGTGATAACTAGGGTTTAAGTGAAAATGAAATTATATACTAGTTTTAATATTATTTAATTAATATAAATTTCTCAATTTAACAGCAAATGCAAACGACACCCAATTCTCACATACCAACAGGCGTTCCTAGGGTTTTTCCGCATTCTGGACACAATGAAACAGGTTTCGTAAGCTAATTTGATCGTATGAGCGAGATACGAAATAAAACGATCAATTTAAAATTAAATCGGTTAAATCGATTTCGATACGTTTCGAGCTGCCCCGGTCAAACGACAACTCCAATTCTTACGAAAATTGAAATCCGATAATAACTAATTATTACGGATCCGATGGAACTAGTTTCGTCGAATTCCGAGACTGTGCCCCGGAAAGCTATTTTAACTCGTCTATTAAATCTAGCGATTTTCTGAAATTATCAGAAACGCTTAAAATTTTACTTTTACAAATTTAATAACTCAATAATAAATCATATAAAATTTATAAACACAATAAAAATCATTCCGGCTCATTCCGGACCAAAATCTGATTAAATTGCATTTTAATGATATTAAATTCATTTTAAAATTAATATAAAATCCCAAATATTAGTTTATCAACTTTAAAATTCTTCTAAAATTCCAATAATATTATTTATAACCAATCGAACCTAAAATACATTTAAACACCATTTTACAGCTATTTACATCCAGATTCACCTTTTTATCCTAATCCCGAATATTTAATTATTATTTTTCCATTAATCAAATTCAACCAGAATTGCTATAAATTAAAATTATAGCTCATTTTCATTGATTGAACCCAAATCCATTCATTTCAAAATCAATTAAGAATCCACATTAACATTTAAAATGAATTAAATGTTCAAATTCAATGGCTTAAAAATACGGGATGTTACATAAAGTTCTGCCCTTTGGAATCAGATCATACTTGTGTGCATGCTCTGTGTCATTGTGCATGTGCACACTTTAATTTTCCTTTCCAGAGACTACATATATCAATATGACATATACATTCAAGCATACAATTCAGACATAATCAAACAATCATTCATACCAAACAGGAAAATAACCAATATGAGTTAAATCATTTATTCAATCCTCATATTTCAATTCTGGGAAAAACTCTAGTTTTCTCATCATCTCAAATATTATTCCCTTGGTATAATTATCTATCCTGGTCTCACCTGCAATATTTATGAATCAATGGACACACTGTAATGAACTAATTCACTCCATTACACAAAGATCTCAGGACTTAAACAAGCCATGTGTCAACTTGTGCTACTCAAGAACACAAGTCATTCCTGCAGTGGTCTTGACCCCAAATTTCCTAATCAGGTTTAAGTTAATAATAACTCTTTTGATTTTTCATGACTAAACCATTCAGTGATCCATTTCACTAACTAAAACATCCATATCATGGCATCTCATATTATTCAAAACCATACAGAGACAAGCAAGCAAACAACCATTGGTGATTAAATAAATAAGGTTCTGTATGCATATGTATACATTCTGGTATTTTAAAAAGGGTGTAGGCAACTAACATTGGCTTATGGCTTTTGAGAGAGTTTTTCCTTTTTGCAAACATTTGTGCTTGAGTTAAACTCAGAATGACCTGGTTTCACTGAATCACAAAATTTTGTTTGCTATGCATATGAACATATATATATATTTTTTCTTTGAATCAGGAGCATCAGCACATAGGCAACCCTATTGCACCCCTAATTCCTTTTTGTCTCAAGCCTCAGCACTTATACATAAGTATATTGCAGCTCAACATTATTTACATCTTTCTGGGTTGAGCCAAAACCAATACTACTTGCCTATTTTCAACATTTTATTTTCTGGGTATTTGTTTATGTTCCTAAACATTAACATATCATAGATCTGGATTTATAAAACATATATGTATACTAACAACACATAAAGCTTTCTTATAATAAATCAAGTGATCAACCAAAGAGAATCAAAACATTTTCAGTTTTAAAATCACAGATAAGCATTCTCATATGAAAGTATATTTTTTAAGAAAATTACTTATAGCTGGCTGCCTACATTAGGACTTATTGCCTTAGATTTTTGAGTGAGTTTTCTCACCTAGCTCTCGTCTTTGCTTCCTTAATTAATTGATGAACTTCTGCCTTTAGCCTCAAGCTCTCTTCCTTCCCTTGCCTTATGATTTCTATGGTGTTGTTTCTTTTTTTTTTCTCAAAGTTCTTTTCTGAGAAGGAGAGGAGGCTGCTGCATATACATGTATATATACAGGGTCTTCCTTAGGGTTTTGGGTATTGGCTAAAGCCATTTTTGCCCATCAGAAAAATCATGTTATCTGCATTTTATTTAAACCCAAAGTTCTACCCTTCCCGGCTTAATTTAGGTGAAGAGAAAAGTGGTTACATTCTTTTCAGAATTTTGCTTTTCAGAAAATACTTTTTTCCTTTGTCTACAATCATGCCAAAAATGTGACTTGATTTTATTATTTATCAAATACTCTTCTTTCCTAATTTTGCCTATAGCAAACATTTCCTTGTTTGTCTTATTTTTTTCCTATTTTTAGCTTTCATGTAAATGGTATGTACCTTCTTTATTTATTTACAAGAGGACTACTCCTTTTTATATATTCAGTTTTTCTTTCTTTCTTCCTATATACTAAAATATGTCTGTATATTTTATCTTACTAATTTGAACTCTAGTATTTTATTAACACATATATATATATTTATATAAGTCTTACTGAAATAATTAGTACACCTATATATATATATATATATATATTTATACATCATACTGTATTGACACACACATGCACATGTACACTTAAAAATATTCTGTAGCATCCATATATGCATATTTACTTATGTATTCAGCTTTTAAGGATTTAATTTATATATATATATTTCCATACATATCAATATGTATTTATTCTTAGAGTTCAGGGATTTTAGCTTTTGTTCATGTGCATTTCCTGTGCACACATGTACACACATACTGATACACTATCAAGCTATATCACTCCCCTTTCAAAATTAATTCAAAAATTATTTTGAATTCATTTATATTTTTCAGAATAGATTCCTAAAATCTTGGGTCATTACAGCTCGATATGGTAAGTGACACGGCATAACTAGGCAATGCCAGGGTAGATATACCAATTACGCATCTGGGCTGGTGGTGACGCATAGCAGCCACTACCGCCCACCTCGAACAACACTCCCAAATCGTAGGGTGCACCCAAACAATCACAGAGTAATAGAATGGTATCGAAGAAGTGTGTCCGATAAGAGGTGCTACCTCCTTGGCCCGTCAATCGCTCCTGTTTTAGCCACTTTATGCCAACTCACGGGAGTTGGGTCCACGTATATACCTTAGGATCGTCGCCACCATCTTACTTCATTCTGGAAACTCCACCGCGTACATAGTTGTCAAAGTGGTTTTCGGTATCGACAGAGAGTATGTCCATATCCGATCCCGGTCTCTTTAACAACCAATCGTTATTATAACCCGTGGTTATAAATTTCAAAATAGTTTATGTTTCAAATCAAAATACATCCTTTAAACCATTTCAAAATCATATCATTTATTTCAAACTAATACATACTTTCAAACCCAAAACATATATATTCAAAACCAATTCAAAAATATATCATTTCCATTTCAAAACCAATTCAATAATATATC
The DNA here is from genome assembly GCA_030737815.1 of Allium fistulosum. Taxonomy (NCBI): domain Eukaryota; kingdom Viridiplantae; phylum Streptophyta; class Magnoliopsida; order Asparagales; family Amaryllidaceae; genus Allium; species Allium fistulosum. The sequence continues at coordinate 367,377,198 of CM060907.1, forward strand.
ATTTCAATAAAACCCAAATTTCAAAATCACTGAATATTTCCTTTAATTTATTAAACTTGAAATCTTCCTTTAAATTATCATAGCATTTTGGTAATGTAACCTTAAGGAATCATATCATTTTTGGAATGTAATACTTTCCAATTTAACATTTTATATAATCAAAGTATTTATATACTTACAAATTTTTAACATGGTCATTTTATCATAGCCTTATAGTTAAATAAACTTTGTTACTGTAATATCCAATTTAATGCTGAAATTCTTATGTTAAGTTAAGAGTATCTTATTAACTTACATTATCATTACAATAAAGAAACTTTATTATTTTAGTCATTAAAATATGTCATTTACATTAATTAAAACTTACATATTAAATGTACTTTTTAACTTACATTTCTATTACAGTAAAGAGCATTTATCATTTAATCAATATTACACTAATTAAACTTACATTATCAAATGTACGTTTTAATTTACGTTTTCTTACAAAAAGGACATTTATTATTTTAAATCAATATTACACTAATTAAACTTACATTATCAAATGTACGTTTTAATTTACGTTTTATTACAAAAAGGGCATTTATTATTTTAAATCAATATTACACAAATTAAGACTTACATGTTTCTTTCATTAATTAAGACTTTACATGTTTCTTTCAGTAGGTAAAACTTTACATATTTCTTTCATTAATTAGAACTTTACACGTTTCTTTCATAAATTAAACTTTACATATTTCTTTCATTAATTAGAACTTTACACGTTTCTTTCATAAATTAAACTTTACATATTTCTTTCATTAATTAGAACTTTACACGTTTCTTTCATAAATTAAACTTTACATATTCTTTCATCTTTGTTATTGCAGTAAAGAACATTTCTTATATTAATCAATAAAAATATTAATTAAACTTACATCTCACATGTGTGTTTAACTTACATTTTTCCATTTTAAAGTCATAGCTATTTATCTTACAAAACATAACATTTCACAAAAGAATATTTTATCATAGTTAATATAACAATCAAATTCTTTACAAATTTATTCCTTTAGACATCAATTCCACTATGATTCCAAAATTTATTACAAGATGTCCCATAAAAAAATGTATTTCATTTTATTTATTCAAAAATACATTAGTTATTATACAAAATATGTCCATCCCAGGAAACAACCTTTATTACAATTACTAGGTTATATTTAAGATTCCAAATTAAATCAAACTTAATTATTAAGTTATTTATCATAAATAAGACTCTTTATATTCCATTAATTAAAATTTCATGTCAAATGTTCATTTTTAACTTACATTTTATTTTCACAATAAAGAGCATTTATTGTCTTAATCAATATCACATATTTCCAAATTAGGTTATATTTCCAATCACAAATTTCCATTCATTTATTTAACATTTTTAATACATATGAAATCATTTTTCACTTTATTAAATCATTTTAAAAACCAAATTTAAATTAAAATATCAAAATTTACATTTTCAAATTACTTAAAACTTCCAGAAAAATTTATAAAATAACCACGGGTCTGTATAATATTTTCTAACCTAGGTCAAGTGATACGGATAATATATCATTTCAATCCGTAATTTACAAAGAAAAATCCAGGTTCTATCATTTCAAACCCGCAATCCCAAGTTAAATAAAATAAATAAAAATCGCTTAGGCTTATTGTAACATCCCAGAAATTTTCGACTTTCGAAAATTCAACATCGATACTCACTTTATCGACTGCTGAGCCATCGAATGCCGGAAACCCGGAAAGTTATGGTTTTAAGAAAGAAGAAAAAGTAGAAGAAGAAGAAAAAGAGAAGAAGGAAAGAAGAAGAACAACAGAACAGCAACAGAAACAGAACAATATCAGAATCTCACATATCGCAGTGGAACAATATATAATAGATAATCAATAGTCTTTTAAAACAAAGAACTATATCAGTTTATACATACATCAATCAGAGTCAATATACAACAATGGACAGTTATATAAACTTGTCCTCATACAGAATACACAGCGGAATAAATACTATCAGATACAAATACTACGTCTCGCCATCCAGCTTGCTTCCAAAGCTCCAGAATATCCAGAATATCCTGATAACATAACTCTAGACTGCCCGTGTGGAAATTGGTGGGCACCCAGAGTTTAGAAGGGAACAATAAACTCCGAGTCAGTCATGGTGACTGGTGTGAGATCGTAAAACAGTTATTTATCTTTAAAATAAATAGCAGAGAATTTTAAAGTCAATTCGAAATGCTCTTTGGAAAATGAAACTACCATAAGACCTCCCACCACACACACAATGCAAACGCAGAATTGGAGGAGATTTCTTCTTATGATAGTCAAAGATGCTTACTACGCAAAATCAAATTCTTTTTGATATTATTATTAGTGCATAGTGTCGAAAACAGTTCGAAAGTATAATATTAATCTTAGCCAACATACGACCAGTATCGTATGTCTACTATAGCTACCATCTAAACAGTGGTGACCACCGTACGTAAATGGCAGGTTCTACAACTAATACCGTACAAATCACGTATTGGAGTTTGGATTTCCAACAAATGGTCAGGCTAAGGAACTTCCTTTTCCACGATGGGTACGTCCCTGGAATAGACGACCCGAGAAATAACCTAACATTACGGTTAGATCTCTGCCAACACAAGGCCGGGTTACCTCTGCAAAAATAGGTAACTACTGACACGCGTATGCCATCCCCCGATCGTAACCGATCTTCCCGAGGATCCCCGATTCGTAACAAACCACATAGATAATAATAATGCAGTAACCACAGAGGTTAAGTATCTGGGCTCCATACCATGATACCACCTTTATCCAGAAGGAATGACATACACTAAGGGGCGCTACTCCCTAGAACCTTGCCGCATCCTTCCTGTTTCGACCATTTCCGGGGTGTGAGGCTCGATGAAGTCTCGTCCACAAAGCTACGCTTTCTCAAAAAGCCCTGCTTCGGGTCAAACAAAATGATCAACCTATGATCACAAAGATATAAGATCAAACAAATGATCATATCACGAATGATCAAACACTGATCATTTCACAGCAACACTCAGTATGCCACGTTACCAAATTGGGATATATCGCTGATAAATTTCAACTACATAACCTCTGAGCTCGTACGTCTCAGAGAAGGGTGTTAAGCTAAGAGAATAAATTCTCCGCCACCAACAGAAATGTATTTGAAAGAAATCAGCTTTATACCTCAAATTGTAACGTCAGACACACAATCCATACAAGTCTGTTCCGGGATCGAACAGAACCGAAGGCACTTCTCACGAAGCCCTTGCATTTCCGGATAAATTTCTAATCACGTCAGGACTTCCCGTCACTAAGGGTGATAAAACCTCTAAACCGAAGATCAGTCGGTGTAGAGTAACTCGACGGTAATCCTTCCGTTTTTAAAAATATCCGGTCTTCAACACCGGTCTTCGAATGCAATTCATAACGACGTATCACATATTCGGAATGGGTTATACGACCCCATGGTCCTTTCCCGGCTAACCCGAATAGTGAGCGCTTATTTAAAAATAAGTGTGGCATTCAAATTCATCCAATTCACAACAAAACATCCATTCAGGGTAATTATTGATAGTCGGTTATTTAACTATCAATAAAGATGCGCAACATCATCAGATTCCAAATAATTTTCCAAATTATTTATCTTCAAAAATATCTTTACTAGATATAATAATTTCCACACTTCAAAAATAAACCAACGTTTATTTTCTTTAAAACGAATTTCCATTTCTTTTATAAATTCCATAGTGAATTTATATTTCAAAAATATCTACTGATATACGATTTTCAAATCGATTTCAATATTCAACTTCAATTTATCTTTTCAAAGATAATTTCTCAAAACAGTTCATTTCATATTGGAAAAGTATTTCCATACTTATTAAATAATAAGTAATTCACAAATCTATTTATTTTCAACATTTGAAAATATTCAATATACTTAAATCAAATTAAGTATATATTTCATTCTTTTAAGGAAAATATTCTTTTAACACCTTTATTTGAGTCAAAACGAATGTTACGTAAAACATCGTTACGACGACTCAAAAATCACTAGTATAGGGATTCGGATTTTAAGATAGGTATATAAATCCCAATACCACATCAAAACATTTCCTTTCGGAAATCATTTACTATAACAACAGTGTTATAGTCCACCATTTCCTTAAATTTCCCGAAAACGTCTATTTCAACAATAAATGTTGAAATCTATGCTTTCGATTCATAACACATTTTAAAACACCTTTAAAATGTTTAACTTCGTTTTTAAAATATTCCTTCTTCAAAAATGAATCCATTTTACTTAACCATATATTCACTGTCCAAAATCGTGAATAAAATTTACTTAACCCCATTTCAATCATTCCTACACATTTTTATTTCAATAAAAATTCGCTATTCAAAATCGTTAATATATCTTCTTAAATAATCTTCTATATTAGATTTATCACATTCAATCTATTTCGAATTTATAAGCACGTTTATAAATTCTATTACTCTTTTTAATAACAACTTCGGCTTATAGACCTTCTTTTATCAACTTCTATATTTAACTTATTAAAATAAGTGACTTTGGGTTTATAACAACTTTTATAAATTTCAATTCTATTTATAAAAACTTCAATATCAATTCAATTTCAATATTGATTTCTGAATTTATTTTCAACGTTAAATAAAAGATCCCATACTAATTTCTCAAAAATTCATTTCCAATATTAAATCAATTACAGATTGATTTCTAATTTTATTTATCACTACTAAATAAATTCCTTATTTTTCTCAAATTATTCAATATTCTGTTTTAAAATGGATTCTTCAAATTGAAATCATTTTACATTTATTTCACAACTTATTTCAATTTACCAATTAAATTTCAAACTGAATTTCCAACTTATCTTCTTTTAAATAAATTCCTTTTTAAGAAAATAAATTTTAATCGTTTTCTTTCAATCTATTTTTAAAAATCCAAATTTTAAATTAAATTCTTCAATTTATAATCACTACTTTACGAAATCCATTTATTTAACATTTTCACTTGATTCTGGAATTAATTCAATACGATTATAAAAATTCACTTTTTATACTTTAAAATTCCTTTCTTAAAAATTTCTTCAATTTCACAAATTGATTCACTTAGAAATTTTCTGCTTGAATTTCAAAGATTCAATTTCATTTATCTTTGGAATCCAATGATGTCAAAACATCCATTCAGCTAAATTTTAGCTTTCAAACAATTTCCAGATATCAATATGATTAATAGCATCACTATAATCATTCACAGATTTATATCACAATAGAAATAAATTCAATCAATGTGAGGGGTCCAGTTGGATCCCTCCAACCTGTTTCCCTGCATCCAAAGATGTTAGCACAATACCAATTCCGCTCCAGTACGGAATTATCGCGGTATATAGGTTTTTATAAATCCGCTTACTAACGGCGCAATAGGGTCTCATCCGCTATACGAGGCGGGAATCAATCAATCCAATATATACATATGCCAATATGTATATACTGCTATATATATAGATATATCCTATCATATCTAATAGCACATTCAAACAAATCAATCAATAACTGAAATTCAATCATAAATCTGAGTGAGAAGATCTCACCTTGATTTTAATTCTGATTCCAGCGTTTATTTCGAATGAAATTAAACCGAACCGTTCGATATAATCAAAAAAATTTAGCTTGCTCAAACTGATCCCAGACCTACGCTGCAGCGTAGAGCGCAACGCTGCGATTCCGACGTCGCCAGTTTCGTTGAATTCTGATAATATATGACGAAGTTATTGCAATTTAAACTTTATACAAATTTAAATATAATTAACATTTACAATTTCTTTTAATTTTAAACCTTAACAATTTCTGGCCGTTAGATTTTCACTTGCAAGCATCAGGGCCACGTCTTCTTCTTTCTTCCTTCACGTAGCTCCCAGGTAAAACAAACGAACGAGCTAAAACCCATTGCCGTTCGAAAACTTTGATGCCGCTCCTCCTATAGATGATCGGAGGACGATCCATCACCTCCGTTGCGAAGCTTCAGGCGAGTGCCACCAATAGCCAAAATCCGGTCAAGCTCGGCTATGCATTCTGCTCGAGAAACGTGAACGACTGTGGCCCTTTGAGAACTAATTACCATCGATTTACTTCGCCTACGACGATCATCCCCGTATAGAATTAAAGCCCTCACGAATCTCTACAACATTACAGTTGATCACTTCAGCCAAAAACGTGTGGATTGGGAAGGATTAAGGAATGAAATTTGAACGTTTCTGGCCGTTCGTTTTATAAGAGGCGGCTGCTGATGATAGAACTAGGGTTTTGAGAAATGAAAGGCAAGGGTCCCTTTTTATAGAAATTCTACCAAAAACACTATTCATTTCGAAATTTCCGAACTCCGATTTACGCGCGGTGACTAGCGTTCCTAGGGTTTATCCCGCGTTCCGGACGCAATGGAACAGGTTTCGAAAGCTAATTCGATCGTCTGTACGAGTTATGAATTTAAACGATCAATTTAAATTAAACCGATTTAAATCGATTTCGAGGCGTTTTAATTTGTACCGGACAAATGGTAAATCCAAAAATTACGAAATTTGAAATCTTACAATAATATCACATTACGGATCCGATGAAACTAGTTTCGTCGAAATCCGAGACTTTTTGAAAAATGACTATTTTAACTCGCCGAATTAAATTAAAATAATATCGATGCGTTTCGAGTTGCCAGGGTCAATCGACAATCCCGATTGCTACAAAAATTGAAATCCGATAATAACTAACTATTACGGATCCAATGGAACAAGTTTCGTTCAATTCTGAGACTGTTCGAAAATTGGCTATTTTTACAGTCGATAATTAAATATTAAAATATTCAATTTCCACGGATTAACTCCAAATTCAATTTTAAAAGTTCTATAACCTTTCTATAACTCCAGTATGATTAAATAAAATTTTCCAAATCATTTTAAACTCGATTTTTAATTATCTCTGGAATTTGAATTATTAATTTATCGATTTAATTATCAAATAAAACCCAATATTCGAAAAATAAATCATTCGACTTCTAAATTCCATTTATTAATATTTAAAATCAATTAAATATTCGAATTTTAATTATCAAAAATTCTGGGTCGTTACACTTATCATTTCAGCCCATAACGATCTTTCCCTATTCTAAAGTCCGTTCGGGTATGTATCATTTCAACCCATAGTGATTCTATTCTACAGGGAACTTGCAGTATGAGAACAGAATATAAATAAACAGAAAAATAAAATAAAATATAACAGATGATGTAACAGGCATATAAACAGTATTTAATATCATATAAATATATCACAGGCATGTATAACATAATATAATTATTTCTACACTTTCACTTGCTATCAATTCACAATAATATAAGTATGAATGTCAGGTGTGATTACTCACCTTTTTAAGCTGAGGTTTGCAAAGCAAACACACAAACAAAAATCTGGAAAGCACGAAAGCACGACTAGACACAATTTTGATTTGAATGGATGGAGAGCCAAGATATTGATCTTGTATATAACAAATACACAAATCATAAGAATAAGATTCAACACAACAAAATATGAATTAAACTATGCAATTACGAATCAAAGAACATAACCTTGCTTTCAACCACCAAGTGGGCTTTGCCATGGTCTAATAGTGAGGAGGAGGTTATGTTGTGGGGGTGGAGGCTGAGCTATGCAAGGAGAAAACAAAAGGAAAAAAAGAGGAAATAAAATAAAAGTGGAAAAAAGAGAGAAGGAAGCCATGGAAATAACCTAGAGCTTGTTGTATTTTCTTCACGCAAATGAAAATGAGAGGATGAGAACTTGTACGTGAATAAGACATAAAAAAGAAGGCGGCTAGGGTTTCAAGAGATTTGAATGGCTAAGATGTAGGGTTTAGAAAATGAAAGACTAGCAAATAAAAAGGCTAGTGAATGAATGAGATTTATTTCCTATTTAATAAAAGAAACTTACTGTAAAATATTTCAATCAAAAGAGGTAAATGAGGAACTGAGATATTGAGAAGATTTTTATGTGATTTGATAGAGTAAATGCTAGGAAAACAAAGAGACAAGAAATAAAGAGAAAAAAAAACTTATACATATATTATTCCTAAATGCAAGTGAAATATGTGAACATAATGGGAAATAAATTTTGTACGTGTATGGAAAAAGGAAATACACGGCTATAGAAGAGAAAAAAAAGAGCTAAGGAGTTATGAATGCTAAGGAAACGGAAAGGCATAAGTTAAGGAGAAAGAAACGTACAATATATTTTATTTTTAAATGCAAATGAAAAATGAAAGATGGGAAATAAATTTTTGTACATGAATTTTCAACTTGATATGCAAGGCTATGAGTAGAGTAACTCATGGCTAGGAATGAGGAGGAAACGGCTAGAAAATAATAAAGGCCATGCAAATGAAGAAGGCAAGAGTTTAACCAATGAAACGTATGCCTCTTAAATTTCTCCAAGCCATTTATTTGCATACATTTCTTTCTAGAAATGAAATGTGAAGTGAATGTGTACGTGAATTATGAAGTGGAGTGGATGGCAAGAAAAGATTTGAACGGCTAAAGAGGAGTAAATGATAGAAAAACAAAAAGGCTAGGAAATAAAAGGTAAGAAATAAGGAGAAAGAAACACACATACATACATACAAATATTTATATATATATGTATGTATGTATATATATGATTCTTAAATGCAATTGAAAAGAGGATATTTTGAGATGTTTGTACGTGATTAATAAGAGCAATTCACGGCTATGAACGGTGAATGGCTAGGGTAAGTAATAAAGAGGGTAGGTAAATAAAAAGGCAAGCATTAAAGAAATGTAACGCATGTCTCCTTGATTTCTTCCAAGCCTTTTATGAAAAGATATACACACAAGTGAAATCCAATAAATAAAGTTTAGATAAACAAAATAGAAAAATAAAATAAAATAACATAGAAAATAAAAATATAGAAACGCACATAGAAAACTAGAAATTGAAATACAGTAAATAACTACGTGTAAAACGCTGTAATTTATCTGATTTAAAAAGTATAACTCATAATTTAACGAAACGAAAAGCAGAACGGATATCATAAATATATTCTGCTTCAAAGAAAAAATATTAAAATTTAAAATTCAATTTTTTTTTATATTTAAACTGAAAATTCAAATTTTGACTAAAATATAAAATTTTCAAAAATCGTTTATTTATTGCATTTGGAAAATAAATTACAAACAAATTCCAAACTTACATTGGAATAATTCTAAAAATTCACTTTTAAATGATTTAAAAAAAATAAAAATTTCAAATAAAAATATTCACAAAATTATGGGTTGTTACACATGGAGTTGAAGAAGGAAATATTGAATGAATATCATAGAAGTAAGTACTCCATACACCCAGGCAGTACAAAGATGTATCAAAATTAAAAAAGAGATTTTTGGTGGAAGGGAATGAAATTAGATGTAGCCAAATATATTGCAAGATGTATGACTTGCCAACGAGTCAAGGCAGAAACACAAAAGCCATCAGGGTTGTTACAACCTCTTAGCATACCACAGTGGAAATGGGAAGATATATCTATGGATTTCATAGATGGACTGCCTAGATCTAAAAGAGGAAACACAAGTATATGGGTGATAGTTGATAGGCTAACTAAAGTGGCACATTTCATCCCAGTCAAATCAGAAAGGAATGCACCAAAATTAGCACAAGTATTTATGAAGGAGGTGGTAAAATTACATGGCATTCCCAAAACTATTGTGAGTGATAGAGATACCATCTTCACATCAAGGTTCTGGAAAAGTTTTCAAGAAGCCATGGGAAGTGAATTATGCTTAAGCACTGCCTACCATCCACAATTAGATGGGCAGACTGAGGTGGTGAACAAAGTTCTAGAGGACTTGTTAAGGGCATGTGCACTGGATTTTGGAGGCAACTGGGAAGACTATCTCCATTTAGCTGAATTTACATACAATAACAGCTATCAAAGCACCATAGGGATGGCTCCATTTGAAGCCTTATATGGCAAGCCATGTTTGTCACCAGTATGTTGGGTAGAAGCAGGAGAAAGAGCTATTTTAGGGCCTGAGTACATACAAGAAACTAAAGAGAAAATTGAGTTGGTAAGGAGAAGAATGGCAGCAGCTCAAGATAGGCAAAAGAAATTTGCAGACATGAAAAGGAAGCAGGTGGAATATGAAGTAGGAAATTTTGTTTTCATCAAAATCTCACCTATGAAAAATGTACTGAGGTTTGGGAAACAAGGCAAGTTAACTGTAACGACCCAGAATTTCGAACGAATTAAATTGAGAATATTTAATTAATTTTAAATATTTGAACGATAATTTAATTTGAATCCCCGATATAATTTTGAATTTGGAAATTAAATTATAAAATTTAATCTGTTGATAGTCGAACAAAAAAATTTGAATCTTTAATTTTAAGCCGAAGAAAAATATTTCAAACACTTGTAAAATATATATTGATAATTCTGAAAATAATAGAAGCTTCAGAATCCAATTTCGAATTGATTTGATCAGTTTTGAAATTTATATCGTTTAACCGATATTTAAAAATAGTCATTTTTCAAACAGTCTCGGAATTAGACGAGACCAGTTCCATTGGGTCCGTAATGTTGAATTATTGCCGGATTTCAATTTTTGTAATTTTCGGAGTTGATATGTGAGCACACGGAAATTTAACGCGTTGAAATTTTAAAAACGAATTTGATTTAAATTTAAATTTAAAAATTTAAAACAAGGGACAGCATCCCTTTGTCTCTGCCTTAAACCACGCCTAAATTTTTGCCAGGAATCACGAACGAAATCGTGGAGGCATGCTTCATCCTGTTTTAAAATGACAATCTCCCTCTCCAGTTTCAAAATCAAAGAAAACAATGTCTCGTTCAAAATCAAATAATGGCCGAAGACCTCCTTTATCATCAAAAGAAATTGAATTCGTATAAAATTCGCGTCTTCCCCCTCAGTTCCTTTTCGTTTCAAAAAGGAATCAAAGCAGATAAAAGCGAAACGAAACCTATTTTCGTTCGAAACGTTTAAATCTCCTCAGCTCGAATTCAAAATCTCCTTCCTCCATTCCAATTTAAACCGAGCCTCTACACCCAAATTAACAGCAGCTTCGAAATCAATGGTGGCCGCGTGAGTCGCCGCCACTAGAGGAAGTTCTCGCACTCTGGTGTGGGAAGGAGGATATCGATAGCAGCTTGCACGTGAAGGACGAGCAGTGGTATTGGGCGACTTTGTGAAGTCGCGAGCTAGGGTTGTTCGCGACGAGGCGGCAGTTAGGTTTGGCTAAGGGTTCGCGATTTGAAAGCAGTGGTGTTCAACTGGAGGCGTGCAATTGTCGCGACTGTTCATGGAAGGAGGCGACTCGCGATGATTTTCAGTGGGTAGCATGTGTTCGAAGTCGCCGATGGAGATGGCAGCGTAGCGATGTCGAGCGATTTCTGGTGAGGTATCGATTTGTTTTTATCCTTTTCATTTTAAATTTAGATGTATATATCTATGTACATAACCAGTAAGGGAGATAAATTCATTTAATATACTTACCTCATTTATTTTAGTTATCAAAAACATTTTTTTTAGGGATTTGTTATAAAGAAAGTTAGTTAAGAGAAGTTAAAACTAGGAAACAGTAATTAAATTGTTTAGTTAACCTAGGTAATTATTTTGATTGCTAAATGTTATAAAAGAAAATTTGTTAAAAATATAATTTTTGGTAAGAAAAAGAAATTTAATAATTTATTGGATAAATTTCATTTAAAGGTAAGTTAATTTAATCTATTAAAGGAAAATTAGTTAAATTTAATTTTAGTTAAATAAATTTATAAAGGGGAAATGGGTTTAAAGAAATTTAAAATGGTGGTTAAATAAAATTTATTGATTGAGAAATTGGTTTAGAACGAACTATCAAAAATTTAACAATTAAAAACGGAAATTGGTTAATTAATTGGTTCGAATATTAATAAATTTGTATGATTATTTATACAAGGTATAAAGCAAGAAAAATCGAGCCGAAAAGGAAATGGATGGCAAATTAAATAGCAAAGGTGAGATCTTCTCACTCAAATTGAATGTGGAATATTTTCAGTTATTTATTGATTGACTGTTTGGATGTGCTATTAGATATGATAGGATATATATCTATATATAGCAATATATACATATTGGCATATGTATAAATTGGATTGATGATTTCCCGCCTCGTATAGCGGATGAGACCCTATTGCGCCGTTAGTAAGCGGATTTTTATAAAACCCATATACCGCGATAATTCCGTACTGGAGCGGAATTGGTATTGTGCTAACATCTGTGGATGCAGGGAAACAGGTTGGAGGGATCCAACTGGATTCCTCACTAGTAGTTATTTATTTACAGATATTGTGATATATTCTGTTATCATATGATGATATATGATATCGACTGTTGTGATGGACTGATTGGTGTTGTTGCATCATCGGATTCAGTTTTGAAATGTAAAAATAACGACTGTTATTTTAAAAAAGGGGTTTTTAAAGTGATTTTTGAAAATATACGTTTTATGGAATTTTTGAATCGATTTATTTATAAAATTATAACTGAAGTGTCATTTTTAAAATAAAAGTCGATTTATTTATAAAATGGTTTAAGTTGGGATTTTTGAATAACTATAAACGATTTGTATAGAAAGATTTATAAAATTGATATTTTATAAATCAAAATATTGGACTTATAAAACGAATTGTTATAAGTGTTAAAAAGAAGTATAAAAGGATTTCATAAGTGAATGAAATTAATAGATTTATAACGTGAAGTTATAAAGTGAATAGATGTTGTAGAATAAACGATTTATAAGTAATTTACTTATAAAGTAGATTTTTGCACTTAGTTGGGATATAAATAGAAATTGCTAAATGAAATGATTTCATAAGTTGAAATTGTTATGAAGTATAAATGTGATTTATAAACGTTGTTTATAAATCTGAAATCACTTATTTTGATAAGTAATTTTTGAAGTTAATAAAAGGAGAATTTTATAAATCGAAGTTGTTAGAAAATATAAAGGTGAATTTATAAACGTTGTTTTATGAATTTGAAATCAATCAAATTTGATGAATGTAATATAGAAGTTATTAAGGAAATTTTATCCACGATCTTGGGTAGTGGATAATCATTGAAATTAAAATGTATAGAAAATATTGAAATGTGGTTAGTGAAGTATATTCACGATTTTGGACAGTGAATATATTGTTAAGCAAAATGGATATTGTTTTGGGAAAGTGACATTGAAAATGAAGTTAATTGTTTTAAACGATGGTTTAAAATGTATTGAATATCGAAATCATAGATTTCAACATTTATTGTTGAAATAGACGTTTTCGAGAAATAAGGAAATGGTGGACTATAACACTGTTGTTATAGTAAATGATTTCCGAAAGGAAATGTTTTTTATGTAGTATTGGGATTTATATATCTATCTTAAAGTCTGGATCCCTATACTAGTGATTTTGAGTCGTCGTAACGATGTTTTACGTAACATTCGTTTTGACTCAAATAAATGTGCTTAAGAGAATGTTTTCCTTAAAAGAATGAATATATACTTAATTTGATTTAAGTATATCGAATATTTTCGAATGTTGAAAATAAATAGATTTGTGAAATACTTATTTTTAAATAAGTATGGAAATGCTTTTCCAATGTGAAATGAACTGTTTGAGTTTTTATCTTTAAAGATAAATTGAAAAGTGAATATTTGAAATTGTTTTCAAATGGTTAAGTGTGGAAAATAATATATCTAGTAAAGATATTTTTGGAAATTAAATAATTCGGGAAATTATTTGGAATCTGATGATGTAGCGCATCTTTATTGATAGTTAAATAACCGACTATCAATAATTACCTTGAGTAGGTATTTGTTGTGAATTGGATGAATTTGAATGCCACACTTATTTTTTGAATAATCGCTCACTATTCGGGTTAGCCGGGAAAGGACCATGGGGTCGTATAACCCATTCCGAATATGTGATACGTCGTTATGAATTGCATTCGAAGACCGGTGTTGAAGACCGGATATTTTTGAAAACGGAAGGATTACCGTCGAGTTACTCTACATCGGCTGATCTCCGATTTAGAGGTTTTTATCACCCTTAGTGACGGGAAGTCCCGACGTGATTGGAAATTATCTGGATTTGCAAGGGCTTCGTGAGAAGTGCCTTCGGTTCTGTTCGATCCCGGAACAGACTTGTATGGATTGTGTGTCTGACATTACACTTTGAGATATAAAGCCGATTTCTTTCAAATACATTTCTGTTGGTGGCGGAGAATTTATTCTCTTAGCTTAACACCCTTCTCTGAGACGTACGAGCTTAGAGGTTATGTAGTTGAAATTCATCAGCGATATATCCCAATTTGGTAACGTGGCATACTGAGTGTTGCTGTGAAATGATCAGTGTTTGATCATTTGCGATATGATCATTTGTTTGATCTTATATCTTCGTGATCATAGGTTGATCATTTTGTTTGACCCGAAGCAGGGCTTTGTAGAAAGCGTAGCTTTGTGGACGAGACTTCATCGAGCCTCACACCCCGGAAATGGTCGAAACAGGAATGTTGCGGCAAGGTTATGAGGGTCGCGCCCTTTAGGGTATGTCATTTCCTTCTGGAAAGGGGTGGTATCATGGTATGGAGCCCAGATACTTACTCATGTGGATACACTTTCTTTATGATGTGTGATGTTGGATATCGAGCGCTCGGATAAAGGTCCCAAAGGACCGGGTGATGACATATTCGTGAGTTACCTGTTACAGGGGTAACCCGGCCTTGTTTGGCAGAGAGCAGTTTGTCTCTCGGGACGTCCAGCCAGAGGCGATCCTATTCGGCAGGAGGAAAGGAAGTTCCTTAGCCTGACCATTTGTTGGAAATCCAAACTCCAATACGAACTTTGTACGGTATTAGTTGTAGAACCTGCCATTTACGTACGGTGGTCACCACTGTTTAGATGGTAGCTATAGTAGGCATACGATACTGGTCGTATGTTGGCTAAGATTAATATTATACTTTCGAAATGTTTTCCACACTAGACATTAATAATAATATCCAACGATTGGCGTAGTAAGCATCTTTGACTATCATAAGAAGAAATCTCCTCCAATTCTGCGTTTGCATTGTGTGTGTGGCGGGAGGTCTTATGGTAGTTTCATTTTCCAAAATCATTGCAAATCTGTTTTATTTTCTTTGTGAAAATAACTGTTTTACGATCTCACACCAGTCACCATGACTGACTCGGAGTTTATTGTTTCCCTTCTAAACTCTAGGTGCCCACCAATTTCCACACGGGCAGCCTAGAGTTATGTTATCAGGATATTCTGGATATTCTGGAGCTTTGGAGATAAGCTGGATGACGAGACGTAGTATTTGTATCTGATAGTATTTATTCCGCTGTGTATTCTATATGAGGACAAGTTATGTAACTGTCCATTGTTGTATATTGACTCTGATAATTGATGTATGTATAAAATGATATAGTTCTTTGTTTAAAGATTATTCATTTATCTATTATATATTGTTCCGCTGCGATATGTGAGATTCTGATATTGTTTCTGTTCTGATGTTGTTATGTTGTTCTTCTTTTCTTTTTCTTCTATCTTTTCTTCTACCTCTTCTTTTAAACCCTAATGGTTCGGTTTTTCGTTCACCTTGAGTAAAACGATGGAGATTGGTGTTTATTCAAGGGGTACGGAAAAGCGGGCTATTACATTTGGTATCAGAGCATATGGTTAAGCGACAACCCTGCTCTGTTGGGTGTTACTCATTAGAGATAGAGTCAGCAGTACTCTAGAATGAGTTGAGTGTAATAATAGATACGAGTGCGTATTTGTTAGTGAATATAAAATTGTTTTATATTGTGATGATTGGTTTGTTGAGTGGTATATGGATTCTGGTCGGTATTGTCCGTACAACTCTATCGATAGGGATCTCTAAACACTTGTATAGAACAATTCGACACAGTATTGTTTTAAATTAGGGTGAATGAAATAATTTTACCTAAAACTATTTTCGTATATAAAGGAAATAATTTTCTATGGATTATTATGATATATGGATGCATGGATGTTAGGAAGTAATAATAGTGAATTATTATCAATGAAATTGAATAAGAAATTGGAATTGTAACTCCAAAGTTAAGAAATAAATTCATATACAAATGAAATTTGAGAATGTAAACTGTAAATGTGAATTGTAATTTAAAACGGAATTCCAGAGAAGTATTTGGAAATGTTTTAAAAGGAACTTGAAAATTTTGGAGATTTGGAAAGTTTAATTCCTTTTTGATTTGAAAATGGATTTCAAAGGATTTGAAAAGTATTTTGGAAGAGATGAGAGCTCTAAACTCTTTTCGGTCGCTGGAAAATAATTCCGATGATGATCGCGACATCACCGGTGTTCATTTTCGGGTTTCCAAAAGAGAAATTGCTGCCAAATTGTTTTAAATAGAAGTTGTTTGAAAAATTTGGATTTTGTTTTGAAATTCAAAGGATAATTTGAATTGTTTTCAAAATGGCTTTGAAATGTTGGTAAACTCTGGAATGCTATATAAAGATATTTATGAAATATTACTAAGTTGATAACTTATACCAATTGAATTTTGGTAGAATAAATTTAACTTAAAAGAATGAAGTTAAATCAAAGCAAATATAAGTGAATCAATTAAATGAAAATGAAATTGAAAGTTGAAATTCATTTCGAATTCGTAAGCCAATGAATTGAATTGAATAATTGTGAATGAAAGATGAATTAAAATTCGAATTGGAAATCCAGTTTAATATAAGTGGTTATAAACCAAAATAGTAAATTGTAATAAATTTTGGGAATAAACAAAAGTGAATAAAGCTGGAATTGAAACTGAATATTGAAAACAGATTTGAATTTATAAGTGGATTAGAATTAGAAATGAATTAGTAATTGAAACCAATTTAAAATAGTGCAGTTGAATAAAAGAAAGCTGATAAAATTCAATATTCAGAAGCTAATAGAATCCAAATTGAATTGAAATTGTGAATTAAATTCAAATGAACTGAATATGTAACTTCAACAGTGAAGTAAAAATGTATAAGCAGTTATATTGAAAATTTTGTAATAGAATGTGCAAAATAATGGTTTGAATGTGTAACTAGATATAATGGCTAGTAGGATATACAGGTATAAAGGAATTGGAATTTAATTTCGAAGATAAATTTGAATGGCTCGACAAAAGGTAAGTATTTCAATTCGAATATGAGATTTGATGACTTATTTCTCTAGCCGCTTGGCTTTTTCTTTTTCTTTTTGAAATCTGAGAGTCCGTAGGGACGTTTTGTAGTCGTACCGTATTAGCCGCGCAAAGGAGACGCTGGCGAAATTTTTCGAAAATTTAGGGCGTTAGAAAATTTTTGAGAAAAATTTGAAAGTTTGAAATTTGAATTTAAACTTAAATTTGAATTTTGAAGTTAAACAATGTTGTTTGAAACTTATAATTGAAGTTGGAAAACAAGATTGAATGATAACGAATCTTTAATAGAAAGATTTGTTTTGATGAATTGAAAATTGATAAAACTATTGGATTGTGAAAAATAGTAGACGAGTTAAGGATTTTTTTTTCCTAACTTGTAATTTCGAGGACGAAATTCTTTTAAGGAGGGAAGTTTGTAACGACCCAGAATTTCGAACGAATTAAATTGAGAATATTTAATTAATTTTAAATATTTGAACGATAATTTAATTTGAATCCCCGATATAATTTTGAATTTGGAAATTAAATTATAAAATTTAATCTGTTGATAGTCGAACAAAAAAATTTGAATCTTTAATTTTAAGCCGAAGAAAAATATTTCAAACACTTGTAAATTATATATTGATAATTCTGAAAATAATAGAAGCTTCAGAATCCAATTTCGAATTGATTTGATCAGTTTTGAAATTTATATCGTTTAACCGATATTTAAAAATAGTCATTTTTCAAACAGTCTCGGAATTAGACGAGACCAGTTCCATTGGGTCCGTAATGTTGAATTATTGCCGGATTTCAATTTTTGTAATTTTCGGAGTTGATATGTGAGCACACGGAAATTTAACGCGTTGAAATTTTAAAAACGAATTTGATTTAAATTTAAATTTAAAAATTTAAAACAAGGGATAGCATCCCTTTGTCTCTGCCTTAAACCACGCCTAAATTTTTGCCAGGAATCACGAACGAAATCATGGAGGCATGCTTCATCCTGTTTTAAAATGACAATCTCCCTCTCCAGTTTCAAAATCAAAGAAAACAATGTCTCGTTCAAAATCAAATAATGGCCGAAGACCTCCTTTATCATCAAAAGAAATTGAATTCGTATAAAATTCGCGTCTTCCCCCTCAGTTCCTTTTCGTTTCAAAAAGGAATCAAAGCAGATAAAAGCGAAACGAAACCTATTTTCATTCGAAACGTTTAAATCTCCTCAGCTCGAATTCAAAATCTCCTTCCTCCATTCCAATTTAAACCGAGCCTCTACACCCAAATTAACAGCAGCTTCGAAATCAATGGTGGCCGCGTGAGTCGCCGCCACTAGAGGAAGTTCTCGCACTCTGGTGTGGGAAGGAGGATATCGATAGCAGCTTGCACGTGAAGGACGAGCAGTGGTATTGGGCGACTTTGTGAAGTCGCGAGCTAGGGTTGTTCGCGACGAGGCGGCAGTTAGGTTTGGCTAAGGGTTCGCGATTTGAAAGCAGTGGTGTTCAACTGGAGGCGTGCAATTGTCGCGACTGTTCATGGAAGGAGGCGACTCGCGATGATTTTCAGTGGGTAGCATGTGTTCGAAGTCGCCGATGGAGATGGCAGTGTAGCGATGTCGAGCGATTTCTGGTGAGGTATCGATTTGTTTTTATCCTTTTCATTTTAAATTTAGATGTATATATCTATGTACATAACCAGTAAGGGAGATAAATTCATTTAATATACTTACCTCATTTATTTTAGTTATCAAAAACATTTTTTTTTAGGGATTTGTTATAAAGAAAGTTAGTTAAGAGAAGTTAAAACTAGGAAACAGTAATTAAATTGTTTAGTTAACCTAGGTAATTATTTTGATTGCTAAATGTTATAAAAGAAAATTTGTTAAAAATATAATTTTTGGTAAGAAAAAGAAATTTAATAATTTATTGGATAAATTTCATTTAAAGGTAAGTTAATTTAATCTATTAAAGGAAAATTAGTTAAATTTAATTTTAGTTAAATAAATTTATAAAGGGGAAATGGGTTTAAAGAAATTTAAAATGGTGGTTAAATAAAATTTATTGATTGAGAAATTGGTTTAGAACGAACTATCAAAAATTTAACAATTAAAAACGGAAATTGGTTAATTAATTGGTTCGAATATTAATAAATTTGTATAATTATAATTTATACAAGGTATAAAGCAAGAAAAATCGAGCCGAAAAGGAAATGGATGGCAAATTAAATAGCAAAGGTGAGATCTTCTCACTCAAATTGAATGTGGAATATTTTCAGTTATTTATTGATTGACTGTTTGGATGTGCTATTAGATATGATAGGATATATATCTATATATAGCAATATATACATATTGGCATATGTATATATTGGATTGATGATTTCCCGCCTCGTATAGCGGATGAGACCCTATTGCGCCGTTAGTAAGCGGATTTTTATAAAACCCATATACCACGATAATTCCGTACTGGAGCGGAATTGGTATTGTGCTAACATCGGTGGATGCAGGGAAACAGGTTGGAGGGATCCAACTGGATTCCTCACTAGTAGTTATTTATTTACAGATATTGTGATATATTCTGTTATCATATGATGATATATGATATCGACTGTTGTGATGGACTGATTGGTGTTGTTGCATCATCGGATTCAGTTTTGAAATGTAAAAATAACGACTGTTATTTTAAAAAAGGGGTTTTTAAAGTGATTTTTGAAAATATACGTTTTATGGAATTTTTGAATCGATTTATTTATAAAATTATAACTGAAGTGTCATTTTTAAAATAAAAGTCGATTTATTTATAAAATGGTTTAAGTTGGGATTTTTGAATAACTATAAACGATTTGTATAGAAAGATTTATAAAATTGATATTTTATAAATCAAAATATTGGACTTATAAAACGAATTGTTATAAGTGTTAAAAAGAAGTATAAAAGGATTTCATAAGTGAATGAAATTAATAGATTTATAACGTGAAGTTATAAAGTGAATAGATGTTGTAGAATAAACGATTTATAAGTAATTTACTTATAAAGTAGATTTTTGCACTTAGTTGGGATATAAATAGAAATTGCTAAATGAAATGATTTCATAAGTTGAAATTGTTATGAAGTATAAATGTGATTTATAAACGTTGTTTATAAATCTGAAATCACTTATTTTGATAAGTAATTTTTGAAGTTAATAAAAGGAGAATTTTATAAATCGAAGTTGTTAGAAAATATAAAGGTGAATTTATAAACGTTGTTTTATGAATTTGAAATCAATCAAATTTGATGAATGTAATATAGAAGTTATTAAGGAAATTTTATCCACGATCTTGGGTAGTGGATAATCATTGAAATTAAAATGTATAGAAAATATTGAAATGTGGTTAGTGAAGTATATTCACGATTTTGGACAGTGAATATATTGTTAAGCAAAATGGATATTGTTTTGGGAAAGTGACATTGAAAATGAAGTTAATTGTTTTAAACGATGGTTTAAAATGTATTGAATATCGAAATCATAGATTTCAACATTTATTGTTGAAATAGACGTTTTCGAGAAATAAGGAAATGGTGGACTATAACACTGTTGTTATAGTAAATGATTTCCGAAAGGAAATGTTTTTTATGTAGTATTGGGATTTATATATCTATCTTAAAGTCCGGATCCCTATACTAGTGATTTTGAGTCGTCGTAACGATGTTTTACGTAACATTCGTTTTGACTCAAATAAATGTGCTTAAGAGAATGTTTTCCTTAAAAGAATGAATATATACTTAATTTGATTTAAGTATATCGAATATTTTCGAATGTTGAAAATAAATAGATTTGTGAAATACTTATTTTTAAATAAGTATGGAAATGCTTTTCCAATGTGAAATGAACTGTTTGAGTTTTTATCTTTTAAAGATAAATTGAAAAGTGAATATTTGAAATTGTTTTCAAATGGTTAAGTGTGGAAAATAATATATCTAGTAAAGATATTTTTGGAAATTAAATAATTCGGGAAATTATTTGGAATCTGATGATGTAGCGCATCTTTATTGATAGTTAAATAACCGACTATCAATAATTACCTTGAGTAGGTATTTGTTGTGAATTGGATGAATTTGAATGCCACACTTATTTTTTGAATAATCGCTCACTATTCGGGTTAGCCGGGAAAGGACCATGGGGTCGTATAACCCATTCCGAATATGTGATACGTCGTTATGAATTGCATTCGAAGACCGGTGTTGAAGACCGGATATTTTTGAAAACGGAAGGATTACCGTCGAGTTACTCTACATCGGCTGATCTCCGATTTAGAGGTTTTTATCACCCTTAGTGACGGGAAGTCCCGACGTGATTGGAAATTATCCGGATTTGCAAGGGCTTCGTGAGAAGTGCCTTCGGTTCTGTTCGATCCCGGAACAGACTTGTATGGATTGTGTGTCTGACATTACACTTTGAGATATAAAGCCGATTTCTTTCAAATACATTTCTGTTGGTGGCGGAGAATTTATTCTCTTAGCTTAACACCCTTCTCTGAGACGTACGAGCTTAGAGGTTATGTAGTTGAAATTCATCAGCGATATATCCCAATTTGGTAACGTGGCATACTGAGTGTTGCTGTGAAATGATCAGTGTTTGATCATTTGCGATATGATCATTTGTTTGATCTTATATCTTCGTGATCATAGGTTGATCATTTTGTTTGACCCGAAGCAGGGCTTTGTAGAAAGCGTAGCTTTGTGGACGAGACTTCGTCGAGCCTCACACCCCGGAAATGGTCGAAACAGGAATGTTGCGGCAAGGTTATGAGGGTCGCGCCCTTTAGGGTATGTCATTTCCTTCTGGAAAGGGGTGGTATCATGGTATGGAGCCCAGATACTTACTCATGTGGATACACTTTCATTATGATGTGTGATGTTGGATATCGAGCGCTCGGATAAAGGTCCCAAAGGACCGGGTGATGACATATTCGTGAGTTACCTGTTACAGGGGTAACCCGGCCTTGTTTGGCAGAGAGCAGTTTGTCTCTCGGGACGTCCAGCCAGAGGCGATCCTATTCGGCAGGAGGAAAGGAAGTTCCTTAGCCTGACCATTTGTTGGAAATCCAAACTCCAATACGAACTTTGTACGGTATTAGTTGTAGAACCTGCCATTTACGTACGGTGGTCACCACTGTTTAGATGGTAGCTATAGTAGGCATACGATACTGGTCGTATGTTGGCTAAGATTAATATTATACTTTCGAAATGTTTTCCACACTAGACATTAATAATAATATCCAACGATTGGCGTAGTAAGCATCTTTGACTATCATAAGAAGAAATCTCCTCCAATTCTGCGTTTGCATTGTGTGTGTGGCGGGAGGTCTTATGGTAGTTTCATTTTCCAAAAGCATTGCGAATCTGTTTTATTTTCTTTGTGAAAATAACTGTTTTACGATCTCACACCAGTCACCATGACTGACTCGGAGTTTATTGTTTCCCTTCTAAACTCTGGGTGCCCACCAATTTCCACACGGGCAGCCTAGAGTTATGTTATCAGGATATTTTGGATATTCTGGAGCTTTGGAGATAAGCTGGATGACGAGACGTAGTATTTGTATCTGATAGTATTTATTCCGCTGTGTATTCTATATGAGGACAAGTTATGTAACTGTCCATTGTTGTATATTGACTCTGATAATTGATGTATGTATAAAATGATATAGTTCTTTGTTTAAAGATTATTCATTTATCTATTATATATTGTTCCGCTGCGATATGTGAGATTCTGATATTGTTTCTGTTCTGATGTTGTTCTGTTGTTCTTCTTTTCTTTTTCTTCTATCTTTTCTTCTACCTCTTCTTTTAAACCCTAATGGTTCGGTTTTTCGTTCACCTTGAGTAAAACGATGGAGATTAGTGTTTATTCAAGGGGTACGGAAAAGCGGGCTATTACATTAACCCTAAGATATATTGGGCCATACAAAATTCTGGAAAGAATTGGTTCCTTGACATATAAGTTGGAATTACTAGAAAACATGCAAGGGATGCATGATGTTTTTCATGTATCACAATTGAGAATGTGGGTCCATGACAAGGCAGAAATTCTTGAGACCCCAACCCAAGTGCAAATAAATCCTAATTTGATTTATGAAAAGGATCCAGTGGGAATTTTGGCAAAGGATGTGAAGAAGTTGAGGAATAAATCACTGAAACTTGTGAAGGTACAGTGGAGTCTTGATCCTAGTGATTGCACATGGGAATTAGAAGACAAAGTTAGGATGAACTACCCTAAGCTATTTTCAGATTAAAGGTAATTCTGATTTTTAATTTGCTTTCCTTTTGGATGCATGTATTTTTAGTTATTGTGATAGAACTTAAAATCTATTGGGTTGAGAATGTATTTGTTCTCTGAATTAAGTTTAAAATTGATTTAAGCTTAGGAAAATTGTGGGACATAATTTTTAAAAGGTGGGGTGTATGTAATGACCCAAGATTTTAGGAATTTATTTTTGAAAATATAAATAAGTTTAAAATAATTTTTAAACTAATTTTAAAAGAAAAGGGGGGAATTGATATGGTGTAACTATATGTGTGTACATGTGTGCACAGGAAATACACATGAATAGAAGCTTAATTCCTGAATGATATGAATGAACACATGTTGATATGTATGGAAAATATATATATATATATATATATATAGATAAATAGATTAAATCCTTAAAAGCTATATACATAAATAAATATATATATATAGATGCTACTGATTGTATTTGAGTGTACATGTGCATATGTGTTAAGTAAAAATAATGTATAGATATATATAGGTGTACTAATTATTTCTGTAAGACTTATATATACATATATGTATGCTAATCAAATACCAGAGTTCAAATCAGTAAAATAAAAATATACAAATATATTTTAAATTATAGGCAGAAAGAAAAGAATGAAGATATAAAAGGAGTAATCCTTTTATAAATAAATAAGGGAAGTACATGCTATTTAAGTGAAAGATAAAAATAGAAAAAAAATAAGATAAAACAGAGGTATAATTTGTATAGGCAGAATTAGGAAGAACACTTGATATATATATATAATAACTAATGGAAATCAAGTCACACTTTTAGCATGATAATAGACAAGAGGAAAACATTTTCTGGAAAAGTAAAATTTCTGCAAAATAACCAAAATGATAAAACCACTTTTCTCTTCACAAACTTGAGCCGGGGAGGGTAAGATTTTGGGTTTAAACAAAATGCAAATGGCATGATTTCTGATGGGAAAAAATGACTTTAGCTAGCACCTTAAATCCTAAGAAGAACCCTGCATAAATAAGCAGTGATAATAGGAGCCTTCTCTTCTTCCCTGATAGCTCTTGAGAAAAAAATATATATCATCTAAATATAAAACAAGTGAAGAAAAGGGTTTGAAGGCAGAAGCATATCAATCAACTGAGAAGTGAAAGAGAGCTAGGTGAGAAAACTCACTAAAAAAAAATCTAAGGCACTAAGTCCTAATGAAGGCAGCCAGTTTACAAGTTGATTTTTCTTAAAAATGTATTTTCATATGTGGTTGTCTTTCTTTGATTTTAGAGATGAAAATGCTTCGATCTTTAGTTGGTTGTTCTGCTTGATTTTCTTATATGAAAGTTCTAAGTATTATTAGTATACATGTTTTAAAAACCCAGATCTCTTTGATATGTTAATATTTAGGAAAATAAGTAAATACCCAGAGAATCAAATGATGAATATAGGCAAGTAGTGTTGGTTTTGGCACAACCCAGAAAATATAAATATGTTGAGCTGCAATATACTTGGGTATAGGTGCAGAGGCTTGAGACAAAAAGGAATTAGGGGTGCAATAGGGTTGCCTATGTGCTGATGCTCCTGATTTAATAAATAGTCATATACATAGCAAATAAATTTTGTGATTCAGTGAAACTTGGTCATTCTGAGTTTAACTTAAGCACAGATATTTGCAAAAAGAAAAACTCTCTCAAAAAGCCATAAGCCAATGTTAGTTATTTATAACCCTTTTAAAATGCAAGAATATATATATATATATATATATATGCAGAATCTTATTTAATAGACACCTATGTGTAATTGCCAATTTTTCTTTGTTTGGTTATGAATGATATGGAATGCCATGACATGAATGCTTGTTTTAGTGAAATGATTCACTGAATGGTTTAGTCATGAAAAATCAAAAGAGTTATTATTAACTTAAACTGATTAGGAAATGGGGTCAAGAGCACTGCAGGAATGACTTGTGTTCTTGAGTAATACAAGTTGACACATGGCTTGTTTAAGTCCTGAGATCTTTGTGTAATGGAGTGAATTAGTCCATTACAATGTGTCCATTGATTCATATAATTGTAGATGAGACCAAGATAGATAAATATATCAATGTAAGAAAATTTGATATAAGGAGGAACTAGAGTTTTCCTGGAATGAAATCTAAGTAGGGAATAAATGATTTGATTCATTTTGGTGATTTCCCTGTTTTGCATGGATGTTTATTTGATTTATGACTGAGTTGTATGAATGTATGACTGTACCATATCTTTTTAAGGTTTCTGGAAAGGAAGACTTAAGTGTCCACCTGCACACTAACACAGAACATGCACACCATGATTTATTTGTTTTCTAAAGGCAGGATATATATATATATATATATATATATATATATATATATATATACACACACATGTTTCAACTTTAACTTGATTTACAAATTGTTTTAGTGGATTTTCTCATACCAGACATGTGCCTGACCCTAGTGTGCTAATGGCATATGGGGTGTCTCATTTAATATGGGGCAGCTTCAAATGCATTTTCAGGGACTGCAGCAACTAAGTAGGAGTAGGAGCAAGGCTTTGAGAAGAAGTTTATAGCATGCTAAAATTAGTTAGATAAGAGCTTAAAAGATAAAATCTACATGTATTGTTATTTTTAAATTATGACTTGTATTAAGTACTAAATGATGGATGGATATTTTGCTAAGTATTTTGCTAAGGAATTGATTTGTAACTGAGTTTATAAAATTTGGATATTATCTGAAAAGTTGAAGAAGTTAATCTATGATTTTTGTATGTAAATCTGAGCAAGAATACTATGGTAAATGGGACGGTTATATTTTATAAATGTATTAGTCAACCTTGAGTCTTTGAAAAAGATTAAGTATTGGAAATCTGGATAGTGAGTCTCAAAATACAATATGGTCTATTCTTTCATCATGATATAAGCATATAAGAGTCTAAAGGCACAGAGAAAATGTGTTATGTGTTAGCATATTTTGATAATGCAATTTGTACTATGCAAATGTTTTATACTTCACTCTTGAATAAAGGAAGAATCTGTATCTATAGGAGTTGAAAGTCATGTACAGGATAGTTTGTATATATGCAAGTTTAAACATGATTTGTTAAAATATTGCACATCAGTTACCTCTGCATTTTAACACAAAATCTGAACTCCTTTTACTCAAGCTATGTTCAAGTGCATTTTAAAACCCTATGGCTTATACCAGAACAAAGAGTCTGGCTGAACCATGTTTTGGATACCCAGGTTCTCAGGAAACACATTCATGGTTGCATTTGATTTAGCTTAGCATCCTGGCATCAAAGAATTAAGTTTTTGGAATATGATATCTCACTCAAAAATATTCCATAAAAGAGTTTGTACTCTAGACAGATTTTAAAGAAATCAAACATAGATAATGATATAAACTTATATCATTTTTCAGAGCATAAACACTACACCATCAATTTAAAGGCAATCATAACACAATTATAATGTTTTTAGGAATTACACTTCATTGAGAATACAGCAAGTAATCAAGGGTTAAAAATCATATTGTTACCTATATGGATGGAATTTTAGAGTATGAATTTAATTGAACTATGGATGGATTGATTAAATTTAATCAATCAGATTATCCTTTTGTTTACCATAACTCTGATTAAACAAGAGAGACACATGCATCTTCATATGTGTGTGCATATCTTTGTGAATACACTGATATATCTATATTAGTAAAGATTTTGATCCTGGATAAGTTGTTTATTTGATAAAAGGAAAAATGACTCTAGGCTTTAGAAATATATATATATATATAATAAATATATATATCTATGTAAAAAAAACCTTACCAATTAAGGCATAAAAGAGAGGGTCATTTCAATCCACCCACAAAACCTAACAACAACCCACCCCTTTGCTTTGCAACTGCCATGCGACCCTCCTCTCTCCGGCCTTCCTCTTCCCTTCATCGACCAACTACCATCGCCACTGCACCCTTCCCAATCACCGTAGCCACAAAGACTGCATAGGTCGACCCACCACTCCATCGACAGCACCTACCCCATCAACCACGTCAAACCCTACCTCATGCCTTCCAAGAAACACCGAACAGTCCCCTCTATACCAGACCCTCCAACCCGCCATTGGCCTCCCTCCCAAGGCCACGCACCACCGTTCAACCTCTTTTTAAAAAAATATAAAATAAAAAAGGAAGAAGACAAGGTGTATATTTTATATATATTATGTGATATTGATTCGCTGGTTGCCTTGTTTTTCGTATACTTCCTTCTTGAAATATAATATGATTTAAGATGTATAGTCTGTATTTATATGTATGTCTTATATTCTGTTCTACGGAAAGGATATATATAATATAGATATAAGTCTGTTCGTTTTTAGTATATAGGTATAAATATGTTATAATAATAATAGTAATAACAAAGTATGTTTATATATATATGTGTGTGTATATATATATATACATATATATATATGTTTCGAAATTTTGCTTTGGAGCTGTCTTGCTTTTATATATATATATAATAATGATTTTAAAGTAGATCTATATTTAAAGATTTTATTTTTAAATGTGATTCAAATTTGAGTTGGTTTCGCCACTGTCCAGAATTGACCGCAGCAGTTAGTTGCTCCGATTTGTCGCTTATTTGTGTGCTTGTCTTGTTTCCTCTAGCCTCGAAAGGTGAGCAATCACTCATGATTAACATTCTTATATTTAGTAAAGTCAATTCACATTAAATGACGATTGAAATATGTTATTAAATTTCAATTATTAGTTATTTTATTATTAAATATGATATGATATTATTTGCATTTGTTCACCTATTATAATTTACATATGACACCATAACCTGTTGTATATATTCTATTTAAATTTGTTACTGATGATATATGCCTGTTGTTGATATGTCATATTATTATCATATTTGTTCTCACTCTGCAAGTTCCCTGTAATTTAGAAATTCCCTATGGATTGAAATGATACATATCCGAATGATCTTATAGATTAAGGGAAAATCGTTATGGGTTGAAATGATAAAACCAAGCGATTTTCATTTATTTAAAATTTGGGATTGCGGGTTGAAATGATATACACCCGTAAATATTTAATTTGCGGATTGAAATGATAAATATCCGTATCACTTGACCATAGGATAGAAAATTATATACGAACACCGTTGGTCTATATTTTGAAAATGATTCCCAAAGTTTGAAAGGAAATATATGGGTTTTAATAAATA
Organism: Allium fistulosum; assembly: GCA_030737815.1. Classification (NCBI taxonomy): domain Eukaryota; kingdom Viridiplantae; phylum Streptophyta; class Magnoliopsida; order Asparagales; family Amaryllidaceae; genus Allium; species Allium fistulosum. The sequence goes on from CM060907.1 coordinate 367,406,054, forward strand.
TTGATTTTTAAAATATAATATATATATATAGGCTATTTTTATATATGTATAAAATTTAGATTTAAAAATAATATGTTTCGGAATTTTTAATTTATAAGTTAGTAATGAAAATATAATTTTAAGATTTATCTTATAATTTTATTATTTTAAAAAAATAAAAAATAAAAATAAGATTTAATACAAAATACATTTAATAATAAGATTTAATTTAATAAAATTTAATTTAATCGGTTTATAATATGTTTAAGTGATTATTTAAATTTATATTAATATTTTAAAAATAGATTTTCAATAACTTTAATAATAGAGGTTGGGAAGATAAATTAATGTTGACTTGGAATTTAAATTGGTTAATAATTCAATTTAAATAAGAATTGATTTAAACTTATTGATTTTTGAAGTTATGAAAGATATGATTTATAACTTGATTTGATAAAAAGTGATTAAATGAATATTCTCAACCTTAAATAAAATTGAGACTGAATATTTAATATTGATTTAAATTTATAAATTGAGATTTTATTTAATTGTTATTGAAATGATTGAGTGAATATTTTCCAATTTGAATAAAATTAAAGTTAAATGTTGAAATATAAATGGAACTTATATTGAAATTGTTTGAATATTTAAACCTTGAATCTTATTGGAATTGAAATGATAGTTCAAACCTGGATTTGAAATCGATAAAAATTGAAATCGTTTATTGAGAATTTGAATTGAATCTTTAACCTTTTAAATTGAAAGTGTTGAACATGGATTGATTTAAATCGAATTTTGGAATTTAAGCTGATTTGAACCAATTTCTGAAAATGGAGGAAACTATTTTATTATATAAAGAATTTTTAGTATATATAAACTATTTTAATATATAAAATTATTTTAATATATAAACTATTTTAATTTATAACTATTTTAATATATATACTATTTTCAATATCTAAATTGTTTAAGTTGGAAGTGTTATGATTTCAAAAGTGTTATGATTTCAAAAGTGTTATGATCTCGAAAGTGTTACGGTTTCGAAAGTGTTATAATTTTAAAAGTGTAACGATTCTGGAAATGAATATTATTTAAAGTGAATAATGATATCGAATTGATATGGTTTTGAAATGAATATGATAGCTTGATATGAAGTATGAATTGTTTAAAATGAATATAAAAGCGATTTTTATAAAATTACCACAGTGTGAAATAAGCGGTTGGTTGTTAAAGAGACCGGGATCGGATATTGTCATACTCTCTGCCAACACCGAAAACCACTTTAACAACTGTGTATGTGGTGGAGATTCTAGAAATGAAGTAGGATGGTTTGACGAACGATTCTGTATGAGGTATTTACGTGACCCTGACTCCCATGAGTCAGCTTGATGTGGATAAAACAGGAGCTATACCAGGCCAAGTGAGGTCGTTCCTCCTATCGGGTACATTTCTTCGATACTATACTTTGACTTTGTGATTTGCTTTGGTGGCCACCCCTTGATTTGATTATGGGAGTGTGTTTCGAGGTGGGCGGTAGTAGGTGTTATGCGTTACCACCAGTCCATAAGTGCATTTGGTATATCTACCCTGGCATTGCCTCAAGTGCCGTGTCGCATGCCTTATCGTGCCTTCTACAAGTTTGTTTTGTACCATACCTATGGAGTATCCTCTGGTTAAACCTCACGGAGGAGCATACGGTACTATATAGACTATGGGAATATATAAAATGTGTTAAGGGGGATATGGGTAATGCCTTAATGCTATTTTAATAGTTTACTTTACTATAGACATAATATAATAGCGTATATTACTACATAGTAGATAGTTCCACGGATCCTTAGAGGATGGAAATCACAACTATCCTTTAAGTTACTTGTATTTCAGTTGACATTTCACTTGAGCTAAATTTACTGATATAAGAATGTTAATCCTGACTCGAGTGTTTTGTGTTTTGCTTTATGATCGGGTCAGACTGAGTGTCACAGCAGTTGAGACTCACCTTTGGAGCTTGGAGTTTTGCTTGAAGATATATCTCTATCTATTTAGATTCTTAGTTTGTTCCATTTGTTTTATTCATACTTATCACTGACTTTTGTATTGACACTCATATGTATTTGATATCACTGTTGTATTTTGTTTCAAACTTTGTTGTTTTATATAGTAGATTGATGAACTACTGTTTATCTATTCCGCTGCTTATTGTTGTAATACTCTATGTCTGTGATTCTGTGATTGATTTATTTACTGTATATGCTGAGTTTTGCCAAATATAAATTAACAATCTGTTGTTTTGAGCATTCAAGTCTGACATGTGCAGATGCGAATGGTTCGAAATACCGGGTCGTTACAAGTGGTATCAGAGCGAGGTTTAGGCAAAACTTAGCATATGGAGTAAAAGCTCATTAGAGATAGGGTAGTGATACCCTAAATGAGTAGAATCAACTATAGAATCACCTTGTTCGAGCTTGAATTTCTTCATCTTTGTATCGGATTTCCTTTGAATTTTGGAACTTTCCCTTCGTTCCAAAATTCATTCTTGTGTTCTTGTTCATGTTCTTCTTGATTCCGGAGCATCCCATAGCTTCATTTCTATTGATTTCTAAAAAAATTTGAGCTCATCTTGTCACCTCAATTGGCAACTTTGTCCTTATGTGTGACTAATCCCATCGATGATCATCGCCAACCATTGTATGATTTGTAAAGGAGTGAAACACCTTTACAAGAGGCTTCGGTTCCCCAAGATTCCTATATACTCGGTTTTGATGTTGTTATCTCTTGCAAAGCCCGAATTGTTTCTCTAGTAGACGACCATGGTAATTCTCTTGTGATCGAATGTCTAATGCCTCAGGATTAGGCAGGCAGTTTCATTTTTTTTGCTTGATTCTCAGCTAAGTAATCTTGACTTCCCTGATAGTCAGGAATAATCTTGATGTCCTGGTGAAGTCGTTTTTCTTCTTCCCAAGCGGGAAATTGAATTCCGCATCGATCTTATCCTAGGAGCTCGACCTGTAGCCCTTCCATCCGAACGAATGTTTTCTATAAATGGTTAGTCATCCATTTGGATTAACCAATGCTCCTGCCTTCTTCGTCGATCTCATGAATCGCGTTTCCTAAAATGATTCTCAGCAAGTTGTCCTGGTCCCCGTTGATGATATTCTCATCTTTTCTAAGTCTCGGTTGACTCGGTTAAGGTCACCCGCAATTTATGAGTCTATCCTCTTAGTTAGAACTCTTCGATTAGGGTCCCTTAAAATTTGAATCTCTATTCTTGTTCTAGAATCCATACTTGAATCATCCTGTGAGGGAGTGTATTTGTTATTAATATAAAATGTTTTGTATTATGTTGTTTGAGTTGTTAAGGTTGATTTGGGGTTTCAATTGATTCGTCTTACCAACGCTATCGATAGGAATTCAAAAACACTCAGAACAAACTGACATAATATTGATTTCGAAATTGGTAAATGGAATAATTTTATGTATGATTATATTATATATATAAGTATAATTTTCTGAAATTAAATAGTTAAATGAATTGGTTGTTAGAAATGATAATACTAGGTTATCATTATTTGTTTTGGCAACACTCTGAAACTGTTAACTTTAGTTGTGTGTTATAAAGAAATGAAATTATAAAACATGGTTTATAAATTGATTTGAAATTGAAATGAATTTAAATTAAGAAATTGAGAATTTAATTTTCGGTGCATTTGTAAATTTGGTTTTTAAAGTTTTTAAAAAATATATTGTTTGAAAGTATTTTCGAATGAAAATTGTTTCCAAAGAATTCTAAAATAAGTAAGTCGCTACTCTCCTCTTTTGTCGCTGGAAAATAATTTCGGTGATGTCTGCAGCATCATTGACATTCATTTTCGAGTCTCAAAGTGGAGAGACCACTTAGTAGCTTTGCTACACTTTTGTTTTGAAAAATTGATTTGATTTGAATTTCTTGAGTATTATTTGATTTATAAAATATATAGGTATATGTATATATTTATTTCAAAATGGTTGGAAGTGAAACCGGAAATTTAATTCTTAAATTCTGTGTTAAGTTAGGGTTTTCAATTATTGAAAGGAATCAAAAAAATTTGAAATATTTGAAGTGCTTAAAATTGAAATTGGAATTTAAACAACTTAAAACAGTTGAAATGAGATAAAATTTATTTGTTTAATAATCAATTGCATTCTAATATATATAACTTACCTAAATTATTAAAAAAGTTAAATTGTTAGGGTGAGTATATAATTGAAGGTTATACAAGAGAAAACTTAAGTAATAAATTGTTCAAACTAAAATCTTGCTAAATAAAAATGTTGTAAATAAAGGGCAAATTTGTATAGTGTTCAATTATATTCAAAGACATTAATAAAACTTACCTGGAAGGGTTTGAATGTAATTGAATAATATACAATAATAAATAAGATGTCCAAAATGAATTTTGTAAGAGAATTTATAAACAAAAACTTAGGTAATTATAATAAAAGTTATACACTTAACCTATATTGCAAGAAATGTCAGTGAAATAAATTAAATAATAAAAGGAAAATGCTATCTAAATAAATAAATAAGAACTTAAGAATAGTTGAAGTTGAATGTTGAGGTGGAATTAACTATAGTTTGATTAAATAGATTTAATAAATAATAAAACAAATTTTGTTGTGAAAATTTTGTAATAAATGTTAATAAATTGAAAACAAACCGATTGAATGAAAATATACTGAATTGAAATAAATCAAATGTGAACGCAATAAATTTTATTGATTAAATAAAATGAATTGAAATCAATTAGTTGAATACAAACAAATTTAAAAAGAAATGAAATTTATATGGTTTTGAATTTATTGTGAATCTGATAATATGTATTTCTAATCTATCTTTTCTTTCTGGTTGTTCATATTCTCCTAACTCGTTCCTTTTCGGGGATGAAAAGTTTTGAGTGGGGGAGTGTGTAACGACCCGAAATTTTTTAACGATTTTATAACGTAATTAACTAAATTTTGCTTGAAATTAAATAATTAAATTTAACAATGAAACTTGATATTTGAAATACGTCTATTTAGACATAGTAAAGGTCAGATTTTCATTAGAGAATATGTAAGTTTATTTTTTTGTGTAATTTTATTTAAATTTAAATCAGTTAATATTTGATGGAAATAAAATATTTTGGAAATCTAAATATTTTTATATGATAAAAATGTTTATCCTTTTCTGAGTAAGATGTCATAATTCGTATCGTCAAATTTGGACTTCTCTAGCCCCGTTTATCTTATTTTCGATGAAGTTGCAGCAGTTTTGCAGCAAAAAAATTGACTTTTGATAGGATTGACGTATCTATGATATATGTGTACCATTTTGTTCATCTCGTCGTGCTAATCTCTGTAGTATATTCATTTGTCAATTTCGGCGTCCGGTACACGCAGAAATCTGCGAAACGGTTAGCCGTATCGGTACCCGTTTTTGAGCCTTTTGGCTTTCTTTGTCCTTTCAGTTATCCACCATGTAAACCAATTGCCATTTGCCTTTATTAATTTCAGAAATCAAGCTTGACCTTTGATATTCCATATTCCCACTTTCCAATATAATACGGTACGTTTCATTTTCTCCTTTCTCTCTACCTCTCTGGGTTCTTCCATTTCTAAAAGAAATATATATAATATAATAAGGAGTAAAAGCTTATATTTCTATAGCCTATTTTCCTTCCTAATGCCTTGCTTACCCAATTGCAGTTCTCCACCTACCCTTGTCATAGTCGCTTTCCTTTTATCACATCCTCCACCTCCATTGTAATTGCCGATCCACCTCTTTGCATCAAATTCCACCCAGCACTCCGCGACAACCCCAAAGCAAAGCATCCATCTTTGCCAAGCCTTCTTTCCCCTGACAAATAGCACATCATCCACCCACAAAACCTGACAACAACCCACCCCTTTGCTTTGCAACTGCCATGCAACCCTCCTCTCTCCGGCCTCCCTCTTCCCCTCATCGACCAACTCCCATCGCCACTGCACCCTTCCCAATCACCGTAGCCACAAAGACTACATAGGTCGACCCACCACTCCATCGACAGCACCCACCCCATCAACCACGTCAGACCCTACCTCATGCCTTCCAAGAAACGCCGAACAGTCCCCTCTATACCAGACCCTCCAACCCGCCATCGGCCTCCCTCCCAAGGCCATGCACCGCCGTTCAACCTCTTTATCAAAAAAAATATAAAATAAAAAAAAGGAAGAAGACAAGGTGTATATTTTATATATATTATGTGATATTGATTCGCTGGTTGCCTTGTTTTTTGTCTCGAAATATAATATGATTTAATATGTATAGTCTAAATTTATATGTATGTCTTATATTCTGTTCTACGGAAAGGATATATATAATATAGATATAAGTCTGTTCGTTTTTAGTATATAGGTATAAATATGTTATAATAATAATAGTAGTAACAAAGTATGTTTATATATATATATATATATATATATATATATATGTTTCGAATTTTTGCTTTGGAGCTGTCTTGCTTTTATATATATATATATAATAGTGATTTTAAAGTATATCTATACTTATAGATTTTATTTTGAAATGTGATTCAAATTTGAGTTGGTTTTGCTGCTGTCCAGAATTGACCGCAGCATTTAGTTGCTCCGATTTGTTGCTTATCTGTGTGCTTGTCCTATTTCCTCTAGCCTCGAAAGGTGAGCAATCACTCACGATTAACATTCTTATATTTAGTAAAGTCAATTCACATGAAATGACGATTGAAATATGTTCTTAAATTTCAATTATTAGTTATTTTATTATTAAATATGATATGATATTATTTGCATTTGTTCACCTATTATAATTTACATATGACACCAGAACTTGTTGTATATATTCTATTTAAATTTGTTACTGATGATATATGCATGTTGTTGATATGTCATATTATTATCATATTTGTTCTCACCCTGCAAGTTCCCTGTTAGTTTAGAAATTCCCTATGGGTTGAAATGATACATACCCAAACGATCTTATATAGATTAGGGGAAAATCGTTATGGGTTGAAATGATAAACCCAAGCAATTTTCATTTATTTAAAATTTGGGATTGCGGGTTGAACTGATATACACCCGTAAATATTATTTTGCGGATTGAAATAATAAATATCTGTATCACTTGCCATAGGATAGAAAATTATATATGGACATCGTTGGTCTATATTTTGAAAATGATTCCCAAAGTTTGAAAGGAAATATATGGGTTTTAATAAATATTGATTTTTAAGATATAATATATGTAACAACCCGCAGATTTGACCGGTTTTAATAACGTTATTAATTGAAATTTTGTGGGATTTTTAAACGATAAAATTTTGAAATATAAATTTGATATTTGGAATGCGTCTAGTTAAACATAGCAACTGGTAAATTTTCGTCCGAAAATATGAAAGTTTATTTCGCGCGTAAATTTACTTCAATTTAATCAGTTAAAAAGCAATGAAAATAAAATGTTTCCGAAACCTAAATATTTTTATATAGAAAAATTCTAAACCATCTTCTGAGCAAGATGTCAGTTTGTTGTTTTTCCAAATTCGGACATCTTTGGCTCCGTCGATCTTATTTTTTAGCGTTTTTCTTGCATTTTCCGCTATTAGAAATTTCGAATTTTTATAATCCAATCATACCACTGATACCTATATACTGTTTCAATCGTCTCTCCATGTTGATCTCTACGGTATATCCAATTGTCAATTGCGGAGTCCGACGTGGGGTACGGTCCGCGAAACGCCCAGCGTATCGATTCCGCAACCAGGTCTTTTTGGGTTCCTGCCACTTCATTTTCTCGTGCAATCAATACCATTCACTTTTATAACTACTGAATTCACATTTTGACTATTGCTATTCTCTAGGAATTAAATTACATCTGTTCATTTGTTTACTACGTTGTTCACTTAAATATAAAATAGAAGGATAGTTATATACAGTATCCTTTAACTAAAAAGTTCATTCGTCTTCAATGATTTTTAAAAACTTTCAGCCGAGCAAACTCTTCCCATCCCCGCTCTCAACCGGCCATCACACGTGCCATCCCTCTCCACCTACACCACAGCCAAGCTCCGCCAGGCCGACAGCCTCTCACCCCTACTCGTTCTTCCTCCCTCCGTTTGCTTTCACCAAAACCCTTGCAAGCTCAGCCTCTACCTCCTCCAACTATGCCTAGTAGCCGACGACCTGACAAGGCCACCGCCACCCGAGATCTCCACCTTCTCCTCTGAAAAAATTCCGCCCGCCACCGCCTAACGTCGGCAACCAACCCGCATCCCCTCTGGTCTGCCTCCGCGTCCCGCAACGGCATCCTCCTCCATGCTCGATCTCCCCTGGCTGAGAAACCCACTCCACTCACCTGACAAGCTTTCCCCAAGCCTCGATCCACATCACTCCTCTCACCACCCGCGCCTAAACGAATAGTGGTCTCACCCTTCCCCTCTCTTCCACTGTAGCTCCGCATCCACCTCCGGCCTCTGCAACCATATCAGCCCTTCCTCCTCTGCCATCTTATGTAAAGGTATATTCATATGTAATGACGTGAGTTTGTATGTGTATATAGGCTAAATTATGTATTATAATATTGAAAGTATTATATTTCATTCTTTAAAATGTATATACAGTATAAATCATTTTATATAGTTGCATATATAGATAAGGTATATAGACTTTTCGTATAAGTATGTATACATTTAAGCTATTGAAATGAAAAGCATGATTCGCTCCCTTGTGAGTTGCATGGTCATTGAAAGTGTTATATCATGAACGTATTGTTTAAAAGCATGCACGCATGAGCTATCCGATATAAATTTTCCAAAGTTGCTGATAACTCAAATAAAACAAGCCTGTTATGTTTTATGTTGTCTATATATATTATAATAAGTCTATATTGATATATATGTTATATACAGTTTATGCATAGTCTGAAGCCTATCACCTATTTATATTTTACATCGGCTTGCTTGGCTGTCATCCACTATATACATCATAAGGCTAGCATGCGTATTTGGTTTAGGAGTGTTGTATGTTTGGACTTTGAACACAAGAAGGTATTAAGATTATATTTACCTTGCTGTCTATCTCAGCCGAAAGAAATTCAATATTATATATTATATTATTAGGTAGTTGTACTAGTCTTGTTTAAAGTACATATGTACAAAGGATATTAGTTTTAATATATATATATATGATATAGATATTTTGGGTATTTATATTTTAATTTAAATATTGAGTTGAGAATAATACATATAAGGATTTTATTAAGTGTTGTGTTGAATGGCGATTTGGAAATAAATATACACACACACATATTGTGTACAAATTTTATTAGACTTTGACACAAAAATAACGATTTAGAGTTTTAAATATAATATATATGAATAGTTTGATATTGTTTTAATTCATCGATTCTAATTCAAGTTCCCATCGCAGCCTTGTTTGTGTGCTCGTCTCTGCTCTTGTTTCGCCGCCTCGGTTGTAGTACAGCAGCTTGCTTGTTTCATAGCTGTCTGGAAATTTTTTCCAAAAACTAGCTTGTCTGTGCATATCCATGTCCGTGCATCACATTCTTGTTATCTCCCTAGCCTCGAAAGGTGAGCAATCACTCACGATTAACGTTCCTTTATTTATTAAATTTGATTTCAATTGAAACGACAATTGAAATATGCTGTTGTTAGTTATTTATACTGTTATATATGCTATTACCTGTATCAGTTCACCTGTGACATCTGACACCATTATCTGTTAATTATTTATGCGATGATAATTCAGTTTGGCTGATGATTGATTGATTGTTGATGTTTATATTGGACGTTAAATTGTTAATGTTAAAATGATAAATATTATGCAATTGAATTGATATATGATAGTTAACCATTTAAATTGAATCTATATGTTGAATTTGATTAGTTAAAAATTTGTATAATATGACCCCTTTAATGTTAAATTTATTGACACGTAGGATTTGGTTAATTACACCTTGAACCGTTGAATGTAGGTTATTTAAATTGATGATGGATGAAATTGTAATGGATGACAAGTGAAAAACCGCAATGTAATAATCTTTAATCTACATGAAATGATAGTGTAGATTCTAGAAATAATTATATTAATTCGTACAAATAACAATGCGAATTAATACGGTTATTTCGGGATTATTTGAATTGATTGTTGGATTGTTATTGATTGTTGTTATTGCTTGTTTATTTACTTTGACACCATCCCAGTTATCACACTGCAAGTTCACTTTGTTATGCTTTGATTTTTTTGAATTGAATTGGAATCGGGTTGAAATGATAAATACCCAAATTGAACTTTGACCTTGGATATAGAGAATTAAATAAAACCCGATTGGTCAAATAATTTGATAAAAAAATGAAGATTTTATTTGAATAAACAATATGGTTTTGAAATGAAATTGAAATTTGAATTTTTAATGAAAGGAAAATGTTAAAAAAAAATCTGAAACAAAATATTAAAAATGAAATTGATGAAAGAATGTTGTTTAATTTGAGAAATGATTGAATTAAGTTTGAAATGATTAAATAATTAAGTTTGAAATTATAATTAAGTTTGAAATTATTAAACTTTGAAATTTTTTAATAATTAAGTATTGAATTATTTAATAATTAAATAAGATTGGATTATTTGATGATTAAATTGAATTGAACTCTTTAATAAGTAAAATTGGACTTTTGAATAAGTGAATTTACTTCGTAAATAATTGAAATTGAGTTTTCTTTATTAATTAAGTTTTGGAAAATTATGTAAGTAAGTAAATAAGAAATTGAGTTTCTTTATCAAGAAATAAAATGTGATTTATTGAAATTAATGTAAGACTTGAAATTTAAAGAATTTGATTTGATGAATTTAATTTAATTAAATTTGTAAGTTTTGATATAATGAAGTTGAATTTAAATAATGGATTTAATGAATTGGAAATTTAATGGAAATTGTTTTGAATGGCAAATTTACTTAATGAATATTGAATGAAATTGATAAATGAATTTAAATTGATTTAAATGTTAAATTAAAGTTATTTAAATGATTTGGAATGAAACTTATTTACGAACTTGAATCAATATTTGAATTGGTTTAAAAAGAAATTGAAAATTGAATTATAAGATTTTGAAATGGTAATTTGGAAGTTTTGAAACGAAAATTTTGGAAATTGATTTCGAAAGACAAATGAAATGTTGATTTACAAATTCTAATTGAAATTGAAATTGATTTGGTTTTGGAATTTATTAAACGACCAATCGGTGTAATAATCACGAAAGTTATTAAAGAGATCGGAATCGGTTATGGATATACTCTCTATCTAAACCGAAAACCACTTTAATAACTATACGCGGAGTGTGATCCAAAATGAAGTGGTTGGAATGATGTACGTGATGACTGAAGAAAGAGAACGATAATGGATAGCCTTGACACTTGTGTCAAATTGGAAATGACTAAAACAGGAGCCGTGCCGGGCCAATGGAGGATTAGCTACCTCAAGTGGACACACTTCTTCGAACCACTCATTACTTGTTGTCGATTGGTGCACCCTTGATTTTGGGAGTGTTGCTTCACGGTGTTGCGGGCGCTGCGGCGTTGCGTTCTCACCAGTCCGGATCAGGCAAACGGTAGTATCACTACCTTGGGTATTGCCTCATGTGCCTTGTCATACTTGTATCCCTTTATTCGCGACCACTACGAATTTGTTTTGTACCTTTAGTATATGGATTGCCCTCTGGTGACTTCCGGTTTTGGGGAAACTACGGTCTTGTATATGCTTTTGGGAATAAAAATGTGTTAAGGGTGGAATGGGCCATGACTTAACACTATTTTGATATCTTTATATTACTGATAGACATTATCTACTTAGCGTACATTACTACCTAGTAGATAGTTTAACGGATCCTTAAAGGATGGTTATTCCAAACATCCTTTGAGTTACTTGTATTTCAATTGCTATTTCACTTGAGTTGGATTTATTGATATAAGAATGTTAATCCTGACTCGAGTGTTTTTCTTTACGCTCGGGTCAGACTGAGTGTACCAGTATTCGAGACTCACCTTTGAAGTTGGAGCTTTGCTTGAAGATCCAGCCATCTATTCTGCTTTCAGTATCCGATGATTCCAGTGATGTATTCTGATTTGTATCTGATGTATCGTATTACTCTTCCGTTGTATCTGGTTTAACTCTGATGTAACTTATACATTTATATAGTAGCTTCATGAACTACTATCTCTTTTATTTCCGCTGCATTTATTACTCTGTGTCTGTGATCTGTGATTATATTTATTTACTATATATGTTCAGTTTTGACAAATTTAAATTAACAACGCGGTATTTTGAGCAATTCAATTCTGGCATGAGTGTCTACCTATACACTTATAATGGATGCGAATGGTCCAAAATTCTGGGTCGTTACAATATATATAGGCTATTTTTATATATGTATAAAATTTAGATTGTAAAATAATATGTTTTGGAATTTTTAATTTATAAGTTAGTTTTGAAAATATAATTTTAAGATTTTTCTTATAATTTTATTATTTTAAAAATATAAAAAAAATAAGATTTAATACAAAATACATTTAATAATAAGATTTAATTTAATAAAATTTAATTTAATTGGTTTATAATATGTTTAAGTGTTTATTTAAATTTATATTAATATTTTAAAAATAGATTTTCAATAATTTTAATAATAGAGGTTGGGAAGATAAATTAATGTTGACTTGGAATTTAAATTGGTTAATAATTGAATTTAAATAAAAATTGATTTAAACTTATTGATTTTTGAGGTTTTGAAAGATATGATTTATAACTTGATTTGGTAAAAAGTGATTAAATGAATATTCTCAACCTTAAATAAAATTGAGACTGAATATTTAATATTGATTTAAATTTATAAATTGAGATTTTATTTAATTGTTATTGAAATGATTGAGTGAATATTTTCCAATTTGAATAAAATTAAAGTTAAATGTTGAAATATAAATGGAACTTATATTGAAATTGTTTGAATATTTAAACCTTGAATCTTATTGGAATTGAAATGATAGTTCAAACCTGGATTTGAAATCGATAAAAATTGAAATCGTTTATTGAGAATTTGAATTGAATCTTTAACCTTTTAAATTGAAAGTGTTGAACATGGATTGATTTAAATCGAATTTTGGAATTTAAGCTGATTTGAACCAATTTCTGAAAATGGAGGAAACTATTTTATTATATAAAGAATTTTTAGTATATATAAACTATTTTAATATATAAAATTATTTTAATATATAAACTATTTTAATTTATAACTATTTTAATATATATACTATTTTCAATATCTAAATTGTTTAAGTTGGAAGTGTTATGATTTCAAAAGTGTTATGATATCAAAAGCGCTATGATTTCAAAAGTGTTATGATCTCGAAAGTGTTACAATTTCGAAAGTGTTATAATTTTGAAAGTGTTACGATTCTGGAAATGTATATTATTTAAAGTGAATAATGATATCGAATTGATATGGTTTTGAAATGAATATGATAGTTTGATATGAAGTATGAATTGTTTAAAATGAATACAAAAGCGATTTTTATAAAATGACCACGGTGTGAAATAAGCGGTTGGTTGTTAAAGAGACCGGGATCGGATATTGTCATACTCTCTGCCAACACTGAAAACCACTTTAACAACTGTGTACGTGGTGGAGATTCTAGAAATGAAGTAGGATGGTTTGGCGAACGATTCTGTATGAGGTATTTACGTGACCCTTACTCCCATGAGTCAGCTTGATGTGGATAAAACAAGAGCTATACCGGGCCAAGTGAGGTCGTTTCTCCTATCGGGCACATTTCTTCGATACTAGACTCTGACTTTGTGATTTGCTTTGGTGGCCACCCCTTTATTTGATTATGGGAGTGTGTTCCGAGGTGGGCGGTAGTAGGTGTTATGCGTTACCACCAGTCCGTAAGTGCAATTGGTATATCTACCCTGGCATTGCCTCAAGTGCCGTGTCGCATGCCTTATCGCGCCTTCTACGAGTTTGTTTTATACCATACCTATGGAGTGCCCTCTGGGTAAACCTCACGGAGGAGCGTACGGTACTATATAGACTATGGGAATATATAAAATGTGTTAAGGGGGATATGGGTAACGCCTTAACGCTATTTTAATAATTAACTTTACTGTAGACATATTATAATGGTGTATATTACTACATAGTAGATAGTTTCACGGATCCTTAGAGGATGGAAATCCCAATTATCCTTTAAGTTACTTGTATTTCTGTTGACATTTCACTTGAGCTAAATTTACTGATATAAGAATGTTAATCCTGACTCGAGTGTTTTGTGTTTTGCTTTATGCTCGGGTCAGACTGAGTGTCACAGCAGTTGAGACTCACCTTTGGAGCTTGGAGTTTTGCTTGAAGATATATCTCTATCTATTCAGATTCTCAGTTTGTTCCATTTGTTTTATTTAGACTTATCACTTACTTTTGTATTGACACTCATATGTATTTGATATCTCTGTTGTATTTTGTTTCAGACTCTGTTGTTTTATATAGTAGCTTGATGAACTACTATTTATCTATTCCGCTGCTTATTGTTGTAATACTCTGTGTCTGTGATTGATTTATTTACTGTATATGCTGAGTTTGCCGAATATAAATTAACAATCTTTTGTTCTAAGCAATTCAAGTCTGACATGTGCGGATGCGAATGGTTCAAAATATCGGGTCGTTACACCCCAAGTATTATAAGATAATAATTGGATCATACTCTATATAAATATCAAAAGGTGAGATCACATAATGAACACGCATAAACATCATAGATGTAGAAATCCATATAATGTATTACACTAAACATCATAAGGCATCAATATGAAACCATCCACTAACAAACTTGCATAATACACTAGGTGTAATAATCACTATATAATACACCACATGCAAATTAAAGACATCAATACCGAATCACCATGTCACCAAGTCTTCTCATACTCATTAAGGACAATCATCTCAAATATGGTGATAAGGTAACCAACACAGAAATCACAAGAACAAAAGAGATTGCATAAAAGCAAGTCAAACTTCAAAAAATATACGACCGCTTGAAAGCGAGTCAAAGCCCAAACGACTAGCATAAAAGTGAGTTGCAAATCATAAAATCATAAAGACAAGCACATCGCAAGTCAAAACAAAAGCAACCACTTCGCAAACTATTATAATAGACATGCTCTTCACGAGTCAACATAGAAAACGAGCACTTTGCAAGTCACGATAATAGACATGCACTTCGCCAGTCAACACAGAAGACAAGCGCTTTGTCAGTTAGTACAAAAGTAATCACTCTACAAGCTATAATAAACGACATCGCGAGTCAACACAGGAGATGAGCACTTCGCTTTTCGAAACTAAAGGCGAGCACTTCACAAGCTAATACAAGAGTGGAGCACTTTGCATGCTGAAGAGATCATGTATGATCAATAAGTGTAATATACTCTCAATTAGTAATTAAATGAGTATCGCTCACTGTCCTATAATCACTTTTCGATTCTTAAATATGCTAAAAGATTGTAAATCCAATTCGACATAAGAGACGAGCACTTCGCACGTCAAAGTGATCATTTTTGATCAATAAGTGTTATATACTCTCAATTAGTAATTAAATGAGTATCGCCCAATGTTACATAACCACTTGGCGATACTTAAATATTTACTAAAGATTATAAATTCCACTCGAATAAAATATTCAATCAACAAGTCCAAGAATTAACCGATAAAGTAATACAAATGTTCTATACCGCTTGTATTGCTAAATCGTTTAATTAGATTTCTCATTCAAGTGAAGACGGAAATTGCAAGAAAGGAATAATTCCAATTGATATACAAATGTAAATATCTTTATATATATATATATATAGTTGTTTCAAAATCCCAATTTAGTCTACAAACTATATTTCAAAAGCCACACAGATATACAAACTTTTACTTAGGAATAACGTAGGCTTATGTTTCAAAACAAAACTTTTAAACCCATATTTAATATGTAGTTAACCATTATAGTCTTTTATAAACCGAATTAAATTGATTTGGAAATGAGTTGAAATTGGAAAATTATAATAAAATTTCTTTTCCAAATTGCTTGTATTCAAAAAACCCAAACATAACATACAATAAACTAAAATACAATGCCTTAATGGATTGAATACGAGCTTTAGATTATTACCTGAAATTATTAGCTTCTAAAAATGTTTAGTTTGTAAGAGAATCGAAGAAGTTGTATTTTTTTCATTTCTAAGTTTCAAAAAGGGAAAATTTCTGTTTACTGTAACTGAATAAGGGATAAGAAAATAAACATACAGTAACTTGTACTTCAGAAATTTTCTCATTTCTTCATAGTTTTTAAATTACTTTGGGATTTAAGAATTAATTTACAACCCAATAAGAATTAAAGAACCTATTTTATCTAATTCCTTACTATAAATCATTTTGAAACAAAAGCCTAGGTATTTAAACTATAGCCCAAATAAACAAAATGACTTCTTGAATAATTTAACAAAATAAAATCTCCATCCTCCATTATAATTTAAATTTATTTAAGAACTTCAAAATATTCATTCCATACATTATTCTTCAATATTAAATAAAAAATTTAAATTCTCATCCAAAAAGAATTCATTATCTTTTATGAAAGAATCATAGTTTAAATTTCTCAATTTAATCTTTAACTTGCAGCATTGGTTATTTCATTTAAGCAGCTTAAAAATCAGTACTGTTACAGACTTCCCCCCTTAAAGTAATTGCGTCCTCGCAATTCCAATTCGGAGAAAAGTCTATAATATAAATATGTATATTTTCAAAAATCCATTTTCCAAATCCTTCCCCATTCTTTAAATTTTAACTAAACTTCATTAGAATAACACATTACTTTATCTTAACTTATCAATTTACAAAAATCAACATATCATTCTTTTTTAATTTTTTGTTTGAAAATATGTTTACACAAATATTTCACACCCTTTAAAATAATATAACACCTTTCTATGGTTTAGGACACTAAATATTTAAAGTGTTCAAAAGACATCCAACTTATTTAAAATCATAGAATAAGGATGTGAAATAATTTAAAGACTTCCTTTATTTTATATAGTAAAACCCCACAATTTAATTTCATTTAATTGAGATTAAATCATTTCTCCAAGAATTATTTTTCCATAACATGAAAAATTACAATTATTCAACAAATACTTTGTTTTAATTCCTTTCAATTAAAATTTCTATATCTGAAATTCATAAATTAGGAAAACCAACTTCTAGTAAGAAGTTGCCTATATAAACAAACCAAAAGAATTGTCTTTTCTCTCTACTAAAATATTTATCTTATCAAACTTTATTTTCTTTTCTTTACAAAAGAACTTCTATATCATATTACTATTATTCTGTAAAGCTACTCAAATTTGAAATTGTGACGACCCGGAATTTTTGTATATTTGAAATTGGAATATTTAATTAATTTTAAATATTCAGGGGTTAATTATAAACTTAAATTTCAAATATCGCTGTTTATTGAGAAATTTAATAATTAAATTAAATTTATATTGAAGTTGGATAAAATAGTAAATCTGGCATTCTAAGCTAATTAAAAATATTTTGAAAGCTCGTAAAATTCGTAATGATAATACTGAAGATAATAGAAGCTTCAGAATGTAATTTCAAACTGTTTTGTTCAGTTTTAAAAATATATCGTTTAAATTGAATTTAAAAATAGCCTTCCGAGGGACAGTCTTGGAATTCGACGAAACCAGTTCCATTGGGTCCGTAATATTGAATTATTATCGGATTTCAAATTTCGTATTGATCGGAGTTAGTATGTGCGTATACGATATAGACACGCTGAAAATTTAATTTAGTTAATCAAGCTTCTGGTATACGCCATCTTCCTGTTATTTAATCACATACTTTCCCAATTTTAAGCCGTTAAATCAACTATCAAAATGCTCGAACTAAACTAAAAGGAAAAAAAATATTAAGAGCAGAGGCTTCCTTCAGAAGCAAATGAAAAAAAAATCTACTGCCTTTCTTTTATCACTTCAGGAACGAGTTCCCCTTTCCGTCAATAAAAATCTACATAACAAAAAGAAAATATAAATGGTCGAGCTTCCTCTCAAGAATTCTTTCAAAAATCGGAAGCCATACTCTTTTCCTCTCTTCCAATTTCACGAATTCGAAAACCCCATTTCCCTTTTCCCTTCTGCATACGAATTCTTTTCGTTCGAAATAAAAATAAATGGCGGCAAAGGGGAAATCGCGACTTGTGCTCGTTTCGATCGAGGGAGGTCGATTTTTCTCTATTGCGATTGGGATGGGCGGCGGTCTCTGGTAGGGTTTGGTGACTCGAGATCGAAGGTGAGCACGTGATCAATCCAGATCTTGTCGATGGGATTTTAGGGCTTCGATTGGGTCAGTGGGGACGCGGCGGGTGTTCGCGTGAACGTTGGGAGGGTCGGCCGAGTTGGTAGTCGAGTTCGAGTATGGCCATGGATATTTGGCTGTCGCTGTTCGATGCAAGGTTGATGGGGCAGGGTCGAGTTCGGTTTTGGGCTTAGCGTTGGCACGGCGATTCGAACTATGTCGCAGTCGAAGTCGAGATGGCATGGGCAGGCCTCATGTATCGTGCAGTAAGGTAATTTCTGTTTTAGTGTCAATTTAAGGTTAATGGTAGATTCAGCAGTGTTGTTTGAATTTAATTTGATTTATACATAGATTAAAGAAAAAAAAATGAATGATAATGAAATGATAATAATGGAATTTGTGGATGTAATTGTGAATTTGGGGATTTATCAAACCATTTTAGTCTGAAATCAATAATGGAAACATAAAAGAGAATTTTATTACAGTAAGGTATATTTCTTTGTTTTAAATTTATTTACAAAAGAAAGAACAGCCGAAGTATATTTATTCTTTACTGGAAGAAGAAAAAGAAATATACATGTTTTAAAATTGCAATTTCATTTGAAATAATGTGTTGGTGATAAACGGTTTAAGTAACTCATTTAACTATTTTGGTTACTAGGAAATTGGTTATCATAGGAAAAATTCATTTAAAATTTTAGATTACTGGTCTAAATTAAAATACTAGTTGATTAAACTTATTTGTAAGGAAAATTGATGGATCAGTTATTTAAGAATGTTAATAAATTGTTCAATTAATTCAAATATTATTAAACTATATAAATATTTTTACAAGGTCTGAAATCTTGGAAAATCAAGGCGGTTTGGATTGGATGGCAAATTTAAAATCAAAGGTGAGTTAATCTCACTCAGTTAAATTTATAATTTAAATTTAATTGGTTAAATTTAAATATTGATGAATGATTGAATTGATTGATTTGATTGATATGGTATATAGTAGTATATAGCAATATATACATATTGGCATATGTATATATTTGAGTTGTTGATATTCCCGCATTATATAGCGGATGAGACCCTATGCGCCGCATAATAGCGGATGATTTTATAAAACCCATATACCGCGATATTCCACTTTGAAGTGAAATTGGTATTGTGCTAACATCTGTGGATGCAGGGAAACAGGTTGGAGGGATCCAACTGGATTCCTCAAAATATTTAATTTTGTTTAAATATTCTGTGATATGATTTTTGATATCCTGTGATGAATTATATGGATAATTGGATGTTATGGTTTGGTTGGATCGATTTGGATATGCTGAATTATCAAAATCTCTAGAATGGAATTTTTGAAAAGAAATAAAAGAGTAAATTCTTAAGTAAAATAATTATAAAGAGTTTGGAATAAATGTGAGAATAAATCTGATTAAGAATAAAAGTGATTTCCAAAATTATAATAAATATGGAAAAGAGGAATTTTGAATAAACCGAGAAATATTGAATTTAAAGAAAACTTATGTGATATTATTTAAAGGAATAAATAATTTATTTTAATTCAATGTTTAAATGTAATTAAAAAGGAAGAAGGAATTTGGGAAATCTGAAACTTGTGTTCAGTTTAAAGATTTTAAATCATAATGAGAAATAAAATCTGGAAGTTAATGAATTTGGAAATAAATGGATTAAGTAAAGAAATTTATTTCAAAGTAAAATAAATTGGGAAATCAATTATAAATTTGATTTAAATATTTTGGGATTTGAAATTTAAAGAGAAATGAGATTTTGGAGATATAAACTGGGTTTATAAAGTGATATGGAATATCAGTGGATATTTGAAATATAAATTCAAGGTGGGAATTTATAAAGGGATATGAATTGGTTTAAAAATAAATGTTGATTTATTTTTAAAGGATGTGAAGAGAAGTGTATTTCTTGGATTGCCAAGTACGTTTTTCAAAGCAATTTTAAATATAAGTTAAAAGTTCTAATTGTGTTTTTAAAAGCATGTTTTAGGAAATTGATTATTTCTAAAGGTTAATTTCCAAAGTAAGTATTTTCAAAAATCTTTATTTGTAGTAATTATATAAAAGTGATTTGTTATTATGTTTTAAAAGGAGAAATTTAGTTTATATTATAAAGTGGTTTATTTTAAAGTATATATTTTTAATAAAGTATTAAGCTAGTTTGATTTCAATGTTATAATATATTTAAAATAAAGTGTTTTTAAATTATTTAAAAATTAAAAGTATTTTGTACTTGGTGATTCGGTGGAAATAATTATTTGGGAAATGTTTTCCGTAAGCGGAAACTGTTTTAAAATTGTTTTCAAATGAGCTTTGAAAATTTGGAAATATATCTTGGAAAGATATTTGGGCAAATAAATAATGTGGGAAATTATTTATTGTGTGATGGTTGCTTGTGGATGTTAATTGATAGTTAAATAACTGACTATCAATATTGGCCAAATGCGCTGATCGTTTCGAAGAGACCGGGATCGAGTTTCCGTATACCGGGATTCTAGGTCTGGAGACTCGAATACCACTTCGATTCGGTTTGTACGTTTCGTGTAACGTGTTCAGAGTCGAAGATGGAGCAGTGAAGTGCAAGGGCTAGTCGCTACTAATCCTGAGGATATTTCCAAAATGGATGTAGTAGGAATAGTGCCTTCGGTTCCGTTCGGACCCGGGACGGACTTGTATGGACGAATGCTTTCGTGACATCGTCAGGTGGACGATGGGCATTCAAAGTGAAATGTTCTGTAAAGGTAACGCTTAGCCTCGAACCTCATCAACCGGGAATGACTGAAAATCAGGGGTTATGCAGCAAGGCTTCGTGGGTAGCCCCCACTTGAGAGTAAGGTCATCCCTGTCTAGATGTCCCTTTATTTCGGCTTAGTGGTGCGGTTGCTGATCCCAACCGTGGGTTGATTTTATTTGGAATTATCCAGTAAGGGATGATTCCGGCCTTGTGTTGCAGGGGAGCGGGCGTACTCCTCGGTAGTGTGATCTAGGCCACGTACTGTGACAGGTGGTACCCCAGTGCCTAGTCATTCGTTGGAAATCCATTCTCCCTACGTGCCTTGTACGAGTTTTGTTTGTATACCTAGTATGCTGGAATTTAATCATGTAACAATTTCAGCTATTTGAATAAGTATTTGTAATTAGACACTATTATAATATCAGAGGATTTTTATAAAAAGTGTTTTAGCTATCGTAAGGTAAAAACCCGACATGTTTATTTGTGGCGTGGTCTTACGAGATGCTTTTGATTTCAAAGGATTTTTGAAACTTTAATAATCAATTGAGTGTGATTTTCTCACGCTGGTATTCCAGACTGACTCGGGTATTGTTTTATATGATGCTCGGGTCAGACCGAGATAAACAGGTTTAGGATATGATGCTGTGGAGCTCAGGAGACGAGCTGGATGATGATACGTACTCCCGTACTTGTTATTATTTTTCCGCTGTGTATTCAGTTGTATGTTATGGATGTTGATGTACTCTGATGATGTATTCTGATGATGTATTATATAAACAGATATAGTTTTTGATTTGTGTAAAGATCTGTTGATATATATTATATTTTATTCCGCTGTGATGGTTAGATTCTGATGTTGTTTTCTATTTTTCTTCTTCTACCTCTTCTTCTTAACTAAAATGGTTCGATTTTCTGGGTCTGGAAAGTCGGGTCGTTACAGTGGTATCAGAGCTTAGGCTAGCGATAACCTTGGCTCTGGTGGGAATTTTGAGAGTATTAATAGATATGAGCGCGTATTTGTTAGTGAATATAAAATGGTTTTATATTGTGTTGGTTGATTTATTGAGTGGCATATGAACCTTTGTCGGCACAGTCCGCGCAACTGTATCGAAGGGGTTTCTAAACACTTGAATAGAACAATTCGACACAATATTGTTTTAAATAGGGTGAATGAAATAAATTTTGCCCAAATTATTTTGTATATAAAAGAAATAATTATTCGAAATTTATTATAGTTATATATTTGGATGCTTGGTTGTTAGAAAATGACAATAATGAGTTAGTCTCATTATTGAGTAGAAATTGAAAACTTATAACCCAAGTTGAAGAATAAATTTATATAACAAAATGGAATTTGAAATATAGACTATAAATGAAATTTATAAATTGAGATAAACTTTTTATACAAATGTGAATTACAAATGTGATTTATAATCAAATGAGATAAATTCATAAACAAATGAAATTTGTAAATGTGACTTATAACTTGAAATAAAATGTGATAGAATTTCAGAGTAATGTTTGGATATAAAATCGAATGGATTTTGAGTTTGAAGTTTTGGGAAAGGTTTATATTCCTTTGGATTTAAAAATAGTTTCAAAGGTTTTGGGGAGATAATGGTGATATTATTTCATGAATATTTTTGAAATTGAATTGAAATCTGGTGGGATTTGGGATTTAAAAATGTTTGAAATGTTTTAAAGTGATAAAAGCATTAAATTCTCTTTCGGTCGCTGGAAAATAATTTCAGTGATGACTGCAGCATCATCGATGTCTATTTTCGAGTTTCCAAAGAGAAATTGCTACCAAACTGTTTTAAATTGGAAATGATTGTGAACTGGGTTGGTTTTGAAATTCAAAGGGAAAATTGTTTGGTAAAAGCAGATTATTTTGGAAATTGGGATTTGATGTGATTTACCAGATGTGTATGAGTTATTTATGGATTCAAAATGGTTTTGAAATAAAACCGGGCAATTGGATTCTGGGAATTCTATTTAAAATATAAATGTGGAAAATTTAAATGAATCAACAATATAAAGTATAGAATGAAGTTGATTGAAATAAGAAGGGAATGAAAGTTTAATTCTGGGATTATAATTATGAGATGAAAATAACTAAATGAGTAATATAAGTTGGTAGATAAAAGAGTTAGAGAACTTGAAGGTGAATGAATTGTAAAACTTGTATGAAATTGTATCCTAGAATTAAAATTTAATTCGAGTATATGAAGGTGAATAAAATATATTTGAATTTAACTTAAGATAAGTTAAATAAAATTGAGAATTGGAATTGAATTAAATGTAAATAAGTTGAAGTCGAATTGAATTGGATATAAAGGTAATGTAAAATGCTTATAATTGTGTAAAGAAACTCATATTCTTAAGTTCTTAAGTGTAATAATTTGAAATTTGATTATAAAGATGAAAATGGACTTAAATGAATAGTCCTAGATCTTAAGCAAGTAAGTTAAAACTTATGAATAGAAATGAAATTGTAAGTTATAAATGGGAATCCAGTACTTTGAACCATTAAGAGTTATAATTTGAAATTGTAATTATCAAATGGAAACGACTAAGATGAGTAATCTTAATTTTTAAATAAATCCAAACTTGAATTATAGAATAAATTGAACTTAAGATAATTAAGTGAAGTGATATTTGGAATTAAAAAGCAAGTATTTAATTTTAACCAGCGGAGGAACTAATTAGATAATAAATTAGTTAATGAAATTGAATTGTGAGTTAATGAAATTGGATTAAAATAGTGATGGATTGGATTGCGAATGAAATCCAAATAAGTGAAAATAAATTGGAAATGGCCTGGTTATTAATAAAATAATTCCAGATGAATTGAGTATGGAAAATAAAATTCATAATGATTGAGTGAATGAACCAATTATATTAAATAAATAAATGGATGGAATTTGATTAAATAAGAATCAAATGAAAGATGGAAATAAAACTTTAAAGGGTTGGTTAAATGGAAAATAAACTTAAGTTATTGACTTAAGTAAATGTTGAATGAAAACTGAACTCAAACAGAGGAGTGGTTTAAATAAGTTGAGAAATAGTTATTGAATGAATTAACTTGGATTGTTTTCGAACTAAATAAAATTCAAATTTTGGAAGTTGGAGATGAATTGAATTTAAGGAAAAAAATTGGAAATGAAGTAGTAAATTGAAGTAAATTGAAATTCATATGAAATTGGAATTCGATTTGAATATATACACTTCAATGGTGAAGTAGTAAATAAATATAAGAAAATTTATATTGAACTTAAGAATTGAAAAATGAAATTCTTAAGAAAAATTGGTATTGGAAATATACTTAGTAATTTTGGAATGGAAATATATATATACTAAGTGAATAGTTGAATGAAGACTAAAACTGAAATTGTGAAATGGGATAGTTGTGAATAAGTAGATAACAATCAAAAGGAATGTGAATAAAAGAGAATTGATATAACTGATAATCAATTGGAATTTATACGTAAGATGTACGTATATTATTTTATTCGCATAGCTATTTGGTCCAGATGTCGAACACAGAATTTCGAGATAGTTTTATCGATCCGAATCAGGATTTTTCACTCGATTTTCGACGGCGAACCTGGATATGGATTGTTGACTGATTCTGGATATTCTCTATCATAGTTGGTGGCTATGCAAGGAGAATGACGGTTTCTGATCAAGAAACCAGATCTGAGTCCGCACTAGGAAGTCGGGTGGACGATACTAGTTCGGAAGTGAAATTGTGTGATCGATTGAGCGATCGAATGTGATTTTGCGTATGGATGATATATGTGCATCGTACGGGCTTAAGTAAAACAAATATTGGAAATTTGTAAAGAAAAGTATAAAATGACTTTGGAATTGTGATTGAATATTATTGCTTAGTAGGATATACAGGTGTATAAAAGCAATGGATAATTGGGATTTTTGATTTAGAAGATAAAATTTAATGGCCCGACAAAAAGGTATGTATTTGAATTTCTATATGAAATTTGATTGGGTTTTGGATCCAGCCACTTGGCTTTTTGTTTTCTTTTTGAGATTGGGAGGCCGTAGAGCCATTTTGTAGTAGTACCCAGCTAGCCGCGCAAAGGAGACGCTGGCGAAATTTTTCGGAAATTTAGGGAGTTAGAAAAATTTTGAGAAATTTTTGATAATATATAATTTGAATTCAAATTTAAATTTGAATTGATAAGTAGGTGATATGGGTTGAACTTATGAATAAGTTTGGGAAGTTAAAAGATGATTAGTGTATCATTAATAAAAAATTTGTTTGGTAAGATGTTAAAACTATTTGGAGTTGAGGAGATAGTTAATGAGGTATGGATCATTCTTCCTAACTAGTAATTTCGGGGACGAAATTCTTTTAAGGGGGGAGGAATGTGACGACCCGGAATTTTTGTATATTTGAAATTGGAATATTTAATTAATTTTAAATATTCAAGGGTTAATTATAAACTTAAATTTCAAATATCGCTGTTTATTGAGAAATTTAATAATTAAATTAAATTTATATTGAAGTTGGATAAAATAGTAAATCTGGCATTCTAAGCTAATTAAAAATATTTTGAAAGCTCGTAAAATTCGTAATGATAATACTGAAGATAATAGAAGCTTCAGAATGTAATTTCAAACTGTTTTGTTCAGTTTTAAAAATATATCGTTTAAATTGAATTTAAAAATAGCCTTCCGAGGGACAGTCTTGGAATTCGACGAAACCAGTTCCATTGGGTCCGTAATATTGAATTATTATCGGATTTCAAATTTCGTATTGATCGGAGTTAGTATGTGCGTATACGATATAGACACGCTGAAAATTTAATTTAGTTAATCAAGCTTCTGGTATATGCCATCTTCCTGTTATTTAATCACATACTTTCCCAATTTTAAGCCGTTAAATCAACTATCAAAATGCTCGAACTAAACTAAAAGGAAAAAAAATATTAAGAGCAGAGGCTTCCTTCAGAAGCAAATGAAAAAAAAAATCTACTGCCTTTCTTTTATCACTTCAGGAACGAGTTCCCCTTTCCGTCAATAAAAATCTACATAACAAAAAGAAAATATAAATGGTCGAGCTTCCTCTCAAGAATTCTTTCAAAAATCGGAAGCCATACTCTTTTCCTCTCTTCCAATTTCACGAATTCGAAAACCCCATTTCCCTTTTCCCTTCTGCATACGAATTCTTTTCGTTCGAAATAAAAATAAATGGCGGCAAAGGGGAAATCGCGACTTGTGCTCGTTTCGATCGAGGGAGGTCGATTTTTCTCTATTGCGATTGGGATGGGCGGCGGTCTCTGGTAGGGTTTGGTGACTCGAGATCGAAGGTGAGCACGTGATCAATCCAGATCTTGTCGATGGGATTTTAGGGCTTCGATTGGGTCAGTGGGGACGCGGCGGGTGTTCGCGTGAACGTTGGGAGGGTCGGCCGAGTTGGTAGTCGAGTTCGAGTATGGCCATGGATATTTGGCTGCCGCTGTTCGATGCAAGGTTGATGGGGCAGGGTCGAGTTTGGTTTTGGGCTTAGCGTTGGCACGGCGATTCGAACTATGTCGCAGTCGAAGTCGAGATGGCATGGGCAGGCCTCATGTATCGTGCAGTAAGGTAATTTCTGTTTTAGTGTCAATTTAAGGTTAATGGTAGATTCAGCAGTGTTGTTTGAATTTAATTTGATTTATACATAGATTAAAGAAAAAAAAATGAATGATAATGAAATGATAATAATGGAATTTGTGGATGTAATTGTGAATTTGGGGATTTATCAAACCATTTTAGTCTGAAATCAATAATGGAAACATAAAAGAGAATTTTATTGCAGTAAGGTATATTTCTTTGTTTTAAATTTATTTACAAAAGAAAGAACAGCCGAAGTATATTTATTCTTTACTGGAAGAAGAAAAAGAAATATACATGTTTTAAAATTGCAATTTCATTTGAAATAATGTGTTGGTGATAAACGGTTTAAGTAACTCATTTAACTATTTTGGTTACTAGGAAATTGGTTATCATAGGAAAAATTCATTTAAAATTTTAGATTACTGGTCTAAATTAAAATACTAGTTGATTAAACTTATTTGTAAGGAAAATTGATGGATCAGTTATTTAAGAATGTTAATAAATTGTTCAATTAATTCAAATATTATTAAACTATATAAATATTTTTACAAGGTCTGAAATCTTGGAAAATCAAGGCGGTTTGGATTGGATGGCAAATTTAAAATCAAAGGTGAGTTAATCTCACTCAGTTAAATTTATAATTTAAATTTAATTGGTTAAATTTAAATATTGATGAATGATTGAATTGATTGATTTGATTGATATGGTATATAGTAGTATATAGCAATATATACATATTGGCATATGTATATATTTGAGTTGTTGATATTCCCGCATTATATAGCGGATGAGACCCTATGCGCCGCATAATAGCGGATGATTTTATAAAACCCATATACCGCGATATTCCACTTTGAAGTGAAATTGGTATTGTGCTAACATCTGTGGATGCAGGGAAACAGGTTGGAGGGATCCAACTGGATTCCTCAAAATATTTAATTTTGTTTAAATATTCTGTGATATGATTTTTGATATCCTGTGATGAATTATATGGATAATTGGATGTTATGGTTTGGTTGGATCGATTTGGATATGCTGAATTATCAAAATCTCTAGAATGGAATTTTTGAAAAGAAATAAAAGAGTAAATTCTTAAGTAAAATAATTATAAAGAGTTTGGAATAAATGTGAGAATAAATCTGATTAAGAATAAAAGTGATTTCCAAAATTCTAATAAATATGGAAAAGAGGAATTTTGAATAAACCGAGAAATATTGAATTTAAAGAAAACTTATGTGATATTATTTAAAGGAATAAATAATTTATTTTAATTCAATGTTTAAATGTAATTAAAAAGGAAGAAGGAATTTGGGAAATCTGAAACTTGTGTTCAGTTTAAAGATTTTAAATCATAATGAGAAATAAAATCTGGAAGTTAATGAATTTGGAAATAAATGGATTAAATAAAGAAATTTATTTCAAAGTAAAATAAATTGGGAAATCAATTATAAATTTGATTTAAATATTTTGGGATTTGAAATTTAAAGAGAAATGAGATTTTGGAGATATAAACTGGGTTTATAAAGTGATATGGAATATCAGTGGATATTTGAAATATAAATTCAAGGTGAGAATTTATAAAGGGATATGAATTGGTTTAAAAATAAATGTTGATTTATTTTTAAAGGATGTGAAGAGAAGTGTATTTCTTGGATTGCCAAGTACGTTTTTCAAAGCAATTTTAAATATAAGTTAAAAGTTCTAATTGTGTTTTTAAAAGCATGTTTTAGGAAATTGATTATTTCTAAAGGTTAATTTCCAAAGTAAGTATTTTCAAAAATCTTTATTTGTAGTAATTATATAAAAGTGATTTGTTATTATGTTTTAAAAGGAGAAATTTAGTTTATATTATAAAGTGGTTTATTTTAAAGTATATATTTTTAATAAAGTATTAAGCTAGTTTGATTTCAATGTTATAATATATTTAAAATAAAGTGTTTTTAAATTATTTAAAAATTAAAAGTATTTTGTACTTGGTGATTCGGTGGAAATAATTATTTGGGAAATGTTTTCCGTAAGCGGAAACTGTTTTGAAATTGTTTTCAAATGAGCTTTGAAAATTTGGAAATATATCTTGGAAAGATATTTGGGCAAATAAATAATGTGGGAAATTATTTATTATGTGATGGTTGCTTGTGGATGTTAATTGATAGTTAAATAACCGACTATCAATATTGGCCAAATGCGCTGATCGTTTCGAAGAGACCGGGATCGAGTTTCCGTATACCGGGATTCTAGGTCTGGAGACTCGAATACCACTTCGATTCGGTTTGTACGTTTCGTGTAACGTGTTCAGAGTCGAAGATGGAGCAGTGAAGTGCAAGGGCTAGTCGCTACTAATCCTGAGGATATTTCCAAAATGGATGTAGTAGGAATAGTGCCTTCGGTTCCGTTCGGACCCGGGACGGACTTGTATGGACGAATGCTTTCGTGACATCGTCAGGTGGACGATGGGCATTCAAAGTGAAATGTTCTGTAAAGGTAACGCTTAGCCTCGAACCTCATCAACCGGGAATGACTGAAAATCAGGGGTTATGCAGCAAGGCTTCGTGGGTAGCCCCCACTTGAGAGTAAGGTCATCCCTGTCTAGATGTCCCTTTATTTCGGCTTAGTGGTGCGGTTGCTGATCCCAACCGTGGGTTGATTTTATTTGGAATTATTTAGTAAGGGATGATTCCGGCCTTGTGTTGCAGGGGAGCGGGCGTACTCCTCGGTAGTGTGATCTAGGCCACGTACTGTGACAGGTGGTACCCCAGTGCCTAGTCATTCGTTGGAAATCCATTCTCCCTACGTGCCTTGTACGAGTTTTGTTTGTATACCTAGTATGCTGGAATTTAATCATGTAACAATTTCAGCTATTTGAATAAGTATTTGTAATTAGACACTATTATAATATCAGAGGATTTTTATAAAAAGTGTTTTAGCTATCGTAAGGTAAAAACCCGACATGTTTATTTGTGGCGTGGTCTTACGAGATGCTTTTGATTTCAAAGGATTTTTGAAACTTTAATAATCAATTGAGTGTGATTTTCTCACGCTGGTATTCCAGACTGACTCGGGTATTGTTTTATATGATGCTCGGGTCAGACCGAGATAAACAGGTTTAGGATATGATGCTGTGGAGCTCAGGAGACGAGCTGGATGACGATACGTACTCCCGTACTTGTTATTATTTTTCCGCTGTGTATTCAGTTGTATGTTATGGATGTTGATGTACTCTGATGATGTATTCTGATGATGTATTATATAAACAGATATAGTTTTTGATTTGTGTAAAGATCTGTTGATATATATTATATTTTATTCCGCTGCGATGGTTAGATTCTGATGTTGTTTTCTATTTTTCTTCTTCTACCTCTTCTTCTTAACTAAAATGGTTCGATTTTCCGGGTCTGGAAAGTCGGGTCGTTACAGAAATACTCTTTATCTACTGAACCTAGAATTTTCCAAAATTTAACCACTAATTTAAATCACTACGACAAAGTTCAATCTTTTTAATAAAACCATTTTAAGGAGAAATGAATTTCTACCCGTCTATGCTCTTCTCATGACTTATTTATCATCACATTTATTTTCCAAAATAATTCCATGTAATAATTTTCAAATTTTATATTTTTAAAGAATGTAATTGTAACAACCCGAAATTTCACTACTTTGATTTGTGAGTATTTAAAATTTATTTAAGTATTCAAATAATGGATTTTGCAATTAAAATAAAACTCTTTTGAGTAATAATTAGAGATGGTGAATTAATTTTCAAAATTTGGTTTGTGAAAGTAATTAGTTCGAAGAGAAACAAAAAATGTGATCGGAATTCATTTTCTGAATTTTCGACTTTTCGTCCGCTAAAAATTTTTACAAAAATATTATGAACATTATTGTATACCCATATGCATAAATTTGCAAATACGTTGGAGTTATGTTATATACAAGTATACTTAAGGATGTGACTTGTTATGAAAAAAAAGATAATATACATATATATAAAACACAAAGTACTTAACATTTAAGTCATTAGTACTTGAAAC
The DNA here is from genome assembly GCA_030737815.1 of Allium fistulosum. NCBI lineage: Eukaryota > Viridiplantae > Streptophyta > Magnoliopsida > Asparagales > Amaryllidaceae > Allium > Allium fistulosum. Next base: position 367,436,874 of record CM060907.1, read on the forward strand.
TTTACTTAACCCAACATGTGCTTCCATGTATGTACTTAAGCATGCATTGAAAAGATGTTAGGATGAGGTAGAATATTTTTCATTTATTTACTCTTTCATTAATTTATTTTTATATATCTATATACTTATATACACATACTAATCACATTTAAAGAAGAAAACTTGGCTAATTTTAATTTTCATTTTTCTAGCTTCATTTTTCTAGCTTCATTTTTTCACTTTCTGATATTCTTATGTGAGTAGAAGTCATCTTTTAAGTTCAAAAACTCCTTTTCATTTCAAGAATCAACTTTAAAAGGCTTAAGACTTGGATTTAGCGGTATAAGCAAAATCGTATGGAAGGTAAGATTCTTATTTTTTGTTCTCTGATCATTTCCTTATGCTGTAAATGATGGATGTGAATGTAATTCTATAAGATTTTGTTTAAACCTATGTATGCTCTATGATAAATTGAGAAAAGAAGAAAAATTAAACAAATTTGGATTGAATATATATATAGGAGTAACTCTGTTCTTGTTTTGTAAAGTAAGAAAAACATGTCTCTCTTTGATTTCAAAAATCATTCTTTTTCAGTCCGTGTTGATTTTGCCTAATCCGTCAACTGATGAAATGTTAAAATTTGAACCTAACTTAATTTAACAATAGTTCCATGGTTTTTCACTGAGTAGGTTGAGAGATATCAGTAGATAACATCAAATAGGCGAGAATACAATTGTTTTCGACGATTACGGATTAGCAAACGAAGGATATCGATGTGATTATATCATTGAATTATGATTTTTGGAGGTCATTTGGTGATTTTTAGTGTTGAGAATCATCGAGGAAGAGGAGTTGATCAGTTTTTGTTCAAAAATTTATTTTCGACGAATCGGTGGTCGAGGGGTTGATCAGAGATGTCGAGGAGGAGCCTGGAAATGAGGCGAAGGGGATGACCATGCCTGATTCTTGAATTTTGTCATGGAGCATCATGGATTGTTTGATTTAGCATTTTATGTACTTTTTGGATGGTGCTCGGGTTTTGGTGGCTTGAGCCCGGGGTAGGTGATCGGACGTTGTCGCCTGGAGCAAGGAGGCAGCGTACGGTATGGTGGTCGCTTGGGTAGTGGCTTCGTGGTTTAATGTGGACTGAGGCATCAGGTATTGGTGGATTGGTGTGTGCCATTTTTTGGGTTTGGGTTGGAATCATATCTATGGTGAGGGAGGCGATGGCGGTGGATCCATTGTGACGAGCTCGAGTCGTGGGACTTTTTGGTGATGGTGGATTGCCATCATGTGGTCAAAATGCTCGTGCACGTACTCCATATGCACAAAATTTTTGGATTCTAGTGGTCGATAGTAGAAGGGAAGAAAGGGGAAGAAGAGGAAGAAGAAGGGACATGGGTTGGACATAGGTTGGATGTATGGGCTCGGCACGTTAACCATGGGTGAGAAAAGTTATTTAATTTATTAAAATATTCTAAGTAAAGTTGATAACTTTAAAACGTTATATCTCGTCCATATTTAACCCGATTGACTAGTGGATTTTTGCGTTGTACTCGTATGGATGAGTAAAACATTGTAGTATATCTTATTGATGGCATTGGATAAATATAGATTTATGACATATGAAAAGAGATAGGATTTAAATTTCATTATTTTAATTAATAACGTTGTTTTAAATTTATATACCTTAATTATTGATGTTTATTTGGCCAAATAAAATACCATTGAGTTAAATCTGGTTGAATATGGTTATTAGATATCTGTTTAGCAGAATAAAACATCGTTCTATGAATTAAATTAATTTGACATTTAATTAGTGTAATAAATCCCTGTTCTGCTATTTTATAGATTGAGACATCTGATTATATATCGTTAATTGACATGCCACCTAGGATATGTGATATTTTAACCAATGATGATTAAGTATTGAATTTATTTACATAATCGTTGATTTTGTAAATATCAGTTATTGACTTGGAAAGTTAAACTGAATGAGATGGTAGCTTGTGTAAGTACCATGGTGATCGTTAAGCCTCCTTTAAATTTAAAAAGTTAATTTTTGATTTGAAAGTTATTTTAAGAATAATTATTATTTAGTAATAAGATTTTAAAATGTAATAATTATTTATTAATAATGTTTTAAAGAAAATTAATAATTAATAATGATTTAAGTTAATTATTTTATTAATATGATTCTTAAAAGTTATTTCTTAAAGCTAATTAAGAATGTTTAATTGTTATTTTAATGTTTTTTAGTTATTATTTTAAAATGTTCTAAATTAATTATTTATTTAAAATGATTAAACTGTACTTTAATTTTTAATTAAAGATAATTAATTATATCGATTTAAGTTATTTAATTATACTTTTAGGCTAATTAATTATTATATTAATATTAGTTTCAAGTTAATTAATTATTGTTTTAATAACGTTTTAAAGTTAATTAATTTTTATATTAATATTGTTTTGAAGTTAACTTGTTAATACGATAATTGTGTTTAAAAATTAATTTAATATATCATTAATGAGATTTTAAAGTTATTATTTTAGATGAAATTTAATTAAAATGAAAAGGAAGGATATTTAAATAATAACTTAATATTTTAAGTTATTTTAAATAATTTATGGTTTATCAAGGGAAGTTTACTGACTTGAAAGTTTAGTAAATAAGCTGTTTAAATATAGGAAGAGTTTATAATGGTTCTAGATATTTATAAAGGAATTTATCAAGGAGTTTAAAAGATTTGAAAAGGAAAAGTCTTATGAATAGAGTTTGAGAATTAGGAAGAATGTTTATAAATAGATTTGATGTTTATAAATAACGTTTTATAAATAGATTTGGAGATATTTAAAGGATAAAGGAATTTGGAAAGAAATGGTTGATTTTCATGGCGTAATTCGAGGAGTAGGGATTGTCTACATTTTACTATGGATTCGTTGGGATAGCAACGTAACCGTTGAATAAACTATGATCCATGATTTGATACTAAATAGTACTTTCCATATCTATTTTAAAAGGAATCCAAGTTTAAAAGTTAAATGGTTTATGAATATACTTATCATGTTGAGATAAGTATATGGAAGTGATTCCCAAAGTATTTGAAAGGTGATTTTAAAATAATGGAAACCTAATTAAACAAGTCTTAGCAATTTCCATAGGAAATGTAATCTTTGTTTTGAATGTTTGTTTATTTGATAGTTAAATGACGACTATTAAATCTTGGCCTAAATATGTAATCCTTCTTAATTTTGGTTTTAGGGAAATATTCCCCACTTAACACTAAAGGATTTTAACTCTGGAATATCTAGGAGAAACACGAGGATTATATGGTACACTTACCATCGGTTGTGCTATACTGTAAACTCGTGTTGTTCTTCTAGGACAAATAATAAGGAGATCCGTCCACTTAAACGGTTAGGGGTGATCCCCGCTCTTATGTATTGTCTGGTTATTTTCTAAAGAACCGTATTGAGCATTCTAGAAATCGATGATTGGTTTTTAGAGCACCCACGAAACGGAAGAATGTACTCGTAAGAGATGACTCAAAAAACGTGACCACTCCAAAAACCATGTATGGTTCTATGGAAGAGTTTAATGATATATTGAGATGTTGGAATCCATGTATGGTTCCAAGATCCATTGGGGTATGGAAATCCATGCGTGACTCCAAGATTTATTTAAGATATAGGAATCCATGTGTTATTCTGAGACCCGTTAGGGTATTGGAATTCATATGGGATTCCGTGATCTATTTTGCTATCATGCATGAGCTGGAACGTCAGATGTAGCCTCGCCAGCGATAAATGACTAAAACAAGAGATAGGAGGCATGGCCAGTAGGGTTGGAAAACCCATAGGGGGTAGTCAGCTCCTCCTAGACGTTACTTACAGTTGTTATGCATGCATGGGGCAATGCACTCGGTCTTAGCGAGACCAGCCAGTAGGGCTGGAAAACCTATAGGGATGTATGCTGCTTCGGAAGGATATCTCTAATCCTTGTGCAGGAGGACCATTCCTCGAAGTACCGAGGGCACCTTCTTGGAAATCCTAAACAATTAGCTAACGTACCTTATCGGTTTTCGATTGTATACCTAGTATTGTTGTGATGTACACTCACAAGCATCACAACTACTTGATTATTATTATTTTCAACTTTAGACATTATTATAATATCATTGGATTTTCCGATATAAATGTTTTGCTTATCGTAAGGTAAAAACCCATTTGTGTTTATGTGCGGCGTGGTCTTACGAGATACCTATGATTTTAAATGATTTTACAAGTTATAATAAATAAAATTCTTTATGATTTGAGTTTCTTATGCTGGTTTTTCCAGACTGACTCGGGAGTTGTTTCCTATAATGCTCGGGTTATATTTCCAAGTTTAGTTGGATGTTTTGGAGCTTAACGAGATCAGCTGGAGGCCCAAAGACGTATTTGTGTGCATGGTTATTTTTCTATTGCATTCATTGTTGTATTTATCAACAATTGTGAGGACAGGTTGTTATAACTGTCCGGGCTGAAGTAGGTTATTATACTCTGATTGATGTCTGTATATACATATATTATAGTTTTGTTTTCGTGCAAAGGTTTGTTGTATATTATAGATTATTCGTTCCGCTGTGAGATTCTGTGTTGTTTAGTTTCTTCTTATCTTCATTCTCCTTTCTTTTTCCATCACTATCTGCCTTTCCGTTCAATTTGAATGGATCATGTGTGGTTTATTAGCCACTTAAACTGTATGGAAAAGTGGGTTGTTACATGTGGTATCAGAGCTTACGTTGAGCAAACACCTAGACTTTGATGGGGTTGACTCATTTGAGATAGGGTAAGTGAGACCCCATGATGAGTTTGAGAGTACATATATAAGAGTGCATATTTGTTGGTGGTATAAAATTGTTTTGTATTGTGTTGTTTGATCTTTTGAGTGACTTAAGAATTCTGGTCAACGCATTTGGCCAACATTATCGATAGGGATTTCCTAAATGCTTAAACAAGACCAAACTGACACAATATTGATTTATATACAAGAAAAATTTTCAAAAAAATTAAATTAAATTAATATAGTCATTCTTGGTTGTGCTTATTTTATAGGAAATGATAATATTCTACCATTATCATCTAGAATTTGATCGGTTACGCTCGTCCTTTTCTGAGCATTGACTATTATTGGTTAATCTATTTAGAATCCTCCTTTTGAAACCTGGGTTGGATAGGTAAGAATTTTAGGAACATTAAAATGAGCACCTTGTGAATTAAGTTTCACAATCTAAATATAAGGCGTTCATTGATAATGTTGGGTTAAAAATTGTGTTTTAATAAATGTTGTTTTATAAAAAAGAATTTGAAATACTTTGAAATAAAATCTGGAAATGATTGAATATAAAAGTTGGTTTTATTAAATTGGGATCTAATAAAAGAAGTTTTTAAAAGGAAACTTAAATATTTTTGAAATAATACTAGAAAAATGATTTATATAAGGAAGTTAGAATAATTTAGAATAAATAATAAAAATTAATTTTATAAACGAAATAGATAGTATAAAATGAATTTATAGAATGTTTCATTAATTTGAAAAAGATTTAGGTTGAAACTTGGAGGGCTTAAATTCCAATGTTTTTGAAAATGTTTTCAAGATTTAGAAAAAAAATATACATAATAATATTATTTAAAAGAAATTTTTGGTTTAAATATATAATAAATTTTTGGAATTTGCATTAGAATGGAATGAGGTAAGTAGAATTTTAAAAGAAAAAAAATGATGTGAATATAATTGGGATATAGGAGAGCCTACATAAGTTAGAAAATTTGATTCATCTTTTAAATGTTTTGTTTTATATTTGGACCTTAGTAGGACTTGGTATCTTTGAAACACACCACACCCCTTAGTATACCCAAAAAGGAACACTATAAGATATGGTGCGTTATAGGTATAGCTAAAGCATCACAGAGACTAAGATTCATAAGACAAATAAATAAAAACAGCGGAAACATTTAAATAATAACTTAAAATTTAATTTCATTTCAAATTAAGTCATAAAAACAGAATATGTGTTAGAAACCAAATACTCATGTCTTATGAAAATACATCTCAGTCTCAGAATTAGAGTATATAAATAATAATCATCCCTCTCATAAGTACCAGTACATCCAAAGTCAAATGAAAAGAAAACTAAAAAGAAGAAGAAGAATACATGAAGAACTCCAAGAATATATCTTCAAGCGGTCTAAATCTACTGTCCTCGATTCTGCTGGCCTATGGGGGAAAAAGGGGGAAATAAAGGAGTGGGTTAGACTTTAAGTCTGGTAAGTGAAAGTAACTACTAGTATTTTTAAGCAAGATAAAGATAATAGACTAAGCAACCGTTCTAGTATGAAAGGAAAATACAAAAAAGATAAAAATTGGGATAAAATACGGTTTCTGATTCTATTTGCTTTGATTGTGATTATTTGCACTTGTGATTAGGTTGAAACCCTAATCCTATTTTAATTAGGCTAAAATCCTAATTCTACCCGTTGATCGGCCTTCTATCTCTGTTGTACCACTGTGAACCAATCCCTTTGGTCACAACAAAAGACACTTGTTTAGCACTTGGAACGCAGTAGCGAATTATTCACCCTAATCGATGCTACACGCTCGGTCATGGCCGGTAAACACTAATTGTCACCTCCTATTTTGACCTCTTATTTACCCTAATCAGCATGAGCGTGCCCAGCCTCACCTAACTATTATGAGACCATCAGTCCTAGACTTGAAAGGGAATGCTGCCCAGCCTCACCTAGCTGTTGTGGGACCATCAGTCCTAGTCCTGAAAGGGAATGCTGCCGATACTGGTCCTAAAAATCAAATTCTATTTTGCGCCCCTTGCCCAAATCCCCAGATTTGAGCTTCTATATATTGGCCACTTATTTACCTTAATCAGCATAAGCATGTCCCAGCCTCACCTAACTATTGTGAGACCATCGGTTCTTGATTTAAAGGGAATGCTACTGGTACAGGCCCTACTTTTGTGTTTTCTTATTAACTTAATTCAAGGTCTAAGTTTTAAAATAAGCCTCTTCTGTTATATCTGCTATATTTGCTTATTAATCAGATCTAAGTTTTAAAATAAGCCTCTTCTGTTATTTCTGCTATATTTGCTTATTAACCAGATCTAAGTTTTAAAATAATCCTCTTTTGCTATTTCTGCCTCTTCTATTATTTCTGCTATATTAGCTTATTAACAAGACCTAAGTTTTAAAATAAGCCTCTTATGTTATTTTTGCTTAATTGTAACCTATGTTATAATTGTTACTTTCTATCCTATCTTTTTAGTTATAACCACTAGTTATAAACATGCTTACAAATGTCTCAAATTTTCCTATTTCAGTCTATCTTCTTTTTGTTACAGTTCTTTCTTGTTTTACATCTAATTTCTGTAAATTCAGTGTTTATTTCTATTTAATCCATATTAGCAAATTGTCCTCTTTTTAATATTCTTATATTTTATTTGCGTACAACGGAATAAAAAGAAACTAACATTTACAGGCTAAATTCTAACGTAAAACATATGTAAATAAATACAAATAACTGTAAATAACTATAAATAACTGAATAAAATAGCTGAATAAAGATAGCTAAATAAAATAGACTAAAAAAAATATAAAAACTAACTGTAAATAACTTATATAAAAACTGTCTCAAAATTGCAGAAAAACTACAACTATAGAGAACCTTATTATTTTAAATTACTTAAAAATCTAAAATAATTACAAAACACTCACATGTGGTCCTTAGCTCTAATCCTTGGCCTTCTTGGATCCACTTCTAGGGTATAGATATTTTTATCAAAAAGATCTTCTCCTTAGAAAAAATTTCTATCTAGGGTCCAGCCTCAGGCAATGAACCCAAATAGGAGAAAATATGAATTAGAAAAATAGCTAGGCCTAGGGTTCTATTTATAATGTAGCTTAGGGATCCCAGACCGTTGGATTCGAAGATTAAATCTGGTGCAACCATGTTATAGGCTCTCTAGGAACCGTTGGATGGAAGCACAAATGCACATGATCGCTCAGAAATCAAAATGTGACGTGTTCGCTTCAACTAGGACGAATCTACGTCCATTAAAAGAGGCGGGTCGACCTAGTCATAGTGGGGGTCGACCCTAAGGTCGATCTATGTATAGTGGGGGTCGACCCTAAGGTCGACCTAACCATTGGCATAGGTCGACCCATGCCTTGCAATTTTTTTTTATTTTTGTTGATTTCTTGTTTCTCTCGTATCTTCTCCATACCGACTCGGATTTCGACAAGTTAGGTATGGAAATTGATTAGAAAATTGCCACAGACCCAATGGTGAAACTCCCGTAGCTCGATTTTGAAATTTTCACAAACTAATTTTATTATTTAATTAATTCGTTAATTAATTATTATAGCTCAAATTTTGGGTTGTTGCATTCTCCCCTCCTTAAGAGATTTCGTCCCCGAAATCTCCAAGGACAGAAGAATGAAATAAATATTTTCATCCAAATTCTACAACCACATATTCAACCATCATCCATTTTTCTTAAGCTTTCTAATGCAATTTATGATATATGCAATAGTGTAGTGTCAATGTCCTTAACTAATGCAAAAGATTAGACGGTCTACTGATTCAGTCGACCTCCTTTTTTTGCGATCATGTCCGTGCCATGTATCCAAATGAATGCAAATTCCCTAATGATAATAGATAGTGTAACAACCCGCATATTTTACGATTTTATATTTAAATATTTTATTTAAATATAACATCGTTAGTCGGATTAAAGTCCGAAAAGCTACTTTTTGCAAACGGTCAAAGCAGGACTCGGGACCACTTCCATTGAGTCAAAAATGGCGTTTGCGACTTTTTTGAGTATAAGCTTCGATATGTTTGGAGTAAGTTGAATTTTGCTATTTTCTGTTGGGCTTTTGGGTTTGGGTTTGACCGAACTCAACATATACTCTAACTCAGCCCCTCTCTTCATCCATTCATCCTCATTTCATTTCTTTTTCTCTGGCAAAACTGAAAATGGTGGAAGAGAAGAGGAATTAGAAATTCCAAGCCCTAGATTGAATAGCAAACTCCAAATTCTTGCTCCAAACTCTTTGAAAAGCTTAGGTAAGCTCCATCTTCATCTTCTCCATCTCTTCACCTCTTCAATTTTTGAAATTTCCTAAAACCCTAACTTAGGAAATGTTTCATTTTGAGCTTTAGATTGAAGCTCCTTGGGTTGAAGTTGAAGAGTGATTGTTCTAGCTTTGTTTGTAGCTTCTCTCTTGTGTTTTTGGGATTAAAGGTGAGATTTTTATCTCACATCTATGTCTATATCTATCTTCGATTGTTGGGTATGAATTCCTAACACTTATCTATGTGCATTTGCTTTTGGTTTGGATTGAATTGGTGAATATTCCAAATTTGATGTTTTGAAGTCAAATCCTTAAAAATCATAACTTTATTGTTTGATCACGTTTTTGGGTGATGCATCGAGGAGTCTATAGGGTTGGGTTGTCGGTTGGCGTAAATCCTTAGTGCCCGTTGGTTCCGATCGCAAATTGCTTGGGATTTTGTCCTTGGGGCTAGGCTGAGAATACTGAAAATCCCAGTTCAGTCGACTGAAATCTCTGTTCAGTCGACTGAACCTGGAACCCGAATGTTTCCAGGCATGATTCAGTCGACTGAAATCTCTGTTCAGTCGACTGAACCTGGAAACAGAAAGTTTCCATGCATGATTCAGTCGACTGACCAGTCCTGTTCAGTCGACTGAACCTGGGAACAGAAAGTTTCCAGGAATTGGGTCAGTCGACTGACCACTCCTGTTCAGTCGACTGAAACTGCTGTTTTATATTACATTCGATTCGTGTTGATTCCAATGAGTTTTAATTTCATATTTGAATTTGATGATTCCTTTTGACTTCGCACACGGGTTTTTATAAAATGATCTTTTTTTAAAAAGTGTATTAAAAGCTCGTCTCTCAAATTTATAATTTCTATTTAAAACATACACAATTTTGCACTCCGAGCGAAGAGGGAGGAGAATTAAATGATTAGATAAAACGCGTGCTATGAACACGTGCGTTCATCTTTTCAGTTAATTCCTAATCTATTCGTTTGACCGTTTTGACCTTTGGGTCTGGTTTACCGATGAGATGAGGTGAACTTTATACTGCTTTGAGTGTGAAGTTGACTAATGGTTAGTAAACCGTTTAGTGCGAACGTGGGGTATGGGACTCACGTTAACATTTTTCGGGTTCCTCTCCAAGAGTTTATGACACATTAGCTTCGGCGGCCAGTACTGGACCTATGTGGGTCATTGATTGTCTATGTGGACAATTACTCCTATGTGGGAGTATTATATTGGCTTTGTCTATGTGGACAACTGCTCCTATGTGGGAGTAGAGCCTTCGTGTGTATCGCCCCTGGGCGTATGATACCACTAAATTAACAGTACTCGGCATATAAAGACTCTGGTCTTAGCACGTGCGACTTTTTGGTGTTTTATTATTATATTTCCCTTGAGTAGCGCCTTTCGGCGATGGTTACATGGAACCACACGATATGAGTGCGACTACCCCATGGAAATTTATATTGCCTATGTGGGCACTATTCTTTGCTATGCTGCATTGATTTTTGGATATGTTTCCATTGATGCTTATGATTGCCGATATGGCGAGTTTTGGGATACCTCCTAAGTGGGAGTAATATTGTTCCTTGTTTTGGGGATATGATATCCTTTGTTTATTTGAATTGCCGATGATATGCAGCTTGTTTGATTCATCTTATGTTAGATGATTTGGTTATCTCTTTTGGAGATAATTGTGGTACTTTATGATTTTGTATGTTCATTATCATTAGTATATCTAACTGATTTGTTTAGCCAGACTGACCCGTGTATTTTATACTCGGGTCAGACCGAGATGTTTCAGGTTAGGTACTTTGGACTTAGCCTATTTTGCTTCCACATGGACTACTCTTCTAGCTCCTTTTTGTCATAGCTTTTTGTGTAGTCCTTTTTGTTTGTAGCTCTGATATGTATTCTTGTGAACTCGTTTGTATATTGTGGTTTGCTATACCACTTGATATGTATCATTTTGTATACTCTGTTTTGTATCAGTATATGTGTTTATGATGATCCACTGTTCTGTGATGTATATTACATTTGAGTTGTTATATTCTGTTCTGATAGATCCTTCAGCCACCTATGGCTTTGTGTTAAGTATTTATTGGATATGTCGATCTACTTGAGAAAAATATAGATATATGCTATCTTGTCGACGTATTCAATAGATAATTAAGGCAAGGCTATAGATGGTCGCTCCTAAATAGCTCTATTCTCCGCATTAATAGACGGTGTTACCTTGTAATACTCATTGCTAATGTGGGTCTCGGAGTGGGGCGTTACAGTTCTATATGCATGTTCCATCTAAGTTATGTTTTATATTATGTCCATAAACCCCAAGCACTGATACCAACTGTGACGCCCCACCTCTATGCTCACAATAACAAAGAGTATTAAAAGAAATACTGTCTGTTATTACGAAGAATAAGACTGGATAGGAGCGGCCATCCGTAGTTGGCCTTACACTAGTATTGGTTACCTCGATAGGAGTGATATATATTTTTCATTTTTCATCGCTTATTTATTTACTCCCATCGACATACCCAATTTCCAGTATAAAACGAACTACGATGGTTCATAATAGTTTAGGACAATATATATAATAATAACACAGATAATAAAATGCGGAACACAGATAACAAAAGTCTCATATATATATATATATATATATATAACTGATGTCAGTTACATTACATTTGACACGATACATATGATACAACTACAACTGTCGACTCTGGAAGTTATATATACAAGTACATTATCAACTAATATACATGAATACATATCAACCTATACTATGACACTACTACTCCAAAAGATATGAAAAGTCTTCAAAGCTCAAACAGCAACCCAAAGCAAGATATCTACAACCTGAAATAACTCGGGTCTGACCCGAGTATTAAATTCAAAAGAAAATAATACATGGGTCAGTCTAATTCAAACTCAGTTATTAGTGCATAGAAGCAATAATAATCAAATAATCAAATAGACGACAGTCACAATAATTCTCGTCTATCCAATCCTTCAACAAGGAAATCAGATAACGGTAAATATAACACATAACAGTGTTAAACAACAAATCAGCAGATTCAAATCATCAATAAAGATAAATGAAAAGATCATCAATGAAGATAATTTTAGAAACCAACAGGATTGCCTAAACGGCAATTAACAACAAAATCTAATTATTTAATAAATAATTAGAAACTCATAATCCAATTATCAAAGAGATAACTAGACAACAACAAAATGATCAAATCAAACTAAATCAATCCAAACAATTGAAATGTCACTTAAAACATCAATACTGATTGGCTGCAGTACACGCACGCGTGCACTGCCTCGCCAATACCGTAATGAAATACCCCAAAAGTTCAATAAATCAAAAGCACAAAGCTCCAACTCAAATCAAAATGAAACTTAGGTGCAATAGAAATGAATAGTGACATGCACAAGTGACTCGAACCAGTGAGTCAGGTACAAGTCAAGACAATGGACCCATATCTAGTGCAACTTCAGAGTGAAGCGTATGCACCAGCAATTTAGGCTACTACATATCACAACAAAACATAGGTGTGACAAAGCCATAGCTGTATGCAACAACAAGTACACACAAATACATCAGATTCAACATGATGCATAAATACTCAAAGACTCAAGATGAACCAAACCACCCAGGCAATTAAAGTGGTCAGGCACTTCTAAACTACAAAGAAATGCTTAGTACACAGTATAAATATGAATCAATCTCATATGTATACTACAATAATACCAAGGAAAACATGAAAAGTGCACAACAAGTATGCAACTACAAAACTGGGTCAAGCAAGTGCAACACAGTGACGAGCTACCCAGATTTAAAGAGGCAATCTGTACAACAAGACTGCAAAATTCAAGAAGGCACCAAACTACCACAAAATGCAAGAAGGTCAAGCCACTTGACTCAACACAACTGCAAAGCAAAAATGCTATCAAGTCTTCAAGTCCAGAGCAACAGAGAATTCAAAGAAACAGGAATAAGCAAGCATAGAGGCTCGCATGACCCAGTACACCAAAGACCATATTATATTATGGCAAAATGTAACCGATCAGAGGTGACAACATTGGACATCAGACCAAGCAGTGCACTCAAAAATGCAACATGTATACAACTATAAAACCGGGCAATACTAGTATCGAAGTCAAGAACAAAGCACAGTGCCGAAAAAGGCAAAGGCTAGCAACATTGAAATGGATCGAGCAAGTGTAACAAATAAAATGTACTGCTTTTTTTTTCAAAACAAAATATTTGAATTCAACAACTGCAGTTCAAAGAAAAAGTCGCGTGGCCGATTCAAAGACAAAGAATCGAACAAGCCAAGTTATATTAACTTGAATAACAATGTCACAACCAAGTCAGAGATCAAACCCGTACTAATCAAATAAATTGTAAATGGTAGGAGAACGAAACACTATACTCAGTAGTATAGAAAAAAACAATAGTTAAACCAAAATGATGAAATGAACAAAGTCTCAGTTCATCAGAAACAGTCCAAACCATCGAAGTCTAGTTAAGTTTCAAACTCGAATATTTCCACATATCAAAGCGACCGAAGTCAACGCACTAAAAATTCAAGTTCATGGTACTCAAGAAATCGCGACTTCAAAATCAATGCCGAAGATGACCAGAAAGTAAAACCCAATTCAGCGACATAATGGCCGAAGCCAATACACCAGAATCAATGCTCAACATCAACAAATTCAAATGCAAACCAGGCCGGAAATACATCTACAGTGGTAACAGGTTATAGTAAAGATCAACATGAAGTGAAGTTTGTATGCCAAAAGGTCAGAGGCAATGCAAACACAACATAGCAGTAAGGACAGTGAATGCAACTCAATATCACTTAAACACTAAAACAAAATTCACGTTAAAGCCGACATTAAACAAGACAGTGCCAAAGTCGAACCCAAAAACGAACAGTGATTATCCACGAAAACGAACATCTCAAAACAATCGAGCACAACAAATTAACTTCAAATGGCCAAAACAAAACGAATTGACAACTCAAACAATTGAAACGAACGAAAATCACAGAATTTAAACCCTAATTCAACTCGAGACGAGAATTAGATGTGAGTGGGTACTCACCTTAGCCTCGACGAGCAAGCAATGAACCTTCGATCGAGCTACACAAGTCGGCAGAAGCCCTAGCTAATCTCTCAGGAGCGATCGCAAGGCCAAAGCCCTAATTTTTGAAAAAGCGAACGAACGAAGAAATCGTGGCCGCTATTGTTTTCTCGTTCGTTTTGCTTTAGGGTTTTTTTTGAACGAATCAATAAGGAAATCGGGTATAAACCTTTTTCTCAACAAAAGGGAAAGGGCTGAATAAATTGAAAAGGGAACGGGCCTAATATTTTTCTAAGTCCACAAACCCTTTAACAAATTTTATAAAAGAATTTCAACCAATTAAAATGCCAATAGCAATTAACAACCAAATTAAATCGTCTAATGACGATTATAAATTTGTTACAAAACCCCGGGTTGTTACAGACTCCACTCCTTATAAAAATTGCATCCCCGCAATTTTCATAAATAAAGTCGTCAATAAAAATTATTTTTCTAACATAAACTGGTTATGCTAGAAAAATAAAGTCGTGAATAAAACGCCAAAGAAACCTTTTAATTTCAATAAAAGAAATTCACAAATTCTCAACAAAATCTAATTATCAAGTAGACAATCAGAAAACAGCATAACTGAATAAATACAATTATCAGCAACATTCAATCATCAATCAGATAATCAGAAATACAGAAGTCACAAAACAGCAATATCTAATTATCGATACGATAATTAGAAAACAGCAAATCTAATTATCAACAAAGATAATTAGAAAACACAAATCACAAATCGCAAAACTGCAAATATCCAGTTACCAAAACGGTAATCAGAAAACAACAAAGGTCTAATTATCAAAAACGATAATCAGAAGTCAACAAATATCTAATTATCAAAAACGATAATTAGAAATCTCAAATCAACAAATATTTAATTATCACAAATGATAATCAAACCTCAAATCAACAAATATTCAATTACACAAACGATAATCAAATCTCAAATCAACAAATATTTAATTATCAAAAACGATAATCAGATCTCAAATATCTAATTATCACAAGCAATAATCAGAAACAACAACAAATATTTAATTATCAAAAACGATAGTCAAATCTCAAATATCTAATTATCACAAGTGATAATCAGAAACAACAAATATTTAATTATCAAAAATGATAATCAAATCTCAAATATCTAATTATCACAAGCGATAATCAGAAACAACAAATATTTAATTATCAAAAACGATAATCAAAACTCAAATCAACAAATATTTAATTATCAAAAACGATAATCAAATCTCAAATCAACAAATATTTAAATCTCAAATCAACAAATATTTAATTATCAAAAACGATAATCAAATCTCAAATCAACAAATATTTAATTATCAAAAACGATAATCAAATCTCAAATCAATAAATATTTAATTATCACAAATGATAATCAAATTTCAAATCAACAAATATTTAATTATCAAAAACGATAATCAAATCTCAAATATCTAATTATCACAAGCAATAATCAAAAACAACAAATATTTAATTATCAAAAACGATAATCAAATCTCAAATCAACAAATATTTAATTATCAAAAACGATAATCAAATCTCAAATCAACAAATATTTAATTATCACAAATGATAATCAAATTTCAAATCAACAAATATTTAATTATCAAAAACGATAATCAAATCTCAAATATCTAATTATCACAAGCGATAATCAGAAACAACAAATATTTAATTATCAAAAACGATAATCAAATCTCAAATATCTAATTATCACAAGCGATAATCGGAAACAACAAATATTTAATTATCAAAAACGATAATCAAATCACAAATCACTAAATATTTAATTACCGATACGATAATTAAATCTCAAAATAGCAAATATTTAATTACCGATACGATAATTAAATCTCATAACAGCAAATATTTAATTACCGATACGATAATTAAATCTCATAATAGCAAATATTTAATTACCGATACGATAATTAAATCTCAAAACAGCAAATATTTAATTACCGATATGATAATTAAATCTCATAACAGCAAATATTTAATTACCGATACGATAATTAAATCTCATAACATCATATATCTAATTACCTGCAGATAATTAGAAACAACAAATATCTAGAAATCAATTAAGAAGACTAGAAAATCAACATAAAAGGTTGGATCGATCCCATCAGATAGCGAGTTTTTAGTTCGCCGCACGTGCATCAACAAATGGCCAAAGCCTACCAAGTACTATGATTTTTTTGGCGCCCAACAAATGACCCGAAGATCTAACAAATGACCCGAAGGTCCATCAGAGTGGCCCGAAAGCCCAACAAATGACCCGGAGGTCCAACAAAGTGGCTCGAAAGCACACAAATCATTAGAATCATCAAAACATCAAATATTTCAATTAACGAGTCCGGAATTAACTGAAATAGCAAATGCACATGTCCCATACCACGTGTTTTACTAAATCATTTGATTCTCTTCATCATTTCCTTGAAAATGGAAAATTGTGTATTTTATAAAAATACATTTTACATTCTCAAACGGACAAGTCCGAAATTAAGCGAATCAGTAAAAGAAAGGGGTCATAGTCCTCGATTTTGCTGAAACGTTTAAATCGCTTCCTCATTCTTTTGAAAGCGCAAACTGTTAAATTCCTGAAAACAATTTTATTTATTTTATAAAAATAACAATTCACATTCTCAACTGGACAAGTCCGGAGTTAAGCGAATCAGTAAAAGAAAGGGGTCATAGTCCTCGATTTTGCTAAATCGTTTAAGTCGCTTCCTCATTCTTTTGAAAGCGCAAAAAAAATTCATTTTAAAACGATTTTCCAATCACGTGATTAAAGCAACAACATCAGTAGCAATTTCGAAAAGAAAATTGTACTTCTCAAAACACCGTAAAATCGGATCTCAAAATCAGCATTGCAGAATAACCACTTGAAAATCCACTTTTAAAAATTTGACGGTTACTGAAGCCAAAGCGACAAAAATTTGTATACGTCAAAATCTCATCAAAATAATTCACATCAAAATGTAATACCAGTGAATTTTCATTCAAAAAAATGCCAACAAAACATCGTGCTTCAAAAATTTAGCACCGATGTAAAAAAAATCCCGTTATAAAGATAACGGCAACAAAATACGTTTAAACCAAACATCGGTTCAACGTAAAACCAATGCAGTAACGTGCAACTCAAATTTTACACGTATACTACAAAATGAACAAAGAAATCATTCGATGGTATCTTCAATGAAGATAATTCAAAACTGCAAAAATCTAATCAATATGTGATTAGCATAGAAGAAAATCAGCAAAAATCTCAACAAGAATCACATAACTGCAATCGCTTCGAATCCTCAAATCGGATTCGAAATTTTCGAAGAAACAAAATAAATACAACTATGTAAACAACAAATAAAATTTATTTAAATTTCATATTTTGATTTTTAAATCAAAAAGATTATCAGCTGTATTCAGCGAAGACAGTGTCACTGCTTCCGCTGCGCACTCTGATAAATAGTCACAAATTAATCAATCAACAAAACACAGTTTCACTTTTATTTTAAATAAAGATATTTAAAAATTTCATCAAAATTTCAAAACTTTAGTTTTGACTCAAAGCACAAATAAAAACATCGACCAATAGTTGTAACACATGTTCCATCTAAGTTATGTTTTATATTATGTCCATAA
Source organism: Allium fistulosum (assembly GCA_030737815.1). Classification (NCBI taxonomy): domain Eukaryota; kingdom Viridiplantae; phylum Streptophyta; class Magnoliopsida; order Asparagales; family Amaryllidaceae; genus Allium; species Allium fistulosum. Next base: position 367,454,790 of record CM060907.1, read on the forward strand.
ACCCCAAGCACTGATACCAACTGTGACGCCCCACCTCTATGCTCACAATAACAAAGAGTATTAAAAGAAATACTGTCTGTTATTACGAAGAATAAGGCTGGATAGGAGCGGCCATCCGTAGTTGGCCTTACACTAGTATTGGTTACCTCGATAGGAGTGGTATATATTTTTCATTTTTCATCGCTTATTTATTTACTCCCATCGACATACCCAATTTCCAGTATAAAACGAACTACGATGGTTCATAATAGTTTAGGACAATATATATAATAATAACACAGATAATAAAATGCGGAACACAGATAACAAAAGTCTCATATATATATATATATATATATAACTGATGTCAGTTACATTACATTTGACACGATACATATGATACAACTACAACTGTCGACTCCGGAAGTTATATATACAAGTACATTATCAACTAGTACATATGAATACATATCAACCTATACTATGACACTACTACTCCAAAAGATATGAAAAGTCTTCAAAGCTCAAACAGAAACCCAAAGCAAGATATCTACAACCTGAAATAACTCGGGTCTGACCCGAGTATTAAATTCAAAAGAAAATAATACACGGGTCAGTCTAATTCAAACTCAGTTATTAGTGCATAGAAGCAATAATAATCAAATAGACGACAGTCACAATAATTCTCGTCTATCCAATCCTTCAACAAGGAAATCAGATAACGGTAAATATAACACATAACAGTGTTAAACAACAAATTAGCAGATTCAAATCATCAACAAAGATAAATGAAAAGATCATCAATGAAGATAATTTTAGAAAACAACAGGATTGCCTAAACGGCAATTAACAACAAAATCTAATTATTAAATAAATAATTATAAACTCATAATCCAATTATCAAAGAGATAACTAGACAACAACAAAATGATCAAATCAAACTAAATCAATCCAAACAATTGAAATGTCACTTAAAACATCAATACTGATTGGCTGCAGTACACGCACGCGTGCACTGCCTCGCCAATACCGTAATGAAATACCCCAAAAGTTCAATAAATCAAAAGCACAAAGCTCCAACTCAAATCAAAATGAAACTTAGGTGTAATAGAAATGAATAGTGACATGCACAAGTGACTCGAACCAGTGAGTCAAGTACAAGTCAAGACAGTGGACCCATATCCAGTGCAACTTCAGAGTGAAGCGTATGCACCAACAATTTAGGCTACTACATATCACAACAAAACATAGGTGTGACAAAGCCATAGCTGTATGCAACAGCAAGTACACACAAATACATCAGATTCAACATGATGCATAAATACTCAAAGACTCCAGATGAACCAGACCACCCAGGCAATTAAAGTGGTCAGGCACTTCTAAACTACAAAGAAATGCTCAGTACATAGTATAAATATGAATCAATCTCATATTTATACTTCAATAATACCAAGGAAAACATGAAAAGTGCACAACAAGTATGCAACTACAAAACTGGGTCAAGCAAGTGCAACACGGTGACGAGCTACCCAGATTCAAAGAGGCAATCTGTACAAGAAGACTGCAAAATTCAAGAAGGCACCAAACTACCACAAAATGCAAGAAGGTCAAGCAATTTGACTCAACACAACTGCAATGAAAAAATGCTATCAAGACTTCAAGTCCAGAGCAACAGAGAATTCAAAGAAACAGGAATAAGCAAGCACAGAGGCTCGCATGACCCAGCACACCAAAGACCATATTATATTACGGAAAATGTAACCGATCAGAGGTGACAACATTGGACATCAGACCAAGCAGTGCACTTAAAAATGCAACATGTATACAACTATAAAACCGGGCAATACTAGTATCGAAGTCAAGAACAAAGCACAGTGCCGAAAAAGGCAAAGGCCGGCAACATTGAAATGGATCGAGCAAGTGTAACAAATAAAATGTACTGCTTTTTTTTCAAAAAAATATATTTGAATTCAACAACTGCAGTTCAAAGAAAAAGTCGCGTGACCGATTCAAAGACAAAGAATCGAACAAGCCAAGTTATATTAACTTGAATAACAATGTCACAACCAAGTCAGAGATCAAACCCGTACTAATCAAATAAATTGAAAAAGGTAGGAGAACGAAACACTATACTCAGTAGTACAGAAAGAAACAATAGTTCAACCAAAATCATGAAATGAACAAAGTCTCAGTTCATCAGAATCAGTCCAAACCATCGAAGTCTAGATAAGTTTCAAACTCGAATATTTTCACATATCAAAGCGACCGAAGTCAACGCACTAAAAATTCAAGTTCATGGTACTCTAGAAATCGCGACTTCAAAATCAACGCCGAAGACGACCAGAAAGTAAAACCAATTCAGCGACATAATGGCCGAAGCCAATACACCAGAATCAATGCTCAACATCAACAAATTCAAATGCAAACCAGGCCGGAAATACATATACAGTGGTAACAGGTTACAGTAAAGATCAACATGAAGTGAAGTTTGTGTGCCAAAAGGTCAGAGGCAATGCAAACACAACATAGCAGTAAGGACAGTGAATGCAACTCAATATCACTTAAACACTGAAACAAAATTCACGTTAAAGCCGACATTAAACAAGACAGTGCCAAAGTCGAACCCAAAAACGAACAGTGATTATCCACGAAAATGAACATCTCAAAACAATCGAGCACAACAAATTAACTTCAAATGGCCAAAACAAAACGAATCGACAACTCAAACAATTGAAACGAACGAAAATCATAGAATTTAAACCCTAATTCAACTCGAGACGAGAATTAGATGTGAGTGGGTACTCACCTTAGCCTCGACGAGCAAGCAATGAACCTTCAATCGAGCTACACAAGTCGGCAGAAGCCCTAGCTAATCTCTCAGGAGCGATCGCAAGGCCAAAGCCCTAATTTTTGAAAAAGCGAACGAACGAAGAAATCGTGGCCGCCATTGTTTTCTCGTTCGTTTTGCTTTAGGGTTTTTTTTGAAGGAATCAATAAGGAAATCGGGTATAGACCTTTTTCTCAGCAAAAGGGAAAGGGCTGAATAAATTGAAAAGGGAACGGGCCTAATATTTTTCTAAGTCCACAAACCCTTTAACAAATTTTATAAAAGAATTTCAACCAATTAAAATGCCAATAGCAATTAGCAACCAAATTAAATCGTCTAATGACGATTATAAATTTGTTACAAAACCCCGGGTTGTTACAGGCCGTCTTCATTCTTCTTCTAATCAAACCAATCTTTTCTGAAGTCTCTTTAACCATGTCAGGACTAAGTAGCAATGTTTCTTTAGACTCCAACAAACATGAAGGCGACTTGCAAGGTCTTCCATAAAGGGCTTCAAAAGGTGCCATTCCAATGCTAGCCTGAAAACTATTATTATATGCGATTTCCACTAAAGGAAGGTGCTCCTCCCAAGTTCCTCCAAAATCAAGAATGCACATCCTCAACAAATCCTCAAGAACTCTATTAACTCTCTCTCTGTTTGGCCATCCGTTTGAGGGTAATAGGCTGTACTCAATCTAAGTTGTGTCCCTGAAGCCTCTTGCAAGCTTCTCCAAAACTCAATAGTAAAGATAGGGTCATTGTCGCTCACTATGCTAGAGGGAAATCCATGAAGTCGGATTATCTCACGAATGTATATGGATGCCAAATAAGGTGTTGTCCTCTTACTTTTGATCGGAATGAAGTGGGCGCTCTTAGTCAAATGTTCTACAATCACCCAAATACTGGTATTCCCCTTCCTAGATTGGGGTAAACCATCTATGAAGTCCATCGAAACACTATCCCACTTCCATTCGGGTACATCTAATGGTTGAAGCAATCCGCCAGGTTTCTACTGCTCCGCCTTAACTCTTTGGCATACAAGACACTTAGCCACAATCTCTGCTACAACCTATCCAGAATATCCACAAGCTCTGAATTCTCTCGCTGCCTTAAGCCAATCTAATCTATGAGGGTAGGTGTAACGACCCGAAAATTTTAATGGTTTTAATAACGTAATTAACTGAATTTTTGTGAAATTTTTAAATAATAAAATTTTGAAATAAAATTTGATATTTGGAATACGTCTATATAAACATAGAAAATAGTAAATTTTCATTGGATAATATGAAATTTTATTTTATTGTGTAATTTTATTTAATTTAAATCAGTTAATATTTGATGATAATAAAATATTTTCCAAACTTGAATATTTTCATATAATAAATTTATAAATCATCTTCTGAGTGAGACGTCACATTTCATTTCATCAAATTTGGACTGCTATTGCTCCGTTTATCTTGTTTTCGGCGTTTTAGCAGCATTTTTCGGTAACGAATATCGACTTTTGATAGGATGATTGTATCGCTGATATCTGTATACCGTTTTGATCGTCTCGTCGTGCTGATCTCTACGATACATTCTATTTTGCATTTCGGTGTTCGATATGCGGCAAAATTGACAATAATGATCTGCCGTATCAGTTTTGTATTTGGACTTTTGGATTTTCTTTGCCTTTTCATTTTTCGCCGTGATAATCAATAGCCATCAACCATTGATATCCCCGACAATTCAGCTTTTGGACTTTTATTATTCCCTATATTCAATTTTTCGCTGGTTCGTATACTTATTGTTGGTCTCGGTTTATTTGAGAAACATATTTCAATATGTATACAATTTTGTTTATATCTTCCTGAACCATGTCTTCTTCTTTACTTACCCAAGAATGCTTCTCATTCTTTTCCTATGGCCGCATCTCTACTGTGTTCAACCTCTACCCTCCGCAACTTCCCTGTCAGTGGCCGATCCACAATCTTCCTCCTCTATATCATCTCGGCCTTCCCATTCTCCCCTCCTATTACCGCAAGCCTGCATCTTCCCACCCCTGGCCATGATTCACCCGAAGACACAGCAACCACTACACCTAAGCTTGGCCAAACTACCTCCTTCCTTTCCATCCGCCCCATCTCCTACAAGCCACGCTCGCCCTCCCCACCTAACAGCACTCCTTCTCCTTCTTCTTCTTCTCGAGCCTCCAAGCATCCCACTACCCATCAAAGCCGAGCTCGCCTGCTTCACTCCTTCCTCCTCTTCCCTTCCTCACTGCTAGCCGAGCATTAACCACCTTCTTCATCCTCCAATCCACACGCAGGTGTATATATATATATATATATATTTATTTATTTATATGTCACCGTATATATTGGGTTTAGTTTATATATAAGTATATATATAGTTTATTTTATTTTGGTTTTGGTCGGCAAATCTGTTGGCAAAATATATATTTTTCCAGAACTTTATATATGTTGATAGTTTATATAAGTATACTTAATTTTATTATATATATGTTAGATATATATATAAAGTATATGTCAGTATATGAAAGTTGTATATATCATGTGATTGTTACTATGTAAAGATTTGTACAAATTTATAAAATGAGTGTTTATATATATAAAGCTGCTTATAATATATGTATAAATAATGTGTATATAAACTATTTATGTGATCTACTTTGGGTTTCAAAGATAAGTAAGGTAATGTTTTTTTGTTGTATTGAATATATATATTATCCAGAGCTTTGTATTATGAGATAGTCGTATATTTTATATGTAAGTTTGTAAATAACTTGTTTGTAAGTGTATATATATTTATATAAGTTATACTGGATCATCTGTTAAGTATATGTAAGCTTTAATAAAATAGGTTACTTGATTTTTATAATTAAGTTGGATCTAAAGATTTTTGTGTCATCTGTTTAGTGGGTTTGGTTTCAAAAATATACTGTAGAATATATGTATATAGATGTTTATGTATATATTGGTATGTTGTGGTTGGTTGTGAGAAATTTAGTATATATATATTTTTTTAAATTCTAGTCTGTAATGATTTTATGACCTATTTGGGTTATGTTGGTGATTGTATATATATATATAGATATTTTTAAATGAACAAATAATATATGTAAGTATTTTTCATTTTATTAAGTATATATATATGTATTTATTTCAAAATTATATTATGTAGATATGCTTGTTTTATTTTATGTGTTTATTTAAAACAATGATTTTGAAATACATGCATATATATATATATATTTATTTAAAACTTAAAATGTGTTTGAATTTAGAATATGATTTTATATATGTAAATAGTTATATATAGTTATATATATAAGTTCACTTATACCATTTACCTTCTTCAATCCAGTTTTGATTTGATTTCGTCAATTCCAAGCTTTCAGATTTGCTCGTCAAATTCGTGTCAATCTTGCTTTGCTTTGGAATTCATACTTGGATTCGTAACTCATCTCATTCTCGTTCATCTCTCTAGCCTCGAAAGGTGAGAAATCACTCACGATTAACATTCTTATATTTATTAAATTTGATTTCACTTGAAACGACAATTGAAATATGCTGCTAAATTTAACTGTTAATTATATAATTGCTGCATATGATATGCCATTATCTGTAACTATTCACCTATAATATATGACACCATTATTCTATTGCATTTGTTTTATTTAATTTGTCACTAATGATATATGCCTGTTATTGAGATTTTATGTTTTATCATATTTGTTCTCACTCTATCAGTTCCCTGATAGTTTAGAATTCTCTATGGGTTAAATGATACATACCTGAACGATCTTGTAGAATAGGAGAAAATCGTTATGGGTTGAAATGATAAACCCAAGCAATTTTCATTTACTTTGAATTTGGGATTGCGGGTTGAAATGATATATACCCGTAAATATTTAAATTTTGGATTGAAATGATAAATATCTGTATCACTTGACAATTAGATAGAAAATTATATACGGACACCGTTCGTCTATATTTTGAAAAATGATTTCCAAAGTTTGAAAGGAAATATATGGGTTTTAATAAATATTATAATTTCTATATACGTATAAAAAATTTAGATTTTAAATTTATATGTTTTGGAAATTCTAATTTATAAGTTAGTTTTGAAAAAAAAAAATTTAAAGAGTTTCTCATAGTTTTATTATTTTAAAAAATATATAAAATAAGATTTAATACAAAATACAATTAATAATAAGATTTAATTTAATAAAATTTAATTTAATTAGTATATAATATATTTTAAAATATTTATTGAAAATTTATATTAATATTTAAAAATAGATTTATAATTTTAATAATAAAGGTGGGGAAGATAAGTTAATGTTGACTTGGAATTTAATTGGTTAATAATTGAATTTAAATAAGAATTTATTTGACTTATTGATTTTGAAATTTGGAAAATATAATTTATAACTTGATTTGATAAGTGATTAAATAAATATTCTAAATTTTAAATAAAATTGAGATTAAATATTTAATATTGATTTAAATGTATAAATTGGTATTTCAACAAATTGTTATTAAAATGGTTAAGTGAATATTTTCCAATTTGAAATAAATTAAAGTTAAATGTGAAATATAAATGAAATTATATTGTAAATTTTTGAATATTTAGAACTTAAATCTTTGAACTTTAAATTAAATAGTTAAACTTGAATTGATTTAAGTTGAATTTTGAAATTTAAGATGATTTGAATTGATTTGTGAAATTGGAGGAAACTATTTTTATCATATAAAGTATTTTAATATATAAACTATTTTAATTTATAACTATTTTAATTTATAACTATTTTAATTTATAACTATTTTAATATATATATGTACACTATTTTAATATATAAACAGTTTAAGTCGAAAGTGTTATGATTTCAAAAGTGTTATGATTTTCAAAGTGTTATGATTTCAAGTGTTATGATTTCTAAAGTGCTATGATTCCAAAAGTGTTATGATTTCGAAAGTATAAATTTGAAAGTGTTACGATTTTGGAAATAAATATTATTTAAAGTGAATAATGATATCGAATTGATATGGTTTTGAAATGAATATGATATTTTGATATAAAGTATAAACTATTTGAAATGAATGACCACGGTGTGAAATAAGTGTTTGGTTGTTAAAGAGACCGGGATTGGATATTGTCATACTCTCTGTCAATACCAAAAACCACTTTAACAACTGTGTACGTGGTGGAGATTCCAGAATGAAGTAGGATGGTTTGGTGACGATTCTGTATGGTATTTACGTAGCCCCGACTACCATGAGTTAGCTTGATGCGGCTAAAACAGGAGCCACGCTGGGCCAAGTGAGGTCATTCCTCCGATCGGGTATATTTCTTCGATACCATTCTATTGCTTTTGTAATTTGATTGGGTGAACCCTTTGATTTGGGAGAGTGTCACGAGGTGGGAGGTAGTAGCTGCTATGCGTTACCACCAGTCCGGATATGCAAACGGTATATCTACCCTGGCATTGCCTCGAGTGCCTTGTCGCATGCCCTAACACGCCTTCTACGAGTTTGGTTTGTACCGTATCTATGGAGTGCTCCCTGAGTATCCCACCGGTTTGGTGGGGCTTACAGTATCTGTATAGACTACGGGAATATATAAAAATGTGTTAAGGGGGATATGGGTAACGCCTTAACGCTATTTTAATACTATTACTTTACTATAGACATATGATAATAGCGTATATTACTACATAGTAGATAGTTCCACGGATGCTTAAAGGATGGAAATCCCAACTATCCTTTAAGTTACTTGTATTCAAGTTGACATTTCACTTGAGTTGAATTTATTAATATAAGAATGTTAATCCCGACTCAAATGTTTTGTTTTTTTCTTTGTGCTCGGGTAAGACTGAGCGTCACAACATTTGAGACTCCCCTTTGGAGTTGGAGCTTCACTTGGAGATCCATCTATATCTATTCAGCTTTCAGCTATCCAGTTGTTTTGTTCAGACTTGTCATCTATTTGTATTTGAGACTATATTGTATTGGAGATATTCTGTTGTATTTTATTTCAAACTCTGTTGTTTATATTGTAGCTTCATGAACTACTATATATCTTTTCCGCTGCTTATGTTTGTATTACTCTGTGTCTGTGACTCTGTGATTGATTTATTTACCATATATGCTGAGTTTTGCCAAATATAAAAATTAACAATCTGTTGTTTCGAGCAATTCAAGTCTGACATGTGCGGATGAGAATGGGTCGAAATACCAGGTCGTTACAGTAGGCTTAACCTCAAATGCTAAAATCTTAGAAAAATCTGTGATAAACTTTCTATAATAACCAGCCAAACCTAGGAAGCTTCTAACTTCAGTAGCGTTCTTGGGGGCCTTCCAATCCTTACTACTACTATCTTAGCGGGATTTGCAGCCAAACCCTCTCTTGAGTCTGCATGCCTTAAGAAACGCACCTCCTCACACCGAAAGTGGCACTTTGAGAATTTTGCTTCCAACTAATGAACACAAAGCGTATGAAGAACCTCCTTAAGATGAATAACATGCTCTTCCATGCTCTTGGAAAACATTAAAATGTCGTCCACAAATACTACAATGAACTTATTTAGGACATCTCGAAAAACACGGCTCATCAAATTTAAAAAATAGGCTGGGGCGTTGGTCAGCCCAAATGGCATAACCAACCACTCAAAGAATCCATCGGGTGTCCTAAATGTTGTCTTATCGATGCTATCGTCAGTGACCCTAAGCTGACGAAATCCAGTGGCTAAGTCAAGCTGAGAAAATACTGAAGAGCCAACTAACTGATCGAAAAGATCGTTTATCCTAGGAAGTGGGTAACAGTTCTTCTTTGTGAGCTTATTCAACTCTCTATAGTCTACACAAAGTCGAAGGGAACCATCCACCTTTGTAGCGAAGACGACTTGCGCTTCCCACTCAGATATGCTCCGTCTGGTGAAGCCTTTCTCCTATAGCTCACCAATCTGCTTACTTAACTCCTTACTCACCCTAGGAGCCATATGTCTCACGGGTAATGCTACTGGCTTAGCGTTGTCATTCAGATAGATCCTAAAGTCGATCTCTCTCTAAGGGGTTAGTCCTCTAACCTCCTCAAAAACGTCTGGGAAATCTCTAACAACTGGAACTGAATCTAACTCTCCTAGTGATGAATCAAGGGAATAAAGGAAGCTCAACATGATTGACCCCTTTGGGTCACAAGAAACCTAGAGTCTGTCCACTACATGTCTCCAGCCTAACGACTCTCCTCTCGCAGTCTAATATCGCACCATAAGTGGATAACCAGTCCATCCCCAAAATCATCCCATATCCCAAAAATCCTAGTACATAGGCATTACAATCAAACTTTACGACTAGTATAAAAAATTTCAAACCCTTACAAGTCGTGGATAAATGTGCCGATCCTTCTATGAGGTTTGAAACAACTATAGGATCTATAATTAGAGAAATATCTAAGTGCAAACAATCAAACAAGGAACTAGAAATGAAAGAATGCGATGCTCCGGAGTCAAAAAGAGTCCGAATAGGAAAATCTGAAATAGAGATCAAACCTTCTAAAGAGACTTTCCTACCTCGATCCGGTCCACTACTAGAAGGTGCTGCATCCAAAGCTTGTACTTGCGCCGTAGGTGCGCCTGCTCTCTACCCTGTCTTCTGAGGACAGTCTCTACTAAGGTATCTAGGCTGCCCACAATTATAACACCTCTCCTTCATCGTGTCCTTCTTACAGTTCTTTATGAAATGCCCAGCCAATCCACAACTATGACATTTCTCGCCTTTCTTGATCTGTCCCTTTTGAGGTCCTCCTCCTTTCTTCTTGTCCTTATCCTTCTTATTCCTCCACTACTGCTTCTTAGAGTTTTCTGACTTAGGAACCTCCTTAACCTCTTCTTTCTTAGCAACATCTGACATGAGAGCCATTTCCACGAGTGATTTATACGTCGCTTCCATAGGTACATGTGTCAATGTCAACCCTTGGCGGGCTGGTTTAAACCCTTTGCAAACTTGGTGGCCTTCTAATGCGATATATTAACAAGCTTCATTCCGAACCACAACAACTCATTAAACTGATTTATATACTCTTTCACCGCAAGACTCCCTTGCTTCAAACTAATGAACTTCTCCCTTCAACTGCCAAGATGCAAGCTGAACTCTCTGTTGGTCCTCTAATCCTAACAGCCAAAATATCTGCTCCGTATTCCTCAACCAAGTTCATGCCTCCATGAAATCCTCCATGCCAGAAAACGTCTAGCCTCCTAGACTAGCGAAGTCCTTGCATAGCTTAGAAAAATTGGCTGCTGCAGGTGGATTAATGGAATCTCCACCCGCTGGTGTTGTATTGGGCACTTGCCCTTGCATCCGGTGCCGTTGCTTGGTAGTATCTACGGAACCGGGCAATGGCTTGGACACCCTCTGGAAGATTTGGAGCGTCCGCCATTCTATGCAAAGAAAAGAAAATTTAGGCTCAAAAGAAGGTTGAACTGGACTTTGAGGGGATTTTTATAAAAACTCTTTTATACTTGAAAACTATTTCTAAGAGTTTCTTTCTAAAAAATAGTTTGAAAATATGTAACCTTTGAAAAATACTTTATTTTTAAAATAATTTTTTAGGAATCCTGTAACCTTAGGCTCTGATACCAAGTGAAATACTCCACATCCCTTAGTATACCCAAGAAGGGCATACCAAAATATATGGTGTGTTATAGGTATAGCTAAAGCATCACAGAGACTAAGATTCACAAGACAAAAAAAACAGCGGAAACATTTAAATAATAACTTAAAATTTAACTTCATTTCAAATTAAGTCATAAAAACAGAATATGTCTCAAAAACCAAATACTCATGTCTTATGAAAAATACATCTCGGTTTTGAAATCAAAGTATATAAATAATAATCATCCCTCTCATAAGTACCAGTACATCCAAAGTCAAATGAAAAGAAAACTGTAAAGAAGAAGAAGAATACATGAAGAACTCCAAGAATATATCTCCAAGCGGTATGAATCTACTGTCCCCGATTCTGCTCGCCTATGGGGGAAAAAGGGGGAAATAAAGGAGTGGGTCAGACTGTAAGTCTGGTAAGAGAAAGTAACTACTAGTATTTTTAAGCAAGATAAAGATAATAGACTAAGCAACAGTTCTAGTATGAAAGGAAAATACAAAAAAGATAAAAACTGGGATAAGATACGGTTTCTGATTCTATTTGCTTTGATTGTGATTATTTGCACTTGTGATTAGGTTGAAACCCTAATCCTATTTTAATTAGGCTAAAATCCTAATTCTACCCATTGATCGGCCTTCTATCTCTGTTGTGCCACTGTGAACCAATCCCTTTGGTCACAACAAAAGACACTTGTTTAGCACTTGGAACGCAGTAGCGAATTATTCACCCTAATCGATGCTACACGCTCGGTCATGGCCGTTAAACACTAACTGTCACCTCCTATTTTGACCTCTTATTTACCCTAATCAGCATGAGCGTGCCCAGCCTCACCTAACTATTATGAGACCATCAGTCCTAGACTTGAAAGGGAATGCTGCCCAGCCTCACCTAGCTGTTGTGGGACCATCAGTCCTAGTCCTGAAAGGGAATGCTGCCGATACTGGTCCTAAAAATCAAATTCTATTTTGCGCCCCTTGCCCAAATCCCCAGATTTGAGCTTCTATATATTGGCCACTTATTTACCTTAATCAGCATAAGCATGTCCCAGCCTCACCTAACTATTGTGAGACCATCGGTTCCTGACTGAAAGGGAATGCTGCCGGTACGGGCCCTACTTCTGTGTTTGCTTATTAACTTAATTCAAGATCTAGGTTTTAAAATAAGCCTCTTCTGTTATCTCTGCTATATTATCTTATTAACCATATTTAAGTTTTAAAATAAGCCTCTTTTGTTATTTCTACTATATTTGCTTATTAACTAGATCTAAGTTTTAAAATAAGCCTCTTCTGTTATTTCTGCTATATTTGCTTATTAACAAGACCTAAGTTTTAAAATAAGCCACTTTTGTTATTCCTGCTGTATTTTCTTAATAACTAGATCTAAGTTTTAAAATAAGCCTCTTCTATTATTTCTTGCTATATTTGCTTAATAACAAGATCTAAGTTTTAAAACAAGCATCTTCTATTATTTCTGCTATATTTGCTTATTAACCAGATCTAAGTTTTAAAATAAGTCTCTTCTGTTATTTCTGCTTAATTATAACCTATGTTATAATTGTTACTCGTCTATTTTATCTTTTTAGTTATAACCACTAGTTATAAACATGCTTGCAAATGTCTCAAATTTGCCTATTTCAATCTATCTTTTTTTATTATAGTTCTTTCTTGTTTTACTTCTAATTTTTGTAAATTCAGTGTTTATTTCTATTTAATCCATATTAGCGAATTTTCCTCTTTTTAACATTCTTATATTTTATTCGCGTAAAAGGAATAAAACGAAACTAACATTTACAGGCTAAATTCTAAAGTAAAACAGATGTAAATAAATACAAATAACTATAAATTACTATAAATAGCTGAATAAAATTGTTGAATAAAAATAGTTGAATAAAATAGACTGAAATGAACTTTAAAAACTAACTGTAAATAACTTATATAAAAATTGTCTCAAATTGCAGAAAAACTACAACTATTGAGAACCCTATTATTTTAAATTACTTAAAAATCTAAAATAATTACAAAACACTCACATGTGGTCCTTAGCTCTAATCCTTGCCCTTCCTGGATCCACTTCAAGGGTGTAGAATATTTTTTATCAAAAAGATCTTCTCCTTAGAAAAAATTTCTATTTAGGGTCCAGCCTCAGGCAATGAACCGAAATAGGAGAAAATTTGAATGAGGAAAATAGCTAGGCCAAGGGTTTTATTTATAGTGTAGCTTAGGGATCTTAGACCGTTGGATTTGAAGAATAAATCTGGTGCAACCACGTCATAGGCTCTTTAGGAACCGTCGGATGGAAGCACGAACGCACAAGATCGCTCAGAAATCAAAATATGACGTGTTCGCTTCGACCTGGATGAATCTACGTCCATTAAAAGAGGCGGGTTGACCTAGACATAGAGGGGGTTGACCCTAAGGTCGACCTATGATGGGGGTCGACCCTAAGGTCAATCTGACCAATGGCATGGGTCGACCCATGCCTTGCAATTTATTTATTTATTTATTTCGTTTTAGTTGATTTCTTGTTTCTCTCGTATCTTCTCTATACTTACTCGAATTTCGATAACTTATATATGGAAATTGATCAGAAAATTGCCTTGGTCCCAATGGTGCAACTCCCGTAGCTCGCAATTTCACAAACCTACTTCATTATTTAATTAATTCGTTAATTAATTATTATAGCTCAAATTTTGGGTTGTTACAATCTTAATCTAAAGATTTTTGTTGATTGGTTATAGAGGACTCTCATTGTCATTAGAAGAGTGCATATGAAGGCTAGAAGTCTTTTCGAGCAGGGCATGGCTAGCCAGGTCCTGGAGGATATCGACCATCTGTCATTAGAAGAGGAGTTCAAGGAGGAAATCGAGGAGGAATTCAAGCAAGAGGAAGAATTCGAGGAAGAGGAGGGGTTAGAAGAAGAAGTGGAACCCATTCCAAAGGAGGAGCCATGATTGGAGAATGATGATGCCATCATCTAGGAGATGGGGGAGGTCATTGACAACCCGATTGGAATGGAGGATTGGGATGTCATTTCAGATGATGCATGGTGGGGAATAGAGATGCCGATACCCAAGGATCCATACCCTGAGGTCATATGGATTCTCGACGACGACGTTGAGTCCATAGTATTAGAGGGGTCGGAGATGGAAGACTCCGAAGAAGAGAGCCACCTTGAGGAGTCAGCCTGGGTGCTTGGAACAGTTCTTTTGGGATAGTTATATGTACCCTGTTATGTTGTGTTGATAGTTTTTGGATGTTATGTTGTGATTATAGCTGATGAAGCATCTTAGTAGATGCTCTTGTATATATGTGGTATTTCTAGTATATTTTGGCATGTTAGGATAATTAAACTTATTTGAAAAAAAAAGTAATAGTTAGTAATTGATGGGTTTATGGTTTTGTTTAGCCTTTTTTTATTGGATTTTGTGTGATAAAATTTCGGGGTCGAAATTCTTTTAAGGGGGTAGAGTGTAATAACCCGCAATTTCACCACTTTGATCTGCGAGTATTTAAAATTTATTTAAATATTCGGATAATGGATTTTGCAATTAAATTAAAACTCTTTTGAATAATAATTAGGGATGGTGAATTAGTTTTCAAATTTTAGTTTGTGAAAATAATTAGCTCGAAGAAAAATAAAAAATGTGATCAGAATTCATTTTTCGAATTTTCGACTTTTCGTCAACAAAAATTTTTTAGAAAAATATTGTGAACATTATTTTATACCCATATGCGTAAATTTGCAAATAAGTTAGAGTTATGCTATATATAAGTATACTTAAGAATGTGACTTGTTATGAAAAAATATGTATACACATATATAAAACACAAAGTACTTAACATTTAAGTCATTAGTACTTGAAACTCCTTTTAACCCAACTTGTGCTTCCATGTATGTACTTAAGCATGCATTGAAAAGATGTTAGAATGAAGTAGAATATTTTTTATTTCTTTACTCTTTCTTTTAAATTCTTTTTATATACTTATATACACATACTGATCACATTTCAAGAAGGAAACTTGGCTCATTTTCTTTTCCATCGTAGCTTTATTTTCTCACTTATTGATATTCTTATGTGAGTAAAAATCATCTTTTATGTTCGAAAACTCCTTTTCATTTCAAGAATAAAATTGAAAAGGCATAAGACTTGGCTTCGGTAGTACAAGAAAAATCATGTGGAAGGTGAGATTCTTATTTTCTGTTCTTATATCATTTCCTTATTCTGTAAATGATGGATGTGAATGTAATTTTATAAGATTTTGTTTAAGCCTATGTAGCTCTATGATAAATCGAGAAAAGAAGAAAAAGTAAACAAATTTGGATTGAATATATATACAGCAGTAACTCTGTTCTTGTTTTGTAAAATAAGAAATACCCACCTCCCTTTTATTTCAAAAATCATTCTTTTTCAATCCGTGTTGATTTTGCCTAATTCGTCAACTGATTAAATGTTAAAATTTGAACCTAGTTTAATTTAAAAATATTTCCATGGCTTTTCATCGAGTAGGTTGAGAGATATCAGTAAATAACAACAAGAAGGTGAGAACATGATTGTTTTCGACGATCATGGATTAGCAAACGAAGGATATGAATGCGACTTATTATGGAATCATGACTTTTGGAGGTTGAGAATCATCAAGGAAGAGGAGTTGATTGGTTTTCATTCAAAATTTATTTTCGATGAACCAGTGGTCGAGGGGTTGATCGGAGATGTCGAGGAGGAGCCTGGGAACGAGGAGGAGGAGATGACTATGGCAGATTCTTGGTTTTCGCCTTAGAGCATTGTGGGTTGTTTGATTTAGGGTTTTGGGTAAGTTTTGGATGGTGCTCGGATTTTGGTCAGTTGCGACCAGGGTGGGTGATCAGACGATGTCGCTCGGAGCATGGAGGCAGCGTACGGTGTGGCGATCGCATGGGTAGTGGTGGCTTAGTGTGGACTGAGGCATTAGGTATTGGTGGATTGGTCTGCGCCATTTTTTGGGTTTGGGTTGTAATTCTATCTACGACGAGGGAGATGATGGCGGTGGAGCCATCGGGACGAGCTTGACTCGTGGGACTTTTTGGTGACGATAGATTGTCGTCAAGTGGTCGGAAATGCTCGTGCACGTGCACCATGTACACGAAATTTTTAGGTTCCAGTGGTCGATAGTAGAAGGGAAGAAAGGGGGAAGGAGAAGGGATGTGGGTTGGACGTGGGTTGGATGTATGGGCTCGGCTAGTTAACCATGGGTGAGAAAAGTTATTTAATTTATTAAAAATTTCTAAATAAAGTTGATAACTTTAAAACATTATATCTCGTCCATATTTAACCCGATTGACTCATGGATTTTTGCGTTGTACTCGTATGGACGTGTACAACATTGTAGTACATCTTATTGATAGCTTTGGACACGTATAGATTTATGATGTATGAAAATAGACAGGATTTAAATTTCATTATTTTAATTAATAACATCGTTTAAATGTATATACTTTAATTATTAATGTTTATTTGTCCAAATAAAATACTATAGAGTTAAATTGGATTGTATATGGTTATTGGATATCTGTTTAGCGGAATAAAACACTGTTCAGCTAATTAAATTAATTTGACATTTAATTAGTAGAATAAATCTTCGTTCTGCTATTTTATATATTGGGGCTTCTGATTATATATCGTTAATTGATGTACCACTTGGGATGTGCGATATGTTAACCAATGATGGTTAAGTATTGAATTTATTTACATAATCGCTGATTTTGTAAATATCAGTTAACTTTTGAAGTTAAATTGAATGAGATGGTAGCTTGTTTAAGTACCATGGTGATCTTAAGCCTACATTAAATTTAAAAAGTTAAATTTTGGTTTGAAAGTTATTTTAAGAATAATTATTATTTAGTAATAAGATTTTAAAAAGTAATAATTATTTATTAATAATGTTTTAAAGAAAATTAATAATTGTTTTTAATAAGGATTTAAGTTAATTATTTTATTAATATGATTCTTAAAAATTATTTCTTAAATCTAATTAAGAATTTTTAATTATTATTTTAATGTTATTTAACTATTGTTTTAAAATGTTATAATTTAATTATTTGTTTAAAATGATTTAATTATACTTTAATTTTTAATTAAAGTTAATTAATTATATTGATTTAAGTTATTTAATTATATTTTTAGGCTAATTAATTATCATATTAATATTAGTTTAAAGTTAATTAATTATTGTTTTAATAACATTTTAAAGTTAATTAATTATTATATTAATAATGTTTTGAAGTCAACTTATTAATACAATAATTGTGTTTAAAAATTAATTTAGTATATTATTAATGAGATTTTAACGTTATTAGATGCTGAGATTTCATTAAAATGAAAAAGAAGGATGTTTAAATAATAACTTATTATTTTAAGTTATTATAAATAGAGGGAATCTTACTAACTTGAAAGTTTAGTAAATAAGTTGTTTAAATATGGGAAGAGTTTATAAATGGTTTTGGATATTTATAAAGGAATTTATCAAGGAGTTTTAAAGATCTGAAAAGGAAAAGTTTTATAAATAGAATTTGAGACTTAGGAAGAATGTTTATAAATAGATTTGATGTTTATAAAGAATGCATTATAAATGTATTTGGAGATATTTATAAGATAAAGGAATTCGGAAAGAAATAGTTGATTTTCATGGCATAATTCCAGCGGTAGGGATTGCCTACATTTTACTATGGATTCGCTGAGATAGCGATGTAACCATTGAGTAAATTGCGATCCATGATTCGATAATGAACAGTACTTTCATATTTATTTTAAAGATTCCAAGTTTAAACATTAAATGGTTTGTGAATATACTTATCCTATTGAGATAAGTATATGGAAGTGATTCCCAAAGTATTTGAAAGGTGATTTTAAAATAATGGAAACCTAATTAAATGAGGCTTAGTGATTTCCATGGGAAATGTAATCTTAGTTTTGAATGTTTGTTTATTTAATAGTTAAATAACCGACTATCAAATCCTGGCCTAAATATGCAATCGTTCTTAATTTTGGTAGTCGGGAAATATTCCCTACTAAACACAAAGGATTTAAACTATGGAATATCTAGGAGAAACATAGGGATTATATGGTACAGTTACTGTCAGTGGTACTATATTGTACATATAAACTCGTTTTGTTCTTCTAGGACAAATGATAAGAATATCCGCCCACTTAAACGATTAGGGGGTGATCCTTGCTCTTATGTATTGTCTGATTATTTTCTAAAGAACTGGTATTGAGCATTCCAAAGATCGACAATTGGTTTTTGGAGCACTAGGGAAACAGAAGATGGTACTCGTAAGAGATGACTCGAAAATCGTGACCACTCCGAAAACTATATATGTTTCTATGGAGGAGTTTCATGATATATAGAGATATTGGAATCCATGTGCGGTTCTAAGAGCCATTGAGGTATGGTAATCCGTGCGTGATTCCAAGATCTATTTGAGATATAGGAATCCATGCATGATTCCGAGACCCGTTAGGGTATGGGAATTCAAGTGAGATTCTACAATCTGTTTTGGTGGCGGTGCGTGAGCTGGAACGCTAGATGTAGCCTCACCAGTGGTAAATGACTAAAACCAGAGAAAGGAGGCATGGCCAATAGGGTTGGAAAACCAATAGGGTGTAGTCGACTCCTCATAGACGTTACTTATAGTTTTTATACATGCATGGGGAGATGCATTCGGTCTTAGCGAGGCCAGCTATATTTTTCCTATGGTACATCACTAGGGATGTATGCTGCTTCGGAAGGATATCTTTGATCCTTGTTTAGGAGGACCGTTTCTCGAAGTACTAAGGGCACCTCTATGGAAATCCTACATAATTAGCGAACGTGCTATATTGGTTTTCAATTTTATACCTAGTATTGTTGTGATAAACACTCACGAGCATCACAACTACTTGATTATTATTATTTTCACCCTTAAACATTATTATAATATCACTGGATTTTCTGATATAAATATGTTGGTTGTCATAAGGTAAAAACCCATCCGTGTTTATATGCGGTGTGGTCTTACGAGATTCCCTTGATTTTGAAGGATTTTACAAGTTATAATAAATAAAATTCTTTGTGATTTGAGTTTCTCACGCTGGTTTTATGAGATTGACCCAGATGTTATTTCCTATAATGCTCGGGTTAGACCGAGCATATTTTAAGGTTTAGTTGGATGTTTTGGAGTTCACGAGACGAGCTGTGATGATCCACATTCCGGGAGGTTTAAATTGACAATAATCCACACATGTCCAACTTAAACAATCCAGAATATAGATAATCAATGGGGTTAATTGAGAAAAATAAGAAAGGAAGAAGAAAACAAACATAGAATCTCGCAGCGGAACGATAAATATAATAATCAAATAAATAGTTCATGAAGCTGTTTATATTATACATTTGATTATAATTTATACAACATTTATCAAAGTTATATATACAACAGGGATAAGTAAAATAATGCAGCAGATAACATAATGCGGGAATAATAATAGTAATAATATACCAAATCTTTGTCTTCGTCCTCCAGAATAAATCTTCAATAAGCTGAAAACTCAGGGCTGACTCGAGCATAATGAAAAGACAAAACACTCGAGTTAGGACTAAAATATTCTTATGTGAGTCAAATTGATATCGCATATAACATGAGTGTCGTGGCATTAGAGATGTTTACGAGGTTTCACATCTCATATCCAATGTATAACATGCGTGCAATAACTCAAGAGATGTTTACGAGGTTTCACATCTCATATCCAATGTATAACAGTAAACCGTCGGTAGATAGAGATGCGCCGTGATACGACAACACTAAACCAAAATCATAGGGTCTCGTATAAGGATAAAAGTATGACAAGGCACATGAAGCAATTCCCAAGGTAGGATACTACCAGTTTACCTTTCCCGGCTGGTGGTAACCCCTAACGGCCCACCGCATCAAACACTCCCAAAATTCGAGGGTGCGCACCAATCAATCACAATGTAAATGATGGTAATACGAAGAAGTGTGTCCGCTAGAGGTAGCAGCCTCATTGACCGGTACGGCTCTTGTTTTAGTCATTTCAAATTGACACAAGTGTCAGGTCAATCCATCATTGTTCTCTTCTTCAAATCCAGCAAATGACGCCAAATCCAACCACTTCATTCTGGAGTCTCCTCCATGTACACAGTTGTTAAAGTGGTTCCAATATTGACAAAGAGTATGCCAATAAGAGGCTCGGGTCTCTTTAACAACCAAACGTTGTTTTACACACCGGTTGGTACTTTTATATTTCGAAAACAATTCGTACTTGATATCAAAATATCATATTCGCTTAAAAATCAATTTTATTTCGAAATATAATATTTACTTCAAAAATCATATTCAGTTCGATGCGTCGTTTTCACTTGAAAATATCATTTCACTCCAATATCTCGATTTCGCTTCCAAAATTGTTTCGAACTTCAATTTAGGTTATAACTTCACTTTAACCCAATTCATATTTAAATCAATGATTTAAATATAAACATTCCAATCTTGACCAGTTTGAATTTTTAGAAAATAGTTTAAATAGTTTAAAATAATTTAAAAGTTAAAATAGTTTAATATAAAATAGTTTGAGTATTAAAAATGGTTTATATAATAAAATAATTTGGAAATCAAAATAACTTGGAAATTTTAAAGATAGGTTTTTGTTTTAAATAGTTTATATTAAAATAATCTATTTAAAAATAGTTTCAAAGTCAAACTGATCCAATCCCAAATTTTCCAAATCAATTCAATTTCTATTTCAATTTAAATCGATTCAATTTCGATTTAATTCGAATGAACTTCGACTCCAATTTCAATTCAAATAAATTTCGATTTTAGGTTAATTCATTTTCGGTTTTCAATTTTGATTAATTCCAATTTCGATTCCAATTTGAACTAATTCAACTTTCAATTTTAAACCATTCAATTTATACGAGTTTGAGTCGATTTCAGAATATCAATTTAAATCACTGAGTTCAAATTAAACTTCAATCTTCGTTTTTGATTCAAATCTTAAAAATACATTCCAATCTCGAGTTAAAATTTATGTATCCAATTATATTACTTTTACTTAGCAATAATCCAAAGTTCGAATGAAAGTTCAACTCCTTTTAAAAAAATAAATTTCTGGAATTCAAATCATATTTCAACTTTAACTTTAAAATCTCAAATTCCATTTCTAAACAATTTTGTTTAACAAGTTCCGATTCCAACATTTTGAGCTCAATTTCGAAATAACTCGATTTCCATAAATTTTATTTTTACTTCTTTAAATCAAACCCATTTAAATATTTCAAATCAAAAAATTTAAAATCATTTAATTTAACCAATCCGGTGTTCGTGTATAATTTTCTATCCTATGGCCAAGTGAATCAATTATTTCAATTTAATTTCAGGGATGGATATATAACATTTCAATCCAAATCAAAGTGTCATAGGTATATATCATTTCAACCTATTTCTTAATTTATTCGAAATAATTCAATTTACAGTTTTTATATATTGTTAATAATATACAGGATGACAACAGGACATATCAAAATAAATAAACATCCTAATCATCCAAAACATCAATCAATAGCATCCACCACAATCAACATCCAAATCAGCCAATCATTCACAACAATTTCATAGTTATCAATATCAGGTAATTTACTGACAATTAAGTTCCAATTTCAAATTTAACTATCAATTTTAATACCTACAGTCAATTCATATGTCAATTTCATTTTCAAATAACAGTCAATAGAATTAGATAACTTTACGATTCAATTTTAACGAACATAAAAATATTATAGTACGCCGTGAGCGTTAAAACACTCACCTTTTATTTTTGTTGTCGCTTTCGCGTTCTGATTCCGATTAAATTCGAACGCGTCCTAATTTAACTGAAAATTATGCAAGCTCTAAATTCAACCAGTTTGATTCCATAGCCAAGATCTCATTAATACGAACCCATCGCGGCTGACCGCATTGGATCTGGACCTAAGACGAATGAGATATTCAATTTATAAGTTTAACGATTATATATTTTTTAAATTAATTATATAAATAACAAAATCCCTTTACCAAATAACAACAGGTCGGCCCAAAATAACTAACCCGACCCACTACACTTCATCTTCTCCCCCAATCTTCTTTCTCTCATGTACACGAACAAAACTCCTCCCACATTTGTCGTACACGTGCACACCATGATACCATGAACCACTTCACGAAACTGCACGACGACTTCACCATCGAATCCCCCTCCACGAGCTCCACATGTCTAGCACCTCCCCTCCTCGACCGAAACCCCCACCATCATCACGACCTGGCCATCACGTTTGCGACTGCTAAAGTGACGTAAATCCTCAAAAAGCGATCAGACATTCTCAAACTCTGGCCGAATGTGCTATCCGATCCCCTAAGCTCGAAAACATCATTTATTTCACGAATTTCCCTTCCAATGGTTCACAAATTAAAACCCTAGCCATTATTTTTACCGCTCGACTTGCAGTCGACTCCAAGAACACGCGCGTACTCTTCAAAAAAATCTCAGATCAAAGCTTATCCAAAATTAAGATTTTTAAAACTGATTTTCAAATTTTTCATTAAGTATAACACTTGATTTTTATTTTTAAATTTTTGAATTTTTTTTCTTTCTTTTACTCGGCTGTGCTTTGGTTTAAATAAGAAAAAAAGAAATGTAGATGGTGGCTGTAGGGTGGCTTGCACAGGAATAGGGTGGGCTGGTAGGTCTGCTGAAATGAAGGAATAGAGGCTGATGTGAATATATGGTCAATTCAATATATATATGTGACGCTCCACCTCTATACCCACGCTAACCAAGAACACTACGATGTAGTGTTGTCAATTAGCACGGAGAATAAGGCTGTTGAGGAGCGACCATCCGTGTAACTTCTTTGTGCGAGCACCGATATGTCAGATAGAATAGAATGCATATCTTTTAAAGAGGAAATCCGACATACCGATACAAACACAAAGCTATCACACGGTGGCTATATATATAATCTTCGGAAACAAATATAGAGATAAACATAACACAAATCAGTCACAGACAATTCATATCACAAAGGCGGAAATAGATATGAATATAACACACATGAAAGTGTACATCAGAGTAGTGGTCAAATAAGATCCACAATAACACACAAAAATAGATACAAGTGCAAGACAATAGAATACGTATACATCAAGGAGTCTCATCTCAAATGCATACAACAAAAACTACTAAACTAGAGTAGTTAGCCAAAAGTCAGAAGATGGCTCCAGATAAGAAGTCATGAGGAAGCACCTGTAAAATCTCAGTCTGACCCGAGTATTATTTAAGAAGATAATAATAAACGGATCAGTCTAGCTATAAATATCAGATAAAGTGATATAGAATAAGAGATATAACAAAAACGTATGATAACTATAAAGTCATACTGTGATAAGTATCTAATCGAAAATAAATCCAAAGATTAATCAATATCACAAGAATCTTCTCAAAGATTAAAAGAATGTCATATTCTTAATTTAATTCACCAAGCCACAATAAATGACATACATATCAATGCCAACTGAAAAAGGTGGTGAAACATAAATCCCAGAAATCACAACAAGAAATCCAGAAATCACAAGAAAAGGATGGCCAATCCCAAACAGGAGCATGAAAGCCGGAACATTGACGCAGTGCAAACGGTATGTCCAATGAACCAGAAAGCCGAGACATCGATGTAGTACAAACGGTACATCAGATGAATCGAACATTGACGCAGTGCAAACGGTACGTCCAATGAATTGAACAATGACGCAGTGCAAACGGTACGTCCAATGAATTGGAAAGCCGAGACATCGATGTAGTACAAACTGTACATCAGATGAATCGAATATTGACGCAGTGCAAACGGTACGTCCAATGAATTGAACATTGACGTAGTGCAAACGGTACGTCCAATGAACCGGAAAGACAATACAATTCAGAACATTGACGCAGTGCAAACGGTACGTCCAATGAATTGGAAGGCGGGGACATCGATGTAGTACAAACGGTACATCAGATGAATCGAAACACATTAAAAGTACTTGGGTTGCCAGCCCACAAAGAAATGAGACGAAGCTCAATAAAATGAAGTACAGTCCTTCATACGGACAAAGAGACATCGCACAATTGCTAGTCTAAATCATAAAATGATTATCATCGATCATAAGGAAGTGTTGATTACACTAAGCTAGTAAATATAAGAGTTTAGCTTCATGTCCCATAACCACTTTCTTAACTCAAATATTTACGAACAAATTGTAGATCTCCACTAGAAAATTGTCACAAGAGTTTCAATCGAACAAGTCCATCAATTAACCGACGAAGTAAACGCAAGCGTTTCATACCACTTGTTTTGCTAAGCCGTTTAATTATATTTTCTCATACGAATGAAGTAAAGGTTTGTATATACTAATAGATTGGAAAACAGTTTGAGAAAACAAACTTTGGATATTTTAAATAGTGTTGAAATCGCTTTGATGAAAGAGTTTTGATATTTAATACTAGTATAGAAAACCTTTATATTTTGAAGTGACAAATCATAGAAGTGATTGTAGAAACAATCAATCATAAAAATTCACATTCGAAGACGTGAACAAAATCCAAGGAAATCAATCCCAAAACCATCAAAGTAAGAAGTTCGGTTGAATGTTTGTTGGATAAGATCGCTTACGCAGAGTTGTACGGGGTTCGACCTAGTGGAGGCAAGCTGGTCAAGCGACCTAAGGAAAAGTAGGTCATACGACCTAAGAGTTCACGCGACCTAACAAGACTAAGGATAAGGTCGGAGACGACCTACGACTTAACAAAGTCCTGCGACCTAAGTGGGATGCGACTTAGTGGGGGCATAGGTCGGAGACGACCTACGACTTAAGGTCAAGCGACCTAGTGAAATAGCAGGGGAAATATTAGGTCGGAGACGACCTACGACTTAAGGTTTTAACTCGCGAACGACTTAATACTTGCTTATCTCGCGAACGACTTACGACTTAAGAGGGTGTACGACCCAATGACTTAAAGTCGATACGACTTAACGACTTAAGCTCAAATACGAGCTACGAGCTAAGGTCTATATGACCTAACGACTTATCTCAGTACGACCTAAGCCAGGGCGAGATAGCAGAAGGCAACGACTTAACTCTTAACTCGGGGGCGACCTAAGATGTTAACTCGTGGACGACCTATGCTTAACTCGTGAACGACTTAGCACAGGCGAACAGAAATACGAAGGCGGTGACTTTTCAACGCGCGCGACTTAAGCCCTTAACTCGCGAACGACTTAGCACACCCAGAACGACTTAAGGCCTGGAACGACTTATGCTCCGTGTGACTTTTCAACGCGAACGACTTACGACTTAGGCTTAACTCGTGGATGACTTAGCGATGGCCAGAAACGACTTAAGGCCAGAAACTCACCAAAACGCCAAAATTTGTAGTTTTTCGCCAATCCAATCGAAACCAAATGCAAACAAACATGCTAAAGTGATGAGGGATCATCCCCAACAGTCCAATGACAATTATAGGCAAGATGTGAGATCAAAAATCTCACCTTTTCATGGAATTTGATGAAGACGAAGCTCGGGGCAAAGCAAAGATCAACCACAAGCTTGAATCAATGTCTTCACTTTGAATTTGGAGTAAGATGTTGAATTTGCTAAAGAACTTGAGCTTGGAATTTTAATTTCCTATTCCCTCCACCATTTTTGCTAAAGCTTCAAATTTTATGCAAGTAGATGAAGTGATGAAGAGAAGGAAGGGGTTGGGCTGAGTTAGAAGAGGTGCAGCCCAAACCAAAAGCCCAACACAAAAAGTGACGAAAATTTCACTATCTCCAAACATATCGAAGTTTACACTCAAAAAGATCGCAAACGTCATTTTGAACTCAATGGGGGTGGTCTCGAGTCCTAATTTGACCGTATGCAAAAAGTAGCTTTCCGGACTAACATCCGACTAACGATAAAATATTTAAATATAAAATCGATAAATATGCAGGTTGTTACAATATATATATATATATATATATATATATATATGTTTTTAATTCGAAAATATCTAGCTAAAATTTTTGGATCCCAATCGACGCATGCCGTCAGGCATTTATAATGTTATACCCCTATTCCGATCACAATGGAACAAGTCTTGAGTCTCAATTTGATTGTATGTAGAAGATAGCTTTTTGAACCCAATTAAAATATTAAATTATCAATTTTAATTTCAACGCGTTTTTATCCCATATGAACAAACGATAAATCCAAATGCTACCGAATTTGAAATCCGATAATAATACACTATTACGGATCCAATGAAACTGGTTTCGTCGAAATCCAAGACTATGCCCCGGATTGCTATTTTAATGCGTCGATTAAATCGACAATTTCAAAAATTGGCAAATCTACTTGAAATTTTCAGTTTTAAAATTTATTAACTCAATTCTAATTCAAATAGAATTTATATCAACATTAGAAATTTTTTTGATTCCTATTCAACTAAATTTCAATTATTCTCCATTTTTGTATTACAATAAATCGTTATATTTGAAATTTAAATTCATTCTATAATTTCAACCAAAATCTTCATATTCAATAACTACGCTAATAATTCTTTAAATTTTATTTTCTATGAATTTTTATCTAATAATCACATTAAATTTAATATTTTAAAGTAGTTAAAAAAATACGGGTCGTTACACGAGCTGGAGGCCTAGAGACGTATTCACGTACATGGTTATTTTTCGTTGCATTCATTGTTGTATTTATCAACAATTGTGAGGACAGGTTGTTATAACTGTCCGGGCTGAAATAGGTTAGTATACTCTAATTGCTATATGTATATACATGTATTACAGTTTTGTTTTTGTGTAAAGGTTTGCTGTATATTATAGATTATTCGTTCCACTATGGGATTCTGTGTTATTTAGTTTCTTCTTGTCTTATTTCTTCTTTTTTTTTCCTTAACTATCCATCCTTCCGTTCAATTTGAGTTGATCGTGTATGGTTTATTGACCACTTAAACTGTATGGAAAAGTGGGCCGTTACAGTAATGGATTCTTATAGTAATTATTTATGCCAAATCTTATTTATATAATTTATCCATCTAATTTCAAACTATCAAAATATAAAGTTCCATTCTCTTCAATTATTCGGAAATTTCCAAAATTTGCATACACAATCATCTTTTATATCAACTTTTCTTTATATTAGAACACATATATAAAGTTTTAACATCCATTTTGATCATAAAATGATATACGTAATAAATCAAAAGCATCGCACTTAATTTATTTTATCATATATATAATAAATGAACATATACACTTTTACATATATCAAATACTAAAATGACACTACCTCGCCATCTATTTATAGTGAATTGCTTTGTCAAATGGTTGCGATGTTGACTATGAAATCAACATTGTCTCACCACCGATTTCTGCTGTCGCTAATGCTCGGTGGCTACCCACGCCATCCAAAATTAATACATATAATGCATCTTTACTATTTTCATTATAATTTTCTAAACCACCAAAAAGTTTAAAAAAACGTATACAGATATTTAACTGTTTTTATAGAAGGTAAATTTTCTTCTTAATTTATTTTCAAAAATATATTTCCACATAATATTCTATTTTCTTAAATAATATTATTCAATTTCAAATCAGTTACCTAATATTATTACCAAAACTCAATATAATATCTTTTTTTAAAATATTATTCATTATTTATTATTAAGATTTCATATGATACTTCACTTCAAATAAAATATATAGTTCATTACATCTCTTAAAATATTATTTATCTTTAAAACTTTTTCTTTCAGAAATTCATTACATATGCATGCATATATATATATATATATATTTCAAAACATTTATTCTATTTTAAAGTAATACTTAAGTCACTTAAAACTTTATTTCTTTTTTAAATATTATTAGTAACACGTTCATAATTATTTATATTACTTTAAATTTTATAACTCAAAATAATATGTCCAATTATCGCATCCTACTGTTTAGGAATCTCTATCGATAATGTTGAGTAAGCACATCGATTAGAATTCTTAATGCACTCAATGGGTAAATTAATACAAAACTAATTTCCAAAAATTTCTTTACCAATCTTTATATTTTCATTCAAATGATAACCTACTAATAACAATTCGAATACAACCATTCATCTATGCATACATCATGCAATTATCTAATTTCACATTTATCTTAGTATTCGGTTAGTTATAGTTATAAATTAATGTTTCATTTTATACAAAGTAAAATTTTCAATATCCTTTACGGTAGCTACACTACTGAAGATACCACAAAGTCTTATAATTAATATCGAGTAGGTTTCTAATTTCAAGTGATGATTCCTACTCCATGCTAATTTTAAACAATTACTTATAATTTCAAACAATCCAATATCCATCATCCAATCATACATATTTAAACAAACTAATTACTATGCTCAGCGAAAGTGGTCTATCAACTTCTGCTATGCAACTCTAATCACTAACCGATCAGGACACCACTACTCAACACTAAACTTTAAAGTCATTTTTATAACAGTAATTTGTAAAGTAATTCTAAAAGATTTACAAATATGTCCCAATGATTATTCCCAATAATCATTTATACTTATATCTAAATAGGAAATAAATCCTAAATTCTATCCAGTAAACCGAAAGGACGGGACTCTAAGTCTATCTAGGCTAAGATTCATGTTTCTTACATTCTATTGTGTTCTGAACCTTGGTTCTGTACCAAGCTATAATCTCCAACTTTATACCCATATTACCTAAGAATATTACAAGTAATATTGTCGAGTAATACGGAGAATAAGGCTAGGTAGGAGCAATCATCCGTGTCTATTTCCTTAGGCTAAAATCATTACGTCAACTTTTACCTCATAACTCCATATACAGACATGAGTAGTCTTGGCATAAAGCAATAAACACATTGGCTCAATTAGAATAGAATAATATATCACATAATATACAAAACAGAATTCCACGTCGCAATAGAAATATAATACACCAAATATCCCTTTACATGGTGAATCTACAAAAAGAAAATACTAGACGCATGTATACAAACATATACATATATAGACTATGACAGGTCTCAAATGTACATGACTACAAAAGTCTACAACATAAACAGACATACAATGAGTATATAAGTTAGACTCGAATGATACATCAATATATAAGTAAAATCATATATAACTTCTTAAGCTAGTTTACATCCATAGTCATTGAGTCCCTATACCTGTCAAGTCTCGGTCTGACCCGAGTATTATAAACTAATAAATGGATCATACTATCTCTTAATATCAAAAATGTGAGATCACACAATGAGCATGCCTAAACATCAAAGATATAGAAATTCATATAGTGTATTACACTAAACATCATAAGGCATCACTATGAAATCATCCACTAACAAGCTTGCATAATACACAAGGCGTAATAAGCACTATGTAATATGCCACATGCAAATAAAAGACATCAATACCATATCATTATGTCACCAAGCCTTCTCATACCCATCAACGACCATCATCTTAAATACGGTGATAAGGCAACCAACTCAGAAATCATAAGAACAAAAGAGAGATCATAAAAGCAAGTCAAACTCTAGAAAATATACGACTGCTTGAACAGTAGTCAAAACCCAAAAGACTAGCATAAAAGTGAGTCACAAATCATAAAGACAAAAACATCACAAGTCCAAAAAAGCAAGCATTTTGAATGCTCCAATAATGGACATGCCTTCGCAAGTCTGCACAGAAGATGAGCACTTCGCAAGTCCCAATAATAGACAGGCACTTCACGAGTCAACACGGAAGACGAGCACTTCGCAAGTAAATACAGAAGCAAGCACTTTGTAAGCCACAATAAGAGACGTCACGAGTCAATAAAAGAGACGATCACTTCATTTATCAGAACTAAAGGCAAGCACTTTGCAATCCAACACAAGAGACGAGCACCTCACACGCCAAAGAGATCATTTCTGATCGATAAGTGTTGTATACTCTCAATTTGTAATTAATCGAGTATTTCCCAATATCCCATGACCACTTTGCGATACTTAAATATGTACTAAAAGATTGTAAATCCAACTTGACACAAGTGACGAACACTTCGCATGTCAGTGTGATCATTTCTGATCGATAAGTGTAATATACTCTCAGTTAGTAATTAAATGAGTATCGCCCAATGTCCCATAACCACTTAGTGGTACTTAACTATTTAGTGAATGATTATAAATTCCACTCGAATAAAATATTCAATCAAACGAGTCCAAGAATTAACCGATAAAGTAATACAAATGTTCCATACCCCTTGTATTACTAAATTATTTAATTAGATTTCTCATTCAAGTGAAGGCAAAAATTGCAAGAAAGAAATAGTTCCAAAACTCACACAAGAAATGCCAAATATCATATAGAGAAAAAGCCTATATATATATATATATAATACAAGATAAAATAATCTATAAATTTGAATTGATATACAAATGTAAATATATATAGTTGTTTCAAAATTCCAATTTAGTTTACAAACCATATTCCAAAAGCCACATAGATATACAAACTTTTGCTTAGGAATAACATGGTTTATTTTTCAACGCCAAACTTTTAAATCCATAAACTATTTCTACTTAGCTATATATAATATATAGTTATTTATTATAGCACTTTTAAAAGGAATTAAATTGAACTGGAAACGAGTTTGAAATCGGTAAATTATAATAAACTTTATATTGTAAATTGCTTGCATTCAAACCATATATATTAGGTAGATATATAAATATAACTTCAAAAATCTTTAAATTGAAGAATCATCAAAATTAGGAGAATTGAATCTCAGAAAAGGGAAAACAAAGCAACAGGAAACCATCAAAACAAGCAAGGAAAATATGGGTTCAAATAAGACGATGGGGAGGAGCAAGCATCACTTGGAACTCACATTCTAGGTGTTGAATGGTCAACCGGTCAACAAGGACCGATTGCCAGGTGGGATGCCTAGGGCATGAGCTCCAAGCATGCTTCCTCTCCATCATTGATGTACACCCGTTCCGACATGATTTTAACGCATTCTGACGACTTATATTTGCAATATTAACTCTGAAACATACATGCATTCATAAGGTAATTAATCAAAGTAATCAAAACATTAAGAAGAGGTAGAAACTGATTTACAGTAAGGTGTTTTGATAGAAATGCATTTACAAAGGCAACAAATCACACTTCTAACTTCACAAACATTGGATATAAATTCATTGATGCACTTATAAATTCATAGATAGTTTTCATGAGAATTAACTCACCTTTCTTCCTCAATTCAACGACAAAGCTAACTATAGCAGCCTCAAATTCTCAAGCAGCAATTCCTAATACCAATTCAACCAAAATACATCTAAAAAACCCAAACTTAACATACAATAAACTTAAATACAAAGCCTTAATGGATTGAATACGAGCCTGAGATTGTTACTTGAAATTATTAGCTTCTAAAAATGTTTAGTTTTTAAGAGAATCGAAGAACTTTGATTTATGGTTTCTAGGTTTTGAAGAGGAAAAGTTTTTGTTTACTGTAAACTGAATAAGAGATAAGAAAATAAACGTACAGTAACTTGTACTTAGGATATTTTCTCATTTCTTCATTGCTTTTAAATTACTTTGGGCTTTAGGAATTAATTTACAACCAAATAAGATTTAAATAACCTCTTTTATCTAATTCCTTACAAAATCTTTTAAAAGCAAAAGCCTAAGTATTTAAACTATAGCCCAAATAAATAAAACGACTTCTTGAATAATTTAACAAAATAAAATCTCCATCCTTTATTATGACTTAGATCTATTTAATAACTCCAAAATATTCATTCCATGTATTATTCTCCAATATTAAATAAAAATTTAAATTCTTATCTCAAAAGAATTCATTATCTTTTATAAAAGAATCT
Organism: Allium fistulosum; assembly: GCA_030737815.1. Classification (NCBI taxonomy): domain Eukaryota; kingdom Viridiplantae; phylum Streptophyta; class Magnoliopsida; order Asparagales; family Amaryllidaceae; genus Allium; species Allium fistulosum. The sequence goes on from CM060907.1 coordinate 367,487,262, forward strand.
TAGTTTAAATTTCTCAATTAAACCTTAATTTACAACATTGTTTATTTTGTTTAAGCAACTCAAAAATCAGGGCTGTTACAATATGGTAAAGATAAAGGAAAGCAGAAAGCTGGAGATTAGACGACCGAAGCAACCAAAGAGGGAATCAAAATTCTCTTCTTGCACTCACCTAACCGAAACCCTAGAGAGGATATACCTAGAAACTAGGGGTAGATCCCCTATCATAGGCCAACTAAGAGGGAACCAATGGATCGAAAGAAAAGGTTTGGAAATTTTGCTTATTCCTGAGCAAGATGGACATAAAATGAATAAGTGCAGACACCTTTGCGATCTGATAAAAGAATTAGTTCGGAGTAACCAGCTACAATTATCTGTAAGGAATCGAATTGCGATGATGCAGCCGGAGCAGCCACCATTTGCAACAAATGCATCAAGACACGACCAAGGATCTGGGTCAAGATTGGTAATCCCATGATTGAGATGGACAGGAGATAGGTCTATTTCCCATGATTTTCTTTCCATTTTGAATAGTAAAGACGATAATAGCTTTGGATTGCTTACACATGTACGAGAACACAATTGGTCTTTGGCACACCCTGAGTCAGATGTTTAGGATGAATATTTAGGATGTTTGCTTGCTTTCTTTGATTTGAATATTTGATTTTTGAAATCCACTTAAACATGATGACTAATATTGATTGTGGTAGTCATGTCTGAATAAATGGGGAAGTGATCATAGGAAGTAAGCCCTCTTACAAGAGAGTAAGTGGATGGACTTGCTTGTCGTGAGTCCCCTCGGTGAAGGGCAAGTGGATTGGGCTCATTAAGGATCTAGAGATCAAAAGTAAGTCACCTTATCGAAGAATGGGGGGATGGACTTACTTGTCATTAAGTCCACTCACTAGAGAATGAGCGAATTGGGCTCAGCAAGGATCCAAAGAGATCAAAAGTAAGCACCCTTACCAGAGAGTGAGCGGATGGACTTGCTTAGACGTTGAGTCCCCATGCCAGAGAGCAAGCAGATTGGACTCAGTAAGGATCCAAAAAGATCAAACCCTAGATTGGATGTTAAACAATCGAAAGAGTTCGAACCCTAGATTGGATGATAAATGATCCAAAGAGATCGAACCCAAGTTTGGATGATAAACGATTCGGTGAGATCAAACCCTGCAACGGATATTGACCTAAGGTAAGGATTTGAATGCCTTATAACCAGAGTAAAATAGATAAATCTCAGGTGAATACGGGATTATTTTGACAAGAATATGATACCTCTGGATAAAGACAGTATGATCATGGTTCGTGGTTGATACTAAAACGAGGGCTGGAGTCCTTAGCTTTAACAGGTCAGGAATGACCTTTGGTTTGAAGGAGAATCCTAAGGAACGGAGTGATCCACCACAACTTGGATCGATGGATAGCTGGAAAGCTAATCGCTAGAATTTGACTACTGCTGAAACCTGTCCTTAAGAAAAGCACACCTTGCATTCATAAGACATATTTTGAGAGGCAATTATTAACGAGCTTTTGGACCAAGCAGATTTCAACTGGAATTACGAGCTCGGTAGGAGGATGAAATGGCTCAAGAACTTGGAAGCACGCTTAAAAGGATCAAAAGATGAAATTCAATAACTTTCTAGCAAAATGGGGCTACGTAGACCTCTCGGTATCGAGATGAACCTCTCTGCACTGAAAGATGATTCTTCCACTTAGCACCCCTTGAACTCCTTGTACTTGATGCAGAACCTTGAACAATCATCTTGAAGTGTTTTTCTTAGAGAATTGATGAAAACCTCTAGAATTTATAGGAAGAAAGCAGGATAAGATGAACAAATATCAAGGAAATTACCGGAAGGAACTTGATCTTAATGGAAAAGAGTTTGGAATGCATCAACTCGGAGGTAGGAGACAAAACAAAGGAAATAAATGAGTTTTCACCCAACAAAACCTCTCTGTACCGAAATGAGAGCTCTTTTTTGGTATTTGGTCCAACGTGCTTCCTTTCATACCTCTGGCTTGCATCTGGACCTTACATAACATGAGCCCCTAGATTTGCAGAGTTGTTCCTCTATAAACATAAGCCCCATGGCAACTAAAGAAGGATCTTCTTTCACTTTTGGCACTTCTCCTTGTTCATCCCCTATCTCTCTTCACAATAGTTGCCCAAGGCAGAAGTTGTTGGCAGTTTTGGGCTTAAGAACTTGTCAATTCCTTGTACTTGTGACAATCTCTCTCAAATCTCTAATAAATAAAATATAATGTGGACTTAAGCTGGAGATTGCCGAACCACTATAAAAATCTTGGTGTTCTTACTACTCCATATTTATTTTCTGCTAGATCTCGATACTTCTACATGTTTTTGTGTGTTGTGCCATTTTTGGCATCAATAATTTCAGATATTAAAAATAGTGGGTCATCACGTTAAGTGATTTAAGTCAAATTTAATTATTTTATCGATATCAACACGTATACATAACTTTATATATACGCTTTGCATAAAATACTAATGGCACTTAAACATCGAATAAAATAAAATATTGTAACTAATATTTCATAAATTCTATTAATTTGATTAATTTATAACAATTATAAATTAATTAAACAGGAAAATAACACAAGGACAAACTTAAAAAAAATTAGGCTGAAGGACAACAAGTTTGGTTTTTACGCTGAAGGACGACACTAGTTATAACTAGCATTTTGTATAGTGTAAAATTGAATATAATGCTAGATATAACTAGTATTTTGTATAGCGTAAAAGTTGAATATAATGCTAATTATAACTATCATTTGTCCTTCAGCCTAAAATAAAACTTCATGTCTTTCAGCCTAATTTTTTTTTCAAAGTTTGTCATTTTCCCTAATTCCCTCTTAATTAAACCGTGTGGTTTTAGAGTATTCATTATTATGGTTCTGCGACTTAATAGTGTAAATTCAGTCATCGGTTAATGTTGAACAATTTGAATATTAATGTTTGCATGCCACCTTAGCTAGTAATGCAATATTTTGTTTAAATTTATTGGTTACACACTTTTTTAGTAAAATCCAATTTTACTATTATAAGAGGTACTCGTAAGCAATGATTATTTACAACACTCATCAAAACTATATCTTTAGGACCTATGGAATTTTGTTTTGGTCAAAATTTCAATATCGTCCACATTCAACTTGATTAGTCCAAATACAGATCCTTGGTTTAATAATAGCAATTATTATTAACCATACTGCTTTGACTAAAGAATTTGGATTTGAGTTGACTATAGTTGACCGATATACTAACCCTTATAATCATAAAGACAAATTCTCTATTGAATAGCGTTTCACTTCCAATGCTTCAAGTCAGATCCGACTATAGTCGCTTGATGGATCACCATGCCATGATTTAGTTACAATTAAAGTGGAGTGTCCACATTGAAGTTCCATAGTATTCTCAGATCAAGGGAATAGTGTAACATCATCAATTTGAGATTCTATATTTCACCTTAGTTATATTAACCAATAGAAAACTCTCGATTGAGTCATTCCATAATAATCCAATAACAATCGGTACGTAACCTCTTGGTATCCTCAGAAGAATGAGTAATACATCGCCAAACATTTGGAGAGCATCACGTGCTCTAGTCTCAATAAATGAATCGAAATCCTTTCTCGAAGCATGTTGACCAAGAATATTTAGAACAATATGTTATTTTTCAGTGCAATAAAACCAAGATCATGTACACATGATTGACTACAAAATTAAGGTCATGTTACATTCAATTGCATAATGTATAGCAATAACATGACAATGATGTCTTACGCTCACTTTTCATTCAACCTATGGACATAATCACGGGTACATTCCACTAATGGTCGAGTAAGCCTGCAATATGGACGTCTCCACCTCTCACGATACACATACCAAACTATGTGAAACTTATGATGCCATGGTAAGTCATATGAACAACTAATATAAATGAATCATTTGATACGATCATCGAATATACACACGAGCAACCATACATTACATATGTACATATATCTCATTATATTAAGATCAAGCTAATGTAGTCCTCTCTGGAATAGTCTAAAGATAACATACAAACTTGCTTTGGTCAGTTTAACACATTTGATTTAGTCTTGCCTGGTTCCAAGTTCATTCTGGCATAGGGAATAGCTATTGGTGCACCGATGAAATGTCTAATGGTAGACCTATGGGAAAAGGTGTAGTACTAATGTAAACGGATCTTAAGGCTACTTTAACACTAGAAGGGGGTGAATAGTATTTTATAACTCTTATGGAACCTTTTAACTTATTTCAAGATTTAAACAAACACGGGTAATCAATCATAGATATATATATATATATATTAATAGGCAATCAGAGATATAAATAAATACAGTAAAAGCAAAGTAATGAGTTAGAGAGATAACATCAGGAGTTCTATACCGGTTCGATTTATCCTACATTCAGTTTCGTACAATTTTTTGTCCGGTTTTTTTTTCAATCGTCAGCTTTAACCAAGTAACAAGCAAACAAAAGTACAGACTTGATTTCAAGGCTATGAAATACACCCCCGTCTCATGATTCTAGGGTATTCTCTCTTGATTTACAGGGAAACAAGATCACCCACTAGATTTAAATGGGCTACTAAGTATACCCACTTGATTTGAACGAGCAATAAGCACACCCAAACAAATAAGAGTAGAGTTGTTGATTTTCAAATACAAATAGTTGTACTTGGGATACAAGATATCCTATAGCCCTTCTGAAAGTTATTTGATCTTTGAGTTTGTAGAGAGAACGCTTCCAAAATAGTAGACAGTTTGTAGAGAATCAACCTAGTAGAGTATGGATTGATTCTATGTAGATTTTGAAGAATATAAAAAGTAGATTTCAAGAAATAGAACAAGGGAGTAAGGAGTAAAAAGAAAGTGAGAAAACTAATTAAAAAATTCTGTTGCACTCCTCTTTATACAGTGAATGAATAGAAGTATCTATTCGTGAAGAGGTGCATCGAAAAGAAACTTATTTTAAAAAATTAATAAAGCAACCAATGGTCACTATATCGACATATCTAGGAGGGGTATGTCAACATACCCTTGTCAATTTTAAAAAATGATTTTTCTTTTGAATTGTTTTCAAACTTCTATATTTTTGTAAAATATTTTAAATATAACTTTTAAATACTGTGAATACATAAAAACTTTTATATAATATCTGTAAAAATATATTTTGAATTTAAAATAATTTATTTTGATTAAAATATCAAAGATAAGATATTTTTGATTAAGATCAGAATCTACTATAGGGGAATTTAACAATTTGATCTAATGATTCATACTAAAGTCTTGAACTCTTCAAGTCCTCTCGCTCTAAACTCATGAGTCTTGATCATCATCTCTAAATCTTCATTATTGGTCACTATACTGATCAGTCTTCAAGTTTAATCATTTTGTACCTATGTAATATTCTGCAATATATACAATACAACTTGACAAAACATTAGTATCTATATTTATATGGTTGTTGTCATCAAAATCAATATATGAGGTGTTAACAATCTCCCCATTTTTGACGATGAAAACCATGTAAATATTCCTGTATATAAAATATAATACAACTCCCGTTGAGTTAAATAACTTCCCCTTAATATATGCATGTGTCATATTTTACCTTTTTCTCCCCCCTTTGTCATCAACAAAAATGAATGAAAAATAACACTCCCCTTAAATGTGATACTTGTGAATTATGGAGTCAAAATCAATATTTAAATACTAAATCAATAAGAAAAAACAAGTTTTATTAATACAATAGTAGTCTCTTTACACTACTCCAAATTTGACCTTCTTCTCCTTGAAATTTTTTCCATTCAAATTTGCATAAAACATTATAATCAAATCGGAATATGAATCAAAATCATTTTGAGATAAATTAGTTAAACCAAAATACCATATTTTAACAAGATCTTGTAAAACATAAGAGGAGAATTCATTAAAATTTGCAACCCACCCCCCTCCCTCCCTCGAAAATACTTTTCCATAAGTAGCATACTCAATATAGGTTTCAATGAACTCTTGATCATTATGAAGTTGACTTTTGATCTTTCTGGTGAGCCTAATGGCTTTGGATGAGGAGGGTTGGCTTGAGGAAAACATTGTTGTGAAGTTTTAAAGGTACGAAAGTGAAGAATGCTTTTGAATTTTGAAATAAAGTGTGAGTGAATGAAGAGATAGGAATGAGATGATTTAACAGAGAGTGAACTGACATTTTTCAGTTGAAACGGTGCCTTTTCAGTTTTGAAATTAATGCAAAAGAGGAAATTCAGAAGTTTGAATTTAAAAAGGTTCACCAATTTTCTACCATGTATGTCGACATACCCTTGTGGCATATGTTGACATATAGGCTAAAAATTTCAAATTTAAACAAAGGCAATATATTCCTATATATATAAATATATATACTTAGATAAACTTATTATTATTATTATTAATCTATATTTATTCCTAAATTTAATAATTTCAAACAAAAATAAATAAATGTAAAAAGTACCATTTATGTTGTTGTTCTTTCTTTTGATCTGGTTTATCTTCTTATATTGTTATGAAATACATATTGACATTTTCTATATTTGGTTCATTGTCACTTGATGCAGTATCAGAACCTTCTAAAGTTGCAATACAAGCCCTCTTTCTCCTCTTGGATGAATCGGTAATAGGCATAATCTTTGATTTCTTTTGATACGGACAGTCTTTTTGCAAATGACCAGGTTCATCACAATTGTAACATTTAATTACCGTCCCATTTCCAGAATTTTTGTTTTTAGGTCTCCGGAAATTATTCCTTTTTCTATACTACAGGAATTTTCTGAAATTTCTAATCATAAGAGCAATTTCCATATCGTTATCAAAATCATCTAAATCCTGATCATCAGTTGTAGCATTAAATGCAATCGATTTTCTTTTCAGTTGCCTTGCTTTCCTTCTTGCCTTGCTACTTGTGCTTCATAATACATTAGGTTACCAATTGACTCTTCAATTTTTATAGTGCTAATGTCATTAGTCTCTTCTATTGCTAATGTCATTTGATCCTTAAGGCCTTTTTTGACTTAGTCCTCTTCAAAAAAAATTATGTAATAATACTAAAGAATGAACTATATCCTGGAATCTAGAATACAAATCAGAAATAGACTCATGTTATTTCATTTTAAACAACTGAAACTGATTAGTTAGCATGGAAATTTTAGTCTGTTTTACTTTACTAGTGCCCTCATGTGTAAGTTGCAGTGTTCTCCAAGTTTCATATGAAGACTTACAAGTAGAGACTCGATTAAATTCATTTTTATCGAATGATCATAATAAAATATTCATGGCCTTAAAATTATTAAGTGCTTGTGTCTTTTAATCTGATGTCCATGTTGAGTATTCAGTTTGAGGTTCAGTGTACTCATTCTGCGTAATATTCCAAATATCTAAACCATTAGACTATAAATAGTTCTTCATCCTACATGACCAATTAGTGTAATTACTACCGTTAAATAATCGGGGTTTGGCAGTTGATTGTCCTTTTACAAAAGTGTTAAAAAGTGAACTGCTGGTGTTACTAGCCATTTATACTTTCCAAAAATCAAATTATGAGTTTTTGAAGACCTAGTACTCTGATACCAAATGTGAGAAAATGTGTAGTACTAACAGGCAATCATAGATATAAATAAATGTAGTAAAAGCAAATTAATGTAATGAGTTAGAGAGACGACACTAGGAGTTTTATATTGGTTCAGATTTCTCCTAAATCCAGTCCCGTACAATTTCTTGTACATATTTCTTTTCAATCACCTACTTTAACCAGATAGCATGCAAAGCAAGATACAGTCTCGATTTCAAGGCTACGAGATACACCCTTCTATAATGACCCACCTTTCTGACCCCTAGGAACGACACTTAATACATACACGGTATTCGTGTGTCATTGCCTAAGCATCAGAAAAACATGTTGTCATAGGGTAAAATAAGGAATATAACCAGAAATAAAAAACTTCACAATGGAAAGGTTATGTATAATACAAAATAATACAGTAGAAAAGATTCTCTTTACATGGAGTTATTAGAGTTATTCAAAAGTACTACAACTATCAGACTAGGTAGTTATATACTCTATCTTGACACATGCTGATACAAAATATACATGCAAAATAGACATTAGAGCGGAAATAAGTAACTAGATAGCCATGGAGCCTTCTGCTCGTCTATCTTCTTCAAAGAGCCTAAAGAAAACCTACTACTCTTGGACTACTCAGATATAATTGAGCACCCAAGAGTTTGGGGAAAATAAACAACTCGGGTCTGACGATAAGTCTGGTATGAGTAAATCTTTAAACAAAAAGGTGGAAATAAACATGATATGTGAGAAAACGCCACTAACACAGAACTATTTTTTACCTCACAAAATCAACATCCATATATAAAGCAATGGAAAACAAATTAGAACAATCCAAATAAGAATAATTGAGCATAGGTAAGGTAAATATCCAAACTTAAAGAATGAACACAAATAATTAAACATCGAACCTTAGTCACTTCTCGGTGCAATTAAGAAAGAGGTAAATTTAATAACTTGGAATCAAAGGAAAGGGAAATTTTCCAACAAATGACTAAGAGGGTGCCCCCCTACCGAAAGCATACCTCTAGAAATATACTTGAGAACTCCGATGGCTCTAGGACACGTCCAAGTCAGACCTCGCCAATGGTTATCGAGTATCCGAGTATTTCGTAGCTCAATGCTCAAAACCGAATCCAATCTAGAGTGGATGTGAAAATACTCTAATGAAAGTAACCCCACATAGCTTGGCTTTCACTCGCTCTTTGGGTTTAGTTATTTTCGAAAAAGGATAACAAAGCTCAAAGAGCAAAAAATCGTCTTAGATTGATGATCACAATGAAGAAAGCTGAACCGATAATTAATAAATGAACTATCAAGGATAATTAAAAATGATCATATATGGAAATTAAATTTTATACTCTTACCACTACTCATCGATTCCAAACAAGTGTTATCCCTAGATTGTAAATGAAGCCGGGCAAGTTGATGTAGTGTTACCTCTAGGCATTGCATTGACAACACTTTTAACCATTGAGATAGAAATGAGTCCATGCCATAACATTTAGTGTTAAAAGTATGACTAAATCTTTTCCATATAAGCGATATCGGGTTACAGAACTACTTTTCCATAACCGAATCAAACTTTTACTTTTAAAACCAAACTCGTGCTAGGGTTTCACATTTAAAATATTAACTTAAACAACTTTATCAAATGGTTTATTTGCTTTAAACACAACTTAATTACGTTGTAAAACTAATAACTTCCTTTATTACTTAAAATGATAAATCAACTTTAATCAAAGCTTAATTATTTTCAAAACATCTTTGTTTAAAATAATCAATTAGCTTTAATCTTGATTAATTGCTTCAAGACAACACCATTTAAAAAAATAGTTAACTTTAAAACATCCTTGTTTAAATGATTTATTTAATTTAAAAACATCATCATTAGAATAATTAGTTAATCCTTAAGCATCTTTTATTAAAATGATTAATTACTTTTAAACTTTGTTATTTAGAATGATTAATTAAATTTTAAACATTATTATTAAAGTGATTAACTAATTTTAAATCATCATTAGCAAAGTGATTAATATCATTAATTAAATAATTAATTAATCTTAAACATCATTAACTAAAATGATTAGTTAATTTTAAAATGTCATCAAAAATGATTAATTAATCTTAGTCACATCATTATTTAAATAATTAATTTAACTTAATTATAATTATTTAAAATGATTAATTAATTTTAAAATGTCATTGATAAGAAAATTAATTAACTTAAAAAATGTCATTGATAAGATAATTAATTAACTTAACATCATCTTTATTTTAAAAATTAATTATCTTTGTAAAACCCATGCACAAGATTTAGAAATATTTCAAAGGGGATAACATTTCCATTCAAACATCACAGAACTTAAGTGTGGGGGTATATATACAAAAGCAAATAATAACTATGCACATATAGAAAACATCACTTATCAAATATTAATTTACTAACATTGAATTCAATGTCCAAACGATATAATAGTAGAATGAGCCTACTAGATAGATGTCTAAATAATCTATTTAATTTAATTAGAGTAGAATGGGGATTTATTCTGCTAAACAGTTGTCATTTATATTTTTATCTAATTAAATGATAGCATAACAGTGTTTTATTCTGCTAAATAGATGTCCACAATACCCTATTTAATTAAGCTATGATAGAACGGGGTTTATTCTACTAAATATAAGTCATTAATAAAGCATTCGTATTTATTAGGCTAACTTAATAGCATAGACAAGAGATCCATTGATTTAAAATCAGTCTACTTATAAAAGAGAGTCGACTTAAAAATAATTGATAGAGATTAAAATTTAATCTTCAATAATTAATCATTAATTAAAACTTCCTTAATTAATTAATAATAATCAATCTATTTAATTAATACTTAAACACTAATTACTTAACTTAATTACAAATTAATTAATAATTATTCTTAATTAGTTAATTAATTTATTATTAAGCTCATATTTAATTTCAAAATAATTAACTTTTATACTTAATTAGTATTCTGTAGAAGTTTTCAAAATATTTTAAAAGAACCACTTTAAGTTTAAAATGCTAACTTTTCTCGAACTGCATCCATAACGACTATCGCTATGGATACATAACTTAGAATTAGTTTCTAAGCTAACTTTTTCAAACCATTTACTCCTAACCTTACTACCTTATAAAACATAAGTAAAAGTTTGTTGAAAAACAAAACAAAGTTAGAAACTTGAAATCTTTTTATTAATTAAAAACTAATAAACGATATTTGGTTTTCCAAAGTATCTCAAGTCACTTTTAAATTTCAAAATGCTAGCTTCTCTTTTAGTTTACCACAATAAAGCAAGGTCTCAAATACACACACACATCATATATAAAAAGAGAAATGGCGAATGTAGGCTCCCAAGTGGGAACAGTTACCAAACTTCCACCACCCAAACCTCCAGACAAACCATTCACATCCGAACCCATCACTAATGATTATCTACAGCCAAGCATTGAAACTACAGAAGAAAGGCGATGCAAACCCACCTGGTCTCGGTCGTGGGCAGAAATAGTTAGAGCCTGTGTGGCTGATGGAGATGAAGATATCACAGACTTAACATTCTACGCACCTATTCACGATAGAGAGATATCGAAGGGCGTATTGCCGAAAATAGTTTTCAGTGCTGCTACAAATGGAAGAATACCATGGTTGTTTACCTCATGGGAAGAAGACCTATATACAATAATTTCAAAGGTTTTGTTGATAAGATTTGGATGCCTAATGGAACTTATGCAATGTTCTACAAGAAGAATTGTTTCATTCTTCTAAAATTTTACAATGTAGAAGATTGTGCTAAAATCATACATTCAGGTCCTTACACTATTGGCTCCAGAAAATTGATTATTAAAAAATGTAAATCAAGTATTAAAATTACCAAAGATTCATTCTCCACTATTCCAATATGGGTACGATTTACGAATTTGAAACTTGAATATCGAAATAATGAGGGTGTAAGTAGAATAGCAAGCGTGCTTGGTCACCCAATTCGCAAGGATTCAACAACAGCGATGGAAATTAGGCTTAATTATGTGCGTGTTTTGATTGAAGTTGACGTACGTTTCTCAAATCCATCAACAGTGCAAATGGAGTTATATATTGGTGATACAGACACAAAACAGATAAAGTATGAACAAAAAATTGTACCATGTTCAACATGTAATGTTTTTGGACATACAGACTCAAATTGTCACATATCGGTTACAAAGGAATGGAGACCAAAAACTCATAATACAAATAATAGTATTATGTTATAGCCAGATACAAGTATACAAGAACAGAGTACTGAACTTATTGTTCAACATGATAAACACCATAATTCATCCACCGATTAGCAAACCAAAGTGTATGCCTCCACTTCCACTGTCTGTCTCCATAACTCTTGTAGATATGCCCAAAACAACTGTAGATAAGCCAGCATTTGACACAACTGTTGAATCCACTACATCCTTGATCACTTCTTCGACTGAATTGTCTATGCCAACCAAGAATATGCAGAATGCCCAGATATTTATGATCATATTGAAACTACCACTACACCAAACATGCCATTTCGTAATACTTTTTTCGTTTCACTTTGTAATGGTTATTACTGTTACAAATTTCTAACAGATATTTCCATTGCAAATATTTACAACGCTTATTTCCGTTAGCAAATCTGTTAATTTCGTAAATAGGTAAAAGTAGGACATGATTGTCATTTTATTTTTATTATTACTTACCCCATTTCTCACGCTTCTACCTATCGTTCTATATGATTATCGTTATTTCCTAAATCAAAGTTTTATGTTCTAGGGTTACCGCACCCGCTGCGTCTGGGTTATCGATCGCCACCTCTGCCTCTAGGTTAATGCCCCATCCGCCTCGTTATTCGTCCTAAGGTTATTGGCCCCCACCACCTCGTTCCAGCACTGTAACGACCCGGTATTTTGAACCGTTCAAATCGACAAGCAGACAAACATGTCAAACTAGAATTGCTCAAAACAACAGATTGTTAATCTATATTTGGCAAAACTCAACATATACAGTAAATAAATCAATCACAGAATCACAGACACAGAGTAATACAACAATAAGCAACGGAATAAAATAATAGTAGTTCATGAAGCTACTATATAAACATCAGAGTTAAAAAAAATACAACTGAAATCTCAAATACATAGTAGTCTCAAATACAAAGGTAACTGACAAGACTGAACATAAACTGGAAACAATTGAAATAACTGAAAGCTGAATAGATATAAGGCAGATCTTCAAGCAAAGCTCCAAAGGTGAGTCTCAAATGTTGTGACACTTAGTCTGACCTGAGCATAAAGAAAAACACAAAACACTCGAGTCAGGATTAACATTCTTATACTAGTAAATTTACTCAAGTGAAATGTCAACTAAAATACAAATAAATTAAAGGATGTTTGGGATTTCCATCCTCTAAGGATCTGTGGAACTATCTACTATGTAGTAATATACGCTATTGTAATATGTCTATCACTAAAGAAAAGTATTAAAGTAGCATTAAGGCATTACCCATATCCCCCTTAACACATTTTATATATTCCCGTAGTCTATACAATGCCATAAGCTCCACCAAACCAGTGGTTTACACAGAGGACACCCCATAGGTACGGTACAAAACAAACTCGTAAAAGGTGCGATAGGGCATGTGAACACGGCATGCTAGGCAATGCTAGGATAGATATACCGTTTGCGGATCTGGACTGGTGGTAACGCATAGCAGCTACTACCGTCCACCTCGAGACACACTCCCAAATCAAAGGTGCACCCAATCAAATCACAAAAGCAATAGAATGGTATCGAAGGAATGTGTCCAATCGGAGGAATGACCTCACTTGGCCCGGCATGGCTACTGTTTTAGTCACATCTAAGCTGACTCACGGGTGTCACATACCGAAATTTTCGACTTTCGAAAATTCGACATCGATACTCACTTTATCGACTGCCGAGCAATCGAGTGCCGGAAACTCCAATGGTGAGGGTTTTAAAAAGAAAGAAAAAGTAAGAAGAAGAAGAAAAGAGAAGAAGAAAGAAGAACAACATCAGAAGCAGAAACAATATCAGAATCTTACACATCGCAGCGGAACAATATATAATAAATAAACACTAGTCTTTTAAAACAAAGAGCTATATCAGTTTATACATACATCAATCAGAGTCAATATACGACTCAATACAACACAACACATCAATGGACAGTTATATAAACTTGTCCTCATATAGAATACACAGCGGAATAAATACTATCAGATACAAATACTACGTCTCGTCATCCAGCTTGCTTCCAAAGCTCCAGAATATCCAGAATTTCCTGATAACATAACTCTAGGCTGCCCGTGTGGAAATTGGTGGGCACCCAGAGTTTAGAAGGGAACAATAAACTCCGAGTCAGTCATGGTGACTGGTGTGAGATCGTAAAACAGTTATTTTTCACAAAGAAAATAAAACAAATTCGCAATGCTTTTGGAAAATGAAACTACCATAAGACCTCCCACCACACACACAATGCAAACGCAGAATTGGAGGAGATTTCTTCTTATGATAGTCAAAGATGCTTACTACGCAAAATCAAATTCCTTTTGATATTATTATTAGTGCATAGTGTAGAAAACATTTCGAAAGTATAATATCAATCTTAGCCAGCATAGGTACCATTATACTATGCCTACTATAGCTACCATATTAGATGGCAGGTTCTACAACTAATACCGTACAAAGTTCGTATTGGAATTTGGATTTCCAACAAATGGTCAGGCTAAGGAACTTCCTTTTCCACGATGGGTACGTCCCTGGAATAGACGACCCGAGAACCTAACCGGATCTCTGCCAACACAAGGCCGGGTTACCTCTGCAAAAATAGGTAACTACTGACACGCGTATGTCATCCCCCGATCGTAACCGATCTTCCCGAGGATCCCCGATTTCCAACAACCACAAAGTAATAAATTTGCAGCAACCGCATAGGTTAAGTATCTGGGCTCCATACCATGATACCACCTCTATCCAGAAGGAATGACATACACTAAGGGGCGCTACTCCCTAGAACCTTGCTGCATCCTTCCTGTTTCGACCATTTCCGGGGTGTGAGGCTCGACGAAGTCTCGTCCACAAAGCTACGCTTTCTACAAAGCCATGCTTCGGGTCAAACAAAAATGATCAACCTATGATCACAAAGATATAAGATCAAACAAATGATCATATCACAAATGATCAAACACTGATCATCACACAGCAACACTCAGTATGCCACGTTACCAAATTGGGAGTATATCGCTGATAAATTTCAACTACATAACCTCTGAGCTCGTACGTCTCAGAGAAGGGTGTTAAGCTAAGAGAATAAATTCTCCGCCACCAACAGATATGTATTTGAAAGAAATCAGCTTTATATCTCAAATTGTAATGTCAGACACACAATCCATACAAGTCTGTTCCGGGATCGAACAGAACCGAAGGCACTTCTCACGAAGCCCTTGCATATCCGGATAAATTTCTAATCACGTCCGGACTTCCCGTCACTAAGGGTGATAAAACCTCTAAATCGGAGATCAGCCGATGTAGAGTAACTCGACGGTAATCCTTCCTTTTCAAAAATATCCGGTCTTCAACACCGGTCTTCGAATGCAATTCATAACGATGTATCACATATTCGGAATGGGTTATACGACCCCATGGTCCTTTCCCGGCTAACCCGAATAGTGAGCGCTTATTCAAAAATAAGTGTGGCATTCAAATTCAAGCAATTCACAACAAATACCATTCAAGGTAATTATTGATAGTCGGTTATTTAACTATCAATAAAGATGCGCAACATCATCAGATTCCAAATAATTTTCCAAATTATTTCATCTCCAAGAATATCTTCATTAGATATAAAATTTCCACACTTCACCATTTGAAAACAATTTCAAATATTCACTTTTCAATTTATCTTCAAAAGATAAAATTTCAAACCCTTCGTTTCATATTGGAAAAGCATTTCCATACTTATTTAAAATAAGTAATTCACAAAACTATTTATTTTCAACATTTGAAAATATTCAATATACTTAAATCAAATTAAGTATATATATTTCATTCTTTAAGGAAATCATTTACTTTGACAACATTTATTTGAGTCAAAACGAATGTTACGTAAAACATCGTTACGACGACTCAAAATCACTAGTATAGGGATTCGGATTTAGATAGATATATAAATCCCAATACTACATAAAAAAACATTTCCTTTCGGAAATCATTTACTATAACAACAGTGTTATAGTCCACCATTTCCTTCTACTTCTCGAAAACGTCTATTTCAACAATGAATGTTGAAATCTATGATTTCGATATTTAATCATTTTAAAACATCGTTAAAACAATTAACTTCATCTTAAATATCACTTTCCCAAAACCATATCCATTTTACTTAAAAATATATTCACTGTCCAAAATCGTGAATATACTTCACTAACCACATTTCACTATTTTCTACACGTTTTGTTTCAATAATAATTCGCTATCCAAAATCGCGAATATATCTCCTTTAACAACCTTCTATATTTAATTTATCAAATCCAATTGATTTCGAGTTTATAAAACAACGTTTATAAATTCTATTTCTATTTTCTAACAACTTCAATTTAATAAATCTCCTTTATTAACAATTCGATTTATAAATCTTCTTTAATGACCTATTCAATTTATAACTCAATGTATATACCAAAGGTCCATCTTATAAGTTAATAACTTACAATTCATTTATTTTAAACGAAATCGTTCTTTTAAACTTCACAAAATCTAAAAACTTTCAGATTCCATTAACTTATGAAATCCCAATTTATAATTCATTTTAACACTTATAGAAACTTGTCTTATAATCCCAATTTTTCAAATTTATAAATATCCATTTTTGTACATCTTTTAAATAAACCGTTTATAATACTAGAAATCCAAATTTAAACCATTTCATAAATTTCTTAACTTTTATTTCAAAAATCACACTTTGATTTTATTTCACAAAAATTTTAACTTTTATAACCTTAAAATTTTAGACGTTTATTTATTTGAAATAAATCAATCAAAGTTTCCATAAAACGTATATTTTCAAAAATCACTTTAAAAATCCTTTTTAAAGTAAAAGTCGTTATTTTTAAACTTCAAAACTTGAATCCGATGATGCAACAGCACCAATTAGTCAATCACAACATCAAACATCATATATCAACATATGATAACAGAATATACATCAATATCTGTAAATAAATAAATACTGGTGAGGAATCAAGTTGGATCCCTCCAACCTGTCTCCCTGCATCCACAGATGTTAGCACAATACCAATTCCACTTCGAGGTGGAATATCGCGGTATATGGGTTTTCATAAAAATATCCGCTTACTAACGGCGCAATAGGGTCTCATCCGCTATACGAGGCGGGAAATCAATCAATCCAATATATACATATGCCAATATGTATATATTGCTACATATATAGATATATCCTATTATATCTAATATCACATCCAAATAGCAATCATATCAGATCAATAACTGCAAAATAAATTTTCCTTCGAGTGAGAAAAATCTCACCTTAGCTTTTTATTTTGCAATCCAATCCAATTCTTCTTTCGTTTTCTCGACTTTAACCTTGTATAAATAATTTATACAACTTATCAATATTCGAAATGATCGAACAATTAATTTTCGTTTTCAATTGTTTTAAATTAACAAATTTCTCCTTTAATAATTTTATTTTGAGTTTGCAACAAAAATAGTTTAATTCACTGATAGTTTCGTCTAATCCAATTTTTGTCTTTAAAAATTGTTTTAACTAAAAATTAAATTAAAACTAATCTTCTTTTAATAGCTTAAATTAACTTATCCTTAAATTAATTTATCCAACTAATTAAAAAAAAATTCTTTTTCTTACTAAAAATTATATCTTAACTAATAAATTTATAAGTCAAAATTAATCACTTAAATACATTATTTCAAATAACTGGTAGATTTTTATTTCATCTCAAAACTACATATAAACAACAGTAAATTTTTTTTCTTGACTGTTACAAATTATTTTCTTCAATCTGTATAGGGTATAAAAATTTCACGGCGTATATTCATCTTTACATATGTATATAAATAAACTTTAAATCGAATAAAATAAGATAATTCACCTTACTCTACGAAACCGAGGTTCGACCACCACGAACAGATCGCGAGCGCCTCCATTCCCACGAATTTCTGCTCGACATTGCCCACTCGCGCTTCCTCACATCCCAGTTGCAGTCGCGGGACCATCACCATCGACATCCCCTGATCTACGACGCGCCAAATCCCCAGCCTTCACGTGGCATCGAAGACCACCCAAAATCGCTCGAGTCGCCTTCCCTGACTTGCGCCCACGCGAGCATCACTGCCTTGATTCGCGACAGTGAACTCGCGAAATCGAACCAACCCCAGCGCGCCGCCTCGAGCTCCACGCGATGACGCGCCTGGCTTTGCACGCGATAGGAGAAATCGCGACGCGCCTCCTGCCCTGCTCGAGTTGAACTCGGCTTCGATTGAATTTGAAAATGGAGAGGCAGCCATTTATTTTATTATGATTTTGAATTCAAAAAGAAAGGGGAACGAAAAGAACGAGCGACATTTTGATTTTGTTTGGCCATTCATTTGATTTATCCTCTTTCGTCCGGTTGCCTGTGAACGAGAGGGGGGTTTAGATTTTTGAGATTTTTGAAGTTTAAGGACGAGCGGCCATTGATTTTTGTTGTTCATTTGAACTGAAATGTTCTCGTGGGATTTGTAATGAACGGGGGAGACAAGGGTACGCGACATTGCAGAGAGTAGGTCTGCTTAGAAAACTTAAGGTGGCTGATGTTGACAAATTTTAAAATTTAAAATTCAATTTGAATTCAATTAAATCTCAACGCGTTTACTCACCGTGCGCTCACATATCAACTCCGATAAATACGAAAGTTGAAATCCGATAATAACTCAATATTACGGATCCAATGGAACCGGTTTCGTCGAATTCCGAGACTGCGCCTCGGACGGCTATTTTTAAATATCAGTTGAATGATATAAATTTCAAAACTGAACAATTCACTCCCAAATTCGATTCTGAAGCTTCTATTATCTTTAGTATTATCAATACGAATTTTAAAAGCGTTCGAAATATTTTTCTTCAACTTAAAATTGAAGATTCAAATTTTTATTCAGCATTCAATCGATTAAATTTTAAAGTTTAATCGTAAATTTCAAAGTTATATCGGGGATTCAAATTAAATCATCGTTCAAATATTTAAAATAAATTAAATATTCTCAATTTAATTTGTTCGAAATTCTGGGTCGTTACAAACTTCCCCCCTTAAAAGAATTTCGTCCTCGAAATTACAAGTTAGAAAGAAAGGTCCTTAACTCGTCTACTATTTTTCACAATCCAATAGTTTAATCAATTTGTCAAAACAAATTTTTCTACTAAAGATTCGTTATCATTTCAACTAGTTTTTCAACTTCAATTATAAGTTTCAACAACATTGTTTCTTAACAATTTAAATTTAAGTTTAAATTCAAATTTAAACTTTCAAAATTTTCTCAAAATTTTTTCTAACACTCGAAATTTTCGAAAAATTTCGCCAGCGTCTCCTTTGCGCGGCTAATACGGTACGACTACAAAACGTCCCTACGGACTCTCAGATTTCAAAAAGAAAAGAAAAAACCAAGCGGTTAGACAAGAAATCAGCAAATCTCATATTGAAATTGAAATACTTACCTTTTGTCGAGCAATTCAAATTCTCTTCAAAATAAAAATCCCAATTCCTTTACACCTGTATGTCCTACTAGCCATAATATCTAGTTACATATCAAATTTCGTTCAATCTTGCATTTCACATTTATTTGAATTTAATTCACAATTTCAATTCTATTTAAATTCAATTCATCTTCAATTCTGAAATATTGAATTTCATCGATTATCTGTCATTTACAACTGCACTATCTTAAATTAGTTCCAATTACTAATTCAAATTGATATCAATTCAATTTATTTTAATTCTACTTCGATTAAATCTACTTACATTTAAACTGGATTTCCAATTTCCATAAGAATTTTAATTCATCTTTCATTTACAATTATTCAATTCAATTCATTTGCTTACGAATTCGAAATGAATTTCAACTTTCAATTTCATTTTCATTTAATTGATTCACTTATACTTGCTTTGATTTAACTTCATTCTTTTAAGTTAAATTTATTCTACCAAAATTCAATTGGTATAAGTTATCAACTTAGTAATATTTCATAAATATCTTTATATAGCATTCCAGAGTTTACCAACATTTCAAAGCCATTTTGAAAACAATTCAAATTCCATTTGAATTCCTAAAACCAAATCCAAATTTTCAAACAATTTCCATTTAAAACAATTTGGCAGCAATTCCTCTTTTGGAAACCCGAAAATGAACACCAACGATGCCGCGGTCATCATCGAAGTTATTTTCCAGCGACCGAAAAGAGTTTAGAGCTTTTCATCTCTCCAAAATATTTTTCGAAACCTTTGAAATTCATTTTCAAATCAAAAGAATTTAAACTTTTCAAATCTCCAAAATTTTCAAATTCTTTTCAAAACATTTCCGAAAACTTCTCTGGAATTCTACTTCCAATTTATAAGTCACATTTATAATTTACATTCTTAAATTTCATTTGTATATGAATTCATTTCTTATTCAATTTCATATAATAATGATAACCTTTCAATATTATTATTTCCTAACAACCATGCAACCATATATTACAGAAAATCATTTCGTTTATATACAAAAATAGTTTCGGGCAAAATTATTTCATTTACCCTATTTAAAACAATACTGTGTCGGTTTATCTTGTTTAAGAGTTTAGAAACCCCTATCGATTACAGTTAGCTAGACTGCACCGACCAGAATCCATAAACAATCAACCGATAAGTCAACACAATACAAAACAATTTTATATTCACTAACAAATACGCGCTCATATCTATTATTACACTCAAACTTATTCTAGAGTACTACTGACTCTATCTCTAATGAGTAACACCCAACAGAGCAGGGTTGTCGCTTAACCATATGCTCTGATACCATGCTGTCACATACCGAAATTTTCGACTTTCGAAAATTCGACATCGATACTCACTTTATCGACTGCCGAGCAATCGAGTGCCGGAAACTCCAATAGTGAGGGTTTTAAAAAGAAAGAAAAAGTAAGAAGAAGAAGAAAAGAGAAGAAGAAAGAAGAACAACATCAGAAGCAGAAACAATATCAGAATCTTACACATCGCAGCGGAACAATATATAATAAATAAACACTAGTCTTTTAAAACAAAGAGCTATATCAGTTTATACATACATCAATCAGAGTCAATATACGACTCAATACAACACAACACATCAATGGACAGTTATATAAACTTGTCCTCATACAGAATACATAGCGGAATAAATACTATCAGATACAAATACTACGTCTCGTCATCCAGCTTGCTTCCAAAGCTCCAGAATATCCAGAATTTCCTGATAACATAACTCTAGGCTGCCCGTGTGGAAATTGGTGGGCACCCAGAGTTTAGAAGGGAACAATAAACTCCGAGTCAGTCATGGTGACTGGTGTGAGATCGTAAAACAGTTATTTTTCACAAAGAAAATAAAACAAATTCGCAATGTTTTTGGAAAATGAAACTACCATAAGACCTCCCACCACACACACAATGCAAACGTAGAATTGGAGGAGATTTCTTCTTATGATAGTCAAAGATGCTTACTACGCAAAATCAAATTCCTTTTGATATTATTATTAGTGCATAGTGTAGAAAACATTTCGAAAGTATAATATCAATCTTAGCCAGCATAGGTACCATTATACTATGCCTACTATAGCTACCATATTAGATGGCAGGTTCTACAACTAATACCGTACAAAGTTCGTATTGGAATTTGGATTTCCAACAAATGGTCAGGCTAAGGAACTTCCTTTTCCACGATGGGTACGTCCCTGGAATAGACGACCCGAGAACCTAACCGGATCTCTGCCAACACAAGGCCGGGTTACCTCTGCAAAAATAGGTAACTACTGACACGCGTATGTCATCCCCCGATCGTAACCGATCTTCCCGAGGATCCCCGATTTCCAACAACCACAAAGTAATAAATTTGCAGCAACCACATAGGTTAAGTATCTGGGCTCCATACCATGATACCACCTCTATCCAGAAGGAATGACATACACTAAGGGGCGCTACTCCCTAGAACCTTGCTGCATCCTTCCTGTTTCGACCATTTCCGGGGTGTGAGGCTCGACGAAGTCTCATCCACAAAGCTACGCTTTCTACAAAGCCATGCTTCGGGTCAAACAAAAATGATCAACCTATGATCACTAAGATATAAGATCAAACAAATGATCATATCACAAATGATCAAACACTGATCATCACACAGCAACACTCAGTATGCCACGTTACCAAATTGGGAGTATATCGCTGATAAATTTCAACTACATAACCTCTGAGCTCGTACGTCTCAGAGAAGGGTGTTAAGCTAAGAGAATAAATTCTCCGCCACCAACAGATATGTATTTGAAAGAAATCAGCTTTATATCTCAAATTGTAACGTCAGACACACAATCCATACAAGTCTGTTCCGGGATCGAACAGAACCGAAGGCACTTCTCACGAAGCCCTTGCATATCCGGATAAATTTCTAATCACGTCCGGACTTCCCGTCACTAAGGGTGATAAAACCTCTAAATCGGAGATCAGCCGATGTAGAGTAACTCGACGGTAATCCTTCCGTTTTCAAAAATATCCGGTCTTTAACACCGGTCTTCGAATGCAATTCATAACGATGTATCACATATTCGGAATGGGTTATACGACCTCATGGTCCTTTCCCGGCTAACCCGAATAGTGAGCGCTTATTCAAAAATAAGTGTGGCATTCAAATTCAAGCAATTCACAACAAATACCATTCAAGGTAATTATTGATAGTCGGTTATTTAACTATCAATAAAGATGCGCAACATCATCAGATTCCAAATAATTTTCCAAATTATTTCATCTCCAAGAATATCTTCATTAGATATAAAATTTCCACACTTCACCATTTGAAAACAATTTCAAATATTCACTTTTCAATTTATCTTCAAAAGATAAAATTTCAAACCCTTCGTTTCATATTGGAAAAGCATTTCCATACTTATTTAAAATAAGTAATTCACAAAACTATTTATTTTCAACATTTGAAAATATTCAATATACTTAAATCAAATTAAGTATATATATTTCATTCTTTAAGGAAATCATTTACTTTGACAACATTTATTTGAGTCAAAACGAATGTTACGTAAAACATCGTTACGACGACTCAAAATCACTAGTATAGGGATTCGGATTTAGATAGATATATAAATCCCAATACTACACAAAAAAAACATTTCCTTTCGGAAATCATTTACTATAACAACAGTGTTATAGTCCACCATTTCCTTCTACTTCTCGAAAACGTCTATTTCAACAATGAATGTTGAAATCTATGATTTCGATATTTAATCATTTTAAAACATCGTTAAAACAATTAACTTCATCTTAAATATCACTTTCCCAAAACCATATCCATTTTACTTAAAAATATATTCACTGTCCAAAATCGTGAATATACTTCACTAACCACATTTCACTATTTTCTACACGTTTTGTTTCAATAATAATTCGCTATCCAAAATCGCGAATATATCTCCTTTAACAACCTTCTATATTTAATTTATCAAATCCAATTGATTTCGAGTTTATAAAACAACGTTTATAAATTCTATTTCTATTTTCTAACAACTTCAATTTAATAAATCTCCTTTATTAACAATTCGATTTATAAATCTTCTTTAATGACCTATTCAATTTATAACTCAATGTATATACCAAAGGTCCATCTTATAAGTTAATAACTTACAATTCATTTATTTTAAAAGAAATCATTCTTTTAAACTTCACAAAATCTAAAAACTTTCAGATTCCATTAACTTATGAAATCCCAATTTATAATTCATTTTAACACTTATAGAAACTTGTCTTATAATCCCAATTTTTCAAATTTATAAATATCCATTTTTGTACATCTTTTAAATAAACCGTTTATAATACTAGAAATCCAAATTTAAACCATTTCATAAATTTCTTAACTTTTATTTCAAAAATCACACTTTGATTTTATTTCACAAAAATTTTAACTTTTATAACCTTAAAATTTTAGACGTTTATTTATTTGAAATAAATCAATCAAAGTTTCCATAAAACGTATATTTTCAAAAATCACTTTAAAAATCCTTTTTAAAGTAAAAGTCGTTATTTTTAAACTTCAAAACTTGAATCCGATGATGCAACAGCACCAATTAGTCAATCACAACATCAAACATCATATATCAACATATGATAACAGAATATACATCAATATCTGTAAATAAATAAATACTGGTGAGGAATCAAGTTGGATCCCTCCAACATGTCTCCCTGCATCCACAGATGTTAGCACAATACCAATTCCACTTCGAGGTGGAATATCGCGGTATATGGGTTTTCATAAAAATATCCGCTTACTAACGGCGCAATAGGGTCTCATCCGCTATACGAGGCGGGAAATCAATCAATCCAATATATACATATGCCAATATGTATATATTGCTACATATATAGATATATCCTATTATATCTAATATCACATCCAAATAGCAATCATATCAGATCAATAACTGCAAAATAAATTTTCCTTCGAGTGAGAAAAATCTCACCTTAGCTTTTTATTTTGCAATCCAATCCAATTCTTCTTTCGTTTTCTCGACTTTAACCTTGTATAAATAATTTATACAACTTATCAATATTCGAAATGATCGAACAATTAATTTTCGTTTTCAATTGTTTTAAATTAACAAATTTCTCCTTTAATAATTTTATTTTGAGTTTGCAACAAAAATAGTTTAATTCACTGATAGTTTCGTCTAATCCAATTTTTGTCTTTAAAATTTGTTTTAACTAAAAATTAAATTAAAACTAATCTTCTTTTAATAGCTTAAATTAACTTATCCTTAAATTAATTTATCCAACTAATTAAAAAAAAATTCTTTTTCTTACTAAAAATTATATCTTAACTAATAAATTTATAAGTCAAAATTAATCACTTAAATACATTATTTCAAATAACTGGTAGATTTTTATTTCATCTCAAAACTACATATAAACAACAGTAAATTTTTTTTCTTGACTGTTACAAATTATTTTCTTCAATCTGTATAGGGTATAAAAATTTCACGGCGTATATTCATCTTTACATATGTATATAAATAAACTTTAAATCGAATAAAATAAGATAATTCACCTTACTCTACGAAACCGAGGTTCGACCACCACGAACAGATCGCGAGCGCCTCCATTCCCACGAATTTCTGCTCGACATTGCCCACTCGCGCTTCCTCACATCCCAGTCGCAGTCGCGGGACCATCACCATCGACATCCCCTGATCTACGACGCGCCAAATCCCCAGCCTTCACGTGGCATCGAAGACCACCCAAAATCGCTCGAGTCGCCTTCCCTGACTTGCGCCCACGCGAGCATCACTGCCTTGATTTGCGACAGTGAACTCGCGAAATCGAACCAACCCCAGCGCGCCGCCTCGAGCTCCACGCGATGACGCGCCTGGCTTTGCACGCGATAGGAGAAATCGCGACGTGCCTCCTGCCCTGCTCGAGTTGAACTCGGCTTCGATTGAATTTGAAAATGGAGAGGCAGCCATTTATTTTATTATGATTTTGAATTCAAAAAGAAAGGGGAACGAAAAGAACGAGCGACATTTTGATTTTGTTTGGCCATTCATTTGATTTATCCTCTTTCGTCCGGTTGCCTGTGAACGAGAGGGGGGTTTAGATTTTTGAGATTTTTGAAGTTTAAGGACGAGCGGCCATTGATTTTTGTTGTTCATTTGAACTGAAATGTTCTCATGGGATTTGTAATGAACGGGGGAGACAAGGGTACGCAACATTGCAGAGAGTAGGTCTGCTTAGAAAACTTAGGGTGGCTGATGTTGACAAATTTTAAAATTTAAAATTCAATTTGAATTCGATTAAATCTCAACGCGTTTACTCACCGTGCGCTCACATATCAACTCCGATAAATACGAAAGTTGAAATCTGATAATAACTCAATATTACGGATCCAATGGAACCGGTTTCGTCGAATTCCGAGACTGCGCCTCGGACGGCTATTTTTAAATATCAGTTGAATGATATAAATTTCAAAACTGAACAATTCACTCCCAAATTCGATTCTGAAGCTTCTATTATCTTCAATATTATCAATACGAATTTTAAAAGCGTTCGAAATATTTTTCTTCAACTTAAAATTGAAGATTCAAATTTTTATTCAGCATTCAATCGATTAAATTTTAAAGTTTAATCGCAAATTTCAAAGTTATATCGGGGATTCAAATTAAATCATCGTTCAAATATTTAAAATAAATTAAATATTCTCAATTTAATTTGTTCGAAATTCTGGGTCGTTACAACGGGAGTCAGGGCTACGTAAATACCTCATACAGAAACGTCGCTAAACCATCCTACTTCACTCTGGAATCTTGTGACGACCGCCCATGACCCCTGCACTGAACCTAGAGATAGTGCGCTGTAAAGTGTGCCAGGCGACCATGGACGATTGCCAGGGTAAATTAAAACAACAGAATCTATCGTATTACTCACAGCGCATGGACAAAATACAATAGAACATATATATAGTGAAGCTTCACAGAATAGAATCTCATCAATAAACTTCATAATAGTTGAATATAAACATCTGAATAGTCAATACATCAAGCCTCACTACATAACACTCAGAGAATTGACACAAAGCAGCGGAACATCCAGTACATATAGTAAGAAAATAATATGCAAGCCTCCAGCTCGTCTTCGACATCAGCATCGTGGGAAGCAAGAACAGTACCTGTCACCTGCTACCTAGTCTGCCCGTCCCAAAATGGACGAACAGCCCAAGGCAATAAGAGTTAAAACATAAAGCCTTGAGTCAGACAACAGTCTTAGTGAGCGGTAAATTAACTAACAACATACCAAAAGAGCATAAAGGAAAAGGAATAGGAATACAACCCTCCCACTCCACCTCTTTCTACAGTGATAGCCCCCAGACACACACTAAGTAGAAGCAAACATAGCAAAGCATACAATTTAAAGTAAAGCAATTATCACTTGAGTCAAGGGCGATGTTTTCCAAGTACAAACCCCCAAGGCCTAAACCAAGATCAGATAAGCACCCAGAAAACACTGCTCTTGAGTCCGAATGACGATACAACCAAACATTCATGACTCTGGCTATCACTGTTATCATTGCTTCGATATCATCGTTAATTGAATGACCGGCTCATTCTTTCATCCGTCCGTCAAGGGCTAATGGAAACCCCGGTTCTAGACATAACTCTGCACGTCATCGTGATCCGTGCCTAGGACTATCGAATCTGCCCAGAGTACTTGACTACCCAATCAGTAGCCTTTAGGGACTATCGAATCTGCCCAACGTACTCTTGCTTTGAGCATGCTAGAACCTTCAACAACGATGAGATCTCAGCCTTCTAGTCATCCTCCTCGATGACTATTTCCATACTAACTCAAGCGCCTCTCGAGCAAACCATTATCCTCAAACTCGAACATTTCACCGAGTTATCAACATGCTTGGAATGATCCCGTCTGGATTAGACCAAGGCTATCTCATATCATGCTTCGCCTCATCATCATAGCAAGGCTTCATCTCAACATCATCATCAAATCTATCCATATGAGCTTCCTCATCCGCCACATATGCCACAAGCAGCTTTCCCAATTCAAGAGTCTTTCCCTTAGCTTTTGAATCATCTTCGGTCTAAATCAAATCATCAATCATCTAATTCATAGCAATCAATCAAGTCAAACATTAATCCAAGTAAACAAGCATTCAAATATGATCTAAATAGACAATTATAACAATAATGGCAATTTCGTAATTAAAGAGTCAAAAGTCCAACAAGCATGAAAACATGAGCAATGTCTCTATAATCTTGATGAATGAACTTGCATAAGTTAACATGTAGTAAAATGGATATCAAATCATCACGGACAATGGATCTATATGGATCTACACATATGATTAGGAAAATGCATGGAAATCTCTACTTTAACATCAAATCAAGCCAATGATCCGATATACTCCTTTGGATCTGTGTGAGAGATAATCACCACTCACCAAATCACCTAAACAACCCAAAAGCAACACACTTCAGATCTGGACAGCGAAGGATCTAACTCGATCTATCACAAATCCGCTTCAAACGATGAAATCTCTCTTCGAAGAATGTAGATCTTCAATCTAAGCTCTTCGATCTTCAATTTGATCTTCAACTTAGATGGATGGAATCACTAGATTAGAGTGGAGAAAAGAAGTGAAGAAGTGTAGAAGTCGAGCTCTTAAAATGGCAGCATTTGTGGTTTTCGGTATTGGCAGAGAGTATGACAATATCTGATCCCGGTCTCTTTAACAACCAAACGTTTGTTTCACACCGTGGTCATTTTTATAAAATCACTTTTATAATCATTTCAAACAGTTCATACTTCATATCAAAATATCATATCATTTCAAACCTATATCACTTCCGAAATCATATTCGCTTCTAAAATCGTAGCCACAAAATAGTTTAAACCTTCATATCAAAATATTCGCATTTAAATCCATTAGATTTAAATCATAACAGTTCCAACTTAAACAGTTTAAATATTGAAAATAGTTATATATATATATATATGTGTGTGTGTGTGTGTGTGTGTGTGTGTGTGTGTGTGTATATATATATATATTGAAATAGTTATAAATTAAAAATAGTTTATATTTAAAAAGAGGTTATAGATTAAAAATAGTTTATATACTAAAATAGTTTATATATTAAAATACTTTATATAAGTAAAATAGTTTCCTCCAATTTCACCAATCGATTCAAACCAACTAAATTTCCAAAACATGAAATTTTTAAAATTCTAAATTTACACATACATAAAAATAACATTTATATATTATTATTATATTTTTTTCAATATTTATTAAATCCATATATATCCTCAAACTTTTGAAATAATTTTCCAAAAATAGACCAATGGTGTCCGTATAAAATTATGGTCAAGTGATACGGATATTTATCATTTTAATCCGCAATTTAAGTTTAATATTTATGGGTATATATCATTTCAACCCACAATTCCAAAATTTCAAAATCAATGAAAATCGCTTGGGTTTATCATTTCAACCCATAACGATTTTCCCCTAATCTATAAGATCGTTCGGGTATGTATCATTTCAATCCATAGGGAATTTCTAAACTAACAGGGAACTGGCAGAGTGATAACAAATATGATAATAATATAACATATCAACAACACGCATATATCATTAGTAATAAATTTAAATATAATATATACAACAGGTTATGGTATCATATGTCATAGGTAAACAATGTAGATAATGGCATATCATATTTAACAATTAAATAACTTAACAATTCAAATTTAACAGCATATTTCAATCGTCGTTTCAAGTGAATTAAATTTACCGAATATAAGAATGTAATCGTGGGTGATTACTCACCTTTCAAGGCTAGAGAAATTAGACAACACGACAAGCTACGAATTGAATCACGAACTCGACAATCGACTAATTTAAATGACAAATCTCAAAGTAAAGCAAGGTAAACAAGGATTCGACGAACAAGGCTGATAATAAGGAATCGATGAAACAAATCAGAATCAGCTTGATATAATTGACACGAAATGTATATTATATAATTATTTTCCTTAAAACCAATATTCAAATTAAAAATACATATTTAGAATGACATATCTATATATTACATTTAAATTTAAAATCAAAACATATACTTTTCTCAAAATTCTTGTTTTTTTTTAACCCATATTTTTTTTTTCAAAGATTTCCAAATATTAACATAGATACCCTTCAGACAAAATATATTAAATATCAACTTAAAATTTATATGTATGAAATATATATATAATCATTTGTATTTAAAATATCAAGTGTACATTATAATATATGTAGGTAATATATATGCAAACATGTAAGAAAACTCAAATATATGCCTGGATAGAGAATAACAAATATGTATATAATATATATAATACTTCCTTTATAATATGATATACTGTAAACATATATATTTCTTTTATAATATAATATACTGCAAACATATGTGCTTCTTTTATAATATACGTACTGTAAACATCTATATACCTTAACATATAATATAATATATACCTTCATATATATGCAAGAATGAGAAGAGCTGCAAGGTGGAAATTGATCAGGGAAGAAAGCCAACTGGGTTCGGTGTCCAAAGGGTTTGCAAGGAAAACCATGCAAACGAGTAGAGCAAGCAAGCAGGAGGCAAACTGGTTTCAGATCGAGGCGGACGTGGGCTATTGTGTGGTCGGAAGAGGAAGGCAAGCGAAGGCAATTGTCGGGTAAGGCATGGGTGCGAGGAGGGACGTAGGTGGTCAGAGGCGGGGGTGCCAAGCTTGCACATAAAGAGAGGAGGTTGATGGGTGGAGCTGCTGTGCGTTTGATGATGAGGCGGTGGGAGCTGGATTGGGCGGCGAGTGGATTGTTGTCACGGTGGAGCTGACGTGGCAGGCAAGCACGGCTGATGTGGGGATCTCGAAATCAAGACGGGGCTAGGTGTTTGCTGCTGGGTTCAGTTTCAAGTGGAGGAGGGGCTTTTCGGCCTGGAGCTGCTGGGTGGGGTCGCTGCTGCGTGGCAGCAGCGGTTGCTAAGGCTGAGGTCGCTTGGTTGCATGTGGAGCTTCGGCAGGGAGGAGGGTGACGTGGCCGATGGGGTGTGGTGATGCGTTCAGGTGGGAAAGTACTTCTTTTTTCTTTTTCTTTTTTTTTTTATAAATGAAGAGCTGCACGTGAAGGGGTGGAAATCGGCAATGGTTGTGGCGGAGGCGGAGCAGTGGATTATCATGAAGGGGATGCCGCTTTGATGTGGTGGTGAGGTTCATGGAGGCGGGTCTGGTGGAGCTGCAGTCTCGGTTGCAGGTGGTTGCGAGACGATGTGGTGGTGGGTTCGAAACAATACGAACAGCAGGTTTCAAATATAAAAACTATACATATTATATTATATTATTCTTCAAAGGTAATTGAACGAAAAGAAAAGAGAAGAGGAGCAGATTGTTTCAGAAATATACAAACTTGCCTTATATATTTTGAAACCAGCGAATGTAAAATTAACGATGGGAATGACAAAGGTCAGATATTGATTTCTGAAAATATTAAAGACAATTGGCTTTTTAAATCTCAATAGGTAAACCAATGAAAGGCCACAGGGAAGTTAAAGGTAAAATTTTGATACTGGCTAATTGTTTTGCCGATTTTGCCGCGTATCACACGTCGAATTATAGAAATGAATATACTGCCGAGATCAGCGCGACGAGACGAACAAAACGGTACACGGATATCAGTGATACGATCATCCTATCAAAAGTCGATATTTCGCTACTATACTGATGCAAATTCGTCGAAAATAAGATAAACGGGGCTGTAGAAGTCCAAATTTGACGAAACGAATTATGACTCTCACTCAGAAA
Source organism: Allium fistulosum (assembly GCA_030737815.1). Taxonomy (NCBI): domain Eukaryota; kingdom Viridiplantae; phylum Streptophyta; class Magnoliopsida; order Asparagales; family Amaryllidaceae; genus Allium; species Allium fistulosum. The sequence goes on from CM060907.1 coordinate 367,518,614, forward strand.
ATAATTTACATTTTTGTTATATAAAAATATTCAGGTTTCGAAAATATTTAATTTCCATCTAATTAACTGATTTTTTAACTTGAAATTGAAAACTACACGACAGAGCCAACTTTTATATTTTCCAATGAAAATCTGTTATTTGCTATGTTTAAATAAACGTACTACAATTATCAAATTTTCATTTCAAAATTTTATTATTTATTTTTCACGAAAAATTCATTAAATTACGTTATAAAAATTGTTAAAATTTACCGGTCGTTACAAACACCGCTTTTGCCAGGTACTTTTCATTTTTTTTAGTCTAAATTACGTTTGCACCAAACTTCTTTTACTATTTAAAGACATAGTACATCGATTTCTTGAAACCCTTCCATTTGTTATTGAGTATGTATTTGGTATTTTTCATTCTCATGGAGTAAGTGGCAAATTCCTTAAGTCTGCAATCAACTCGTTAATTTTGCAGTATTTTGAACAAATTTCTATTGAATTCTAGCATTTTTTTTTCATTGTTATAATGTAATGGAAGAAAAATAAGTTACAATCTCTTTAGCGGTCATGGCTGTGAATTTTCTTTCTTTTAGGCATTCAACAAATTGCCTTGTAGCAATTAACACATACGTTAAACTCTAGATCGTGTATTTGCTTTGATTCTTGTGGCTCCTTCTATATTTGTACCTTTGCTTTCATTGAAGCAAAAAGAGATGATGGGCATGGGTACAAATGATAACTAGGAAGACTACGATTCAAACTCAACGTCTACCAAGAGATTATTATTCCAAAACATTGGGGCGGTATTGTTCACATATGTAAGGCTACTTGTATTGATTTGGAGGACATTTAGAAGAATTTGTTATTTGATATTCTACGTTCACACCAAAACTGCATGTTTTATACTGCAGTTAGCTTTTGCTCACATGATGATAGGTACAAACTGCTAAAGAGAATTGACCATCTGCTTTAGATTGAAAATGGTTAGAAAATCTAGTTGTCTGTATCAATTGATAAGTTTTAGCAGACTTTTGAACTATAAGACATGCTAATATGCACAAATTTATATAAACCATATTAAGTTTTTTGATCATAATCAGCTGATCCAGTCCCACTGTTGAAGCTGTATGTTTTAAAATCTGATGCATTATTTATTATTTCTTTAAGATTGCCAAAGTTGGCACTTCATTTGTCTTAATCCACTTTGAAATTATCAAACTGGTTTATGCTTGGTTTATAGGTGCGATTGATCATTTATAAGCTAGGTCTATCTGCAGTTTAATTTACTTGGTATGGCTCTGGATAATTGAGCAATGATCTACTAAAAGGTCACATCAAGGTTAGTTTTCCTACTTACGGTACATTCTTCGATTATCAACTTGAAGAAACACTATGTTTAAGTACTCGTTGGCACTGTATATGCAACTTTTCATGTTTATACCAGTGATAATCAAATTTAGCAATATTTTGTCTACTGTTTTCAAATTTAGTTGTATATTCTTTATTGTTTTTGCATTAGCTAACAATTGCACATTTCATCATCTTGCTTAGCTAACCATTTCTTAGAATGAACACTGCATGTTTTACAATGTATTTGTGTTGCCTCAAAATATTTAACTTCTTAAAGACTGCAAATAAGTTCGTTAATTTTACCTCTAATGAATTTCATGCAGATAAGTGAATTGATTATATCATATCATTAATGCATTAGCCATTAAGAGTAAAAGAGTGGAAAATGACGTTATTAGAGTACATATTATCTCTACTTGCTGCCACTACTTTAGAAATTGCTACACCATCACCTGGAAGACTGGATGAGATGAAATTTCCTAGTACGTATCTATATTTATGCTATGATAATATTAATCTCTAACATAACAAGATCATAATATTTATTATTTTATTTGAGTAAGAATATATTTTATTACGTGCATAGCACATGTGTACAAATTCACTTATCATCACCTCCTTTTTTTCTACTCTTTGCACATGCATTAATGGCCCACTTTACACCCACACCACACAAAGAGCATGACCACTACCCCCACTAACTTTATACATGCATTAAAAAAAATTTATTTATGGTAGTTAGTTTTGTTAGTAATTAGATATATATACATATGCTAATGAACCTCTTGAACCACAATGAGCATTTTGATCAATTCCTAATAGAATACTACAATGCTTGTCAACTGACTCTCTTTCAAACTATTTTTTATTATGGTATTTATGTTCTATCCATTAAGAATAAATTGAATGAACAACTTTGTTTAGTAATTATAGTTGTTCTTGGTGATATTTAGAATGTATATGATATAGGCATGAATAATAAAGTTATTCATAATGCAGTACGTGAAGCTTTTAGGAACAGCAGAAAGAAAAAAAGGAAGTCCAAAAGACAATAGAAGAGGAAGAACAGAAGAGACTTGCTTGTACTCAGAAAGAACCATGTGCTTGAAGGAAGTGCAATATTTATTTATGTATATGCTATAAATCTCTTTTCTAGAACAAAATGCAATTTGATCACCCTTTTGTTCAGGAAAAGGAAGTAAGAAAGCATTATGCATCTTATATGGTAGAACATCTATGGCCTGTAAAGGAAGGAAATAGCAGATAATTTGTTAATTGTTGCATTGTAATAAATTAAACAAACATCTTATATTGTATGATTTTGTACATGGTGCAAAATATAATCAGTAGGTGTTTAAAACCAAAAAAAATTAGAGTTCAATTTTCCCTATTTCTAAAATATATTTCAAAGATGACTATGTAGAAAACTAAAATGGCTAGTGATGTAGTATACATGGAATGTAATACGATAATTGATTGTACATTGATGAGAAGCTAGTATTTATTGCCAACATAACTTCTATCATGTTTATGCTAAAAATAAAACTATATGGATACATCATGGTAAAAAGAAATTTTGAAACAATATTTTGTTTGGCTCCATAATCTTTAGTGAGTTCACATACCGCATAGTAAAATAATACAAGGGCAAACAGTCGGGTCGATGAACCAGTGCCCCTCAATAATAGCTTCCCTTGCATTCAGTGATGGGTGATTATAAATGATCTACTGTTAATGTTGTTTATACGCACTCAGTTGCACACTGTAAATTAAACCGTTGTCTTGAAAGTGGTCACGCACCCTGCTTGCAGCCTTGCTTTCGTGCGTCCCTGCCTTGGGCTTTGAATTAGTTTCACACTTTTCCCCTATGCCTTGAATTTGTTTCGCACGTCCCCTTTTATGCCTTATTTTCTTTGAATGCATCTGGTGTGCACGTCCCATGCCTTGTTTTCTTGCAAGCTTTAGGAAAACATCCTTTATTTGTGCTTATTAGAAATCTGAAGCAGTTTTAATATTTGGAAGTAAAATGCTTTTCTTGATTTTCAAAATTGTACAAGATGATGGTAATATTTGATTTGTATTACAGCTTTTCTCAATATGAAATACAAACTGTACAAACCGGTATTTATACTAGTTTGGGCTAAGCCCAATAGCCTATAAGGTAAAGAGTTGCGGATTGCTATTGTAGACCGTTGGATGATATTTGATCTGATGGCTTGTATTCTTTGTGATAAGGATTGTGCTTTACAATAACAAAGTAACGGTTCACTTTGTATCTCTTAACACTCCCCCGCAAACCCTAGTTCCTCTAGGGTTTGAGAAATAATGGCGGCACGAGTGATAACGCTGATTTGTGCCCTTCGAAGGTTGAGAAATGGCAAGGGAGATTTGATGCTTCTCTCGATCTTCTTCTTTTGCAAGTTTTTGAGTAAGATCTCCAGAACTTGTGGAAGATTTGTCAGATCTGATTTCACAGCTACCTACTCCGAGCTTTTCTCTGAGTCTGATGAAGTTAGGCTTGGACAAAGGCTTAGTTAGGGTATCTGCTATCTGGTAAGTAGATGGTAAGTGTTGAATGCTGAGATTTCCCTTGTTAACTTGCTCTCGTACAAAGTACATGTCTAATTCCATGTGCTTTGTGCGTGAGTGAAGTATTGGATTGGCTGTGAGATGAACTGTACTGAGATTATCACACCATATGATAGATTTTCTGTTGAGCTTTACTTGTAGTTCCTTAAGTAGAGATTCGATCCACATGACTTCTGCAGTAGCGTTAGCTACACTTCTGTATTCAGCTTCACTGCTGGATCTTGCTACTGTAGTTTGTTTTTTTGAGCTCCACGATACTGGATTGTCACCAAGAAATATGCAGTATCCACTTGTTGATCTTCTATCATCAGGGTCATTTGCCCAGTCTGAGTCTGCATATCCTGTTATTTGTAGATTATTGCTTGCTTTCATGATTAATCCCATGTTTAATGTGCCTTTTAAATATCTTAATATCCTTTTTACCAATTTCCAGTGTTCATCAGTAGGTTGTTGCATGAATTGACTGGCTTTGTTGACACTGAAGGTGATTTCTGGTCTAGTAATAGTCACATATTGTAGTGCACTAACTATGCTTCTGTATTGAGTGTCATTTGATATAGCTTCTCCCTTATATTTTGATAACTGGCTGTTTGTGATCATGGGTGTGGAAATAGGATTGGCTTTGTCCATCTTTGCTTTGAGCAGAATTTCCTCAATATATTTTTTCTGATTTAATTGAATGATGTTATCTGATGTTCTCTTCGCTTCAATGCCCAGGAAGTAGTTAAGTGTGCCCAAGTCTTTTACAGAGAATTCATTATCTAGATGTTTGACTAGGTTGTTGATTTCTTCATTACTGCTTCCTGTAATAATAAAATCATCTACATATATAAGAACATATGTTATAGAGTTGTTATGAAATTTAGTAAACAAAGAGATATCAGATTTTGTTGAGTTGTAGTTGAGACTCATGAGAGTGGTTTTCAGTTTTTCAAACCACACTCTTGGGGCTTGCTTTAGACCATAGATAGCTTTGTTTAGCTTGCACACAAGTTCTCCTTGTTTTTGAAAGCCTTGAGGTTGTTCCATGTAGACTTCCTCCTGCAAAATACCATTTAAGAAAGCATTATTGATGTCAATTTGTCTGATGGTCCAGTTTTTATGTAAGGCAATAGTTATAACTGTTCTTATAGTTGTGGGCTTCACAACAGGTGAAAAGGTTTCATTGAAATCAAACCCACTCTGTTGCGAGTAACCCTTTGCAACCAATCTTTCCTTATACCTTGAAACTGTACCATCAGCATTTCTTTTGAGTCTAAAGGTCCATTTGCATCCCACTATATTTTTATCTCTTGGTGGTTTGACAAGAGACCAAGTTTTATTTTTTATCAAGGCATTATATTCCTCTATCATAGCATTCTTCCAGTTGTTGTTTTCTAATGCTTGATGAAAATTACTTGGTTCTTCTAGATCTAGAGTGGTATTGTAAATCTTTGGTTTAAAAATACCACTCTTTGATCTAGTTACCATGGGATGCCCAGGTTTTTCAGAAGTTTCACAGATAGTTTCAGTTGTACCTTGATTAGTATTTTGCAAGTGAGTTGAATTTTCACTTACCTCTGGTTGAGATGGTTGAACAGGTGTAGAGGATTCACTTACCTCTGGTCCAGTTTTGGACAATAAGTGTTGTGAGTCTGGGCTGCTTTCCAGGCTTTTGCTGTTGTTTTGATTTCTTATTGGAGCAGTCTGTTCTGCTATGATTGGGATGGCAGGTATGCAATCTTTTGAATTATATACCTTATTTGTAGTTCTTATGGTTTTCTCTTTAAAAGGAAAAACCTTTTCATTGAATACTACATGTCTAGAGATAATAATTTTTCCATGTTCATTTAGACATTTATAGCCCCTTTGGTTTGGTGCATACCCAATAAATGTACAGGGTGCAGATCTAAAGTTGAGTTTGTGTGTGTTATATGGCCTAAGACATGGGAAACATAAACACCCAAAGGTTTTTAAGAATTTGTAATCTGGCTTTATATTAAACAGTACCTCTAAGGGACATTTTAAATTAAGTGTTTTGGTAGGTAATCTGTTTATCAGATACACAGAAGTAGCAAAGGCTTCAGACCAGAATTTTTGAGACATATGAGCCTGAGCTAATAAAGTTAGGCCAGTTTCCACTATTTGCCTATGTCTTCTTTCTATTATACCATTCTGTTCAGATGTATGGGGACAAGTGATTCTATGAAAAATCCCTTTTTCTTTAAAAAAGTCTTTTAAAGGCAAAAATTCAGTGCCACCATCAGTTTGAAAAACCTTAAGCTGGTTACTAGTTTGTTTTTCTGATAAAGTGATAAATTGTTTTACAACACTGGCAGTTTCAGCCTTTGATTTTAGAAAATATATCCAAACATGTTTAGAGTAAGCATCAATAAATGATATATAATACTTGTATCCATAATCAGCTGTTATGGGTGCAGGACCCCATAAGTCAGCTGCCACTAAATCAAGTGGTCTGTGATACATAGTTTCAGAATTGGGAAAGGGTTGTTTGTGACTCTTTCCCATTTGACAGTGTGTGCAGACATATGGTGAAATATTATTTGTAAAAGAAACATTATTATTTTTCAACACATGCTTGACTATATTAATATCTGGATGACCAAGTTTACTGTGCCACAAATCAAGTACAGCAGTGTTTCTACATTCAGAATTATTACACCATGTTTCAATATCAGGGTTTCCTGGTTTGTCCAAACAGAATTTGTATAGCCCTTTATGTAATCTACCCTGCAAAAGCATTTGTCTAGTGTTAATGTCTCTAACAGTGCAGTGATTAGGGTAAAATTCAAAGAATACTTTATTGTCTTTAGCAAATGTTGACACACTTAATAAATTCTTTTTTATTTGTGGGGCTCTTAGCAAGTTATTCAGATACAGCTTTCTTTTTCCCATGATGTATGATTTACCAGTGTGTGTTATTGCTATAGACTTACCATTGCCCATATGTATAGAGTTCATACCTTTGTATTCTTTGTTTCCAAGATTTAAGTTGCTCAGATTGTTTGTGATGTGATCTGTTTCCCCAGAGTCAGGATACCAGTCCTCGTTATTCATGCCTTCAGATGTTTCAAAATCTCTTTTTTCTGAATTTTGCCCATCTGTGTCATTTTGGCCTTGTGCTATGTTTGCATTTGGGTTTCTTTGACTGTTGTTGTTCTGACCTGGAACATAGTTTAGGTTCAATCTGAAGTAGCACTTAGCTGCTGTGTGCCCAGTTCTCTCACATATTTGGCATTTAGGTTTGAAGTTGTTATTCCATCTGCCTCTTCCTCTGCTACGACCAGATCTGCCACCACCTCTTTGACTTTGTTGCTCATTCCTATTATAGCTGTTTGTTCCTCTTCCTTTTGCAACAAAGTTAACATTCAGTTCTGCTTCTTGAGGTTTATTGATTCCCAGTCTGGCTTCATGTGCTAGTAGAATTGAGTGTACTTCATCAATGGATGGTTGATTCCTTTTTGAGGTGAGTACAGCCACAACAGACTCATATTCTGTTGGTAGGCCACTTAGTATTATCATGAGATGATCTGATGATGATATTCTGTTATTTGTAGAGGCCAGTAAATCACATATATTTTTGATTTTTGATAAGTAGTCCCTCATATTAAGATCGTCTTTCTTGATGTTGTGTAATTGCTTCTTGTAGAACAGAACCTTTGCTGAAGATTGAGTATTGAATACTCTTTCAATAGTTAACCATATTTCATGAGCATTTTGACAGTCGATGACATCTGATAATAGTTTTGTATCAATAGATGATAGCAGCCATGAGCAGATTAACCTATCTTGTCTGAAATATTTTGCATACTCATCATTGCTTATTGTTTTGTCATCTTTAGTGATGAAAGCAGGTGGTGCTTGAATGGTGCCAAGAATGTATTCTTCAAGGCCATACCCTTGCAGTGCTGTTTTGACTTGCAATTTCCATAGCAGATAGTTGTCAGTATTGAGACGGGCTGTGACTAATTGGTTATGTGGGCTAATAACAGTTCTGATGAGACTTTTGGCAGTGGTCTGGGTTTCCTGTGACCCATCGCCAATATTTGAGGTTGCTGAGTTCAGATCTTGTGCCATGATACTGATGATGACCAAGATAGTGGTTCTTGAATGAGAAAGCTTTCAAGAACAGAAGGTACTTCACTTCTTGCAGCCAAATCAACTGATGGCGAGGCAAGTATTGAGGAATTTGAACAAACAGTGGCTTACAGGCTTTTCTTTTTCAGAGAGGAAAGGTATGTGCCGTCACCAGAATTTGAATTTCTTCAATCTTGAATGAAATTTGAATTTCTTGGATAGCGGTGATAGCTTTCTTCCTTTTTCTTTGCTTGGTAAGTTACTGTATACCTAGATGATGAGTTTTTTTCTGATGGGTGAGACAAGCAAAAGGAAAATTTGGTGGGATAGGTGATAGCCAATGATGCTTTGAAGCTATGGCTCTGATACCATATTAGAAATCTGAAGCAGTTTTAATATTTGGAAGTAAAATGCTTTTCTTGATTTTCAAAATTGTACAAGATGATGGTAATATTTGATTTGTATTACAGCTTTTCTCAATATGAAATACAAACTGTACAAACCGGTATTTATACTAGTTTGGGCTAAGCCCAATAGCCTATAAGGTAAAGAGTTGCGGATTGCTATTGTAGACCGTTGGATGATATTTGACCTGATGGCTTGTATTCTTTGTGATAAGGATTGTGCTTTACAATAACAAAGTAACGGTTCACTTTGTATCTCTTAACAGTGCTTGTGCTTTGTCTGGTTGCTTGAAATATGGTCATACTCCCATGCCTATTGCTATGAATTCATATGTCCCTGTCCCTTTTTATTTTGCCTCATTGAGTTGTATGCCTTCATTTCCCCGTTGCCTTGAGATGTATACACCATGATTTGTCCTATGCCTTGAAAAATGCTCACGCACCCTAGCTTTGATACAGAGTATGAGATCTGTTTGGTAAATTGTAAAATGATCAAATATTATAAATGTTGAGGTGGTGAACATATTTTTGTGCAAAAATGATTAAAATAACTGAAGCTGATGTGCTAAAAAGGGTTGAAATTGGTGCAACTAAATTCATTGTAAGACTTCAATTATATGCGAGTACTTGTGATCTCCAAGAAAAATTGAGTATGTTTGGCCACATAAATAAGTAAATAAATTAGAGAGAATGTTTGGCTTATGAACTGGTGGACATGATACATTATTTTCATTCCCTTGATATTTTATCATTGAATTTTTATAGGATGGCGACTCCATGCAAAAAAATGAGATATACAATAATATATAAACGCATAGATGGTCCAGTATATCAAGAGAAGGAAATACAAACTATTCTCGGTGTATGTGAATCAGCGAATGCAGGCATACATTTTTTAAACTGAGGCCAGTGGTCAAACAACTGAGGCCACTATGGCCTCAGTTTAAACTGAGGCCATGTTTGCCTCAATTTAAGGCTGAGGCCACTGTGGCTTCAATTTAAACTGAGGTCTTGTTGTCCGCCTTATTTTTAAACGAGTGGGAAATTCTGGTGAAGTGTATATTTCAAGTATTGCTAAATACATGTGCATAACTGTTTTAGATATTCAGTGCTATCGAAGAAAAGAAATGCCTTTAATGTCTGCTAATCAAAAAAAATTAAAAAACCAAATCGGTTCTGGATTTTACCACCTCAAAAATCCAAACATGTCATTGCATATATGAAATACTTAATTTCAAATTATCATTCTTGCATATTTGCTTGTTTTATTTAATATCCTTTTATTGTTAAATCATGTGCTATCACCTTGATTACTATTTGTCATTCTTTTTTGTATAAATTTCAATTTAATATGATACTGAATGCATGTAGGTACATATAGAAGAAGCAGAAGAAAAGAGAAAATTGGATGGTAGTTCTAGTGGTAATGGTAAAGTAGAAGATCTTTTAAATGATATAATCGCGAAAGTTTTTGGTTCCGATAGAAAGAAAAATTATTGTCGAGCAGTTAGTTCTACTTCTTCTTTGAAACAAGTAAAGATGAATCAACCGGTAAAAGCTATAGTTGAAAAATGGCAAGCCGTGGATTTGTCTGTTTGGAAATTGGAGGCTTCGTTATATGGCCAGAGTTTCGTATTCGGTATTTGTAGACTTTAACTATGTCTTACCTTTTGTTATTGCAATTGGTATTAGTATGGAATTGGTAAACTATGTATTGATAACTTAATTATATATTAAACTTCTCTTTTGTTAATTGATACTCTGTTTTATTACTGATTATGAATATTGTTTATTGATATTAATTGGGTTATTATTAGCTAAATTAAGATAATATTTCATATCAAATATAGTCTATATTATATCTTTTAACATTAAAAACCATTATATCTTTCAACATTCACATTACTAATAAGTGTTTATTTGTTTGTATTTATTTGTAACGCTCATAAGTGTTGGAAGATATATTTCCAACGTTTATAAGCGTTGGAAGACCTTTTTCCCAATGCTTATAAGCGTTGGAAGATATTATTTCCCAACGCTTATAAGCGTTGGCAAAAAATCTTCCAACGCTTATAAGCGTTGCAAATAAATGTGTACGCCCATATAGCGACATATATAAGTGTTACTGAAATTCTTGACAATGCTTATACTCATTGGGAATCCTCTTTTTTGGTGTAGTGTACCCGGGAAAACAAAGATAGCGAAGTGGATAATTGTGTTGTTAAAGAAGAATTCATATGGAACATTGCAATACAAATCCAAGAAACTGGCAGTCATAGAAAATCTGAATTAAATATCTCCCCCATGGTTTCGAAGAACCCCACTTATGTGAAGAAGCACGAGTCAACAACAAATCCAAGAAAAACAACTACCGGTCCTCCTAAAAGAGCTACAAGGAGCACTTCCGTGGGAAATGAATATTATGACATGGAATATTAGAGGTATGAATACCGATGACAAAGTTAGTCAGGTATTCGCACTTCTAACATCTCACAAGCTTACACTTTTAAGCTTAGTTGAGACAAGTTAAATACAATTAGTATAGATAAACTACAACTAAAATTACCTATATGGAATATATTACATAATAATGATGTTGTAGCGAAGGTCGCATATCAATTCTATTGGACAGCTCTGTTTCGTCTTATGATGTGCTCAGTACATCATAGCAGCATGTAACAATGTTACTATCTAATAAAGGAGGCCTGCAATGTTATTGTACTTGTGTGTATGCTAGTAATTCCTTTTCGAAGCGACAGAAATTATGGGATATGCTTTGCCTCGACGCCTCTACCATAGGGTCTTCATGGCTCATAATGGGGGATTTCAATAATGCGCTTAACCCGAAGGATAAGAAGGGATGATTACCAATCCCTTTTTCCTATTTGAATACATTTAAAAATTGTCTATTTAAATGTGGTTTGGTTGAATCTTATTTACAAGGATGCAAATACATTTGGCGACGCAGAGGAATTGCAATAAACATAGACAAAGTGCTCGTCAACTATGAGTTTATGTCTATGTTCCCACAACTCAGTTTTAGCAAACACCATCAACAACAAAAAAGAGCTCCCTTCAGATATATTAATAACTAGTGCTACTTACAAGGGTATGATCAGTGTATTATAAAAGGACTTACTGCTTATACATGGGGTGCATCCAGTTATAGACTCATTCATAAAGTAAAGGCAATTAAAAATAAATTGAAAGCCTGGCATAAGTTAAGAGCATAGGACAATATTATTGTTAAACTTCAAAATGATTTTGATGCAGCTTTCTATCAAGCTGACCTAGATCCAGAGAATTTTATTTTATATGGACATATGTACCATCTTGGCCAGAGTCTAAATGGTCAACTATAAAAACAACAGGAGTTTTTGCGACAACAAAGTAAGGTGCTATGGCTATAGAAGGGGACAGTAATACCAAATATTTCTATGCAAAAATGACAATGCGATGGCTTAGAAAAAATATTCAAGCTTTACTCGATGCTCAAGGACATTATATATATGATTGTGATAGAATAAAAGAAGAGGCTATAGCATATTATCAGGCATTATTTAATGGGGACACTAATTTTTTCTTTCCAAATATTACCACCAGAATGCAAATAAATAATATAGGAAAATAATACTTAGCTTCCGCAATCACTATGGATGTAATCAAAGCAGCTCTATTTTCAATTGATGATTCCAAAAGCACGGGCCCGATGGTTTTTCATCCAAATTCTACAAATTACATTGGGACGACTTGCAAGGAAATATTTTCAGTGTTGTATTAGAGAATTTTCAGACTACGAAATTGCCACAGGTATTAAACCATAATTTTATTACTTTAATCCCTAAAACAGATCAGCCTCAGTTGATTTCAGACAGCAGACCAATTGCATGTGCTAATGTACTATATAAAATTATTTCAAAGGTTCTTTGCAATATAATTAAATCGGTTATGCCTTTTTTAATTGAAGAAAATCAATCCTCCTTTATACTAGATAGAAACATTGGAGAAAACGTGTTGCTTGTCCATGAACAAGTGAGGGACTTCTCTAAGCATGGAAGACAAAAAAAGTGTATAAAAATTGATCTACAAAAAGCTTATGATATGGTGAATCGTGAGTTCGTATCCCATATGCTACTTTTATTGGGTTTCCCTACATCTATAATAGAGTTAATCTATGAATGTATCTCAAAGCCTACATTTTCCATTATGATCGATGGGAGACCACAAGGGTTTATCACTTCAAATAGAGGGCTACGACATGGTGACCCGCTATCCTCTTATTTATTTTGTATAGCGATGGAGTTTTTTACGTTATTAATGGAGGAGGGTGTTATTGATGGTAATTTACAGCCTATGTCCAATCTACAGCCTGCCATAACCCATCTCCTATATGATGATGATGTCATGATCTTCTTGTCTGCTATTAAAGAGAATGCTACTTATATGAACCATATTTTTTCTATCATGGAGGAAACTGTCGAATTACAAATAAACCAAACTAAATACCAACTTTTTTCCAACAATGGTGTTATGTACTACTATTTTACATATTACAGAGATTGAATTACCTGTTAAATATCTTGGTGTCCCGTTGACATCGGACTATATCCATGCAATACATTGTTCACCCCTGATAAATAAGATAAGCACTAAATTAGAAGGCAGGGATAGTAATTTATTGACAATAGCAAGAAGAGCAGAATTGATTCACGATACAGTCACCCTTAGTATTGGCTTCTTATATATCACTTACCACAATCAGTATTGAAAAAAATTGACCAACTATGTGCTGATTTCTTTTGGAAGGGCAAATTACATAAGATATCATGGGATATGTTATGCAAGCCTAAACTAGAAGGAGGTGTTGGACTATGGAAGTTTTCAAATCTTAATAAGACTGCTAGGGTTAAGTTGCTTTGGAATTTATTAACAACGGAATCCCTCTGGTCCAGATGGATACGAACCAAATATTTGTCTAAGGCAAACTTTTGGGTATTGCCAATTGACAACAATTACTCCGGTACGATGAAATCGATTTTTAGACAACGTGACCTGGCTGCAAAAATTATAACTCGAGTACTTATCAATGGGGAACACACTGATTTATGGTTTGACCCTGGATAAATCACAAACCCTTGGTGGAACTAATAGGATGGAATAGAGTTCATCTCAGTAACTCCGCAACAAGTAAAGTAAGTCATATTATAAGAGATCGAAAACTACAGCCTCAATTGTTACTAGAGACTAGGGAAGTGTCAGCATATATCATGTAGGTGAAGTTATTTTTCGACCATCCTACCGACTGTTGGAGAATTTTACAACAGGACAAACTTGTGTTTTCTACGGTTTGGAATGAAATCCGACAGCATACAGAAGTCGATGATAATTTTAAATTGATATGGCATGTGACGACCCACCTTTTTGGATGGTTTAAATCAACAATAAATCACATATATGTAACAACCCGCATATTTATCAATTCTATATTTAAATATTTTATTTAAATATTTTATCGTTAGTCGGATGTTAGTCCAAAAAGCTACTTTTTGCATACGGTCAAATTAGGACCCAAGACCACCCCCATTGAGTTCAAAATGACTTTTACGATCTTTTTTAGTGTAAACTTCGATATGTTTGGAGATAGTGAAATTTTCGTCACTTTTCCCGCTTGTGACTTTGGTTTGGACTGCACCTTCTTTAGTTCAGCCCAACCCTCTTCCTCACTTCATTCACCATTTGTTTTAACATTCAAGCTTCATCAAAAATGGTGGTGGGAAGTGGAAATTAAAACTCCAAACTCAAATTCTATTGCAAATCCAAGATTCAACTCCAAATTCAAGTAGAAGATAGTGGATTCAAGCTTTGGATTGCTTCTCCTTGCTTTCAATCTCCATCTTCATCCATTTTAGTGAAAAGGTGAGATTTTTATCTCACATTCTTGCCTATAACCATCTTGGACTGTTGGAAAGGAATTCCTATCACCTTAGCATGCATATTTGCATTTGGTTTGGATTGGATTGGCGAAAAACTCCAATTTTCAGCGTTTTTGGAAAATTTCTGCACCTAGGTCGTTCTGGGCAAGTTAGGTCGCTCTGCCGTTGAAAAGTCGCGCACCACTTAGGTCGTTTCCGACCTTAAATCCTCTCTGCAGTTAGGTCGCTCGCGTGTTATGCCTTAGGTCGTAGGTCGCTCACGAGTTAAGCTATAGGTCGTTTGGCCTCTATGCAGTTAGGTCGCTCGCGTGTTATGCCTTAAGTCGTAGGTCGTTGGACCTTAAGTCGCTCGCCTCTGCTATTTCGTTAGGTCGCTCCGCTCTGGCACTGATAGGTCGCTCGAGTTTAGGTCGTTCCCGACCTTGTTTCTCTCGGCATCACTAGGTCGCGCAGGCCTTAAGTCGTAGGTCGCGTACCCCTATAGGTCGTTGCTTCTATTAGGTCGCTCGACCCTATCCCATGCTCTCTCCAGTTAGGTCGCTTGCCTTCACTAGGTCGTACCATTTTGGACGGGGCGCTGCCCCCTGGACCCCCGCGACCTGACCGGACAGGTCGAACCCCGTAGCAGGGGCGTTTCCCCTGCACCCCCAGCTTGGGGGGTTGGCACCCCCCCTGGACCCCCCTCCGTAGGGGATCTTATCTGAAAAACATTCAACAGAACTTCCACTTTGATGCATTTTGAGCTGATTTCCTTGGATTTTGTTCAAGTCTTCGAATGTGAATTTTTGTGATAGATTGTTTCTACAATCATTTCTGTGATTTGTCACTTTAAAAATATAAAGGTTTCAATACTAGTAGTAAATATCAAAACTCTTTCATCAAAGCGATTTCAACACTATTTTAAATATCAAAAGTTCGTTTTCTCAAACCGATTTCCAATCTACTAGTATATACAAGCCTTTACTTCACTCGGATGAGAAATTGACTTAAACGACTTAGTAAAATGAGTGGTATGAAACGCTTGCGTTCACTTCGTCGGTTAGCTCTTGGACTTGTTCGATTGAACCCTTTTTGTGACAATTTCCTAGTGGAGATCTACAGTTTGTTCGTAAATATTTAAGTTAAGCTAGTGGTTATGGGACATGAAGCTAAACTCATATATTTACTGGCTTAGTGTAATTGACACTTCTATATGATCATGACGATCATTTTTGTGATTTAGCCTAGCGATTGAGCGATGTCTCTTTGTCTGCGAGGGAGACTAGACCCCGCTTTTGTGATGTTTCGCCATCACATATATGGGGTAGCACCCCATGGTCTTCGGGCCATTTCTGTGTGGAAATTTAATGGATAGCTTCCATGAGATAGCTTCTCATTCATGTGTTTACGCGTAGGTGAGTTTTCATGCTCCCATTCATGTGTTAGGCCTCCCCCTTTTTATGTTTTCTCTGGATTTCTGGTGATGATTCCTGGAATTTTGTGCTTTACCAATTTTCATTATTCTCATTGATATGATATCAGTTTATGTGCATTGGTGAATTTATGTGTTATTGACTTGTTATGAATACAAGTTTAGGGTATGATACCCTATTTTATCTTTGAGAAGATTCTTGTGATATTGATTGATCTTTTGTTGATTATCATTTACATACTTATAGTAGTATGTCGTTATGGTTGTTACATGTTCATGCCATATTATTTATCCTATACCTTATCATCTGATATTTATAGCTAGACTGATCCGTTTATTATTTTCTTATAAATAATACTCGGGTCAGACCGAGATGTTACAGGTGCTTCTGCTTGACTTCTCTTCAGGATTATTCTGACTTTTGGCTAACTACATAGATTAGTAGTTTTTGGATGTACACATTTGAGATATAGACTCTATGTTGTGTACCTATTCTTTTGTATAGCACGTGATGCTATTCTTTTGTATTATCGTGGATCTTTCTGACCACTACTCTGATGTTCACTTTCATGTGTTATATATTTATTCATATCTTCTTCCGCCTTTGTGATATGGATGTCTGTGACTGATTTATGTTATGATTATCTCTATGTTTGTTTCCGAAGATTATATATAGCCACCGTGTGATAGCTTTGAGTTTGTATCGGTATGTCGGATTTCCTCCTTAAATGATATGCATTATATTCTATCTGACATATCGGTGCTCGCACAAAGAAGTTACATGGATGGTCGCTCCTCCACAGCCTTATTCTCCGTGCTAATTGACAGCACTACATCGTAGTGTTCTTGGTTAGCGTGGGTATAGAGGTGGGGCGTCACAGATCTAACTCAAACCATTCAAAAGGGAGGATTGTCAATGGGGTAAATAAGAAAATAAGATAAAAGAAGGAAAAAAACACAGAATCTCACAGCAGAATTGAAAAAATATAATAATCAAATAAATAGTTCATGAAGCTGTATTATAATATACATTTGATTACACAAATTTTACAACATAATCATAGTACAATCAACAACATACCAATAATGATGCAGCGGAATAATAATAGTAAATATGATCTAGCAACTCCATCTCCATCTTCAAGGAATAATGTCTCCAAACACTGAAATGCTCAGGCTGACCCGAGCGTAATGAACAGATAAAACACTCGAGTCGGAACTAAAAGTTCTTATGTAAGTTAAATCAGCAACAAGTAAATATGAGTGTAATAGCTTCAGAGATGT
This sequence comes from Allium fistulosum, assembly GCA_030737815.1. NCBI lineage: Eukaryota > Viridiplantae > Streptophyta > Magnoliopsida > Asparagales > Amaryllidaceae > Allium > Allium fistulosum. The sequence goes on from CM060907.1 coordinate 367,535,650, forward strand.
TTACGGGATTTCACATCTCATATCCAGTGCATAACGTGCGTGCAATAACTTAAGAGATGTTACGAGATTTTCCATCTCCTAAGGATTCATTAAACTATCTATATGTAGTAAAATACACTATATATGTAGTGTCTATCAGTAATGTAAAGTATTAAAATAGCATTAAGGCTTTACATTGATCCCCCTTAACACATTTTTAAGCAGGTAGTCTATGCAGGCTTGTAACACAACCAGTAACATCGGTAGCCAGTGAGTCCCCTATATGTACCATGCTAAAACAAAATCGTAGTGGGCGCGAATAAGGAAAAAGGGTATGACAAGGCCGGTGAGGTAATGCCCAAGGTAGGATACTACTAGTTCGGGTCGTAGGGCTGGTAGTAACGCATCGTAGCTACGACCGCCCACTGCGTCCAACACCCCCAAAATCAAATCAAATCAAGTGCACCGATCAAGCCAACATCAATATAGTAATATAGGTTATAACCTCATTTAACCACATTCGCATTTAAAACAATGATTCAAATAAAAACATTCCAACTTTGCACAGTTTGAAACTTATAGAAATAGTTTGAACTGGTTTAAATAGTTTTAAATAGTTTAAAACAGTTTAATATAAAATGGTTCGAGTATTGAAAATGGTTTATATAGTAAAATAGTTTGGAAAATCTAAATAATTGGAATATTAAAAGAATATATTTTTAACAGTTTATATTAAAATAATTTATTTGGAAAACAATATCAAACCATTTCTTTCCATTTCAACAAATCTGGATCCATATCCAAATTTCAAATCAACAAAACTCAATTTCCAATCTTTCAATTCAATTGACTCAATTTCAATTTAGCTTCAAATCAACTTGATTTCAATTTCACTTCGAAATAATTTCAATTTTCGAAACATTCATTTTTAACTTCAAATTCGATTCAATAATCTAATTTAATGATTAAATTTCAATTCGATTCTTATTTTAAACCATTTCAATTTATATCAATTTCATGTCCAATTTCAATTTACCAATTTAAACCACTTAATCAAATTAAACCTCATTGTTCAATTTCAAGATCCAAACTTTAAAATAATTCAATTTCCTAAATTAAAGTCAAATATCAATTATAACCTTACATTTCCAATTTAATTCTTTTAAATAATTTCCTTTAACCAACTTCAATTTCACTTTTCAAAGCTTGAACTAGAAATAATTCAATTCATATAAATCCACAATTTATTTCCTTTAAAACAATATCATTAATCAAAACCCAAATCCAAGAATTTAAAACCATTTAATTTAACCAATCTAGTGTTCGTATATAATTTTCTATCCTATGGCCAAGTGATCATTTATTTCAGTTTTGATTACAGGTATGGATATATATCATTTCAATGCAAATCAAAGTGTCATTGGTATATATCATTTCAACCTATTTCTTAATTTATTCAAAATAATTTAAATAATAGTTTATATGCCATTAAGAAGGAACAGATAATGGAAACAGGTAGAAATTGTACGTATAGAAAAATGAAAATAAAAGACTGTTGGGGTTTATAATAGTATATATATAGACAAAGCTGGATAAGAATGGATGAAACATATCAAATGGGTTGGTGCGCTAACAAAGACCCGAAAAGCCCGTTTTGTTTCTGAAATGAAAGTAGGTCATCCAATATATCGAAATATAGGTTTTCAATATTTTTAAATTCAATGAAGCCAGTTTCAAATCCTAATTCTATTGTATATAGAAGTTAGCTTTTAAAATCAATTTATATTTATTTAAATTACTTTAATTGATTTCTAGGTGTTTCGAGCTCGCATAATCAAACGATAAGCCCGATCGTTACGAAACTTAAAATCCTATAATAATTAATTAAATGAATTATTATTTTAAAATCAATTTAATCACTATTAAATTCAAATTTAAAAGTTAACAATTTCCATCATTTCTGATTACATAGAAAATAATAATATTTTTAAAATTAAATTTTCTACGTTTAAATCTAATATTTAAATATTAAATTAATTTCAACATTAAATTACAATAGAAATAAAACCTAGTCTATAATAATTTAAATTCCAACATTTTCTTTTATTTTGATTTATATGTTCTCATATTAAATCAATAGTTCCTTATGTAATTTATTTATTAACATAAGTTTCCATTTTGTTTCACTCAACTCTACAGTTAACATCTTATAGTGTAATAATTGCAATATTTCAATTACATTAATTTTATTGATTTCCAAATTAATTTCAACTGATTTAATTAATGAGATGATAATAAATCAATTATTACAACTTAGTAATTCATATCTATTAATTCATTGTTTACAACCAAGAGTTATAAATTACTTACCCAAAACTGATTTCCTATTCTGTAATAACCAAATTCAAGTAAATGCATATAATTTCAACATTGATACAATCATTTAATTTAATTCCTTGTTACTTACAATTACTACCATTAATGGAAATCACATTAAACATTAGTCAATTACATCCAATCAACATTGTTAAATTATATTCTGATAATTTTTTTCGTTAATAAATCATAAATTTTAATTTCTTACAATATTGAACTTCAAAATCTAATTTAATTTAATATTTTTAATTTCATTAATAAATCATAAATCTAATTTCTTACAATATTAAACTTCAAAATCTAATTTAAATTCAATATTGAACTTCAAAATCTAATAAATAAGAGGACTCGGTCTCTTTAACAACCAAACATCATTTTTCACACCTGTAGGTTCTTTTACATTTCGAAAACGGTTCACATTTGATATCAAAATATCATATTCACTTCAAAATATCACTTCATTACAAAATACAATATTTACTCAAAATATGTCATTTCACTTGAAAGTACCATTTCAAATTCCAACTTAGGTTATATCCTCATTTAACCACATTCGAATTTAAATCAACGATTTAAATATAAACATTCCAACTTTGCACAATTTGAAACTTATAGAAATAGTTTGAGTTGGTTTAAATAGTTTAAAATAGTTTAAACAGTTTAATATAAAATGGTTCGAGTATTGAAAATGGTTTATATTGTAAAATAGTTTGGAAATTCTAAATAATTGGAATATTAAAAGAATAGATTTTTAATAGTTTATATTAAAATAATATATTTTGAATACAATATCAAATCAAACTGTTTCTTTCTATTTCAACAAATCTGGACCCATGTCCAAATTTCAAATCAATAAAACTCAATTTTTTATCTTTCAGTTCAATTGACTCAATTTCAATTTAGCTTCAAATCAACTTGATTTCAATTCAATTCAAAATAACTTCAATTTTCGAAACATTCATTTTTAACTTCAAATTCAATTCAACAATCCAATTCAATGATTTAAATTTCAATTCGATTTTTTTTAAACCATTTCAATTTATATCAATTTCATGTCCAATTTCAATTTACCGATTTAAACCACTTAATCAAATTAAACCTTATTGTTCAATTTCAAGATCCAAAATTTAAAATAATTCAATTTCCTAAATTAAAGTCAAATATCAATTATAACCTTACATTTCCAATTCAATTCTTTTAAACAATTTCCTTTAACCAATTTCAATTTCACTTTTCAAAGCTTGAATTAGAAATAATTCAATTTATATAAATCCATAATTTATTTCCTTTAAAACAATATCATTTAATCAAAAAGCAAATTCAAGATTTTAAAACCATTTAATTTAACCAATCTGGTGTCCGTATATAATTTTCTACCCTATGGCCAAGTGATCATTTATTTCAATTTTAATTATAGAGATGGATATATATCATTTCAATGCAAATCAAAGTGTCACAGGTATATATCATTTCAACCTATTTCTTAATTTATTCGAAATAACTTAAATAACAGTTTATATGCTTTCAATTAATACACAGGGTGATAACAGGGATATATATAAATAAATAAACATCCAATCATCCAAAATGTCAATAAATAAACATCCATCACAATAAACATCCAAATTAGTACATCACAACAATTAACTAGTTATCAATATCAGGTATTAATTAGCAATTAAATTCAATATTAATTCAAATTAAATTTAAATGACAATTTAAATTACCAAACAGTAATCAATAAAATTCTTATCATATTATAAATTTAATTCAACTATCAGAATGTTTAGTATTATGTGAGTGGTTTAAATCACTCATCTTTGATTTATAGTCGATTTAAAATCCAATAAAAATCCAAAAATTCAAAAGTCTTTGAATTTAACTAAACCAGTTCCATGTTGTCCGGAATTTCGATATGATCCCAATGGAAAAAACTACACGTTAATCAGAGTTCGTATGCAAAAGTTATTCAAGTTACAATAAATATTATTAAAATATTCATTGGTACACATTTAATATTAAAATAATAAACATATAACGTACTGATTTGGCACGAATAGCACCTAGATCGCACGTAACAGCCGCATGCAACGCCTTACAATTTGATCGCACACTACTCTAAGTTTAGACCACCTGAAGCCATGTAACCACCTGCAATCGGAAGATCATCATCTCCTCCACTAACGTCAACCGCCACCGCCACCTAAGTTGATGTCAGTACCGGAATTTGTGCCCCAAAGTTGACGTAGCTGTGACCTTTCGGGGCCAATTCCATTGCATCGCTGCCCCGATCGTCAAATTGAAACCAGATCTAGACTCCCCTTGCCGAGCTCTACCATTTTGCCTCCTCAATTGCGCCAAATGGTCCCCAAATCAAAAGGGCCCAATTTGGACCTAGGATTCCATCGATTCCATAACTTTAACCGTGGTTTCTAGTTGATTGGGCCTCTATTCCAAAAATGAACGCTAGATGCTGACTCCATTCATCGAGAGCTTCGTGATGATATAATAAATGATTGGATTTGAGGAGTTTGGATTTTCGATTTGATTTGGAATTGAAATTAGGGTTTTGAAATGTCTGCCATTGAGAAGGAACAGATAATGGAACAGATAGATAGAAATTATGCATACAGAAAAATGAAAATAAAAGACTATTAGGGTTCATAACAGTATGTATATATATATATATATGCACACAAAGCTGGATAAGAATGGATGGAACAGATCGAATGGGTCAATGCGCTAACAAAGACCCGAAAATCTCGTTTAGTTCCCGAAACGAAAGTAGGTCATCCAATATATCGAAATATAGGTTTTCAATATTTTTAAACTCAATGAAACTAGTTTCAAACCCTAATTTTATTGTATATAGAAGTTAGCTTTTAAAATCAATTTATATTTATTTAAATTTCTTTAATTGATTTCTAGGCGTTTCGAGCTCGCACGATCAACCGATAAGTCCTATGGCTACGAAACTTGAAATCCTATAATAATTCACTATTACGGATCCGATGAAACTAATTTCATTGAAATCCGAGACAGTGCCCAAAAAGGCTAATTTTCACGTTAATTAAAATGAATTATTATTTTAAAATCAATTTAATCACTTTTAAATTCAACTTTAAAAGTTAACAATTTTCATCATTCCCGATTACAGAGAAAATAATAATATTTTTAAAATTAAATTTTCCATGTTAAATTTAATATTTAAATACTAAATTAATTCCAATATTAAATTACAATAGAAATAAAACCTAGTCTATAATAATTTAAATTCCAACATATCTTTTATTTTGATTTACATGTTCTCATATTAAATCAACAGTTCCTTATGTAATTTATTTATTAACATAAGTTTCCATTTTATTTCACTCAACTCTGCAGTTAACATCTTATACCAAAATAATTGCAATATTTCAATTACATTAATTTTATTGATTTCCAAATTAATTTCAACTGATTTAACTAATGAGATGATAATAAATCAATTGTTACAACTTAGAAATTCATATCTATTAATTCATTGTTTACAACCAAGAGTTATAAATTACTTACCCAAAACTGATTTCCTATCCTATAATAACTAATTTCAATTAAATGCATATAATTTCAACATTAATACAATCATTTAATTTAATTCCTTATTACTTACAATTACTACCATTAATGGAAATCACATTAAACAGTTGTCAATTACATCCAATCAACATTGTTAAATTATATTATGATAATTTTTTTCATTAATAAATAATAAATTTTAATTTCTCATAATATTAAACTTCAAAATCTTATTTAATTTAATATTTTTAATTATCAAAAATACAGGTCGTTACATGGTGTAACGAGACAGCTAGGAAATTTTCTTTCACGATGTACATGGCTTATCTACAACACCTAGCTACAGCAGATAGAATGATAAATTGGGGATTACACATTGATTCACAGTGTGTGCTTTGCAATAAATATAATGAAAATCATTAACATCTATTCTCAGGTTGTGAATTTAGTTCTTATCTTGAGAATTCCTTGCTGTTAAAACTGGATCTTCAACCCATAACAGCAAACACGTTGCGGCAACGGATCTCATACCTGAGGGGTAGCTTCGGCAAGCAATCAGCTGTATAAGTTCTAGCTTTCATTGTGGTATCAACTTTAACACATCATACTTGGTTAGAAAGAGTCCGACGACGATTTGAAAAGAAGATATGCTCAGTGGAACAAAGATTCAAACTAGTGGAAATTGATGTTCGATTACAACTTGTTCGACGATTTCACCATACGAGAGTCTCAATGGCAGAGAGAGAAGCTTTTGAGATGAGGTATTGAATTAGATTACCCTGGATAATGTGTCGCATTTTATTTTGATTACGGCATGTGGCCTGGTGTGTTTTTGTTTGAGCTGGAATGGGTAGTCTGCTTTGAGATAGTGTAGGTGTGTTATATTCCATATGTTTGGGCCATTTTTTATGCTTGTATAGAATTTGTGTTTGTGTTGTTTTCTTATCAGCTGTATTGGAGATTAGATAATAGAGGATGTTATTTTCATTTTCCTTACCACAATGGTAAGGTTTTTTAAGGAGGCGGATCTCTCTATTTTGGGTTCTCATATGTCATTAATAAAGAACCTTTCTTTTCAAATATGTGTGTGTGTGTGTGACACGATTTAACATATACAATGAAAGATTAAAAATTGCAAACTAACTTGACTTTCAAACTTTCATTTTCAAACTATATGTCAACTCATCCAAACACACATACATAAGTCCAAGCCAACACTATTATTCACTCAAACAAGCAACTATTTTAACAACTAAGCAACAACAAAATATGCATCATAATTAAAGTTAGAAACATTAAATAAATTAGTGAGCTTTACTCACTAAAATCAACAAAATCAAACCAAACTTTTACCAACTTTTGAAACAACCCTAGATTCTTGCTTTGCTTTAACAAAAATGGATTTTTTTTAAGGGCTTAAAGGCCAAGGTGGGTTCAACTACGAGGTATAGGAGGCTCAGCCTTAGACCTTTAGGGGAATTTAGGCTTGCTTTAGAGAAGAGAAAAGGTGTAAGGTAGCAAGGAAGACTTTTTCAAAGGTTTTAAGGAGTTTAAAAGTTTAAAAGTTGAAAAGGACTTGGTTTTTTTAAATTTCTAATACAAAGAAGCCAATAAAGATCTTTAAAAAGTTTAAGGAAGAAGGTAAACTTTTTGAAAAAGAAAAGAATGGAATGGAAAATAAAAAGAAAAGCTTTTATAGAAAATGTTACTAAAATATCCTTAAGTATAAATGCCCTCCACCAACTTTTAGCCACATCATCACTACATCCTCCCATCCTACCTTGTAACACATGTTTCCCACCCACAACTTACACACTTTTATCATCCATTATATCATAGTACAAAGCATTTGAATATACATTGGATAATAGGGTGTTTTCATGTACTTAGTTGAAATTTACACTTAAAGTTTCAAATCCATATCACATCCTTCCTTATTTACTTAAGCAAATATATTTTCACCATATTACTAACTTATCCATACTTATATTATTTGTAAATGCGTATATATGTTAACTTAAATGTGCATAAAGGTGTTCACAACATTTTAAACAAGTTTTTGATGGTGAAAAATTGAATTTTTGGAAAAAGCTTTCATGTCACATTTTCTATTTTCCTTTAAACAGAATATTTTTGTGAAAAAAAATTCAAAAATGAATTTTCTTTCATTAGTTATAAACCAAAGAGAGTTATTTAATTATTAAAACCATTAATTTAAATGTTTGACACTAATTAAATATTCACCCATCAGAGCGGTAAAAATTTAGGTCATTACGCCTTCTGTCTCATGAGTCCGGGATAAACTCTCTTGATTTAAAGAGCAACAAGATCGCCCAATAGATTTAGATGGGCTACCAAGTACACCTACTTGATTTGAATGGGAAACAAGAACACCTAAACAAAAAAGAGCAAAGTTGTTGATTTCCAAATACAAATAGTTGTACTTGGGATACAAGATATATTATAGCCCTTCTGATAGCGGTTTGATCTTTGAGTTTGTAGAGAGAATGCTTTGAAAATAGTAGATAATTTGTAGAGAATCAATCTAGTAGAGTATGGATTGATTCTATGTAGATTTTAAAGAGTATAGAAAGTAGATTTCAAGAAATAGAAGAGACTAAGAAGTAAGAAGAAAGTGAGAAATTTAATTGAAAAATTCGTTTGCACTCCTCTCTATATAGTGAATGAAAAGAAGTATCCATTCATGAAAAGGTGCATCGAAAAGAGACTTCCTTTCAAAGATTAAAAGTGCAACCAATAGTCATTATGTTGACATATTTAGGATGGGTATGTCGACATACCCTTGTCAATTTTGAAAAATGATATTTCTTTTAAATTATTTTCAAACTTCTATATTTTTGTAAAATATTTTTAAACATAATTTTTAAATACCTTGAATACATAAAGATTTTATAGAATATTTATAAAAATATATTTTGAATTTAAAATAATCTATTTTGATTAAAATATCGAAGATCGGAAATTTGTGATAAAGATCAGAATCGGCTATTAGGGACTTTAACAATTTATTCTAATGACTCAAACTAACGTCTTGATCTCTTCAAGTCTTCTATCTCTAAACTCATGAGTCTTGATCATCATCTCTAAGTATTAATTATTGGTCTCTACACCGATCAGTTCAAGTTTAATCTTTTTGTACCATGTAATATACTGCAATATATACTATACAACTTGACAAATTATTAGTATCTATATTTATATGGTTGTTGTCATCAAAACTAGTATTTGAGGTATTAACAAGACTAATTAACCAAGAATCGACCAGCGAAGGATGACCGTTCGACTGATGGCTGTGAGAAATGCGGATTACGGATCTTAAGGCTAGTATAAACACTAGAGGGGGTGAATAGTGTTTTTAGGAATTACTAATTCTTTTTGAGTTTATATTAATTTGAAAACAAATGTATGCAATATTCAGACACAGATATGATCACAGATTCAAACACAGATGCAAATATAAAGTAAAAGCAGTAAAGGAAAGAACACACCGGATTTTATACTGGGTCGGAGTTACCCTACATCCAGTCCCGCACACAAGTATGGATTTCCTTTCAAAAGCAATCTTTACAATTACAACCCTCGATTTCAAGGCCATGAGGTACACCACTCCAGATTCATAATCCTCTGGGTAGAGATACTTGATTTCCCGGGCAACAAGTTCACCCAATTGATTTCCTAGGCTACAATCACACCTTTTCTCACTTGATTGATTTCCAAGGCTACAGTCACACCTTTTCTCACTTAATTAATTACAAAGAAGCCAATAACTCTGAATAGCACTGAGGTCTTGTTGAGATAGTGATAGAGAATCAAACCAGAAATGATCTAGTTAAATTCAATGGTGATTTCAGTAGAGTAATGGTAAGAATATATATGAAGAAATGTGGAAGAAGAAGAGGAGTGAAAACCAGAAAAATATTATTGAAAATTCATTGAAAACATCCCCTATTTATAGAAGAACAACAACCATGTCCATTCATGAAAGATTATGGCGAATAGACACTTCTTTTGAAATTCAAATTTTTGAAACCAACTACCACTATGTCGACATGGGTATCTTGGGTATGTCGACATCCCAAAGGAAATTTTGGTGATTTGTTTTTCTTTGAAAATTACTTCTATCTTATATTAAAACTATTTTAAACTTTATAAATATATTTAACTATAGTTAAAATACATAAGTAAATATAGAGAATAATACATATATAATTTTACTATAATTTTATATTTAAATCTAAGTATAAATATTTAAATTTATTATTAAAGATAGTTTAAAACTAAGGATAATTTGATTTTGAAAATAAATATTATTTTAAGGCTAAAAGTATTTAAAATCAGGATAGATGTTTTTTATTCTTTTTAAAAGGAAGGTTTTGAAATTATTTTGAAAACAAGATAATTTTGTAAAATCATTTGAATAAAAGTTAGCGGATAAAAACAATGTTCCACTAGATTTTTCGTAGGTTCCATCCTACTAAGGGTTCCATCCCTTTAACAGGCTCGAAGTGGATTCCATTCCACGACTAAATTGGATTTTAAGATGCCAGTGCTTTTCTAGGAGTTTTAACAAAATTCCTAATTAAATTACTTATTCTTGAAATCATGAACTCTTGATAATCTTGATATTCTTGATACTCATGAGTCTTCAATCTTGATATCTTGAATCTCTATACTGTACAGTCTTCATTCTTGATACCTGCATGGTTAAATCCTGCATATACATATATATATCTAAACTATAATGTTAGTATTTATATTTTATAATCTTATTCTAAGGTTGTTGTCATCAAAACCATCATCTCAAGGACTAACAATCTCCTCCATTTTGATGATGACAGCCTTTGTTTATAAAATATTACTTCTATCGTATTGACTCCCCTTAAAACTAATAACTCCCCCTTAATCTATGCCTAACTATCCTATATTTTATACTTCTCCCCCTTTGTCATCAACAAAAACTAACTCCAAACTATATAACTCCCCATCATTCTTGTACTAAAGTACCTGCGTTAATAAACTATACAATAGAGTATATAATATATAGATTAAGAGATAATTATATTGATAAACATGATAATTAATCAAAGATCATATAAATATCAATCCATACCAAATATCAATCCATATCAAATCAAATCAAAACAAATGAAATCAAATCAATCAAAGCAAACAATTCAAATCAAACAAAGCAATCAAATCAAACATTACGAGGAACTTCCACCCATCCTTCTTCTCCAAAAATAGGGTCTGCTTTAATGGCATCCCAATTTTCATTGTCATTGGTGAGAGAGACTGGAGGATGTGCTTCGTTATCATCCTTGTGCAGGGAGGAAATCATCCATCGTATTGCATCGAAATGCCTTTCTTGCTCCTTGATCATCTGCATTTGACTCAACTCTAAGTGTCGCTGGTTACGAAGAATGAACGAAAGAATATTCTTGAAAGAATTAAGAGTTTCTTCAAGATTTTCGGTTAAATTATGAATTGGATTAGCCATATTTTAGTTTGAGAGAAGAATGATAGACAAAGTAGATAAGAAATAATATTGAGTGATGAATTCTGGAAGAAATAGGTATTTATAGGTGTAGAAATTCGTTTGAAATGAATAGACATAAGGTAGTTATTTAAATTTCAAATTTAAAATGAAAGGTCATTTTTGACCAGTACATGTCGACATGGTCATAGGGGGGATGTCGACATGGTGCAGTGAATTTTGATGGCTTATTTTGATTTTGTGAATAATTGTGTGTGTATATATATATATATATATTTATATAATATACAAACATTTATTCTGGAGATAAGATAAGCTAGATAACAGAAAAAGGAATTCAATTTCATTGCATAATAGAGTGATAAAATGATTAATCATAAAGAACTACATATTAAAACAAACTAAACTAATACAACATGAAATGAAAAGATAGAACTAGTTAGAGGATGATGAAGATGAAGATAATCCAAGCTTCTTGGTTACTTTGGAAATAAACTTGTTCATCTTGGATGAAATTTTATCCAACTTCTTACTAACGGAACGTTTAAGAATCCGTTGATTCTCAACAATGGTCTTTTGGTTTTTGAGAAGAGTTTTGTTGGTTGGATTAGGAGGATAGTCAATACTTTCCAAGGATGTTTCACCTTCTTCTTCTATTTCCATTTCATCCCCTTCTTCTTCTTCCTCTTCCTCCTCTTCCATCTCTTCATGAGCCAAACGCTCTTTCTTTTTGGCAATAGTCTCATAAGGTTGAAAAACAAATGGAATTTTCATAAGAGAAATATTTGAGTGATTGAAAACCTTTCTTGAAACAAATTCTTCTCCTTTGAAATCTACTCCAAAATAGTTAAAAATCCAAGTGAGATAGATTCCATGATACAAAGTATTCTCACCCATTTCAAGATTTTTGGGACGAAGTTCATCCAAAATAACTTGCGCCCAATTAACATCATAATTTCCAAAAATAGCAAAAAGTGCTTTGCAAACTTTTGAAGTAGGATTGTTAAAATTCCCCGATCTTGGGGTCAAAGTATGTTGTAAAAGAAGATTGACAATTCTAGCTTTTGGTCGAAAGTTTCGATTTTTGAATTCAAAATCATCATTTCCTTCAAAAATGTGATGAAACGTCTCACGATCATTTTCATCAATATTAAAACTAGAAAGATCCATTCCCGTATTCTTGCAATTGAGAATGGTACCCAAAAGATCACAATTTAAAACGATTCTAGTGCCTTTGACACTACTCCAAATTTCATCATCGTTTCCATTATAAAATCCTCGATTAAGATTGGCATAGAAAATTTTAACAAGATTTGGATAGCAAACAAAATCATTTTTAGAAGCATCAATAAGACTAAGAACATGATTATTTGCAAAAAGAGAATCAATTTCATAAGTAGAAAAATCTTGAAATAAAGCAAACTTTCCGGGATGGACTTTTCCATAGTTAGCATAATTGATGTATGCTTTTATGGCCTACGGGTCATTGAAGAGTTGCTCTTTTATCTTTCTGGAAATTCTCATGGTGGAAGGGTTGCATGAAGAAGCCATTAGAGTAGAGAGTAGAGAGCTTGAAGTTTTGAAGAGAGAGTTTGAATTTGAAAATGAAAGTGAAAAGATGTGATAAAAGATAGTGAATAAATAGATTCTCAAAGGACATATTCTCTGGTCAAAAGATGCCTTTTCAGAGAATTGAATGAAGTGAAAAGGTGGAGGGAAATTCAACCATTTGAATTCAAATTTTGAATTTCAAATTATGTACCCATGTCGACATCATGGTAGGGACCATGTCGACATGTGTCTTTGAATTTCTATAATTTATTTTTCATAAGAATTCTAATATATATATATATATATATATATATTCTTATTATTTTTAATGTCTATATATATCTGGAATATTATTAGTATATTCCATAAAATATTATGATACTAATAAAAATAAAAATAATAATAAAATAATAATATAATAAGATAATAATAAAAAATAAAAATTTTAAATTTCAAACAACACATTCATTCAAAATTAATCAATCAAGCAATCAATTCTAAGCATGCAATTTCAACCAATTGTATTGTAAATGTGTACCTTTTTCTGAGTCCATTTCTCTGAATTCGTTGGAGTCATGAACTGCCGTGAAACACATATTTGAATTATCTATCTTTTGATCATCATCGCTTGAAGACGAGTTTGAGTCATCTAGAGTAGCAGTAAAAGCACATTTTCATTTCTTTACGGAATCATTGTTTATAGGAAGGTTTTGCTTATCTGTATACGGACAGTCTCTTTTGATATGGCCTGATTCGTCATAGTTGAAGCATTTGATATTGTTTGGCACTACATTCTGATTTCCAGCGTTCTTATAGTTGTTTCTCTTGAGATTATTCATCTTTCTGTATTTCAGGAATTTCCGAAAATTCTTGGTCATAAAGGCTATCTCTTCATCATTATCGCTGTTTGAGTCTGATCCATCGGTTAATGCATTGAATACCATTGATTTATTTTCAGATTCTTTGCTTTCTCTTCTCCTGATCATTTGGACTTCAAACGACATTAGATTTCCAATTAATTCTTCTATCTTTAAGGTACTGATGTCATTTGCCTCTTCGATCGCAAGTGTCTTTTGATCCCATTCTGGAGTAAGTGAATTTAAGATTTTTCTGACTTGATCTTCTTCGGAAAATTCCTTTCCCAAGGATATTAGAGAATGCACAATATCCTGAAATCTACTATACATATCTGAAATAGACTCATTAGAATTCATTTTAAATAATTGAAACTGATTTGTGAGCATGGAAATTTTGGTCTGTTTAACTTTGCTTGTTCCTTCGTGAGTAACTTGCAAAGTTTTCCAGATTTCATATGCAGACTTACAAACTGACACTCTATTAAATTCATTCCTATCAAGTGAACAAAACAGAATATTCATTGCTTTAGAATTATTTTGTGCAACAGTCTTTTGCTCAGCGGTCCACTCTGCAAAATCAGTTGTGGGTTCAGAACATTCATTCTATTTGATATTCCAAGTGTCTAGTCCTACAGATTGTAAATATATTTTCATCCTACATGCTTAATATGCATAGTTAATGCCATTAAAAAGTGGTGGTCTGACAGTAAACTGGCCTTTTACAAATGAACTAGTAACAGTAGTAATAGAACTAGTGTTAGTAACAGTACCAGTGTTGGTAGCCATTTTGAAAACTTTTCAAAATTCAGATTATGAAACTTTGAAAACCTTGCTCTGATACCAAATGTGAGAAATGCATATTACAGATCTTAAGGCTAGTATAAACACTAGAGGAGGGTGAATAGTGTTTTAAGGAATTACTAATTCTTTTTGAGTTTATGTTAATTTGAACACAAATGTATGCAATATTCAGACATAGATATGATCACAGATTCAAACACAGATGCAAATATAAAGTAAAAGCAGTAAAGGAAAGAACACACCGGATTTTATACTGGTTCGGAGTTACCCTATATCCAGTCCCGCACACAAGTACGGATTTCCTTTCAAAAGCAATCTTTACAATTACAACCCTCGATTTCAAGGCCACGAGGTACACCACTCCAGATTCACAATCCTCTGGGTAGAGATACTTGATTTCCCGGGCAACAAGTTCACCCAATTGGTTTCCTAGGCTACAATCACACCTTTTCTCACTTGATTGATTTCCATGGCTACAATCACACCTTTTCTCACTTAATTGATTACAAAGAAGCCTATAACTCTAAATAGCACTGAGGTCTTGTTGGGATAGTGATAGAGAATCAAACCAGAAATGATCTAGTTAAATTCAATGGTGATTTCAGCAGAGTAGTGGTAAGAATATATATAAAGAAATGTGGAAGAAGAAGAGGAGTGAAAACCAGAAAAATATTATTGAAAATTCGTTGAAAACATCCCCTATTTATAGAAGAACAACAGCCATGTCCATTCGTGAAAGGTTATGGCGAATAGACACTTCTTTTGAAATTCAAATTTTTGAAACCAACTACCACTATGTCGACATGGGTATCTTGGGTATGTCGACATCCCAAAGGAAATTTTGGTGATTTGTTTTTCTTTGAAAATTACTTCTATCTTATATTAAAACTATTTTAAACTTTATAAATATACTTAACTATAGTTAAAATACATAAGTAAATATAGAGAATAATATATATATAATTTTACTATAATTTTATATTTAAATCTAAGTATAAATATTTAAATTTATTATTAAAGATAGTTTAAAACTAAGGATAATTTGATTTTGAAAATAAAGATTATTTTGAGGCTAAAAGTATTTAAAATCAGGATAGATGTTTTTGATTCTTTTTAAAAGGAAGGTTTTGAAATTATTTTGAAAACAAGATAATTTTGTAAAATCATTTGAATAAAAGTTAGCGGATACAAAACAATGTTTCACTAGATTTTTCGTAGGTTCCATCCTACTAAGGGTTCCATCCCTTTAACAGGCTCGAAGTGGATTCCATTCCACGACTAAATTGGATTTTAAGATGCTAGTGCTTTTCTAGGAGTTTTAACAAAATTCCTAATTAAATTACTTATTCTTGAAATCTTGAACTCTTGATAATCTTGATATTCTTGATACTCATGAGTCTTCAATCTTGATATCTTGAATCTCTATATTGTGCAGTCTTCATTCTTGATACCTGCATGGTTAAATCCTGCATATACATATATATATATATATCTAAACTATAATGTTAGTATTTATATTTTATAATCTTATTCTAAGGTTGTTGTCATCAAAACCATCATCTCAATGACTAACAATGGCTGGGTCGGTCAAAATAAAGCACTGGCTCATTTGTAATTTTTTTCTTCTTATTTCTTTGTTCCTTCTTATTTTTCGTTTTAATCTCTTGAACTTCTATTTATCATTCACTATTATATCATTTTACAACCAGTTAACAATATTTCATATTGTAATTGTATCAGTATCATCAACATTTAACATATATTGGGTTTACCTTGCTAATCAATATAATTACTATTTCACATTAAAAATTAATCATCTTAATCACTATATTCTTTTGAAATTATTCCAATTAACATTCCATACATAATATATACTTAATTATACATATAAGTCTCTTATATAGTTCTAATTTCTTCGTTTTTACATCAAAAATCCTTTTATTTATGTTATACATTAAGTATAACATTTGTATATATTAAATTTCCTAACCATTGATTATAAAAAATAAGTTTATATTGGTTAATTCTAAATTTATCGATGAAATATGAATATAATTGTATTATACATAAAAGAGATGGATTCCACTCACCGAACAACGATTAAAGCCTCCATTTTTATGATAATATGTGTAACAACCCAGAATTTTATAGCAGTTGAATATTGTCAAACGACGAAAAAAAATGGCAATTGCAATTGAAGTTTTTGAAGTGAGTTGAAATTCTTTTATAGATTGTAATGGTTAGTGGGCTTGTAAATTTAGCCCATGGTCTAATTTGTTCAGTGCCGTGTTATCAAACGTATACCCGTTCCCCCTCTCATTCCAAAAAAAAAACCCTAAACGAAAAAAAAACAGGCGACGAAAAAAAATGGCGACTTCTTCGTTGTTCCTCCTCCTCCAATTATTTTCGTGTCGCAAGCTAAATCAAACGAGTGTGAGAGTGGCCACTTGGTAGAGTTTCGATTTCGACCTCGGTTGATTTGAGTTCGTCTCCGCTTCGACAAGCACTGTCGGTCTTCGATTCGTGCTGGGGGAAAACAAAGGTGAGTGAACTAACACTCACATTTAATTCATTCTCAGTATCATGCGTAGGTCGTTCGATTTTATTTCGTTGTTGATGATTTCTATCTATTTGGTTCGATTCGCATTTTATTGATTTTGTTCTTCCTGACTGAGACTCTGCTCGAATTCGTGTATTGTGGGATAGTTGCCTTGGCTAGTGATTTAAATTGTTTTTATTACTGGTTCCAAACTGTCATTTATGTAAAACGACATTGATTTGGGGTCGCGATTCCTAGATGATTTTCATTGTTTCTCTGACAGTTTTAAAATAGTCTTCGACTTTACTTTGTTCACGTCGGCTTTGATACTGCTGGGGGTATTGGCTTCAGCCATTATACATTTGTTTACTTGGGGCTTTTGACTTGAGTCTTCTGCATATTGAACTTTCATTAACCATGACTTTGAATTGTCATTTGATATCTCTGTAACTTTGGCAACATGTATTCGTGTTTACCTGATTTCGATTGCGTTGTTGTTTATGAGATGATTTTGGACTCTTCAAGGTTGAACTTGCTGTTATAGGTTTTCATGACTTCAACTTTGACTTGGTTGTTACTTTACCACCACGTCTCTGACTTGTTCAACTTTGATTTCGATCTGTGTATTCATGTCTCTATTGGCTTCGGTTGTATCTAGTGACCATTGCAGTTTGATTTTCATTGACTCCGGTCTTGATTTATATTCGAACACTTTGTTGAGTTCGTATATATTTGTTTGACATTGATAAATCGCTTTAATATATCATTGATCCCTTGGTTCACTTGTGATGTTGATAAATTGCTTTGTTATGGCATTGATTTCTTTACTGAACTATAGTCTGTGACTTCGGCATCTGGTTTTGAGAATTCAAATCCGTGAATTTTAATCCCACTACGTTGATATTGAACTGCAGTAACATTACTGCACTGTTTACTGGTTGTCGAACTTGCTTGATACTAAATTCTGGTGGCTTCACCATCTTGTTCAAACCTGATACTTTCAATTGCACTTAGTTGCATTCCTGTATATGCTTCGAGTCATATTGCATTCCTTCAGTTTCATCCACTGTGTTGCATTGCATGTATCACTCTGTTGCACACTCCTGATTCATGTAAATGCATTGAAGTGGGGTAGATATAATGGCCACTATGTACCTTGTTAGTTTTATATCCCTGTAAATAAATTTTATACATGTGTGACTATACACTCATGTTAACCTGATCTGTAGTAGCTTTGGCTTCACTGCATAGCATATTTGTTCATATTAACAGTGTAGCATCATTGAGTTGCATTTTCACTTGATTGGAACTTCATACTGCCGTCACTTGAAACTGTTTTGTTCAATCTTAGTCTTGACCACTTTGGCATTCCTATGCTCGATTCGAACATGTATGGCTGCGGTTGCTTGAGACAGCCATCCACTTTATTTTGATGTGTACTTGAGGCTTTCATGTCCTTGTAAGTTAGTACGACTTCAGGTTATATACATTTTATTGAGGTTACACCATCCAGTTTTGTACTGGTGCCTTCTTTGGTTCTTGAATATTTTTACTGGCCTGGACTTCCTCTGGACTCTGTAGTTTAATTGCAGTTGAGTTGTTCCACTTTTGGTAGGTTGAATTAAGTGGTATTATGGCCTTGCCCTTGGGAATTATAATTGCACTGTCCAGTTTACAGTGTATACCTGTTATGGTTAGTTGTCTCTGTTGGATATTGATCGCCCTTGCACTCCTGGGTGCACCGTTCTAGTTTGTAGCGTGTAACATTACCAGTTCATGGTGATCTCCGCACTGCTTGTATACAAGTGTTCTTGTTCTTTTGGGCATCGCTGCACTGTTTTGTTGCTGCAGTTGAGTTGAGTCAGTAACTTGACCTCTGCATTTTGTAAGTGATTTGGTTTTGCAGTTTCGACGTACGGTAGTGGCGAGGCAGTGCACGCATGCGTGTACTGCAGCCACACCGAGATTTAATTTAATTTGATGCCATCTGTTCTGTCTTATTAAGCGTATTTTGAATTGGTTCATTTGGATTTGAGTTGGATTTGTTGGTTTTTGGATTCATTGATCTTCTGAGTATTTGATAGACTGTATTGGCGAGGCAGTACACGTTAGCGTGTACTGCAGTCAATCAGCACCGTTGTTTTAAATTGACATTTCAATTGTTTAAACTGCTTTGGATTTCTGTTTTGTGGATTAACACTGTTTAGTGTTATATCTGCCGTTATCCGGTTCTCTTATCGAGAAGTTGGGTATACGAGATTTCTGTGACTGTCATCTATTTGAGATTGATTATTATTGCTGCCTATGCACTAATAAACTGGTTTGAATTAGACTGACCTGGGTATTATTTTCTTTTGAATATAATACTCGGGTCAGACCCGAGTTTTTCAGGTTGTAGATTTTCTTCTTTGAGTTGCTGTTCAGGATTTGAAGACTTTTCACATCTTCTGAAGTTGTCTGTGTCATTTTGTAGTAGTCGCGTCATTGTATAGAACGATATGTATTCATGTATATTAGTTGATAATGTACTTGTATATATAACTTCTAGAGTCGACAGTTGTAGTTGTATCATATGTATTGAGTCAACTATGTATTAACTGACATCAGTTATATATATATATATGAGACTTTTGTTTTTATCTGTGTTCCGCATTTATATTATCTGTGTTATTGTTATATCTAATGTCCTAAACTATTATGAACTATCGTAGTTTGTTTTATACTGATAATTGGATATGTCGATGGGAGTAAATAAATAATAGATGAAAAATAAAAAGTATATATACCACTCCTACCGAGATAACCAATATTAGTGTAAGGCCAATTACGGATGGTCGCTCCTATCCAGCCTTATTCTTCGTAATAATAGACAGTATTTCTTTTAATACTCTTTGTTATTATGAGCATAGAGGTGGGGCGTCACAGTTGGTATCAGAGCTTGGGGTTTATGGACATAATATAAAACTTAACTCGGAAGGAACATATGTTACAACTATTGGTCGATGTTTTATTTGTGCCTGAGTCAAAACAAAAGTTTTGAAATTTGGATGAAATTTTTAAATAACTTTATTTAAAAATAATAGTGAAATTGTGTCCTGTTTATCAGAGTGCGCAGCGGAAACAGTGAAACTGTCTTCGCTGAGTACAACTGATAATCTTTTTGATTTAAAAAAAAAATCAAAATACGAAATTGATATGAATTTCATTTGTTGTTTACATAGCTGTAATTATTTTATTTCTTTGAGAACTTCGAATCCAAATTGAGGATTCGAAGAAATTGCAGATATGTGATTTTTGTTGAAATTTCCGCTGGCTTTCTTTTGTACTAATCACTATTGATTAGATTTTTGCTGTTTTGAATTATCCTCATTGAAGATACATTTGAATGATTTCTTTGTTCATTTTGTAGTACGTGCAAAAATTTGAATTGCACGTTATTGCATTTATTTTACGTTGAACCGATGCTTGGTTATGAAACGTATTTTGTTGCCGTTATTTTTGTAACGGGATCTTTACACCAATGCTAGATTTTTGAAGCACGGTGTTTTATTGACAATTTTAATGAATGAAAATTCACTGATGTCACATTTTGATGTGAATTATTTTGATGAGATATTTGATGTTTTAAAATTACTGTTGCTTTGACTTCAGTAACAGTCAAAATTTTAAAAGTGGATTTTCAAGCGGTTATACCGCAATGCTGATTTGAAACCGTTTTTACGGTATTTTGAGAAGTACAGTTTCCTTATCGAAATTGTTACTGATTTGCTGTTTGAAATCACGTGATTGGAAAATCGTTTTAAAATGAAAATTGTTTTATAAAATTTTAGCAGTTTGCGTTTTCAAAAGAATGAGAAAGCGACTTAAACGATCCAGCAAAATCGAGGACTATGACCCCTTTCTTTTACTATTTCGCTTAACTCCGGACTTGTTCAGTTGAGAATGCGAATTGTTATTTTTACAAAATAAATAAAATTGTTTTCAAAAAATTTTACAGTTTGCGATTTCAAAAGAATGAGGAAGCGATTTAAACGTTTTAGCAAAATCGAGGACTATGACCCCTTTCTTTTACTGATTCGGTTAATTCCGGACTTGTCCGTTTGAGAATGTAAAGTGTATTTTTATAAAATACACAATTTTGCACTTTCAAGGAAACGATGAAGTGATTTAAACGATTTAGCAAAAGTGCGGAGTATGGAACCACACTTTTACTATTTCGGTTAATTCCGGACTCGTTAATTGAATATCTGTTGTTTTGATGAATTTGATGATTTCACACTTTCAAGGAAACGATGAAGAGAATCAAACGATTTAGTAAAACACGTGGTATGGGACATGTGCGTTTGCTATTTCGGTTAATTCCGGACTCGTTAATTGAAACATTTTGATGCTTTCGTGTGCTTTCGAGCCACTATGAGGACCTTCGGGTCATTTGTTGGACCTTCGGGTCAAATACCAGTACTAGACCTTCGGGTCATTTGTTGGACCTTCGGGTCATTTGTTGGGCGCCAAAATTATGTTGAGTACTTGGTAGGCTTCGGCCATTTGTTGATGCACGTGCGGCGAATTAAAAACTCGCCATCTGATGGGATCGATCCAAGCTTTTATGTTGATTTTCTAGTCTTCTTAATTGATTTCTAGATATTTGTTGCTTCTAATTATCTGCAGGTAATTGGATATTTGTTGATATGAGTTCTGATTATCGTTTTTGATAATCAGATAATTGTTGTTTCTAATTATCGCTTGTGATAATTAGATATTTGTTGATATGAGTTCTGATTATCGTTTTTGATAATCAGATAATTGTTGTTTCTAATTATCGCTTGTGATAATTAGATATTTGTTGATATGAGTTCTGATTATCGTTTTTGATAATCATATATTTGTTGTTTCTAATTATCGCTTGTGATAATTAGATATTTGTTGATATGAGTTCTGATTATCGTTTTTGATAATCAGATAATTGTTGTTTCTAATTATCGCTTGTGATAATTAGATATTTGTTGATATGAGTTCTGATTATCGTTTTTGATAATCATATATTTGTTGTTTCTAATTATCGCTTGTGATAATTAGATATTTGTTGATATGAGTTCTGATTATCGTTCTTGATAATCGGATATTTGTTGCTTTTAATTATCGCTTTAGATAATTAAATATTTGCTGATTTGAGATTTAATTATCGCTTTAGATAATTAAATATTTGCTGATCTGAGATTTAATTATCGCTTCAGATGATTAAATAATAGTTGATTTGAAATTTGATTATCGTTTTTGATAATCGAATATTTGTTGAATTTGAAATTTGATTATCGTTTTTGATAATCGAATATTTGTTGAATTTGAAATTTGATTATCGTTTTTGATAATCGAATAATAGTTGATTTGAAATTTGATTATCGTTTTTGATAATCGAATAATAGTTGATTTGAAATTTGATTATCGTTTTTGATAATCGAATAATAGTTGATTTGAAATTCGATTATCGTTTTTGATAATCGAATATTTGTTGAATTTGATATTTGATTATCGTTTTTGATAATCGAATATTTGTTGAATTTGAAATTTGATTATCGTTTTTGATAATCGAATAATAGTTGATTTGAAATTTGATTATTGTTTTGATAATCGAATATTTGTTGATTTGAAATTTGATTACCGGTTGTGGTAATTAAATATTTGTTGATTGTTTCTGACTATCGTTTGGATGATTAGATTTTGCTGTTTTCTAGTTATCGTACCGATAATTAGATGTTGCTATTTTGTGATTTCTGAATTCTAATTGTCTAATTGGTAATTGAATATTGCTGAAAATTGCAATTATTCAGTTTCGCTGTTTTCTGATTATCTATTGATAGTTAGATTTTGTTGAAAAGTTGTGAATCTCTTTTATGGGAATTAAAAGATTTCTTTGACGTTTGAATTCTCGATTTTTACTTTTCTAGCTTAACCAGTTTGTGTTAGAAGAATAATAGATACTGACGACCTTCATTATGAAAATTGCGGGGACGCAATTTTTATAAGGAGGGGAGTCTGTAACAACCCAGAATTTTATAGCAGTTGAATATTGTCAAACGACGAAAAAAAATGGCAATTGCAATTGAAGTTTTTGAAGTGAGTTGAAATTCTTTTATAGATTGTAATGGTTAGTGGGCTTGTAAATTTAGCCCATGGTCTAATTTGTTCAGTGCCGTGTTATCAAACGTATACCCGTTCCCCCTCTCATTCCAAAAAAAAAACCCTAAACGAAAAAAAAAACAGGCGACGAAAAAAAATGGCGACTTCTTCGTTGTTCCTCCTCCTCCAATTATTTTCGTGTCGCAAGCTAAATCAAACGAGTGTGAGAGTGGCCACTTGGTAGAGTTTCGATTTCGACCTCGGTTGATTTGAGTTCGTCTCCGCTTCGACAAGCACTGTCGGTCTTCGATTCGTGCTGGGGGAAAACAAAGGTGAGTGAACTAACACTCACATTTAATTCATTCTCAGTATCATGCGTAGGTCGTTCGATTTTATTTCGTTGTTGATGATTTCTATCTATTTGGTTCGATTCGCATTTTATTGATTTTGTTCTTCCTGACTGAGACTCTGCTCGAATTCGTGTATTGTGGGATAGTTGCCTTGGCTAGTGATTTAAATTGTTTTTATTACTGGTTCCAAACTGTCATTTATGTAAAACGACATTGATTTGGGGTCGCGATTCCTAGATGATTTTCATTGTTTCTCTGACAGTTTTAAAATAGTCTTCGACTTTACTTTGTTCACGTCGGCTTTGATACTGCTGGGGGTATTGGCTTCAGCCATTATACATTTGTTTACTTGGGGCTTTTGACTTGAGTCTTCTGCATATTGAACTTTCATTAACCATGACTTTGAATTGTCATTTGATATCTCTGTAACTTTGGCAACATGTATTCGTGTTTACCTGATTTCGATTGCGTTGTTGTTTATGAGATGATTTTGGACTCTTCAAGGTTGAACTTGCTGTTATAGGTTTTCATGACTTCAACTTTGACTTGGTTGTTACTTTACCACCACGTCTCTGACTTGTTCAACTTTGATTTCGATCTGTGTATTCATGTCTCTATTGGCTTCGGTTGTATCTAGTGACCATTGCAGTTTGATTTTCATTGACTCCGGTCTTGATTTATATTCGAACACTTTGTTGAGTTCGTATATATTTGTTTGACATTGATAAATCGCTTTAATATATCATTGATCCCTTGGTTCACTTGTGATGTTGATAAATTGCTTTGTTATGGCATTGATTTCTTTACTGAACTATAGTCTGTGACTTCGGCATCTGGTTTTGAGAATTCAAATCCGTGAATTTTAATCCCACTACGTTGATATTGAACTGCAGTAACATTACTGCACTGTTTACTGGTTGTCGAACTTGCTTGATACTAAATTCTGGTGGCTTCACCATCTTGTTCAAACCTGATACTTTCAATTGCACTTAGTTGCATTCCTGTATATGCTTCGAGTCATATTGCATTCCTTCAGTTTCATCCACTGTGTTGCATTGCATGTATCACTCTGTTGCACACTCCTGATTCATGTAAATGCATTGAAGTGGGGTAGATATAATGGCCACTATGTACCTTGTTAGTTTTATATCCCTGTAAATAAATTTTATACATGTGTGACTATACACTCATGTTAACCTGATCTGTAGTAGCTTTGGCTTCACTGCATAGCATATTTGTTCATATTAACAGTGTAGCATCATTGAGTTGCATTTTCACTTGATTGGAACTTCATACTGCCGTCACTTGAAACTGTTTTGTTCAATCTTAGTCTTGACCACTTTGGCATTCCTATGCTCGATTCGAACATGTATGGCTGCGGTTGCTTGAGACAGCCATCCACTTTATTTTGATGTGTACTTGAGGCTTTCATGTCCTTGTAAGTTAGTACGACTTCAGGTTATATACATTTTATTGAGGTTACACCATCCAGTTTTGTACTGGTGCCTTCTTTGGTTCTTGAATATTTTTACTGGCCTGGACTTCCTCTGGACTCTGTAGTTTAATTGCAGTTGAGTTGTTCCACTTTTGGTAGGTTGAATTAAGTGGTATTATGGCCTTGCCCTTGGGAATTATAATTGCACTGTCCAGTTTACAGTGTATACCTGTTATGGTTAGTTGTCTCTGTTGGATATTGATCGCCCTTGCACTCCTGGGTGCACCGTTCTAGTTTGTAGCGTGTAACATTACCAGTTCATGGTGATCTCCGCACTGCTTGTATACAAGTGTTCTTGTTCTTTTGGGCATCGCTGCACTGTTTTGTTGCTGCAGTTGAGTTGAGTCAGTAACTTGACCTCTGCATTTTGTAAGTGATTTGGTTTTGCAGTTTCGACGTACGGTAGTGGCGAGGCAGTGCACGCATGCGTGTACTGCAGCCACACCGAGATTTAATTTAATTTGATGCCATCTGTTCTGTCTTATTAAGCGTATTTTGAATTGGTTCATTTGGATTTGAGTTGGATTTGTTGGTTTTTGGATTCATTGATCTTCTGAGTATTTGATAGACTGTATTGGCGAGGCAGTACACGTTAGCGTGTACTGCAGTCAATCAGCACCGTTGTTTTAAATTGACATTTCAATTGTTTAAACTGCTTTGGATTTCTGTTTTGTGGATTAACACTGTTTAGTGTTATATCTGCCGTTATCCGGTTCTCTTATCGAGAAGTTGGGTATACGAGATTTCTGTGACTGTCATCTATTTGAGATTGATTATTATTGCTGCCTATGCACTAATAAACTGGTTTGAATTAGACTGACCTGGGTATTATTTTCTTTTGAATATAATACTCGGGTCAGACCCGAGTTTTTCAGGTTGTAGATTTTCTTCTTTGAGTTGCTGTTCAGGATTTGAAGACTTTTCACATCTTCTGAAGTTGTCTGTGTCATTTTGTAGTAGTCGCGTCATTGTATAGAATGATATGTATTCATGTATATTAGTTGATAATGTACTTGTATATATAACTTCTAGAGTCGACAGTTGTAGTTGTATCATATGTATTGAGTCAACTATGTATTAACTGACATCAGTTATATATATATATATGAGACTTTTGTTTTTATCTGTGTTCCGCATTTATATTATCTGTGTTATTGTTATATCTAATGTCCTAAACTATTATGAACTATCGTAGTTTGTTTTATACTGATAATTGGATATGTCGATGGGAGTAAATAAATAATAGATGAAAAATAAAAAGTATATATACCACTCCTACCGAGATAACCAATATTAGTGTAAGGCCAATTACGGATGGTCGCTCCTATCCAGCCTTATTCTTCGTAATAATAGACAGTATTTCTTTTAATACTCTTTGTTATTATGAGCATAGAGGTGGGGCGTCACAATATGCCCAAATCCTTTGCTATCCAAAACTAGATGACCCTTGAAATGCTCTAATTCAACATGAGATTGTTATCTACACATAGCCTTTGCCATGGTCATTTTGATATAAGATTTGTGCGATACAGCGAAGAATTGAGAGTTTATGAGTTTCGAAGTTCTCTATAAATAAAGGGTTATGGGAGAAAGAAGGCGGATTTTTGAAAATGAGAAACGAAAGTGTGCATTAGTTAAGGTTTATGTAATTGAAGCGAAAGACATTTGAAATTTTGATTTTGAACTTTTGGTTTTTAGTCCGCTACAAACTCACAATTAGAAATGCCTGTATCTCCTTCATAGAAACATTGATTTGACATTCTTATAGTCGAAATTGATCAAAAAATATGATCCACGCAATGGAGCAACTACCTTTGTCAGATTATATCATTTGTAAAATTACAATTCTATTAACTGGAATTGTTGAAATGTTGCCTAAAAATAATTATCGAAGTTTATGGGGTATTATATCCTCTTCCCTTAAAAGAATTTCATCCTCAAACTTCCCAAGGGACAAAAAATGTAACTCACGTATCACATGAAAGACACATATAGTATATACAATCAATCGTACAAACATTCAATGCATGCATATACTTGGTTGAGGCATATTAAATAATATGGTAGCATATATAAATGTGTATAATCATCATGGAATTTGAGGTTTTATATATAATGAAAAATGCAACTATCATCCTCCTATATGTATACAAATGACATGGTATATCAAACATGAATGCAAACATCCTCATACAAGCATGTAAATTCTGTATGAAAGAAACAACCATCTCTACTACTAATAATGAGGTTTCATTGAATTGAAAATCAACCTTGTATTTTTGAAATCCCCATAATACCCTTTTTTCCATTTTGTACCTCCATGTCTCGTCGCTTCTCTAGGTCTTCCCAAACCAAAAGAATAACCTAATTCTCCCACCGCACTAAACGTGATGCTATATCGATTTCCTTGCTTTCTCACTTCTGCGGACACAAACTAGGTTTAGGTTTAGTTCCTGCGATTCCAAATCTAATGTCTTCTACAACTTTGATTATGGATTACTGATCGATTATCAAATTGTAAATCCCGATCTAATGTCTTATTAAACTTTTATTATCGACTAATCATAGAAGTAACTTGGATTTGCTGATTCAATGCAGATAAGAAATTAAGCTCAATCATCCTTTATCTAACATCCTTAAACTTCAATCTTTGGTAAGTTTCACTGATTTTATTAATTCCTTCAGATTTTTAGTATTATCTATGTTCCTTAATGCTTTATGTGTTATAATTAAATTCAGTGTTCTTTTTGTTCCTTTATCTGTTGATACTTATCAGTAACTTTGGGCTTTTCTTATTTTGTTTGGATTTATCTCGATGAAAATTTCTATTGCTTTATTTTATAGTGAAAATTGTTTTTTCATCAACTTATAACATATAATTCTGAAATGATAGAGTTCTGAATTTTGTTAGCATATTACATAGAAAAACTTTCAATTGTTCATACATAAATACATACGAATAATATGGTTCTCTCACTCGCTTCACTGTGTTATGTAGAAGATAAAAATAGGTTAAAGTTTATATAAATTAGTTCTCAAATCTTGGGATCAATGTTGTTAAATATGGATGTGGCCACTGATAAACTACAACTTTAAAAAGTTGCCTCCAGGATTGGTAATGCTTTCACTCGGTGCTTGGAAGTGTTGATTTGATTTTGGTCCATTGTCAAGTCTAATGCCTAATTTGTTGACATTGTTGCTCCAGAAGTATTGATTGTTTAAATTGAGATTCTCTAATGAAGAATGATGCTCCTCTTCGTCAGGTGTATGCAAAATAGGTTGTTGCTCTCATACAATATTTGTATATGTCAATTTGGTATGTGCAACTATTTCTATAATGAAATGTGGATTGAGAATCCTGAATCATGACTGGTGAAATATGACACTGCCTTGGTTTGGCTGAGGATTTGAGAGTTTGGTTGTTTTTGTTTTTGTGGTTGTATTGGATTGGTGAAATAAAGACGAGGCTAAGTTTTGATTGTTGTCGGCAAGAAGGAGTTGGTTCTTTTTTCCCACTGGAACGATCTTTGATTGACATAATAGATTTGAGATATTTAAGAGTTATTTACCTGAGGTGATCGAATGTTAGGGTTATCAAGAAATAATTGTATTTAGTATCTTCAACTGTGATCTAAATAAATTTATATAAACTCAATATAAGACATATTAGGGTGGGAGAGAATTGCAATATTGATTATGCTTTCTCTTTTACCTAATTTCCTAATGGAAAGAAGCAGATGAATTCTAGCCTGCGATATTGATTTCACTTTCTGGATGAATCATCCAAGGTTCAAGTCATAATTTAGTGTTTTGTCTATTGGTTGTTCTCTCATAACTGAGTGCATCCAATGTGAGGGTATATTATCAACTTGACTAACTCTACACCAACCATAATTTTGTCCTCTACTTATCATGAAATAATAGCCCACGAACCTTTTTTTGTACGATGGGTAGACAGAAGCAGTCCAGGATATTGTATCCGCATCCTTTGTTTCTACAATGTTAAGGTACTCTTTTACTCTATTTCTACATTTGCATCCTTATTGAAGTATGACATAAATTTGTTTTTGCTTATAGTTAAGGTTGCATATTGCCACTGAATTTGGATTTAGTGGTTAACAAAGATTGAATAAGATTAATTATTCTGGATAAATTTCAGACTTTTGTTGTTCATTCATTTTTTTGGGATGTGTGTGGTCAGAAGAATATACAACAATTTGATAGATGTTTAGCAATT
Source organism: Allium fistulosum (assembly GCA_030737815.1). Lineage (NCBI taxonomy): Eukaryota > Viridiplantae > Streptophyta > Magnoliopsida > Asparagales > Amaryllidaceae > Allium > Allium fistulosum. Next base: position 367,565,025 of record CM060907.1, read on the forward strand.
TTGGTTTTATTGAAAGAAAATATGTATTTTAATAGTAGCATTCCATAAACAAAACTCATACATGCTAGGAAAGTATGGATGTTATACTTCTGTACAAGATAACTAGATCTCTTTTTTCTATGTAGTAAGAATGAAAATCACGTTATATCTTCAATTAGAAAAATGAGGATGTTTTTTTAACCTTTATGTTGTTGTAGTGTCCTGTAAAGATGACATTCATGTGGTAGAACAAATGAAATTACAATTTTCAAAGTAGATGTAAAATATCTACAATTATAAACTGATGCAAAGCTTATAAAAAAAATTCAGGCTTAATGTTTACACAACTGAAACTTATTTCAATAAAATATCCTAATTATTTCTTTGCCTACCGCATGTAAAATTTCTTTTAGTCATACCTTATGTGGGATTTATAATGTTAGGCAAATATTCTCACTCTAATGTTGGTCTCATTAAGTATGTTGTCGTTAGGAAAAGTGTAGATTGGGTTCAGGAACTTTAATGCTGAAGTTTACCCCTTGATTCTTTAGCAGTAATTATTGTAGTTTTAGCAACAATTTTGATAATTTTTCCCTATAACTTTTTTATGTTATTAACAGACTAGGTTGTGGACCCACAAGCTACGGTTACCAAATTTGCAGACTCTTTCAAGCGTAGGATTGTTGAAGTAGATGAGAAGTAGGAATTCATGCCCTCGAACTAATGAATTTTATTCCCTTGAATTATCTTTACCTTGAATAATCTTTACTGAGATTTATATGAGTGTTAGTCAAAGAATTTACACTTTAAAAGGTGAGCTTTGTTTTAAATAAGAAATGTAATTGTTTGGTTTTGATTATAAATTGGGATTCTTATGGTTACCGATTATGTATATAACATAATATATATTAAGATGTAAGAAAAAAGAAATGAGTTATTATTAATAAATGTAGTTAATATCAAAGAAAAACATTTATTGCAGTAATCATTTATTAATAGTAACATTTTCAATAGGAAATAGAAAGCTAGATTTGTGCCTCCTACTATAAAAATTTATTATCTTGATCTTTTGGTTGATTTGGAAAAAAATTTGTAAAATAATAATGAACCACGTATTAGTTTTGCATGCACCGTTAATTTTTTTACTACCTCAAATTGACGGTAGAAAAAGTTGAGGCTGCAAAAGAGCATTAGAAATAATCCATAAAATTTTAACTCTTTTTTAGGATATTGAAAGAACACGCTAAGATTATGAAGTTGTTGTCAAAGCTCAAAATTTATTGTAGTGTTAACATTGTTAGTATTTTTGTGCTACGAATTGGCTCATAAATTGATGTGATAAATATATAGATTTATAACTTGAATTCACTTGATGTTTTGCTGGAATATGCCCTTTAATTATGCAAAAAGTAATGTCGATGTAGCAAGCTATAGAGTTTAGGTCCTTAGGAAAATTTGAATTAGTGAAAATGATCACTGCACTATTTTTATTATCTTTGTTTTGTAGTAGCTACATTGTAAAAATAAGGTTCACCGATAAAATGCAAGTCCACTTGGATGTGCGTATATACTTGCTGGCATAATAGTAGAACACATTACCTAGCTATTCCAACTAAGATAGTAATCTATTCTAGCAATTATTCAATAAATTAACGAAATCTAATCTAAGTCAATCAAAACTAAATATAAGGAATGTACCTAAAAGGGATTCGCGATGGGAAGCTCGTATCTTCTCTTCAGGTGACTAAGTATAATTCGTCGGATCACTCCCCTACTATACTACCAACAACTTCACGACTTTGTTCCTAAGTCTTTTCACACCATGTTCGAAAGTACAGATCGGTCCATGAGATGAAATCGACTTAGGCTTCAACTCAGCATCCTCTAAATGACTTGGTTTGACTACAATAGTTGAATCATGTACACATTTTTGCAAATGTGACATATAAAATACACCGTGGATTCTTACCATCTTCTTTTAAAGTTCTACCCTGTATGCTAAACTCCAAATCTATTTCAAAATTGGAAAAGGTTCAATGGATCAAGGTGATAATATTCCCAAATTCCCAAACCTCATAACACGCTATAGAAGCGAAACCTTCACAAATCCTATATTTCCAATACCAAATTCCAACTCTTAACGTCTCTTGTCAGTGTATGACTTCTATCTATCTTGTGCAGCCTTTATCCTTTTTCTTATCAACTCAAACCATCTCTGAAGTATCCCTAACCATCTCAAGGCTAAGTATAACTCTATCAGTGACTTCCTACTAACAATATGATGACTCACATAGCCACTTGTATAATGCTTTGAATGTTGCCATACCTTTGTTGGACTCGTAACTATTATTAAAATCAAACTCCAAAAGTGGTAAGTGATAAGTGATCTTCCCTAGCTCCACCAAAATTCAATATACATGCTCTTAGAAAATACTCCAACATCCTGCTCAATGTTTTCATTTTTCCATCAATCAATGGGCGATATATTGTACTTAGAATCAACTCTACCTCCAACGCATCCTTCAGACTCCTCCAAAACTCACTAGTGAAAAGTGGGCCTCAATCTCTAACAATGCTCAACAAAGTATCATGAAATCAAATAACTTCCCTTATATACAAAGTAGAAAATGGCACTGTTGTCCTTGGACTATTCATAGGTATGAAGTGTGCGCATTATCCAGCCATTTGATTAGGCAGTATTTGGACAGATTGGGCGAGTCGAACTTGGAGTTATCAAGGTAGGAAACACAGAGAGATAGCCTTAGGACTCTAGAAACCAAACGTAAACAAAGTCACAAGGTCAATGCAAAGACAACTCGAGCCAAGACGATCATAGAATCACCCAAGTGGTGGGTCAGTACCAACCGCAATCTATGGGTCGGTACCGATCCATATTTTCTTCCCCAATGATTCTTATCTTCTGCCTATGCCCTCTACTCGATGCCAAAAGCCTGCTTCGATTGTTGTTTTTTTGATCCAATACAATTTTATATCGATCTCCATGAAGTTTAGAATCAGCAACTTCATTCTTCCACGACTCCATCATTTGGACTTAGAAACAAGCTAATATTGGTGCAAACAACTATGGAATCATGAAGCTAACTACAAGACGAGTAGAAGTGAAGAATTCAAGACGACCAGATTGGCCAACTTAAGGGTCGGTACCAACCCCTACCCTTGGAGTTGTACCGATCCATGCAAGCTGATGAGGTAGCAACCTATTTTCAATGAGAACTAGTCTAATGCGTGGAGAATGGTTTGGAGATATTTTGTGCGAGATTTTAGGCTCCTACCTCTATAAATAGGAGGGTGGAGCATTTTTCAAGATCTTTTGGCTGTTGCTCTCTTTATTCCATTTTCTTGTAATCAAGTATCGGAGTTGTACCGACCCATAAGAATTTCAGCTTCCAAGTTAGAATATAAGCAATAAAATTATAAAGTAGACGTAGGCCTTAATTTGTCGAACCATTATAAATTGTTGTGTGTTCTTTCTTACTCGTTTTTATTTAATTTTCTTCACATTTTATTTCCACTTTAACTTCTGGGTGTTTGTGCCATTTTTGGTTCGAACATTTTGGTGCTTTCATTGAGAAACCATATTCTCGAGCTATTTGGATCCATCATCTACTATTGGAATTCTTAATTCCAAGAGATGGATCCAACTTTCCTACCATATTTTCTACTATTTAGATTTTTAATAATCTAAGAGAAGCTATTTACAATGGCCCCTTCAAAAAGATACTGTTCTACCAATTCCATATCTACTACCGAAGCTGAGAATCAGAATCCCCAACATGGAGATGAAGCTATCCAACCAACTTCTGAGGTCCATACTCCAACAGAAGTCGCGACCAGAATAGAGATGGATAGGATAATGAAGCAGATGGAGGATAGATTCCAGGCTAGTCAAAATTGTTAGTCCATGAGATGATGGTTTTGATGACAACAACCTTAGAATAAGATTATAAAATATAAATACTAACATTATAGTTTAGATATATATGTATATGCAGGATTTAACCATGTAGGTACAAAGAATGAAGACTGTACAGTATAGAGATTCAAGATATCAAGATTGAAGACTCATGTGTATCAAGATTATCAAGAGTTCAAGAGTTCAAGATAAGTATTGAGTCTAGAATTATGTTAAAACTTCACAATAGCACTGAAATCTTCGCTCCATTTTTTTTTGGGATGGAACCGATTTCTACCTTTTTAGTGGCTTACAAACCCACGACAAGTAGCTTACAAACCTACGACAAGTGGCTTACAAACCCACGAACATCCTGGTTTTGTACAAGTTCTCGAGTCCTGACATGATGAGATATTCTGCAGGAAGAAGCTTGCAAAACTACTTCAAAATGATTTTCAATAACTACTTCGGAATGATTTTCAAAATTGTTTTTCAAAATGTTTTAGCCTTAAAAATTATCTTTTTAAATGATTTTCAAAAAGATGTTTTAGCCTTAAATATTCTTGTTTTTAAACTTCGGTTATTTTAAACTGTCTTTTAATTATAATATATTTATACTTTGATTTAAATATAAAATTATAGTAAAATATTATATATATTATTCTTTATATTCATCTATGTATTTTATCTATAATCAAGTATATTTACAAAGTTTAAAATAGTGTTAATATAAGATAAAGGTTATTTTCAAAGAAAATCAAAACATCAAAAATTGCTTTGGGATGTCGACATGCCTATGGTGACCATGTCGACATGGTGACAGTTGAGTTCAAAATTTAAATTTGAAAAGAAGTGTCTATTCGCCATAACTCTTCACGAATGGACATGACTGTTGTTCTTCTATAAATAGGGGTTAGTTTCAACGAATTTTTAATCAGTTTTTCTGGTTTTTCACTTCTCTTCTTCTTCCACATTTTCTTAATCAAAATCCTTTCATCACTCTGCCAAAATCAACATTGAATCTAACTAGATTATCTCTGGTTTGATTCTCTATCACTATCTCAACAAGATCTAAGTGCTATTCAGAGTTATAAGCTTCTTTGTAATCTATCTAGTGAGAAAAGGTGTGATTGTAGCCTTGGAAATCAATCAAGCAAGAGAAGGTGTGATTGTAGCCCTGGAAATCAATTGGGTGAACTTATTGCCCCGGAAATCAAGTATCTCTACCCAGAGGATTGTTATTCTGGAGGGTGTACCTCGTAGCCTTGAAACCGAGGGTTGTAATTGTTGAATTGATTTTGAAAGGAAATCCGTACTTAGTTGTGCGGGACTGGATGTAGGGTAAATCCAAACCAGTATAAAATCCGGTGTGTTCTTTCCTTTACTGCTTTTACTTTATATTTGCATCTGTGTTCATTTCTGTGTCTGATTAGTGTATACATTGTTAACAAAGTAAGATAAACTCAAAAGGATTAACAAATTTCTTAAAACACTATTCACCCCCCCCCCTCTAGTGTTAATTCTAGCCTTAAGATCCTTAATCCGCATTTCTCACATTTGGTATCAGAGCAAGGTTTTAAAACTTTCATAATCTGAATTTTGAAAAATTTTAAAATGGCAATTTTTTTTATAAAATTATTAACACTGTTTTCATATGAATATGTCACAGAATCATCATGATATTGTTGTTTAAAATTATATTTAGTTATTTTGAAAAGTCACTTGATTCTTTAAAAAGTTATCTTGTTTTGCAGGAGAAGAGTTATGTCTAATGACTGTTGGTTAAAAGATACCAGATAATCATTCATCTATCAAGAAGAACAAATGGATATATAATGGAAATCGACAAAGAAATGGGTACCAGTGTAACGACCCGACTTTCCAGACCCGGAAAATCGAACCATTTTAGTTAAGAAGAAGAGGTAGAAGAAGAAAAATAAGAGACAACATCAGAATCTAACCATCGCAGCGGAATAAAATATAATATATATATATCAACAGATCTTTACACAAATCAAAACTATATCTGTTTATACAATATAGCATCAGAGTATACATCAGAGAACACATAACATACCACTGGACAATAACCATATCATGTCCTCAATACAACAGAGTACAACAATCAACACAGCGGAATATATATATATATAAACAAGTACGGGAAATACGTCTCGCCATCCAGCTCATCTCCTGAGCTCCACAGCATCATATCCTGTAACCTATAATACTCGGTCTGACCCGAGCATCATATAAAACAATACCCGAGTCAGTCTGGAAAACCAGCGTGAGAAAATCACACTCAATTGATTATTAAAGTTTCAAAAATCCTTTTGAAAATAAAAGCATCTCGTAAGACCACGCCACAAATAAACATGTCGGGTTTTTACCTTACGATAGCTAAAACACTTTTTATCAAAATCCTCTGATATTATAATAGTGTCTATTCACAAATACTTATTAAAATAGCTGAAATTGTTACATGATTAAATTCCAGCATACTAGCCACAACGTGGGTAATACAAACAAAACTCGTACAAGGCACGTAGGGAGAATGGATTTCCAACGAATGACTAGGCACTGGGGTACCACCTGTCACAGTACGTGGCCTAGATCACAGTACCGAGGAGTACGCCCGCTCCCCTGCAACACAAGACCGGAATCATCCCTTACTGGATAATTCCAAATAAAATCACCCCACAGTTGGGATCAGCAACCGCACCACTAAGCCGAAATAAAGGGACATCTAGACAGGGATGACTTTACTCTCAAGTGGGGGCTACCCACGAAGCCTTGCTGCATAACCCCTGATTTTCAGTCATTCCCGGTTGATGAGGTTCGAGGCTAAACGATACCTTTATAGCACATATCCCTTAGAATGCCCATCGCCCACCTGACGATGTCACGAAAGCATCCGTCCATACAAGTCCGTCCCGGGTTCGAACGGAACCGAAGGCACTATTCCTACTACATCCATTTTGGAAATATCCTCAGGATTAGTAGCGACTAGCCCTTGCACTTCGCTGCTCCATCTTCGACTCCGAACACGTTACATGAAACGTACAAACCGGATCGAAGTGGTATTCGAGTCTCCAGACCTAGAATCCCGGTATACGGAAACTCGATTCCGGTCTCTTCGAAACAATCAGCGCATTTGGCCAATATTGATAGTTGGTTATTTAACTATCAATTAACATCCACAAGCAACCATCACACAATAAATAATTTCCCATATTATTTATTTGCCCAAATATCTTTCCAAGATATATTTCCAAATTTTCAAGCTCATTTGAAAACCATTTCAAACAGTTTCCGCTTACGGAATACATTTCCCAGATATTTATTTCCACTGGAACACCAAGTACAAAATACTTTTAATTTTAAAATAATTTAAAAACACTTTATTTAAATATACTTTATAACATTGAAATCAAACTACTTTAATACTTTATTAAAAATATATACTTTAAAATAAACCACTTTATAATATAAACTAAATTTCTCCTTTTAAAACATAATAGCAAATCACTTTTATATAATTACTACAATAATAGATTTTTGAAAATACTTACTTAGGAAATTAACATTTAGAAATAATCAATTTTCTAAAACATGCTTTTAAAAACACAATTAGAACTTTTAACTTATATAAAAATTTCTTTGAAAACGTACTTGGCTATCCAGAGAAATACACTTCTCATTCCCATCCTTTAAAAATAAACCAACATTTATTTTTAAACCAATTCATATCCCTTTATAAATTCCCACCTTGAATTTATATTCTCAAATATCCACTGATATTCCCTTTCACTTTATAAACCCAGTTTATATCTTCAAAATCTCATTTCTCTTTAAAATTCCAATTTTAAACAACCAAATCAATTTCCAATTGATTTTCCCATTTACTTTACTTACTTTGAAATAAATTTCCTTTGCTATTTCATTTATTCCAAAATACATTAACTTTTAGATTTTATTTCTCATTATGATTTAAAATCTTTAAACTGAAACACAAGTTTCAGATTTCCCAAATTCCTTCTTTCTTTTTAATTACATTCAAATATTGAATTAAAATAAATTATTTATTCTTTTAAATAATATCACATAAGTTTCTTTAAATTCAATATTTCTCTGTTTATTCAAAATTTCTTTTTCCCATATTTATTAGAATTTTGGAAATCACTTTTATTCTTAATCAGATTTATTCTCAAACTCTTTATAATTATTTTACTTAAAATTTTACTCTTTTATTTCTTTTCAAAAATTCCATTCTAGAGATTTTGATAACTCAGCATATCCAAATCGGTCCAACCAAACCATAACATCCAATTATCCATATAAGTCATCACAGGATATCAAAATCATATCACAGAATATTTAAACAAAATTAAATATTTTGAGGAATCCATTTGGATCCCTCCAACCTGTTTCCCTGCATCCACAGATGTTAGCACAATACCAATTTCACTTCAAAGTGGAATATCGCGGTATATGGGTTTTATAAAATATCATCCGCTATTATGCGGCGCATAGGGTCTCATCCGCTATATAAATGCGGAAATATCAACAACTCAAATATATACATATGCCAATATGTATATATTGGTATATACTACTATATATATAGCACATCAATCAATGCAATCATCCAATCAATGATTTAAATTTAACCATTTAAATTTAAATTCAACTGAGTGAGATTAACTCACCTTTGCTTTTAATTTGCAATCCACTTCTAAACGGCTTGTTTCCTTCACGGTTTTAGACCTTGTGTAAATATTAGATTATTTTATTAGTACTTGAAATTGATCAAACAATTTATTATCACTTAGTTAACTAACAATTTTAATTAAACAAAAAAAAATTGGTTTTTAACTTAATAATTTAAGCTTACTCATAACTTCCCTTTGAAACCCCTTTTTTTTTACTTTTTTTTTTGACTAAAATAAATTAATAGGTTATAAACAAAATAATCACTAAATACATTATCAACAATAAACTAGAAAATAAATAAAAATATGTATTTTTATTTTCTTATTTCTGGTTTCATATATATATAATTTCAAAATCTTCCTGTTTATATTTTCTCAATTTACCTTTAATTTAAAATAGGCAAATTTATTTATTGTTATTATTATTTAAAATACATAAACAGTATTTATAAAATTTTAAAAATAAAATAGATTTTATTTTCATTCACTACTAACTTAGAAATTTAATAATTTAAATTGATGGGAAAAAAAATACCTCACTGACTCTTCTTCCCTAGCTCACTGACCAGCTCCAAACCCTAGAATGCCTCGCCCAAATTGTCGCACTCTAGAATCGCGCTTCCCCTCCACAACATCCCTAACCCAAAGTCGAACCACCCAGTTCAAACATCAACCCCTTGCCGATCCACAGCGTCACGAACTTCGAGTCGACCTTCCGCAGCCCATCGCGAATGCTTCGAGAACCCCAAAGGACACGATCGTCCACTTATCAACTCGCCGTCGCGCCTCCTTCACGAGATCTCCTTCCGCCTCGCGATCTGCTGCTGTTTTGATTCGATCGCGAGCCACTCGATCGTCACGCGGCTCTCACTGACGAGCTTTCCATTCAAACGAATATCCCTTCGTTCGAACATTAACTGAGGGCGCCCTCAACGGAAGAAGAGACGAAGGCCATCGGTGTTCATTGACCTAGGTTTTCGATTTAGTTACGGCCATTCTTATTGGAGCGCGATTTGATTTAATTTGAAAAGGGAGAGGCCGGTGATTATCTTCCATGATTTGAAACAATGTTGTGAAAATGGACTGAAGAGAGGAACGAAAATGTTTTGTTAAACTCGATTTAACGAAGTAAAGGATAGACGATGGCGTGTAGAGAAAGGCAAAGAAATATGTACGTTTTACTAAAGATGACAGCCATGACCTTGACTAGTCAACAATACATTATATTTAAATCCTCGATATAGATTTAGGCGTGTTTACCTACCGTACGCTGACACAACAACTCCAAACGTTACGAAATTTAAAATCCGCTAATAATACAATATTACGGATCCAATGGAACAAGTTTCGTCAACTTCTGAGACTGTGCCTCAGAAGGCTATTTTTAAATTCAATTTAAACGATGTATTTTAAAAACTAAACAAATCATAAAAAAAAATTCAATTTTAACACTTCTATTATATTCAGTATTATCAATATAAATTTTACAAGCCTTCAAATTATTTTTAACAAGCTGAAAAATCAAGATTCAAAAATTTGCCCAACTTCGAATAATCTAATTAAATAATTAAATCACCAAATAAACAGCGATATTTGAAATTTGAGTTAATAATTAACTTTTGAATATTTAAAAATTAATTAAATATTCCATTTCAAATGTCCAAAAATTACGGGTTGTCACATTCCTTCCCCCTTAAAAGAATTTCGTCCCCGAAATTACTAGTTAGGAAGAATGGTCCACACCCGTTACTCTTTCCTAAATCCAAATAGTTTTCAACAACTAATCTAAACCATAAAGACATCATTAACCTCACTAACTTTCTAAACTTCTTCCATTAGTTCCAATCAATATCACTTAACCATTCAAATTTAAATTTGAATTCAAATTATAAATTATCAAAATTTTCTCAAAATTTTTCTAACTCCCTAAATTTCCAAAAAATTTCGCCAGCGTCTCCTTTGCGCGGCTAGCTCGGTACAACTACAAAATGGCTCTACGGCCCCCAAATCCAAAAAGAAAACAAAAAGCCAAGTGGCTCGATCCAAAAACCCAATCCAATTTCATACAGAAATTTAAATACATACCTTTTTGTCGGGCCATTTAAATTTTTATCCTCTAAAATCAAACCCCAATTTATCCATTGCTTTTACACACCTGTATATCCTACTAAGCAATAATATCCAATTATAGGATTCAAAATCATTTCGTCAACTTCTTTACAAATTTCAAATATTTGCTTTACTTATGCCTGTACGATGCACATATATCATTCGTACGCAATATCAAATTTGATCGCTCACTCGATCACACAATTTCACTTCCGAACTAGTATCGTCCACCCGACTTCCTAGTGCGGACTCAGATCTGGTTTCTTGATCAGAAACCGTCATTCTCCTTGCATAGCCGTAAACTATGATAGAGAATTTCCAGAATCAATCAACAATCCATATCCAGGTTCGCCGTCGAAAATCGAGCGAAAAATCCTAACTCGGATCGGTATAACTACCTCGAAATTCTATGCTCGAATTCTGGACCAAATAGCTATACGAACAAATAATATACGTACATCCTACGTATAAATTCCAATTGATTATCGATTATATCAATTCCCTTTTTATTCATATTCATTTAGATTTCTATTCACTTATCCAGAATTATCATCCCGTTTCATAACTTTCAGTTTTAAATCTTCATTCAGTCATTCACTCAGTATTTTCCTAATACCAATTTACTTAAGAATCTCACCATACTTCTTAAGTTCAATATAAATAGTTTACATACTTCTTATATTGATTTCCACTTCACTATTGAAGTTCATATTAAATTCTAATCACTTTTTCCTTTACAATTCCAGTTGATTACAATTTGGCTTTCATTTTGGATATTGAATTAGTTGCACTTGCTAATTAATTTAAATTTCAATTAACAGTTTATTTGCAAACTTCACTTCTTTAGTTTCTTCAATTTCACTTCACTTTACATTCACATTTGAATTAGATTTCAATATCCAGTTTTCAATTTTATTTGCTTAGCAAATTTAAATCATTTATCGTAAATGAAAATTTAAAATTTTCTAACTTCCAAAATTTCTAGAAAATTTTGGCAGAGTCTCCTTTGTACGGAGGGACTTCTGCGATATCGCAGGATGCACAAATATATATATATATATACACCGGCCTCAGGTCGGAAATCACAATATATATTAATATATGCAGTTCATATTTCCTATTTTGAATTTTTGCGTAAGTGTACCTCATTTTAGCATTTTAAAGAAAGCAGCTATTTAATTTAGCATTAAGCGCAGTCAAAATCAGCCAAGCGGCTCCCAAAAACCTGTACTTACTCAATTTAAACAGGTTAGTGACAAATATTCAAAGTTTATTACTTCAATTAATTTCAATAGCTAACACATACATAACATAAGCAATATTCACTAAACACTTTCATAAGCCAATCTACCAGGTTCCGACAAAATTTCCAATCAATCTGAGGCTATTTCAATTTACTTCCAACTTAATAAATAAACCATTTCAATCCAACTCTATTTTATAATTCAAGTTTTGGCTTCCTATCCATTTTTCCAAAATACAACCAAATTCATTTAGCTTATTTCTTCCACTATTAAATTTTATAAGTCGCAACTTCTTTATATCATACTTTCACCTATTTAAAACCAATTCTATTCGCCTTTTACTTTTTAACTCGAATTATACAATTTTTATTTACAATACAAATCAATACCATTTTATTCCAATCCCATTTTTATTTTTAGTTTCAACATTTCCACTTATTTTCAGTTCACTATAAATTCCAGTCAACTTCTATTTTTAATTCAAATTTATTTCTAGGCTTCATTATTAACTCACAATCCATATAATCGAGTTAAGTTTCATTAACATACTTATCAAACAATTTATTTAGATAAACAGCTTACTTTCAATTTTTAAACCAATATTTGGTTTTATCTCAATAAAAACTACTACATCATCTTTCCTTGAGTTCAATATTATTTTATAATTCCAGTTTGGATTTATTCATTTTTAATCCAACAAGCTCATATTCAATCCAATTGATCTCGAAATCAATTTTATTTTACTTCTATTAATTGGCTTATACTCTAACTTATTATATATATATATATATATATTCCCGTTTTCTTACTTACTTCAACCTTTTGTAAGTATCCAAACTTTATTTATTATCCCATAATCATTTTAATAAATTTCCAGAGTTTAAACAACTTTCAACATTTCATAATCACTTTTGAAATCAACTATATCCAAACTCCTTTGGTAAATTCAATTATCCCCTTGAATTTCAAAACCAACCCGGTTCACAATCATTTCCAATTTTAAACAGTTCGGTAGCAATTTCTCTTTGGAAACTCGAAAATGAACACCGATGATGTCGCGATCATCATCGGAATTATTTTCCAGCGACCGAAGAGAATTAAATGCTTTTATTTCTTTAAAAACATTTCAAATATTTTAACTTTCAAATCTTCCCAGATTTCAATCCAATTTCAAAAATATTACCGAAATAATATCACCATTATTTCTCCAAAACCCTTGAAAACCATTTCCAAACTCAAAGGGATTTTAAACTTCACAAAATTCCAAATTTCCTTTAAATCTACATTCAAATATTCTCTGGAATTCTATTTCAAAATTATAATCACCCTTACAATTTACATTTACAAATCTCATTTGTATATGAAGTTTATTTCAACATATAAATTACATTTATAATTTATATTCTCAAATTCCATTTGTTATATAAGTTTATTTCTCAACTGGGTTATAAATTTTCAATTTCTTAATCAATTTTACACACTTAAATGATAATAATTTAATATGATCACTTCCTAACAACCAAGCAACCAAATACTACAATAATTTACAAAAATTATACCTTTTGTATACAAAAATAAATTGGGTAAAATTATTTCATTTACCCTATTTAAAACAATACTATGTCGAATTGTTCTATTCAAGTGTTTAGAGATCCCTATCAATAACGTTAATTACTCGCATTGACCAGAATCCATAAACCACTCAATAAACCAACCAACACAATATAAAACCATTTTATATTCACTAACAAATACGCGCTCATATCTATTAGTACTCTCAAAATTCCCACCAGAGCCAAGGTTATCGCCAACCTTCGCTCTGATACCACTGTAACGACCCGACTTTCCAGACCCGGAAAATCGAACCATTTTAGTTAAGAAGAAGAGGTAGAAGAAGAAAAATAGAAGACAACATCAGAATCTAACCATCGCAGCGGAATAAAATATAATATATATATATCAACAGATCTTTACACAAATCAAAACTATATCTGTTTATACAATATAGCATCAGAGTATACATCAGAGAACACATAACATACCACTGGACAATAACCATATCATGTCCTCAATACAACAGAGTACAACAATCAACACAGCGGAATATATATATATATAAACAAGTACGGGAAATACGTCTCGCCATCCAGCTCATCTCCTGAGCTCCACAGCATCATATCCTGTAACCTATAATACTCGGTCTGACCCGAGCATCATATAAAACAATACCCGAGTCAGTCTGGAAAACCAGCGTGAGAAAATCACACTCAATTGATTATTAAAGTTTCAAAAATCCTTTTGAAAATAAAAGCATCTCGTAAGACCACGCCACAAATAAACATGTCGGGTTTTTACCTTACGATAGCTAAAACACTTTTTATCAAAATCCTCTGATATTATAATAGTGTCTATTCACAAATACTTATTAAAATAGCTGAAATTGTTACATGATTAAATTCCAGCATACTAGCCACAACGTGGGTAATACAAACAAAACTCGTACAAGGCACGTAGGGAGAATGGATTTCCAACGAATGACTAGGCACTGGGGTACCACCTGTCACAGTACGTGGCCTAGATCACAGTACCGAGGAGTACGCCCGCTCCCCTGCAACACAAGACCGGAATCATCCCTTACTGGATAATTCCAAATAAAATCACCCCACGGTTGGGATCAGCAACCGCACCACTAAGCCGAAATAAAGGGACATCTAGACAGGGATGACTTTACTCTCAAGTGGGGGCTACCCACGAAGCCTTGCTGCATAACCCCTGATTTTCAGTCATTCCCGGTTGATGAGGTTCGAGGCTAAACGATACCTTTATAGCACATATCCCTTAGAATGCCCATCGCCCACCTGACGATGTCACGAAAGCATCCGTCCATACAAGTCCGTCCCGGGTTCGAACGGAACCGAAGGCACTATTCCTACTACATCCATTTTGGAAATATCCTCAGGATTAGTAGCGACTAGCCCTTGCACTTCGCTGCTCCATCTTCGACTCCGAACACGTTACATGAAACGTACAAACCGGATCGAAGTGGTATTCGAGTCTGCAGACCTAGAATCCCGGTATACGGAAACTCGATCCCGGTCTCTTCGAAACGATCAGCGCATTTGGCCAATATTGATAGTCGGTTATTTAACTATCAATTAACATCCACAAGCAACCATCACACAATAAATAATTTCCCATATTATTTATTTGCCCAAATATCTTTCCAAGATATATTTCCAAATTTTCAAGCTCATTTGAAAACCATTTCAAACAGTTTCCGCTTACGGAATACATTTCCCAGATATTTATTTCCACTGGAACACCAAGTACAAAATACTTTTAATTTTAAAATAATTTAAAAACACTTTATTTAAATATACTTTATAACATTGAAATCAAACTACTTTAATACTTTATTAAAAATATATACTTTAAAATAAACCACTTTATAATATAAACTAAATTTCTCCTTTTAAAACATAATAGCAAATCACTTTTATATAATTACTAAAATAATAGATTTTTGAAAATACTTACTTAGGAAATTAACATTTAGAAATAATCAATTTTCTAAAACATGCTTTTAAAAACACAATTAGAACTTTTAACTTATATAAAAATTTCTTTGAAAACGTACTTGGCTATCCAGAGAAATACACTTCTCATTCTCATCCTTTAAAAATAAACCAACATTTATTTTTAAACCAATTCATATCCCTTTATAAATTCCCACCTTGAATTTATATTCTCAAATATCCACTGATATTCCCTTTCACTTTATAAACCCAGTTTATATCTTCAAAATCTCATTTCTCTTTAAAATTCCAATTTTAAACAACCAAATCAATTTCCAATTGATTTTCCCATTTACTTTACTTACTTTGAAATAAATTTCCTTTGCTATTTCATTTATTCCAAAATACATTAACTTTTAGATTTTATTTCTCATTATGATTTAAAATCTTTAAACTGAAACACAAGTTTCAGATTTCCCAAATTCCTTCTTTCTTTTTAATTACATTCAAATATTGAATTAAAATAAATTATTTATTCTTTTAAATAATATCACATAAGTTTCTTTAAATTCAATATTTCTCTGTTTATTCAAAATTCCTTTTTCCCATATTTATTAGAATTTTGGAAATCACTTTTATTCTTAATCAGATTTATTCTCAAACTCTTTATAATTATTTTACTTAAAATTTTACTCTTTTATTTCTTTTCAAAAATTCCATTCTAGAGATTTTGATAACTCAGCATATCCAAATCGGTCCAACCAAACCATAACATCCAATTATCCATATAAGTCATCACAGGATATCAAAATCATATCACAGAATATTTAAACAAAATTAAATATTTTGAGGAATCCAGTTGGATCCCTCCAACCTGTTTCCATGCATCCACAGATGTTAGCACAATACCAATTTCACTTCAAAGTGGAATATCGCGGTATATGGGTTTTATAAAATATCATCCGCTATTATGCGGCGCATAGGGTCTCATCCGCTATATAAATGCAGAAATATCAACAACTCAAATATATACATATGCCAATATGTATATATTGGTATATACTACTATATATATATAGCACATCAATCAATGCAATCATCCAATCAATGATTTAAATTTAACCATTTAAATTTAAATTCAACTGAGTGAGATTAACTCACCTTTGCTTTTAATTTGCAATCCACTTCTAAACGGCTTGTTTCCTTCACGGTTTTAGACCTTGTGTAAATATTAGATTATTTTATTAGTACTTGAAATTGATCAAACAATTTATTATCACTTAGTTAACTAACAATTTTAATTAAACAAAAAAAAAATTTGGTTTTTAACTTAATAATTTAAGCTTACTCATAACTTCCCTTTGAAACCCCTTTTTTGACTTTTTTTTTGACTAAAATAAATTAATAGGTTATAAACAAAATAATCACTAAATACATTATCAACAATAAACTAGAAAATAAATAAAAATATGTATTTTTATTTTCTTATTTCTGGTTTCATATATATATAATTTCAAAATCTTCCTGTTTATATTTTCTCAATTTACCTTTAATTTAAAATAGGCAAATTTATTTATTGTTATTATTATTTAAAATACATAAACAGTATTTATAAAATTTTAAAAATAAAATAGATTTTATTTTCATTCACTACTAACTTAGAAATTTAATAATTTAAATTGATGGGAAAAAAAATACCTCACTGACTCTTCTTCCCTAGCTCACTGACCAGCTCCAAACCCTAGAATGCCTCGCCCAAATTGTCGCACTCTAGAATCGCGCTTCCCCTCCACAACATCCCTAACCCAAAGTCGAACCACCCAGTTCAAACATCAACCCCCTGCCGATCCACAGCGTCACGAACTTCGAGTCGACCTTCCGCAGCCCATCGCGAATGCTTCGAGAACCCCAAAGGACACGATCGTCCACTTATCAACTCGCCGTCGCGCCTCCTTCACGAGATCTCCTTCCGCCTCGCGATCTGCTGCTGTTTTGATTCGATCGCGAGCCACTCGATCGTCACGCGGCTCTCACTGACGAGCTTTCCATTCAAACGAATATCCCTTCGTTCGAACATTAACTGAGGGCGCCCTCAACGGAAGAAGAGACGAAGGCCATCGGTGTTCATTGACCTAGGTTTTCGATTTAGTTACGGCCATTCTTATTGGAGCGCGATTTGATTTAATTTGAAAAGGGAGAGGCCGGTGATTATCTTCCATGATTTGAAACAATGTTGTGAAAATGGACTGAAGAGAGGAACGAAAATGTTTTGTTAAACTCGATTTAACGAAGTAAAGGATAGACGATGGCGTGTAGAGAAAGGCAAAGAAATATGTACGTTTTACTAAAGATGACAGCCATGACCTTGACTAGTCAACAATACATTATATTTAAATCCTCGATATAGATTTAGGCGTGTTTACCTACCGTACGCTGACACAACAACTCCAAACGTTACGAAATTTAAAATCCGCTAATAATACAATATTACGGATCCAATGGAACAAGTTTCGTCAACTTCTGAGACTGTGCCTCAGAAGGCTATTTTTAAATTCAATTTAAACGATGTATTTTAAAAACTAAACAAATCATAAAAAAAAATTCAATTTTAACACTTCTATTATATTCAGTATTATCAATATAAATTTTACAAGCCTTCAAATTATTTTTAACAAGTTGAAAAATCAAGATTCAAAAATTTGCCCAACTTCGAATAATCTAATTAAATAATTAAATCACCAAATAAACAGCGATATTTGAAATTTGAGTTAATAATTAACTTTTGAATATTTAAAAATTAATTAAATATTCCATTTCAAATGTCCAAAAATTACGGGTTGTCACAACCAGATCAATTCAAAACTTTGGGTTCTCATCTACAACTTGATTTGATACTGTACTTCTCTCCATCTGCTTTGCAATGTCACTGGTTTCGTGTGAATCCGTCAAGAAATGACCAAGTTATGGTCAAATGAAGTTTTGGTGAACAAAGAGAAAAAGAAGGAAAAACTGTCAAAGGTATTCTTCAAAATGCATCCAGAGATTTGAGTATTTTGTTCCCATTCCTTTTTTGATTGTAGTTCTTGTTCTCACGGTCGTTTTGATGGGTGGATCATCAAATTCCGATCAAAATTGAGTGAGATATGATAGTTTGAAGTTGGCTATCCAAAACTGAAAAACTGTGTAAGGGATCTTCTACATTTCTTCTACTGTTCGGCCTGTTGCATCACAATACCATCCAAATTCGACACCAAACTATTACTAGATCGTAGCCCTTGCCTTCCTCTTCGATTTTCCGCTAGTTTCATCCAATTCTATTAAGAAACGAAGGAGATGAAGAGGTGGAATTTTTATGAAAAGTGGTGACTGTTGGGCCTATTTATAGTGGTTGAAGTGTCCATTCATTCAAAATTCGAATTCAAAGTTTTGGCGCCAAGTTGGTCAATTTACTAAATCATCTGTATCTTTCTCATACGGTCTTCAAATTCAGCAAATGAATATACTACGCTGATCAGAAAAAAGAGCCCGTCGCAATAGAACATATCTCGTCGTCAAATTCAGAAAGATATAAATGTGTGGTTCACAACAGTGGAGGAACAACAAAGTTAGAAAGATGGAATGCAAAAATTGGTACGCTTTACTATTATTTCATCTTTATTGTTGCATTTAGAAATATATATCTATGCATTTAGTTAGGTATAGAAATTTATCTCTTTTATAAGTTTTGATATTTTGGTCCATATATCGAAACACCATAGTATAAATATCGTTATACAAGTCTAAATTTTTTAAAAGTCTTTTAAAATGTGTTTTCTTTCAAATAAAATCTACAACTAATTTATTACAACTATACTAAGTAGAAAAGCATACATTCATTCATGATTTCAACTTTTCTAATTCTATTTTTACTTCTCATACTCTATTTCTTTTAAGATACTAATTTTATATCTTTAAGAAATTAGTAGAATGAATTTAGAATGTTAGAATAAAGCTCTATTTATATATTTCTTCAATTAATAAGATTGCACCACATCACATGACCGGAATTTTAGATAGCATTTCTAAAATGCTTCTTTTCTTCCATAATGTTTTGTAAGTACTGTAAATTCTTTTTTATAGCATTTCTGTGCTTTGAAATGCTGTAGAGTTTCAAAAACTTTACACAGCATTTGGTAAAAGCTACAGTTTTTATTTTATAATGTTTTGAATATATATTATTGCAAAAACTTTTTATAGCATTCTTTAAATGTTGTTTTTCTTTATTAAACTTTAAACTATGTAAAAATGATATTTAAATTAAGTATTTTTTCTCTATTCTTTTTAGAGTTAGTTTCTAACTTATATTAGAATATTTTAAAAGTAATTTCATGTTTAAATGTTTTTTTTAATTAACTAATTATTTTTAAAGTAAGAGGCCTTAATATATAACACATGTTTATTTTAGTTTTTCAATCTTTATTATTTTACTTAATATTTCATTATGATATTATTTTAAAAAAAATGCTTAAACATGTTTCTAAATATTTTAAACAATAATAATTTAATATAAAAGTATTAATTAGTAAGTTAAGTATTTTATAAACATGATTGTTTGGATTCTTAAAAAATCAACCAAGTTATAAAAATATTTTAAATAAATTAAATCATTAGGGTATTAATTTTTATAAAAACCATATTTGATCATATATATACAGTTTAAATTCATATTTCTTAGCAATTTGACTTTGATATTAAGTTTGATTACTATCTTTCATGATTATGTTATAGTTTTAATAACATTTATTACCTTTGTTTGGTTGAAAAGATAAATAGTTTAACATACGTATACATACATATACATATATGCCTGTCAATTAGATATCACTTATCACTCATGTTTATCTTATAATCTGAATGTCACTTACCGTAGTATATATATATATATATCATCATATCATTCTGCATATTATTATTTTTACTTCATTATCATTTTGTTTCATATTACATATCATTATGCATCCTATTTCATATCACATTTCATTGCATATTACATCATAAATTACAATGAATAAAATATCATAATAATTTGCATCACAAGTTGCACTTCATTCTACATATCATATAATGCTATATTGCATATGTCATATATGTATACATAATTAGTGTATTTTATTTAGGAGGAGTTTGTAGTATTGTCTTATAGTATAGGATTATTAGTTTTTAATTTGTTTGGTATGTTTTGATTGACTTGTTTGACTTGATTGACTCGTTTAACTTGATTAACTTGTTTGACTTGATTAACTTGTTTGACTTGATTGATTTGTTTGACTTATCTGATATGATTGGTTTTGATGTGTGTGTTGATTGTATTGTCTGAAATATATTTGTACATATTTAAGTATTGAAAAATAAGTATAATTCAAAATTAATTCAAAATAAATTAAATAGGCAAATATTCAAGAACCATGTCGACATCCCCCCTAGACCCATGTCGACATATAACGTTTTTACATTTTAAAAATTTTTCCCACCAAAATTCAAATAAGTGGTTATAAATTTCTCCTATTTCAAAATTTTCTTCATTCTCTCTGTTCTCTTTCTGTTCTATCTTCTGAAATCATTTTATCAATGGCCTCCTCTTCCAAATCAAACATAAAATCAACTTTTTCGTTTCCATCGCCTACTTCTGGTCCGTTTCAACAATCAACGCTCGCTCGTGTAACAAAAATGGAGAATTTTCTGAAGGATACCCTTCAGTTAATGACTAAAATTCAAGTGATGCAATTTCGAATGGCCAAAGAACAAGAGAGGCAAGGCAAAATCCTTAGGAATTTGCAAAAATTTCTTATGGATAATCATGCTAACCCAATCCTGATTGACGAGGACTCTTCAGGAGATCATGAACACGAGGAAAGTGAAGAAGAAGAAGAAGAAGAACCAATGGAAGAAGAGCATGCAGAAGACGATGACAAAGTCGTTTGCGTTGGCGAAGTGTGTTTTGACAAAGATGGAAATCTTGTCGAACAACGTGGAAATTTCTGTTTCCACTATCCAAATTGTTCGGTTCATAGATCTCCTATGTTCAAAGACACACATTAGTTTCTTCTCTTTCTTTTCTATTTGTTGTTTGTTTTACGATCTCTATGAAAATGTAAATATAAACAAATTAATAAATAATGTATGTTCTTATATATGTTCTATTAAATTTATTATTATATAGATTCTTAGTTAGGAGAGTTTGTAATTTAGGACTAAGTTTTAGGTTTACAAGTAAGTATTGATGATAACACTATCATCATATAGGATATTAAACTAAGAGTTATATAGTTTGGAGTTTGTTTGTTTTTGTTAATGACAAAGGGGGAGAAATATAAAATAGGGTAGTTAGGCATAGATTAAGGGGGAGTTATTAGATTTAAGGGGAGTCAATAGGATAGAAGTAATATTTTATAAACAAAGGTTGTCATCATCAAAAAGTGGGAGATTGTTAGTCCATGAGATGATGGTTTTGATGACAACAACCTTAGAATAAGATTATAAAATATAAATACTAACATTATAATTTAGATATATATGTATATGCAGGATTTAACCATGCAGGTACAAAGAATGAAGACTGTACAGTATAGAGATTTAAGATATCAAGATTGAAGACTCATGAGTATCAAGATTATCAAGAGTTCAAGATAAGTATTGAGTCTAGAATTATGTTAAAACTTCACAATAGCACTAAAATCTTCACTCCATTTTTCTTTTGGGATGGAACCCATTTCTACCTTTTTAGTTGCTTACAAACCCACGACAAGTAGCTTACAAACCTACGACAAGTGGCTTACAAACCCACGAACATCCTGGTTTTGTACAAGTTCTCGAGTCCTAACATGATGAGATATTCTGCAGGAAGAAGCTTGCAAAACTACTTCAAAATGATTTTCAAAAACTACTTCGGAATGATTTTCAAAATTGTTTTTCAAAATGTTTTAGCCTTAAAAATTATCTTTTTAAATGATTTTCAAAAAGATGTTTTAGCCTTAAATATTCTTGTTTTTAAACTTCGGTTATTTTAAACTATCTTTTAATTATAATATATTTATACTTTGATTTAAATATAAAATTATAGTAAAATATTATATATATTATTCTTTATATTCATCTATGTATTTTATCTATAATCAAGTATATTTACCAAGTTTAAAATAGTGTTAATATAAGATAAAGGTTATTTTCAAAGAAAATCAAAACTTCAAAAATTGCTTTGGGATGTCGACATGCCTATGGTGACCATGTCGACATGGTGACAGTTGAGTTCAAAATTTAAATTTGAAAAGAAGTGTCTATTCACCATAACTCTTCATGAATGGACATGACTGTTGTTCTTCTATAAATAGGGGTTAGTTTCAACGAATTTTTAATCATTTTTTCTGGTTTTTCACTTCTCTTCTTCTTCCACATTTTCTTAATCAAAATCCTATCATCACTCTGTCGAAATCAACATTGAATCTAACTAGATTATCTCTGGTTTGATTCTCTATCACTATCTCAACAAGATCTAAGTGCTATTCAGAGTTATAGGCTTCTTTGTAATCTATCTAGCGAGAAAAGGTGTGATTGTAGCCTTGAAAATCAATCAAGCGAGAGAAGGTGTGATTGTAGCCCTGGAAATCAATTGGGTGAACTTGTTGCCTCGGAAATCAAGTATCTCTTCCCAGAGGATAGTTATTCTGGAGGGTGTACCTTGTAGCCTTGAAACCGAGGGTTGTAATTGTTGAATTGATTTTGAAAGGAATTCTGTACTTAGTTGTGCGGGACTGGATGTAGGGTAACTCCGAACCAGTATAAAATCCGGTGTGTTCTTTCCTTTACTGCTTTTACTTTATATTTGCATCTGTGTTTGATTCTGTGTTCATATCTGTGTCTGATTAGTGTATACATTGTTAACAAAGTAAGATAAACTCAAAAAGATTAACAAATTTCTTAAAACACTATTCACCCCCCCCCCTCTAGTGTTAATTCTAGCCTTAAGATCCTTAATCCGCATTTCTCATAAAAATGAGATGAATCAAATAATGCAACAAAGTTTGAGAATGCTAAATGAACTAACTCAGAATAGCCATAGGAGGAGTAGAAGAGATTCCAGTTTAGAGTTAGAAAGTTCCTCATTATCCGAGCATAGACGTAGGGATAGGAAGTAGAAGAGGATTCAAAATGCTGTTAGAACATCTTACCAAGGAAGAGGATGAGCTCCAGGCACAAATTTAGGGATCAGTACTGAACCAAGGGCACGGGTCGGTACCGACCCGTCAAATGAGGGGCGCAAGGCTTGCCATCTGGAAGGCGGCATGGACTTGACTTTTACAGGCTCTGCTGATAATCAGAATATGGAGAATCATGCTGCTGCAGATGATACAACTTACAGGAATTAAACAGATGGCTGCTTGATGAATGGATCTCCCAAAGGCTGGAGGACCTAGGTATCGAGAGCCAAACCGGGAGTGTTCACCGGGTCGAACACTCGGGGTGGACCTTGATTACCATCATTCAATCGAGCCTATGGACTTGGACTATTTGGAATATATGGTCAAGAGACTTGTAAGTGAAAGTCGTTTTAGAAGCAATGATGAGTGGGGTACCTCTCCTAGTCGGAATCCATTTACTTAAAACATCCTACGCGAGAAATAGTCTTGTAGGTTTGCAATGTTGACTATGTTGTTGTACAAAGGAATAATGGATCCTAGGCAACATGTGATGAGATATGATGGCATATGGATTCCGCCAGAGCTTCCAATGTCGTGAAATGCCGTTGTTTTTCGATTTTCCTAGAAGGAGTAGCTACAATGTGGTTCACTTGACTTCTACCGAGGTCCATATCGTCTTTTGCTAAGTTGTCAAAGAAGTTTATTGAACAATTCTGTTTACATACTTCATGTCCAAAACATGTCATGTCTTTGTCTAACCTCTTTCAAGCTGATGGAGTGTCACTGAAGGATTTCTTGAATCGGTTCCATATAGCCATGATAGAAGTTGCATATCCCAATAATGGCATAGTGCTGATGGCACTAATCAAGGAGATTCTTCCTGATACGGATTTTGAGGAATGGTTGGAAAGGAAACCCTTGTATATGATGGATACTTTTTATAGAAAGTCCAATGAGTACTTACGCTTGGAAGAAGCACACAAACGTCCATGGAGAGCTGAGGCTGGGAGTTTAGCTAGAGTAATGCAGAGCAATGTTGATGTAAAGAAATCTGGAGTAAGTTCTAGGAATGTAAATGTTAATGTTAGTAATAAGAATGATGGTCGGAAGCAGAATAGTGATGGGGCTATAGTGATGGGGCTAAGAAGTGACAACCAGATAACAGGAATCGTACTAGGACTCGTAAGTACGATAGCTATATTGAATTGAACAACTTGATAGAGAATAACTATCTACTAACTCAAGTTACCGAGCAGTACAGGAAGAAGCTCTAAGAGAGTCAACTGAGAAGAATAAGAGATCTGATGAGTTATGTAGGTTTTATAAGACACACGGTCATAATACCAAATTATTCAAACACTTGTGTGATATGATTAAGGAGTTGATTTGCTATGGAAATATATGAAAGCCCTACATGATGACGGGCAAGAAAACTCTAACACCCCTGGATCATCTTCCCAACAGAGAAAAGACGAGCCTAGTGCTGATGCATTCAGGTGGGTAAAAAATGGTTGGTGATTAATACAATTATCGATGGGCCACACCTAGCCAATAAGAGTCTAGCTATGATGGACAGATATGTTGGTGCAAAACATGCAGAGAGTGAAAGTTGCTTTACTGTTGAAGATGGGACTCTGGCAAAACAATGCAGAACGATGACTGACGATATTGTTTTCCAGAATAAAGATGCTGATGGAGTGGAAGCTCTAACGATTGACCCACTCGTGATCACGACCATGATTGGTCCTGCTATTGCTTGGAAAGGCTGGTTGATTGTGGGAGTATAGTCAATATCTTGCTTAAGAAATCTTATGATCAAATGATGTTAGAGGAGAAGGATTTGAGACCTTGTAAATCTAGAATACAAGGGTTCAATGGGATGGCTACTGAGCTAATTCAGTATGTAGAATTAACAGTGGTACTTAGCAAGGGCAACTGCAAGCGAGTGCGGGTCGTGCCTATTTTGGTGTTGGATATTTACTCAGCTTGCAATGCATTTTTGGGCCAATAGACCTTAGCTAAATTCAAAGCGGCTATAGCTCCTTGGTGCTTAACGATGAATTTTTCTACATAAAATGGCATAGGGATTGTCCAAAGAGATTAGGTGGCTGGCCGTGAATGCAATGTCACCGAGCTAAGAGAGGTGAGGCGAAGAGAGAAAGGAAACAGTGTGGAAATGGACCCACGAAAAGAGCCCTGACTAGGAAAGCATTATTGGTTCTATAAGGATATGGACCCACGGAAAGAGCCATTGGATGGGAGGGTAGCTCTAGCCTAGCTAACGATTAACATCCCGATCAGTCGGGATGACCCAACACGGATCCTGAAAGTCAAATCACAGCTTGGTGTCAGGGAAATAAAGGAGTTGATCGTTTTCTCTGAGCAAATTTGGATGTGTTTGCTTGGACACACTCTAATATCCATGGGATCTCGCCGGAGATAGCGAGCCATGCATTGAACACAAATTCCAAATGCTTTGCCTAGGTCAGGAGAGATCCGTTGCACTCAAAGAAGGGGACAAGGTCTCACTCCCGAGGGCGTGGAATAGCGAGCACTTACGATGCTATTTCACTTAGAAATAAAACCGTGTAATAAGGCAGAACCTACCATTTCCCATCTTTCATGGAATAGAATAGCCTTCGAGACTCCGTCCTTACATTGCTTAAGAGTTGTGACTTGGCCAACTCGAAAGAATCTGCATGGAAATAATGCAAGTGTGCAGGTACCCGGAAATACATGCCAACCAAAACTTCTACGATTCATGATCAGACCCTTGAAGTTCTTCTTGTTATCTGGACATAGATACTAGCCAACTCTTATCCTCGAAATGGGGGCAGAAGTATGAACTTAATGGACGTGACCTAACCGTCCATCAGCTAACTCTTGTCCTCGGATTAGGGGCAGGAGTATAAACTCATAATGGATGTGACATGACCTTCCATACACCAACTCTCACCCTTAATGTGGGGGTAGGAGTATAAACCTAAATGAACATGGTATGACTGTTCATTCGCTAACTCATGCCTTTGATGTAGGGTCATGAGTATAAATCAAAACGAACGTGATACGACTGTTCACTTGCTCAAATCTTGTCCTCGAATAGGGGGCATAAGTATAAACCAAAATGGATGTGGTAAGATCGTCCAATCCTCAAAAATTTTCCTGGGGTAGGCAAAACAAAAGGTCCATACCCGGCGTAAGGTGGGATCTTACATATGAACTTTGAATCGACGCCCGAAGTTAGGCACGATGGGAAATAAATGTCCTGGATGAGGATGTATGGACGACCATCTTAAGTGGTTAATTTGAACTAGTGCCCGGAGTCCGGTGCAATCGGATACAGTTATCCTATGAAAGGATATATGGACCCCTGTTCTAAGTGGTAAATCCCAACTAAAGAGTTTAGCATTTCAACAATTACTTTACATTCATGAGAATGACAGAAGGCCGATGAATTACAGAACGAGCTAAGAATTTAGTCTGATTGTAATCACTAAAAGGAATGGATCACAAGTACATTAAATGGAAAGTGCATTTCTAAAACAACTTAAGTGAATTCGCATAAAGGTTTAACGAAACAAAAATCCTTTTTATTATTCACATAAAACTTGGAAATCTAAGTACAAGTTTATTTACGCCTAAAAACAAAAAGAAAAGTGGGGTCGAACCCTCGCAAACCCGACCAAGAAACAAGAATGGACTACTACTATTATTGCAATTAAGAAGTAAGTCTATCTACACAAAACAAGGCCACAACCAGCTTCCTCTTCTTAGTGCCGTTAGAAACGTTGCTCGAGCTTTCACCCTTTCTTTTCCCTTCTCTTCCTCTGCTTCCTCTACCTTTGGAAGGGTGGTCTATGATGATCCAGCAGGGATGCTTTGAGCACTCCCAAATGGAGGAAGGGAAGCTAGAGTACGTTACGAAGATCCCACCGGTGTGCTTTGAGCGCTACCAAGTGGAGGAATATGGATCGGATCAAACACAGTCTTCCCGGGCAAGGCAATGGATAAAGGAGGAGGGATGACCACCAATTTCTCCTTCTTAAGCACTATAGCAAGGAGGGTTTGCTTCTCAACCTTCTCTAAATTGACCTCTTTTTGCAAGGCCAAGTTCCCATTCAAGATCGCTCATGGTGGGACCCGACAGGTGCTCAGACACTCTAGTTATCACAACATCATCATTGGTCTGAGCACCTTGAGTTTCACCGGTCCCCTCATCCAACAAAGCATCAATCATTTTGCTTATCAAGGACGAGAGTTTCTTTAACAGAGATGGTTGGAATAGTTATTGAAGTTGTAACGGTTACTGACTCCATTGCAGACGCTTGTTGCCCCAGTTGAGAGTCCTTATCAAGAAGAGGAGCAATTTGGGGTCAACTTGAAACTTGGGAGATATAAAAAGATAGATTAGTGACATCGATCGACGACACATCAACCCTCTGAAATACAGGGGAAGTTAGTAGGATACCTTCCTCTGTCTGGTTCTGTATGAGCCGGAGTGCCATCCGAATTTCCCTCCAAGATGGGAGAAAGGATAGTAGGCTTCCGCATCTGGGGATTCTCCGGATCATACCCAGGACCAGAGGATGAATCTAGAGTAGCTTGGGACCTAAGTGTTTTGCTAGTAGTGGTGTCATGTGGCATTGATCCTGAGCCTTCGCGCAAGAATTTCAGTACAGGCTCGCTCGGGATGAAGAATGAGCTCACCTTTTCTCAGCACACTAGGCTCATTATCTATCAGTACCTCCTTCTCCAGCTAAGCAAGGTCCACTACGCCACCTTTCAAGAATGCTTTCTCCTCCAAGACACTCTATTCCCAAGCTAGGCCCAGAACCCTGGGATAATCATTACCAAGCCATTTCAGGTTGCGGAACTTGAGAATATGGGCGTTGTATTGGATGAGCCTTTATCCAAACCTATTCGTCATTCGTTGCTCTACGGCCTCAACCTCCCTCTTGACAAGCGCGTCTACGTCCCTGGCACGTTCGACCACTTTGTCCCTCTCTTCCTTAGCATTGAGCGGCTTGTACCAATAATCCTGAGCTTGTTGGAGTGCCTACTCCTTTTCCTTTGTTTCACAATCAAGCTTGGTGTTCAGTTCAATCGCACTCCTGTTCGTAGTATCTCTCTCTAACACCAGATTATGGTTATGATGGAACGCTTTCTCCATCTCATCTTGATACTTGGTCCTAGCATCTTCGAGTGCCTTGATGGCATCCTTGGCCTTCTTCACAGCTTTGGCTTGAGATTTCTTCAGTTTTTCAACCTCAACATCTAAATGAGTTACGATCCTTTTGTTGTCAACCTCGATAAGTTTTTCATTTTCGATTTCAAGCCATCTTTCCCTCGAGACCTTGGAGATTCTTTCAGCTATTCATGACCATTCATTGTATTTATCATGAACATCGGTCGCACAAGCAATGGTCATCTCTCGGACGTCATATGGAATTCTTTTCAAGTTAGGCATGAACTTGAGTCCATCAAAGCAAATATTTGGGAACTGTTCTTTCAACTCAACCATTTGAGCGTCAGTGGCAAATTCTTGCTCTATAGAGATGATCGAAGCTTCAGAAGTTTCTTTGCCAGGTCTGTGATGAGAAGTCTTAGAACCACTCTTTTGGTGCCCATGGTCAGGAGATTGACTGCGATGTGCTGAGGTCAACTGTTGAGCAGGAATAGAAGCTGGAGCTGGAGCATAAGATATGCCACCTAGTGGGATGTCATCGCGACGGTCCGAATGCTTATCCAAGTCCTTTGAAGGAGGAGACCTAGACCTGGGGCGATACTTGGAGCTAGAGTCACATGACAGATAATCTCTACTACGGCTATCTCCATGAGCTCTTGAATCAACAACTTCACTCTTCCATGACTCCATCATTTAGACTTAGAAACAAGCTAATATTGGTGCAAACAACTATAGAATCACGAGGTTAACCACAAGTCGAGCTGAACAAAGGATTCAAGACGACTAGATTGGCCATCTTAGGGGTCGGTACCGACCCCTACCTTTGGAGTCGTACGTACCCATGTAAGATGATGAGGTGGCGACCTATTTACATGGGGAATTAGTCTAAAGCATGGAGAACGGTTTAGAGATATTTTGTGCGAGATTTTAGGCTCCTACCTCTATAAATAGGAGGGTGGGGCTCATTTTTCAGGATCTTTTGGCTCTTTCTCTCTTTATTCTATTTTCTTGTAATCAAGAGTCAGAGTTGTACCGAAACATAAAAACTTATGCCTCCAAGTCAAAATATAAGCAATAAAATTATGAAGTGGACGTAGGCCTTGATTTGTTGAACCACTATAATTTGTTATGTGTTCTTTCTTACTCGTTTTAATTTAATTTTCTTCATTTTTATTCTCTACTTTAACTTCTAGGTGTTTGTACCATTTTTGGTTCAAACAGTATGCTTCTGTTGAGATGATCCATAATAACCTAAATGCATTCATTACCTCTTCCGTTCCTACACAATTGATCTACGAAATCCATAGATATGTTCTCTCGTTTCCTCTAAGGAACCTCTAATAGAGGTAATAAGCAACTTGACTTCTTTTTCTTTTCCTTGACCCATTGACACATCAAACATCTCACCACACACATTGTCAATTGCCTCTTCATTCTTGGTCAGTAGTAAACTCGCTTGGTATCCCTACACATATTACCCCAACCAGGATGAATGGTCATCATAGAACGATAGCATTTGCCCAGAACTTTTCCGATCAATTTCTTAACTTTGAGGTACATAACCTTCCATCCTATCTTAGCCAATCTTTTTGACCGAAGGAGTAACGGTCCAAATGGCTCGACCACTTACTCTGTTTGTACCAAAAATGGGCACAACACTCTTCGGAAGTTTTTAAAGAGATAAAAGTGAAGAATGAAAATTAAAACTGTGGATTATCTAACAAAAACTCCAAATAACAGAAAGTAAATTGCAAAGACAAGCGATTTAGAGTGGTTCGGCGTTTTGCCTACGTCCACTATGAAGTTTGAAGATTTTATTGCTCGATACTTGAAGGTTACAGTAGTTTATAATGTAATACAACTGAATTTCTAAGTTAAGTCTCAATCTAAAGCAGCGGCGGTGTTCTGGAGTAGATCTGGCAGAATCTGGGTGCTCTTCAGTACTTAGAATTCTCCGAACCCCCTTTCTAAATGACTAGGGGCTCTATTTATAGGTGTAGGAGGCTGATATTTCGCCTAAAATGAGGGGAGACCAATTCTGGTACGTCAGGTTCGAATCGATCAAGAAATCATCCAATCGAGTTGAAATTTGGTGTGAACATTCTTCATCATGTGCTTAAGCTTCTGTGAAAATTTCATGGCATTTGGACTTGTAGAACTCGAGTTATGATCGATCCAAGATTGTATTTCTAGTGAATTTGGACACTTTGAATCGATCCTTCGACTCGATTGGGTCGAATCGATGCTTGCTGTGACGTGGCGCGCGTGCTTCTCGCATCGATCCGCTTTTCACTCCGGGTTGACTGGTTCGAATCCCTTGGTTTTAGCCGTGTTTATCTGGTGGACTCAAGATGTTGGACTCGAAGACTCACTCTCTTCGAATCAATGGAGACGGTACTTGTTCGAATCGATCTAGACGCGCTACTGTAGATTGATTCGAAGTTGTTTTATCACGGGGATTCGAAGGCAATGGAGTCGGAGCAACCCTTAAATGTATGGATTCGAAGGTCTTCTACCTTTATGGATTCGAACAGAGGGCACGCTTGATGAGGTCGAAGCTAAGCTACTTCTCCTGGATTCGAAGCAAGGTTATGCTCCCTGGACTCGAGGCACTTTCTCTCTATGGATTCGAACCGAGGTTGGATTTCCTAGATTCGAAGTAGTATACGTTTGATGGATTCGAACTAAGACCGGTCTACTCCATCTTTTGTCGATGATATCTTGAGCATACGACCTCGGATTGACTTGAAACTTGGATCGTTGGTTCTCACGGCTTTGCTTGACGTGCCTTATCAATTGTAGCCCGATCCGGACTCGGACAAATTTCATCGATATCCATAGCGATCCTTGCGCGTAGCTGGTCTTCGAGACGATCTGTCACCGGTTTCTAGCTAAGCCCTTGGTGTCACGGCCTTGCCAAAAGGCAGGATAACATTTTCCCCCCAAAGTACGTCTTGTGTAAACATGACGTGCTTTGACAAGCTGCAGTCTCTTACTGGACGGCTATGACATGCTTTACTGAAAGTTGCATTCTGTATCGCAGTAATCGACCGTCGTATAATTGTGACTGGCTGTTAGGTTTTTGAGTCATGACGAGATGAACATTTGATTCCTAATGCCGATGATAGACCGCACAATCCGCCTGATGGATATACGGCTTTTTATCGCCATGCTTGCGCGGCCGGAACTCTCCCTCCTTTCAATCAATATATCAGAGGGATGCTGTCATATTTAGGAATCGCTCCTTCACAACTTCATCCCAACGGGCACGCATTGCTGAACAGTGCCTTTGTCATATTTATGGACTGTCTCTTTCGCCCGCCAAGGCCCACCGAGATCAGAAACATATTTAACTTCAAGAGTAGGGGTGATAGCCCGTCTTTTACATTTCTGGAGGCAGTTAGGAATTGCCAAGTTGTAGTTGGAGCTTGGACCCGACTGAGTTATTTCAAGAACGAGTGGTTCTATGTTCGGTGCCCTCCGGGTTTCGCTAGGCGGTGGTTGTCTAGACGTAAGCGCCTTAACCTGTTTTCTTGACCAATAGCTCTTTGGTATTAAAATTGACATTTCATTCCCTTTACAGCCATTATCTCCAGACCCGATGGAGGGCGTTTCAAGGGTATCGTCCGAAGTCTTCAAGAAGTTCCAAGCGAGTTGAGACATATTGACTCGGTGCTGAACGATTATAACTTAAGAATTCTTGGTTTGATCGACATCAATCAAAGTATAGTCGTCGAGGGATTGGCAAAGCCCGCCTCCAAGAAGGAAGATAAGAAGAAAACCAAGAAGAGAAAGGTGAAGAAGTCACTCGGAATCAGAATAATCGAGGCGAGTGATGAAGAAAGAACCCACACGGATTCGGAGCCGATGGCTGACCTCTCGGGAAACTTGGAGGAGTCGGGAGAAAGACGGAAAGGCAAGGCCGCCGTTTCCAAAAAACTTAAGTCTAAGGGGTGGAAATCTGTGGATGTGTCTCCTCCCATTTCCGGAGTTATGATTTCTGAGGCCGCCCCTTCTCATTCAAGAGACATTTTCAAAGGGCTTGACGATATTCCCATCCCAGATTATATATCGATTTCTCATAATCCTGGGTTGGAGGAATTTCAAGATGTCCTAAACATGAACGAGCCCTTTCCTTTAAGTGTGGTCAACACTTCCGGTCGGTTTGGGGGTTTACACATTTACACACACTTCCATAGCACTTCATGACTTTTGCATAGTAAACATTGCTTTATGGGATCTTAATCCGTAATTCTTTCTTATCGCAGGTGAGATGTCAGGACGAGGCTCCACTCTGGATAGGCTCCGGAACGTGCGCCAATCTTCTCCATTTTACGATTCCCGCAGGAGAGAGACAGATAGAGATCATGGGCGAGGCTATTCAAGTCAAGAACGTTATGATAGAGATAGAGATTACTCGCGTGGCCGTTCTGGCTATGATTATTCTGACAGAGACCGGGGATACCAGTACCGACCCCGATCTCGCTCTCCTCTGCCTCCCAGGGCCCCAGTAGACCTCCCAGGGCCTTCTCATCAGCAGCAGCTGCCTTCTCAATCTTCTCAGCCTGATGCTCAGCGACCAAGAATGGAACCGACAGCAGCCGCTATAATAGAACAAGCTCCGGCTGAGTTGACAAGTGAGGGAGCTGTTAAACTCGCCCAAATGAAAAATGACTACCCTGAAATTTGCATGGATGGCTATGTCTTCCCTCCTAACTTTAAAAGAATTCCTTCGGACGCTGAGACCACTGCTCATAGTTATATCCGCGACTTCTACGCTCAGTATAAGGAGTGGTACAAGGCAGCCGTGAAGGCTTCTAGAGTAGCTTTTGACCGGGCGAAGATTATTGCTGAACGTGATGCTGACATTGTTAAACAGAAACGCATCATTTAGGTTCTTCAATCCGAAGTGGAGACGTCCCGAAAATCAGAACTTGAATCACTTCAGAAACATGAGGATGTCGTGGCCAAATTGGCGAGGATGCAACAGGAACACTGCGCCACGGTAGAAGAGATGGGCCACCGCAACACCACCATTGCAGCTGAGCGAGACTTGGCCGTTAAAGAGCTGAACGAGCTCAAGGCCAAATTTACTGAAATGGTGAAGGAGAAGGACGATGCAAACGCCACTGCTCAAGAGGCTTGCGACCAAGCAGTATCTCTCAGGGCCGAACTTGCTGCGGTGGCGGTCAAGGCTAAGTCTGCGGAAGCAGAAATTCAAGAAAAGATCTTGGAGGAGAGGTCTAGGCTAGATGCTGAGTTTGATGATCTCTTAGTCACGTACAACGCTAATGTGCTGGAACACAGAAATTTAGCGTGGCTGGGAGATGACTCCATGATCTTGTACAATGCCTGGACCCGGCTGGTGGATGAGAAGAGAGCAGCGCATCCAGATGAAACACTTGACGACTTTGAGCTGGAGATGCGTTTGCTCACCGAGGATGAGAGGAAGATCCTTCATGAGGCGGTGATCTCTATGGCGAAAGAAAAGCTTGGCGTTCAATCTCTAGAGACAGGCGAAGGCTCGGGCATCGCGCATCACGAGGCAAGTGTTGGAGCTGTAATTCCAACATTGCCCGAAACCACTGGTGCGGTAGATCCCCAGTCTGTTCCTGCATATAATCCTGACCAACCGTTATTATCTTCCGCCGATGATTCTGCCCACGTTTCGGTCCAGACTAAGGAAGGTATTTGAACGCTTCTCGTAGTTTAGTTGTGAAGAACCTTAAGCAACACACTTGGCTAACAACCTTCATTTTGTCGCATTTCAGTGACTGAAGTCGTTGTTTCTGCGCCTCTTGCTCTATCAGTTCCACATCAAACACAAGGGGTTGTTTTTACTGAAGCCATCATGACTTCTACCTTGATCGGCGAAGAGGGAGATGCAAATATGTTTTCTTTCAGCGCTCAAATGATTGAGGAGCTTCTTAATGAGCCCATCGATCCCTCCGTCAACCCGTCCGATGCTGTGAGTGGGGCTGCTCCGGCCGTTAGTTCATCTATGCCAGCTATTGGCACATCCGATGCGGCCCAAGTATCCCGTGAGGACGACATTATTGCTGAGATTGATGCCGAGATGGCAGCGGGGAATGCTGGTATGAATCCGCCCGGGCTTGCCCCGTTAATGGTGATTTCACCGGGCGGTACTGTAGTGATTGAAACTGCTCCTGTCCCTCCTCCTGCTATTACTCCGATGCCTCCAGCTCGACCTCCTAGAAGAATTTCCGTCGCCTCCAGTTCTGAGGAAGACGTTGACATTATATCGCTGCCGGAGGGCAAGCCTGAAAAGAGTAAGCGGGTGAGGAGAAAATCAGGCAGCGGATCTGGTGGAGCTACCCCGAAGAAGAAGATAAGGAAGAAGAAAGATTGAACTCTTTCTTTAAATCTCTGTTGCGTAGGGTAGTATTTTGTTGATTTTTCTATAGCCGTGTATAGATGTGGATTCGGCTCCCACTAGCAGATTTTTTTTTAAACACTTTGTAATCAGATTCTTTTTGTTGATAGTGGAAATGAAAATTTATTCCCTTTCTGTCTTCAACTTGTTATGTGTTATGGTTCTGCCCCCAGTATTGGGGATAAGTATGGAGTTGACGTATGTTTATACTCCGTCTCGCGCTCTGGGAGTATGGAGTTGAGTAAATGTTTATACTCCGTCTCGCGCTCTGGGAGTACGGAGTTGAATGAATGTTTATACTCCGCCTCGCGCTCTGGGAGTATGGAGTTAGGAAAAAGGTTTTGTACCCAGCTCGCGCTCTCGGAGTACTCTGGGATTTAGAAAAATGTTTATACTCCGCCTCGCACTCTGGGAGTACGGAGTTAAGTAAAAAGCTTGTACCCAGCTCGCGCTCTCGGAGTACTCTGGGATTTAGAAAAATGTTTATACTCCGCCTCGCACTCTGGGAGTACGGAGTTAAGTAAAAAGTTTGTACCCAGCTCGCGCTCTCGGAGTACTCTGGGATTTAAGAAAATGTTTATACTCCGCCTCGCACTCTGGGAGTACGGAGTTAAGTAAATGTTTATACTCTGCCTCGCACTCTGGGAGTACGGAGTTAAGTAAAAAGTTTGCACCCAGCTCGCGCTCTCGGAGTACTCTGGGATTTAGAAAAATGTTTATACTCCGCCTCGCACTCTGGGAGTACGGAGTTAAGTAAAAAGTTTGCACCCAGCTCGCGCTCTCGGAGTACTCTGGGATTTAGAAAAATGTTTATACTCCGCCTCGCACTCTGGGAGTACGGAGTTAAGTAAAAAGTTTTGTACCCAGCTCGCGCTCTCGGAGTACTCTGGGATTTTGTAAATGTTTATACTCCGCCTCGCGCTCTGGGAGTACGGAGTTGAGTAAAGGGTTGTCGTGTATCAACCCGTTTCTGGCCGGATGTGATGGCTTGCCCCCGAGCTCGGGTTTCATTTAGCGAGTGGTTGATTGCTTCATATCCACTCCCTACTTGAATAAATTCCATAGTGTGATGGAATTTAACTCTTCGTGCATCGTGATGTTGTGCATTGTATTTAATGAATCACAGCTCTGGCTCGAAGAGATTGCATTTTATTGCTGAAATAAGAAAACGTGGCAAAGTCAGTTGCCTTATTACAAATTCTAATTTCGAAATGCAGAAACAAATTCTAAAACAGAATTTAAACTAAATAGATAAACATAGCCTGTTATGTGCAATAGCGACGAAGACTTTCGCTATCCAAGGCCTTTGGTGAAGCTAGACCATCAGCGGTCGTTAACTCATATATACCATCCCCGAGCTCCTGCTTAATCTCGTGTGACCCCTTCCATGTTGGTTTCATGTGTGGGAATTCCGGGTATTCTTTTTTAATGACAATCTCATTGTTTTCAAAAGTTTTAAGTCGGTCCTCGGCATTGCGTAATCGGGCGACTCGATTTCGGCGTATGATTGTTCTCAAGTCAACCTGGTCGCCCTGGACGACTCCAACTCCGTTGACGGTAGGGAACTTTAAGGTTAAGCACCACGGGGCAATTACGGCTCTGAATTCAGCAAGGGCAGATCGTCCTAAGAAAGCGTTGTATGGTGAGACTATGTTCAGTACAGCGAACTGTAATGTCCGAACTCTCCTATGTTCCTCGGATCCCAACTTAACTGGTAACTTCACCATCCCAATAGGTATGGTAGCGCTACCGTTGAATCCATGAAGGTGAGTTTGGCAAGGTTCCAAATCCCTGCCTTTCATCCTCATTTGATTATAAGCATGTATAAAAAGGATATTCACAGAGCTCCCGCAGTCAATTAGTATCCTCTTCATCCAAGCTGGACCTACTTGTGCCGATATCACGAGTGGGTCAGTGGTCGGGCTTCCGACATAATCAGTATCGTTGTCTCGGAAAGTGATGTCGTTAATTATCGCTCTCTTTCGTTTGGTCGAAGGTTTATTGTCCAAGTTATCATCATACTCAAAGTCTGTTCGTCTAGCTAAGTTGTTATATGATTTCATTTCTTCCCAGCTTCGCTTCGCTGGGCGAGGATTATCACTTACAACATTAATTACCAGTCTTCCTCCGACACGACCTGGTTCTTCCTGTCTTTCTGGATTCTGTACATGATTTTGATTTGAGGGGCCTGCCCCCTCAGACTGCGGTGCCCGCACAAACTGGTCTAACTTCCTCTCCCTGATCAACTTCTCGATGAGGTCCTGCAAGTGTCGACATTCATTGGTGTTGTGGCCATAACTTTCGTGGAATCTACAGAACTTCCCTGTTTGAATCTGCCTCTCCGACGATTGCTTCGGAGCCGGCTTCTTGTATTGCATAGTATTGCAAGTCTGTAGGTACACATTTTCCAACGATGTATTCAACGGTGTGTAATTATCGAACATTGGAGCCTCACGCCGTGGGCCTCGATTTGAGTCTCTTTTCTTATCTTGGCCACTGTTTCCCCTTGGCTGAGTTTGTTTATTCTGGATATTTAATTGAACTTTTCCGGAATTTTCACCGAACTGTTTAACTGCTACATTACTTTGTATTCCTTCACTTCCGGGCTTCGCATCATCCTGCTTCCTAGACTGTTTCGCGTCCTCTTGCCGTAAGAATTGAGCGGCTTTGGAGTAGAAACGGTCCAACGATGCGGGTGGTTTTCCTGCTAACCAGTTTCCAAACTCAGAATCGGGATCGATTCCCTTTGTCAATGCCATTAAAATTGAGTTATCGTTGGGATTACTAATCTCCACACAGGCCGCATGGAATCTCTCCAAGTAACGCCTTAACGTTTCCCCACGAGCTTGGGTAACATTGGACAGGGTGTTAACATCTTTGGGTCTAGCGACATGCATGCGAAATTGTTCAACAAATTTCTTCGCCAATTGATCAAATGAAGAGATAGATCTTGGAGGTAATCTTGTAAACCACATGGTTGCAATTCCTCCCAGTGAGATGGGGAAACTTCGACATTTCACTGCATCGTCGGCCCTTGCGGCGCTCATTGACCATTCATATTTCAATATGTGCTGATTGGGATCAGAATTTCCTTCGTACATAGGGAGAGTTGGCATTCTGAATCGCCGAGGAGGTTCAGCGTACAGTATCTCGTCCGTGAAAGGAGTATGGCTTCGAGAAATTCCCCAATCGTCGTTGGCAAGACCTTGGCTTTCGCGGATCATCTGACGTATCATAGTCGAAATGTCGGGCATTGCTACATTTTGAGCCTGCTGAGCTAAGGTGTGGTCGGGTTCCACAGCGCGAGTTTGGACCGGGCGCTGTCGACGGTCCAAATTTCACCTCCTTGGCTCGGCGTCTTCTGGGACGTATGGTTCAGGAGTACGCCCAGATTGCTGATTATTTGGCTCTGAAAGATTTCGAGTATCAACCCTTGTTTCTGTTGTGGCAGCTGCGGCATGATTGTCCGTGGTACGCTGTGTAGTAGGGCCTCCTTGTGTTGAGGGCCCGGCCTGAAAGCTGGTCGACGGTCCTGCCCTCAACTGTCCAATAGTCAGGGCGGGTTGATATCCGACCGTTTGTGCATGGCTCCCGTCTAATCGAGGACGGGTAGATCTGTGATAGTAGTCCGATGAGGCGGAACTTTCAGTAGATGATCGGGAGATATCATCCTGTCTGGACCTTCTGCGGCCTTGGCGGTTCAGTTGGTTTGTTAATTCAATATTAGCACGCAACTGTTTGGCCAATTGTTGCCGACTTTGAGTCAGCTCTTGAAGCAACATATGGAATTCTTGTCTGGTGACTGGTCCGGACGGTTCTGAATGAGCGACGTTGTCTTGGTTGGATGGCTGCTGTTGAGCAGGATTTTGTCCATCCCTTCCTTCTTGTCCAGCAGCTGTAGAAGTGGTTCTTGTGCTAACCATTTTGAATGATGAATCCTTTCCCTAGATTTTATGCAAATCTGAATTGAATGGAAGGATGATGAATTAGAGATCTGGATCTTCCTCTTGGATTTGTGCAATCCGGTATCGATGGTAGATCCAAGGAGCAGGAGAAAAAAGCTGGTTTTTTCTCAGTGAAAGCACCAAAGTGTTTGTACCAAAAATGGGCACAACACTCTTCGGAAGTTTTTGAAGAGATAAAAGTGAAGAATGAAAATTAAAACTGTGGATTATCTAACAAAAACTCCAAATAACAGAAAGTAAATTGCAAAGACAAGCGATTTAGAGTGGTTCGGCGTTTTGCCTACGTCCACTATGAAGTTTGATGATTTTATTGCTCGATACTTGAAGGTTACAGTAGTTTATAATGTAATACAACTGAATTTCTAAGTTAAGTCTCAATCTAAAGCAGCGGCGGTGTTCTGGAGTAGATCTGGCAGAATCTGGGCGCTCTTCAGTACTTAGAATTCTCCGACCCCCTTTCTGAATGACTAGGGGCTCTATTTATAGGTGTAGGAGGCTGATATTTCACCTAAAATGAGGGGAGACCAATTCTGGTACGTCAGGGGGCCCACATGGCCGAAATCTGGAGATCCGGGCCCACTTTGGGATCGATTCGACCCTTGGTTCGAATCGATCAAGAAATCATCCAATCGAGTTGAAATTTGGTGTGAACATTCTTCATCATGTGCTTAAGCTTCTGTGAAAATTTCATGGCATTTGGACTTGTAGAACTCGAGTTATGATCGATCCAAGATTGTATTTCTAGTGAATTTGGACACTTCGAATCGATCCTTCGACTCGATTGGGTCGAATCGATGCTTGCTGTGATGTGGCGCGCGTGCTTCTCGCATCGATCCGCTTTTCACTCCAGGTTGACTGGTTCGAATCCCTTGGTTTTAGCCGCGTTTATTTGGTGGACTCGAGATGTTGGACTCGAAGACTCACTCTCTTCGAATCGATGGAGACGGTACTTGTTCGAATCGATCTAGACGTGCTACTGTAGATTGATTCGAAGTTGTTTTATCACGGGGATTCGAAGGCAATGGAGTCGGAGCAACCCTTAAATGTATGGATTCGAAGGTCTTCTACCTTTATGGATTCGAATAGAGGGCACGCTTGATGAGGTTGAAGCTAAGCTACTTCTCCTGGATTCGAAGCAAGGTTATGCTCCCTGGACTCGAGGCACTTTCTCTCTATGGATTCGAACCGAGGTTGGATTTCCTGGATTCGAAGTAGTATACGTTTGATGGATTCGAACTAAGACCGGTCTACTCCATCTTTTGTCGATGATATCTTGAGCATACGACCTCGGATTGACTTGAAACTTGGATCGTTGGTTCTCACGGCTTTGCTTGACGTGCCTTATCAATTGTAGCCCGATCTGGACTCGGACAAATTTCATCGATATCCATAGCGATCCTTGCGCGTGGCTGGTCTTCGAAACGATCTGTCACCGGTTTCTAGCTAAGCCCTTGGTGTCACGGCCTTGCCAAAAGGCGGGATAACATACTCCTTTTTAAAGATCAAGATATTATCAAAGATAGATCAGGCATTTGAGTTAAAATGGTGCGATCCATCAATCCTAATAATCTTGGTGTATATTCCAATGAGGTTCATAAATAAAATCCAGAGATAAACTCTAGCTGGTTCCGTTTGGACAACACAGAACTCAACACGGTATGCTTCCAACTAAGTGCGTCAGCAACGACATTACCTTTTCCTAGGGTAATGCAATCCCAAAATCATACGATGATAAAAATTCCATCCACCTTTGATATCTAAGGTTCAAGTCCATTAAAGAGAACAAATACTTGAGGGACTTGTGAAATGTAAATAGCTCAACTTCAATGTGAAAATAGTGGAAGCTTACTCGAGATCATGGGTCATGTAATTCTTCATGTGAGTCTTAAGTTATCTACTATCATATGATGCTACCTTTTCTTCTTGTATCCAGGCAACTACAAGTATCGGTGTAGGCTGTAAAAGATTCGATACCATCCAGAACAGTTAGAATTGTCACACTTGTTAATAACTCCTTCGATTTAAAAAATGAATGTTCAAACTGCGAACGCTAACCAAAAACCAAATTCTTCTTGGTAAGGCATGTCAAAAGTGTAGAGATCTTGGTGAAGTCCTTAATGAACTTTTGATAAAGCCCGACCAAACTAAGAAAGCTAAGAACTTTCAAAACATTCTTCGATGTCTTCCAATCTTCATGGTCGCTACCTTCTCCGGATCTACTATTAACCCATTCTCCAAGAAGATATATCCATGACATCAGACCTCCTTTCTTCAAAAATGACATTTTGAGAATTTCATCCAGAGTTGGTTTCTTCTCAAAACATCCAATACTTCTCTCAAATGAAGTTTGTGCTTCTCTTCACTCCAGGAATATACTAGGATATCATCTAGAAAACGACCATATAGTTATTTAAATGCTTTCGGAAGACCCTATTCAAATAATTAACAAAGTAGTCAATCCAAACGACATGACTACCCACTCAAATAATCCATCAAGTGTATGGAATGCAGTTTCAGGATACTATCCACTGCCACTCTCAACTGATGAAATCCAATGGCTAACTCAAGCTGAGAGAAATTTTTCCCAACAAGTTGATTAAAGAGGCCATCAATGCAAGGCAAAGGTGAATGGTTTTTCCTCATCAGCTTGATCAATTCTAGATAGTCAATGCATAACTTGATGAAATATCTATCTTAGTGGCTAAAAAGACAGGCGGTCCCTATCTTGAGATCCTATGTCTAATGAAACCCTTCTGCAATAATTCAGATACTTTCTTATCTAATTCCCTTCTTTTATTCGAAGATGTATGCCTAAGTGGAATAATTATATGCCTAACATCTTTTTTAAGATCAATTTTAAATTCAAATTCTCTTCGAGGAAGACCTAAAACTACAGCAAAGACATCTGGAAACTCTTGTACTATGGGGATAGATGATAACTTGTCTTATGATAGGTCGAGCGAATATCGATAGCTCTTCATCGTAGAAATATCGAGCTTGCAATAAACAATAAGGTCACCCCCACCATCGCTCCCCATCCAAACTACCTTCCTATCACAATCCAATATCACTCTATAATAAGTCATCCAGCCCATTCCAAATATCAATCCATACCCCGAGAAATTTAATACATATGCATCATATAAGAACTTCGCACCACAATAGACTAACTTTAAATCATGAAAAATCATAGATATATGGGTTAACCTCCTAGCAGGATTTGACACATAATAAATTCATGCACTATGTGAGGCCTAAGGTCTAAGGTATGGGCCAATGTACTTGCAATGAATGAATGAGGTGCACCCATGTCAAATAAAGTATGAACATGAAAATTAGATAGTAAAAACACACCTTCCATCACGATCTTCTTCTTTTTCTTCCAAGCAAATGGTGTGACAATAATAGCACTGGGAGCAACGTCCAAGGCATATGACTTAACTACTTTCATTTCTTTTGATGAAGGCGGGCATTATCTCTTATGTTCCTCACTATGTAGCCCTTCTTATTGCATTCCCATAAGTGATTGTATATTTCTTATCCTATCCTCCTTGAGGTCCATTTCCCTTATGCTCCCCTATTGCTAATTTACCTCCTTCTTGGGTTAATCCTTAACCAACTATCTACTAATAGGATTTAACAAAGCTACCTCCGTTGAACCTTCGAACGTATCACTACAGCTAGTCTAGTTTGTACCTACTTCTTAAGTAGGGAATTAAATCCTTTCATAAACTTCATCACCTTATTATCTTAGTATTTATCAATTCAAACCCAAACCTTGCAAGTTAATTAAATTTGTTACATATCTCTATCCGACAAATTTCCCTACTTCGGATTTATAAACTTCTCTAGTAACAGTCCCTTCTCCAGTAGCAATCCCTTCTCGTCTCTAAAGGAAAACATTGTCTCAAACTTTGTCTTAAAATTTGCCCATGTGATATTCTCCCCACCGACCTTTTAAGTAACGATCTCCCACTAGTTATGCAAATCCTAAGAGGTTAGCTGCCTTCTTGTGATATCACCCAAGCTCAACATATTAAAAACTTGCTAACATGTGCCTAACCATGCACGTGTTTTTGTATAGGGTTTAGTTCCAGCATAGGGATTTCCACCCAAACTAGAGAAGTACTTGAATTGGAAAATCTATAGCCAATTGAGCAAGAACTGCTCCTTTTGTAGCAAGTGCAAGTATTGTGGGGTTTACACTGGTCTGGCTTATTGCCTACAGATATCAAATGAACCATATTAAGATGTTCACTCCATGAATAACTCCAATGTCAATTCTGGCGCCATTTCCAGTTCTCGTCTCAAACCCACCAATTTTAGTCCCTTTTCCAGTTTGTCTCCATTGAGTTACTCATTCTCTGCTATTTATAAATGGGATTCATTAACAAATCCATAATAGACTCCCTAATAGATAATTAACATAACTAGAATGGTAAATGGTATATACTTATGTACTTGACTTGTATATATAAATACTTAGAATAAACGGTTCAAATGCGCTCTTCCAATACATCCTAGTCCTTACATAAGGACAAGTTTTTCTTTGATACCAAACGTAGCAATCCGCCATTTTTGACCCTCTAGTTTAATGTACAGATCGACACTCAAAGCGCGAAAGCCAACAATGGATCGTTGCGGTTATAGTACATACAAACATAATATTATTCTAACTACATGATTCAGAACTCAAAGCAGCAATATATAACATCACATAATCATATAGTCAAACCAAATTATAGCCGCATATCCATAGTCATAGATCCATACATTACCAATCCATTAATCTACTCACAATACATATTAAATGTCAAATTTCAATATATACAATATATATAGGTAAAGTCTTTATCATCCTTACCTTTACTGTCGCTTACACTAGCAAGACCCCATATTCCATCAACTTATTGATGATAAATAAAGGGAAAATTATGGAGAAGGTTCCGACATACGTCTAAGTGAGTGAAACAAATATATTTCATATATATTACAAAAATGCTTGTATAACATCATTATTGTCTAATATATGTAGTTAAAGCGCTTAGTGATTTTATAGCTATGGAGATGTAAAAAGTTATATTGGGGATAAAGGGGGATATATCAGAAAAGGGCGAAGGTGTAAAAATCTTTATTGGAGATATAATCAAATATCCAATGTTGATTTGTTTTCATTCGCATAACATTTGTGTAGAAAAAG
The DNA here is from genome assembly GCA_030737815.1 of Allium fistulosum. Lineage (NCBI taxonomy): Eukaryota > Viridiplantae > Streptophyta > Magnoliopsida > Asparagales > Amaryllidaceae > Allium > Allium fistulosum. The sequence goes on from CM060907.1 coordinate 367,609,415, forward strand.
GAAACATTGTTGACTCCTATATATGAAAGCGAAGAATATCATGATCCATGCAATTCAGACTTGGTGAATAGAATAGAATTCTAATTTATGTTGAGCACTTAGAACTTGAACTTAGACCTATACCCTAAATTTTTGATTTCATTTATACGAGAACCAGTCAAATTAATGTTTTCATATTAAAGTTTCCAAAAAGCGTGCTTAAAACCTTATGACATGTGGAGACATACCTCAACCTGTATAACCTACGTCCGAGGAGCCAAATCAATATCATACATACATACATAGATACATACATACATATATATGGTTGACTACTTAATTAAGGTCATGTTATATTCGACTACATAGTATATAGCAATGACACGATAAACAGTGTCCAACTCTCACTATTCGCTCAATGCATGGCCATAATCGTTGGTATGGTCCACCTAATGTCATGTAAGCCAGGGATATGTACTCCTCTACCTCTCACTATCCATATATCAAACCATGTGCAACTCGTGACATCATGATAAGCCATAGGGGCAACTACATGAATGAATCATTTGATTCGATCATTGAATGTACACACGAACAACCATACACACATGCATGCATATGTCTCATCATATTTCAATAAAACTAATGTAGTATTCTTTGGAATATTTCAAAGATAACATATGAACTTGGTTTAGTGCTGCGTTGTATTAGGTTCATACTGGCCAAGGAATGGTTACCGGATCGACTGGTTAAATGTTCATTGGTAGACCGTTAAAGCTACACTGATCAACTGGTGGCCATGTAGCCAAAACGCAGTACCAATTCATTTCTAATTTTTGTTTTCCTGATTTTTTATTTCTTTTTAATTTGGATTTTGAATCTCTTAAAATTCAATTTATCATTCATTGCCGTTGGAATTGGGCCAGTCTATAGTGGGTGAAATGGGTAGATTTCAAAAAATAATTCTTTTTTTGATCATAGTGGGCCTACAAAGTATAATGGGTTTTACTAGATCCAATATAGTTAATTTAAACAATGTTTAAATAATTAATATATATACCCATATAGATTCGACAAAATTAACAATTTTTTAAATGAAAACAAATTATATATATATATATAATTTTATATACACAATTTAAATTCATATTACATATATATAAACGATTAAAAATTAGTGAATGGCATTTGTAATTATTAAAATTAATTTTAACACTTACACGCATATATGTATGTATGTATTATACATGGTCGAATATTTACATAGATTAAAATAATAATCACAGTTGACATAATAATTTGATGTGATTCAAAAGTAGACAACTGTTGGAGACAATAAATGTGCATATAGAATTGTCATATAATCCAAATAATAATGTACATATAGTCTAAAAGTAAAAGAATTTATACCTTAAATATGTAATCTTTGAATGCATGTCGATTAGTCGGATCTCCTAGACTTGAATCGATCATTGGATGTTGCAACAATCAAGTATATTATTGGAATTACTTTGATTTGATGTGTATTATTTTCGAAATTTTTTAATAGTAAGTGAGGTAGTAAAGCTCACAACCAAGGAAAGAGAGAGGAGAAAGCAAGAGTAGAAAATGTGAAGGCTAGCTGGTTTAAATAGGGAGAGAAGGATCTCCTTCATTTAATCATTCTCCTTTTACTAAGTATTCAGATCTGGATCTAAAATTCAAATTCCACATCCCCTCCATCTCATGATCGACTATACACTAGGTTAAATAGGCCAATAAAAATTCAAACTCATTTAATAATTAACGTCATTTAATCGTATTTAAATGTGTTTCTATATCATATATCAATATGTTCATATATAACTTTTACAAATGCACCCAATTAACAAGTAATAGTACCCAAAAAATTACCAATATCACCCAAATAATTAAATAAATATTATTTCATAAATATTAATTAATTTAATAATTTATAACAATATATAAATCAATTAAATTATGTGATATTTTTGAGAATTCGCTAATAATATTGTTCATCTCGTAGGTGTAAATTTAGTCAGCGATTAATGTCAAGCAATTCGATTATTAACATTCACATGTAACTTTAGCTAATGGTGTGACGGTTTGGCTAAATTTATCACTTTTACATCTTTATCGGTAAAGTCCAGTTTTACAATTTAAGCAGTACCATTTAGTAATGATTATTTACACCAATTCTCTTTGTCAACGCTATATCACTTTATGATTTATGGAATTTGATTTTGGTCACAATTCTAATATCATCAATATTCAACTTGTTACTCCATAAAAGGTCCTTAGTTTAAGAATAACTTTTGATATTAACTATACTACTTTGGCTAGAGATTTTGACTTTAAGTTGACTATGGTTGACCGTGATTCAAACCTCATACAACCAAGGAGATGAATTATCTATGGAAGAGTGTTTCACTTCCAATGTTTAACCTTAAACCTAACTATACTCACTAGATAGGCATTATGCCATGACTTAACTATAATCAAATAGAATATCCATATTGCAACTCAACTGTATTCTCAAGTTGAGAGAATTATGTACTATCATCACTCCAATGTTTCCTATTTGATCTAGTTGTTATTAACCAACAAGAAATTCTTGGGTGAGCCATTGCATAGTTGTCCAATAACTATTAGTACATATCCTTTTGGTTCCCCCAGTTGCAATTAATAATACACTTAACGTATTCTGATATCAATAGATGTATCAATGTTCTTTCTTGAAATATCTTGATCGGGAATATTTAAAACAATATGTTGTTTGTGATAGTTTTCTCATGATTACAACTATTTGTAATTATCATCACATAACATATTATTTAAGGATTTCCTAATTAATATACTTTAAATTATTTATTTATCTATTTTTTATTTATATCACTATATAATGAAGTATATAATAGAAATAAAATACCTTTATTACTAACAAGATTGGTCATAGAGTTAGATATATCTAAAAAATTACATAATTGCCCCTAAAGCATACCTTTAACTCTCTCAATCTTCCACTTGCACTTGGGCTCAATTATGGAATCTTAATCTCAAATCTCTAATCTATTTTCTTAAAATCGATTGAGTTAGTCCCTTACTGAATGTTTATGCCATATTTGTTTAATTATCTACATTGTTAATCTACACCTCTCCATCGTTGATAAACTAACTTTATCATGTGGAACTTTTAAAGTATGTGTCTTGACTACTAGTGAGCTCTAGGTTCTTTCACAATCTATATCGTGAAATTATATTCACAAAACAATGTCATGGGATTCTCAATATTTGGAATCATTTCTAGGTCAGTTATAAATTTGTGCATTTATATGTATATATACACATAGCATTTATTGCTACGCTATTTAAGGCGATGTTCTTAGCCTTTGTGAGCTCTAGGTTCTATCACAATCTATATCGTGAAATTATTTTCATAAAACAATGTCATGAGATACTTAATATTTGGAATCACCCATATGTCAGTATTAAATTTTTGCATTTACATATATACATAGATTTTGTTGCTATGTTATTTAAGGCGATATACTTAGCCTTTTGGTTAAATCAACCGTAACATTCCTCTTGGAATAATTCCAACTTATAGCACCATAACTAAGAGTGAACATGAATTTAGTGCTGACATACTATACTCGATATCGCTTATTAAGTTTTAGTCTGAATGTTCCTTCATAAGGAGTTTGTTGTTTCCATAAAAAATTCTTTAATTTCGTAAAACTCAAGAATACTCTTAACTGTAGTTTAGATATTTTAATTTGGATTTGACACTCACTTAATGTACTAATTACATAAGCAAATTACCATATAATAGACAGCTTATTATGTATGATAGTTCCTATTGTTGATGCATAAGGAATCTATTTCATATGCTCCTCATTAAATATTTTAATATGATGTCTATGTTTATAGTTTGGGACAATCCCTACATTCTATAATGATTATAAAAGATGTCACTTTCAAATCCTATATTGAGAATTAAATAAACAAACTAGAACTGATTTTAACATTGGTACATCATTAACAATTAATAATATGTTGTTTATTTATAGTTTCAAAAAAATTAGTACCTTTTAAAGTTCTTTGTCATAGACAAACAATTCCCCCACATTTTGACTGAAAATAAAAATATTTGATTTCTTTACCGAAGTACTTGATTAATTCTAATGTTTGTCGAATGATATTGTCGTATTGGTTCTAGGATCTTATCCTATAACTCAGTAATTTAAATATCGCTTCCACTAACTTCGAGATACTTTGGTTTTCATATGCAAATAGTCTATTTTAAATCATTATTTAGAATTTTTTTTAATATATATGTACGAAAACTTTAAATCGTGTTGGTTGATAGTTTTGTGGGTAAAATCAAATTAGATCTAGCACATTGAATGAGGAATGTTACGTTAATTTTGACAATTGAAATTTGTGATGTTATTCTCACCAATGTTGCTCACTATATTCCAAATGCATTGTCCTTCTTCTTGATGACAAATTTACAATCGATTGATCATATCCCTTCGGATACAACCATCAAAATCATATTTTCATAATGTACTTGAATTCATTTTAGATTTGTGTACCATGCCATATGCAAGAGTCAATACTCTTCATGGCTTATTGACAAAAAAGGAAAAGAAATTCTCAACATCAATAAGAATTTCATAGATTCTCTTTAATGTGCGAGAATTCTTTTAGACGTCGAATGTGTTATGTCCATTTAGGCTTCATTGACTTTGTTTCATCCTTCATTATAAGTTTTATCTTTAGATCGCATCCAAATCAATTTTACATTCAATAATTTCTAAAAGAAATTCTTTCATCATGAAGTTGGCGTTTCTTGAAACAAGAATTGTTTCTCAATGCAATGGAATGGGTAATCATAAACATTTTATGAACTGCCTTTATATATATATATATAAATGATTTGGTTTTCAGTGTACAAAACATATATTCATAACATAATTTAGTCAACTAATATTTGTCAGTTCCAACTCCTTTGGGGTGCTCTACACAATATCCCTCACATGCAATGTAACGGCCTGAGATTTTCGACCCTAGAAAATCGACATTAATGTGTTCACTGTATAGCATGCTAAATATTCAAGTGCTGGAAATACCATATCATTAGGGGTAAAGAAGAAAACGATAGAAGAAAATAGAAACAACAATATAGAATCTCACAATCGCAGCGGAACAAAATATAATATATGATAACATCTCTTTATACAAAGAGAACTGTAATTGTAATATACACACAATCATCAGAGTACAATAATTAACAAATCAATCTCCACAGTTATAATAACTTGTCCTCACAAGTGTTGAGTATACAGCATACACACACAACGGAATATAATCAAATATGTGGAATACGCCTGAGACTCCTCCAGCACGTCTCTTGTGCTCCATAGCATTCTAACCTGAATCTGTAATACCCGGTCTGACCCGAGCATTATAATTAAATAACACCCGAGTCAGTCTGGAAAACCAACGTGAGAAAACACACTCAAATTGAATAATTATTGTTATCAAAATCCTTTGAAAACAAAGGTATCTTGCAAGACCACGTCACACATAAATACGATGGGTTTTTACCTTACGATAACCAAAAAATTTAATATCAAAATCATCTGATATTATAATAGTGTCTATAGAAAATAAACTAAAAAATAGCTGCATCTCACGTTTCAGCATAGTTGGGCACAATCAAAACCGTACAGGCTCGTCGTGGATATTGGAATCCATACAATGACTGGGCTACTGGGGTACCGCTTTCCATAGTACATCTCTAGAAAAATGTACCGAGATCGTACTTAACGATCCCTGCCAAAACAAGACCGGCCTTCCCCTTACTGGATAGTACCAAATATGTTATCACCCCGGGTGTTCCCACCCTAATCGAGTGTTGTAACGACCCAGTATTTTCAACCATTCGCATCCATTATAAGTGTATAGGTAGACACTCATGCCGGAGTTGAATTGCTCAAAATACTGCGTTGTAAATAAAATTTGGCAGAAACTCAGCATATACAGTAAATAATACAATCACAGATCACAGACACAGAGTAAAATAATGATAATGCAGCGGAAACAAAAGGATAGTAGTTCATGAAGCTACTATATGTATATAACAGAGTTAAACAAGATACAAATAATGGTCTCGAATACAATAGATGTCTCAATACAATAATCAAATACCAGATCTGAATACATCACTGGAATCAACGGAATAACTGAAAGCAGGATCGATAGATAGCTGGATCTCCAAGCGAAGCTCCAACTCCAAAGGTGAGTCTCAAATGCTGTATCACTCAGTCTGACCCGAGCGTAAAGCAAAACACAAAACACTCGAGTCAGGATTAACATTCTTATATTAATAAATCCAACTCAAGTGAAATATCAACTGAAATACAAGTAACTTAAAGGATGTTTGGGATAACCATCCTCTAAGGATCCGTTAAACTATTTACTATGTAGTAATATTCGCTATTATAATAGTGTCTAAATAAGTAAAGTATAATCATATCGGAAAATAGCGTTAAGGGGATGGAGAACCTTAACGCGGTCGGATCTTAAAATCATAATCGTAGTAAAGCTCGGTATGGTAGGTGACACGGCACAACTAGGCAATGCCAGGGTAGATATACCAATTACGCACACGGACTGATGGATACGCATAGCAGCCACTACCGTTCCACCTCGAACAACATTCCCAAATCGGAGGATGGCCATCTAGTCAAAACAGTAAGAGTATAATATCGAAGAAATGTGTCCGAGAAGAGGTGCTACCTCACTGGTCCGAGATCGCTCCTGTTTTAGCCACCTTATGCCAACTCACGGGAGTTGGGTCCACGTAATACCTTAAGGACGTCGCCACCATCCTACTTCATTCTGGAATCTCCACCGCGTACACGGTTGTCAAAGTGGTTTTCGGTATCGACAGAGAGTATGTCCATATCCGATCCCGGTCTCTTTGCCAACCAATCGTTATTATAACACCGTGGTCATTTCAAAATAGTTTATACTTCAAACCAAAATCCTTATCCTTTCAAAACCCAATTTAATACGATATCATTTTCACTTCAAATATATCCATTTTTCAAAATCATATTACTTTCCAAAGTTATAATGCTTTCGAAATCAAAGTCTGGAAATCACAGTATTTTGGAAATTATAACACTTTTCTATTAACAGTTTAGATATAAAAATTTCGTTATAAAATAAATTAGTTTCCTCAAATTTCACAAATCCATTCAAATTAACTCGAATTTCAAAAATTTAATTTATTTTAAATCAAATCACAATCATTCGTTTCAACTCGATTTAGCTTCTAAATAAACCATTTCAAATTATCAACTTCAAATACGTATCTAAACCATAAATAAGCCATTTCAATTTGAATATATTTCAAAGCTTTTAAATATTCATCATTTCAAAACTAAATTCGATAAATTTATATACATATCAAACTCACTTTACAATTATTTAGTTTTAAAATATTTACTTAATCATTTTCATAACATCTAAATACAATTTCAATTTACAATTTAAATAAACAAAAGATCTCATTTAAATATTTATACGTTTGAAATATCCAATTAAGTCACCCTTTCAAATTTCAAGTTGTAAATCACTTCTTTAAATTTCAAATTCAATACATTTCAAATCAGACTTATTTAAGTATAATTCTTAAATAAATACAATTTCAATCAATTTCAAATCATTACAAATTCTATTTTTAAAATATAGATATTAAATACTTAAACATATTATTTATCAACTTTATTAAATCAACTTTAATAAATCTTTAAAAATCAATATTAATCAAAGCTATATATTTCCTTTTTTTTTTTTTTCAAAACCATAGAAATCATTTTCCAAACGTTTATATATAGACCAACGGTGCCTGTATATAATTTTCTATCCTATGGTCAAGTGATACGGATATTTATCATTTCAATCCGCAATTTAAATATATTCGGGTATATATCTTTTCAACCCGAAATCCCAAATTCAATTCAATTGAAAATCGTTTGGGTTTATCATTTCAACCCTTAACGATTTCCTCCTATTCTACAGATCGTTCGGGTATGTATCATTTCAACCCATAGTGATTCTATACTAACAGGGAACTTGCAGAGTGATAACAGGTATGAAAATAAAATAACAACAGTAACAGGCATATATCGACAATAATAAATAACATATAATGGTGTCAGATGTCACAGGTGAACAGATATAGAAGATGACATATATAACAATGTAAACAACTAACATCAGCATATTTCAATTGACATTTCAATTGAAATCAAATTTAATAAATATAAAAACATTAATCGTGAGTGATTGCTCACCTTTCGAGGCTAAAGACTACAGAAAGAACGGAAGCGTATAGACAAAGACAAGCATATAGGTCAAGCGAACGGGATAGCGACAAGTTGGGAGCTTGCTGCGATAGATTTGATATTGAGAATGTCAGTCAAACTGGCACGTGATCCATGAAACAAGATATATTACATATATATGAATTTTCTATAATTTCAAATCTAAAACATATGGTTAAAACAAAATATATGTATTTATTATCAAATCACTGTTTATTATGTAGATCCACATAACTTACTTTACTACATTCAAATGAAAGTATGCAAAAATATAGAATCAATACTTTATAAAAATCGATTTATATATACCTACATCTAGTATTACTCCATTATTCAAGCACATTCAAAACATTTAATCCAAATACACATACGCCTATCAACATACATACCCAATACTACCTGCACGCCAACATATTTATACTCTTTAAATTTTTATACTTAATTATTTCAAAAATATCCAAATACAACTTAAATTTACAAATCAATATTAATTTAAACACACACACATATATAACTGACATAACCAAATGGCTTCCTTTATAAAATAATATATTGTAAACACTATTTCATTTAAAAAGGCAAATCCATACCATTTATATATACGAATAGCAAATTTTATGTTCTGCAAATATACTCATAGACGTGAACAACCACTATATACCCCTGCCATATATAATATCCACAAACCTTATCTCTGTAACACGTGATGTACTACATAAAATATAATATATACCTTACTGACTTTCCTTTTTTTCTTTCAAGATGAGGCAAAGCAAACCTAGGCTACATCCCATATAAACTGTGCATATTCTACTATTCTTTCATTTTATTATTTAAAATTTTGTACGTAACAAACAAATGAAAACTGCTATGCAATCCACATAGACATATAATTCATATAATTTTGAAAGCATGACAAATAATCTAGTTTATAACATAGACAATATGATTTTATAAACTGTTTATAGCTTGTTCACACATATAAATATAAACATATTTTTTTATATCAAACTCAAACTACTATATTGTTTACATACTTTAATATATAAAAGCTGTCATATACTAACTATATATATTATAAACTATTAAAACAACACATATATTATTATATACAGAACTTATGTGTACGGTAAATATCAACAACTATTTCATATAAAAATCAATGTGTATAAATGTTTGCAAACAGGTTACTTACAAGATATATAAAGCTAACTCAAAAATAAAGCTCTGAATTATATATATATATAAACAAATACATAACATATATTTATTTATCATCAACTTACATAAATGCAACAGAGGAGGGGAAAGGAGCTCGGCCGAAGAAGATGGACGATTGGGGAACATCGAACAGATAGGGTGGTAGCAGGTCGAATGTGGAGTGCGTTCGGTGCACGTCTATTAGGGTGTGGTCAGGCTTGGGCTCGGACACTGAGCATGGTCGGAGCAAATCAGGTGGCTGTGGGTTCATCTGGGAATGGCCGAATGCTTGCGCTATAGGTGGAAGGTGGATTTATTGTGGAGCAACATGGGCATGGGTGTGAGGCTGAGATGATGGTGGAAGGGTAGAAAACTGGCGGATGGGGACAATCATGGAGGAGGTGGACAAAGAAGAAGACGGTAGCTGGTTGGAGGAACTCGGGGCGGTGAGCGTGGGTGATGGTCGCCGTGGTCAGGGAGATGAGGCCAAGGTGGATCTGGGCGCGAGCTAGGCTGCGTCAGGGTTTGGGCAGTGGCCGTGCATGCTTGGGATGTATAGATAAATATAAATCATATATATCATTATCCTAATTGAAAGTCTAGTGTCAAAATTTTCCCACAAGTAGAACAGAAACAAGGATAGAGAAGAGAACGAAGAGAAGGAAAAAATGAAATAGAGAGAGTGTGAACAGGAAAATATAAATGGAATAGGTAAGAATAGAAAAAGTCTCACGGAGCTATAATTAATGCTAGGAGAAGAAAAAAAGGACCCGTTCAACTTTATACGTTTACACCTTTGAAAGGTGTGGGGCAAAGCAAACGTACCCATGTAAATATAAATTGAAGTGATGGGAATGTAACAACTGTACATTAATTTAGAAGCTAACTTGAAAAGGCAAATGAAAGCTAATGGTCACAATTCAGGGTACCGGTACGACGCACTGTTTTATTGTTTCTGTCGCGTACCGGACCTCAAAATACAGAAATAAATATACCGCAGAGATCAGCACGACGAGACGATTAAAATGGTATACAGATATCAGTGGTAGGATCATCCGATCAAAAGTCGATAATCGGTACCATAAATGCTGCTATTTTGTCAGAAATAAGATCGACGGAGCAATAGATGTCCAAATTTGACGAAACGAAAGATGACGTCTCACTCAGAAGATGATTTACAAATTTTCTATGTAAAAATATTCAGGTTTGGAAAACATTTTATTATCATCAATTTTAACTGATTAAATAAAAGTAAATTTATGCGCGAAATAAATTTTCATATTTTCGGACGAAAATTTACCAGTTGCTATTTTTAATTAGACGCATTCCAAATATCAAATTTATATTTCAAATTTTTATCGTTTAAAATTTCACAAAAATTAACTAATTACGTTATTAAAACAGTTAAGATTTACGGGTCGTTACACTCTCCCCCACTCAAAACTTTTCGTCCCCGAAAAGGAAGGAGGTAGGAGAATAGAAACAACCAGAAAGAAAAATAGCTTTGAACCAAAATAAACAACAAAATTTTAAAAACTATACAAGATTCAAATTAAACTAATTAATATCCAACATTTTGGTTAAATCCCTTAGAGTTCACCTAAATTATATTAATCTATTTATTCCTAAATTCATTATCTTATTATCTAGTCATCCTCAATTAACAATTTCTAAGTCATCAAATTTGTATAATCATTTATTATACTCATGTTTTGTTCGACAAATTAAATTCTTTTATTCCAAATTATTATTAAGTTTATTTCACTTAATATATATCTTATTACATATATTTAAACCACATAAATCAATTTAAACCATAAAAATTTCGATTTAAATTACTTTATATTCAAAATTGATTTTAAATTCAAGGTATTTCCATAGGTTAATCTAATTTCAATTTTGTTAATTCTTTCAAAACAAATTTATTTGTCTCATCTATTATTCAATTGAATTATTATTTTATTTCTCTCTATTAACATCTTTAAAATAAAATTTAAGTATATAACATCTATTATAACACTCAAATCTTTCCTTATAAGTCATTTTATATTGTATATTGTCCAATTACATTTTTAATCTTCTGAAAATTTTAGGTAAGTTATGTTGAGATGAAATCGGGTATTATACAAATAATATTTTACAATTAAGTTATTCTCAATTAAATATTTATCCAAGAATTTTGGCTTCAGTTTATAATTGAAATCATCTTTAATCTAAAATTTAAGAATTTAAATCTCCGATTTATTTCAAACAATTTAGAGATATATATAATATATTTGTATCAAATCAAATTAAAATTTTAAAATAAGATACCTATATATATATAAATCAAATTATACTGAAGAAATTCAAATCAAAATATTATTTTCTTTTCAAAACAAAACCGTAGCAAAGCTACAGAATGGTTTCTCCTCTTCGAAACTCGAAAATGAATGTCGATGATGCGGCCGTCATCACCGAAATTATTTTCCAGCGACAAAGAGAAGAGCACTGATTTAAACATTTAAAATTCTTCGAAAACCATTTTATTCGAAAATACTTTAAATAACATACATTCAAGGCTTTAAACAAAGTTTGAAATCACCAGAAATTTAATTCTTAAGTTTCTCAATTTAAATTCATTCCAATTTCAAATAAATTTAAAACATCAGTCACTTTGCAATAGTCAATGACTTACAAAACAATAAAATGATAATCAAATAATATCATTTTCAACAACCAAATTATTTAACTTTTAATTCCAAAAAAAATATTTCTTATATATTTATAATATAATCATACAAATTTATTTCATTTATCAAATTTGAAAATTATATATTGTGTCAGTTTGCTCTGTTCAAGTGTTTTGGAAATCCTATCGATAGCGTTGATCAGACGAATCGATCGAAAATCCAAATCAACATCAACAACTCAAACAACACACTATAAACATCAACAATTTTATATTAATTTAAAATACACTCCCTCACACGATGATTTCAGAATTGGATTCCAACACAAGGATAGAGATCCAAATATAGAGGGACTCTAATCAAAGAGAATTCTAATCTAAAAAAATAGATAGGCTCAAAACGAAGGTTAGATGATTGCATTTCAAACAGGAAGATGGATAAAATTGTATAAATCGCGGACAAACTTAACCGGGTAAACCGTGACTTCATAGATAAGATCGATGTAGAATTCTGAAGCAAATTGACATTCGATTACCAGAGGTAAAATTCGGGTATAGCTTAAGATAGCAGCATCGTAAACCGAGGATACAGAAATCTCCGGTGAATCAATACCGATTGTAAAGGAGTTTCACCCCAGTACAAATTATTCAAAGACTGGCGAGACCGCCGATTTATTATAGAGATCATTCGAAGTGGAGTTATGGGATACTCCAGAATCAAAAGACACGAATAGGGGAGACACGAATGAACTTTGGAACCGAAGTGAACGTTCCAAAATTCAAAGGAAACGAGTCAAAGAAAAAGGAATTTAAGCTTGAACGAAAGTGATTTTGTAATTGAATTTACTACATATGCTGAGTTTTGCCTAAAACCAGAGCTCTGATACCACATGTAACGACCCAGTATTTTCAACCATTCGCATCCATTATAAGTGTATAGGTAGACACTCATGCCGGAGTTGAATTGCTCAAAATACTGCGTTGTAAATAAAATTTGGCAGAAACTCAGCATATACAGTAAATAATACAATCACAGATCACAGACACAGAGTAAAATAATGATAATGCAGCGGAAACAAAAGGATAGTAGTTCATGAAGCTACTATATGTATATAACAGAGTTAAACAAGATACAAATAATGGTCTCGAATACAATAGATGTCTCAATACAATAATCAAATACCAGATCTGAATACATCACTGGAATCAACGGAATAACTGAAAGCAGGATCGATAGATAGCTGGATCTCCAAGCGAAGCTCCAACTCCAAAGGTGAGTCTCAAATGCTGTATCACTCAGTCTGACCCGAGCGTAAAGCAAAACACAAAACACTCGAGTCAGGATTAACATTCTTATATTAATAAATCCAACTCAAGTGAAATATCAACTGAAATACAAGTAACTTAAAGGATGTTTGGGATAACCATCCTCTAAGGATCCGTTAAACTATTTACTATGTAGTAATATTCGCTATTATAATAGTGTCTAAATAAGTAAAGTATAATCATATCGGAAAATAGCGTTAAGGGGATGGAGAACCTTAACGCGGTCGGATCTTAAAATCATAATCGTAGTAAAGCTCGGTATGGTAGGTGACACGGCACAACTAGGCAATGCCAGGGTAGATATACCAATTACGCACACGGACTGATGGATACGCATAGCAGCCACTACCGTTCCACCTCGAACAACATTCCCAAATCGGAGGATGGCCATCTAGTCAAAACAGTAAGAGTATAATATCGAAGAAATGTGTCCGAGAAGAGGTGCTACCTCACTGGTCCGAGATCGCTCCTGTTTTAGCCACCTTATGCCAACTCACGGGAGTTGGGTCCACGTAATACCTTAAGGACGTCGCCACCATCCTACTTCATTCTGGAATCTCCACCGCGTACACGGTTGTCAAAGTGGTTTTCGGTATCGACAGAGAGTATGTCCATATCCGATCCCGGTCTCTTTGCCAACCAATCGTTATTATAACACCGTGGTCATTTCAAAATAGTTTATACTTCAAACCAAAATCCTTATCCTTTCAAAACCCAATTTAATACGATATCATTTTCACTTCAAATATATCCATTTTTCAAAATCATATTACTTTCCAAAGTTATAATGCTTTCGAAATCAAAGTCTGGAAATCACAGTATTTTGGAAATTATAACACTTTTCTATTAACAGTTTAGATATAAAAATTTCGTTATAAAATAAATTAGTTTCCTCAAATTTCACAAATCCATTCAAATTAACTCGAATTTCAAAAATTTAATTTATTTTAAATCAAATCACAATCATTCGTTTCAACTCGATTTAGCTTCTAAATAAACCATTTCAAATTATCAACTTCAAATACGTATCTAAACCATAAATAAGCCATTTCAATTTGAATATATTTCAAAGCTTTTAAATATTCATCATTTCAAAACTAAATTCGATAAATTTATATACATATCAAACTCACTTTACAATTATTTAGTTTTAAAATATTTACTTAATCATTTTCATAACATCTAAATACAATTTCAATTTACAATTTAAATAAACAAAAGATCTCATTTAAATATTTATACGTTTGAAATATCCAATTAAGTCACCCTTTCAAATTTCAAGTTGTAAATCACTTCTTTAAATTTCAAATTCAATACATTTCAAATCAGACTTATTTAAGTATAATTCTTAAATAAATACAATTTCAATCAATTTCAAATCATTACAAATTCTATTTTTAAAATATAGATATTAAATACTTAAACATATTATTTATCAACTTTATTAAATCAACTTTAATAAATCTTTAAAAATCAATATTAATCAAAGCTATATATTTCCTTTTTTTTTTTTTCAAAACCATAGAAATCATTTTCCAAACGTTTATATATAGACCAACGGTGCCTGTATATAATTTTCTATCCTATGGTCAAGTGATACGGATATTTATCATTTCAATCCGCAATTTAAATATATTCGGGTATATATCTTTTCAACCCGAAATCCCAAATTCAATTCAATTGAAAATCGTTTGGGTTTATCATTTCAACCCTTAACGATTTCCTCCTATTCTACAGATCGTTCGGGTATGTATCATTTCAACCCATAGTGATTCTATACTAACAGGGAACTTGCAGAGTGATAACAGGTATGAAAATAAAATAACAACAGTAACAGGCATATATCGACAATAATAAATAACATATAATGGTGTCAGATGTCACAGGTGAACAGATATAGAAGATGACATATATAACAATGTAAACAACTAACATCAGCATATTTCAATTGACATTTCAATTGAAATCAAATTTAATAAATATAAAAACATTAATCGTGAGTGATTGCTCACCTTTCGAGGCTAAAGACTACAGAAAGAACGGAAGCGTATAGACAAAGACAAGCATATAGGTCAAGCGAACGGGATAGCGACAAGTTGGGAGCTTGCTGCGATAGATTTGATATTGAGAATGTCAGTCAAACTGGCACGTGATCCATGAAACAAGATATATTACATATATATGAATTTTCTATAATTTCAAATCTAAAACATATGGTTAAAACAAAATATATGTATTTATTATCAAATCACTGTTTATTATGTAGATCCACATAACTTACTTTACTACATTCAAATGAAAGTATGCAAAAATATAGAATCAATACTTTATAAAAATCGATTTATATATACCTACATCTAGTATTACTCCATTATTCAAGCACATTCAAAACATTTAATCCAAATACACATACGCCTATCAACATACATACCCAATACTACCTGCACGCCAACATATTTATACTCTTTAAATTTTTATACTTAATTATTTCAAAAATATCCAAATACAACTTAAATTTACAAATCAATATTAATTTAAACACACACACATATATAACTGACATAACCAAATGGCTTCCTTTATAAAATAATATATTGTAAACACTATTTCATTTAAAAAGGCAAATCCATACCATTTATATATACGAATAGCAAATTTTATGTTCTGCAAATATACTCATAGACGTGAACAACCACTATATACCCCTGCCATATATAATATCCACAAACCTTATCTCTGTAACACGTGATGTACTACATAAAATATAATATATACCTTACTGACTTTCCTTTTTTTCTTTCAAGATGAGGCAAAGCAAACCTAGGCTACATCCCATATAAACTGTGCATATTCTACTATTCTTTCATTTTATTATTTAAAATTTTGTACGTAACAAACAAATGAAAACTGCTATGCAATCCACATAGACATATAATTCATATAATTTTGAAAGCATGACAAATAATCTAGTTTATAACATAGACAATATGATTTTATAAACTGTTTATAGCTTGTTCACACATATAAATATAAACATATTTTTTTATATCAAACTCAAACTACTATATTGTTTACATACTTTAATATATAAAAGCTGTCATATACTAACTATATATATTATAAACTATTAAAACAACACATATATTATTATATACAGAACTTATGTGTACGGTAAATATCAACAACTATTTCATATAAAAATCAATGTGTATAAATGTTTGCAAACAGGTTACTTACAAGATATATAAAGCTAACTCAAAAATAAAGCTCTGAATTATATATATATATAAACAAATACATAACATATATTTATTTATCATCAACTTACATAAATGCAACAGAGGAGGGGAAAGGAGCTCGGCCGAAGAAGATGGACGATTGGGGAACATCGAACAGATAGGGTGGTAGCAGGTCGAATGTGGAGTGCGTTCGGTGCACGTCTATTAGGGTGTGGTCAGGCTTGGGCTCGGACACTGAGCATGGTCGGAGCAAATCAGGTGGCTGTGGGTTCATCTGGGAATGGCCGAATGCTTGCGCTATAGGTGGAAGGTGGATTTATTGTGGAGCAACATGGGCATGGGTGTGAGGCTGAGATGATGGTGGAAGGGTAGAAAACTGGCGGATGGGGACAATCATGGAGGAGGTGGACAAAGAAGAAGACGGTAGCTGGTTGGAGGAACTCGGGGCGGTGAGCGTGGGTGATGGTCGCCGTGGTCAGGGAGATGAGGCCAAGGTGGATCTGGGCGCGAGCTAGGCTGCGTCAGGGTTTGGGCAGTGGCCGTGCATGCTTGGGATGTATAGATAAATATAAATCATATATATCATTATCCTAATTGAAAGTCTAGTGTCAAAATTTTCCCACAAGTAGAACAGAAACAAGGATAGAGAAGAGAACGAAGAGAAGGAAAAAATGAAATAGAGAGAGTGTGAACAGGAAAATATAAATGGAATAGGTAAGAATAGAAAAAGTCTCACGGAGCTATAATTAATGCTAGGAGAAGAAAAAAAGGACCCGTTCAACTTTATACGTTTACACCTTTGAAAGGTGTGGGGCAAAGCAAACGTACCCATGTAAATATAAATTGAAGTGATGGGAATGTAACAACTGTACATTAATTTAGAAGCTAACTTGAAAAGGCAAATGAAAGCTAATGGTCACAATTCAGGGTACCGGTACGACGCACTGTTTTATTGTTTCTGTCGCGTACCGGACCTCAAAATACAGAAATAAATATACCGCAGAGATCAGCACGACGAGACGATTAAAATGGTATACAGATATCAGTGGTAGGATCATCCGATCAAAAGTCGATAATCGGTACCATAAATGCTGCTATTTTGTCAGAAATAAGATCGACGGAGCAATAGATGTCCAAATTTGACGAAACGAAAGATGACGTCTCACTCAGAAGATGATTTACAAATTTTCTATGTAAAAATATTCAGGTTTGGAAAACATTTTATTATCATCAATTTTAACTGATTAAATAAAAGTAAATTTATGCGCGAAATAAATTTTCATATTTTCGGACGAAAATTTACCAGTTGCTATTTTTAATTAGACGCATTCCAAATATCAAATTTATATTTCAAATTTTTATCGTTTAAAATTTCACAAAAATTAACTAATTACGTTATTAAAACAGTTAAGATTTACGGGTCGTTACAAGTGTTCTCTTTTCCATGCACAACCATATCCATAATTTTAATATATCTAAGGGTATCTAGAAAAGTGATAACATACCCTACATGGGTGCGACTCACATAGCTCTGCTACATCTCCCCTATTTTAGTCATTTCTGGTTGATGAGGCTAGAGGCTACGTATTACCTTAAGAATAGCATTCATACTTGGAATGCTAACACTGCCTTCCAAGCAACGATGCAAAGATAGCATTCATCCATATAAGTTGTTCTGGGTTTGAACAAACAGAATCTTCAAAATTACCATCTTCATTATCTTTACGATATCACAATTCGTAACGCACAAATCGAATTGAAGTGATTTCGGATAATTAAATGTGATCCCGGTCCCTTCGAAACGATCACCGAATTTGGCCAGATTTGATAGTTGATTATTTAACTATCAAGTTTCACACATAACAGTCACTAGGCCTAATTTATAAATCTTTCAAACATTCATTCCAAAATATCTTTACAAAGATATATATTCAAATCTCTTTTAGTATTTAAATATGCGGAAACAAATTCAAATTCTTATATTTATAACAGGATATTTTCAACCATCTCAATATTTAGAAATATTTCCAAATTCCATTTTATAGCTCATTACTTAGAAAATATTTCTGTATAAACCAATCCGTAGTAAAAATGTTCCCAAAACCTTTCATTCCAATATTTAAGGAAATATAAATCTATTTTTCCAAAAATCACTTACTTCTCGACACTTAGGAATTTTTCATAACTTATCGATTTTATAGGTATATTCACAAACGAGGAAATCTTCTCTTATTCCAACTTCATAAAACAATTTACAACCCTTCTTATAAAGTCACAAACCATTAAAAACTCATTGCATAAATCTCCGATATTTTCATAATCCCTTCTACAACTTCCAAAATCAATTTTTCTTATTTAAAATCTCATTAACCAATTTATAACTTCTTAATAAAAAAATATTTTTGAAATTCCAATAACCAATTTCAATTTATAAAACCCTCTCAATTCACAACATATCGATTTCATTTCGATTTCCTAACCATTCCAGTTTCCAAAGTATAATCATCTATTTCTCTCTTTTTAATCCAAATTTCCATATCTTGTTTTAAATTCACACTGTGGATTTATAATTCCAAATTATCATCCAAAAATCTTTTTTTACTTATTTATAACTTTGGTTATAAATTTAAATTTTCATCCAGGTTCTATTCCTGATTTTTTAAAATATCCTTATTATAAAATCATCTCGTCAACACTGTTCCTTAATAATCTCATTTAATTGCCCAAAATTCATTTCCAATATCTATTTAATTCTTTTTTTCTATAATTATCAATTTATAGTCCAACCACTCCCTTTATAAATATTGTTTATAAATTCATAACTCATTCTCGTTTTATTTGTTTAACAACAGATCCATATTTCAAAAGTCCAATTATAATTCAATTTCTATTTAAATTCCGTTTGGAAATCTATTCCTCAATAAATCCAATTAATATTCCAAATCCACTTAAAAAACTCGATTCCAACTTCCAAATCATATTTAATAGATATCATTAAATTTATTGTTTAGAATTCCTTTGTATAAAGTACTTTCAAAAATCCCTATTTGAAACATTTAATAAAATAGTTAACCAAATTTCAAAAAAATCAAATCCTTTATTTAATTCAAATCCATTTCTTATAAGATACTCCAATTCCATATATATGTCTTAAATTCCAAAATTGCCTTTTAAATTTCTTTTTAAAATTCAAAAATATTATTTATGATATTTAAAATACCAAAATTAAGGCCAGTGCTACTATAGCATCTAATATATCAAATCATGCAACAATCCATAGCAGATTTATTTAATCACATCATATATCACTATATATGGAAAACAATCAATATATTTAAGGAATCCAGTTAGATCTCTCCAATCTGTTCCCCTGCATCAATAGATGTTATATAACATAAAAATTCCAATCCCGCTTCGAGGTGGGATATCGCAGTAATTTAGGGTCATCCGCTATTATGCGGGGTGCATAATGTCTCATCCGCTCCAATAGGCGGGAAATATATCCAACTACCAATATATATACTATATATATAACATAACATCCAACTGATAATAATTTATAAATTCATCCAATCAACCAATAGATAATTTTTAACATTTTAAATTAAAAACAGTAATCCAAAGTGAGTGAGATTTACTCATCTTGATTTTTATTTGAAATCCATTTCGATTTTAAATTAAATTGAACTGACGTTTAATTTGACCTAAAATCATGGCTGACTCCAAAAATCTCCAAACAAATTTTATTGCGTAGAATTCGCTGACACAAACCCAATGCAACTTGTCTCGTTCGTTTTCGACCTCGTATGAATTAGTAATAGCATTTATAAGATTCATGAATTAATAATTATAAAATTAACAGTTAATTAAAATCATTAGCCTAATTACCATAATTAGTCAGCTCTAATCCTTCTCTTTCACATTCGAATGAAACAATACTGCATCATCACCGAGTTTTTTTTTGACCGACCCTCCTTACTTCCTCGTGCCACGATCGACCGCTACCAATGCCACTTCTCCAATTGCTGACTACCCTTGGCTCACGCGTCGTCCCTAGCACAGTGCCTCCGGTCAAGCAAATGCCCCAAGCCTGAGAAGTCGAATGCGATAGTTGCGACCTTCCCCTAGTGTCCTGCCTCTGCTCAAACTCTACTCCGCTGCGATCTGCCACCGCGCGCGACCCATCAGGCAATCGCGATCATCGCGATTTATCATGTAATTTCATTTTTTTATTTTGTAAGTTTGAATTGTAGAATAATGAGAGAGAGAGGCTCACGTTCTTTAAAATTGAGGAGGCGTGATTCAGATGTAGGGTGGCGATGGAGATGTAATAGGGTTTGACTTTGCAGTAATATATTATTATAATTCCAAAATATCTCGATTATGGCGTCTTAAAATCCTAAACTTCTATCGTGGCGTGCGGCCTGGCGTTTCTAATGTTATACCACTATTCTGAACCCAATGAAACAAGTTTCGAGTCCTAACTCGATCGTATGCGGAAGATAGCTTTTTGAAAC
Organism: Allium fistulosum; assembly: GCA_030737815.1. Lineage (NCBI taxonomy): Eukaryota > Viridiplantae > Streptophyta > Magnoliopsida > Asparagales > Amaryllidaceae > Allium > Allium fistulosum. Next base: position 367,630,749 of record CM060907.1, read on the forward strand.
CAATTATAATATTAATTTCAACGCGTTTCTACCCCGCACGATCAAACGGTAACTCCAAACTCTACAAAATTTGAAATCCAATAACAATACACTATTATGGATCTAATGGAACCAGTTTCATCGAATTCTGAGACTGTGCCCCGAAAGGCTATTTTAACGGGTCGATTAAATCGAAGATTTCAAAAATTGGCGAAATCACCTGAAATTTCCGTTTTAAAAACTTATTAACTAAATTCTAATTCAAATAGAATTTATACTCACATTAGAAATCATTTCGATCCATATTCAACTCAAATTTCAATTATTCACCATTTCCGTATTACAATAAATCGCTATATTTGAAATTTAAATTCATTCTATAATTTTCAACCAAAATCTTCGTATTCAAAAATCAATTTATATTTTGAATTCAACATTTAAAACAATTTAAATATTCAAAATCAAACGATGGAAAAATTCGGGTCGTTACATGCAAATATTATGTGTAGCCTTTTGACTCACACAACCTATCGACTCCTTGACCTAGGATATGTAGCGGTTTCTTATCAAGTTGTATATTGTATGATCTCATAAATACTACTTTGGATGAAATTAAATTTAACCTTTTGTACTTACTCTTAAATACACGTCCTTATAGAAGAAAGTCAACTCAATTCAACACATCATCAATTGTACTTTGTCTAACAAAGTTTAATTACTTCTTTTAGATACATCATTGTGCACCATATGGAGGAGTGACTTTTGTGATTGAATCTCATTCATTTTCGGTACTTTTGGAACTCTTTTCTAATACACTCACATATTCAATTAAATTGAATTTTTTTATTTCTTTCGCAAGTAATGTTTTCTACTTCCATTTTATATTCTAAGAACTTATCATTGACACGTTATTTATGTGTCAGATGCACACATTCATGTCTATGATAATTCATCAGTGAATTTGATGAACTAAGTGGACATATTTTGGTATTATTTTACCTTGAACTACATAAAATCTATACGTATCATTCTGAAGAGTTCACCAACTCTTTTGTCGCTCCCACTGAATGGGTCCTTTTCCCTTTATTGTTTGAGGTAAAATTCATGAGTATTATATGATTCATAATCATATGATAAAGAATTATTTATCAAAGGTATGGTTTAGTCCATAATTCCAAAATAATTATAAGAAATTCAAATACTTCTTCTATATATTCTATAGATAATGCATTATTGATGTTATAATACAAATATGATTAGTATAACAGATTTATTTCATAACAAACATTCACAATATTCATAACAAAATAAAACTGTATTTATTTTCAATCAATACGAAAATAGTTATTATTTAATAAATAATATTTGGTATATTTACGATAACAATGTTTTGCATCTTGAAGTATCCACCGATAAGTGTTATATGGCATGCCTCACCCTTTTTGTCATAACTATAATAGTGTAAGAAATATAAAGCTCCATTAAACCATGTAACATGGGCTTTTATTTCATATACTATAACTAGTTTACAATTGATATTTTTAGATCTGATTGCTATTCAAAAAAATAACACTCATAGAAAACATTTTTCTATAAGATAAATTCATTTAGAATAGAAATCACATTTCTCTTTAAATATTAAGTATCCACTAGTATTTTATTTGATTCTCGTTTTTTATGTCTCTTCATGAAGGTGGCCATTCGCTTTTTTCATTCTAACCGTGCCTATGTTACTTCCACTCTCTTACATTTGCTAATGGTCGAACATTCAAAATAAACCCTTACTGCAAGACCGCACTAAACTCATTAAAAGTGAATTTAGTCATCCTTAACATTTAAGGAAATTGCACTTAATATAAACTGATCAAACTAATATTTCAGTAACCTAATTCCTAAGTCTATCTTATAGCTCTAGGTTTAGTGCTACATCTAACACAACAAGAATCTTACTATAATCTATCATTTTGAATACATGATCTCACATCATGGTTTACTTGCTCATTTCAACGGAACCTATTTCATCAAGGTTATGTACGTTATGAACTAGACTATTCACTATACAATTTTTGTATGTGCTTGAATATGGATCAAGTATCCATATTGACAAAACATAGTCTCAGGCAAATAAACATCTAGGCACCAAGCTACAAATTTATTTAATAGTTGTATAATTTGGCTTCTGCATGGGTATTGAATTGACTGCTTGCCAAAAGATTTACTATATTGTATATTTCTGATAAATGTTTTATCAATTATATATATTTTTGATAAATATTTTATCAATTATATTAGTTGTACAAATTTATCGAAGTAGATTACATTTTTATATATCTTATGTTCTTTCAATATTAGAAAGGTTAAATGTTGTCATTTCATTTTTCTAATATTGCTCCCACTAGATTTTTATACTCTTCAAAACTCTAAGAGAAATATTGAAAACATTTGATTCCTCTAGTGTATGTGTTATGACTCGCTTGCACTGGAATTCTGACTATGAGTATGCTTAACAGATCATAGTCCCACAAGCGATGGATAACTCCTTATCGGTTGTATCATATACAACTCCTAACTACGGTCTTTGTCCTAGTCTACACCTTGATATTAAGTTTTCTTAACAAATCAAGAGAGATCATTTGCTCTTTCCTACCATTAAGTGACGGCCTAAATATAATGCAAGTACCTTGTATTTACTCAACAAACACATGGATGAATCTTACCTCATCTGGTCAATATGTTAATAGAGCTACATATATAACCCTAGCTTGAGTATGCTCAACAATTAGTGAATATGCAAGTACTAATATATAAATGATAGAAGAAAACTCTATATATAAAAGATTCATAATCTTTAATACACACACACATTAGGCAATACCAATTTAAGGAATAATTTATTTCTTATGAAACACCCTCTTGATTCAAGTGTAAAACATGTTTGAAAGCACATATATGTACTTTACGTATGTATTTATTCCAAAAATCTATTTTGGTATTACTTTAGTTCCACTTATATTACTTTAAACGGATATAGTGTTATAAGTATAATTTGTTCATAGATGTTATAATTCATTAACTTACATAATGTACATATGTATCTTATTAATTAAATCATATTTAATTAATTGTATTTCTCATTAATTAAATAATACTTAATTATTTATTAATTAAATCATGTTTAATTTATTTAAATTATTTGAAATTTTATATTATTCATCTTAAATTATTTAGGATAAATGATTAATAATAACATTTACAGTTTTTTTATATATACATATCGATATATGTATATATTTTATAAATTAATTTGTATTCAGTAAATTCATTTATTTAATTAAATATTTAAATTATTTCAAAACTTTCACATAGTCCATCTTATAAAAAATTAAAATAAACATATAACTATAACAATTATAGTTATATATATGTTTAACTAATTAAACTCTTATTTAATTATTTAATTAATAACATTAATTAAATATATTAAAAATTAGAAATTGATTAACTAAATTTTTTAAATATTTTTGAAAAATTTAAGTTTATTTTACAACCTTTATAAAATTCTTTTCATGTTTCAAATTTAACATATATATTTAAAATATATTTTTAAAATTTTCAATATAACTTGAAAATTAGCCCAAGACCTAAATAAGTCCAAGGCTTACATTTGATCCAATCTTTTGGACTTACTCCACCTATTATGCCAAGATAGTAGCCAGAGATGGAAGAATACTTGATTATTCAATCTTAAGCCTAGACATTATTTTTCTAGACACCCATTAGATAAGTAGATTTAATTAGTTTGCCCTAAATGTTGACTAATTAGACTGCATAAACCATTTTCATTTGTTGCCATTAGCAAGACCGGTCTATAGAAAGTCAAATGGGTGATTTTAATTTTTTTTCCTTATTTCGGTCGTAGTGGGCCCATGATGTCTACTAGGTTTTACTATATCTAATCTAGTTAATTTAAATAAAATCATATTTTATTTTATATTGTTTATCTGTGTAATTAATGTATATAAAATAATGTTTATATAAATTATAGTATATCAATATATGCTCTTATGTACATGATGTGCATGTGCAATATGAAATATGTAGAAAGTTGTTTGTGCCAAAATTGGTCACAAACCTCGAAAGAAATGAAAGCACCAGGGTTTATACACAAATCCTTAGTATCCAGTCATAGATCTTAGATCCAGATGATGTAGAGAGTAAAAATTAAGAAATACAAAATTAAAATGAAAGAAAGAAAGAGAAGACACAAGATTTATAGTGGTTCGGCTATCTTCGGCTTACGTCCACTTTGAATTGATCCTTTTATTTCCTTTATACTGTGATTACAGTTATAATTCTTTGAATATCAATAATCAAAATGGCAGAGTTTAGCCCAAAAGAGAAAGAATATCCCCTTTTAGTTACCATGGAGATGCTATTTATAGGAGTAGATCTGGAAATATCTACCCCAAAACTCGAAATACCCTTTCTCATGCGTGGGTGGACCCACCAGATCGATCTGGGGTTGTTTGGGATCGATCCTCGATCGATCCATGCTGTCTTCGTATCAATCAAGATTGCCTCCAATTGAGCTACGAGCGATCAGGTGAGCTCTTGAGTTGATATGAAAGCTCCTGTGAGAATTTCATGGCGTTTGGACTTGTAGTTTGAGAGTTATGATCGATCCAAGATTGAGTTGGTTAGTGAAGGCTGATGATTTCATATCCATCCAGAGCTTTGTATCCATCATATCTGTGTCGTTGGTATCGATTCGAGTTTTGCATTCCATCTTGACCGCTTTACATCGATCGATACAACACGATCGATACAAAATGTGTCTCCGAGTCCATCCAATGTCGTTACCCTTCATGTGTGCCCTTCGTATCAATCAATAAGTGATCGATACGAAATGCTTCTCCAAACCCCTGTAACCATTGCTTCATATCCATCAGTTTGCTTCATTCTTCGTACCGATCCCAGCTCTCCTCTTCGTATCGATCTAATGCCATAGATCGGTACAAGATCTATCGATACGACTTGCCATCGATCCAAAGTAACTGCATAAAAGAGTGTAAGTTATCCATATCCATATCCACCTTGATCGATACAAAAGTATCGATACGAATGTATCGATCCAAAGTATGTAGCCATGTCCATCTTGATCGAAAGTATCAATACGAGCCTGCTTTCCATGAATATTGATCCATCCATAACTTGAGCATACGAACTCCGGTTGCCCTGAAATTTGAAAGGTAGCCTCATCTACCCTTGTTTATCATTCCTTATCGATCCCACCTTGATTGGTGCTTGGTTCAATTTTGATGGTATCGATCATAGCCTTGTTTCCAATCGATCTTCAATCCCGATATCCATCCTTTTTGGCCAATTTGTTGATATCTCGGCCTTGACCAAAAGGCGTGATAACATTTTCCCCCCAAAACATGCATTGTGGTAGGAAGGCATGTTTTAAACAGCCTTAAATCCGACATCCAAAGTCCATATTCCATCCATAGCCACATCATCTGATCCATAATCCAATCCATTGCCAAGTCATCCTATCCAAGTGCCATGGCCATATCCTTATCCAAATCCGCGACTGCTCTAAGTCAATATTCGATTCTGAATCCAGTGACCAAATCCTTAGCCAATTCTATATCCATCTGAACCCGACATCTGAGTTCTAATCCATCCATATCTAGTAACCAATAACCAAATCCATGACCTCTCCGGGTCGATATCCAATGGGACCGCTCTGGGCCCTTATCCAAATTCGAGACCACTCCGGGTTCTTGCCGAGCACAGTCCATACACGATGACTCGTGTCCCAAATCCTACGTAATAAATCAAGGCCTAAGTCCTAGGCCAAACCTGGTCATCCCGGACCCTTGTCGAGAATAGTCCATACTCGATGACCTGAAATAGTAAATGATAGATAATATGGGCCTAAGTCCTAGGCCAAATCCTGGTCTCTCCGGACCCTTGTCGAGCATAGTCCATACTCGATGACCTGAAATATCAAATAAAAATTCTTGTTTATTAAATCATAGCCTAAATCCTAGGCCGACCTTGGCCACTTTGGACCCTTGTCGAGCACAATCCATACTCGACGACCTTTTTACCAAAAACCAGATAAAAATCCAATCCAAAATCCTGACCAAATTAGAAAACCAGAAATCCATATCAAAAATTCAAACCAAGATCCAAGCCAAAAGACAAGCATCCAAACCAAAATCCAAACCAGAAAATCAACAAAACCAAGAGTCCAAACCGAACTCCAAAACCAAACTAGAAAAAAGCAAATGTCCAAACCAGAAAGAAAACGCAGATTTTACAAACTAGAGCATCATGGTTTATCATCATCTCATAGCATGCCTAGGGGCTATCTCCGTCCCCATACATGAGTAAGTGACTTAGCCGTTTGCCCAGAGTTTGCTACTTATTCCATACCATCCCAATTAGTCGATGACCAACTGACCATCATTCCTAGGCCTTGCGCCATCGTCGTTTGAGGTAGACGGTGGCTGCTCCTATTCCACTGCCGCATTCCAAGTCCCGATATATTGCCGCAACTAACCATTCGCTACACGCTCCTCGATTATATCATTTAGATGCCTGCAGCAATTGGTATCATGCCCGTTTAGGTCATGAAAGAGACAGTGCCTTCCTGATACCCACTCACGTTCCGAGGGTTCCCTCCTAGCCGGCCTTTGATAGGGAAGACGATCCCGAGTTTCCATGTATATCTGTTCCAATGTCTCATTCAGTCCTATGAAAGTGGAGAATTTTGGTTCTTCCCACCGCTTCCTTGCCCTGCCAGAATCATTATCGGACTTCCTCTTCCCTTTTTCCTTATCCTTACCTGAGCTTTCACTGGATGGTTCTCCATCCTTAACCACGTTTACCTCCTTTGGTTTCATATCCAAGCTTGCATCCTCTTGCCGAAGAAATCTCTCGGCGTCATGAAAGAATTACCCAAGATCCATTGGTAGATCCCGTATCAACGATATCTTGAAATCCGAGTTGTTCCTGACTCCTAACACTTCCGCCATTAGAACCACTAATGGATCTGGCCGATCCGTCAAAGCAACCGCCGCATTAAACCAGGTTAAGAAAGTCTTGAGCGACTCTCCTGTCCTTTGTTTTACTGATGTCAATGTCATCACATTTTTTGGCCTCTTGATATGAACCCGAAACTGCTTCAAAAACCTGTCCACCAATTCTGTCCATGTCCTAATAGATCCATTTTCCAACTGCCTGAACCATATAGCAGCAATATCCATCAAGTATAAGGGGAAACACTGGGCGATAACCTCCTCCAATGCCTCCAACACTTCCATGTGTCTTATATACCTCATCAAATGATCGATAAAATCCGTCCGATCGTTGTATACTTCCAGAGTAGGAAGCTTGAAATCTAGTGGATACCTAGCCATCCTGATGTTATGGGTGAATGGACTCCTGTTTACTCCTTCCAAATCTCTGTTTGTCAGACCTTCGCGCATAGTTCGCCTAATAATCTCAGCCAATCCAGTGTCGTTCACCAAGGGTTGCCCCCCATCTTCATGTCCTAACTCCCTTCAAGTCCTTGAGGGAATTCTGGTATGTACTCCTCGTCACGCACTCCTGCATTCCTGTTGGCGCTGGGCTGTGCAGCGTTACCTGGTATTCCTCCATTAATTGGTCCAGCATTACACGGGGGTGTGGCCCCAAGTCTAGATCCGTCCAGATTGATAGTTGTTTGCTGATTGGGGGCTACCTCCTGCTGAACTGCTCCATCTGATTGCCTGTTGAGTCCTTTTGGTCCAGCTCCATGGATCTGTGCTCCAGCATGGATTGATGCCGAAATCGAAACCCCCAAAATGGCGATTAGAGTTTCGCGATTTCATCGCTTGGACCATGATTTGTGATTAATCCAAGCACTATTATCAAAAACGAACACCACGCATCGACTCGATTCGTCGAGATCTTTGAAACCATATATAATTTGAAATAGTTTAATTTTTCGATCGAATTTGGGATTGAATTAGGGTTTGTAATTGGAATTTTGTTTCTGTCATTCGAAGAAAGGAATAAGGAAATAAAATTGTACATACAGAATAACTGAATAGCTGCTGGGGTTTGAGAAACAAAGCTATTTATATGAACAAGGCCCGATAAGAAGAATGAACATATCGAATTGGTTCGAATGACAATACGACCCGAAAAGCCCGTTCCGCTTCCAGATCGAAAGTAGGTCATCCCATATATCGAAATAGATGTTTTTGATAATTTTAAATTCAATGGAATAGGTTTCAGGTCCTAATTCTATTGTATGAAGAAGCTTTTAAAGTCAGCTTATTTGAATTGAATTCATTAAATTGATTTCTAGGCGTTACGAGCCCGTACGATCAAATGACAAGTCCGATCACTGCGAAACTTAAAATCCTACAATAATTCGCTGTTACAGATCCGATGAAACTGATTTCGTCGAAATCCAAGACAGTGGCCAAAATGGCTATTTTCACATTAATTAAATAAATTATTATTAAATTAAATAAATCACCTTTTAAATTTAAATTTAAATTTAAAAGTTAACATTTTTGTCATTTTTTTTATTACCTAGACATTTATGATCTTTTAAAACAAATTTCATGTCCAATTCAATATTAAACATTGCATAAGTTACAGTGCTCAATTATAACTATAATAAATTCATTAAATTATAATTTAAATTCCAATAAATTCATTTATCTTGATTTCAATTTATTATTCAATTAAATATCACTTTATGGATATACTTAACATTTGTTTACATTTGTTTACATTTTATTGCATCAATCTTCTATGATTACCATCTTAATTCACATTAACTACAACATTTAATCATATTAATTTCAATTGATTTACAATTTATTTCAATGAATTAAATAGCGAATTTATAATTAAACCATTGTTACAACTTACCAATTCAAACACATTTCTATGTCTATTGTTTACAAGCCAAGCAAATAAATACACATACTGATTAACCATTCTATATTACTCAATTTCAATTACTTACGTATAATTTCTCTTTTTTATTACAACATTTGGTTTATTTCCTTATTTACAATTTATAACCAAAATTTATATTTACAATCATTTCAATTGATTGAAATTTCATTAGCGTGGTTATCCATTACCTTACATTAACATTATTACATTTCATTCTAGTTATTTTTCTTATTAATAAATCATAAATTTTCATTTCTTCCAATATTAAACACACCAACATCTTAGTAAATTAAATATTTTTAATTATCGAAAATTGCGGGTCGTTACAAAGGCAATGGTTTCGAAGCTATCCTTTAACATTTGAAATGTATGCTTTTGACTCTGTCGAAAGAGATGGTATAGACACCATCATAAATTCCCAAATATTTTTATATAGTAAAGAATGGTTTCGAAAGAGATACTTTCGTTTATATTTTCTTTGACCCAAATGATATTTTTAAAAGGTAAACCCAATGATGTCGAAAGGGGGATTTTCAATGCTTTAGGAAGAGATACTTCCAATGGTTTCGAAGCTATGCTTCTAATAATTAATAAGTAACACTTTATTATAGTCGAAAGGTTTTGAAAGAAGAATTTTAAAGTGTTTTTAAAGGAAGAGCCTAATGTTTTGAAAAGAGATATATGCTTTCGAAGGAGGCTATCCAGTGAGGTCAAAAGCGAGGTTTCGAAGGTATAGTTTTCAAAACAATTAACCCAATCTTATTTAAAAGCAAAACCATGGCATATTAATAAACAAAGTATTTTGAAATGGAACTTATGAAGAATTTAAATAGGTTAAAGGAATTAACCAAGTTATATTGTTTGCTTCTTCATAGATGTATATATTAACTTTATAATGAATCCAAAAAATGTACTTTGGAAAAAGGTAGAATAACCAATTGGGTTGACTTAGTAGTGAATAAATAAAAGATATCGGCAGGGGCCAATAGGTTAACAATATGCCCATGAAAACTGTGTAAGGGAAAAGATATTGGCAAGGGCCAATAGGTTATAGTTAGCCTATGAAAACTATGTATAATTAAAGATGTCAGTTAAACAGGTTTAATAATAAGCCCATGAAAACTATATCCGGATAAGAAAATGAAATATTGAAAGATAGTCAATAGGTTCCTAATTAGCCCATGAAAACTAGGGTAAAGAAAGATATTGACTGTTAGTCAATAGGTTCCTAGTCAGCCCATACAAAATAGGATAAAAGGAACGATATTGGAGTTACCAATAGGTTCATAGTAATCCCATGAAAACTATATAATTAGATAGGGAGTTCTTAAAAGTTTAACCGGTTATTAGTTAGCCCATGAAAACTATTAGGTTAATTATAATCCTAGAAACTATAATTAAGACAGATAGTCAAAATGAATTGGGGATGAGTAATCCAGAATTGATTCAATTGTTTTGCATACCATCGCATAATGATGTTTTGAATTGAATTAACCATTGTGGATGCAGGCGCACGAAAAATGGTTTATAAAGGTTTTAAGATACTAGTGAGGGGAAACCCATTTCGCTAAGTGGCGTGGTCTCATTAGATATCTAAATAATTTGAGATGGTATATAATTATTCATACCAGGCTTTATGTCTAATTGGAAGTTTATGTTTTCCCCTTAACTCTTGGGAAATTTTGAGGTTTTCAGGTACCTCTTAAGACGAAAAAGCTTCCGAAGTCGTGCAGAAGACATGTAGTTATTTAAGTTCTTTCTCCTGTGATTCTGCTATGTTATTTTGTTAAGGTAAAGTGGTTTATTGCCTATTATATACTTTGATCACCAAGGGGCATCTTCATATGTCGCTCTTGGAGTATATTGTAATAATTATATTTTTCTGAACGTGGTTAACATTGTGGGATTATGTAATGAATGTTGAAATGAGTTTGGAATGGAACGTGAAAGTTGTTTTGAAATTTTAAACTTTTTCCATATCCATGTGTTTCTGGTATATCAATTTATCTAACATTACTGTATTTGGTCGCCGAGGATTAATAACTATGGATGACCACAGCATCCATAGCCGTTAGTTTTGGGCCTCCAAGTGGGGATGTTACAATTTCATAATTGTTTTTCTTTGTATAGGTTATAATAAATAACTTTTATTATAATTAAAATTCAACTCAATATTATCATCGAACACCTTATAGTCAAACTATGAAATTGAATTCGTAAAGTGTTTGTACTTATTTTAATAAACAATAAAGGCTCATAAACTATCTGAGCACAACTAATCAACAATAAATGATAATAATTGAATGTTATCATTCACTAACAACCAAACACACCATATATAAGTGTAATAATTTCTAAAGAATTATTCCTTTTTATATAAAATATAATTTTGGTAAAATTATTTCATTTACTCATTTTCAAAACAATATTGTGTCGATATACCTTGTTCAAGTGTTTAGAAACTCCTATCGATATAGTTGTTCCTTCTACATCGACCAGAATTCATAACCACTTAATCGTTAAATCAACTTAATATAAAACATTTTATAGCACTAACAAATATGCTCTCTTTTATATATACACTCAAACTCATCCTAGGGTCTCACTTACCCTATCTCAAATGATTTAACCCCACCAAATCCTAGGTGTTCGTTAAACCTAAGCTCTAATACCATAATGTAAAGACTCACCTTTTTCAATCTTCAGAAGTCGACACTAATACATCCACGGTATTCACGTGCCGAGCATCAAAGTGCCGGAAAGACGGATTTTTTGGGGAAAAGAAAGAAGAACACAGATCAGAATCTCAGAACGCAACGAGCAATCTATAATATAACAATAGATCTTTACAAAAGAAAAACTGAACTTTATTATACATATATCAATCAGGGTCAACTAATCAATCAATAGCCTGGACAGTTATAACAACCTGTCCTCACAAATGATGTTAAATAAAATAATTAATGCAGCAGAAAATAAAATATATGTGAATATGACTTGGAGGCATCCAGCTCGTCTCCTGAAGCTCCAAGAATCCATACTGAATCTGTAAATATGCTCGGCCTGACCCGAGTATTATAATAAAATAACACCCGGATCTGTCTGGTAAACCAGTATCAGAAACACACCTCAACTGAATTTTAATGTTATAAAAATCTTGTGAAAATAATGGTATCTCATAAGACCACGCCGCACATAAATACAAATGAGTTTTTACCTTGCGATAACCAAAACATTTCTATAGAAAATCTAGTAATATTATGATAATGTCTAAGATACAAATACATATTAATCATAGCCGAAATTGTTACATTATCAAATTCCAGCATAATAAGTATACAATCAAGTCTGCATGGCACTTACTGGAGAATGGATTCCAACAGTGGCAACGTAAGGGACTACCTTCCTCACAGTACACCTCTAGATAAAATGTACCTAGGGTCAGACCCTGAACTTGGTCCACCCCTGCCAACAAACCCCTAAACTTCGATAGTACTGAATATGTCATCACCCTGGTTGCTTTCCAACCTTAATCGAGAGCCCTCATGCACAACCAAATCCATAATATGATGATCTAGAAAGGTGATGACACACCGTAATGGGAGCGACTGACATAGCCCTGCTGCATCTACCATGTTTTATCCATTTTCCGGGTTGTAAGGCTTGAGGCTACAATTACTTATTATATAGCAGTTCCACCTGGAGTGCTAACACTGCTCTCCGGGTAGAATTTGCAATGCTAACATTCATCCATACAAGTTCATTCTAGGTCTAAACGAAACCGAAGGCACTAATTCTACTACATCCATTTGGAATCACCCTTAGGATTAGTAGTAAGTAGCCCTTGCACTTCAAAAGCTCCGTCTTCAATCATCTTCAAAATGTTCTACTTCAAACGCATATGCCGGTTTGAAGTGGTTTTCGGATAATGTCTGATCCCGGTCTTTCTGAACCGACAATGATAATTAAAAACTGGCCCAAGTTTGATAGTCGTTTATTTAACTATCAAATAAACAACATTCAAATAGAGATTATATTTCTCATGAAAACCACCAAGCCTCTTAAATTAATTTTCTATCAATAAAAATCATTTTGTAAATACTTGGAAATCACTTCCATATACTTATCTCAACACGATAAGTATATTCATAGAACACTAATTTTTAGATATTAGAAAATATAACCGTACACTTATCTCAATGATATAAGTATATTCACATGCCATTCCTTTTAAAACTCGGAAAACCTTTTTCACGTACTTATTAAAAGGGCATAAGTATTTCGCCAAACTCTTAGAGGAATTTTCTATCTCAAAATCGTATTAAAATGATCAAATCCAGATGTCATTAAAACAGAGATATACTAACCCGAAACTCCATTCCTTTCCATAAATCCCCTTTTATTTTATAAATATCACCTTTATAAATTTCCAAAATCTATTTATTAATTTTTTTTATAAATCTCCTAGTTCTATTTATAAAATACACTTTTATAGATCTCAAAACCCATTTATAAGACTTCCCTTCCAAATCGCTAAACCATTTCTTAACCTCTTTTCTAAAATCAATCAAAACCCAATTTCCTTTCAAATTCCAACCTTATTTGAATTTATAAACTCTTTTAAATAAATCTTTCTATAATAGAAATCTTTTATAAACAATTTGTATTATTTACCATAATAAATAAAAACTTTAACATCATAAAATAACTTATAACACTTATAATAATAATAATAATAAAACTTTAAAACATTATTACTAGTATAATAATAAAACCTTTAAACTTTCAAATAATATAATAATAATTAGCCTTTAAAACATTTTAAATAATTTAATATAATAAAATAACTTCAACCAACCCTTAAAATAAAATTAATTAACTTTTCAAATAATATTATTAATGAAATAATTATCTAGTTTTAAATAATCAATAATAAAATAATTTACCTTTTTTAACAGAAAATAAATAAATTTTAAAATAAAATAAATATTTTAAATAAGTTTATTAAATTAATTTTACAAAAACATTTTTGTAAAATAATAATTAAACTAAACACTTGTATACATAGTAATTAAATAAAATATTTTTACTTCAAATTATTAAATTTGAAGCTAAACAAAATCCATAACTTTTTGAATCTAGAAAGTAGCTTAGCAATCTCAATGTTACTTAAACAAGGCACCATTAAATTCAATTTAATTTTCCAGTTAAATTACCGATATTTCCATAATTAAACATATATGTAAACCAATTCCAGAATTAACAATCAATTGTTAACACATCACATATCCAATATTAATCAACTAACACTTAAATGAATGTCCTAATTAATATAATAATAGAACGGGGATTTATTCTGCTAATCAAATGTCATTCAAAACAAACTCTTCCATTTATCACTAATCGGTGTTTATTTGGCCAAATAGATAACACCTAAGCAATATGCCTAAATAAACCATGTTATTATTTAAAACAATGTAATCATATTAGATCAGTGTTACTTTATCACTTCATATATTATCCATTTCCAAAAATGATGCTTTATCCAAACCAAACAACTAGCAGATTAAACATCCAAATAGGCAGTAAATAACTACTATAAATCATTACTGATTAACTCACCAAGATTCCAGTTGACGTTGAAGCGTTACGTGTTTTGAAGTAAAATCGAACGACATCCGATTTTAGTCCAAATTTCAACTTACTCCAAATTCATCCAAACCAGCTCCATTGCGAAGCTTTTATCATTACAAGCATAATGCAAAAAAATTCATATCGATCGGACCTCGTATAAGGAAGTTATACAATTATAAAGTTATCAATTTTTAAAATTATAAATTAAATTACTAATTACAAATTAATTAAACTTTACCCTATTCAAATCCATCTTCCCTCCCCAAATCTAACTTTCCCAAAGCAAATATCCTGCACGTCATGACAGTGCACTCCGTGCACTCTACCCCCTACACTGACCATCTAAACGATGAATCGACATCACTACCGAGCTCCTTATCTCCACCTCTTTGCAACCTACCCCATCAAGTGCTTCACGATTCCTCCCTTCAAAAAGTGATGTTACCAAAACTTGCTTCGACCACCATAGGTTGCGCCTCCCCAACCATCACCGAGCCTTACCATCTTTTGGCCATCGAATATCCTTGCCACCATGTGGTTGGATACTTGATTTTTCTATCATAGTTGAGAGCTATGCATGGAAAACTAAAGTTTTGATCAGGAAGCCTGGTCAGAGTCTGCACTAGAGGATCGGGGGATCAATACTAGTTCGGAGGTGAAGTTGTGAATTTGAATAGAAGACCGAATCAGATATTGTGTATAGATGATTTATATACCCCAAACAGGTATAAGTTAAAAATAAATATTTTGGGAAAAACCTTTAGGTTTATGTTTTGGGTAATTTCGGGGACGAAATTCTTTTAAGGGGGAAGTCTGTAATGATCGCCCAATTTATCACTTTGATAAATTGTATTTAGTTTTAATAAAAGATGATAATATACATAATATTGTTTTAAGTGATAATAAATAATAGTTGTAACGACCTGTATTTTACGGATCGGAACATCGTAAAACAGTTGACAATTGGTTACATTGTTGATAAGTCATTCAGAATTTTTCTAAGTCCTAAGTCGGTTTGGACGAGTTAAGAGAAGTCTGGGTCGAGTTGCCGACTTAAGAGATTAGCTGGGTTAAGGTGGTGACATATGAGTTTTAGGCAAAAATATGGCTAAGTCCTAAGTCGTTCACGACTTAGTATAAGTCGTAAGTCGTATACGACTTAGGGGATAGGAGCTACCCAGGGAAATGGCGGGTTAAGAGATTGGAGATAGGTCGTTTGGACGACTTAAGAGGTAGGCGCGACTTAAGGATAGTGGCGAGTTAAATTGTTACCGAGTTAAGTGTTTAGGTCGTTGCCAAGTTAAGTCGACTGGGTGAGTTAACGACCTAAGGGATAGACAACCTAAGGAAGTGACCGAGTTAAGAAACAGCGAGTTAGCAAGTTAAGTAATAGTGCGACTTAAGTGAGTTAGCGACTTAAGGAGGGTACGACCTATGGGAGTTAAGTCGTGGACGAGTTAAGGTGTTAAGTCGTAAGCGACTTATGTATGGGTTGTTAGGTCGCAGGGTACAGCTTAAGTGTTAGGTCGCGTGATTTCTAAGTCGTAAGTCGCGCACTTGTTGAGTCGTAGGTCGCGCGAGTTGCTAGGTCGCTGGGCTTTGGCTTAGTAGTTAGGTCGCAGTCCAGTTGTTTGCGACTTATGTTAGGTCGCGTGGTAGCTTAAGGAGTTAGGTCGTAATGTTGTTAGGTCGCTTCTCAATTGAGTCGTAGGCGTGCATGCTATAAGTCGTGACCGACTTAGGAGATAGCTGTTATGTCGTGAGTCATAGACAGGTAAGTGTTAGGTCGTAGGAGTTGGGGGCGCGCGTGCATATCTGTTAGGTCGGAGAGGCTTAGGTCGGAGAGGCTTAGGTCGGAAACGACCTATGGAGATAGCCGAGTTACGACTTAAGGAAATTTCTGCTATAAATAGGAAGGGTTTTTCTCACTTTTTGGGATCCGGATTTTGAAGCAACGAAGTGCTGCCATTTTGAGAGCTCGACTTCTACACTTCTTCATTTCTTTTCTCTACTCTAATCTAGTGATTCCTTCCATCCATATCGAAGATCAAGATTGAAGATTCAAGAGCTTAGATTGAAGATCTTCATCTTTTCAAGAGAGATTTCTTCGTTTGAAGCGGATTCGTGATAGATCAAGATTGATCCTTCGCTGTCCAGATCTGAAGCGTGTTGATTTGGGGTTGTTTAGGTGATTTGGTGAGTGGTGATTATCTCTCACACGGATCCAAAGGAGTAGATCGGATTGTTGGCTTGATTTGGTGTTAAAATAGTGATTTCTATGCTTTTTGTAAACCTAAGTGTAGATCCATTGTTCATGATGATTTGACAACCAATTTTGTATATGATTAACCTATGCAAGTTCATTCATCAAGTTGTAGAGATAATTCTCATGTTTTCATGCTTGTTAGACTTTCAACTCCTTAATTATGAAATTGCCATTATTGTTATAATTGTCCATTTTGCTTATATTTGAATGCTTGGTTAATTGGATTGATGTTTGACATGATTGATTGTTGTGAATTAGATGATTGTTGATTGGTTTTAGACAAGGTGGTCGAAGATGATTCAAAAGCTAAGGGAAAGGCTCTTGAATTGGGAAAGCTGCTCGTGGCATATGTAGCGGGATGATGAAGCTCTTATGCATAGATTTGATGATATAATTTTGAGATGAGGCTTTGCGAGGATGTGATGAAGCGAAGCATCATGTGATGAAGACTTGGTCTAATCCAAACGGGATCATTCCAAGCACGTTGGTAACTCGGTGATATGATTCGAGTTGAGGATAATGAATGGATATGAGAATAGTCGTCGAGGAGGATGACTAGGAGGCTTGGATAGCATCGTTGTTGAAGGTTCTAGCATGCTCTAAGCAAGAGTACGTTTGGGCAGATTCGATAGTCCCAACGGCCAACTGTTGATGGTCGAGTACTCTGGGCAGATTCGATAGTCCTAGGCACGGGCTGCGACGACGTGCGGGAGTTATGTCTAGAACCGGGGTTTCCATTAGCCCTTGACGGACGGATGAAAAAATGTGCCGGTCATTCAATTAACGGTGATATCGGAGCAATGATAACAGTGATAGCCAGAGTCATGGATGTTTGGTTGTATCGTCATTCGGACTCAAGAGCGATATTTTCTGGGTGCTTATCTGATTTAGGCCTTGGTACTTGGAAAACATCGCCCTTGACTCGAATGATTATTACTTTACTTTAAATTGTATGCTCTGCTATGTTGCTTCTGCTTAGTGTGTGTCTGGGGGCTATCACTGTAGAAAGAGGTGGAGTGGGAGGGTTGTATTCCTATTCCTTTTCCTTTATGCTCTTTTGGTATGTTGTTAGTTAATTTACTGCTCACTAAGACTGTTGTCTGACTCAAGGCTTTATGTTTTAATTCTTATTGCCTTGGGCTGTTCGTCCATTTTTGGGACGGGCAGACTAGGTAGCAGGTGACAGGTGCTGTTCTCTTCTCACGATGCTGATATCGAAGACGAGCTGGAGGTTTGCATATCATCTTCTTATTATATGTACTGGATGTTCCGCTGTTTTTGTATTCTCTGAGTGTTATGTAGTGAGGCTTGATGTATTGGCTATTTGGATGCTTGTATTCAACTATTATGAAGTTTTTATATGATGGCATTTTATTCTGTAAAGCTTCACTATATATATATATATATATATATATTCTATTGTATTTTGTCCATGCGCTGTGAGTAATACGATAGATTCTGTTGTTTTAATTTACCTTGACAATCGTCCATGGTCGCCTGGCACACTTTACAGCGCACTATCTCTAGATTCTGTGCGGGGGTCATGGGCGGTCGTCACATTTGGTATCAGAGCATTGGTTAATCGATTTTACCCAACGCTCGCCGTCGTAACTACGTATGAGAGACGTAATTGTATTTTGATGGATGATTACTATATATAATATGGTAGTTTAGTAGAGTTTGAGTCCTTTATGCAGTTGTTTCTCTAGATGTTCTAATCATTCCTTTCTATAGATATTGAGAATGAGTCGAAGAGGGAGACCAGCTGCTAGGGAAGGCCGTGCTACTGAGGGGGCTACTGATTATGCAGCTATGTTCGAAGCTATGATGACTTCGATCATGAGAAGGATGCCAGCCCCAGGGCCGTCAGTTGATGTTGGAGTTCAGGTTCAGACTCCGAAACCAGTGGATTTTGCTAAGTTGTGCAAGGACTATACTGCTCTTGGAGGGAAGGTTTTCTTGGGAACAGAATCAACTATTGAGGTCCAGAGGTGGATGGATGCTTGTAGAAGGATCTTTGGTGATTTGGGAATTGAGGATGCAACTAAGAGGAAGTTGGCATCAAGGCAGCTTCAAGGGAGAGCCTCTGATTGGTGGAATTCTATTACCATCACTACTCCGGAGGAAGAGATTACTTGGGAGCAATTCCAAGTTAGGTTTGAAGCTAAGTTCATTTCTACAGCTCAGAAGTCTGTTCTGTTCAAGAAGTTTGTGGAGCTCAAGCAAGGAGGGAGATCAGTTCTTGAGTATGTTTCTGAGTTTGAAGCGTTGTCCAAGTATGCCCGGTCATATATTGAGTCTGCATATCAGAAGAATGAGAAGTTTGTGACAGGCTTGGACAGTTATCTTGGGAGACAGTTGGTGGATCATTTGGACGATTCATTTGAGAAGCTTGTGGAGAAAGCTCTTAGGCATGAGAGTCTGTTTCCTAAGGAAGGATCTGTTGTTGCTGTGACCAGGGAAGAGTCTAAACCCCAGCAGGGTGGAAACAAGAAGAGGAAGCAGCAGCAGCAGAAGGGTAAGGATGGCCAGAAGAAGCCGAAAGGCGAGGTGACTTGCTACAACTGTCAGCAGAAAGGCCATCTCTCCAGGGATTGCAAGAATCTGAAAGCGCCGGCGAAGTGCCACAACTGTGACAAGCCGGGGCATTTCAGGAAGAATTGTCCAGAACCGAGGCGGGACAAGCAGATTGTGCAAGCTTATGCTTTGGGAGTTGTTCCGTCGTCTTCGAAAGCTCCTACTGCTGAAGAGAAAGGAAAGGGTGTGGTTGTTCAAGGTACTCTTTTCCTATGTGGTGTTCCAGTTAGAGTTTTGTTTGATACTGGAGCATCGCATTCGTTTGTTTGTAATGAACTCGTAGGCCGGTTAGATTTGAAGCCGGATATTGTTGATAGGCCATTGGTTGTGACTAATCCAGTTGGGGGTTCGTCTTGTTTGTGTATGTTATGCCGTGGTCTAGTTGTATCGAGTCATGGTTGCTCTTTTGTTTGTGATTGCTTTGTTCTGAACTTTGCGGGGTTCAGAATTATTTTGGGTATGGACTGGCTTAGGAAGTATGCGACAAAGGTTGATTGCGAGAGGTTGGAAGTGACAGTCGAGAATGTGGAGGGGCGAAAGGTTGTAATACGATGTAAGCATGAGGAAGGCGTCTTCATGAGCTTCATGTATTCGCTGGTTGTTCCACGGGATGGACTGTCATCGATGCCAATCGCTAATGGATTCGAAGATGTCTTTGGCGAAGTCAAAGGGTTGCCGCCGCATAGAGAGATCGAGTTTCGTATAGATCTAGTTGAAGGATCCAGACCTGTTGTGATGCCTCTTAGGCGGATGGCGCCTAGGGAACAGCAGGAGTTGAGGGTGCAAGTTGATGATCTTTTGCAGAAAGGATTCATTCGGCGTAGTGTGTCCGAGTGGGGTGCACCAGTTGTGTTTGCAACCAAGGCAGATGGGTCGTTGAGATTGTGTGTGGATTATCGTGAGCTGAATAAGGTGACAAAGAAGAACAAGTATCCATTGCCGAGAATAGATGACTTGTTTGATCAGCTTCACGAGGCTAAGGTGTTTTCTCAGATGGATTTGGCAACGGGATTTCACCAGTTGAGAGTGGCTAAGGATAGTGTGCCGAAGACTTCTTTTAGGACACCATCCGGTTTCTTTGAGTGGCTGGTAATGCCGTTTGGTTTGACTAACGCGCCAGCATATTTTGTGGATCTTATGAATAGAGTGTTCAGAGATCAGTTGAACAAGTTCGTACTTGTGTTCGTGGATGATATTCTGATTTATTCCAGAACGGAAGAGGAGCACAAGACGCACTTGCGTATTGTTTTGGAAATCTTGCGGAAACATCAGCTGAAGGCTAAGTTTTCGAAGTGTCACTTCTGGAAGAGTGAAGTGAGGTTCTTAGGCCATGTGATTTCTGGAAATGGGATAGCGGTTGATCCCGCTAAGGTGGCAGCAATCCAGGATTGGGTTAGACCTAAGAATGCATCTGATGTGAGAAGTTTTCTTGGATTAGCAGGATATTATCGACGGTTTATCAAAGACTTCTCCAAGATAGCTGCACCGTTAACAGGATTGACAAAGAAGAACCAAGTGTTCAGTTGGGATGCTAAGTGTGAGCAAGCTTTCGGAATCCTGAAAGAAAGATTGACAAGTGCTCCTGTTTTGACTATTCCAAGTGGGAATGATGAGATGGTGGTTTACACCGACGCATGTGGTACTGGACTTGGAGCAGTGCTAATGCAGAAGGATAAAGTTGTTGCGTATGCAAGTCGACAACTGAAGCCGCATGAAAGGAATTATTCGACTCATGATTTGGAGTTGGCGGCGATTGTATTTGCTTTGAAGATGTGGAGACATTATCTATTGGGAGTTCGATTTGAGTTGTTTACAGATCATAAGTCGTTGAAGTATCTTTTCTCCCAAAAGGATTTGAATCTTCGGCAGCAGCGATGGCTAGAGTTTTTGGCATCATATGATTTTGGTATAGCTTATACTCCGGGAAAAGGTAACGCGGTGGCAGATGCGTTAAGTCGAAGGCATGCAGGATTGGGAGTCATGTTTTCAGAATGGAAGAGTCTCGAGTATTTAGCTGGATTTGACTTCAGGCCTAGATGTGAATTGGAACCTGAGATGTTGGCAAACTTATCGATAAGACCTTCTCTTGTGGAAAGGATTGGCGAGAGCCAAAAGCAAGACGATAAGCTTGTCAAGATTATCTGTGAATTGGAATCTGGATTGGATCCAGAAAAGGATAAAGGATTCGAGGTCGATCGAGAGGGTTGGCTTCGAAAGCAAGGACGACTAGTTGTTCCCGATATAGATGAATTGAGGAGTGAAGTCCTGAAGGAAAGTCATCACTCGAAGCTGACAATTCATCCAGGTGGAAATAAGATGTATCGGGATATGAAGAGAACCTACTACTGGGAAGGCATGAAGAAGGATGTTGGAAATTTTATTTCCAAGTGCATGAACTGCCAGTTGGTAAAGGCTGAACAGAAAAAGCCAAGTGGATTACTTCAGCCATTAGAAGTTCCTACATGGAAGTGGGAGCAAATATCGATGGACTTTATTGATGGATTACCTAGAACCAGAACGGGAAATGAAGGGATTTGGGTCATTGTGGATCGTCTGACTAAGAGCGCAAGATTCATTCCTGTTCGATCGACTAGGACTGCACCAAAGTTGGCTGAGTTGTATGTTAAGTGGATAGTTCGATTCCATGGTATTCCGAAGAGTATAGTGAGCGATCGAGACCCATTGTTCACTAGTGGATTTTGGAAGAGCTTCCAGGAAGTTTTGGGAACCGAGTTGTGTTTGAGTACAGCTTATCACCCTCAAATAGATGGTCAGACCGAGAGAGTCAACCGAGTTTTGGAAGATCTTCTTAGAGCATGTGTTTTGGACTTCGGAGGATCATGGGAAGATCACCTTCATTTGGTGGAGTTTGCGTATACAACAACAGTTACCAGTCAAGCATTGGTATGGCACCGTATGAGGCATTGTATGGAAGACCGTGTAACTCTCCGACATGTTGGTTGGAAACTGGAGAAAAGCTGATACTTGGGCCAGAGATGATTCGGCAGACTTCAGATTGTATAGAGATCATTCGGCAACGAATGAAGGCAGCCCAAGACCGTCAGAAGAGTTATGCTGATAAGCGTCGTAAGGACTTGGAGTTCGACGTAGGTGATATGGTTTTTGTGAAGATTTCTCCACTGAAGAATGTTATTCGATTCGGGAAGAAAGGAAAATTGACTCCGAGATTTGTTGGACCATTCCCGATCATCGAGCGAATTGGAAAGCTCGCCTACAGATTGGAGTTACCAAAGAAGATGTCGAGTGTGCACAATGTTTTTCATGTATCATATCTACGGAAGTATGTGCACGACTCGAATACAGTGGTTTCTGTTGATAGCTGTGAAGACTTCGAAGTTGATCCAGTTGATAGAAGACCTCGTAAGCCGCTTCGTGTTGTTGAAACCGACACGAAACAGCTTAGGAGGAAGGTAGTTAAGTTGCTCAAGATACAATGGAGTGATGATGATAACGACTATACGTGGGAGGTGGAAGAGAGGATGAAGGCAGCTCATCCTGAACTCTTCAAGGTATGGCCCTAAGGTGTCGTCTCATCTCACGATATTGTAACTTGTTCTAAGTTTTAGAATTCTGTACGCTAAGCTAGAATTGGATGTATGGTTTGTTGATTGCTATGGATGGTAGGCGTACAGAATAGTCTTCGATTGCTTTGTTTGCTTGGAATTTCGGGGGCGAAATTCCTAAGGGGGAGAGAATGTAACGACCCGTATTTTACGGATCGGAACATCGTAAAACAGTTGACAATTGGTTACATTGTTGATAAGTCATTCAGAATTTTTCTAAGTCCTAAGTCGGTTTGGACGAGTTAAGAGAAGTCTGGGTCGAGTTGCCGACTTAAGAGATTAGCTGGGTTAAGGTGGTGACATATGAGTTTTAGGCAAAAATATGGCTAAGTCCTAAGTCGTTCACGACTTAGTATAAGTCGTAAGTCGTATACGACTTAGGGGATAGGAGCTACCCAGGGAAATGGCGGGTTAAGAGATTGGAGATAGGTCGTTTGGACGACTTAAGAGGTAGGTGCGACTTAAGGATAGTGGCGAGTTAAATTGTTACCGAGTTAAGTGTTTAGGTCGTTGCCAAGTTAAGTCGACTGGGTGAGTTAACGACCTAAGGGATAGACAACCTAAGGAAGTGACAGAGTTAAGAAACAACGAGTTAGCAAGTTAAGTAATAGTGCAACTTAAGTGAGTTAGCGACTTAAGGAAGGTACGACCTATGGGAGTTAAGTCGTGGACGAGTTAAGGTGTTAAGTCGTAAGCGACTTATGTATGGGTTGTTAGGTCGCAGGGTACAGCTTAAGTGTTAGGTCGCGTGATTTCTAAGTCGTAAGTCGCGCACTTGTTAAGTCGTAGGTCGCGCGAGTTGCTAGGTCGCTGGGCTTTGGCTTAGTAGTTAGGTCGCAGTCCAGTTGTTTGCGACTTATGTTAGGTCGCGTGGTAGCTTAAGGAGTTAGGTCGTAATGTTGTTAGGTCGCTTCTCAATTGAGTCGTAGGCGCGCATGCTATAAGTCGTGACCGACTTAGGAGATAGCTGTTATGTCGTGAGTCATAGACAGGTAAGTGTTAGGTCGTAGGAGTTGGGGGCGCGCGTGCATATCTGTTAGGTCGGAGAGGCTTAGGTCGGAGAGGCTTAGGTCGGAAACGACCTATGGAGATAGCCGAGTTACGACTTAAGGAAATTTCTGCTATAAATAGGAAGGGTTTTTCTCACTTTCTGGGATCCGGATTTTGAAGCGACGTAGTGCTGCCATTTTGAGAGCTCGACTTCTACACTTCTTCATTTCTTTTCTCTACTCTAATCTAGTGATTCCTTCCATCCATATCGAAGATCAAGATTGAAGATTCAAGAGCTTAGATTGAAGATCTTCATCTTTTCAAGAGAGATTTCTTCGTTTGAAGCGGATTCGTGATAGATCAAGATTGATCCTTCGCTGTCCAGATCTGAAGCGTGTTGATTTGGGGTTGTTTAGGTGATTTGGTGAGTGGTGATTATCTCTCACACGGATCCAAAGGAGTAGATCGGATTGTTGGCTTGATTTGGTGTTAAAATAGTGATTTCTATGCATTTTTGTAAACCTAAGTGTAGATCCATTGTTCATGATGATTTGACAACCATTTTTGTATATGATTAACCTATGCAAGTTCATTCATCAAGTTGTAGAGATAATTCTCATGTTTTCATGCTTGTTAGACTTTCAACTCCTTAATTACGAAATTGCCATTATTGTTATAATTGTCCATTTTGCTTATATTTGAATGCTTGGTTAATTGGATTGATGTTTGACATGATTGATTGTTGTGAATTAGATGATTGTTGATTGGTTTTAGACAAGGTGGTCGAAGATGATTCAAAAGCTAAGGGAAAGGCTCTTGAATTGGGAAAGCTGCTCGTGGCATATGTAGCGGGATGATGAAGCTCTTATGCATAGATTTGATGATATAATGTTGAGATGAGGCTTTGCGAGGATGTGATGAAGCGAAGCATCATGTGATGAAGACTTGGTCTAATCCAGACGGGATCATTCCAAGCACGTTAGTAACTCGGTGATATGATTCGAGTTGAGGATAATGAATGGATATGAGAATAGTCGTCGAGGAGGATGACTAGGAGGCTTGGATAGCATCGTTGTTGAAGGTTCTAGCATGCTCTAAGCAAGAGTACGTTTGGGCAGATTCGATAGTCCCAACGGCCAACTGTTGATGGTCGAGTACTCTGGGCAGATTCGATAGTCCTAGGCACGGGCTGCGACGACGTGCGGGAGTTATGTCTAGAACCGGGGTTTCCATTAGCCCTTGACGGACGGCTGAAAGAATGTGCCGTTCATTCAATTAACGGTGATATCGGAGCAATGATAACAGTGATAGCCAGAGTCATGGATGTTTGGTTGTATCGTCATTCGGACTCAAGAGCGGTATTTTCTGGGTGCTTATCTGATTTAGGCCTTGGTACTTGGAAAACATCACCCTTGACTCGAATGATTATTACTTTACTTTAAATTGTATGCTCTGCTATGTTGCTTCTGCTTAGTGTGTGTCTGGGGGCTATCACTGTAGAAAGAGGTGGAGTGGGAGGGTTGTATTCCTATTCCTTTTCCTTTATGCTCTTTTGGTATGTTGTTAGTTAATTTACTGCTCACTAAGACTGTTGTCTGACTCAAGGCTTTATGTTTTAATTCTTATTGCCTTGGGCTGTTCGTCCATTTTTGGGACGGGCAGACTAGGTAGCAGGTGACAGGTGCTGTTCTCTTCTCACGATGCTGATATCGAAGACGAGCTGGAGGGTTGCATATCATCTTCTTATTATATATACTGGATGTTCCGCTGTTTTTGTATTCTCTGAGTGTTATGTAGTGAGGCTTGATGTATTGGCTATTTGGATGCTTGTATTCAACTATTATGAAGTTTTTATATGATGGCATTTTATTCTGTAAAGCTTCACTATATATATATTCTATTGTATTTTGTGCATGCGCTGTGAGTAATACGATAAATTCTGTTGTTTTAATTTACCTTGACAATCGTTCATGGTCGCCTGGCACACTTTACAGCGCACTATCTCTAGATTCTGTGCGGGGGTCATGGGCGGTCGTCACAATAGTAAACTTATTTTGAATAAATATTTACAAAAATATTTTCCTCGAAATCTAAATCGATAAAATGGCTGAAAACTGTTTTATAGATAAATAGCTCTATAATCGTAAAATGTTGCATACAGAGCTAGATACATGCATTCATTTTTATAATTAAACAAGAATATAAAATAAAATCAATTGATTTGTTTTGATAATAAAATGTGTTTTGACATTGTTAGTAATGCCCTTAAATATGATAATTGATTTATTTTATTTAAACTGAGATTTAATGATTTAATAATTATTTTAAATGATGATAATTTATTTTGAATAGTCATAAAGTGATAATAAATCATTTATAATAGTTTTATAAAGATATATAATTGATTTGAAAATATAAGGAAAAATCAACGTCGCTTTATCGGTATTATAACGATTTGCATTTTTTTAGTAAAATAAGAGGTGTTAAGCTTTTTATCATTCTGGCGTCGAGCTATTTTTCCGCAGGACCTCCCCTATAGTATCGTCACCGCAATAGAGTTTAACCAATAATTGTTAATATTAAATTATATGATTTTATAATTCAAGTACGATCATTTTAATTCATCTAAAATGATAAGAAAATGTTTTTCAAATTTTGTTCACAAATATATGTATGTTAAAGTATAAGTGAAAATGTGACAGGGAATCAATTCTCCGATTGACAACGGTTTATCGAACGAAAGTTGTTCGAAATAAATGCAACATTATTAATATGTCATGTACACATATGTAACATACAAACGCATCCACTACATGCACATTAACATATGTATATATACATATATATTTATATATTTATACACTTAATAATACATATATAATACAAAAATCAAAGATATTTTAAGTAAGTTTCCTCCTTAACCTTACATAAGTCAACTTATGCATACATGAAGTGGATGGAAGTGATGGGCACATGGGGGGAGGCTTTTGCCATGCATTAAGGGGGAGGAGTTGTGTTGGAGAAGCTTTGAAATGGTGATGCAAAAGGTGATGTTTGCATGTCTTCCTTTATACTCTTCTTTTCCCTATAAATACCACCCCTCTTTCTCACAAACTCCTAATACCATTTCACTTCTTCTTCCTCTTCTTTTCAAGCTTTCTAAGAGCTTTTTAATGGCTTCATATTCATAAAAATAAAAATAAATAAAAGCTAAAAAAATACCACAAATAAAAGAAAAAAAGATATATACTAGTTTATAATATCGATACACTTCAAAACTAGTCCAAAACTCCTTCACTTCTCTTCCAAATTCAATGACCACTACCTCAAACCACCTTGGCTGTGAGCACCATCTCCATCAAGGTTAGGTCGGACTCCTCCTTGGGTCATAGGCTTGGTTTCATTTGCTTCGGTTTGATCGTAGCGGAGCTATAGCCGATTTTCTATCAGTTCAAAGGGAAAATGAAGGTGAGAACTCCTAAACTATTATACTATATATTGGATGATGATATGATGTTTGCAAATGGATGTTCAATATGCTTTGATCATCAAGTTTGGTTGTTTTCATATGAATGTTGAAATTTATATGCAAGTCACGAATATACACGTCGATAAACACAAAGGAAATCACTTTCCTTGAATTAATGAAATGGTGTATATGGAACTGTTAAAACTCTAAAATATTATTTAAAATGTAATTGAAATGTTTTATAAACATTCAAAAGTGTTTTGGTGTAGTTCGAAAAGAAATAGAAAATTCAGTTGAAAATAAGCGCGTCGCGTAACGGTAGTTCGCGATTTTGTGCTATAAAAGTCAAACTAGTGTAAAGATGGAATATAGCTCGGAATTCTTCGAGATAAGAATTTTCAAAACTGTTATATCCATAGTTCTCCAACAAAGAAAGAAAATCGAAATTTCGATGAGTATATTTTGAAATATGAGTAAAACACGCTTTTGAAAAAATCGCGGTTTTGCAGTTCGTAATCCAAAACTGAATTTCTTTGAAAATGATGTTTAAATTGTTTAAAAATATGGAATAAATCTTATAAATCTTTTAAAATGTTTTAAAAATAATTTAAGTAATAAAAATGAATTTTCAAATAATAAAAAGTCGTTTTGATCAATATAGCTTAAAAAGCACTTTTCGCGACACTTTTTTGAAGCACTTTTCTATAACTTTTGAAATATAGTTTTAAACTTAACAATTCTTTTTCAATTATTTTATAAATGTTTTTAAATGATTAATAAAGTTTTTTAAAGAGAATTTGAAGTATTTATGAAATGATTAAAATGTTTTAATGATTTAGAGTCGATCAAATAATTTGACTGTCTTATGGGTGTCAAAAAAATAGTGTCTAGGGTTGGGTTTGGAAAACCAGTTTCCTGCTCTCCCTGGTTATCCGGACTGGCCCGATGGAGGGGATAGTAAATTTGATTTACTTGGATCAAAATTTCAAAAAGATAAAGAAAACTATTTTTCAAAATTTAAACAACTTGGATTTTATGGAGATGATCTTCTTGTACTCGATGTTAAACCCCAAAGAGGGAACTCGTACTATTCATGAAATTTAAAAGGTGATTTCACCGTTATTACGCCTATAGTATTTATGAATACGGGAATTGATATTGATTAGAATCAAACGATTTCTATAGATTCTGCTTACTTAATATTTACTGATTTTGGGATTAACATCCTAGATAACATGGTTTTA
Source organism: Allium fistulosum (assembly GCA_030737815.1). Classification (NCBI taxonomy): domain Eukaryota; kingdom Viridiplantae; phylum Streptophyta; class Magnoliopsida; order Asparagales; family Amaryllidaceae; genus Allium; species Allium fistulosum. The sequence goes on from CM060907.1 coordinate 367,659,462, forward strand.
ACTCAATCAAAATTATGAGTTTTGAATTAAGAAATCTTTGTTAAGTTTAAATGAAATGGTTTTGGGAATGTTTTTCTAAGTGAAATGATTTTGAATTATTCCAAGTTTAAAAAGGTTTTTAAGTAATCAAAGGTTTTGATAAGCGAGGTTTAATGATTCCGTATATACCGAGAAGAATGTTTTAGAAATATATATCTTCAAAAGAGAGTTTGATAAAAAAAGAACTTAATCAATTAAAGAATGATTCCCTATTCACAAAACCTCTTTATATCGATGATTGGATCGAAGGAACTGGGGTCGGATCTAGGGAAATCCCTATCCAAAAATCACTTCGAACCAATGTATGCGTTCGAAAAATAAAGTCCTGATATAGAGAATAAAGAAGGAAGACAAGGATTTTCGGGGTGAAAGGATTGCTTATTGATAATTATGGTTAGCTTCCAAATGCTAAAGTAGTAGTGGTCCCTTCATTTCTGAAACTCTTTAGGTTGCAAGGACTACTCGCTACTAATGGTAGGAGGAGGAGTGTCTTCGCTTTCGTTCAGTCCTAGAATGAACTTGTATGGATGGATGTCTGACATTGCATTCTTAAGATTTCATCATTGACTTTTATAAACATACATCTATTTGGTGGCGGAGAAGGCAACTACTCTTAGCTTAACATCCTCCTTTGAGACGTATGAGCTCGAAGGCTGTATGTTTATGGAAGTCAATAGTGATCGATGGAATGGCGATGTGGCATTCAAAGTGAAATGTGCAAAGTAAAAGGTAATCGCTATCTCAGGCCTCACACCTGGAAATGGCCGAAACATGGTAGATGTAGCAAGGCTATGTGGTTCGCAACCATTAGGGTATGATCATCCCCTTCTAGATATATATCTTCCCGCTATGACGTTTAAGGTGTAAATTAATGTGGTGTATGGTAATCGAGCGCTCGGATAGGTCGGTAACGAACGGGGTGATGACATATTCGGTACTATCTAGTGAGAAAGGTTGTTTGTAGAGGTGCAGATGTTCTGTTGACCTCGGTACATACCTCTAGAGATGTACTGTCGGAAGGTAGTCTCTTCACATGGTCATTGTATGGAATCCATTTTCCAATAAGTGCCTACCATTTTGTTTGTAGAGCCTAGTATGCTGGAATTTAATAATGGTAACAATTTCGGCTAAGAAAAATAAGTTTATTTGCAAATGTTTTCAAAGATATGTCGTTAAAAATTATATCAAGTGATTTTACGTAATAATGATTTGGTTATCATAAGCTAAAACCCATTCTATGTTTATATGCGGCGTGGTCTTATGAGATACCTTTTTGCTTTCAAAATGCATATTTTGAGTTCTCACACCAGTCCCATGACTGATCCGGAGTTTATTTTTCTCTTTTCTTAAACTCTGGGTGCTCAAATTTTCCTGGGCAGCCTAGTAGTCAGGCTTAGTTTAGAAGAAATTTGGATGGAGCTCGAAGCATGAAGTTAGAAGATTTATTTGAAGATTTTTATCTATTTCCACCACACTTTTGTATTATGGTATTCCGCAAATTGTAAGGATAGAAAGTTATAGCTTTCCATGTTTAATTCTGATAAATGTATTTCAATTTTCGCTATAAAGTTTTGTTGAAATAATATATGTGAGATTATGTTCTGTCTTATTTTCTTTCTTACCTTTGAGAATCCACTTATTTGGCACTTGGATTTGCGGCACGTGAATACCGAGGATGTATTAATATCGATTTCCGAGAGTCAAAGAAACGGGTCTTCACAGATGGAGTCGAAAGCTCCCAATTTCATTCCTTATGACAGCAAAGCAACATAAAGAAGAGAAGACGCCACCACCCCTTTCAATGAAGACGGAGGCATTCGAACCCATTTGAAAGCATTGCAGAGGGGTTGCGCAAGTGTCGAAGGAGTTGGAAGGTGTCTGAAGCCACTTCTCGACCAAGTCGAAAGCACTGGGTCGAAAGGTGCCAACTCGCATCTATAAATAAGACCCAAAGGGTCTATTTTAGGGGATCTGAATTCACTCATTCCATACTTTTATTTTTCTTAATTCTACAAGATTGTAACCCTAATTTGTAAATCGAGTTGGGGAAAGTTGATCAATAAAGACTTTGCTGAATTAATAAAGGGAAGACTTCATTATTTTTTATTACATAGCTTTTGTGGAGGCTTTTATTAGTTTTGATTTTGTTTTCCAGGTTCAGACCTCATCGAAAGGCATCTTCCGACTTGGTCGAAACCCCTGAATTTTCAAATAATCCCAGTCCTTAATTCAAGGCTATCATTCACCAAGCTTCTTCTTTCTAATGGATCAAAACCTTAACTCCAACTTGTTTCACTTTAGATCCCAGACCTTGACCCAAGCTACTTAAGATTCTCGCATTCGACAAGGTCGAAACCATTCAAAACAAATCATACCCTTGTGTCTTTAGAGACTTCCTCCAGTGTTCTGCGTCTGATTCGAAAGGAAGGTTTTGAAGGGATGGATAATCAAATTACTCTAGTAAGCTAGAAAGGCTAGAAAGAAGGAAGTTTGAGAGTATCGACTGGGCCGAAAGGACAAAAAGGAAGAGTTTTCATAACAGGATTCAATTCGAAAGGATAGATCAAAAGGAATACCCTCATCTGATCATCTTTTGCTTGAAATAAAAAACCAAAAAGAGGCTAACCTTTCCCTTTAACCTACTTTGGGGTGTTAACAAGTTTTCTTGTTAACGTTTTGGGGCTAGAAGGAAGGGTCGAACCTCCGACTCTGTTAAACATCCAACCCCACCTGTCTCTAACCCAATCCTACTTCAAGCTTAAATGCTTAAGACCTTACTTCATCATAGCTAGCAGAATCAAAAGATCTGAGCAAGGATCCTCAAAACCATACTTAATAGGATTCTCCCCAAGAGCAACTCAAGATCCCAAACTATATGAAGAGCAAATGCTAAGATTGGAAGCTCTAAGGTTTATAAAGAAGAAAAGAGAAGAATCATATGATTCAGAAAAATGGAGCCTAAATCTTTTCCATATTGGCCCTACCCAAATATTTTCCTTAGGAGAAAAGACAAATGGAAGTGACAACCTATTTGACCAAATAAGGAAAACGATTCAACAGTATACCAAGGGCACGATCTTTGAAAAAGGAATAATGGCAGATTACAATGCCTTTGCCCACAAATGGCAGCAAGCTGCAACTGAAACACTTCCAGCACATGAACTCCCAAGGGTGTTAAAAAGAAAAGCAATTGATGAAGGTGAAACTACAAGGCCAAGTAACAAGAAATCGAAAAGCCATCCTAAAGAAACAAGTTTCAAGGTCAAGACTTGCTAAAGAATGCAACCTAACGACATCCATAGAGAATGTTACTTGCTAACTAAGGATGAGCTCAATTATTTACCGTTGTTGAAAAAGAAACCAAAAAATAAAAAGAATCTAGGGGGATCTTATTGCCATTACCATATGATGAATGGTCAGGAAACCAACCATTGCAGAGCCTTGGAAGGGATGATAATCAACTTTTTCTGTCAAGGCGAAATCAATGAATTTGTAAAGAGACATTGAATAAGGTCAATAAAGAGCTTCTTTTCTAAAGAGAACCTAGATGGTTGGGAGTGAACTGCTCCTTTTATTTGGGCATTACCTTAAACGATCAAAGCCTCTATCCACGCCGAGTTGGCCAAGGCAGAGCACCTCTTGAAGGGAGGAGTGTAAGCCTTTAACCGCACCACGCTTTGGCTAGGTTAAAGCATCAACAAGCCCTTAGCCGCGCCTCTGGTCAAGTCAAGGCACCTCTTAGAGGGAGGAGTGTAAGCCTTTATCCATACCATGCTATGGCTAGGTTAAAGAATCAACAAGCCCCTGTGCGCGCCACGCTATGGCCAGCGTAGGGTACCTCCTAGAGGGAGGAGTGTAAGCCTTTATCTGTGCCATGCTATGGCCAGGTTAAAGCATCGACAAGCCTTTGGTCGTGCCTCTGATCAAGTCAAGGGGTAAGTCCTTAGTTCCAACTTGAGAACAAGCTAACCAAAAGCACCAAACAACAATGGACTAAGACGTTCAAGCCCAAGAAGAGGCTCATCAAACAATGGACCAAGATGTCCAAGCCCAAGAAAGGCTCATCAAACAATGGACTAAGACGTCCAAGCCCAAAGAGCGGCTATCAAGTATCGGACTAAGATGTCCAAGCCGAGAAGCGGCATATCAAATGATGGACTAAGATGTCCAAGCTCGAGAAGTGGCTAATCAAACAATAACTTCATACAAGGCCTAAGGGGTTTACACATGTCGAAGAAGACAGAATTTAAAGAGTAAAGTGGAACTCCACCTATTAATAACCGAATCCAGGTTACGGATTTTTCAACTCATCATCCTCGAATCTGAGTTTCAGAACTATTACTGGAATTCACTTACTAATGCCCTAATCCGGGCTTGAGATTTCTATTATGGATTTCTAATTATCCACTACCAACGCCTGAATCTGGGTCAAAGACTTCTATCAGAAAGATCATTATTATGGATCTTCGGTTATCATCCATAAATACTTGAATCTGAGTTTTAAGTTTCTTAACTTCTAAATATCATCCACTAATACCCGAATCTGAGTTTCAAGCTTTTAAACTTTCAAATTTCATTAATATCTGAATATGGGTCGTTGGATTTCTACTACGAATTTTCGGATAATGACTTCTGGACTTCTATTACTTGATTGTTATTAACTCTCTATTAGAAATCTCCAGAGGATGAATTTCTAAAATATTAATACCCTTGGTTCAGGATAAGATTTTATACCATCAGATTTTAGATATTTCAACAATATGTTTAAAGTTAAATTCTTGGTTATCTCTTATCATTACCAAAGATGAAATTCAAAACATTTCATCAAGAGTAATTACTTTTCATTTATTGTCAAATCTTAATATGATGGTTTATTAATATCCACGAATGATATGGATAAACTTCTATATAGATTACAAGCAAACGGTAACAAATATTGTTTATTTTGTGCTTTTCAGGTAAAGCAAAATAGTAAAAGGATTGAGAGATCCAACAAATGCAGAAATCATGATACAAGCTATCAAACAGAAATTTCATAAATAAAATTATAAGAAAGGACCATAATCAAGGTGATATTGACAAAATTATCATAATTTACATAATCTATAACATTATTACAAGTGTACAAAACAAATATATACATATCATTCATAACTCTTAGATGGCTTTGTTTAAATCCTCGGCAATAAAAAGGTCTACGATATGATGGATAGCAATGCGTAGGACCTCTTTTTGTTTCTTCTCTTTCTTCCTTATTTTGTCTTCATTGTCAATAGCCTCGATATTGGTCTTCAAAGCGCGGTTAAAGGCTTTGTTTGCACCTTTAAGGGTTTTATTTTCCCTTTCTAAATCAGCAATGCACTTTAGGAGAAGATACTTATCGCGCTCCAGCTTTTGAATCCCATCTGCGTATTCGTTTATGCGATTCGAGTATCTTGCTTTTTGTTGTTTGTCAAAATACTTCATCATCTCACATTTAACTTTCCTGCACCACTCTCCCACCCTTTTTTCATCTAAGTCTGGAGGAGATTTATTGTAGTGGGAAATTTCTGAGCAGCAAGGGAAGTAGATCCTGTGGATTTTGCGATGGAAGAGATAGTAGGAGAAACTGATAACTCCATGCTTGAGATGTTATTCCCCACGATGAACTCTAATGACTCGCATTAAGCCTGGCTATATTTTAATTTCATCTCTAAGTCACTTATTTGTTGAAGGAGTTATAACATTTTGTGATCGAAGTCGATTGACGGATTTAACTTGACCTGACGCTTTAATGTGAAAATCGCTTTGTTATTACTCTTAACATCAACCTCTAAATTTGTAATTTGATAGTTAAGACTTCTGATAATTGTTTTCTGAAGCAGAAATTTTCTATACCACTTTAATGCTTCTGTATCACCCTGAAAACGGGTAGATAAAGTATCGTCAAGAGATTTTCCCTTTTCAAGGTCCGCTAATAACTTGTCTTTAATATCGACGAAGTGAGATGCCAAATCTAGCGAGAGAGGTGTGGCAGATAACTGTAATTCCTATTTAAACAAAAAGGAAATGAAAATAAAGTCAAGACTTAAGTAATCAATTTCTTTATTAAATCAATAGAAGATTACAACTTAAATAACAATGAAACTAAAAGTGTACAATTGAACATTTCCTTTACATCTAAAGTTAAGAAACTGCATTTCTAACTTTATTTAATGAATTAGCAGAAAGAATAACTGTCGAGTCAAAAGGAATATTGACTCCTTCTGGAGTAATAACTGGTGGATTACTGTAGTCTCATTCCCCAGCAGGAGGACTATCGCATTCACATATTAGTTTGGCATGGTATGTCCGAATCTTTTTGAGTATCTTTTCCTTTTCCTCACATGGAAAATCTAAGTGGAGACAAGGATGTTCCATGTAAAGTTTTTGTAAATCTCTAAGAAAACAATATCTAGCAAGTTTTGAAGATTTCAAAATCGATGCCTTTCAAGATAGTCTTTTCTTAATCTTACATATTGACTTTGGATAATCCCTAGAAACAAAGTTGCCAGAGGAACATTCACTCTGTAATAAAGTAGTGAAATACAACTAAGTATAGAAGGAAAATTAAAAAAACATTCATAAATCATTATTATTATATAATTACAACTATTCGCCTGGTTCATACAAAATTGATTTTGTAAAGAATTCTAGAATCATTATTATTCAAATCCCGATTCTCTTTAAGAAGACTGTCATATCGAAGGTGCGCCCTCCTCAGTCGTGGGGCAGCTTCTTGATGTTTAAAAGATGCTAACACTACCGCACTTCTATTTAGTCTATGATATTTATCGGAGAGAATGTTGTGTTCCTTGAATTATTTGTCTAACTCCCTATATAAACTATTTATCTCCGCTTGTTTTCTTTCAATCTTGGTTTTATAAAGGTGAACAGATTTCCTCCTTATTTAATATAAGTAATTTAAACTATGACTATCTTGGAAGCGAAAGATGTTTAACAGAGAATCTCATACCTGAGATATGGGAATTGGTGCATGGGAGACCTGCTTTTTCCCTTTTAACTCTTCCATATTGATTGAAGTGGGCTCCACTTAAGGGCCGAAGGTGCAGGAGATTTAAGCGGGATCGCTTCATAAGGAGACGAATCCTTTTTAGAGGTCTTTGTATTATCATCTCCGTCTATTTCAGAAGCTTCAGTTTGGCCACCTGATCCTTGTCCACTGTTGATGTTATCATCTCCGTCATCATCATTATCATTGTCATTATCACCCCCCTCCTCTCCGACGGCCTCATCTTTGTCATCCTCGTCTTTGGAGTCAGATTTGACTTTTAAGGAAGGAACTTCAAAGGAAAGAATTTTAGAAGCGTCGACCTCCCCCCTCTCAACAACTTCAGTTCCATGCTCCATCTTTTTGATTTTATCCATGACCCTATCAACGAGAGTAGGGTCGAGTGAAGGGAAGCTCAGATCTGAGCATTTCTCGGCATTATCAGCATATGCAAGCATCAAAGCATCCTCAAAAGAATTCATTATAATGTCTTCAAGAGACGAGTCAAGAAATTGCGACACTCGCTGCTTTGCATCGGAAATGGTGCTGATAGCCAGTTTTAGGGAGGCCTTGTTCTTTTTCAGCTTTTCCTTTAGTAAGGATTGTTTAGCTGCCATCCATCCTTTTTCCTCTTCAGACTCTTTCAGAGTCAATGTCAATGCTAAGTTCTCGTCAACCAAAAGTTGGCGAGCTTTCCTCTCCTCCAAGAAAATAGATTCTGACTGGGCGAGAGAAGCCCTCAATCGCTCCAATTCAGTTGCAGCCTCTTTCTTCTCCGTAGTTAAGGAGGAACCTGATTGTTCAAGGCAGTAATCTCCTCTCGAAGTTTAGACGTTTTGGCAGAAGATTTAGATACATTTTCGTGCAAGGAGAATCAGCTTTTGGAAATCTGAAAGGAAAAGTACAACATAAGTTAAAAGCTTAAAGAAAAACAAAAACAATAAGGCTAAGTAATGTAAAACATAACATAAGTTATTGTTCAAGAAGGGATCGATAATGACCCTCCAAATCAAAAACAAAGGACGGCAGCTGAATTGAAGTGAATGACAAAGAGTTTAAGATAGAACAAACCACCTTTTCGAATTCACTCGAAGGTATGGAAGAGGATGGTCCAGGAAGATTTAGCACTTGAGTAGGGGTCAAAGTCCGAAAGGCCTTTTGCATCTGCTCGATTATGCTCAGAGAGTTGGAGACAACGATGCGAGAAAGAGGATCGACCTTAGTAGGAGTTTCCTTAGGTAGGTCATGAGGAGCTTCAATGGTTGGACTTTCTAGAAATTCGCTAATATTAGCAAATTGCTCTTCTTCCAGTATTAGAGAATCATGAGCTTTAACTACTTTGGCTCTCTTTGGGTAGGGGTGGCTCCACTACGGTTGTTTTGACCAGTTTCCTTTTTGCGGCATCTTTGACTTAGCAATGGCCTGGGAAAAGGATGGTGCACGAGTAGTTGAAGAGGAGAGAACCGGGTCACTAGTAAGCTTTTCAACCTAAGGAGTAGCTGTAGAAAGTTCAAACCAATTATAAGTCAGTAAATAATTTGAAAAGCAACATAGCAATAGATAGCAAGCATAACATTTAAATTTACTGGAATGATCAAGGCATATAGGTGACAATGGGGAGAAGTTTGATGGGTCTCCCAAAGAGAGAAAGTGTTTGCTTCGGGATGTGTGTTAGATCGAAGGTGGTTGGCCAAGTATCCTTTGACCCACAGGCAAACGGGAGTGCTTTTGTAGATTTTTCAAATTCAGCAACGTCAACCTATTACCAATTTTGCTTGAAGCTGCAACCAGCGACTCCACTATTTTCTTATCTTCTGCCCTTAACTCTTTAGCAAAAGCACTTGAAAAAAATCATAGATCAACAAAGGAAAGTAACTGGATGGAAAGATAATAATCTAAAATCAGAGCTTAAATGGAGAAGAGAAGGTCCTTTTAATGTTGGGGAAGCATCTAACAAAAAATAACTGATTCTCCCAATCTATGAACTTGTTCACTCCTTCAGATATCAATTTCTTGGGAGGATTTGCCCTGAAGATTTAGTTGTTTAAGTTGCTGAGCTTAACCAACCGGACAAGGTGATTCAGCACTTCAGCATTTAAAGAGGGAATGTCGGACTCCAGCGCCATCAACTTCAAGGATAAGAGATAAGTGTACACGTTGGGTGATAGCTGAATCGAGGCAATTCCAAGATAAATTAATAACCTAGATAGGAAGTCTGGAAAAGGAAGGAATCCTCTATACCAGATGTGGATTGCAGTGTAAGCGAAATACCCTTCAAGAAGGCTATTGATGGTGTCATTTCCAATAGGGGGATTGCTTCCACTCCCATGATCCCAAAGTCATTAAGGATTGCATCCACTTCATCCTGAGTGGATATCAAGGAACGCTTGGAGATAGCTTCAATTTTCTTAGGGGAACTCATGATTCTGTCAGGTGAAAACGTTCCAGTTAGAAATTACAGCGTTTTATGAAATTAACATTCTTTCAAGGATTAATAGAAACATATTACAACAATATGAACATCAAATAAAACATGAAACTTCATATTCTCGAAAGAATATTAAAGTTAGAAAAAATGAAATTTACTGAGCTTTCGACAGAGTCGAAGCGGAAATAAAAGTTAACACTTAACAAACACCCTTCAACAATGTCGAAAGCCTAAGTATAAACATCAACTGAGCTTTCGACAGGGTCGAAAGGGAGGAAGGAAATATATGTCCAACTAACCCTCTTCAACAATGTCAAAAGCTCGATAGAAGCTTTGTTATTAGATGAGAATAGTTAAAACCTACACAACACATTGGACCAAAGTATACACTACTAATATTTAATAAACAAGGGAAACCGACCCTTCGATACCGTCGAAGCCCACGACCTTTGTTTTTCAAAGGGAGTATGAATGTTGTCGAAACCTTATATACCAATTAAATTGAAAGGTTTCGAGTTTGAATTATGTTGACAAGAAAATAAAAGAACTTGGGATGTTTCGACAATGTTAGAAAAAGAGAATGATTAAATCCCAATCAGCAATAAAAGGTTTCGACAAGATAAAAAGTGGTATATGGTTTCGAAGGTATAACAACAATAAAATTTAAATCAACACAATAGGTTTCGTCTGAGTCAAAACATTTGATTTGCAACTTATACAAAGCATCTTTTCTTTAATCCCCTTTACAAAAAATATATATTTTAACTTAAACAAATTGAGAATAAGTGTGTTCTAAAGGCGTCGAAGCCTATGCAACAAAGTTTATGCTTTCGAAAGAGTGAATTGTTATAGCCAACTTCTTTGAAATGTGTCGGAATACGCTAAAACACAAAATTGCTTTCGAAAAGGTTGACTGCCTACTGCTTTACTATATAACCTTTCGACGAGGTCAGTCAAATGAAGTGCTATGCTACCTTTCGATCCCATCAAAAGAGGCTAAGAAAGCAAAACAGAAGTTGCCGCCTTAATCCCTTTCGAAAGGGTAGAAAAGTAAATTTGTGGCGTCGGTTTTTTGATTCGTACAACACAAATCTTCTAGACGAAGTAAACAAAAATATTCTTCTTCTTCAAACTTGATTTCAGCTTAGGAATTCAAAAATTAATAAACAAATGCATTAAAACGCAAATCAATTATTTAAAAATCATTAAGATGAAAATTCAAATTCTCTAAGAACAACAATAACAATAAAGTTTGAACCTGATAGGATTAAGACGAAGAGCAACAGAAAAATAACTTGAATCAAACCATGAAATTAAGTTATGGAGTATTTACAAGCATATGGAGGCTTAAACAATTTTTATTGGGTCAAAACTACAATTCAGATCCAAACGAATCTCACTGTAAAATAAAAGAGAGAAGAAAATTTGGAAAGCGAGATAACATCAACTTACTTTAGATCTGGATTCTGCTTTATTTAAGACAAGAGTTATTTGAGAAAATTTAAGAACTTTGATTTTGCTTGAAGTAAATTCTGAATGTAGATGAATGAAAGAGAAGAAGAGGAGAACGTGATTTATAAGAAAAGTCAGCAAAGATGGTAGGCCGTTCGATTAGATTTAAGTAAACGACCCAGATTCACGTAGGAATACCAAAAGGCGAGAAACATTCAAGGTTTTGAGACGATTGACTTGGAAAGTCAAAGACATCCCTTCGCTAGGGTGGGAAAATGTTACTACCAAATATCCTTTCGACCTTGTTGAAACCCTAATGAATAGAAGGCAAAGAAGAGCAAGAGAAAGAAGTTCTAGCAAGACTTTTCGAAGGAGTCAAAAGAATGCAACAACCAAAGACTAGAAGTATCAAAACTTTTCGAAGAGGTCGAAAGGGTCGAAAGCACGCTTCCGCCGCAGTGAACATCTTTCGAAGCAGGTGCTTCCGCATACACGAAGACCTTTCGAATGAGTTAAAGAAATAGTTTTCGAAGATAATGCATAACAACCTTTCATATGCGCACCAAGCCTTTCGAGACCAAAGGTTTTGCCATCACTCAAATCACTCAGAAGCACACCTTGGTTAAAACAACTCTTTCGGAAGCAGATTCAAGCCTTTCGAACTGGTCGAAGCCTTTAATATCCAGGGAGGGTTCCGCAACAAGTCGCAAGCATATGTTCGGAAGCTACTAACAGCATCGAAACCATCAGCATATCAACACCTGCATAATAAGAGAGGAGTCAATTGAATATATTTTCTTGGTACCCTTGATATTTTACTCGTCAAAGCAAAGGAAAAAAAACTAGAATACGAATTATACTTTGAGCTATTATAATTAGAAGCGTAACCTTTTGTTTATGCTTTTTTTTTGTTTTATCCGCTAAATGCATAACGTCAATAATGTATATTTCACCATCACGTATGAAACACATGTTGTTTGTACTACTCGATCTGCCTTTTATGCACAAAGCACATGTCATTAGTAATAATAATGGTTGTTAACATGTGCAAAGAGCATGTTGTTTGTATTAATTATGTTTCTTGCACGCGCGATTTGTTAACAATAATAAAATTAATTTTTCAAAAATATTATCATTATATATATATATATATATATATATATTTAATGGGGGTATTTAGTTTTAGGGATACATTTTAGAAAAAAATTAAATCCAAGGACAACAAACTTTAATAATTAGATCAAGGATGCATATCACATTAGATTGTGTTAATTTCAAGTTCATTTTAATTGCTTATCTCAGTAGATTAATATAAAATAAAGAATGACAGTCGAAATTGCAAGAAAAAACGATTTTAATTTTTTTAATCGATTAATGTTAGCATGAAAATATAGAAGTAAACTTGGTAAGCTTAATAAATATAGCATAATAACCTAAAAAAATTATGTTATATTATATCAATTAAAATATAGAACTAAGCAGTTTGAAAAGTTATCCTCATTTAGCTTTTGAAAAATTTTAGTTGTAAATAATAAAATTATATACATTTAGCTTTCCATGTTGTTTTTTCCTATATTATTTTTTCCAGGAATTATTGTCGAGGACAAAATTTCTCTACGTTTTAGCCTCAAGGACAGACCTTCAGTATTTTAGCCTGAAGGACAACTTTCTTTAGATATCAGTTTTTAGTTATTGATAGCAGTTTTTAGGTATCGGCTTGTAGTTATCGGTAGCAGTTTTTAGGTATCAGTTTTTAGTTATTTGTTACATTCTTTTTTCGCACATTCACAAAAGAAACGTTTTTGCAATTAATCTTTATATTTTATAAAATGTTGATGTGTGTCTTTAATTTAAAATATTTGAATTTTATCCAATTAAAATTTGAAAGCTGTCCTTGATATGGATAACGGAAGTTGGTTGTCCTTTGAAATAAAAAATAAAACAATTTAGTCTTTAAATAAACATCCACTATTTAATTGAAATTAACGAAAAATTATAATAGTTTTTATTTTTAAATTATATCGGTTTCAAATCCGTTGTGCGGTTTTATTGGTTTATTTAAACATTCATAATACAGCAAGAAACAATTGTACAGTGAAACAGGGAAAATGAAATGAAGGGTGAATTTGTTCGATTTAATAGTTGGATAAAATAGGAAAATTAATGACACAACAATAAATAAAGACCATGTGATAATGCCCACGCCATGCCTGATATTCTCTACATTGCCCTTACCCTCTTCTTCCTTTCTGTCGTCCTCCCTCTCCCTCGCCTCGCTCACTTCCATCGCCTCCCTCTCATACATATCACGTGCAAACCCACACCGTCGACGAATGACGTCACCGTACTTCACCACTGCTAAGCGTGGCGATTATGACGAAGAGGCAGCGTCTGGGTCCAGGGATCTCGATTCTCGAACCGGTCAGTTTCACTCATCGATTTTTTTGGTTGCTTGATACTTGTTAAAATAGATCCTTTTGACCTCCGAGGTTATTTCACTGGTTCAAAATATGAACAGTGGTTAAATCTCAATGTAATTGCATTAGTTGTGCCCTATTTGTTGAGCTCAGTTTATTCTTGAAGCCAAATTAGGTTGGTGCAACTCATTTTTGCTGTCTATAGATGTTAGAAAGTCTTGCATGGGTCATTTGGTCGGTTGGAAAGAACATTGCTATTCACATCATAAAAACCACCATAAAATATAAAGTGCATATCCTTTTCAGCGCATTTGGCTATGTAATGTTGCGTGATTGTAGAAAAAAACAAAGAAAATTTCAGATGTAGATACAAAGCATGTATGATATTCACATTGGTCGGCATTCTATTGCTGACTGTAGTGAATAACATACACGCCTTGAACTGCCAATTGAATATTGCTGTGAATCACGTTGCTCTTTGGAAAGAAATACTATCACGTCCTTAGAATACTGTTGGTGGAGTGTCGTAAAGTTGAAAGGAATGCTAATAACTTCTTTCAATTCTATGTATTTTCACTTTAATTGAAATAACCATCTCTTCACCCAAATCAAATCCGCTCAATATCTCACCAAATTTTCTAACCAAATTGGCTATTGATGCCTGTTGAAAGCCACGGCTGCCACTTGTTTCCTGTCATCTTTCTCTCTATTCAACTTGCTTGCTTATCTCCCAACCTTGACTTTATCAATCCAAAGTCTTTAATTCCCATCTCAAACTATAAGCGATAAAATTCTACTCTTATATGAAACATACCAAGAGCAAAAAATGGTGGAGATTTAGATGAACTAGTCAGATGAGCTCTCCTACTTCATGTTCAATTTTTTTAATAATTTTCCTTTAAAATAAAAATGGAATTATTGAATAATTAAGGTTTTGCAGTTGAAAAAACATGATAAAAGTTTTTGATAAGATGAATAGAATAATATACAAAAGATTAGAAGAAAAATAAATACGATAAAGTCGAATTATTAATTTTATATCATTTCTACAAAGGATGAATTTGCGATTTGTTTCTCCTATTAACAAAAACTGATTGGAAAAGCCATTAAATTTCATTTCCTTTGTCCATGGTACTTATCCCTTTAACCATTCTCGTGTAGTTTTTCTAATATTAAAAGGTATTCCAATCTCTTCCAGAGATACCCCTCATTTTATTGTTCTTTCTTTCATAAGAACATGATCTCGTTCTCCGTTCCATCTTCGCTTCAATTTCCGTGGCTACCGCCATAAAATCTCCACCACACAGCAAACTCCAATCATCTTTGAAATTTTGAATGTAAGAAAAACTATCAATATCTACACTAAATAAGTGAAGGTTTGTGTGGAAATTTGAATGGAAATTTAGATGGAGATTGAGATGGAAACTAAAATGAGTTCTACATGATCTTTGATTTTTAACAAATGACCTTTTAAAACTGAAGGATAGATTGTTGCATTAGAAAATTAGGGTTTTGATGATGATTAAGAACGAGGAAAGAAGAGAAAAAAGACAATTATGATGATGTTAAATTAGTAATCACGGTTTCATTTTATAAGGAGGAATCAATGATTTGATTCTCCCCTCAATAAAAAGTTAATTGAAATTTTTTCTCTTTTTATCCAAAACACGCATCTCTTTGGTAATTCTCTAGTTGTAGGCATGTCGCATTAAGAATTCCTTGCAATAACAGTGCACCAGTCAAACGTATGTTGTCCAAGAACGATAGATATTAAAATGGTGAAACCGTCAAAGCGAACCCTAGGCAGAAGATAGGCCTTTATTACATAACTTTAATAGCAACATTTTTTGCATTAAATCTCTATTATTTATGTATGGACGATGATTGTGTATAATTCACTGCTATATGTTGTTCACTATCTTCAAAGCTACATAAATACCCTTTAAATTTATGTTTTATCATATATCCATATTACATAGAGACGTGCATACATCGTACACACTAGTAAAAATAGAAATAATAACTACAAATCATATAAAATACTAGTTTTTCTTTAGACCATAATTTATTCTTCTTTAGAATGAATGTTATAAGGCATTATTGGTATCCTTGCTAACAAAACTACCCAGTTGAGGGAAAGGTCCACACTAATTCGTAGGATGTGTCAGATGCGAATATGATAAATAGCCATTCGGCTAAAAAGACGAATGTTAGTATATTTAACACCTTTGTCAACTTTTAGTTGAGAGAGCTAGAGGTATGTCCTAGGGCAATTATGTAATGTGGTTACATAACTAACTCTGTAAACAATCTTATCCGTAATAAAAATTTATTCATGTTTTTGTTTTCTATTGTATATTATGTTTATATTGTGATATAAAATAATTATGTAATTAATTTAACGTATACAAATAAGAAAATCCTTAAATAAATTGTTATTTGATTTGAAGTTGCAAATGGTTTGCAATCGTGAGTAATTAATCATAACTAAAATAACATCTTGTTTTAAATATTCTCGTTTAAGCTGTTTCGAAAAAGATATCGATATATCCGTTGAGATCAGAGTGTGTAAAGCTCTTTAAAGGTTTGGTAGTGTATTACTCACGGTTGTCGTGGGCTCGAAGAAGTTACATACTTGTAATTGTTAGATAACTACAGAATGACTCGATCGAGAGTTTTATATTGGTTAATAATAACCAGAGTCAATATGAAATCTTAGTATGACGATGTTATGCAGTTCTTTCGATTTAAGAATATCATGGAACTTCGACGTGAACACTACATTCTGATTATAGTTAAATCGTGGCATGACGATCAACGAACGACTATAGTTGGGTCTGAAGTCGAAGCATAGGAAGTGAAACACTATTCAATAGAGAATTCGTCTCTTCTGTTATGAGAGGTCAGTGTCATGGTCAACTGCGATCAATTTAAAGTCAAAATCTCTGGGCAGAGTAAATCGGTTAATAATAAATGTTATTATTGAGCCAATAATTTTAAAATTGGACTATATAGTTTTATACGGATAGTCTTGGAGTTTTGACCAATACCAAACTCTAGATACCGGAAGTGACACAGTTTTGACGAAGAGAACGTTTGTATAATACATCATAGCTTAAGGATATTGCTTAAATCGGTCTAAATATGATTTTATCAAAAATGATATGTAAACGATGAATACGATCAAACTGTCACACAATCAACTAAGGTGACATGTGGATATTAGTATTTGAATTGTTTAATATTAATCGCTGATTGAATTCACACATGTGAGTCATACAACTGAACCTGCACAAACTTTTAAATATCGTTCAATTTAATTAGTTTATAAAGTATTATTAATTGGTTAATATATAAGATATATAAAGTGCTTTTAGTATGAGGTGTCAATAATAATTTGGTAGCTCTTGGAAATTTTCCAGACGCCTTTAGTAATTACTTGGATATGTATATAAACGTTATATATATATTAATATACGAAATTAATACATACTTAAATGAGTTTAAGTATACAAATAAACACACAAATAAAATGAGGCTTGAAAATTGATGGTGATGAGTCATTATGGGGCCGGCTATACTTGTGGAAGGGGAAGGCTTTGACTTGAGCTTTTAAAAATGAGTAATCATTGGTACATGACATCTCCTAAAACTCTTCTGAAAGTGTTGGGCGAAATGGGTGGTTTTTCAATTCAGGGACTGGGTGCTGATGTGATGGCAATGGTTGAACCCACCGTGGCAATTGAGATGACAGGATAAACAAAGAGATTGTCTCGGATCATGGATGTTTAGTTAAGGGGAAGATAAATGAAATGTTTATGTCCGGGGGAGATAATGTTATATTGGGTAATGATTCATGTGTTGTCAAAGATGGTGGGAAAGTGATGTATGTGCATACAGATGTAGCAGTGCATACAGATGTAGCAGTACATATATCGAGGGGGGAATGGATCATGGTTGTTTGGTTAAGGGCAAGGGAGATGATGTGTATATGGTAAGGGGAGATAATGTTATAGTGAAAGAAGATGCAGTCTCACTCGTTGCGCATGGTGGGAAGAATGTCAGAATTCTTCAATCGAAACTTTATTGTGATATAGCAGTTCTAGATTCTGTAAGTTCAAATAGGCCCGTTGAGAGTTCGATTTAGGATGTGGGTTTGGAATTGGCAACATGGGATTCGAGCAAGGGTTTGTACTTGGCAACGGGGGAATCAAGTCACGTATTGGGATTGGAGCTCGCTATGGGATCAAGGTGTCCTGCTAGGCATAAGTCCATACAGCTAGGAAGTTCGATGAGAAGGAGTGCACGACTCCATGTTGTATCTTCTTATTCGGTTACTAGAGCTTTTGGCTCTAGTTAAGTTTTGGTTGATTGTTAAGATAACACTTATTGTTCTTCAGTGTTAAATGATTTACCTACTAGTTATATGCTCGATTTAGCTAGGATGATGGGGTTTTTATAAATGTAGATCAGTTTGATATAGAATATATTAGAAACATGGAACTTGAAAGGGTTCAAACACTATAATCATGATATACATTGGTTAGAATGTTAGATGTTTGCATGACTTTGAAAAATGCAATAAAATTAAGTCTTTTTGAAAGATAATAATATTGACATTGCTTTATTTCAAGAATCTAAAATAGAGCGTTCCAATTTCTACTTATATAGAAGTTTAGGGGAATTTTACATTAGTAGTTGAGTCTATCTCCCTATCAGGGGTGGTTCGGAAGGTCTAATGGTGGGTTGGAAACATAATTGTGTTAAGCTCATACAATCCGTTATTAAGTTTACTCGATGCATCTTTTTTCGTGGACCTAAGAGACGATTTCCTTTTAAATGTCTTAAAAATTGTTTATGGACCGCATCATCAGATTGATAGGAAAATTCTTTGGAGTGAGTGTCTAGAGTTTAGATCTATTATTGTCTGTTTTTTAGTACTAGAATGTGATTTTAGTGCGGCTGGACTTTTAGGAGAGCGCTCTCCTAAAGAAGGTGACATTTTTGTCATGGATGAGTTCCACCTATTTATTACTAATGGTAACTTGAAATATCACTTAATAATAGACGTTTCACTTGATCGAACTCAAGAGAAATCTCCTCGATGACACCCTTGACCGATTCTTCATCAATGAAGAAATGGAAGAAAGATTCCCCACTTTGCATGTTAAAGGGCTTCCAACTATGTATTCTGATCATTGTCCAATTATTCTATTTTGTGAGAACCACCACTTGATCCAGAGAACATTTCAATTCGAAATAATGTGGCTCTTAGAAACAAGTTTTACCGATTTAGTTGCAAATAAACGGCTTCTATGAATAACAATAATATTAGATATTCGGGTAGCATAGCCAAAGTTTTTATTAGTAAACTTAGGGATCTAAGACTATTTCTTAAAAATAGAACATAAATGTTTTTGCCAACATTAGAATGAAAAAAGAAAATTTTCTTTCTGACATTTTAAAGTTAAATAAACCTGAAGAAGCTAGAGTAATTAAATTCTTCTGAACAAAATGTACTTTTAAATCTTAAAGACGGACTAAACAAAGTCATTACACAAGAGAAAATAACGTGGAAACAGAGGCTTAAGGTCCAATGAATGGAAGAGATATAAGAACACTAATTTTTTTCATAAAATAGCTAACGATCGCACATATTAATTCCATAAACTCTTTGCTTATTAATAATATGGAATTTTTTGCTCAAAATGAACTGGGTAATGTATTCATTAACGACTACAAAGATATTTTTGAAACTAATAGGGGCCATAGAATTACAAATAGATGGAGCAATTTATATCATGTTAACACTAGGGTTGCTTTAGATATCCTAGACCTTCATTTCTCAAAAGAGGAGAATTTTAATCTATTATCGAAATGACTAGCGATAAATCGCCTGGACTAGATAGTTTTTCCATTTTGTTTTATAACAAATTTTGGCATGATTTAAAATTGACCCGGTTAATTTTTTTTAATGAGTTTCATAATTGTAATTTACAATTAGAAAGATTTAACTTTGCTAATATTATCCTTCTCCATAAGAAAGTGGATGCGATAGAACTTAATGATTTTAGGCTTATCTCATTAATAAATTGTTCGGTAAAAAATAATTCAAAGGTCCTAACTAATAGGTTAAACGCTGAAATAAATAACTTATCAACATATCGCAATCCACTTTTATTTAGGGCAATATTACAGATGGGGTCGTTGTAGTTCAAGAATTTATAAACTATTGCTATAAAAATAATATCATTTGTGCAATTTTAAAACTTGATTTTGTTTGATCTTTTGATTCCATTGACAGATTGTTTCTTAAAAAATTATTACTTGCTAGGGATTTTAGTTCTACATGGGTAGGTTGGACTGTGTCCTTGTTTAAAACCGGAAACTTAAGTACAATTGTTAATTGTATTCTAGAAAATAGAATACGATTCAAATGTGGTCTTAGACAAGGAAATCCATTGTTATCTTATTGTTCAATTTAGTTTTTAATGTATTCTCTAGGATCATAAAACTGTCTATTAAATATGGTTCTTAGTAGTGTCAGTAATCAGATCACTAATGATGGTGTATCGATTCTGTAATTTACCGATGACACCATGCTTTTTACCTTCCATTTACCTCGCCACACTAAGACTCTACAATTTGTTCTATATAATTTTGAAACGCTTTCAGGCCCTAATATTAATATTGATAAGAGTTAGATTTTAGTCTTAAATGATGTCGATAACGTTGAAAATCTTGTCGCTAACACTCTTAATCGCAAAATCATGAAGTTTTCTATATAGTACTTAGGATTTTTAATTAGACCTACTAAACCAAAAAGGAAGGTTGACAAATAATAAGCGATAAAATATAGAAAACCATCTGACTGGAATTGTAAATTTTTATCCAAAGCGGGTATAATCATTCTTATTAACTCTGTCCTATCAGCTCTTCTGATTTACTGGACGTCTTTCTACATTTTTTCAAAATGGATCACTGACAAAATAGATAAAATTAGAAGAAAATTACTTTAGAGTGGGGATAATTCCTGCAGCAGTATTAACTGTCTGGTTAATTGGCAACCAATTTGCAAGTTCAAAGAGGATGGAGATTAGGAACTGTAAATCTTCACAACCTTAACTTGTATTTTCTAGGAAAATGACTTTAGAAATTTAATAATAATAATAATAAAATTATCTGGACAGAAATGATTTCAAATCAATTTTATGGTAGAACCTATAATCTCCACCGCATCGCTTATAGTTCCAACATGTCTCACTTTTGAAACTTCATCTTAAAAAACTTTAATATTTTTAACCTTGAGTTTAATAATATAGTTCATTCGAACAACACATCTTTTTTTTTTAAGACAGTTGGATTTCCGCTATTTCACTTAGAGTTGAATATAAAGAGTCATTTAATATTTGTAATTTCAAAAATGACTTAATTTTAGAGGTCTTTATACCCGACAATGAATTTTGTTGGAATTTTACATTCAACTATGCCCTTGAAGGCATCACTCTAACTTTGTACTAAGTTGGAATACTATAACTTAGATGATGAGAGCGATACAAATATTCAGTGCTGAGACAAAATTAAAATATACTTCTCAAATATGATATACTAGTTTTTAAATTTCGCAAGAACTAAACCAAGTATTTTCAAATCTATTTGGAAGTAATGCTTCTCCGATATCAAAGCTGCACATGTGGTTAATCCTTTGTAAGAAATTAAATACAATTGAATTGTTAAAGAAATTTTTTTACTTATAAATAAAAAAAAGTGTTTTTTTTGCAATTTAGAACTAGAAAACATAACAAACATTACTACAATTGTCCCTTAACTGACTCTATTCTTGTAAACACCTTTAACATTTTTGACTTTAATATGATCAGCAACGACCTTAGCTGTGATTATTACTGGAACAATCTTAGATTCGAACAAGCTAAAGAGTATATAATATTTTCACTGTTACTTGTTTGTATATTTGGTTTGAAAGGAACTAAAGAATGTTTAACAATGTTACACGCCTTTCGATAATCTGGTTTACGTCATTGCGTTGTTCATTTATAGTTGAGCTGCAAACCCTAGTTATAAATTGGTTAGAAATAGTTTTTCAGAGATTTTGTTAAAAAGGTCAAAAGTCGCATTAATTTCTTGAAGACGAAAATTACTTTTACTAGTGGAAGACACAATATGACATTAAGCAACAATCGAGTAGATTCTTTTAATGAAGATAACTCTACGAACATTTTACTCTTGATTGATAGCTAATTTTGTTTTTACTTCGCGGTCTCGTTTTATTTTTCTCACATGTATATGTATATAATATGTATTTATATACATATATATGTGTTAGACTCACGTCTTCGTAAAGTTTTTCCAGCTTTAGTGGTTGTTGCGGTCCGGATTGCTTATGCAGATAAATAGGTTACCTCCACTTTGCTCTTTTTAGCTTTGGATTTTTGGACTTGCTCGTGCCCCTAAGTGTTATGATACTATTCTCATATTATCTCTTGCTTCCATTGATCCGCTTACTCGATTCCTTTAGGTGTATATGGATCAATAGTTGTGCTTCCTGCCTTCTATTGGATGATATATTTTGTTGATTGGCATTTTGTAGCGACTCCAGATCTTTGACTATATTTTTATCATTACTTCCACACCTAGATATAGTTATGTTGATTCTTCTCCTAGGGCTTGGGAGGGTTTGTTCTTATTCATTAGGGGGTTGCTACATGCCAAACTTGTTAGCAGCTTCTTTTAGAGTGTCGAATAAAATTATATGAGTGCCCTCCTTCTATGAAGGATCATTCATTTTTCTAAAGGTGGAACCCAGTGCACTAGGCTCCCACACGATAGCGGTCTCTGGGGAGCTCGATAATGTATACAGCATTTCCTTCGCATTGCGAAGAGGCTATTTTTGAACTCGAACCTGAGTGCCCAGATCACCATGCGGGTGACCTAACCGTTGCACCAAGGCTCCACCTCAAGGATCATTCATTTTTCTCAAAAAATTAATTTATCACTTCATAAACTAGTTAAATCATGCAATATTTTGGGGATTATGCGGATTCGATTGTGCAATTCACTGGTGTGGATCTAGTCAGAGATTAATATTGAATAATTCAAATATCAATGTCCACACGTCACCTTAGGAAATAGTGTAATAATTTGGAAATATTCATCGCTTAAGTCGTATTTTATAGAGATGGGCGTGGATCGGTTTGGTCCGGTTTGAAGCCCAAATTGTTTTTGCACCACATCAAACTGTTAGTTAAAATCAATAACCGTAATACAATTTTTAATATGGTCTGATTTAGTAATACTACGGTCCGATTTAAACCCATATTACATTTGTTTGAACAACTTGAATAATTATTGAATAAATAATATGAATATTAATGAAAACGAATTCAAATAAAAGACACACACGTTCATAAATAATGTGCATTGTGTGTATTTTTATACGTACCAAGTACTAAAATGATTCATCACCTAATCATATGACGTTCAAATACTCATACACTTAATAATACTTTAGTAATTTTGAGTTAAAAAAATTAAAATCCATCAAAATCCTTGAATTCTGCCAAGCGGTCTGGTTCGATTTGATATGGTTGGTTCAATCACTCGAACCGCAACCGCACCGTATTAAACCGGATCGTCTAGTTTTCAATATTTGATTAGAAAATATGGTGTGGTTCCGAACCATTTTAGTGGTTTAGTGCAGTCCGTTTCTGTATGTCGGTGTGGTTTATGCACACTCCTAATATTTTAGATTGATTTAAGCAGCACACTTAAGCAACAATATATTATATGCACGTTCTCTTCGTTAATGCTGCATCACTTTCAATATATGGAGTTTGGTCTTAGTCAAAACCAATGTTCGAGGTCTTAGTTTCGATTTCGGTCCCTTGTATTTTAATAATTTCAATCTAATTCGTAAATTTCGGTTTCAGATTCATTATTTATTTTTCATATAATCACATATATATTTGTTTAATTAATTGAAACAAGTGTAATTTATCTTTAATTGAAAAATAAGACATAAATGAACAATATTGATTTATTATATAACATTTACAATACTAACAAATATGTATTTATTACTTCGAATTTAAAAAAATTTAGTTACATTATTCATGTATTTTATTTTGTGGGGGCTTGGATCAGCGGACGGCTTTACTCTACCCTGCTCAGGAGTTTACCGGTCCGTCGGGTTCTTCTGGATTTTCAATTTTTTTTTTGTGATTTTGAATGTTTTCTAAATTAAAATTTAAGATTTTGAATATTAGTATATTTGAAATCCAAATTAATTCTTTTTTTATTTCTTTTATAAAATTTGATTTCAATGTATTTTTTTGAATCAAAGTTTTGGTTTAGTTTCATTTCGGTTCCTACCGAAACCGGAACGACCGAAATCTCGATGTTTCAGTTGAAACTTCAAAACTTGGGCAAAGCTCCAAAAACATTTATATACAACTGTATGGTCCAGTTTAAAGTCATTGGTTCAAGTATAACATTTATTATTAACCGGTTTATTTTGGGAAGAGGTTTTGACTTTGAGTTTATTACAGCTGACCGTGATACTAAGTTTTCATAACAAAGAAGATGAATTCTTTGTTGAATAGCGTTTCACTTTCTACGCTTCAACTTAGATCCAAATATAATCGTCTGATGGTCGCCATGTCACGATTTAAGTATAATCAAAATGGAGTGTTCAAGTTAAAGTTCCACAATATTCTCAAGTTGAAAGAACTGCATAACATCGTCACATTGAAATTTCCTATTTGATCTTGGTTATTATTCTCTTGGTCAATTTATTCTGTAGTTATCCAATACCTAGAAGTATGTATTTTCTGGTGTCCTCAGTAGTCATGAGTAATACACCGCCAAACATTTGAAAAGCGTTACATCCTCTAATCTCAACGAATGTCTTAATATCCTTTCTAGAAACAAGCTGACAAGAACATTTAAAACAAAATGTTATTTTTAGTTATGATTAATTACCCACGATTCCAAACCATATGCAACTTCAAATCATATACTATCTTATTTAAGGATTTTTTTATTTGTATACGTTAAATTAATTACTTAATTATGTTATATCATAATATAATACAATATACAGTAGAAAACAAAACCATGATGAACATTTATTACGAATAAGATTGTTTACAGAATTAGTTATGTAACCATATTACATAATTGTCCTAGGGCATACCCCAATTCTCTTAATCTCTCACTTGCACTCGGAGCCAAGTATGGATACTCAATCTCATTCTTTCGATCAGTCTACTCGGAACTGATTGAGCAAGTCCCTTTGTGAATGATTCTGTTATATTGTCTTCACTATCTACTCGACTAATCAACACTTTTTCGTAGCTATAAACTCTCTTATCATGTGGAGTTTCTGGAGTATGTGTCAACTTCTTATGAGCCCTAGGATCTTTTGGGATCTGTATCGTGACATTGTTGTCAAAAAATAATATCATGGTATCCTCAATATTTGGAACCACCCATAGCTTAGTCATAATTTGTGCATTTGGACTGTTTTTTTCCGTGCTTCATTTAAAGTGATCTACTCCGCCTTCATGGTTGAATCGGCTACTACTTATTTGGAAGTTTTCTAACTTACTGCTCCATCGTTCAATGTGAACACTTCACCTGACACCAATTTACTATCGATCACTTTAGAAGCTTGAGTTTGTATACTTTGTTAACGCTAAAATTTGAACGCTAACACCCCGGTGAGTAGAGTAGTAATGTGAAAGCACCACCCGCTTTCGCGGGAACAAAAAATAAGCAGAAAAGTAGCAGAAAACAGTAAAAGACAACGATTTTATAGTGGTTCGGCTTAAGATCAAGCCTACGTCCACTTTAAATTCCTTTATTGCTGATTTGGTTACAATTTGATACAATGCACTTCAAATACGATTCACTTTGATTACAAAACACTTCAGACTAGTAGCTCAAACTTCGATGTGGCGAGGCTCTTTGAATCCATATCGGATGTGCAAGATCTCTTTCGAAGCTTGTTGTAGTGTCTTCGGTGTTTGGAGTTCTTCAAGTGTCGGTTCCATTAAGAAAGTGGCAGAGTATCGGCGCTTTTGAGAATGATCCCCCAAAAAGTCCCCTCCAAGTTGGAGCTAATGCTGTATTTATAGGAGAATTCTGGACATGTGATAGGTCGTGAACGACCTAAGATAAGTCGTAGGTCACCAACGACCTAAGGAAGTATCGGCTCTGGCTGATTTAGTAGTTTTGCACTAGATCATTCGAACGTAGTGACAAGTCATAGGTCATGAGCGGCTTAAGGCAGGTCGTAGGTCGCGTGCGACCTAGCAGGCGTGTTTTGCGGCTTAACAGTTTTGTATTTGTTCTGTCTGAATGAGTTGTGAAGTTATAGGTCGTGAGCGACCTAAGATAGGTCGTAGGTCGCTTTAGCCTTTAGGTCGTTATCTCTCTTTCTGGAGTTAGTTCGCTATAGACTTTAGGTCGCTTTAGCCTTTAGGTCGTTAGGGACTTTAGGTCGCTAGGTCATTAGTTCTTTTAGGTCGCTAGGTCGCTTTAGGATCTAGGTCGATAGGTCGCTTGAGGATTTAGGTCGCTAGGTCGCTGCTCCCCATAGGTCGTTAGGTCGCTGCTCTCCTTCCGAAGTTAGGTCGCTTGCTTGCTTATCTGCTTAGGTCGCTAGGTAGTGATAGGTCGTTAGGTCGCTCCAAAAGAGGAGTTAACACTTGCCCCTCGAAGTACATGCCTATGTCATAGGTCGTGTGCTTCGATCTAACTCTGCTAGGTCGTGAGCGACTTAAACCATGTGATAACTCGCGTGCCCATTCGCCTTCCTCTCTGTGCCCCATATAAACTGTTAGGTCGCTTCTTCCTCCTTACCTAACTGCTCCGATTTCCCACTCTGCCATTGACAAATCTTCGAGCTTCCAAGGGCGAATTCAACCCATTTAGTTGTCGATTCTTCTTTGCCATCTTATCTCGTAAGTGAATTCGATCTCCTTCCCACCTAAATCACCGTTGAATCATGAATCCCCATTTTCCGACCTTAGTCCAATTCCATGTATCGTGCTACATTTTGAGTGATTGTTGCGATCGACTTTTGATCGCTGTTTGATACGTTGTTGTGATTCATGAAGGTACGATAATGCGTTGAATCTACGATGGATCGGAGATGTATTGAGTCGTTTTTCATGTGATTTGGTGGTATGAAGGGATAATGAATTTCACGAAGGGGATGATAGATTTCACGAAGGGGATGATGGATTTCACCATGTAGGTGATAACGGGTTATCGGGTTACAGTTTGACGAGGTAGTGAGATATTGCGTGGGGAGGAAGTTAGCGAGTTAGCAGATCTGAGCGACTTAGGAACCTGGACGACCTAACAAAATAATCAACCTAACAAATTCTCGCGACGTAAGGATTCCTCAAATTTGCGACTTAACTTTTAGGTCGCGCTGGGGTTCGAACGACCTAAGACTTGACAAATTTGTACATAAATTTCAAGCAGAGCGACTTAAGAACTTAACGACCTAACTTTTTGCGGCATAGGCTTTAGGTCGCGGCCGAGTTAAGACTTTGACGAATTTGCATTATCTCGATATGAAGCCTTGAACTCTCTGACTTGCACAGTGCGACCTAAGGTAGCTTCGACCTATGCTAGGTCGCTGAAAACAGTCTGGACGCCTAGGACTTGTAAAATTCTGAGAGAACTTGACTGAACTGCTTGGACTTGAGCTGTTTGAAATTTGTTACACTCTTTCACAGATTGCTCTAACTTTTAATCTAACAACCTGTTTAAACATAACATTTGCAGAAAACTAGGGCGAATATACTGCCATTGATTGCCCACATCGAATGACAGATTAGTCGATAAAGAACAATCAACTTAAATGAACTTTGTGAATGAAATGCTGTGAATCAACTAATTCAAGTGAAGTATTAAAGCAAAGCTAAAATAATCAACTAAAGCTGATCTGTTTGCATCAACACTGTACTTAGATTTAAAATAACAAGCCCTGAAATTTTATAATCGACACTTGTTAACTAATTTGATTCCAGTCATATTTGCTTGTTATTTTACTAGTTCTGCACAACACTTCACACTTTTAGGAAACATGCACCTTCACATTTGAATATCCAGTTGATTGTGTAGAATGACTTCTCAACAAGAAGAAACAGGACCAGCTGGAGAAGTTTTTCCAATTGCCAATCCGTTGATTGATCCTCCGGAAAGAACTCCGACTTCCTTGAATCACAGAATTTTCAGTTAATTGTGTGTTCAGTTCGGCATTGCTGAAGCGGACGCTTTATTTCCTGGAGTAAACGATACTGCTGACATGCCACCTCTTGGTTTTGTTGCAGTTAATCGTCAGATGTGCTTAAACGGAGCTATTCCTCCCTTTAATGACTTTCTTCAACAGCTTCTTCTTCGATTAGCTATCTCTCCTTTCCAGCTACACCCCAATGGTTATGCCATCTTGATGGGGTTGTGTGTGCTGTTCAGAAGGACGCTCGACCGTCTTCCAAGTTTTGAAGAGATCTGCTACTTATGCACATTCGCAAAGAATAAAGACCATCATTCTATTATACTTGTAAGAGGCGCAAGAAACCTTAAATTGATTCTAGACTTGCCCGAGAGTGCACACGGGTTCTTAGGTCAATTTTTCTTCGTCCGCTGCCCCCCAGGATTTTATGCTGTCTGGAGAGTCGGATGTAAGATTGCCTTTCTTCGCTCACTTCATTTTCTGAACTTCTCGAAACTCGAATTGTCAAATGTTTAACTTCGTTCTTTACTTTTTGCAGCACTTCCTCCTCCGCTTAGGGATCCCAGCCACAAGCCGACCATTGAAACTTTGAGTGCTGTGGCTGCTGAAGAGAGAAGCGCTAAATTTTTACTAAAAGACGAGTTTTTACATCAATTCGGACTTCTCCACCCCTCCCGGTCAATTCAATTTCATGACGCCGTTGATTCTCAGGTCGGACCGTTAGATGCCCCGGTTTCAACCGAAGAAAACATCCCTAAAGAACCTGCTGTGGAAGCTTCTTTGGTGAAATGCTCCACATCTACTGACGTTGCGGGGTCGTCAAGCAAGCTAACACTTTCCCCGGTCATCGGAGAAGAGGAGCCTCCTCAGCATTTCGGAAAGGTGGCTGATGTGGAAATTGAAAGGGAAGGTTTCGCCGGGCACAATGGCGATGATATCTTTGAGGAGTTAAGTGATTTGATGATAACCTCACAGGAGCTATTCAAAGATGACACTTCAAAAGCTATTTCTTCTGTTGTCGAGGCGACTTCTTCTTCTTTACAAAAAATTACAACGCCTGCTATACAAGTCGTCACCATTCCCACACCAAAGAGTGGTTTGTAGTCTGACGCGCGTAGTTTGCACGCCACACACACGTAGGATGCTTAGCACTTTCGTTCACTTGACTTCTCTTCTCTGAAATTTTTTAAGACTTGTTTCTTTTCATTTTCAGATTCTCCGATGGGGCGTAGTGGTTCCTATTATGAAGACTTCCAACGCTACGGAAGGCGTGATCAACATGATTATAGGCGCTATCTTCCCACCTATAGAGAAACTGATGAAGAGAGAGCTGCTCGAAAAGCTCGTGAGAGGCGAGACTATGAGGAACGACATGGGAGAAGGGATGAACGATATGACTCTTCTCACAGAGATGACGATTCCCACAAAAGAAAGTCCCATGACGACAAAGGGAAGTCACATCATTGAAGATCCAAGCAAGCGGGCCAAGCTTGGTGACGCGTCTGCAATTTCTGAAAAGCCCAATGCTCCTATTCCTCTTGACATCCCTGCCGGTTCTCCTGCTCTTGAGAAGACTGACATTCAGACAATTATCAACATGCCTCAGTATCAAGTAAAGGATGCTCCACCCACACTTCAAAACCGATTCCCCAATTGGTGTTTAAAGGGAGTGTGTTTCGACTTAGACTTGGTACCGATTGATAAGCAAGCTATGTTGAGAAACCTTGATGCTGTCAAACTCGATATCGAGAGTAGGGCTGTTATGGTAATGGTTACCGTTACCATTTCACAAATACCGTTACCGTACCATTTTTACTGGTAAGCGAAAATTGCTTACCGTTACCGTTACCAATAGGCTGGTATACCGAAGACTGGTATACCGATAATCTGGTAACCGTTACACTGGTAATGGTAAATTACCGTTTATCTAAAAAAAGTTCGTAACATAACACGTATTCACACCATAACGGTGCTTCATTATATAATTTATAGTGTTACTTAATAAAAGACGTAAATGAGAAAGAAGTGAAGTGTATTTAACATTATTTCACCTGGTTAATAAACTAAATTTAATCATTTTTTGGTTCTAAATGCCTATAGTAAAGTATGTTACATGAATATACATGTATTATAAATTGAATGGTAAAATTACCGTTACCGCTGGTATTGAAGAAATATTACCGATGATTTACCGTAGAAAATGGTAAATTTACCGTTACCATACCGATTAAACTGGTATACCGATTTCACTCGAAAATGGTAACCGATTGGCTGGTAATGGTATGGTAATGGTAAATTTACCGTTAGCATAACAGCCCTAATCGAGAGGATGTCTGGCTGGCAGAAACTTGTCGACGAGCTTCAAAGAGTTAACCGTATGAACCTCGAAGCCATGTTGACTATGGAGAATGACAAGTCGGAATGGGATAAAGTTTGTAAGCAGCATGATGCAGAAATGACAAGCATCGCTGATGATAACGCGAGACTTGAGTCTGAGGTTGAGAGACTTAAGAATGAGCTTGCCACTTCTTCCACTTCCTATACGCAAAAGGAGGAGATGCTCCAAAAGCAAGTTCGAGATGCCCATGCTGCTCAGCGAGCTGCTGAAGCGAAATTTGAGGCGGAGCAGCATGTTACTGAAAAGTATCGCAACGACGCCATTCAGTTACGGGACAAAATCAGCTCCCAAGATTTGGAAATCACAAAGTTGCAGTCTCGATTGTTAAAGATTGAAAAAGAGCGCGATGAGGCCATTGCTGGAAAAGAAGCAGTCGAGCAATCGCACGAGGCAACGAAGGCCAACATCAGCTCTACTTTATTTGATTTTTATGTTCATAGCGTCCTGGGGCATGGGAGTCTTTCTTTTTTGGGGCCAAAGTATGAAATTATTTTGGCCGAGGTGTGGGAAGTTATAGTCGACATGCTTGGAGGTGCTGGTTATGCCGAAACAGACCTTGAAGCAATTTATTTAGATGACAACGTCCGTGCTGCACTTGTTAAGGGAAAGGAGCAACTTGCCCAAGCGCGAGCCGCCGCGACGGGAGAGGAGCATTCCGGAAAAGAAATACCTCCTACTGCCCCTGCCCGTCCCTTGATTTCGGCTGAAATTGACATCATTGGCTCCAGCTCCCATTCTCCACCTTCCGCTAAAGTTGAAACCAAAATTGCAATTACAGAGGGCGGAGATGAAGGCCAGCACAACACCGAGGCGTGTGATTATGAGATTGAAGCTAGACAACCAACTTTACCAGGTAACTTCAACATTGAACTGAATCGGGCAGATTATTCGTTTGCTTCACCTGAGCTTGATGAATTTCTCGCTTATTACTTAAGTCCCGATGATCCAATATCTTGTCTTTTTTCTAGAGAATACTGATTTTAACTTCTTTTCTTCTATAGCGGAAATACCAAGAGCTGCGCAAACTTCTCCTCTTCCAGTTGTTCCTCCTTCTTCCCTTCAAGTCACTCCTGCTTCTCAGCCAGGGTCGCAGGAAGAGCAAATAGAAGCCCTTCGAGGCTTGGATGATCCACCTGCTTCGCAAGAGCAGAAGGCTGAGGAACTTGGAGAAGGTGAAAAGACTCCGGAGCAATCTCATGATGATGACACGAAGCTATCTGAGCTACTTACTCCAGGCAGTGAGTCTTCTTCAAAGAAGAAGGGGAAGCGCGTGATTACGAAGAAGAAGAAGAAACACACTTCTGCTAGTGAAGAAAATGTGGAAGAAGATCCGGCTACATCTCCTTCTCCTTCTTCTCCGACCCGTCCACGCTGGCTTCCGAAATTAGTCATCAAGCCAGGCAAAAGCTCTAAAGGTAGCAGGAAGGAGTAATGAGCGGGATCTCACGCTTCTCATTTTGCTTTTTTGCTTTTTGCATGTATCGACTGGAGATTGTGTGGATACCGGCCTCCGCTTGTTAAAACCTGAATATGTACAAAAATTTCATAGTATGGAATAAAATGGTTCTTTTTACTTGTACAATTTTTGTTAGTATATGTGTGAACATATTTATTCCTTGTTTTTGCACAAGTTTCTTTATTTACTTTATATGATATTGCAGTGAGCTCGTGGTATGATGTTTGAGCGTTGTTTTTATTAATATAGCTATATACCCCCATACCACGGCTTACTGCAATATTCTGAAAAAGACTTGTACTCTTATTTTAGAGAATAATTTTTCCGTTTTGAGGGAATATTATTCTGCTTTCAATAGAATACACTTTGTATCAGAGAAGTTTTTCTTTCTCTTTCTTTTTAAAGAACACTTCTATTTTCGGGGATGATATTTTTACTTGTTGAAAAATGGATTCCCCCACGCAGTGAAGCGAGCTTCTGAAGAATGTTTTGATCTGTTGGACGTGCCTCGTTAGAGGGCTTTGTTTAATATGCCTTTGAGAAGGGCTTTTTGGTTATGCCTTAGGAGAGGGCTCCTCCGAAGCAGTTTCTGCCTACGAAGAGGTCTTTGTTTGAGTGCCTCCGAAGAGGGCTTGCGCCTCCGAAGCAGTTTCTGCCTACGAAGAGGTCTTTGTTTGAGTGCCTCCGAAGAGGGCTTGCGCCTTCGAAGCAGTTTCTGCCTACGAAGAGGTCTTTATTAGAGTGCCTCCGAAGAGGGCTTGCGCCTCCGAAGCAATTTCTGCCTACGAAGAGGTCTTTGTTGCTTGTGTCCTTCCACCATCTGCCTCTTAGTGATTCCTCATATTACTTCAAGTACATGTCCCATTCTTTTGCAAGTTGTTTGCTTTTTGCCAGAGAAGTGTATTTTATCGTTGAATGAATCCACGGGGCAGACGCAAGCTACTTCACCGGATGTTCGTTTGCACAAACGATCGCGATTGGTTAGCAAGGGTCTGGAATCTTCTCGTCAAGAAGGTGCCCGCTTTGGTGGAACCACTAACTGTTTGAATAGCACTTCTTTTGTAGGAGTTGAATTTTGGAACTTTTGTGGCTTGGCATTTGTTTGTTGAGTGATTTGTAGGAATCGCTTGGCTTCATGATGTATTGAATGGGTAAGCTTCATTTTGATAGCCTGCAATATTAAATTGACATTTTAGCAATATTTTTAATATATTTGCATATCGAAATGAGACAGATATCTTATAGC
Source organism: Allium fistulosum (assembly GCA_030737815.1). Taxonomy (NCBI): domain Eukaryota; kingdom Viridiplantae; phylum Streptophyta; class Magnoliopsida; order Asparagales; family Amaryllidaceae; genus Allium; species Allium fistulosum. Next base: position 367,692,197 of record CM060907.1, read on the forward strand.
ATTAAAGAACACAAGACTTATAATTCTTCATTATTGATTCGCACTGATTTCTCAGTAGTTTTCAACACAAGAGTTATACATCCAACATTATTTTACAAATTTAAGCAATGCTTTTTAAGTAAAATATTGACGCAGTTATTGCTATTCCGGAATCTCGGGATTGAACTTCCATTTCCGCTGGATTCATTGTTTTGGATCCATATGCCAGACAGAATGAAAGGTGCCTAGTTGTAGTTTTGTGGGTAGTTAACAGCACTTTGATTAACTTCCGCCTGTTGGGTAAGGTCCCCCGTGACAACATTAATGACAAGCCTTTCAGATTCCTGCGCTGCAGCCTTGTGATCTGGGACGGATTGATGAGTAGGAAGTTGTTGCCCCTGAGTGGATGAGGTTGAGTCGATTCTGTTTTTCTTCACATATTGTTGCAGTTTATTCTGTTTCAGCAACTCTTCAATCATATTCTTTAACTGGCGACATTGGTTAGTGTCATGGCCAGGTTGATTGTGGAATCGACAGAATCTCCCATTATGCATTAAATTTTTCCCGAGTTTCATCTTAGGTGGTTCAGGGAACTCAACGGCATTTTTTGTCGCCAAGAAAATATTTTCCGGTGTATGAGTAAAATCTGAAGAATTGAAGTGGCGAGGTTTCTTCTCGTTTCTCTGCTTTCTTCCTTCGTCATTTTCCCTTTTCTGGTTTCCAGATTCTCTTTTGTTAGAAGCAACTTCATTATCCTTGACTTCGGCAACAACTACTTTCGCTGGCGTAGAAAGGCTTTCTAGGCGCATGAATTCGTCAGCTTTTTTATAAAACTTCTCAAGCGAATTGGGTTCTTTCATTTTTAACCATCTTCTGAATTCACTTGATTTGTCGATGGCTCGCATCAGGTAGGTCAGGATCATACGTGGCTCTGCATTATCCACTTCGGCCAAAGCTATATTGAAACGGTTCAAAAAAGATTTGATAGATTTTCCGGGAACTTGTTCAAGACTGGACAGTGACATTATATCCTTAGCTTTTGAAGCATACAACCTGAACTGATCTTTGAATTTTCGAGTTAAGTCGGAGAATTGATCTACGGACCGAACTGGTAGCTTCGTGAACCAAAGTAGAGCCACTCCTTCCAAGTACATTGGAAAGTATCGGCATTTAATCTCATCTGATGCTCTTGCACCGGTCATATGCCAGTCGTACTTATATAAGAAATGATTAGGGTCGCTTGTCCCATTATAAGCCGGGATAGTAGGAGGTACAAATTTCCTTGGAAATTCTGCTTTCAGGATCCTTTTAGTAAACAGCGTTTTGCTTGGAGCAAATCCCCAGTCATTCTCATTTTCATTCCTCTGCATGCTCTCTTTCATGATGCGGCGAACCATCCCTGATAAGTACTCCTCATTGTTTAGATGCATCACTGGGCAGACGTCAGCTATTTTTTCGGAAGTTTGCCTGGGCAAATGTTCGTGAAAAGTTGGTTGTGGCCTTGAACCTTCAGCTTGGGAAGGTGGCGCTTCTGCAGTGCCAGTTGCTCTTTGAGGAATATCTTTCTCTTGGGAATTATGGGCATCTTCGACAAAGGTTGTCTCGTTGTTTTCTAGTTGTCGATTTGCCCCGAGTAGAGCGTTTAATCTGTCCATCATCAAAGCGTTTTGAGCTTCAATTTGTTGGTATAATCCAGACACTGCATCGTCTAATTCAGCTCTTGTGACTCCGACGGTAGGAGTTGCTTGGTTTGTTGCTGGGGAAACGGAGGTCCCCTCATGAGCATTTCCAGATCTGGTAGATCTACTCTTTCTTTCAGGAGCCATGATTTCAGATAGACTTCTGGTCCTTAGAGAGATTCTTTCAACAAACTTTTGCGAAGCAATGGCGAAAATATTCCTGAGTTCAATTCTCAGTGAAAGCACCAAAAATGTTAACGCTAAAATTTGAACGCTAACACCCCGGTGAGTAGAGTAGTAATGTGAAAGCACCACCCGCTTTTGCGGGAACAAGAAATAAGCAGAAAAGTAGTAGAAAACAGTAAAAGACAACGATTTTATAGTGCTTCGGCTTAAGATCAAGCCTGCGTCCACTTTAAATTCCTTTATTGCTGATTTGGTTACAATTTGATACAATGCACTTCAAATACGATTCACTTTGATTACAAAACACTTCAGACTAGTAGCTCAAACTTCGATGTGGCGAGGCTCTTTGAATCCATGTCGGATATGCAAGATCTCTTTCGAAGCTTGTTGTAGTGTCTTCGGTGTTTGGAGTTCTTCAAGTGTCGGTTCCATTAAGAAAGTGGCAGAGTATCGGCGCTTTTGAGAATGATCCCCCAAAAAGTCCCCTCCAAGTTGGAGCTAATGCTGTATTTATAGGAGAATTCTGGACATGTGATAGATCGTGAACGACCTAAGATAAGTCGTAGGTCACCGGCGACCTAAGGAAGTATCGGCTCTGGCTGATTTATTAGTTTTGCACTAGATCATTCGAACGTAGTGACAAGTCATATGTCGTGAGCGGCTTAAGGCAGGTCGTAGGTCGCGTGCGACCTAGCAGGCGTGTTTTGTGGCTTAACAGTTTTGTATTTGTTCTGTCTGAATGAGTTGCGAAGTTATAGGTCGTGAGCGACCTAAGATAGGTCGTAGGTCGCTTTAGCCTTTAGGTCGTTATCTCTCTTTCTGGAGTTAGGTCGCTATAGACTTTAGGTCGCTTTAGCCTTTAGGTCGTTAGGGACTTTAGGTCGCTAGGTCATTAGTTCTTTTAGGTCGCTAGGTCGCTTTAGGATCTAGGTCGCTAGGTCGCTTGAGGATTTAGGTTGCTAGGTCGCTGCTCCCCATAGGTCGTTAGGTCGCTGCTCTCCTTCCGAAGTTAGGTCGCTTGCTTGCTTATCTTCTTAGGTCGCTAGGTAGTGATAGGTCGTTAGGTTGCTCCAAAAGAGGAGTTAACATACTCTCTCATAAGCAGTTCTTCATTTCTATATATTAGTAATAAGTCTTTAGTATTTCGTAAATACTAAAACACAGTAGTCTAGTGGTTTTCTTTAGGATTTGACTGGTATCGACTTAAGTTTCCTAAAGCAAAGGCAACATTTGGTCTTGTACATAACATAACGTATAATATGGATCCAATCGATGATGCATACAAAATCCTTTTCTTATGCTCTTTCTCACCATCAGTATGTGAAGCGTCCTTCGAAAGGACAATTCTCAGTTGCGTCGGAATATTTCCACTTGGAATTCTCCACTTTAAAACCTTTTTAGTACGGTGTCTATGTACAAGGACTGTGGCAATCCCAACAACATATTAGATTTATTTTTATAGATCCTAATGTCTAGTATATGGGTTGCTTCATCCAAATCCTTGATGGAGAAATTCTTGGACAACCAACCTTTTACCAATTGCAAAAACGGCACGTCATTGCCAATTAGGGTTAAATCGTCGCAATGGAGAATGATAAATACTATAGCACTGTCTCTTGCTCTTCTCGGTATACGCATGCTTCATCTATGTTTTGACAAAAGTCAAATTGTTTGATCATTTTATCAAAACATTTGTTCCAACTCTTTGAAGTTTGTTTAAGACGATAAATTAATCTTAATAGCTTACAAGCCCTTCCGATGCTTCCACTGACCTCGAAACCCTCGAGGTGAGACATGTATACGGTTTCTTCTAAATCATCATTTAGAAATGTCGTTTTAACGTCCATCTGCCATATTTTGTAATCATAGAAGACAACAATAATAAGTAATATCCGAATAGACTTTAACATGGCTACGAGCGAAAATATTTCGCTATAGTCAACACCTTGAATTTAACGGAAACCTTTTGCGGGTAGTCGCATTACATTTACATCTACATTTAGTTTCTTCTTAAAGATTCATTTGCAGCTAATTAGTTTTACTCAATTGGGTACATCCTCCAAAATCCATACTGTGTTTGTGTACATGAAATCCATATCGGATTTCATAGCTTCAAGCCACATGACAGAGTCTTTGCTCTTCAGTGTTTATTGGAAAGTGATGGGAGTGTCATCTTTTAGGACACAATCCTCTTTCTCACCGCGCACGAAAAATCCATAATATCCCTATGGTGCGAGATTTTCTGTTAGATATTCTAATAGGTTGTGTGTTTTCGTGTACGGGTGAATGTTCCATCTTTATGTGTTTAGTCTCTGTGTCAGTTTCTCGGATCTCATCTAAGTCTACAACTTCGTTGTTAATTTTTTTGATAGAAATTCTATTTTGTTCATTCATGTAGTAGAAAATATATCATGTAGAATCTTTGAGATATCCTATAAACTTACACAGCATTGATCTTGCCTCAAGCTTATTTATTGTGGCTGACGTTCTTAATATAGGTTGGATAACCCCACGCCTTCAAAACTTGAGGTGGAGTTTCTTCCCACACCATATCTCATATGGTATCTTGGGCACAGACTTAGATGACACCGGATTCATCATATGCGCTGCACATTCTAATGTATATCCTCGGTAGAAAAAAGATAAATCAAATCCCACTCATTATTGATCGAGCCATATCCAATAGGGTTCATTCCTTCTCTCCGCGACAATATTGTGTCGCGGAGTACACGGTGGCGTGACCTAAGAGATGATTCCTGTTATCTTTTAGGTATTGTTGGAGTTCATATCTGATCTACTCACATCCTTGATCAGATCGAAGTATTTTAGTCTTGTGGTTTGTTTGATTTTCAACTTCGTTTTTATACTCAATAAATTTTGCACAAATATCGAATTTATTCTTCATAAGATGTAAGTAACACAGTCTCGAAAAATCACTAATAAAGGTTATAAAAGGACGAGAAATTATCTATTCACTACAGGCATTGGACCACATACATCCGTATTTTTTTGATAACAAGAGTGATACTTCATTCAAGCAGAACACCCATTATGATGTCTCAGAGGTTCGAACCCATGACTTCTAGAACCTCTGTCTAAAGCATCATATCTCTAACACTTAAGCTAGAGGTCCTTGACATATACATCAGTTTATATGAGGCCCAAGAGTTATTAACTCTTTTGTTGCTCCACTAAATGGTATTCGGTTATTTTTCCTTTGAGATGTCAAAATTTTCATAATCAAAAGATGAGAAAAAACCATGGTTTGAGGTTTCGGTCGGAATAGCGAAATTCCGGCCACCTCGTCTCGGTTTCGGTCAACTCCGGAACGAAATCCTAGCAATGATCCGGTTTCGGTTGAGAAGAGAGAAAAAGTTTGAAAATTTCAAAAATTACAAGCATCTAGTTGAAGATATACCTGAATTCTCGTCGTCGACTTCAATCTTAGCATTGACTTCGAGCAAATCTAGCCGAAGGGGTTCAAATCTCATCGTCGACCATCTCCAGTCTCGTCGGACTTCATGTTCGTGGTCGACTGTTGTGATATTTCGTTCGTTTTCGTTTTTTTCTTGGTCTGTAGTAGAATCCATCGATGCTTTTTGGAGGCTAGGGTTTTGAATTAGGATACGGTGAGATTGGGTTGGGCATAGAGTAATTACTTTATGTTTAAGTTGGGTTGAGCTAACAATTAGTTTTCTATTTTAACTAAGTAATGATTAATTAGAACTGTAAAGTAGCTAGGGTTTAGTTTTTTGTTTATAATATTGTATGTTGTATTCTATTTTTTATAAACTATATTTTATATTTTATTTACAAAGGATTATTATTACATTTTCATTAACACGTCATTAGAAATCAAAACCGTGACTGAAATCGAAATCAAAACCGAAACTTCCGAAATTTCCGAAATCGCCCGAAACTAAGAAAATTTCAATTGACCAAAACCGAAACCGAGTTTTCGAACCTAGGAAAAAACCTTTATTTTTCAACTTGTGCATTCTCATACCACTAATATGACCTAGTCTACAGTGCCACAAATAACTATCTTTAACACTTAGTGCAAAAGAATTGTTGACATCAAATATATGTTTAAAATTTAAACATAAATGTCATTATCTAAAACGCCAGAGCAAATAAGTTTTCCATCAAACACGATGTTTATAACATCATTATCACAATGAAAACTATAACTGGTCTCAGCTAACCTGGAATAAAAATTATTTCACAAATAAAGTTTTGAACATAATTGCAATTGTTCAAAATAATAACATATCATCGAGGGAAATGTAAATGAAAGTATCTACCCAATCACATTGGATGCATCATCCATATTTTCCGTTAATCATTCATTACAATCATCAATTTCTTTCAAAGATATTGGATAATAGTGTCATGGATATTGTACCTTCTTTTTAGTGCTTTTGTATTTCACAAATACCAAATAATTTAGTTTAGCTTAAACTAGCATATTCCTTTGAGTTTGGATTGTGAAAGTGAAAAATGAAAATAATAATAATAATAATAAAATAACTATAAAATAACAAAATGGTGTGTGATGCAGCCCAGAATGGTGAAGAGATAGGTCGTGAACGACCTATCCAATTCTTGAGTCGTTCACAACCTAACGAGCCACAAGGTAAAGAATTCCGACCTAGTGAAGACCGCTTGCAAGAACAAACTAACGAAGTCTTAGGTCGCGAACGACCTAAGAAGACGATAAGTCGCGTACGACCTAACAGGGGGAAGAAGGATGTGAGAAAGAGCAGGTCAACGACCTATGACAAGTCGCCAAGCGAGTTAACAAATAACGACCTAAATTTGTTACGACCTAACCAGTCACGAGATAAGGGGATGCGACCTAACTTTATCTACAAGCTACGACCTAAAAGGTCACGACCTAAAAGGTCACGACCTAAAAGACTATGACCTATGCTAGGTCGCTCATATATGCGAGGAATATTAGGTCGCTCAGAAACTACGAACGAGCTACGACCTATACTAGGTTGCTCAACAATACCACTTCATGTCTTAGGTCGCTCGCGAGCTACCGAGCTTAGTCAACCAGTTAGGTCGCAAAGTCCATCTGCCGTAAAGGTTTTAGGTCGCCAACGACCTAACAAGAAGCCGCCTTATTTTAGGTCGCGTGAAGAAGTCCTGAAGCCCTGATCCTTAGGTCGCTGAAGACTAAGTCGGAGGTCGTCTCTTTTAGGTCGTAGACGACCTAAGGGCTGTATAATTTTGTGTTGTTTGTTGAGTCGTTCGGTTTTAGATCGTTTATCTGTTGTAGCTCGTGTGTGTTGTTTTAGGTCGTGTGAGTTGTATAGGTCGTATAATTGTGTTGTAACTGTTTTGTTTAGGTCGTCTACTTTTAAGTCGTAGGTCGTGATGTTTAGATCGTGGCCGACCTAGGTGTTGTACATATTTCAGTGTTGAGTTGTAACTTCTATAAATAGGCCGGTGGTGCCATTTGTAATAGTTTAGTTGATTTGAATAAAAACTTTTGTTTTGTTAGCTTTGTGCTTTCACCCAATTGGTAGTTGAGTGTAATCTCCTATCTCCACTTTCGGTTAATCGAGTGCGCTCGATTCAACGATTGCTGAAGCCGATTCGCGGTATCAAGTGGCTTGATCAACGCTTGAAGAATTGAAGATCTTCTTTCACGGTATAGTGCGCTATCAACGTGACGAAGATAACTAGAATTCGGTATATTCGGATCAACGAATTTGGGTCATTCAGTATTCTTCATTCCATCGATTGCTACTTTCACAGAATCATCATTTTGTTATTCCGCTGCTACACCAGTGTGCCTATTTTTTTGAGCCACACGCTATTTGCGCCATTTCGCTGTTCCTTTTCATGTGCGCCCGTTATACGGAAGAAAGGCGCAAACACCATGCAACTCCTTGCGTCATGGCGCGTGCCTTAGTGCGCCTTTCATAACCATGTTACAAGAGTGTGCCAACAAAACAAGTATATCCTACAAATGGTGGTGTGGATGGCAGAGCAGTGGCTTTAGAAACAACATTATTAAATTATTGTTGTTGCTTCGTTGTTGTTGTCATTGTTGGTACCGGAGTGTTCAAACTTGACACCATACTTTCCTATTTTATTTGTGTATCATTTCCTTGAGCAAATTATGAATGGAGAATATCAAACTGGAGCATCAAACATCATTCTTCAATTTTGTAGTTACAAATAAGGTCCACCCTATATTTATTTATCTATTCATTTAATTTTTAGTACAAAAAAATGCTTTAAAAAATATATAATTAACCCACACCAGAGTTCATTAAGGGATTAACGGACCAGCTGATTCTATCCCATTACTTTTCAGTAATCTCCTTGCAACTAGTGGGATCTTGAAAAAAAAAATTAATTTACAGATAATAATCTTCATCAGAACTTTCAGAATGTGCTGCATCATAGTTCAACTATCCCAATCCGTTGTTGTAAAAACTTATGATGATCACATTGTTAAATATCACATTAAATAGTAATTGCTGATATTACCGTGTGACAGGCAATTCAGTAAGTAGAAACCAGGTATTATATGTTAAAGGAGACGTAGCAAAAGATACTGAGATAACTGCACAGCCTACCACAAATATTGATCAGAAGAACAAGTCTAAAATGAGCCCATTAAGATGTTACGGAGTGGACCTTTCACCTGACAATTTGGCAGTTGCTATTGTATACTTTGTCCAAGGGGTATTAGGGCTTGCCAGACTTGCTGTGAGCTTCTATTTGAAAGATGATCTTCATCTTGATCCTGCTGAGGTAAGTCATTACACTCTTTATTTTATTGGGAGAAGACACATTTATATGAACATTAACTCTGAGAAAGTTTGCTTTTGCTCACGATGTTTCTTTGTATTTATTTTAATTTGAATCCACTGAACTTGTTAGTATTGTATCAATCTCATGGCAAATAATACATGAAAATAGTTTTGGGTTTGAAAAACAATTAATTTTTGAAGGTTGTATGAGTTAGAATTAAAAGAAACAGAGCAAAAATAACAAAGTTCAGAAGATGGAAGTGAAATGATTGTTTATAATGTATCCATTAAAATAATTTTCAAGCTTAAACCATAAGAAGACAGAAGAAACGATATTTAATGTCATAAAATTCACTTCATTTAGTTATTTCTAGTAATGTAAAATAGTGATAGAAACTAAAGTAGCGGTTTTTTTAATACTTATTTGAATATATTAATTGAATACTTACATAGTGGAGTAATGAATTATGTAATCGAATATAAAGTAGTGAAGTTTTATTATTTAGGCTACTTGTGCAAATGCAGTTGCAGAGACGGAAGAAATTAACTACGTTTCGCCAAAAAATGAGTTAAAATTAAGCCCATTCTTCCATGGAATCCTGGAGCTACCCTTATGTTTTTACCTTTCAAACATAATTTGTTTAACCAAAGGCACCAATTACTTCTTGGTATATTTTGGACGATGGCAAAATAATAATCATGATATTATTACTATTACTGTTACCATTATTATATTAATCCTTGATATTCTTGCATCAATTACTTTCACTTTCATGAAACCCTAGTTCTTCATATGTTTGTTGCCATCACTAAATCATTTTATCTTTTACAAAGATAAACCCAACTTGAAGTAACCTTTTCATTTGCAGGATTGATGGATTTTTTATTTTTGTTTTTTAGACTGCGGTCATATCTGGTCTTTCTTCCTTGCCATGGTTGATCAAGCCTCTTTATGGGTTTATCAGGTAAGCTTGGTCTCTTTTGTTTTTTATTCGTTGTTTTAATCTTGCTGGTGCAATTGCCTATCGGTTTAGAAAGCTTTTAAAAAGCAACATTTTTTGCGATTTTAATGCAAAAATCAGAAAGTCGGTTTTGATGCAAAACAACAAAGAACTTCTAATGTTTTTTAAACTTTTGAATGAAAATATTTTAACTAAACTACCAAAGTTTTAACAAATTGATTTTTTACTTATCGACTTTCTAAAATCCAAGGAATTTTTAATAAAAGCAAATAACACTTTTAGTTTTGATTGCCAAATATACCTTTAATCAAACTCATTGCAGTTTTGTATTACAGTGATTCGATTCCACTGTTTGGCTACCGAAGAAGGTCATATCTGATTCTTTCTGGGCTACTTGGATCACTTTCATGGTGCTTGATGGCCACTGTAGTTGATAGCCAATATAGTGCAGCTTTTTGCATACTTCTTGGTTCTTTGTCAGTAGCTTTCTCGGATGTCGTAATTCTCTTACCCTTGGGTTTCCTTCAGTTATAAGTTTACCAGCACTTTTTTCTTCCTTTTTGGTTGCCTTCTTGATTTTACTGTCTTCTTTTTGAGTTTTGAACTGCAAGAATTTTATTTGATATGATGTTAAAGAACCATTTATTATCACAAAACCAACTGACAGTTTAAGTATTTATTTGATAAATTCCTCATTTGGATTAGCTTTTTTTGTGATTTTTTCAATTTAACCCATCATGAGAGTCAAATGCATTGACTGGATGATGCAGAACAAGTGTGATGGTTAAATGCATGGATTTGGTCTGAAAGCCCTGATAAAATCAATTGGAAATGTGGAAATTAGTTTCTTTATGTTTTTGGGTAAATTCCGTCTATATCAATTTCTTAATGTGAGATTCTTCTCAACTGTTTTTGTGTTGCTGTATCAGTTCACTAAACTTCATTCACTCGAACTGTTCGTGCACACAGTTCGGTGTTGGCTAAGCTTGGGTGTCTTTTGGTTCCCTGTGTTTGGTTATGAATGAAAACTATTGTATTTATTGGCAAATAATGTGATAAACCATCAACTGATCTCGAAAGTTTCACAATCCATCAAATTGACACTAAATTTCATTTGTACTGTTTCCTCTGAAATTATTGTAAAATTATTGTAGGTTGTAGATTCTATGGTCGTTGAAAGGGCTCGTGGTGAGTCACAGAGCACATCTGGATCACTTCAATCTCTATGTTGGGGGTCTTCAGCCTTTGGAGGCATTGTGAGTGCATATTTCAGTGGTTCCTTAGTTGATGCTTATGGAGTACGGTTAGTCACTTTGACAAATCAATGATTTATGGATTACTTGTAATTTATTTTTGAAGTCCAACTATATTGCACTGAATCAAGAGATTTTAATCTGTTTCATCTAGCCCAAGGTCTACCTTGAGATCTTCTTTTTGACTTGGACGAGACAAAATTTTGAACATGATTTTTATCTTGTTTGATACTCGTCTCATCTGAGATATTAAGATTATGAATGGAAATGGCAGCACGAGATCATTTATCTGAAATCTGATATTTACAGCCTTGCATTGAGTAATATGTTGAATCGTTGATAGCTTACTTGCATTTTACCTCAAGTTTATATACTTGCAATTCAATTATTCAAAACTTCATTAATACTCCATTAGTATATTTCTTGTGATCTAATTGGCTAATGAATCTTTTGACTCTGGACCACCATAAGGCATCAATTTGCAAGTTTTGAAATGCTTTGGTGTTTAAACATGTTTAACTTAAGTGCAATGTCACTAAAACATAAAGTTATATCACATTGTATTTACTGGTGCATATTGCAGGTTTGTTTTCGGGCTAACTGCCTTTCTTCCGTTAATGACATCAGCAGTTGCTATTCTTGTGAAAGAACAACCAGAGTATTCTAATTCTACCAAAGGGAATAATAACTTATCGATTTCAAGTCCAGGCTTTATTGAGAGCTCTAGAGAACATGTCATGCAACTGTGGACAGCTGTTAAGCAACCTGAGATACTTTTGCCCACATTATTTATATTTCTCTGGCAAGCAACTCCACAGTCGGATTCAGCTATGTTTTTCTTCACGTGAGCTTCTTTGCTTCTTTTGTTATTTCTGTATATTTCAAAACCACGTCCTGCGCTCAGATTTAGGTTCTAAGGTCACGAGTTTGAATTTTGCGTAGTGCGATTCAAACATTGGACATATTTATACTTGTAGTTTGTATATACCACATAAGACGTGTGGTACCAGTAGGTTACCACAATCTATTAAGTACCCTTTTTTATATATATAAAAAAGCTTTTTGTTGGAGCCTTTAAGTATGAAATGACTGACAATTTTGCACACAGCTGTTTGAAACTCCAAGGCTGCCTTCATAGACACTTCTGCCACACCAGTAGCCACGTTTGTTGTGTTTTACGCCAGACATAAGGTTATGTAAGCGCAGATGTAATCTTAAATTTGCATTGGCATCCCATGTGTTCGAACGTTGCGAAATGAATGGTCCACCTCAAATTTAGCTCTTAGGTTTGAGGCAAGAACTGCGAGTCAGACATAAGGCTCCATTTCCAGCCTTACGTCAAACTTTACATCCAAACAGTTCACCCAACTTCGAATGCCAAGTTCAGCAAACTTCAGTTCGCTCAACTTTGTTCTCAATGCACCCTTATACAGGCACCTTTATTCATTGATAATTCAATGTATTGACCTGTTTATTGATAATTGTTTATTACATCTTTGCATATTTGTAATGTATCTATTAAGAGGCAGATTTCCTTAGCATAGAAGGCAAATAAGTGGATGATTAAACACATCGTTCTACTTAACTCTTCTACAAAAGGCAAATAAGAGTTATCAAATACCTTCTTGGCGCAGTGTACTGCATAAGAGATATATAAAGTAGCGTTTTTATATACCTACATATGTTGCAGTACGAACAAACTTCACTTCACTCCAGAGTTCTTGGGACGTGTAAAGCTTGTTACTTCTGTTGCATCTTTGGTTGGTGTAGGAGTCTACAACACCTTTCTTAAGGCTGTTCCGCTTAGGAAAATATTTTTCTTCTCAACAATCTTGGGCTCAGCCTTGGGAATGACACAGGTTTGTACCATGCAATTATTTCCCTGTAGATATTAGTAATCAGTAACCAGTTTCCCATAATGTGTGTATGAATGCATAAACATCATTCTCAGGTTGTTCTTGCAACTGGGTTAAACAGACAATTTGGTATAAGTGATGAGTGGTTTGCAATTGGGGACTCTTTAATTATAACTGTCCTGGGCCAGGTGATTTTTAGCTTCTTATACACACACACACACACACACACACACACACACACACACACATATATATATATATATATACACACACACACACATATATACACACACACATATATACATACATATATATATATACATACATACATACATATATATATATATATAGACAAACACACACACACCCTTTTTATATAACTACTATATTCCTCATGCACCTAACAGACTATAAAAAAAAATACTACAACACTCTTTCTTTGACTTGAATGTGCTGCTTAAATTTACCTTAGAGGCCAAAAACATAGTTAAGAATTGATAATTATGTTAAAATTTGGCATTAGAAATACTCATCGTTTGAATGTTTAATTTTGAGTTAAAAGTACACTCCTCTCCAGTTGAAGAAGATGAAATGGTTTATTTGAAGGACTTCAGTAGCTTTTGGGTGATGCAGTTAGCAATCTACGCCCTATATCAGTTTGTGTCATTGTTCATAGTAATAGTGTAAGGAAGCAACAGCAAGTTGTTTTAGCTAGAAGGGTGTTACATGAACCTTAAGCACAACTATCAATTGACCCAAGTTTCTAATTTATATTGCTTATCAACTAAATGAAGTTTCTGAATTGTCTTGGTACTTCAAATTGTTTTATATGTAACATTTACTATATCCTGTTTCATATTTAACTATTCATTGTCTAAATATACTGTAAATTTTGGCACAAAATCAACTTTACTCATGGCAAACGTGTTAACAAAGCTGCAAAAATGCTCCTGAAATTAACTTGAATATAAATGTGGCAATATCATACATCAACTTTGTTATTCTCATAGTACACAGTTAGTCCTCTTTCACATATCCATGCAATAAACTCACAAATTTAAATTATTTACAGGCTTCTTTTATGCCTGTTTTGGTATTAGCTGCAAGGCTATGCCCTTCTGGCATGGAAGCAACTTTATTTGCTACCCTAATGTCCATCTCAAATGGAGGAAGTGTAACTGGTGGCCTACTCGGAGCTGCACTGACCCAATTTTTTGGTGTAACAAAAAATACTTTCGATAATCTCCCTCTACTTATTGTTATTTGCAACCTCAGTTCTTTGCTTCCTTTGCCACTCCTTGGGTTACTTCCCAAGGAGAGCCCACCAGATTCGAAGAGCATCGATGTTGAACAAACAAAGTTAAGTTAATGATGTCCCTATACTTGGATGGAACTTAACAAGCAAAACAGAAAAAGTATATGATTAGAACAAGTATCTCCATGGTAGAATGCAATGAGCAATTTTTGCATTGAGTCTACGAATTGGTACACATGTAACCCTTCATATTATAGTGAATTTTGATTAGAGTTTTACTCATTCGTGTAGATATATTGTAGATTTTCACTCATATCATAACAAACTCATGCTTTTTTAGTTAGAAAAGATGAAGTTGTTGATATATTCTTCGAGTCTTAAATTTCGAGTTTGTACATCATTTACCTCTGATATGGATGCCCTTAATAATATTATTATTATTTTATTACCTAATGTTCGGGGTGTCTTCTCTAGACATATATAATCATCCATGGAAAAAGAAAATAGTGATAAGAAAAGGAAGTGGGATCCATGTATAACTTAAATATCAAATTTTCTATGAACCCCATGATAATATGGGATGAGGACACACCCAAAGCCATGTTTTCGAGTTGCATTTTGCAATCATATTTGATTTTCGAAGTGCAACAACCTTTGCATTCCGCCAATGTGTACGAAAGGGCACATGAAATTCTTTATTACATAAATTCAAAACAAACGTGTTTTTCTCGTACTACACTTGATGGAATTTAAGAGGTTATGTCAAACTTTGATAAAGATGTCCGTATAAAAGTGTTGCTCGTGGTATACTGAATTTTCTAATTATGTAATGAACTGACCTTTCTGCTTATAGCTGGCATACTGCCATACCAACCAATACTGAATTTTCTTAATATGCAAATATGCAATTTACAACATGCTTGATTGAAAAATAAATAAATTGTTATTGTTATATTTGTGATGCTGAAGTCCGTGATAAGTGTAGGTTAGCAGACCAATTATTGAAATACCTGTACATTCACTTCGGTAGATTCTGGCAGTTGCTATTGTTGGCAACTGCCACTGATATCTTGATAGATATGGTTGAAAATTTTCTTTTGGGTTGATCCTTAGCATTTAGAAGATTTTTCTTGCCTGAATTACCATAGAACTTTAGTAAGTTATTTTTCTATACTTTATTCAACTAGAGAGTTCATTTAATATTTTAGATGTTAGAACTCATGACCTCTAAGATCTCAGCTTACATCGTATACCACTTGAGCCAGTGGTCCTTGACAGTTTGCTAAATTAATTTAAAAAACAAAATTTTGATACAAAAGGCTTTATCGAAGTTTTGGTGCGATAGACCTTAATCTTTGACATGTTCGATCTACTGTTTTTGTCAAATGTGTTAATTCAGCATGTAGTACATATGTCAAATAGACAAGAGGACTGTATCAATTGATAAAGTTTTCTGTATGAGAGTTTAACTCTTAAGTTATTCTCCAAGTATAGTTAGTGAGATTCATGAATCATATGATTGACTTAAATTATTTACAGATAATTAACATATGTATTAAACTTAGTGGTTTTATATCATGGAGTTTGAATCCTCATATGGTTGATGTTCGGTTCCATTCTCCAGTGACATAATATCTTGTTTAAACGTGGAGAGATGTAATGAATAATACCTAGCTACAAACACTCCTGCCTTCCTCGATGTAGACATGCAACTGAAACAGTGTATGGTAATTGGATTAAATCTTGAAGAAACTTCCCATATGGGCCATATCATATTTCTTGTACTACTCAATTTATTATTGCTAGATGAGATATGAATAATTTAACATGATTCTATTACCTGTCTTGTTATATTATTGCTATTGCTGAACTCTGATTATTTAATGATGATCAGGGTCTGGTACTATATGTCTTGTACAACACAAGCTTGGAGTAAATTAAGCTGCATCTCATGCTATTAATTCACCATGATACTATATGTCTTGTACAACACAAGCTTGGAGTAAATTAAGCTGCATCTCATGCTTTTAATTCACCATTAACCAATCAACCAATCTGCAGCTTTAAATTTTGAAGAAACCAAGCTCAATTTCTTTATATGTACTTTGCACTTAATTCCTACAATTAAGCTGTAACTACATACATAGATATAAAATTCTTTCAGTTTTATTATTACTAGCACACCGGTGCACATGATACTAATAGAAGATCTGGTTATTATTTGTATAGTGGTTTAGTTATTATTAATAGAGGTAGAGGTTAAAATTGCAGAGGTTTTCGTTTTCTGCTATTAAAACAAAAGGCTTTGGTTATTAACACTTATATTAGGGTTGTGCATTTGTAGATATGATCTTACTATAATAGAGTTAATAAGCAGCTAGGGAGAAGTGTTTAACTTCCTTCCACTTAGATGGTTTTAAAGTGAGTGAATTTAATCTGCTCACAAATTCAATGTCTCTATGAGCTTAAGCGATCACAACCACTGATCGGTCAATTAATTAATTTCAAGTATTTCTCCGATTGAAGCGAACTGTTGAACGAGGAGGATTTGCAATTTGAAGACAGAGAAGCTTATCTTTGTCTTAGAGAAATCATTATAAAATGAGTGAATATTTAGGATAAGTATATAAAGAGATTATCATAATTACTCGAACTCATAATAATAATAATCTTTTTAACTTTTTATCCAATTCCAGATGGTTATAATTGGATATGTGAATTCTCATTGTTCATAAGTTTCTATCTTGAATAATTGCTTTAGTTAAATTTTATTTTATAATTATTTTTAATATTTTTTTCCATTATAATTTAAGTTTATCTTTTCATCTGTTCCTTTTGTATAAATACAATTTCTTCCTCTTTCAAGTGGTGGCATTATATCTTCTTTCTATGTGTACATACCAAGGTTTATTTTAAATTTTTTAATAATTTAATAGTTTTATGTTCTACTTGGTTCAAATTTTGTTTTTTTTTTCCTCTCTAATAATTCCAAATATCTTTTTTAACATTTTCATTTCTTCATTAATTTAGTTATTTTTTAAAGGCACTATCTTGCTCCATATAATATAATTGATATAGCACTGTTGGTTGCAATCACTCAAACAACTATTGATGGAAATATATTGCTATGCTATATCATTAGGATTAACTAATCGAATAGGTTAGGAAATTGTGATGGGTTGGGAATATGTGATTTCAAGTGGAGTTAGTTCAGTTGGCAAATTTGGTAGAACAAAAGCATGTGATTGCATGTGGCTGGAAATGCATATAAAAATGGGTGTACATATTGTATATCTATTCATCATTTTCCATGATGATGTGGACTAAACCCAAACAACACCCATGTGCCAAATCATTGAGATATGAAAAATTAATGTAGATATAAACCATCATCATATCATTTGTGATCACAAGATACACACACTGGAAGCATTAATTTATCAACTATAAAATCATAGAATATCCTAAACCATATATTATACCATTGGTCTACACAACATATACATACATATAATTTCTACTTTGATTTTTTATGTTGGTGTAATCAAGGAGTAAAAACATGTCATTTATAGTTGATATTTAGATAATTTTCTTGTCTTATGCACTTAAAGTGCTAAAGTTGGAATTCATATCCAAGTCCAGTTCACTTTCACATTGTCATTTTCTTTTTAGCATAGCATGATAATTAGACAGTGAGGGAGGGGGAGATACTGAATAGGGACCAAATAAGTGAGCCCCAAAATATAAGCACACAAGTGTACATGTCTTGTGTGTAACACAATGACCATCATTCAGAAGCAAATAAAGAAGATCATGTGCTTGGTTCATACTTTATACATATGTTCTTCCTTCACTTGAAACAACACTAGACATTTATGTGTCCACTTGACTGGATTTTGCTTTGAGTTATCTCTTTATGGTAATGCACTGTTCAAATGCTAGCAGGCAGCTAGTTTTCCTATTACTTATTTCGCGGGACAGTTTGCTCAATAAATGGAAGAAAAAAAAAACCTTATTGTATTAAAATTTTGATAAATTGTGCCATGTGTATGCAACATAACAAAACTTGTGGAAATTAGAAACACAATTTCTCTTTTTAAAACTTATTTGTTTTACATTTCTTTCGTTTGTAAACTATTTTATACATTCCTCTTTTTAAATTTTTGTTTTCATTCTTTTTACTGCAAATTTTGAGAGAGGCCGCCAAGACGTGTATTGCATGCAGTTATGAGTTATGGAAAATAATAATATGAACATATGTTAAAATTAGTAAAATTATCTAGATACCATATTGAATTACACGAAGTTTTTATAATCATAAGAAAATTTCCCACAAAACTTTGACATGAAGTATCAAACTTTGCTGATATTATGTTTTTATATTAAGGATTTTTTTTTTGATTTGGACCACTTTTGCAAACTTATTAGACAAATAGGTCGGTTTCAAAATTAATTACGAGTATATGCCACTTTCGGCCAGCGCCACGTTGATCAAAATTGTACAGACGACATTTCAAATGCCGTCTGTATTTTTTTTTTACTTTTATATCGGCTCCATTTGAAATTAAGCTAATGTAAAAGTTAAAAAAAAAAAGTAAAAAGTGTCAAGCGGCATTTCAAATGCTGCCTGTAATATATATATATTTTTTTTAACATTTACATTGGCTTTATTTGAAGTCTACATACGACATTTCAAAAAAAGTATAGACGGCATTTGAAATGTTGTTTGTATACTTTTGGCCAACGTCACATTGAGCTGGCCAAAAGTGGTCTATATTAGTTTTGAAACTGCCTTGTTTGCCTAATAAGTTTGCGAAAGTTTCTTATTCTAAAGTAGTTATTATTGGAAACCGTGAAGAGGCAAATGATTGATCCTACTAAAAAAGAGAAGGTTAATTTATTTTAAATGCAATTTTACTGCTTTTTAGTACTGCGCATAAGCTAGTTCTACTTGATTGCTATGAATTTATAATTATATATGATGCTGGTGGCTTATCTACCTAAATTATTGTGCTTGATTGGGTTGGATTAATTATTGCTTCAACCCAGAGTATTTACTGTTCAATCTCTTTAACCTTTTTGTGGCTTAACTTTTATGTATATGTCAAATGTGAGCAGATGATAATTAGTTATTCTCTACAGTATTAATATGTAAATTAGAACTGCTTTTCTGCTAAGTTTATTACCATAATTATAATTATTTTCTTTTTAAAAAGATGTACGTATGGATGAATCAGTGAAATTTAAATTTAATATGCTAAATTTCAGTGTAAAAACAATGAATAAATACATGAAATTCCAAAACCACCTGGAGTGAGTAGATGCATGCATTTTACTGGAGGATTGACTCTGAATCCCATCTACTTCTGGACTTGTATTAAAATAAAACGCCCTATGATTATGGACATCAAATTTCAATATCATAAATGACACTGCTCCATTCATGATTGGCCAGCTAACAGAAAATTGTTTAACAAACAAAGCATAATCAACTACCAAATGAAACAATTGACAAAGCCGGTCAGTGCTAACATAATTCATACCTACTAAGTTTTTTATTGCATGAAATCATAGGTTTTTCTATTCAATAAATGTTCTGATATTGTTTAAAACTTACGTTTTGCTAATTTTTCCACTATTTCATAACAATGAACATATATGTTATTGCTAGCAACAAGTAATATACACTCATTTTTTGTGACATGTTAATACAAAGTACTTCATATTAGAGGCCATAAAGAATCATATTCCATATGAAATTCATACATCACAATGTTTAGTCTTTGTGCATTAACCAATGCATCTAATGATATTAATTGCTTGTTGTTTTCTTTCTTGACAATATAAAACTTGTTTACATTATCAGGTACTACAAATAATAGGTACATAGGTTGTATACAAAATTTGTCTCATATCATACCCATGATACAAGGAACAAACTATGGCTAATTATTGATGTTGTTAGCATTTGCTAATTATTGATGGTCACTGAATGCAAGTATATTTTTCTAGCCGCATTTAGGAAACTGTGGGTATTTTTGTTTTATCTGAAATCTTAAACAGTGGTTTCATTAAATTTGAGATGATTCAGTACTTTTACGTTACATTCAAGATGCTTTAAAATTTTACTGCGGTACATATTATGAACAACCGAACTGTTTTACTCATTTTGCATTGTTTACCATATAGTAAATAAATGTCAAATATATTCAAATTTGTAACCCGTGTAAAATTTGTACTGATATTTACACAGATAATCTCAGAGAATAATAGCGCTGTCACCCCCAAATATTTAAAACAACCAAATATGTTAAATTTTGTGAAGAAAAAAATTCACTTTTGAAATAAATATAGATCACTTTCAAGCATGTGACTTTTCCAAGTGAAATTAGTATATACCACTTATTTCGAAGTTTAATACGTCCAAAAAACATTCTTAAAAACATGTTGCATGCTTATTTTTATTTTCGATAAAAAAAATTTTAGAATTAATTTTGAAAATTTTAAAAAAATAATTTGAAATATTTGCGGTTTTTGTTCCATGCTGAAACTAAAACATATGTGTTTTTTAATATTTGTTTTTAGAAGCTGTGGCTATGTATTTACAAATAAGGCTTAACGAGCGTTGACATGGCCAAAATGTGTTTATTTTTATAATATATTTCAAATAAAACTAAATGTGTAATATGTTTTGGATAGTGGTATAAATTGAGTTAAAAAAAAGAAAATAATAATAAAAGAAAAACCATGTTTAAAATAATGAGCCCTCTCCCAATAAATACACAAACATCCTAACCATATAAATCATCACTGCCAGCACTCAACCCCCATTCACAAAACTCAACCAAATATAAAAAAAAAAAAAAAGAAGAAGAAGACGACATCAAAAATACAGGAACAAAAATGGAAATAGAAACAGTAAAATGCGAGTGCTGTGGAATAAAAGAAGAGTGCACAGAAGAGTACATATCAAACGTGAAGTCCAAATTCAAAGGCAAATGGCTCTGCGGCCTCTGCGCCGAGGCGGTCACCGACTCTATTCAGAGGGGCATCAGGTGTCAATTGGACGAAGCCGTAGGGGCACATAAGTCCTTTTGCAGGAACTTCAGGTCGAATCCGGCCGTACATGTGGCGGATGGGATGAAGCAGATGCTCCGGAGGCGGTCCGGGGTCGTTGATATGTCTGATGCTGCTAAGAAGTTTGGGAGGTCTGTCAGTGCCTTAAAATGAAAACAAAAGGCAGTAATGAAAGTTGAGCTATTTTGAGCCAGAAGCTACTTTCTGGTTTTGATTATAAGTTTTCTAATTAGAAAGATGGTTTAATTGACTGTCTAAATTAGGAGTTTTGGAATGTTGATTCATTGATTAATGAAATTGTTCAAGGCTCCTTGTTGAAATTTATTTAACTTGTATTTTATGGAATAAATGTTCTAATTTTTTTTTCTTGGATCTTAATGATTTATTTTTTATTGAGCTTTGCAACATATAACACTCAATCATTATTATTCATATATCTTCAGAAATAATGCTAAATGTATTTTTTTACATGTATATCGAAAATCAAACCGACGACTTTTAGTCTCGTAGTCTGAACTACCAATCATCTAGTCCTGTTGGCATTTAGATTATTATTTATGACAAAGTAGTATTACTTTGCTAGATGTTTGTTTTGCCACTTTGGTTAATTGAAAAAGGCATGATTTTGATTTAAATAATTTCATGTTCTTTCAACAGAATAAAGGAGATTTCCACTATGATGTCGTAAATAAAGATGAATACTAAACTATTTTGTCTACCACATATATGTTTTGTGGTAGACATAATGAATGAGCTATTCTCGTACTTGAAGTCATTATCAGTGGCCTGGATTTAATCCGAGTAACTTAAAATTGGAACCGGAGCTCAGTTACTATCCGAGAAGCCGTTGGGTATTTCAAACCAATTATCAAAACCCGAATTGTTCGACTTTTTAAGTCTACTGGGTTCACCTCAAGATGCTGATGCGAAAACCATTATTCAACTTGTAACTTTTTGAAAATAACATGGAAACAAAATTGGAAGCTTCTCGAAAACACTCCCTGTAAGTTTCAGAGTACACGACTTGTTTGCACATAAAAGTGCTTAAAAAGCTCTACATAAAAACACACATTTATCAATATCAATACAAGCCGGATGATAACATTTCTTTGAAAAACAATGGTAAGAAAAACTTATAGAATTGGGTCAAAACTGCGAGATCAAAGTCTAGAGTTTGAATCAATTATCGGAAAGACCCATGTTTTCCTAAACTTTACAAGCATGATTCTTAGGACAATTTTTTTTAATGTACTTTTTTAATTTTTAACAAGATGAGTGCTACAAATCATATCATGTAGAATTATAATTACATACATATAGATTACGTCAAAAGCAAACTCGATAAACATCTAACATTTTCATTATAATACTCACTGATCATTGACGTTCACAAATAACCGATATACATAACACACAATATTCCAATCTTTTTATTTTGAAAACTTAAAATTTTCAATGCATTGCAGAATAGAGGAATGTAAAAAAAAAAACATAGAAGAAAGTCATATTTGTTCAACTTCGAGCTCTCTTAAAACAATCCATTCCCTGCACAAACACACATTTATGCAATCAAAATAAATTCAATTTGTATATAGTTAGTGCAATCAAAATAAATCTCAAGTGAAAGAAAACTCACTTAGCTCATCCAAGTTGATATTGGAAGCACTGCACCCTGACTTGATTAGTCGAACTTTGCCTACAATCAGCACTATTAGTAATAGTAAGAAATAAAAGTACTCTAATAAATAAATTAAAATTTTGATACATTGTAGTGGTAAAATATAAAATAAGTTATAAGCAAGTATTTGGTGTCTATGACAACTTCCGAGCAACTTATGAGTTCTTCTTATAAGTTGTTACTACAAATAAGGAGTATGGTTAAGCTACTTATAGTTCCCAAACACGCTCTAAGACCTGAAAGTGGAATGATATAGGTGCCCTGCATTTTGGCATTCTTGAAGTACAAATAAGTCCAGATAACAGAGTATAAATATAATGTTTTGCTAAAGGCACCAAATTTCCCTTTTTCTAACACCAAAGAAAAGAAAAAAAACGTAAGAAAATTTGTGTGTTTTCTAATATCAAAATTATTTCATCTGGCAATCAACCACCGCGTAAAGTCGTTTTGCTCGGCGAATAACCACCGACCGATATCGTTTTCCACGATCATCAACCATCGAACTACTGTTGTTCGGTGGTTGATCGCCATGGAAAATGGTGTTGGTCGACGGTTGTTCGCCATGCAAAGAAAATCAAAACTGATGTCTTTGGCAGCCCCTTAAAAGGTCTGGTATTAAAAAGAATATATGTAAAAATTTATGGTATTTTTTAGCAATGGTATTAGAAAGAGGAAAATGAAGTGCCCTTAACAACACACTAAATATACGAGTATATCATGTTTTTCATCAAACAAAATTAGATGAGTGCCTATAGAAATTTAGATTGCGGTTGGTTTGGCCTTTTTAGTTTTTGTTTTCGTCCATACAAAAATACGCACGACGCATGTATATTATGGAAGCCAACCAATTTAGAAAACTAAATTAGCATATAAAATGTAAAACAAATTTTCTTTTATTTTCCGTGTTTTGGAAATTAACAATAGCACAAGAAACAACTCATTCTTTCGTCGTCCTTCCATCACCTCCATTGTTCCTTCTATCCCCTCCATTTTCCTTCTATCCCCTCCGTCGTCTATTTACCCTTCTCATACTTTGTAATTAAAACGGAAAACACAGAATTCAAACAAACAGGCCCTTAGGGGTTGGGTCTACCTTATTATGGTTGAAGAAATATAATGTGGTCCTTAACTCATCTCTCTTTGTGATCATAAACTATTACAAACAGTATGCCTAACTTAAAGATCAAGACAAACTTGGATGTACCTTCTATAGTTCCACACCCATGTTACACAAATATCCTAAAAGATGTTATCTACAAAGAATATGCTAAAATACATTGCACCATTAATCTCATTGTCAAGCTTTCGATCCATTTATGGTCTAAAAATGAGATTTTGTTTGCCCACTAAGATAATAGCATCCTTTCATAGTTTTTTATGATACGAGAAGTTTAAAATGTATACAAGTTTCACACAAAATAATTGAAAAGATTCACATACCATCACGTCGCACAGTTATCTCCGGTATGTTTTTGATCTGGCCACTGATAGTGTCATTGTATACTCTAGTCTCTATATCCCCTTCAACAAAAACAGCAGAACTACCCAAAATATGACAAAGCTTAAAGGATGATTTTATTATTATTTACACCATAGCAAAAGAAAATGTGAAAAGTATTGATGGGAGCTTACTCTTTCATTAGTTGCTGAACAGAATATGCACCTAGCTCCTCATTATGTACAGTTATTCTATGCCATTGGGCTGGTTTAGGCAAATGTGCATTTCCAACTATTCTTTGATCGAACATGCCACCGGTTCCTACTGTAAATATTGTGATTGTTTTACCGTTTCTCAGTATTTTCTGGATAGGTGGTTGACCAACTTTTCCACAAATAATTGCCTGTTTTGGAATAAGCATTATACTGTCTTATAATGAAGACCTATAACTTAATCAAAATACAAACATTTATTCTCAGCTATTAATATTTATACCTAATGAATACCAATATAAGAGCCCTTTTGATAACAACTTATTTTGAAACTTTTAAAAGGAGTATTGAATAATAACTCCTAAGCAATTTTAAATAGTAATTTATAAGTAGAAGTATTTGGATGCAAGTTAACTTCTAACTAGAAATATTTGATTAAAACGACTTATGAAATTGCTTCATAAGGCATAAGCAACAAATAGTTGCTTCTTCATTTTCTACTTATCAGCTATTTTTGTAAGCTACTTATAAAAGGTTCTCAAACACCAACATTGAAATAAGTCAGTTGTAAGTAGTTTTGACTACTTATAAGGAGTTGTCACACATGCTCTAAGCCATATTGCTTGACAGTTGATGGTAAAATTTCTCCACATTTACTATTTAATATTTTCAGCAAACTGCTTGCGTTTGTTTTGAGTAAGAAGTCTGATTGCTGAATGCATATTGATTTTTAATTGTGTTTCTTTACAATTAGACGTGCTTATTGAATATTTTCACGATGTAACACACACAATAAAAGCGCTTTCTGTTTAATAGTTATAGGACAATCATTTCAATAAGTGTCTGATGGCATAAAGCACTAAGTAAAAAAACAAAGAGAAAGGATTTTATACATATTTCAGGTTGCTAATATCATGGTGTGTAAAAAGGAAAACATAATAAACTGAAATACAAGGGTATTCGGGTGAAACAAATATACCCTGTGTACACCTCTAAAACCCCAACCCTTTTGTGGATCTACGCCTTGTGGTTCTAGTTCTTTTCTATCATCAATGAAATCATCATCATTTATTTCACTTTTATCTTCTATTCCATCAAATGCATTAGTGCTATGCCACAACTGAGTCATCCTGTAAAATTCTATGCAAAATATGTCAATCAGTATAATATAAAATCAACATCCATAATTATAGTTTTACAAAATATACAATGCACAAGCAATAAAGACTGTTACCAAGTGAATTTCGAGGTTGCAATGTGATTCCTCTCACACACTTTAGAACTCCTGTTTTCAAAGTATTCATATTGCACTGCAGAGTAATAGTTAAACACTTTTAAAGTACCAAGAAGCTGGCAATGTAAAATAATCGCTTATATTAGATAAGTTTACAAGATATACATTTCAACTTTAAGGAAATTCATAACTCAAAGATATATCACAAGCCTGGAACAATAAAGCAATGGTTTAGAACTAGTAAACATAGATGTGGAGGTTAGGGCTAACTAAATACACAAACTAATATCTATTTGGAAGTTATGATCAGAACAAAATTAGCAAAGGAACGTATCTTGAAAATGTATTCTTGATCGCATTTTATCAAATACCTTGCAGTCGCCATGAAATGGTTGGATGAGCAGTATTTTGATTTCGTGTAAATAACTGTATCAGTTTATCAATGCTATCAAAATAATAATCACACTTCAAATAACGAACTAAGTTTTCACAATTTCAGTTGAACAAGTTAGCATGAAAATAAAAATACAACCTAGTAAGTTGGTTACGAGTTGAAATTAAGCAGAAGAACGGTACCTTAATTTTGTCAGCGGAAAACAAGAATCGAAATCTAATGGGAGAAAATCTAGCTTTATCCAAATCGATCGTATTCCAAAGCTAAATTTGTGACTGAAAAAGGAAAATGAATGTGTTTGAGGGGGAGAAATTGTTGGGACGAATGTAGTGATTTTGTTAGGGTTTAAGAAAGAGAAAAAAAAAGCTAGCTCTGTTTGCACTCCGAAATTTGCCTTGCACACCCTCTTTAGTTAAAAGAAAAACTACTCACCCCGCTATTTTCTTTTAACCTCCCAGTTTATTCCATAAATAACCCTGTTATTTTCAATTTCTAACGTCAGTTTTTAAAATAAAAATCACGTTCGGACTGAACTTTGTTTTATATAAAACCTCACTTGGAACGAGCAATGTTCCGTATGAAACCTTGTTCGGACCGAGCAAGGATTTGCAAGAAACCTCGCTCGGAACGAGCGGCGTTTTGTATGAAACCACGCTTGAATCAAGCTAGGTTTTTAAAAAAACACGTACACTTCAATGGAGCGTAGTTTGTTAGGTTACCTCACTCACTTCAAGTTTGGTTTGTTAGGTTTCCTCACTCGCTACATACTTGGTTTTTTGTGATTCCTCACTCGCTTGAAGCTTGGTTTTTTGTATTTCCCCACTCACTTGAAGCTTGGTTTCTTATATTTCCTCGCTTGCTCTGAACTTGGTTTTTTAAAGACCCAACTTTTTGTTATTTTTATGATATACAGTTACAGGGTTGAGGGTAATTTTGTCAATTTTTGTTTTAATTTACAAGGGGGTGAAAAGCAAAACAAGTGGTGGTAATAGATGCTCCCAAAAAAAAAATAGAGGCTTAGTCCAATTTTACTTGTTTGGTACCGTTTTCATCGAGAAAAAAACTAAAAATTAGATTGTATTGGTTGGGCATGCTCTTTTACCGTCAAGCCGGTTAAAATTAACTGCGATTAATCGGTTTATTCAACGGTTAATCATTAGCTGGTTAACCGTTTATATTAACTGATTAACCGGTTAACTGATCAAAATGAAACAAATATACAAGATAATGACCACGGTTTTAGACTTAAAATAAAGCTAACACACAGTTCAAACTGAAACTAATAAACAATCGCAGTTTTAGTTCATAGTTCATACATAAAACATTAACTACTATAAAGACGAAGTCAGGTTCATAACTTCATTCGCATTTTTGCACAGACGGAGTTCATACTTCATTTGCCACAATACGTTACAAGCATTACAATGATTACATTAGTAATTCAAAGTTTTTGAACTCCGAAGTCCAAACAGAAAATAGAAGCACATTAATGCAACTACAACTACAAAGTCGACTCCAAGTCTCCATTTTCCAACTTCAGTCTCCATTCTCCAAGTCTGTCCAAAGGTAAACATATACAAGTTAGCATTTAACCGAACATATAAGTGTAAACATGTATACTATATTAGAACTGAAGCATACATGTATAATTGTACTAACTGAAGCATATAAGTGTAAACATGTATAACTGTACTAACTACTAACTGTGCTAATTGTATAAGCTATAGATAATTTAACATATGTGCTTATTGTAACGACCTAGAATTTGACCGCTTCAAAATATAACATTTAAAGTAATTTTAAATATAAAATATATAACATTTTATGATTTAAATAATATTAGATAGGATTTGCAAAAAGAAATATACACAAAAATAGGAATAATCGCTTATATCGACAAAAGTGACAAAATCCTGATTTCAGAAAAGCAAGTTTCAGTGGTTAAATAAATTATTTTAATTAATTTATGAGTGTATATATTTTAAAATAACATTATACAAATTTATTTTTAAATTTGGTTTATACAAATAAATAGTTTAACTAAAACGTTAAAATGTGACCGTAAAACATTTTGTCGAAAATCAACGTTTTGTCGATTTAAAGTTGTCGCAATGTTGTTGCACCTTTATTTTCTTATATATGAACATATATTCAAATAGTATAAGTATTAATTAAGTCACTAATCAAGTTTACTTTTACTAAACATACTTAGAAAACTCTAGAATATAATTAAAAAAAAGTAAGCATAAAAAGACAAAAAAGAGTTATAAAGTCAAAAATTAAACATCAAATCAAGCAAACATAATTATTACTTTCTTTACTTAATACTTAAGCAAAAATGACATAAAGTAATAATTTGAAATGTGATGTTAAGTGTTAAAAAAATTAGTTTGCTTAAAGTATAAGAAAACGGTATTTTGGTCTTTTAACAAAATATTATTTTAATCCAAATTTTTTTCTATAAATAAACATCAATTTTCTTCCATTTTCTACACAACTTCTTCTTCCTTTTTCAAGCTTTCTTCACTTCTTTAATGGCCTCCCTCCTTAATAAAATAATGTCAAAATATTCTAAAATTATTTACTAAAGAAATATTCACCAAAACTCCACCCGAACCACTTCAAACACCTCCTCTTCCTCCCCCCACCCACGGCCCACCTCTCCACCACCCATAGCCGAGCACTCCTTCACCCTCCACCTTGGCCGTGAGCACCATCCACCTCCCCCAAGCCATGTCAAGCCATCCGAGTCCGAGTGCGCAAAGATTCGTAAGCGAAAAGCAATGAGTAGCGAAGCTATAGCCGATTTTCCGTTCGCCAAAACCAAACAAAGTGAGAACTCCTGTTTATATGTATTTTTTTTTGAACTGGTACTTTATATACAACAAATCATGGGGACAACATATCCCATGTCAAATAAACGTTCGAAAGCAAGTTTCGAACTTGTGACATCCTGCACCAAAGCCGAATCAATTAACCAAGTTTCGAACTGGTACTTTATATGTATATATTTGGTTGTGATGTTGTGATATGTTTGTTTAGATGTTTGGTTATGATATTGATTTCCATATGTCGTTTATTGCATGTAAATATTGAAACAAGTCACGATATACACGACATTGATTCACACGGAAAACACTTTTCAAAATAAATTAAAAAGTGACATGGAATCATTTAATGCCCTTTAAAATGATTAAAAATGTATTAGAAATATTTTATAAACATATAAACTTGTTTTAACAAAGTTTAGATGAAAAACATGAAATATGTCAAAACTAGGTGCGTCGCGCAACGGTAGTTCACGATTTCGCACCGAAAAGTTGAAATAAGTATACAGAATGAAATTTAGCTCGGAATTCTTTGAGATAAGAATTTTCCGGACTATTATATCCATATCTTTCAAATAAAGAAAAAAAATCAAGATTTCATTAAGTAGATTTTAAAATGTGTCCAAAACAATTTTCTAAAAAAATCGCGCTTTTGTAGTAAAGTGACCAAAGTTTAAAATTGATATTTTAAATGTTTTAAAAATATGAAATAAATTCTATAAATCTTTTAAAAAGTGTTAAAAAGTGATTTAAGTTGAAAAGATGGATTTCTAAATGATATAAAAGTCGTTTTGAAGAATATAGCTTTTAAAACACTATTAGCAACACTTTTTCGCAATGCTTTTCTATAACTTTTAAAATAAAGGTTGAAACTTAACAATTTTTCCCAAATCTTATGTAAACATTTTTAAGTAAATACTAAAGTATTTTAAAATAAATTTGAACAATTTTAAAATTATTTCAAAGGTGGTTAAACAAATAATTAAGTGATTTAAAAAGGAAATTGAGTATGCAGAAATGACTAGTAGATTTGTCTCGCCTGTGAGAGCTAAACGGTAAAACAAAGTGTGTAACTAAGCTTTGGAATGGAGCAACCAGTGCCCTGAACTTACCTGGCCTTCGCTTTATCTTTTAGACGAGGGGTGGAACAGATCGAAAGGAAAGCCCGGGTGCTCAACATGGATTTTATATAAATAATCTTCTTATACTCATTATTAAAATCCGAAGAGGGAACTCGTCCTATTCGTGGAATTTAAAAGGTGATCGCACCGTTATTCCGCCCATAGCGCTTGTTGAATACGGAAGTTGATAGTGAATAAAAGTAGAGTGATTTCTATAATCCTATTTTCTCAAAGATACTCTTTAAAAAATGATTTGAGAAATATTCAAAAGAGAGGTTTAAATGATTCCGTATTTAAAGAAGAAGATTTCAACAATATATATCTCTCGGAGATATCTTAATAAAGAGGAATGAATCAATTAACCAATAATCATCTACTTATAAAACATAATTTTTATCAATGATTGGGTTTGTAGGAACCGGGGTCGGATTTGGGGTGATTCCTATCCGAAAACCACTTCGAACCAATCTACGTTCAAAGTAAAACGTGTTTGAAGACAAGTGATTTTGAAGATGGAGATCTTCATGATGTAGGGATGTTTGCCACTAGTCCCTCGAGGTGAAAATTACCATATCATATGGTGGCAGCAGTGCTCTGTTGTGAAAATCTATGATGCGAGGACTTCTCGCTACTAATGGAGTAGGAGAGTACCTTCGATTTGTCCTGTTCCTGGACAACTTGTATGGACGAATGTATGACATTGCATTTTAAAATGCATTGAGTGATTCTATAAAACATATATCTATAAGGTGGCGGAGAAGGCAACTTCTCTTAGCTTAACACCTTTCTCTGAGACATACGAGCTCAAAGGTTATATGTGTAACGACCCACTTTTCTGTACATTCTAAGATGACAATATACCGCACATGTCAACTCAAATTGAACAAAAAGGCGGATTGTTAGGGGTGAAGAAGAAGATAAGAAAAAACAGAAACAATAACGTAGAATCTCACAATCGCAGCGGTACAATATATAATAGATAAATACAGATCTTTATACAAAAGAAACTGTAACTATTCATATACATACAATCATCAGAGTACAACAATCAACAAATCAGTATGAACAGTTATTACTACTTGTCCTCACTAGTGCTGACTATACAGCCTGATACACACAGCAGAATATAATCAAGTACGTGAATTACGTCTGAAATCCTCCAGCTCGTCTCCTAAGCTCCATAGCATCCTAACCTGAATCTGTAATACTCGGTCTGACCTGAGCATTATAAATAAATAACACCCAAGTCTGTCTGGAAAACCAACGTGAGAAAATACACTCAATTGGATTTAAAGTTATAAGAAAATCTTTTGAAATCAAAAGGTATCTCGTAAGACAACGCCACACATAAACACAACGGGTTTTTACCTTACAATAACCAAAACACTTTTATATAATATCCTATGATATTATAATAGTGTCTAAGTACAAATACTTATCAAAATAGCCGAAATTGTTACATTAATTAAATTCCAGTATACTAGGCTCTACAATCAAAACCATAAGGCACGTATTGGAGAATTGATTCCATACTATGACCAGGTAAGGAACTACCTCTGATGGGTGCATCTCTAGATCAATGCACCCGGGTCTGACAAGAACATCTTGTACCCTACCACATAGAACCAGCCTAGCACTTGACTTCTAGTACTGAATATGTCATTATCCTTGTATTTCGACCTTAATCAAGATCTCTCATGCACAACGAAATTCATAAATATGTAGATATAGGGTGTCTAGAAAGATGATGACATATATTAATGGGAGCGACCTACTTAGCCATGCTGCATGCCCTGTTTTAGTCATTTCCCGATTGATGAGGCTTGAGGCTACGAGTACCTTTCAAGAAATTTACACTTAGAATGCTCATTGCCCTCCAATGACAATGTGCCGATAGCATTCATCCATACAAGTTGTTTTGGGTCTGAACAAACCAAATCACCAAAATCACCGTCTTCATTATCTTCACGATATCACCATTCGTAATGCACAAATCGGATCGAAGTGGTTTTCAGATAATTAAATCCGATCCCGGTCTTTTCGAAACGATCAACGAAATTGGCCAGATTTGATAGTCGGTTATTTAACTACCAAATTACACACATAAGCAGTCACTAGGCCCATTGTAACAACCCTAGATTTTTGTATATTATTTAAATTGGACTTTTTTTAAAAAAAAATTATTTTAAATTTGTTTTATTTCAAACATTTCATTTTATATAAATGTTGATTGTTAAGTTATTTATAGTTCAAACTAGTATAATTTGAATATTTTAAGGTAAAGTGAATTTCTGGTCAAACTGTTCAAACTTTGACTTTTAAACATCAAATTTAAAATTTTCAAAAATCTTAAATTTTATCTTTTATTATGAAAATAGATGAATTAACTTGAACACTGCTTTTTGTTTCGTTGAAAACGGAGTTAAACTGCAAAAGATATGTACATTTCAATTTTGAGTATAAATTGTTTATTTTGCAATTTTGTTATTTTAAATTGTATAAATTATATTTTTCTTTGTCATATTTTATTTTAATATTTGTTAATATTTTATTTTATGTATATTTTGTCTTTTAAATATTAATAAAGTGATGTTTGAATTTTTCCAAAGCTCATTGAATTTATTTTCTATTTTTAAAGGTAGTTTCCATTTTTCTACTATTTTCTTCATTTAAATTATATTTAATTAAAATTTATTTATTCATTTTTATGTATGCATTTTATTTTTATGTTTTTATCTTTATTTATAAATATTTTTCATATACATACAATTTTCCCAAAGTTCATTTCATTTATTTTCAAATTTTCAAGCCTAATTTACATTTTTCTTTGTTATTTTCTTAATTTAATTATATTTAATTAATATTTATTTATTTATTTTTGTTTATTTACTATATTTTCGTGTTTTATCTGTATTTATACATATTTTACATGTATTTAAAATTTAAAAAGAAGTGGTGGAAATTTGAAAGGTTTATGACTCTTTATTTGCTTAAGCCTCTTTGTATTCTCACCTTTTCTTTATCAACCATTACCTTTTCATTGTTGCTGCCTTAACTCCATTGCTTCAGCCGTATCTTTTTCCTCATCATTTTCACGAAAATTTAAGCTTCTCAACTCCAAAAAAATTCGGCCATATCAAATTGAGAAAAATTTGCAAGTTCTAATGTCTTCTTCTTCTACTTTTCCTTCCTATTTTTCAATGTTTAGCCTTCCTCTTCCTCTTGCTTGCTCGGCCCCACTTCTCCTCCATCACCAATGACCATCACCACCACCATCTCCAGCAGCTCATAAGCCTCTCCTCTGACCAAGACAGTATCCATGACCATCCATTGATGTTGCACCACAAAATTTGCACAAAAGTTCCACCAAACTAGCCTAGCCAAACCCTTAAGGCCATAGCCTTCATTTTTCACCTAAACCACCTCCATGGCCGCCACCACCAGTCCCTCCACCACCTCTGGCCGCCACTCCAGCCACCACCTGACCATCCCCTTGCATGACCAAGCCCAATCCATGGCGAGCCGAACCTATAGTTGCACCAAAAATCCACTTAATTGCCTTGACCTTTAGCATTCTTTGCCTTGTAACTTACCATACCCTTCTTCATATCCAAGTTAGGCCGAGCCATATGAACCCAAACCAGATCCTAATTCATGCTTTAGCCATGTATTTCCAGCCTAGGGCTGAAGTATTAGAGGTTGAAGGCAAGTGCAAGTGCATTGACTTTGTTTTGTGCATGTAAATTATATGTTGCTTAAAATTTGTGAAGTGTTTATTCATGTTATATTGTATTGTTTTGTCTCATGTATTCAAGGAGTTTAACCTTGTCTCTCTCTCACTCAAATCATCATCGTGCTCTCGTGTTTGTGTGGATCTTCGTTGTGTGTATTTGGTTGTAATCTCCAGCTCAATACAGGTGAGTTATTCTCACCAGACAATATGTACCTATATAACTAGTAAATTGACACCCTGTGAATCTGTAGAAATATATTATCATGTTATATATGCCTATATTATTATCATATGATGTTCACACCTGTTATTACACCTGTTATATCATATGTTACTGTTATTTAATGTTATTCTGTTATTTATATCTGTTATCACCATTGCAAGTTCCATGTAGACTAGAATCACTATGGGTTGAAATGATACATACCCGAACGGACTTTAGAATAGGGAAAATCATTATGGGCTGAAATGATAGGCCTGAATGGTTTTATTTAATTTATTTTAACTTGGGATTGCGGGTTTGAAATGATAGAACCCGGATTTTTCTTTTTAAACTGCGGATTGAAATGATACGTATCCGTATCACTTGACCTAGGTTAGAAAACTATATACAGGCCCGTGGTTATTTTATAAAGTGTTTTGGATATTTTTAAGTATTTTAAAAATTATAAATTTATGAAATTTGATTTAAATAGATTTTGAAATGTTTTAAAATAAAGAAATTATGATTTTTATATGTGTTAAAAATGTAATTAATGAATGGTTTAACTGGATTTTTGAAATATAACTTAAGTTGGAAATTTGGAATTTGGTTAAAAATGATATTTAAGTTATATAAATAAAATGGATATTAAATTTTATTTGGAAATGGTAAATATGATAATTTGATTAAATTTGAATTTAAGTGATTTATTAAAGTATTATTGATTTTTCTATGAATTTAAGTGGTTAAATAAATGAATGTTTAAAAGTGATCTTTTAAAATATAACTTGACTTGGAAATGTGAAATTTGGTTTTAATTAAAGGTTTAAGTTAATTAATAAAATTGGAAATTTAGTTAAATATGTGAAATGGTAATTTAAAATTTGAAGTGTTAAGTTATTTGTTGAAATGTGAAGAATTGGAAACTTTTACACTTAAATTTATTAAGTAAATTGTTGAAAATTGGATTTAATTATAAGAAATTTATTGTGAAAAAGATACATGTTAAATGATATGTAAATGAACATTTTAAATGTTAAAATATGATTTTTAAAATGTTTAGGTGTTTTAAATTGAAGTTATTTAATTGCTGGAAATACACTAACACCTGAAATCTACTTTTAATAGCATTCAGAAATGCTATAGATTCTGTTTTGAACTAAAATTGTGTAAAAAGAGCTATTACAGCATTTCTGAAATGCTGTAGTTGCTATAATTGAACTTATAGGCTAATATTGAACTCAGGCCT
Organism: Allium fistulosum; assembly: GCA_030737815.1. Lineage (NCBI taxonomy): Eukaryota > Viridiplantae > Streptophyta > Magnoliopsida > Asparagales > Amaryllidaceae > Allium > Allium fistulosum. The sequence continues at coordinate 367,727,309 of CM060907.1, forward strand.
ATTATAGCATTCTCTGAAAATGCTATAATGGTCTGCAGTCTTTGCTGAAACCAAATTTAACCCTTGTTTTGAAATATGAACTACCACAGCACTTCTGAAATGCTGTCTTTTCTTTTTTAACTATAATTCAACTAAAACTGAGTTTTAACAGCAGTTTTAAGTGCTGTCTTTGCTGAATTAAAAATGTTTTCAAATATAACTTATAGCAGTTATTTTTAAATGCTATGAAATGCTGAAATTTTAATAATTAGGGTTTTTGACTTAGTAAACGAACTCAGAATGGTTTGAAACTTTGGAAATTGAATACTTGATTTGAAAATATAATAATTACACTTTTAAAAGGTTTAAATGAATTATTTTGATTGGAATATAAACTATTTAAAGGTGATTTGAAATTAAAAGGTATTTAAAGTTGAATATTTGGATTTGAACTGATAGGATATTTTATTATATTAAAATGATTTGAAATGAAGTTTTGTAAGGATATGATATTTTATTATATTAAAATGATTTGAAATGAAGTTTTGAAATGATATGAAAATTTAAATATATGGAAATGGTTTGGAATTGATTTAATCTTTATTTTGATAAAGATATGGTTTGAAATGATATTTTATTTTGAAGTAAAGTATTGTTTTTAAAAGTTATAACCACGGGTTATAATAACGATTGGTTGGCAAAGAGACCGGGATCGGATATGGACATACTCTCTGTCGATACCGAAAACCACTTTGACAACCGTGTACGCGGTGGAGATTCCAGAATGAAGTAGGATGGTGGCGACGCTCTTAAGGTATGTTACGTGGACCCAACTCCCATGAGTTGGCATAAGGTGGCTAAAACAGGAGCGATCTCGGACCAGTGAGGTAGCACTTCTTCTCGGACACATTTCTTCGATATTATACTCTTACTTGTGATTGATTAGATGCCCATCCTCCGATCTGGGAGTGTTGTTCGAGGTGGACGGTAGTGGCTGCTATCCGCTCCATCAGTCCGTGTGCGTAATTGGTATATCTACCTTGGCATTGCCTAGTTGTGCCGTGTCACCTACCATATCGAGCTTTACTACGATTATGATTTTAAGATCCGACCGCGTTAAGGTTCTCCATCCCCTTAACGCTATTTTCTATATGATTATACTTTACTAATTAGACACTACTATATATAGCGTATATTACTACATAGTAAATAGTTTAACGGATCCTTAAAGAATGGGCGATCCCAAGCATTCTTTAAGTTACTTGTACCTTTATTACAGTTCACTTGAGTTGGTTTACATTATATAAGTATATATTGTCCTGACTCGAGTGTTTTGTGTTTTGCTTTACGCCCGGGTTAGCCTGAGTTATTCACAGATTTGGATTTCCACTCTCTTGGAGATTTGAATCGCTGGAGATTATCTGCTTGTCATGTCCTATCTATTTCAATTCCGTTGTTCTACTCAGCTTGTACATGGTTAATATATTGAGACTTTTGTTGTATTCTATTTCTTCTGTTATATCTTATGTAACTCTGATATATTTATATAGTAGCTTCATGAACTACTATTTCTTTTACTTCCGCTGCATTATTTTACTTTGTGTCTGTGATCTGTGATTATATTTATTTACTGTATATTCTGAGATTTGCCAAATTTTATTTACAACGCGGTATTTTGAGCAATTCAATTCTGACATGTGTGTCTGCCTATGCACTTATAATGGATGCGAATGGTTGAAAATATCGGGTCGTTACAGTTGGTATCAGAGCTTTGGCTTTGAGGCAAAACTCAGCATATGGAGTAGATTTATTTACAGAATCACTTTCGTTCGAGTTTGAATCTTTTCCTCTTGATTCAAATTTCCTTTGAATTTTTGGAACGTTCCCTGCGGTTTCAAAATTCATTCTTGTCCCTCACTATTCATCTTCTTTTGATTTTGGAGTATCACATAACTCCACTTCGAATGATCTTTATAGTGAATTGGCTGTCTCGCCAATATTCTAATTTTCTGGTAAAGGGGGAAACTCCTTTACAAATTAGCATCGATTCACCAGAGATTTATATCTATCCTTGGTTTAGATGCTAATATCTTTTATTACTCCAAACTCTATCTTTTGAGATCAGATATAGATTTACCCCAGAAAAAAACACACATTTGATCTTATTCATTAAGTCACGGTTGACCCGGTTAAGGTTACCCGCGATTTATCTAAGCTTATCCATCTTCATATGTTGATAATTAATCATCTTGTTTTGTTTCCGAAATATCTCCAAACATTTTGAATTGTACTTGTAAATCTATGTTTTGTTTTATATAGTGTGTCGTTTGAGTTGTTGATGTTGATTTGGGCTTCCGATCGATTCGTCTGATCAACGCTATCGATAGGATTTCTAAAACACTTTGATAGAACAAACTGACACAATATTATTTTAAAAAAAATTTGTTTAATGAAATAAATTTTGATATAAGTAAATATTATGGAACTTAATAAATTGATTTAAATTGATTATTTGAAATGATAATACTTGATTTATCATTCTATAAATGAATTTATAAATAGATGTTTATAAATTGATTTTGGAAACTGAAATGAATTTAAATCAAGAATTTGAGAATTTAATTTCTGATGGTTTCAAACCTTGTGTTTAAAGTTTTAAAAGGATATATTATTTAAAGTGTTTTTGAATAAAAATTTGTCTCTAAAGGATTTTAAAGTTTAAAAATTAAGTTCTCTTCTCTTTGTCGTTGGAAAATAATTTCGGTGATGGCTGCAGCATCATCGACGTTCATTTTTGAATTTCGAAGTGAAGAGACTGTTTTGTAGTCTTGCTACAGCTTTGTTTTGGGGAATTTAATTAATGTGAATTTCTAAAATATGACTTGATTTATAATACATATAGATATATGATTTAAATTTGATTTGACATATTATGTATATATAATTACTTATCTCCAAAAGGTTTGAAGATATTCGAAAATTTAATTCCTAAATTTTATCTTGAAGAACAATTTCAATTATAAAAAAAAAAAATCAAAAAAATTTGGATAATGATTCAAACTTGAGATAATTGAATTGGAAAGTTTTACTTGTATAATACACAATTTCATTCCAATATAACTTACCTAAATTACATAGAAGTTGAATATGAAATTGGATAATATACAATATAGAAAGGATTTTTATAAATAAAATTTGAGTGGTTATAATACATGTTATACACTTAAATTTTAGTTATAAAAGATTAACAGAGGCAAACAGTGAAAAAGGAATTTAAAGAGATTTTATTTAAATAACTTAATAATCAAATTTGATTTAATATGGAACCTTAAGTCTAACCTAGGAATTTTAATAATGGTTATTTCCTGAAATGAATATGTTGTATAATAAATAATGTATCTTTGAATAGATAAAATAAAATACATTGGAATTGGACATTTTGTAATAAAGTTTATTTAACTTGAATTCATAGTTTAATTAATGTCTAAATGAATAAATGTGTAAAGAAATTTGATTGTTATATTTGATATATAAATATTTTATTAATGAAATAGATATGTCTTGAAAAATGAATGATTATGATTTAAATAGTTAAAATGTATTTTAACATCACTAAAAATTGATAATTGAGAATTTGGTTTTCAAATGGAAATTTTAAGTGTAACTTATTAAAGGAATATCTATTTATGAAATGGGTATTTTAAATAAAGAGTTAGGTTATGTGTTAAATTAAGAGCTAACTAAAATAATGAACTTTTAACTTAATAAATGAAGTATAGTTTAATTTGGATATTCCATTCATAAAAGTTTGTTTTAATAAGTCATAAGTTAAATAATATCCAAATGAATATTTCTGGAATTAAACTGATTTGAAATACTAATATATCTACTGTAGCATTTTATAAGTGCTGCTATTTTGAAAAGACAATGTTTTGGAAATTTTTGTAATTGAATGAACTTAGTAATGTTACAACTTTAAAATGAATATTATTTGACCTTGAATTAAAATGGTTTAAATGAAGATTTTTTTTTAAAAGGAGTTTTGATTTTCTAAGTGTTATGTTTTCTTTTTTAAGAATAACATTTCCAAAGTGTTATGATTTTTAGTAGTATGATTTCCAAATGATAAACATCCCTAAATTGTTATGATTTCAAAGCATTATTGTTTCAAATTTATTATCTTATTTTGTTTTTCAAACTATCTTTTGGTTGTCCTTAATTCTCTTATCTTGTTACAGAATGGGAAGGCTATTGCTTATACCAATCTGTTTAGAAATCTTTCTGTATAATCTTGGATACTCATTTTTGAATCTGAACACTGTTTTTCCATTCATAGATCGTCGGTCAAGTGAAATGGGTGATTCAGACTCTAGAGAATCTTTTTCGTGTTTGTGTTCTTGATTTGATCACCTCCATCTTGTTAAACTTACCTATAACAACAGTTATCAGGTGTAATTTAAATCTCCTTGTCATCTTATTTTAATCTTACTTCACTATATCTTTTTTTATGCTTTTCCGTACCTCATTCCTTTTCGAGGATGAAAAGTTTTGAGTGGGGGAGAGTGTAACAACCCTAGATTTTTGTATATTATTTAAATTGGACTTTTTAAAAAAAAAATATATTTTAAATTTGTTTTATTTCAAACATTTCATTTTATATAAATGTTGATTGTTAAGTTATTTATAGTTCAAACTAGTATAATTTGAATATTTTAAGGTAAAGTGAATTTCTGGTCAAACTGTTCAAACTTTGACTTTTAAACATCAAATTTAAAATTTTCAAAAATCTTAAATTTTATCTTTAATTATGAAAATAGATGAAATAACTTGAACACTGCTTTTTGTTTCGTTGAAAACGGAGTTAAACTGCAAAAGATATGTACATTTCAATTTTGAGTATAAATTGTTTATTTTGCAATTTTGTTATTTTAAATTGTATAAATTATATTTTTCTTTGTCATATTTTATTTTAATATTTGTTAATATTTTATTTTATGTATATTTTGTCTTTTAAATATTAATAAAGTGATGTTTGAATTTTTCCAAAGCTCATTGAATTTATTTTCTATTTTTAAAGGTAGTTTCCATTTTTCTGCTATTTTCTTCATTTAAATTATATTTAATTAAAATTTATTTATTCATTTTTATGTATGCATTTTATTTTTATGTTTTTATCTTTATTTATAAATATTTTTCATGTACATACAATTTTCCTAAAGTTCATTTCATTTATTTTCAAATTTTCAAGCCTAATTTACATTTTTCTTTGTTATTTTCTTAATTTAATTATATTTAATTAATATTTATTTATTTATTTTTGTTTATTTACTATATTTTCGTGTTTTATCTGTATTTATACATATTTTACATGTATTTAAAATTTAAAAAGAAATGGTGGAAATTTGAAAGATTTGTGACTCTTTATTTGCTTAAGCCTCTTTGTATTCTCACCTTTTCTTTATCAACCATTACCTTTTCATTGTTGCTGCCTTAACTCCATTGCTTCAGCCGTATCTTTTTCCTCATCATTTTCACGAAAATTTAAGCTTCTCAACTCCAAAAAAATTCGGCCATATCAAATTGAGAAAAATTTGCAAGTTCTAATGTCTTCTTCTTCTACTTTTCCTTCCTATTTTTCAATGTTTAGCCTTCCTCTTCCTCTTGCTTGCTCGGCCCCACTTCTCCTCCATCACCAATGACCATCACCACCACCATCTCCAGAAGCTCATAAGCCTCTCCTCTGACCAAGACAGTATCCATGACCATCCATTGATGTTGCACCACAAAATTTGCACAAAAGTTCCACCAAACTAGCCTAGCCAAACCCTTAAGGCCATAGCCTTCATTTTTCACCTAAACCACCTCCATGGCCGCCACCACCAGTCCCTCCACCACCTCTGGCCGCCACTCCAGCCACCACCTGACCATCCCCTTGCATGACCAAGCCCAAGCCATGGCGAGCCGAACCTATAGTTGCACCAAAAATCCACTTAATTGCCTTGACCTTTAACATTCTTTGCCTTGTAACTTACCATACCCTTCTTCATATCCAAGTTAGGCCGAGCCATATGAACCCAAACCAGATCCTAATTCATGCTTTAGCCGTGTATTTCCAGCCTAGGGCTGAAGTATTAGAGGTTGAAGGCAAGTGCAAGTGCATTGACTTTGTTTTGTGCATGTAAATTATATGTTGCTTAAAATTTGTGAAGTGTTTATTCATGTTATATTGTATTGTTTTGTCTCATGTATTCAAGGAGTTTAACCTTGTCTCTCTCTCACTCAAATCATCATCGTGCTCTCGTGTTTGTGTGGATCTTCGTTGTGTGTATTTGGTTGTAATCTCTAGCTCAATACAGGTGAGTTATTCTCACCAGACAATATGTACCTATATAACTAGTAAATTGACACCCTGTGAATCTGTAGAAATATATTATCATGTTATATATGCCTATATTATTATCATATGATGTTCACACCTGTTATTACACCTGTTATATCATATGTTACTATTATTTAATGTTATTCTGTTATTTGTATCTGTTATCACCATTGCAAGTTCCCTGTAGACTAGAATCACTATGGGTTGAAATGATACATACCCGAACGGACTTTAGAATAGGGAAAAATCATTATGGGCTGAAATGATAGGCCTGAATGGTTTTATTTAATTTATTTTAACTTGGGATTGCGGGTTTGAAATGATAGAACCCGGATTTTTCTTTTTAAACTGCGGATTGAAATGATACATATCCGTATCACTTGACATAGGTTAGAAAACTATATACAGGCCCGTGGTTATTTTATAAAGTGTTTTGGATATTTTTAAGTATTTTAAAAATTATAAATTTATGAAATTTGATTTAAATAGATTTTGAAATGTTTTAAAATAAAGAAATTATGATTTTTATATGTGTTAAAAATGTAATTAATGAATGGTTTAACTGGATTTTTGAAATATAACTTAAGTTGGAAATTTGGAATTTGGTTAAAAATGATATTTAAGTTATATAAATAAAATGGATATTAAATTTTATTTGGAAATGGTAAATATGATAATTTGATTAAATTTGAATTTAAGTGATTTATTAAAGTATTATTGATTTTTCTATGAATTTAAGTGGTTAAATAAATGAATGTTTAAAAGTGATCTTTTAAAATATAACTTGACTTGGAAATGTGAAATTTGGTTTTAATTAAAGGTTTAAGTTAATTAAATAAAATTGGAAATTTAGTTAAATTTGTGAAATGGTAATTTAAAATTTGAAGTGTTAAGTTATTTGTTGAAATGTGAAGAATTGGAAACTTTTACACTTAAATTTATTAAGTAAATTGTTGAAAATTGGATTTAATTATAAGAAATTTATTGTGAAAAAGATACATGTTAAATGATATGTAAATGAACATTTTAAATGTTAAAATATGATTTTTAAAATGTTTAGGTGTTTTAAATTGAAGTTATTTAATTGCTGGAAATACACTAACACCTGAAATCTACTTTTAATAGCATTCAGAAATGCTATAGATTCTGTTTTGAACTAAAATTGTGTACAAAGAGCTATTACAGCATTTCTGAAATGCTGTAGTTGCTATAATTGAACTTATAGGCTAATATTGAACTCAGGCCTATTATAGCATTCTCTGGAAATGCTATAATGGTCTGCAGTCTTTGCTGAAACCAAATTTAACCCTTGTTTTGAAATATGAACTACCACAGCACTTCTGAAATGCTGTCTTTTCTTTTTTTGAACTATAATTCAACTAAAACTGAGTTTTAACAGCAGTTTTAAGTGCTGTCTTTGCTGAATTAAAAATGTTTTCAAATATAACTTATAGCAGTTATTTTTAAATGCTATGAAATGCTGAAATTTTAATAATTAGGGTTTTTGACTTAGTAAATGAACTCAGAATGGTTTGAAACTTTGGAAATTGAATACTTGATTTGAAAATATAATAATTACACTTTTAAAAGATTTAAATGAATTATTTTGATTGGAATATAAACTATTTAAAGGTGATTTGAAATTAAAAGGTATTTAAAGTTGAATATTTGGATTTGAACTGATAGGATATTTTATTATATTAAAATGATTTGAAATGAAGTTTTGTAAGGATATGATATTTTATTATATTAAAATGATTTGAAATGAAGTTTTGAAATGATATGAAAATTTAAATATATGGAAATGGTTTGGAATTGATTTAATCTTTATTTTGATAAAGATATGGTTTGAAATGATATTTTATTTTGAAGTAAAGTATTGTTTTTAAAAGTTATAACCACGGGTTATAATAACGATTGGTTGGCAAAGAGACCGGGATCGGATATGGACATACTCTCTGTCGATACCGAAAACCACTTTGACAACCGTGCACGCGGTGGAGATTCCAGAATGAAGTAGGATGGTGGCGACGCTCTTAAGGTATGTTACGTGGACCCAACTCCCGTGAGTTGGCATAAAGTGGCTAAAACAGGAGCGATCTCGGACCAGTGAGGTAGCACCTCTTCTCGGACACATTTCTTCGATATTATACTCTTACTTGTGATTGATTAGATGGCCATCCTCCGATTTGGGAGTGTTGTTCGAGGTGGACGGTAGTGGCTGCTATCCGCTCCATCAGTCCGTGTGCGTAATTGGTATATCTACCTTGGCATTGCCTAGTTGTGCCGTGTCACCTACCATATCGAGCTTTACTACGATTATGATTTTAAGATCCGACCGCGTTAAGGTTCTCCATCCCCTTAACGCTATTTTCTATATGATTATACTTTACTAATTAGACACTACTGTATATAGCGTATATTACTACATAGTAAATAGTTTAACGGATCCTTAAAGAATGGGAGATCCCAAGCATTCTTTAAGTTACTTGTACCTTTATTACAGTTCACTTGAGTTGGTTTACATTATATAAGTATATATTGTCCTGACTCGAGTGTTTTGTGTTTTGCTTTACGCTCGGGTCAGCCTGAGTTATTCACAGATTTGGATTTCCACTCTCTTGGAGATTTGAATCGCTGGAGATTATCTGCTTGTCATGTCCTATCTATTTCAATTCCGTTGTTCTACTCAGCTTGTACATGGTTAATATATTGAGACTTTTTTTGTATTCTATTTCTTCTGTTATATCTCATGTAACTCTGATATATTTATATAGTAGCTTCATGAACTACTATTTCTTTTACTTCCGCTGCATTATTTTACTCTGTGTCTGTGATCTGTGATCTATGATTATATTTATTTACTGTATATTCTGAGATTTGTCAAATTTTATCTACAACGCGGTATTTTGAGCAATTCAATTCTGACATGTGTGTCTACCTATGCACTTATAATGGATGCGAATGGTTGAAAATATCGGGTCGTTACACCCATATTATAAACCTTTCAAAACATTCATTTCAAAATACCTTTACAAAGATATATATATTCAAATCTCGTTCAATATTTCATATTTGAAAACAATTCTGAATACGTATATCCATAAAAGGATATTTCCAACCATGTCAACACTTAGAAATATTTCCAAACCCAACTTATAATTCATTACCTAGAAAAATATTTATGTATAAATCATTTCGTCGCTAAAATATCTCCAAAACCTTTAGTTCCAATACTTAGGGAATTATTATAAGTTTATTTCCAAAAATCATTTCTAATATCCATACTTAGGAAATATTCCATACTTATCTCTCAAATCTCCGGAAGTTTTATTAATCCCCTTGACACATTCCCAAAAATTATCGATTATACTTATTTATAATCCAACTAACAATTTATAACTCCTTTAATGAATTCAGATTCATTTTCGAAGTTCCTGCATCAAATTTCTTTTCCTCAGATTTCCTTAAGTTCCCGAATTCCTTTTTATAAGATTTTCACTTATAAAATCACATCCATTAAATAAAATCCAGTTACAAATCTCGAGAACATTTATAATTAAATTGCCATCACAAACCTTCAAACTATATATATATATAATAAATTTCGAAACATGGTTAAATAATTATTTAAAATATCAAAGCACTTTTAAAATGAATGTCGATACCTAATTCCAATTCATTTATAAAATTGCTAATCGATTTACAAAATTTGTTTATAAACTTAGAATTCATTTCAACAAATTTTAAATATTTAAATGACTAACTTTCTGAAATATTTCAATCCAATTAATAGTTTTAAAACTACATAGTTTAAAAATGAAAAATCCTCTTTTTAAAACAAACTTAACCTCTCGATAAAAATATATTTTTAAAATTTCAATATAACCAATTTCAACTTATAAATCTCTCTCGATTCGTAACACATCGACCACATTCCCAATTTCATAACCTTTTACCAATTTCATAAATTCCTTCCCAGTTTATATTAAAACAAATATATTTATAAATCGATTCCTAATTAAATTTCCATTTATAAATCTATTTCTTAAATAATCTAAACTATATTCCAAAACCATTCAAAACTCGATTTCGCCTTCCATTTCGTATTTTAAGAATCTCATTTAAAATCCATCGTTTAAAAATCCTCGATTTAAAATTCTCTATTTGAAATCATTTTATGAAATAACTAAATAAATATCCAAAATCAATTTATTTATTTTATCCAAATCAATTCCTTTTTAATAAATCCAATATTCAATATAAAAATTATCAATTCCAAAATCTCTTTTAAATTTCCTTTTTAATTCAAAAATATTATCTATGGTATTTATAATACGAAAATTTAGGCTAGTGCAACTATAACATCCAATGAATTCAAATCACATCATAATTTATCCTAGACTATTCAAGCACACCATATATTGCTATATATGAAATAAAAATCAACAATTTTGAGGAATCCATTTGGATCCCTCCAAACTAATTCCCTGCATCCACAGATGTTATATAACATAAAATACCAATCCCGCTTTGAGGCGGGATATCGCGGTAATATAGGGTCATCCGCTATTATGCGGGGCGCATAGTGTCTCATCCGCTCCAATCGGCGGGAATATTCAATCCAACTACTACTAATATATATAATATAAAATCCAACTAATAATAATATATTAATTGAACCAATCGTCCAATAATTAATTTTTATTATTATAAGTTAAACCCAGTAATCCAAAATGAGTGATATTTACTCACATTTACCCTTTGATGTCGCCGAAGTGTTCTAGTTTGGAACTAAAACCGGACGCCGTCCGATTTTAGACCAAATTTCCATAGCCTCCGAATCCATCCAAACCAGTTTCATTCCGAATCACTCATCACACGATTGCAAAGCAAAAAGTTTCATCCAAATCGGACCTCGTATGAGAGAGATACGCATTTTATAAGTTATCGATACAATTTAAAATTATAAATAAAACTAATTTCAAACTTCAAAAAAAATACAACCATGCCATCTTCCTCCTTTCTAACTTTCTCATGTACACGATAGGTGTCTACGCCATTGCCGTGCATATCCAAATAGTGATACGGAGCTATGGTCATCTAAACTTGAATCCGACGACTCCGCCAAACTTCTCTTCGAATTCTCCACCTGCTCGACACAATGATGTCAAACTTGGCCTCCCTAAGAAAAACGCGACAGCCCACGTACTCCCCAGGTTCATACATGTCGCGCGACCCTTCTCTTCGCCAAACTCCTTGAAACTATGCGTTGTGATGCTATTTTCTTCGAAAAACCCAAATACAAATTCCAAAACACGAATCGATGCCCATATTCCTGTAATTTGCAAACCTTAGTTCATACTTATTCACGACCTTACTATCGATTACTAGGAAATGAAGCCGCAACCCTCAATACGACTATCGATGGATAGAGCTCGACAAAAAAAGATTTTTAAAACTTATTTCCTATTTTTTTGTTGAATGGAATTTGATAAATTGATTTTTGAATTCAAGTTTATTTCCTTTTTCTCTTTTTGTTCATCTGCGTGTATATAAGGAAGGTAGGAGCGTAGCTGGTGGCTTGTAGGGTGGGTTGGAATGAAACTACGGTGGCTGAAAAGAAGGGATGGAGGCTTGTGGTCACATCAATATGTATATATATTATTTAAACTCAAAAATATCTAGATATTAATTCTGAACCCCGATCGAGGCATGCCGCCTGGCGTTCCTAATGTTATACCCCTATTCTGAACGCAATGGAACAAGTTTCGAGACCTAATTCGATCCTATGGAGAAGATAGCTTTTTGAACCTAATTATTATATTAATTTTCAATATTAATTTCAATGCGTTTCTATCCCGTATGACCAAACGATAATTCCAAACCTACGAAATTTGAAATTCGATAATAATACACTATTACGGATCCAATGGAACTGGTTTCATTGAAATCCGAGGCTACGCCTCAGAAGGCTATTTTCACCCGTTAATTAAAATGAGTTAATTTCAAAATTAGTTAAATCACTTTTAAATCCTTACCTTCATTCTTATTAATAGAAATATAATAAGCCTTTAAATCAATTTTTATCCAAATAAAATCCAAGATTTAAATTGTTCTAACGATTTTCAATTATTAATTTCAATAATTAAATTATTCAATAAATCGTTATATTTGAAATTCAAGTTATTAAATATATAAAATTAACTTTCAAATATTTAAAATCAATTAAATATTCTAATTTCAATTAATAAAAATTCCAGGTCGTTACATTCTTCCCCCTTAAAAGAATTTCGTCCCCGAAAATGCCAAGGTAGGAAAAATGCCAAACCCCTTACTTTTATTTATAACCAATTAGTTGAAATAGCTTCCCAAATCCATTTAAGCCTTTAACTTCCCAAAATCAATTTGTGGAAACCTTTTTATTACTTTTACTAAGTTTCCAAATTCATTCATAGGTTCCAACTAATAGCATCCCATTCAATCATTTCAAGTTATAATTCAAATTCAAATTTTAGTTATCACAAATTTCCTTCAAAATGTCTAACTCTTTAAATTTTTGAATTTTTTTCCCAGCGTCTCCTTTGCGCGGCTAGATCAGAACAACTACAAATCGCCACTATGGGCCCAAATCAGCAAAAGACACCACAAAAATAAGGGCTTTTAATAGCACTAATACATAGCGTTTCCGCATTTGCTCCTTTCAACGCTATGCAAATTATGGTTTCTAATGCTGAGATAAATTGGTATGTATGCTCAACGCTATTCGAAAACGCGGGAAATGAATTATTTCATACGGGAAAAAAAAGAACCCTATTTGCTTCGTTGCTGCCTCCTTCAGAAAACACAATCTCCAAATTTGCATAGCCGCTGTCGATATCTCCAAATGAATCATTTCCTCCTTCAACAATATATCCCCAAATTTTGTGCGAATCGCTAGCCTCTGTCGTCAACTGTCAACTTCTGAATTGCGAATCGCTAGCCTTTGTCGCCAACACCCGATCCCTAAACGCAGCTTCTGTTTGGAACCCTTAAACTCTGTCTGGATTTGCTAGCCTCTGCCCGGAGCCCTAAATCTGCGCCTCTTCTATTTGAACTGCTGTGAGAGGTACCGCAACATTTATTAATATTTTTTTCGTTGCTCGTTCGATTGTATATGTAGTAATTTGGGTCGACGCTAGGAATTGACCAAACAAGGTTCTACAGATTGTTCATATCCTGAAGTTAAGGTATTGATTATGGTATTGATTTCCATAATTTAAATTACTAACAGTAATGATTTTGATTTTGAAGTTGAGAAATTTGTGAAAAAAACAATATTCAGTATTAGAGTAACTAGAAAAAAATGAAGAATTTTGTGATGAGTGTTGTGTGGAGTATGTTGGATGATGAATGTTGCCTAAATAGACAGCAAATCAAACCTAAACTTGATGTGGTACTTATTTACTTCGTGCATTATATTTTCAGTTTAATATTGTGGTTGAATTATCTTATTACTACATAGCATCAAGTCATGAGGAAATTTAATCTAGAGGAAATTTAATCTAACTGAATTATGATTAGATGACTTTGATGATCGTTGAAGATTATTTTATAAGGCTGAACTTAAACTGTGAGGAAAGGTTGAACTTAGTTTATTTTTTTGAATGATTACTAACCGTTAAAGAGTAAGTACCAACTGAAATTATATGAATATATTTAAGTTTAGGTAAGCACAACTATAAGGTCAAAATACATAGATTGTTAATGTCAATACCGGTTTAACACGGTTCATCAGATTAAACAAAAATGATAACTTGCATTATTAAATACAATTTTAACTTTCTAAATCATTTTTTCCCTAATCCTATTTTTGATTTTTGATTGATGGTAGGCTGTCTTATATATGGCAGAACTTGTGTAGTTGGAAGTGGTTCATTTAGTGTCGTGTTTCAAGTAAACTAAACTTATTCTCAACACTGATCACATTAACATCTTTATTCTTTAAACCAAGTTGACGTCATTCCATATATTTTTGTACGATATTTAAATTTGAACTTGTTCAGGCTAAGTGGTTTGAGACTTCAGAAATACTAGCCATCAAGGAAGTGTTACAAGATGAGAGATATAAAAACAAAGAACTGCAGATAATGCATTTAATCTTCATTGCGTTTCAGTGCTTTAATAAAATGCATTATACTCAACTTTACCACCTTTCAAACACTTTGAACCAATTTGCATAACTGCCCATTCCATAAACTTTTGCTTCTCAAGCTTGTACTAAGCAAGCTCGTACTTAAAATTTCTTTTTCAATTCAAAAAAATAAAAATAAAAATCATACTTATCTACATAGTATTTTCATATTGTTTTCCTTTTGTATACCTGAAGTTACTGATTAACCTTCAAAAAACAAACAAAAAACTAATAGCACGTTGAACTTGAAAACGATACCTGCACCTGTTTTGTCATGGATAAAAATGACTTTCCTAAAAGGTAAAATAATTGAAAACAAGTTAGGAATAAACTAGAAGTAACATGATTATTGACAAATTTATTTTAAATGTATATCAACTGTTTTTTGATAATAAGTGATAGAGGAGCAAAACAAATTGCTTTACCTGGCAAAACAATCGCCAATTACTATTTTTTATAGCTGCTTTAAATTAGTATCTAAATTTGTTGTTTAAACAAGCCAAATCTTTAAATTAGTATCTCAAATTTTCCACTGTCAGAAGACTATAGAGGTTTGAAAACGACGACATTAAAACTTCTCTAAGTAAAGAAAACAAACCTTACCTATACTGATACCGGTTGTCATGTTGCAATAACAAATATTTGCAGCACAATGAGTTAACACACAATCAAAGTGTTTGGGTGTTGTACAATAATTTGCATTAAATCAGTAATGGGACGATTTTCAGCTTAAAACACATACTTTTTGTTCACATCACTAAACGATTCAGGCATCGGTTCACTCATGACTAATGCCAGTTTCATGCAATGTATTAATGATTGGTGACATTGTTGTATAAGTTGAAAAAGTTATTGTTAATGGCGCAAGCCAAGTATCAGGAGAGGGGTAATGCATAGACATTACTCCGGTGCTACAAAATAGCGCCATTGTAATGACAAATTTTTTGGAAACAGTTTGGTGCTAATGTTGTATATTGTTCTGACATTGTTGTATATTTGTATCCATGCACCTTATAGTACTCAAGTTTTCCATATGAATTCTATTCTTTTTTGGGTTACATAGTTTCAGCAGGATGGTAACAATACATAAATACAACCTGTAGATGTTTCATTTTGCTAATAAACTTCTACATGTCAGTTAGGCTTCAGTTTCCCTTTAACCTTAGATATTTAAATTAACTGATGTAGAGTTTTCCCGAAATTCACATTTTGTTTTTGCTCCAGAAAAACGTTGTTGCATCTAAGTGTTTTGCCCATGTTTACTCGAGAGTACATAGGTTTTGTTTGTATGCATTTTTTGTGATATTGACATGACCTGCAATGATATATCCTGAAAATTTCACTAGATACTTTGTGAGATGGCAAATTCTCTCCCATTTAGGAAGACTAGGGTGACCAATATTGCGTTTACCTTTGCTGTTTAATTTTCAGTGAATGCACTTAAACTATTTCTGCATTCAACTAAATTGAATTATACGATAGTTCTAAATGCAAATATTTTTTCTAATTGTTATTTCGATTTTGCTTATTTTTTTCTTAAATTTAGCAATATGCCATGTTGGAAAAAAGAAAAAGAAAAAAGAAACAGTGAGTGTATACTACCTTTTTCACTTCAGCCTACTGTTTTTGATGTCTTATAAATGTTTATCATTTCAATTATATCTTCCCCTAGTTGCTTTATTTTCTGAATAAATAGATTACCCATTTATAAAATTTGAGATACAAATATGGAAAACTTGTGTATATATTGTTTGACGTCATTAGTTGCATCTTCCAAAACATGAGTAACGATGCTACTGTTGTAGTAATTGCTGTTTTTGCTAGTGGAAGCAATTTTTGTTATATAAAGAATGAATGAATATGTGTCAAGAGAGATTTACTGTTCGTAAATCTGATACTTTTTTCCATTTGAAAAGACAAGAAATGATGGATAAAGACTGGGTACGTCTAAACAGGTAATTATATGGTACTTAAGTATAATATTGAATTTAAAACATATTTTAATATCTAAGGTTATTATTTGTTTTTTATTATTATTGTAGAACCACTAAAGAATACGAGCAAACAACTTGGAATTTTGTAAACGATGCAAAGCTAAAGCTGCAAAATGTGGAAAAAAAATTTATGCCCTTGTGTAGATTGTAGAAATCTTACCCGTCTTCATGGAGAAGTTATTGTTGAGCATTTGATTATAAGAGGAATGGATCCTAAGTACATGGACGGTGAGTGGTACAATCACGGCGAGCGAATAAATAAAAGCAAAAATACAAAGCCGCGTGATGCGTATGATTTGCTTAAAGCCATTATCTATGAAGACGAAGATTTTATTAATCATACTTTCTTTGATGATGATAAAAGTGAAGATGATGCACAGAGACGAGAGGATGAATTACACAAAAATTTGGAAGATGAAAAGACCCCATTGTATCCTGGTTGCAAGGATCAAACAAAGTTATCTGCTATCTTTGCCTTGTATAATCTTAAATGTGAGACTGTATTGTCTGATAATGGTTTCGATAAGCTTCTAAATGTGCAGCAATTGTTGTTGCCAAAAAATAACGTACTTCCCAAGTCGTTATATGAATTGAATAAATTCCTTAAAATATTTGACATGGGTTTCGAGAAGATTCATGCACGTGAGAACGACTGTTGTCTTTTTAGGAATGAAAATAAAGATTTGAATAATTGTCCAAAATGTGGATTTTCGAGGTGGAAAGTAAATCAACGGACAAAGGAGATTATGCATGGCATTCCAGTTAAAGTGTTGCGTTATTTCCAATAATTCCGAGGTTTAGGAGAATGTTTAGATCCAAAAGGATGGCGGAAGATTTACGATGGCATTTCAATAACAAAAGCACCGATGGAAAAATGCGACATCCGGTAGATTCTATAACATGGAATGTAGTGGATGAGAAATTCAAATCATTTTCAGCAGATCCACGCAATCTTAGGCTTGGCCTTGCAACAGATGGCTTCAATCCATTTTCTATGTTAAGTTCCAAATATAGTTGTTGGCCTAAAGGTGAGGCACTAATATCGACTTTTTCTTTTGGACCAAACTTTAGAAAGTCTAAGTTCCAATTTTTAAAACTACATCTTTTACTATAATATTCTTGCCAACTACTCTTCATGATCTCTAAATCTTGGCCTAGAAAATGTGATGAAGACCCATAATTTAACAATTTGTGGGAGAAATATATCGATTAATCTGCAAGGCAAGGGCCAAGGCAATGCAAAATAATCTGAAGAAGAAATAGAAAATAGTACCCATAGTTTTAGATTATGGATCGGGTGAACTGATTTGCAAGTTTTACTGTATACATTAAACATGTTGTAATATAATGATACAGATTATTGTTTGAATGTGTTTAATGATATAAATATTACTATCATTCAATGTATATATAAAATGTACTGATTACCAATCGTTTTGCATTTTGCAGGCTAGATTTAAACTGGATGAGGAGTGGCAGAAAGCGCCTATTTTTCAGCAAATGGGATGCATATGGAGGGCTTCAAAAAGAAGGTTCGTTAGGCAAATACTGGAAGCGAAGAACATGGAGGAAAGAATTAAGCTCAAACCTGGTAATGTCGAAAATATGAAGGACTGGAGGGATTTTCTAAGAAAGAAAACAGACTCAAAGTTTAAGGTAAATAAATACCAAATTCAATTGTATTACGTAATAATTATAATTATTCAGTGTATTATATCTTTTCATCTTAGGCACAAAGTGATCAATTCAAAGCTATTAGAAGTTTTCAAGTGCCACATACAATAAGTCGCAAAGGAATGGCTCGATTAGTTGAAGATATGGTGAGAAAGAACAACTAGTTTAATTTGTGTAACATATTATGATTATGTATTTAATACAACCGCATTCACTTTATCTATCATTCTTAACATAGAAACAGGAGAGTGGTGGCCACATCTCCATTCCTAGAAGTCAAATTTGGATTAAATCCCGCACTCGAAAGAATGGCGAAGCAGTTAATACATATGTTCTAGAGACTATTGTAAGACACCGCAATATTGATAAAAATTGTATAGTATTGTCTTTCTATCCATTATTGGCATTCTATCTATTACTTATATGTGAATAACGTTAACTTTTGTAGGAAAAGGTTAAAAAAAAATGAAAGTGAATCAAACTCAACCAACAGTTCTTTGAGAGAAGATGCTCTCTCCCAAGTGTTGGGTCAGGATAAACCTGGACGACTACGAGCAATGGGAAGAGGTGCAAACTATACCAAGTTCTTGCTCTCACAAGCTAAAGATGATAGAATTTCACAATTGGAAGACAAGGTTCGCATGCTAAAGAAAAATCTGGTATATAACATATCAATCTTTACTTGTTATTCTACTTGTGTGGTAATATTAGAGATATTGTTCGATTTTTTTTTCATTTGGTTTTTTAATCCATCGTCCACACTTGATTTTTTAGGTTACTGCATGTCAAAGAGAAGAATCAATGCCTCGGGTAAACATCGAATATTAGCATATGCATAATTTCATGTTTGCATATGTGTGCATATGATACTTTGCTATTAAACATCAAATACATTATCATTGTGATATTATCTAAAAATTAATTTTAATATAGTATTTAACTTAAGACGCTTCTAATTAATTGCAGAGCAATGGAAATACATTTGATAAATGTGATTTATTGGATTGGAGCGGAACCGATGAAATAGTTGCTGAAGGAAGAGTCGTGTCAAGTGATCCAAATGAGCTTGTACATAGAATTCCTCTAGGACCAAATGCAAAGATAGTTTTGATTGAGTTTCCAAGGAAATTGGATGCTTTTTTATGGAGAGCCGTGTTTCATACGATACATATTGGAGAGGCTGCCGGTATGTTAGTAGCATGGCCTGCCGATAAAGTTATTTTGCATAAGCTAGATCAAATCGACAACACGGTAAATTAAATATCACTTTATTTATAATTTTTATTTCAAAATACAACTATTAATTTCATAAATACATATTTTTTTGGAATAGACTAAAAAGTAGCAGATCAGAGCCTTCATGCAAGCTATATGATTGGGTTGGAGGTGAAGAAGTAGTTGCTAAAGGACGCTTATACTCTAGCGATCCAAACCAGCTTGTGAATGGCGTTCCTATTGGACCATCAGCTATGGTAGTTTCTATTGATAATCCAAACAACCCTAAGGCCTTTTTATGGAAACCAAGAAATAATATGATATATGTTGGAGATGCCGTTGGTAATAAAGTTGCTTGGCCAAAATCAAAAGTAGTTGTCGAGAAAGCTAAAGCACCATCATTTGTTTCTAATAGTGGCAACGTAACATCTCATACGGTAATATGTTTAAACATAATTATAGCAACTTGTTATCAAATTTATTAATATATATATATATATATTTATTAAAACCATCACTTTTCTTTTTCTTGTTTGATAGAGTGGAAGGCCAGCCCCCAAAAGCAAATGCAGGCTGATTGATGTTGGTGGAACATCAACAATAGTTGCCGAAGGGGTTGTGGCTTCAACCGATCCAAATGAAATGGTCCATTTTGTTCAACTTGGAAGAGACGCCGTTAAAGTT
Organism: Allium fistulosum; assembly: GCA_030737815.1. Classification (NCBI taxonomy): domain Eukaryota; kingdom Viridiplantae; phylum Streptophyta; class Magnoliopsida; order Asparagales; family Amaryllidaceae; genus Allium; species Allium fistulosum. The sequence continues at coordinate 367,747,407 of CM060907.1, forward strand.
TGGGTAGTGAATGCTACAATTCCCGATGCAGTTCTGTGGAGACCATCTTCTGATCTTGTCTGCATTGAAGATGCTGTAGGCTCTATAGTGGCATGGCCAACCTCAAAAGTTGTGATAGAATCAAGTTCTAGTAAGTATAATTTTTTCATACATATATACAAAATTTCAAAATGTATTCATATTTAGTTGTATGATTTAATTCTTGACATTATACGGTTTTCTTTTATATAGGTAACCATTGTTAAAGTTTGTTGACTGATCAGAAGAAAAGAAAGCTTCACAACTGCACTCTAGGTAAATATACGAATAATACATCATGCATAAAAGTCATTTTATGTTTTTCGTTTGATATGCATATTTTGGTTCTTATCAAAGTGTAGCACTATGGTCAGATATACGAATATGTAAATATACGAATATGTGAAGTTTGATGGTCTGGGTGGTTTGCAGTGGGAAGTGGTCAAAAGTGTAGCACTGTTTGGTTTGTGTGTGATGAGGCAGGCGAGTATATATGGTTTGTGCAATGTAATGAAGTTGAAGTTTTTATGCAAATGTGGAATGTGGAAGGTTGATTGAATGTGTATTTGAAGTTATTGTAGGAGGTGTGTAAATGAAGTTGTGGGAGGTGTATTTGATGGCTGTGGTAGATGAACAATAGGGTGCTCTGGTTAAGGTATTGCTCTGGTAGTTTTCTGATGTGTCTGAAGTGGAGGGTTGTTGAAATGTATGGTAGGGTCGGTAGTATTTTGGCTTGGTTTATCGCAGAGAGGTTTTGTAATTGTGGTTGGTGTTGAAGCACCGTGGAAGTTGATGGTTGGTAGAAGGATATGACAGTAAAAATGGTAGCGTGAAAGGTAGGACTGGTATATGTGTATCAATGTGAAGGATGATAGCAGATTGATGTTATAGGATGTTGGAGGATATGTTGTGAACAAAGGTGGGCAAATGAAATTGCAACAATGAAGTGAAGAGTATTGCACAGAGTTGATGGTCACTGGTTGTTTGTGGATGGCAGAGTGGTGATGTTGCACTGATGTGGTCACAGTTTTGGACAGTGGTGGTAGATTGCACAGTCAGGGTGATGGTAGTTCTACTATTTTTGCACAGCAGAGGGGTGACTGTTTGTGACAGTTGCAGTTGCAGAAGTGTTGAAATGGGATGCATGTGGATGATGGTTGTGTTGTGATGTCTGGATTGTCGAATTTAATGTAGTGAAGTATTGAAGGAGGATGAAGTGAATTGGCCAGGCAACGGTTCTCTGGAGGATTGTCGAACTTGATGTGCATAGTGGAGATTGGCGGTTGCTATGTTGTGCAGTGAAGAGTATGAAGGCGATTGGCTGTGATGGTCGTCGGGGCAGAGGTAGGGATGTTTCAGCAGTGAAGTACTAACTGTTTTGAGTTTCTGTAGCTATGGAGTTGTTGTAAACTAAGTGAAGCAATGTGATGGTATTTGAGTTGCTGTAGCTATGGAGAAATGATGCAGTGGGATGGTGCAGCAGTTTCGTGCACTGTATCGTGCACTATGATTAAGCAAGGTGGGAGCAGTTTTGTGATGCAAGAGGATGACTATTGGAGATGGTGTGGCAGTTTTTGCAGGCTGGGTGGACTGTGCTTGGATGTAGTCAGGGGAAGAAATAGAGGCGAGGTTGTAAGTTATTTAGAATGAGAATGTGAAATGTAACAAAGAAATGTGAAATGTGTATTTTTCATAAAAACTTCAACTTCATTACAATGCACAATGAAGTTTTGTTTTTTGGAGAATGGCAGTTTTGTTGGTTTGGTGGGTGGTTTGCAGTAATTGGTGTGCAAGTTGTATGGAAAACAGGGTGATTATGACAAGTTTGTATGGGATGAAGTATTTTGGAGGCAGCAGTGTGGTTGCAGTGTTGATGAAATATGGGATGATGAAGTAGTTGGTTTGGATTTGGAAGTTGATTAGTGGGAGTTAAGTTGGAGATTTGCAGTGGTAAGTTGAGAAATGTTTGTGGGAAGAGGCAGTGAGCAAGGTTGAATGCTGCAGTTGTAACAATGAGGCAGTGATTATGAAAATGTAGAAGTATGGTGATGGTATTGATCGATGTTTGTAGATTATGAAAGTGTAGAAGTAAGTTGATTAGTGATTAGGAAGGCTGCAGACAAGTGAGGAGCAGTTTTGGTTGTAGAGTTGGAAGTGGTCAGAGGACAGTTAGCAAGGTTGGGTGAACTTGTAGTTGTGGATCAGTGATGAAATGGCGGGGCTGTCGGGTAGATTTGGTTGAAGTAGTTGAATTGAAATGTAGGCAGTTTTGAGTGTTGTAGTGATGGTCTTGTAGTCGAGTGGTCAGTATTTGGAGATGATGTTGTTGGTGGTTTTGAGAGGGAGATGGTGGTTAAGCTGCAGGCAAGAAGCAGTGAAGTTTGTGAGTAGTAGGATAGTAGTTGTCGGCATGGATGGTTGAGATGACAGTATTGTGGTGGTTGTGTATGAAGTTGCAGGTGTACAGCTTGATGATACGGGGAAGAGGTTGGTGCAATGTAATGAGGGAGGAAGTTGATTATCAATAGCAGTTGATCTTGTTGATGGAAGAAGGTGAAGTGTAAGTGGAGACAGTGGTAGTAGTGGTGGTGAGTGTCAGTTCAGAAGGTGGCAGTGTGTTTGAATGTAGAAGAGGCAGTGGCTAATGCAATATTCAGTTGACAGCAGTTTTGAAAAGTATGGCAGTAGTTAGCGAAAATGCTAACAATCCTAACATGCATATTGTGTGTGTATTTAAAAAGAAAAGAGGTGATCTTGGTATTAATTCCAGGAATAGGTCCTGGCTGTCTAGTGATTTTACCTCCAAGCTCTTTGGTAACTAAATCAACAGCTTCAGCACTTTTATACTTTGTCTACTTTGTCATTTAATGCAGGAACTTGGTTAACACTGAAGCAACCTGGAGCAATGTTTAGATCCTTGCAAGAATCTTCTGTAGCAGCCATTTCCATATCATCGTCTACATAACTGAGTATTTGTGTCCATTTGTTAGACTATTTTGAGCTATTATCATGTGACCATGTCTTGTAGTATTTGTGTTCATTTGTTAGACTATTTTGAACTATTATCATGCGACCATGTCTTGTAGTATTTGAAATATTAGCAGAATTATTTGAAACTTTTCCACTGGTTTGATTGTGTGTTTCCAAATTAGAATTCACTGCAACGTTATCATTGTTACATATAGTTGTTGTCATCTTCTCGATTTGTTATTTTTGGGATCCACATTTTAATATATATATATATATATCTGTGTGTGTAATGTGTATACATATATCTATCTGTGTGCATATATATATATATATATGTAATATAATAAAATGAAAATTGAAACAAATGCTGAAAATTAATATTATATAGAATAACGTTTGAAAAACGCTATTGATTCATCAAACGCTATCGCAACTCTATATGAGATGTAAGATTTTTCCACCAAAAACGCTATAATAGAATCAAAAACGCTATAGTAGAAAATAAAAACGCTATGCAAGCATGACAAGAAATGCTATCGGAAAACATTATAACGCTATAACATGGTTTGATGAAACGCTATAAAATGTGCTCAAAAATGCTATAGAAGTTAAATGAAGGATTATAATTCCCTATAGCGTTTAAGTTTAATAACAGAGAAAAAACGCTATTGTAGGTTGCAAACGCTATGACCTTTTGTAAACGCTATTAGATATTATAGCGTTTTCCTTCCTGCTATGTAATGCTGCCGGCCTACCATAGCTTGTGGTTTCACGGCGTTCTCTGAAACGCTATGGTAGCCTGTTATAGCGTTTTTCAAACGCTATGAAACCCATAAACTGTTGTAGTGAGAGAACAAAAGCCAAGTGGCTTAATCATAAAACCATCAAACTCAAACAACAATGTAAACATGTACCTTTTAGTCGGGCAACCAAAATTTCTTATGATATCAAAGACATCAAATTTGCTCTTGCTTTTATATGCCTGCATCTTATATACCAGTGATATCCAAACATATAGTTTATAACCATATTAATTTGCAAATTTCAATTTCCAACACTTGTTTTACTAAAACCGTACAATGTACATATAACATTCGTACGTAATATCAAATCTGACCGCTTACTCGATCACACAATTTCACTTCTGAACTAGTATCATTCACATGAATACTCTAGTGCGGACTCAGATCCGGTTTCTTGATTAGTAACCGTCATTCTCCTTGCATAGCCGTATACTATGATAGAGAATCCCAGAATCAATCAAAAATCCATATCTAGTGTTCGCCGTAAAAAATCGAGAGAAAAATCCTAACTCGGATTGATATAAATTATCTTGAAATTCTGTACTTGAATCTGGATCAAACCATTATACGAATAAAATAATATACGTACAACTTACATATTTATTACCAATTGATTTCTTAGTTATACCAAATTCTCTTATTCGCCTTCATTTCACTTACAATCAATTATTCGCAATCATTAGTCACATTGCTTTATCCACATTCAATTATTTACTTAGTATATTCCTTAATACTATTATCGCTTAAACATCATTCCATAGAATTTGTTTACTTAAGTTCATTTTAAAACATTTTATACAACTTGAGTCTATATCCATTTTATATCTATTTCTATCCAAATTCAATTTCGATTCCATTTAAATCAATTTATCTCCCAATTCAATATTCAATTTTATTTAACCCAACTCCATAGTTAAATTTCAATATTTCAACCATACCCAATTCACTAATTATTTTAGTTAGCTCATTTCATTAATTTATTTAAATCTCAATAAATTCCATTTCCAACATTTTTTTAATCCAGCTTAACTTAGGCTAAATTTTCAATTTCAATTTATTTCACTTAATTTAAGTTAAATTTCATTCCATGTTTCAATTTCAAATTTTACTTTTCTTACATTCATAATCAACAATTTAAACACTGCTTTATCTTGCTGATTTTTAAATTTATAAGTTATCAAACTCATTTTCTCATATTTCCAATAAAACATTTTAACTGAAAATTCCAGAGTTTAAGCACCTTGCTCTTAAGTATTTCAAACCATTTTTGAAATCATATCTTTAATAAGAGTTGCAATACATTTGGTATCACACTTTTTTTATGTCAGCGTGGACTACTAAAAATGCCCCTCTACAGTATTAACAAATCTTAATATTCCTTAAAAATAGAATCTAACAATTAAACTTGCTCGATATCAACAAATCTTAATATCCCCTAAAATAGGATCTAACAGTTAAACTTTTTTACACATTCAAAATGTCCATCTATGCTTAAAAATAGGATCTAACAAATAAACATTTTTTCTTTAATTAAATACAAATTCGTTGTTTTTTAATTAATAATACAAATAAAATTCAAACTAAAAAAAATTAGATGTTGAAACTTAGAAATAAAAGTTTAAATTAACTACACATTATTTCAACATAAAAATATGGATAAATATTTGTACAAACCATTTTTTCTTGAACGTGTTAATCACATATAATCTGTAGAAAAATAATTTATGCGCCAAGCACATGCCATTATCACGCGCGAAGCGCGTGCCCTAACGCTCGTATACACACACACACAAAATCCCTTGGTATATCAAATCATTCTTTTGGATTTTCAAAATCAAATCTAGTTTTATCAAAACAAAACTCCATGGTAGCAATTTCTCCCTTGGAAACTCAAAAATGAACGTCGATGATGCTGCAGTCATCACCGAAATTATTTTTCAGCGACCGAAGTGAGTTTAGTGCTTTCTATCTCCTTTAAAATCCTTTTAAAAATATTTCCATTATTTCCATTCAAAAACATTTTCCAAATAATGCTACTATTGTTTTCCAAAGCTTTGAAAAACATTTTCAAAACCAACGGGATTTAAATTCCCAACTTTCCAGCTTTTAAATCATTTATAAATCGTATTTATAAACCATATTTATATAAAATACTTCAGGAATTTCATTTCATTTCAATTTATAAATTACATTTATAAATCATATTTACATAATTCCATTTTGTTATATGAAATTATTTCTTAACTTTTGATCTTATTTTCATTATAATATCAACTTTTATTCGATCAGAACAATAAACAACAAATGATAATAGTTTAACATTATCATTTCCTAACAACCAAGCACACCATATATACCATAGTAATTTTCTAAAAAATATTATTTTATATATAAAACTATAATCAGGGTAAAATTATTTCATTTACCCAATTTCAAAACATACCATGTCGAGTTGCTTTGTTCAAGTGTTTAGAGATCCCTATCAATGACGTTAATTACTCGTATTAACCAGAATCCATAAGCCACTCAACTGACCAATCAACACAATTTAAAACATTTTTATATCACTAACAAATACGTGCTCTTATATATATACACACTCAAACTCATTCTAGGGTGCTACTGACCCTATCTCTAATGAGTTGCCCCATCAAAGCCAAGGTTCTCGCTTAACCTTCAGCTCTGATACCACGTTGTAACGATCCACTTTTCTATACAGTCTAAGCTGACCATATACCACACATGTCAACTCAAATTGAACAAAAAGGCGGATTGTTAGGGGTGAAGAAGAAGATAAGAGGAAAATAGAAACAATAACACAGAATCTAACAATCGCAACGGAACAATATATAATAGATAAATACAGATCTTTATACAAAAGAAACTGTAACTATTAATATACATACAATCATCAGAGTACAACAATCAACAAATCAATATGGACAGTTATTACAACTTATCTTCACCAGTGCTGACAATACAGCCTGATACACATAGCGGAATATAATCAAGTATGTGAAATACGTCGGAAATCCTCCAGCTCGTCTCCTAAGCTCCATAGCATCCTAACCTGAATCTATAATACTCGGTCTGACCCGAGTATTATAAATAAATAACACCCAAGTCAGTTTGGAAAACCAGCGTGGGAAAACACACCCAATTGGATTTAAAGTTATAAGAAAATCTTTTGAAATCAAAAGGTATCTCGTAAGACTACGCCACACATAAACACAACGGGTTTTTACCTTACAATAACAAAAACACTTTTATATAAAAATCCTATAATATTATAATAGTGTCCAAGTACAAATACTTATCAAAATAGCCGAAATTGTTACATTAATTAAATTCCAGTATACTAGGATCTACAATCAAAACCGTAAGGCACGTATTGGAGAATTGATTCCATACTATGACCAGGTTAGGAACTACCTTTGATGGGTGCATCTCTAGATCAATGCACCCGGGTCTGACAAGAATATCTTGTACCTTACCACATAGAACCAGCCTAGAACTTGACTACTAGTACCGAATATGTCATCATCCTGGTCTTTCGACCTTAATGGAGATCTCTCATGCACAACGAAATCCATAAATATGTAGATATAGGTTGTCTAGAAAGATGATGGCATAACCTAATGGGAGCAACCTACTTAGCCATGCTGCATGCCCTGTTTTAGTCATTTTTCGATTGATGAGGCTTGAGGCTATGAGTACCTTTCAAGAAATTTACACTATATATATATATATATTCAAATTTCATTCAATATTTCATATTTGAAAACAATTCCGAATACGTATATCCATAACAGGATATTTCCAACCATGTCAACACTTAGAAATATTTCCAAACCCAACTTATAATTCATTACCTAGAAAATATTTCTGTATAAATCATTTCGTCGCTAAAATATCTCCAAAACCTTTAGTTCCAATAATTAGGGAATTATTATAAGTTTATTTCCAAAAATCATTTCTAATATCCACAGTTAGGAAATATTCCGTACTTATCTCTCAAATCTCCGGAAGTTTTATTAATTCCCTTTACACATTCCAAAAAATTATCGATTATACTTATTTATAATCCAACTAACAATTTATAACTCCTTTAATGAATTCATATTCATTTTCGAAGTTCCCGTATCAAATTTCTTTTCCTCAGAGTTCCTTAAGTTCCCGAATTCCTTTTTATAAGATTTTCTCTTATAAAATCACATCCATTAAATAAAATCCAGTTCACAAATCTCGAGAACATTTATAATTAAATTGCCATCACAAACCTTCAAACTATATATATATATATTATAAATTTCGAAACATGGTTAAATAATTATTTAAAATATCAAAGCACTTTTAAAATGAACGTCGATAACTAATTCTAATTAATTTATAAAATTGCTAATCGATTTACAAAATTTGTTTATAAAACTTAGAATTCATTTCAACAACTTTTAAATATTTAAATGACTAACTTTCTGAAATATTTCAATCCAATTAATAGTTTTAAAACTACGTAGTTTAATAATTAAAAATCCTCTTTTTAAAACAAACTTAACCTCTCGATAAAAATATATTTTTAAAATTTCAATATAACCAATTTCAACTTATAAATCTCTCTCGATTCGTAACACATCGACCACATTCCCAATTTCATAACCTTTTTCACATTCCAAAGATAGAATCTACAATTTCTTTTAAAATCGATTACCTTATCTCATTATAAATTCCCATTGTGAATTTTTATGTCCATTTTATCGAATAATAATCATTCCACTTTATTTATAAACATATTTTATAAATTTCATAAATTCCTTCCTAGTTTATATAGGTTTATATTAAAAAAATCTATGTATAAATCGATTCCTAATTAAATTTCCATTTATAAATCTATTTCTTAAATAATCTAAACTATATTCCAAAACAATTCAAAACTCGATTTCGCCTTCCATTTCGTATTTTAAGAATCTCATTTAAAATCCATCGTTTACAAATCCTCGATTTAAAATTCTATATTTAAAATCATTTTATGAAATAACTAAATAAATATCCAAAATCAATTTATTTATTTTATCCAAATCAATTCCTTTTTAATAAATCCAATATTCAGTATAAAAATTATCAATTCCAAAATCTCCTTTAAATTTCCTTTTTAATTCAAAAATATTATCTATGGTATTTGTAATACCCAAATTTAGGCTAGTGCTACTATAACATCCAATGAATTCAAATCACATCATAATTTATCCCAGACTATTCAAGCACATCATATATTCCTATATATGAAATAAAAATCAACAATTTTGAGGAATCCAGTTGGATCCCTCCATACTGTTTCCTTGCATCCACATATGTTATATAACATAAAATACTAATCCCGCTTCGAGACGGGATATCGCAGTAATATTGGGTCATCCGCTATTATGCGGGGCGCATAGTGTCTCATCCGCTCCAATCGGCGGGAATATTCAATCCAACTACTAATATATATATATATATAATATAACATCCAACTGAAAATAATATATTAATTGAACCAATCATCCAATAATTAATTTTTATTATTATAAATTAAACCCAGTAATCAAAAATGAGTGAGATTTACTCACATTTAACCTTTGTTGTCGCCGAAGCGTTCTAGTTTGGAACTAAAACCAGACGACGTCCGATTTTATTCCAAATTTCCACAGCCTCCAAATTTGTCCAAACCAGTTTCATTCCGAAGCACTCGTCACACGATTGCAACGCAAAAAGTTTCATCCAAATAGGACCTCGTATGAGAGAGATACACATTTTATAAGTTATCGATACAATTTAAAATTATAAATAAAACTAATTTCAAACTTCAAAAAAAATACAACCATGCCATCTTCCTCCTTTCTAACTTTCTCCTGTACATGATAGGTGTGTACGCCATTGCCATGCATATCCAAATACCTTTACAAACCTGTCAAAACATTCATTTCAAAATACCTTTACAAAGATATATATATTCAAATCTCATTCAATATTTCATATTCAAAAACAATTCCGAATACGTATATCCATAACAGGAGATTTCCAACCATATCAACACTTATAAATATTTCCAAACCCAACTTATAATTCATTACCTAGAAAAATAATTCTGTATAAATCATTTCGTCGCTAAAATATCTCCAAAACCTTTAATTCCAATACTTAGGGAATTATTATAAGTTTATTTCCAAAAATCATTTCTACTATCCATACTTAGGAAATATTCCATACTTATCTCTCAAATCTCTGGAATTTTTATTAATTCCCTTTACACATTTCCAAAAATTATCGATTATACTTATTTATAATCCAACTAACAATTTATAACTCCTTTAATGAATTCAGATTCATTTTCGAAGTTCCCGTATCAAATTTTTTTATTCGGATTTTCTTAAGTTCCCGAATTCCTTTTTATAAGATTTTCTCTTATAAAATCACATCCATTAAATAAAATCCAGTTCACAAATCTCAAGAACGTTTATAATTAAATTGCCATCACAAACCTTCAAATTTATATATATATATATATAATAATAAATTTCGAAACATGGTTAAATAATTATTTAAAATATCAAAGCACTTTTAAAATGAACGTTGTAACACCCCACATTTTATTGATAGTTAAATTAAAATAAATTCAATTGATAACCATAAAAACAGTGAAAAATGAATTTTTGCTCATGTTGGAATTTAACCAAGAAACTTATACCATTGTGTTCGTGGCAATTTTCTGATCAACTTCCATATACAATGTTTTTTGAATAGACTTCAAACGGAGAAGTTATAGCCGTTTGAAGTTTTAGCGTTAGAAACAATTACATATGCAAACATGGAAATTTTATCAATTATAAACATTTGCAATTAATTCATAGGATATTTATAAAAGTAGTAACAAATTTATTATGTTAGAAATGAATGTAAATTATTAAGAGAATTAGATGTAAGAGGAAAAAAAGGGGAATAATTAACATTACAAACAGAATCAGCTAAAAAGTGCAATTAATTAATATATGAATTAATATATGAATTAATATTGGGGATTAATATATAACATGCGTATATATATCAGATCCCTCAATTTAAAGAGGTTTACATATAAATGTAACAAATAAATGTTCAAATTCAAATCTGGATAAAAAATATATGCATATTAAATATATATGTTAATTGAATGGTGGAATTAATTGACATGTCAATTAATGAAACATTACAATGTGTAAAATATTAATTAAGGAAATTAAATAATAGAGGTGACATATTAATCTATTAATGGGGCTATTAATTAGGATTGTAACGTAATCAGTAGAAAATGTCAATTAATAAGGAAAAGAAATAATGGTTGACCTAGATTTAAATGTATACATATAGGCAGTATATTGCTGCACATAAAAATTTAATTGAAGGATCAATTAAGAAGAGGATTAATTAGAATAAACAAGCAACAAAAAAAGGTTTAACGTTTATAATTTATAACGTTTAAAAGTTAACGTTTAACATTTAATAAAACAAATAAGGCACGTTTAAAATCCAAAATAGACGTGCGTTATAAAGAGCATTAAATCGGAGAATTAATGAGAGTTAATTGATATTAATAGGAAACGTTTAAATGTTAAACGTTTATAATAAATAAAACGTTTAAAAACAAATCAGGCGCGCTCATTCTGCACCCTTTTCAACGATCCGATTTGCTTCGTTTTATGCGGACGGACGACACTGTTTTGACTCTCTATAAATAAAGAGGCAGGGCTAGCCTTCAAACTTATATTTTTCTAAATGGGTGCGGAAGCCCTGTCACTCTTCTTTCACCTCCAATTCTTCAGAAATTTGCTATTTTAGGTTTACGCCTTCTAATTTACAAGTCGGAGATAGAAATTATACGTCTAAAATAGAGATGTTCAAATAAAGTCGTCCGAATGAGGTAAAGTTCTCAGATCTGGTTCTCTAGTTTATTTATTTTATTTTTCTTCAATTAGATCCGGATTAAATAAATCTATATAAACCCCAATTTGTGGATCCAAATAGGGTTGCAATCGGGAAGGCTATGGATAATAGAACTGGGTTAAGAATCAGATCTGGAACTTGGAGTGTTTTCTTTCTAAGTGAGTGGATTTAAATTATATACCTTTTTTTTATGATATATTATTGTTAGGTTCTCGTTAATTATTTAATTAAGCATTTATTATAGTAGTTAATTATGTTAATTTACTATGCTGAGACCGTAAATTTATATTTAACTATTTGTATGGAAAAGGAAGATAGAAATCCATTTAAATATGTATAAAAATTAGGCTTAACAATGATAGAAAAAGGCTTAAGCCTAAAAAGAAGACATTTATAGTAATTATGCTAAAACGGGAGTAATAAATTGAAGAAAAATCTAATAACTTGATTTGGAAGTAAGTGATAGATTAATTGGTTGGTTAGAAAATAGGATACATTTCTATAGTTTAATATTTAAAAAGATAACGATAAACATAATTGCAAGAATAAAAGAAAGAAAAAGGGGATTAGTGTAAAATAGAGAAACCACTGTATTTTGCACTATCCAAAATGTAAAGAAATAATAAAAGAAATATCCTACAGTTACGGATTATTGTCTATAACATTATTTATTATTAAAATATGGAAATGGATTTTTAGTATAGTTTTCGTAACCAACCAAATAGAATAGAACTACTTCCTAGAATATAAGAAAATAAAGTAAAGAATTGAAAGAATCAAGTTAATTATTTGACAAGACTAGAAGCCATAAACAGTAATGTACCTAGATCTACATTTACTGCGCAGAAAATAGAATAAAATTAAAGCAGTTATTATGATAAGTAAATTTGTGACAATCGAACGTAGTCCCAACCTAAGATTGTCATATAATATAAGAGAATTATAGAGAATTCAAATAGAAGAAGTCAGACTAGAATAGAAAAGAGACGCTTGTAATTATATTTATAATGTACAGATTATAAAAGAAAATAAAAGTGATAATTACTAGTAAAATTATAACATAGGTTATAACTGAGTAGAAAGAACATAAAAGGCTTATTTTAAGAATTAAATTAAGTTAATAAGAAAATAGAGCATAAATAACAGAAGATGCTTATTTTAATAAACTTAGATCTTGGATTAAGTTAATAAGCAAGATAACAGGAGTGGCCCATACCAACAGCATTCCCTTTCAGTCAGGAACTGATAGTCTCACAATAGTTAGGTGAGGCTAAGACAAGATTATGCTAATTAGAGTAAATAAGTAGCCAACATAATAAGAAAAGTAAACTAAACGCAAATTAAAAGATTAAACTTAGGGTCTAATAAAAGAGTGAGATGCGTTTGGAGCAGCCCAAAGGATGAAGAGCCTAACGAAGCAGTTCATCATAGATTTCAGCACAGAAGAAGCACATCCAACTTAGTTATTTTGGGCTATAAGGAAGTAGGAGACTTCAACGAGACGTGAGGGTACTCTAGGACGGCCCTCTGGGGTAGGCGTTGTGAAGCAGTCCTCCAAAGGCAGGTCTGTAGGTGTTCCATCAAAATAGTATGCCTTGACTGCTTTTTACATGGCAGGACCATTGTAGGCAGTCAAAAGGGGTTGATGTTTGGAGTAGGATATTCGTATGTCCCAGTACTTGCAAGTGAATTTAGTGGGCAGGACCCAAAACGATAGTCGCATGCGGATATCGGGCCAGCATCAAAACCAAGAGCGAGTTCGGGAAAGACTAGAGTTAAACCAACGGTCCAATGGTACTTTCACTATCGAGACATTGGATGAGGGGCGCCGCCAATTGAATGTTTAGATTGTTTGCAGTAGGGCACAACCACTTAGCTCTTTAGAGGTCTTTTGATTAGTTGAGGGGTGGCTACGTGGAGCCATAGCCACGATAAGAAAAGAGACATACCAAATAGAATATCTGTATTGTAGGCCTAATGAGACAGTCCTTTACAGAAATAGAAAATCCCCGACTGAGTTTCGTACAAGGTAGACCTTGTTAAGCAGGATTCATGGTGTAGACGGAACGATTACGTATAGTCCTCAAGGTACGCACTGGGTGGTACATTGTGGATGTCCGAGCATTAGTATAGACTAGTGCGGACGCAGTTTTACGTTTTTATAGTAGACAATGGAACATGTGTATTGTAGGCCTTATGAGGCAGTCCTTTATAGATGTAGTCACAGAACGCCATGGAAGCATGACGATGGAGTCCTTTGCGAGGAGGATACGGAAGGTACTATGGGTAGTACCTAGGACCGATGCGGTCATTAGGCATATAGCTACATATATATCAGTGATTAGGTTTTAATATACTAGGGAGTAGATGGGCACGATTCACGCACAGAGGCGAGAGTATTATAAACCCAATGAACTTAATATAACAGTAAATGGAAATAAAATGGTATATGTGGAATTAAGCTTAAAAGTGTATAATTTGCCCATTCACCAGAACTTTAGTTCTGACCCCCTCCTCATAACATCCTACAGGTTAGGTAGATGGCAGAGACTTTTTAGCTTTGAGAAACTTGTTAGAAAGTGTGATTATATTGGAGAGTATTTACTTACCATTATATTTTAGTCAGTTCCATTGTGAGATATTTATTGAGCTCTGATATATTTGTCTTTGCCTCTTTGTAGGATACTAGATACCCAACTCGAGCTTCAGTGAGCTTGGTTCCTAGCATTTTTATGAAAATCCGGACCTACTAGAATTCGGGTTGTTACATCTAGTATCCGAGCCTTGGTTTAGGGTTCCTAGGTAGATGGTGAGTGAACGTATTTGTATTTTTAAATAAAATATAAATATATTATGTACTAAAATCCAAATAGTCCTCAACCATAAATTTTAACATATGGAAATTTTTAGAAGTATATTTGTGCATAGTTTGCTAGTTGGGTTTGGGATGATCCAAGTATGTTGAGCCCTATGTTAATTATCGATTTATAGCATGCAAATAAGCCATGTTTTGAGAGAAGATTGGTATCCATATGTTATAGGAAGTGGAGAAGTTCCCTAGGGATAGCAGGGAGAGTGTTTTTATTTTGGAAGGAATACGAGGTTTTAGTAAGAAGAAAATCCACTTTATGTCTAGCCCAATAAAATGAAACTTTTGGAATTGAAAAGTTGAAAAATATAATTGTTAATATATTTGAGGAAGCAAATATTGGGTTTTTGAAAAAAAAGTTGTATGAAATTTAAATTGGTTTTTATATGATGTAAATTTTGTTAAAAGTGAATTTTTTTTGAAGAGTTATAGAGCGTGTATCTCTCGCTAGTTTCCTTGTAGATGAACAAAGATTTTAAATATAAAAACTTAGAGTGTGTTAAGTATCGAAAACATAGGTTACAACATTTATTGTTGTAATAGTTGTTTTCGGTAAAAATAAAGGAAGCATAGACTATGACACTATTGTTATAGTAGGTGACTCCCAAAGGAAATGTTTTTAACATAACATATGGGATTTATTAATATTTATTTTAATTGAATCCATAAACTAGTATTTTTGGGTTGTAGTAACGGTGTTATACGCAACATCTGTTTTGAACCAAATTAGTTTTGGAGATAATTTCTAAAGTTGTTTGTAAGTACACTTATTATTTAAATAAGTATATGAAAATATTTTCTAGTTATAAAGCAGTTTTGAAAATGAGTTCTTTTGAAAAAATAATGTACGATAAATTAATGAATTTAGTAGGAAATATCTTATGTATGCGAATATAGAGTAAATATACTTTAATCTATTGGAATGAAATGAATAATGATATAATTTTCTATAAATCATAAATAAAGATGTTTTGTGCAAGTTATAAGGAATACGTGAAAGAGATGTACAAGGTATGGAAAGTACCATATTTTGTATAGCCTATTTCGATAAAATATAAAATAAATTCCTTATAATTTCACATAAACATGAAATCCTCCTCTAAAGGATTCATAGAAGGTTTTAGCGTTAAGGGTTTCTCATAAGAGAAAGTAATTCCAATACATTAAGGTATAAAACCATTAAGTGTAGTAAGTTAGAAACTCCTTCAAGGTTAAGTAATTGGAAGAGTAGGAAAGTTAAGAGATTTTTGATAAAATAATTGTTCTTATCTACTCCAGTTTTAGTAAATTTGAAAATCTATGGAAAAAAGAAGGATATTTTGAAAACATGTGAGGACATTTTCTTTAAGTCAAGAAAAAAAGAAAAATGTTTTAAGAACAAGTAAGACATGTTTTTGAAAGTGTGTTATGGATCGTGTAATATGGATATACAATAATACAGAGTATAGTGATGATAGCTATACAGTAAATATTGCAGAATATAAAAGCAGTATAATAAAAATAACACCAGAGATTTTTGTACTGGTTCGGAGCTCTGTCCTACGTCCAGTCCCAGACTCCTTCTGGAATTTCACTAAAACAACAACCCTCACTTAACCCGGAGGAACAGGTCTATACAACCCCTGAGCAGCCGAACAGGGACCTGAGTAGCGGAACAGGATTTCGCCTCAGCAGCCGAAGAGGACTTCTCACGCCTGAGCAGCAGAACAGGATTTCAACAAATACAAAAGATTGTAAGACTTTTTGTGTTCTGATAACACGAATAAGTCTGTTTATAGTACACCCTTCCTATGATCTTCTCCTCGAGTATAAATATGTATATTTGAAGTTTATGAAGATTAGAAAGGAATAGTATTGCTTAGATTATGATATATAAATCTAATTCAAGCAATGAGTATGTTAAGAATGCTGAATATTTGAGAGTATAATTGCAAGAATATTCAAGAGAGTTAGATAAGAGAGATAAGCAGATTAAGTGATTTGGAATGAAGTTAGGATATGTATTTATAGTTGTTAAATAGCAGCGACCATTGGCGAAGAGTTCTGGTTGAAGTGTCACGTCCAAATCTCTTCGTAGAGATTTGTAACTCTTCACCAATGATCGTGTCTTTTCAGAAAATATAGCTGTTATAGAAATTCAGTCAACTGAGCCTCTGGGTCAGTTGACTAAATATTCAAACGATTTTTATTATATATTATATATATACTTGTGCACCTGTGCATGTTGCACAGATACTAGCAGGTCAGTTGACTGACTTACCAGGTCGGTCGACTGACCTGGTATTATCTGTGCAATTTTCACAGTTTACATAGTTATATGTAATATATATATATTATATATGATTCTAACTTTAAAACTTTGATAATATATATATATATTTTATATGCTTATATATGTATAAATTATTTGAAAATAAGAAGATTATATATATAAGCTAATATATGCGCAAAGGAGGAGAGATCTTAACAATATTGACTTAAGACTAAAAAAATAATAATATAAAAGTTGATGCACCGATTTTGATGCCTTGTCTCCATGTAGTATCGTAACAGTCGTCGAATCTGTATGTTGCAGTGATAGCTTCGTGTCATGAATCAAAACCAAGTCTCAACATTCTCCCCCTTTTTGATTGATGACAACCTGTAAATATATATAGATTTCGACTGTATATAATATAATATGAATACTTACTCCCCCTGAATCTTTGGCGATATATATCCTGCATTCTTAATGTTAGTGATAATTTTCTCCCCCTTTATCATCGACAAAAAGGAATAAAGAACATGAATAATCATATGATGCATGTATAGATATTCAAATCATAGTAATAAAAGAAACAACATTCATATATTGCAACATCACAAACAAGAGTTTTAAGGTAAGAACATATTTCATAAAGATAGTCCACGTATATCTAGAAAAATCATCAACTATTACAAACACGTATTATTGTGATTTATGGATTGAACTTGGGTCGGTCCAAATAAATCCATATGTAGTAATTCAAGTGGTTGTAATGTCGAAATAACTTTCTTAGATTTAAACGAAGATTTAGTTAATTTACCTAATTGACATGCGTCACAGATATTATTAACTTTAAAACTCATCTTAGGTAATCCTTTTACGAGATTATTTTTAGAAATTTTATTTATAGTTTTGAAATTGACATGACAGAATCGTTTGTGCCATAGCCAGGGATCATTTTCTTTGGCTATTAAACACATGTCTGAGTTATGATTAACTTTCATATTTAAAACGTAAATGTTTTTATCTCTATCTCCTTCGAAAATAAGATTCTGATTTTGGTCGAAGATACTACATTTATTTTCAGAGAAAGATATTTTAAATCCTTTATCACATAATTGACTTATACTTAATAGATTATGTTTTAGATTCTTAACTAATAAAACGTTAGTAATAAGAAGTAAATTAGTTGTACCGTAATTGCTCATATCGCCTTTGCCGATGATATATCCCTTGGAATTATCTCCAAAAGTGACAGAACCTCCATCTGAGTATGTAATGTTTGTCAGCATATCTTTGTCTCCTGTCATGTGTTTGGAGCAACCACTGTCGAGTATCCATTTTCCTCTTTTCTTGAGTAGGACCTACAAAAAATATGAGATGACGTTGGTACCCACCTTTTTAATAGGGTCATAAGAGTTAGATCTTAGGAGACCAAACCCAAGTGGGGTCAGTATCCCTTTTATAAATATAATTCTTATTATTATGAACGTTTTCTATGAATGATCTAATATACTTATTCCTTATTAACTTGTTATTTTTTTAGGAACCCATATATTGATAGTTTTAGAATATGATCTTTTTGAAGATATGGGTGTTTTATTAGACTTAACATTGTTTAAATTACTGGACTGTGAATTCTTGACTTTCCTCTTATAACCTAGTCCGTTTTTATTGTTAGTAGGTTGTGAATTTTCAATAATTCTAGATAAATTCTCTCTGCCTTTATTAAAATTCGAGTCATTTTTATTGATTCCTTCTAGTTTGGTCTTTAGACTAGAATTTTCTAGTTCTACCATTTGATATTAGTTTTCAAATCATGATTTTCAGAAACAAGAACATCATTCTTTTCTTTTTGAATCTCAATTTCTTGACTCAATAATTTCAGTTGAGAATTAACATTTGAAAGCGATTCTTGAATTTTCTCAAGTTCTTCTTCCAATATTTTCTTCTCGTCTTTAAGCATATCTCTTTCGAGTTCTTCCTTGTTCTGATTTTCAATAGCCTCTTTATATTTTCTTTTGAGACCTTTTAAAGTATCTAACAATTCTGAGTTTATCTCTACCATATCATCAAAAGTTAAATCACTAACCTCATTATCTTTGGCCATAAAGCATACGTTGGCTTGTTCATTATTGCTGTCACTCTCACTTTATGAGGAGAAGGATGAGTCTGAATCATCCCATGTAACTGAGAAAGGTTTCCTTCTGAATTTGTCCTTCCCTTTATTGCGATATTCTTTCTTTTGATCTGGACAATCCTTCTATATATGCCCCTTTTTGTGACAGTTAAAGCACTCCAGAACTGATGAAGACGGTGATTTATTGCTGTTTGAGCTTCTCTTGCCATTTTTTCTATTTCCTTTTCTATATTTCAAGAATTTCTGGAAGTTTTTGGCAATAAAGGCTAGGTCGTCTTCGTTTGAATCTGATTCTTCTTATTCTGCATGGAATGCTATATTCTTTTTATCTTAAGCTTCAACTCGTTTAGCCTGCAAATTCACTTCATAGGACATTAGATTTCCTATTAACTCTTCCGGAGTTATTTTGGAAATATTGTTCGCTTCTTCAACAGCGAGAAATTTTCTTTCCCATTCTTCCGTTAAAGAGTTAAGGATTTTGGATACGATATCAAAATCTGAATATTTTACTCCTAGTCCTACTAATGAATAGTAGATATCCTGAAATCTTGAATACATATCATTTATAGATTCATTGTCTTTCATTCTAAAGCTTTGAAACTGACTTTTGAGCAAGGATATCTTGCTTTGTTTGACCTTGCTAGTTCCTTCGTGTGTAACTTTGAGTGTACGCCATATTTCATATGCAATATTGCACATGCTAACATGGTTAAACTCATTTTTATCTAAGGCACAAAACAACATATTCATGGCTTTTCCATTTGCTGTGGAATCTAGTTTCTGTGTATTTGTCCAAGCAGAATACTCCTCAGTAGGAATAGTGTATTCTTTCTAAGTAATATTCCATGAATCAAAACCATTTGCTTGCATATATATTCTCATTAGTGTGGCCCAATAGTTATGGTTCATGCCATTGATTAATGGTGGACGTGCAGTGGATTGTCCTTCTATGAAGCTAGTGTTAACGCTAGTGCTAGTGTTAGTTTCCATATTATTAGAGTATCAGATAACTGTGTTACGGTTATATGAAGATCCTGCTATGATACCAAATGAAAGTGTGTTATGGATCGTGTAATATGGATATACGATAATACAGAGTATAGTGATGATAGCTATACAGTAAATATTACAGAATATAAAAGCAGTATAATAAAAATAACATCAGATATTTTTATACTGGTTTGGAGCTCCGTCTTACGTCCAGTTCCAGACTCCTTCTGGAATTTCACTAAAACAACAACCCTCACTTAACCTGGAGGAACAGGTCTATACAACCCCTGAGCAGCCGAACAGGGACCTGAGCAGCGGAACAGGATTTCGCCTCAGCAGCCGAAGAGGTCTTCTCACGCCTGAGCAGTAGAACATGACTTCAACAAATACAAAAGATTGTTTGACTTTTTGTGTTCTGATAACACGAATAAGTCTGTTTATAGTACACCCTTCCTATGATCTTCTCCTCGAGTATAAATATGTATATTTGAAGTTTATGAAGATTAGAAAGGAATAGTATTGCTTAGAATATGATATATAAATCTAATTCAAGCAATGAGTATGTTAAGAATGCTGAATATTTGAGAGTATAGTTGCAAGAATATTCAAGAGAGTTAGATAAGAGAGATAAGCAGATTAAGTAGGATATGTATTTATAGTTGTTAAATAGCAGCGAGCATTGGCGAAGAGTTCCGGTTGAAGCGTCGCGTTCAAATCTCTTCGTAGAGATTTGTAACTCTTCACGAATGATCGTGTCTTTTCAGAAAATATAGTTGTTACAGAAATTCAGTCAACTGAGCCTCTGGGTCAGTTGACTAAATATTCAAACGATTTTTATTATATATTATATATATACTTGTGCACCTGTGCATGTTGCACAGATACTAGCAGGTCAGTTGACTGACTTACCAGGTCGGTCGACTGACCTGGTATTATCTGTGCAATTTTCACAGTTTACATAGTTATATGTAATATATATATATATTATATATGATTCTAACTTTAAAACTTTGATAATATATATATATATTTTATATGCTTATATATGTATAAATTATTTGAAAATAAGAAGATTATATATATAAGCTAATATATACGTAAAGGAGGAGAGATCTTAACAATATTGACTTAAGACTCAAAACAAAATAATATAAAAGTTGATGCACCGATTTTGATGTAACGCCCCGGAAATTTCGAACACGAAATTTCCAGATAGTTAGAAGAAAAAGAAAAGAGATAGAAGAAAGAAACAGAACAAGACATAGATTCTCACATTCGCAGCGGATCAAAATACAATATCAAATAATAATATCAGTTATACAAAGAAAACTGTATTTGTTAATTACATTTTTTACATCAGAGTTACAACATTCACAAATATACTAGACAGTTAGAATTAACATGTCTCAGATCAACAACAATAATATGCTCAGCGGAATACACTCCATACGTTCCTGCCATCCAGCTCGCCTTCTGAGCTCCAGAACGTCCTTACCTGGAAATCTGTAATACTCGGTCTGACCCGAGCATTACATTCAAGTAACACCCGGGTCAGGCTGGAAACCAGCGTGAGTAAACTCATCTAATATGAAATTTCAATCCATAGAACTTATTTAAACCCGGGGTAACTCGTACTTTACTATAAGTAAACAACTTATATAGTCAACACTTATTTTCACAAAATAATATCTAAGTATCCAACTTAGTTTAAATGGTCCATTTTATCCCAAACCAGCCTATTGGTTTCACATATCAATCTATAAAGAATTATAGAAGATTCCAAATCGAAGTGGTTTCGGGTATTAACTAATACCCGACTCCTGTCTCTTCGAATCCAATGTCATCTTAACCCAAGTTATTCAAATGAAATACAATTCAAACTTTAAATATAGGGTGTCACTGTTTTAACCCAAACATATTATATCACATAGCATTCCATATCACATACCAGAGATATCAACTAATCTAAGCATACAATATCATTCAATCATTCATAGCAAGATTAATCAACCATACCATCTCTAATTAATTTAATTAACCACAATTGAATTAAATTAATTACTCCATTTACTTTTAAACCTTGCTTATTAATTACAAACCAATTAATTAATCATCAAAAAAAAATCTATTTTAATTAATCATCCTTGATTGATTATACTTTAATTAAGTAATTAACCGTTAATTAATTTCACAAATTAATTATCCTTAACCATTTATAGTAATTATCCTTAATTAATCACTTAAATTAATTATCTTATAATCACTTATATCGATTAAATATCCTTTAATTAATCACACTCATTAATTAGCTAACCCTTAATAAATTAATAAATTAATTATACTAAGTAATTAATCCTTAATTACTTCCATTTAGGTAATTAACCTTTTATCAATTTATTCCTCTAATTACTTTCATTAATTAACCTCTAGTTAATTATCCTTTAATTTATTTATATTAATTAATTAACAAATTAACCTTTAATTTAATTACATTGAGTAATTATCCTAAACCACTTTCATTAAGTAATCATTCTTAATTAATCAAAGATAAACTACTTACTTAATCACCATAATTTTCATTAATCAATACCTTAATTAATTAAAGATAAATCCTTTATCTTAATTAATTACCTAATTTCATCATTTAAATCTTATTCTTTTAAATACACTTTTAAAAAACTTGGCTAAGCATTTTCTTTTGCTTTAGAACCCGATTAAATTTTCTTTTAAAAACCTGGTACCTGTTTTATTTTTAAATTTTAAAAACCTGGTTAAAACAAAAGCAACCCGAGCCCAAGACAAAACTAGCCGAGTCAACCACACATCTACTCGCGTTCGACTTCGAGTCTGACCCGATGTAACTTCCTTCTTTCCCCAAGCTCGAACAACACAGCAACCAGATACGAACAGGACACACGTGCACATGCACCGGTGATCCAACGCCCTCTGACCATCGCCGAGACCCACGACATGTCGACGACAATCATCTCGTACCGAACGACCACCCAGATTTGCGAATACGCGAGCAAGATGAAATCGAACCCATCGTTCCAAAAATCTGGAACGAACCCCATCGGAAATCCATCTATCACTGACGAACTCATCCCTTTGAACCCACGCCGACTTCACCAAAGTTGCCTCGACCTCCAGTCTTTGATTTCCCCTCCATGCGAACAGACCCGAAGCTCCATCGTTGCTACAATCACCTCGTCAACAATGACGAACCAAACCCATCACTAAACCCTAAATCATCGCCGTACGACCACCAAAACCATCTTAAAATTCTACCACTATTTTTCCCACGATCGACAATCTTCACACTTCCCCCAGCCATGATCACGACCTCTCACTCCTCGCCGATCGCCAGAATTCACTCCAAAATGAATTCCGTTCAACTCGAGAATTCCCATCAAATACAATCTTAAAAATCATGATATGATTATCAAAATTCACCATTCTTCAATACGAATCAGATCATATAATTAAAACGTGGAATTTGGATACTTGATTTTCGGACTTTAATTGATTTTTCACTGTAATTCTCTTCTACCAGTAAAACTACCTTCAAATTTTACTTGAAAATATTTTTAAAACTAATATCTTTTTATTCCAAACATATTTGGTTTATACATCATAACCTATAGAAGATTAGGGGAAGAGAAATTGATTTTTGAACTTGTTTGGGTCTGTAAAACCAAACAGAGGTCTGTTTATATATATACAGACATGCACATCTAAGTCTACACATATATATACACATGCAAGCCTATTTACATTCATACAAACATTTTCCACAATTTTACTTCAAGTATTTATCACATACAAATCAAGATATAACAGGTTTAAACTTTTTTAAAAAGGTTAGTTTACTCACCTGTTATGATGTTGAACAGAGAACAAATTCCCAGTTATAAAGAACAGAGAAGTAAGCTCAACTTTGATCTGGAAATAATTGATCTGAAACTTCCTATGATTTGAATTACTTGATTGTTGATGTAATATTGGGTTGGTCTTAATTATTGCATGCTTTAATTCAGGTTGAAGATGAATATAGATGAAGTTGTGGCATTTGCTTTAGAACAGGATTTTAGTTTTGGTTTTTAGTTTCAGGTTTGGAAATGAATTGAGAATAAAAGTTTTTGGAAAATGAAGATGAAAAGATTTGAGGAAATTTTCATTAGCCTGGTTTCTCCCTTCATATTATTTACATAAGATTTTAGTTTTAAAGAAATAAAAATGAGGAAAGCCACTTGTTATTTGCATGCTTATACAAAGCTACAAATGTCAATTTTATGCATTATAAAGTGTACAAATGTTTTGAATTCATTATTGTATTAATTACTTATGTTTTAAATAAATTTTGTGTTATGTTTATATTTAATGTAAAAGACAAGTGTATTAAACCTCATTATTTATATATATATTTCTTATGTCTTTATTTATTAACCTTTAAATCTTTATATATATACACAAACTATTTTGATTTCAAAGAAGAATTTAGAAAGAGTAATATGAATACCCACAACCTAGTTTATTTTAACACTAGTTATAAAAATAAAAGAAAAGAAAACACATATGCCACTTGTATTATGTATGACATGCCTAAGCTACAAATGTTTAAATGGTAATTTTTTTTACACTTGTTAAATTCTTTGTTTAAAAGGGTTACTCATGAATATAAATGTTTTTAATATGTTTACAAAGTTCTTATATTATAAAAATTCAATTAGTTCTATATATATATATTTTATATTTTAAAACCAAATTTATTTTAAGATGATTATCTTTTGAAATTTCAATCCCCAAATTAAAAATTAAATTTTAAATTGACTCATAAATTTTTTATCAATTTTAAATAATTATACTAGGTGGATTATCAAACCAATATTTATCCATATGTATATATATATATATATATATTTACCAGAATTATTTATTTAACTTATAAATCAGTATTTCTACAAATTAAATCCAGTTATTTTATCAATTACAGATATTCAAAAATCCGGGTTATCACATTCCTCCCCCCTTAGAATCTTTTCGTCCTCGAAAAGGAACGAAGTCAAAATTTATTATTTGCTTAATATCAGATAAATTTCTTGTTGAACATTTTAACTATAAATTCTCTTTATATTAAAATTTTAAAATACTTTAAAAATCTATATAATATTACAAAAATAGTTTTTATAAAAATACTTTTATAACTCAATGTCTCAACATGTCCATCCTTGTTCTCACAGAAATTCGATCATACGTTGATCAGACGTAGGACTGAAAATCTATAAGGACTTAGCAAACCCGTTTTCAACACTTAGTGAAAATACTTGGAAAATAGTTTTATTGAAAATATGGAAAACATCTTTGAAATCGAGGAAATATCTTTGGTGAGAATTGTGATATCCCGGGTTTTTGGGCAATTTAAATTTAATAATCTGTATTGATAATTTAATCTTTTAAAAGTTAATCAATATTTAATCTGGCAATATTGATAAGATTTATTTTCAAAGCTAATAAAGTTTTAATCTATTTATAATATATATATTGTTATATATTGTGAATAGGATATCTTTTGTTTTAAATTAAAGATGAATTTTCAAATTTGTAATATATATGTATATATATGTTATAATTGGGATTGTTTGAAATTTAATTAAATCTATTGATAAATATATATGTATAAATTGTGATTTTAAAAGCTTTGTTTTATAATTTAACATTTTTCAAAAGGTTAATTTAGATTTAATTCAATTATTTTCAAAATATAAGACAATTGTTTATTTTAAATATGATAGTTTAAAAAGGGGTTTAATCAAAGTTTTATTTTAGTTTTCTTTAAAGTATTAAATTTTAAATGGTTATATAATGTTCTAGACTTTAAAATACATGAATAAGGAATTTATTTATATTTATAATTAGTTTTAACATATTTTCTTTTAAAGGTAAACTAATATTTATTAATTAAGTAACTAAAAAAGTAAGTTTTATATTAACATTTAAATTAAATAAAAATTTATTTAAAATTACTTAGGACATGTGTTAGTATCTTAACACATGATAATAACACTTGTAAACACATAGACCAAGTTGGGACATTTGTAATACTAATAAAAATACAAGTGGCAACATTTTCTTTTATTTAGAAATTTAGATTTATAAAAGGAATATTGTATTAGAGAAACCGGTTTATTTTTCTTTCCAGTTCAAATCTTTCTCCTTTCTAAAATGTTTTCTTCTTCCTAAACTAAAAACTGAAAAGAAATAAAATCAAATTGCTTTCCAATCTTCAACCTGGAATACAAATCTACAAACAAGTAGAAGATCAAGCAACTAAATTAGATTCAACATTAAACAACAAAGAGGAATCAAAAGTATTGCCAGAAAACAAAATCAAATACAAGTTCTTCACTGCAAAATCAAACCAGAAATTAGAAATCTGCAATATTCAAACCTACTGCAACTAAAATGGATGATCCAATACAAGTTTCAGCAGTTTTAAATCAAAGATTTCAAACATGCAAAGGGATTTCAATAGCTAGCACTCAAAGCATCTTATCCAGAACCTAGAAGTATTAATACTGCTGTGCTCTGCAAATTTAATAAGGTGAGTAAATTTCTTTTAAAAACAGTTTTAAATTGTGATTATATGGATGCATGTGATAAATGTGTATAGGAAATTATAATATGATTTGCATTGATTTACCTCATCTGGAATATGTGATGAATTTGCTGTGGTTATATATGTGTATATCTGAATATATGCAAGATATCTCTGTTACTTCCTATACTTGATTTACCCTTTAAAAATTCATATTTGCTCTTGAAATCAGAATTAAGTTCTGATCTATGAATGAAAAATAATCATTATAGCATAATGTTAATTCTAAAAATAGTATTAGGATTTTATAATTAAAAATTAATTCAAAATTTGAAAATATACAAAGGAAATCAAAGACAGGTCAAAAATTGATTATCTGGAAATCAAGTTTGAATTATATAAACAAATTCGTATTGTAAATTGATGAATTTTGGAAATCAAATCTAGATTTTTAAACAAGTATTTGATGAGTTATCTCGAGATAGACGAGATTTGGGAATTTGCAGAATTCTGGTGATCGACGTGATCGAGTGTGATGGGGTTTGGTCTGGAGGTTGCTAGTAGAGTATGGATCTCTGGAAAAATAGTGAGAGAATTTTTAGAGAGCTGTGGTGGTCGGAGGACGATGAACTAGGGTTAAACGACCTATTTTGGTCATTGGGGTAGTCGAGACTTTTGTGTGGTCGTAGGTGAACTGGAGTGGATCGCGATGGGGGGAATCAGTGCAGGAGGACGAGGCGAAGCTTCGGTCATGTGGGCGTGGTTCATCGTGGGTAGAGTCGACGTCGATGGGTGAGATTCCGATCATGTTTTGCTTCAGTTTTTGATCGACTTCCTCGATTTTCTTTTGCGATAATTCTGGGTTGATCGGAGTGGTCGAAGAGTTGATGTCGTGATGTTCGACGTGATGATGGCCAGAAAGATGATCGGAGAGGGGCGAAATCGTTGTGCACGTGAACGTGCACGTTATCGTGCATTTTGGTGATCTGGGATCTGAAGGTTTGGGAAGACGATGGATTGCTCGGGATCGTTCTCGAGATGAAAGGCATGCGACTCGAAGCAGAGATGTACGAGAGTGTTTCTCGCGAGTGACTCGGGATTTTATGGGTTTTGCTCGGGAAATTATGTTAGGCTAGCTCGAGTTGTTTTGTTTTAAAAATCTGGTTTTAGAATTTAAAGTATTCCAGGTTTTAAAATCTAAAGAAAGACATTACCAGGTTATTAAAGGAAGTAAACAAGCTTTTCAAAAAAGTTTCAAAGTCTAAAGGCAAAGTAAAAACAAGTTTTCAAGTTAAAGTTATATTCAAAGTAATTAAAAGGAGTAAATTACTCAGGGGAGCAATTAGCTGAGGTGATTAATCGGTAATCACTTAATATTATCAGTTAAGGAATTAATTAAGTTAATTGTTTGAAGTTAATTAATTATGGGATAATTAATTAATTAAAGAATTAAGAATTATTTAATGATGGGATTAATTACTCGTTAAGGTAATTAGTTAAGAAAGATCATTTAATGAAGTAATTAGAAGATAATTACTTATGTAAGTAATTAAGAGTTAATTACTTAATTATTTTAGTTAATTAATTAATGTGATTAATTAAATGTGTTTAATTTAAGATTAATTACTAAGTGTAATTAATTAAAAAGTAATTAATTAATAAAATAATTAATTAAGAATTATTTGTTAGTTTAAATTGATTAATAATTACTTAATGAAGTAATTAAAGATTAATTAATTAGATTAATTAATCAAGGTTAATATAATTAATTAAGAAGTAATTTATTTAAGATAAGTAATTACAAATTGTTAATTACTGTTTTAAGACTAATTAATAGATGAAGTGGTTAATTAAATTTAATTATTTAATTAATTAAAAGGTTAATTAATAAATAAGGATTATTTAATTAATGAATTAATCAAGGTTGATTAATAAAAGTAATTAATTTAAGTATGATTAATTAATTGTAATTAATTGAAGATTAATAAAATTAATTATAGTTAATTGATTAATGAAGGTTCATTAATTATTGTAATTAATGATAGTAATTAAATGTTAATTACTGAATATGGTTAAGGATAATTACTTGAATGTAATTAAAGTATAATTAATCAAGGAAGATTAATTAAAGAAGATCATTAAGAGATGTTTAATTAATTAATTTGTAATTAATTAATGATAATAAGCACGATTAAGATAATCCAAGTAATTAAAGGATAGTAATTAATTTAATTAAAGGTTAATTAAATTGATTTGGAGTTAATCAATTCTGCTTATGGATGATTGATTGATATTGGGTGATTGATTGATACTGGATGATTTGGATATGATATCTATGATATGTGATATGCTGCTTTGTGAGATAAATGTTGATATGAATTATCTATTGTGATAATGTGATTTATCTATCTGTTTATATCATCCTGAATATAAGTTAAATTGTTTAAACCTTTAAACAACTTGGCCTTAAAAGATACGTTTTGGATTTCGATGAGACCGGGATCGGGTTTCCGTATACCGGAATTCCAGGTCTGGAGACCCGAATACCACATCGATCCAAATTAACGATAGGTCGTGAATCTCAAGTGAAGATGAAGATTCAGAGTGCAAGGGTTATTGTCGTTAACTCTGAGGGTGATTCCAAAACGAGTGTAACGAGATAATGCCTTCGGTTTCGTTCGAACCCGGAACGAACTTGTATGGATTGAATGCTTTCAGCACATCGTCAGGCGGACGATGAGCATTCTAAGTGATATGTTCTGATTAAAGGTAATCGTAACCTCAAGCCTCATCAACCGGGAATGGCTAAAACAGGGGAGGTGCAGCAAGGCTTCGTGGGTAGCACCCACTGAGAGCAAGATAGATCCCTGTCTAGAGGTCCCTTTTCTTTTATTCGGCTTAGTGTGTGGTTGGTCGCGCCAACTACGGGATTATCTTGTTCGGGATTATCCAGTAAGGGATGGTTCCGGCTTTGTGTTGCAGGGGAGCGGGCATACTCCTCGGTACGGTGATCTAGGCCACGTACTGTGACGGGCGATACCTCAGTAGCCCTGCCATTGTATGGAATCCAAACTCCAATAAGTGCCGTACGTATTAGTTGTGCCCAACTATGTTGGAATGTGAGATGTAAGCATTTCAGCTATTTCTGTATTTTACTTGAAAACCCTAGACCCTATTATAATATAACTGGATTTCCTATCAAATGTTTTTGGTTAGCGTAAGGTAAAAACTTTTCCATGTTTATGTGTGGGAAGTCTTACGTGATACCTTTGTTTTCAAAAGGTTTTAAAGTTAAACAATTTTAACCCGTTTACTCACACCAGACCCATGTCTGACCCAAGTGTTTATTTCTGTTTTATAAACTCTTGGGTACTCAAATTTTTACGAGTAGCCAATGGATTCAGGTTTAGCTTTGACGAATAATTTTGGAGGAGCAATGGAGCAGGAGGCTTCGGCGTTCGTAGATATAGTATTCCGCTGTGTTGATATCTGTGATAGTGTGTGTATTGTATTGAGTTGTAATAACTAGACAGATGTTTATAACTGTCTAGTATGTAATGTGTATCTGTGTAACTCTGATAATTGTTGTGTACTATGTAATAGTTTATGTTATTAATATAATTTATTCATTCCGCTGTGAGATCGTTGTTGTTGTTTCTGTCTTTCTTCTCTTCTTTCTCTTTTCTATCCCTTTCTTTCTTCATAATGATGCGACTTTCTGGTCATAGGAAGTCGGGTCGTTACAATTGGTATCAGAGCTTAGGTTGAGCGAATGCCTAAGCTTTTGGTTAAGTGAATATCAGAGCACTAGGTTGAGTGAATACCTAGGTTCGGAAGGATTGTTCATTAGAGATAGGATCTGTAGCAACCTGATTGAGTCTGAGTATATATATACGAGAGCGCGTATTTGTTAGTTATATAAAATGGTTTTATATTGTGTTAATTGATCGGTTGAGTGGTATATGGATTCTGGTCAATACGAGTAGCTAACGTTATTGATAGGGATCTCTAAACACTTGGACCAGGCCAACGGACACAATATTGTTTTAAAAAGGTAGATGAAATAATTTTACCCAGATATAATTTCTATATAAAAAAAAATATCATTTTAAATGTATATGGTATTTATAATGATTGGTTGGGATGATAATAATTTATCATCTAGGATTAGGAGTCTGAGTGTTGAGGTTGGAAGTGTATTTGTCGAGACTGTAGACCTAATACCGTCTCGAGTGAACTTTACAGTTGTGTAAGGATTTCACAATCTCTGAAGGAAACCTGTTAAGGTTCGGAGTTCATCTTAGGAGTTGGATGAGTAGAGTTGGATCTGTCGGAGAACAGAAGCGAGTGATGGTAGCTTGGCGACTTCAGGAAGGAGCAGTTGTGTGATAAGACGCAGTATCTATGGATGTTCCCGAAGGAGATTTTCTTTTGGAACAAGATTAAGAAGGTATTGGAGGAACAGTTGATGTCTACCGCAGGAAAGACTCGACTGTATAGGAATTCTCTGATATCAAGTAAGAGAGTTTTGTCTATTTTGAAGTATGGGACTAAGGTCGATTAGTTGTTCTTCGGACATGGTCTCATTGTTCCCTTAAGAAGAGTAAGTTATTGGCGATTGGTTTGGAGCCCGAGTTTCTTTTGGATGTCTGCCATCTCGGAGATTCGTTGTGAGGTTTGTTGATGGTCTTAGTTTGAGAAGCCTTTGGATCAGAAGTTTTTGGTTAGCTGTGATAGCAGTGCAGCTCGGAGTGTTCGGTGTGCTGTCGAGATAGAGTTTGGATACAACAGTATGGTCCGTTTCTTCGATGGTCCCGGAATCTTTGTGGTTCTTTTATCAGCAGTCCGAGTAGATGGTGAAGTTTTTCTTGAAGGGTTAACCTTGTTCGGAAAAGTTTAAGGCTGTTTTAATTAGTAAAGAGAGAACAGTTTCTTTGGAATCCGAACTAGGTAGGATCGCAAAAGTGACTTGCGATTAGTTTGAGAGTTCATCTTGAGTAATCTTTTGTATGGAGTTGAGGCATCTCAAGAGGAAGTAAAAGTTATCGAAGAGGTCAAAGATTTAGTTTATATCAATTTGGTTCCTAGAGAAGGATTTGGTGAAGCATCTTAGAATTTTATGGAGTATCTGTGTTTTCTCTTCTATTTCTAGTTTCGAGTTTCCTCTAGCCAAGGATAGCTGAAGACAGTACCCTTGACCGAGGACTCGTCTATTCTTTGAGAAGTTGGTTATGTCTTTAAGATAACCAATGTTCCCGCTTGTTTGTGGATCTAGTTTGTGCTCGAGTTCATCGACATTCTCATCTATTTCAAAATCAGAGTTGTGCAGCGAAAGCAAAGGTAGTAGCTGTGCAAGAAAGGAAGTAACCTCAGATTTCTACAAGAAGTTTATGTGAATTTCTAAGTGGGTATAGAATTTTCTGGAATCTGGGAGAAGGAAGTTCAGTCTTCTATTTCTTGTGGAATAGAGTTTGTGGATTTCAGTAGATTTTGGAATATCATCTTGTTGATAGGATCTGGAAATCATTTTGTTCTTGGTCTAATTGTTTCAAAAAGCATCAGCAAAGATTAAGTTGATCAGGAAGAGATGAGATAGCTCGGGATCGTCTGGTGAGCTATGCAGATATGAGTCAGAGTTTGGAATTCGGAGTTGGAAATTTGAAACTGTTTAAATTTTTCTCCAATTATAAGAGCTATAAGATTTGATAAGTCGGGAAAGTTAACTCAGAAGTATTTTGGGTATTTTGGAATTTTCTTGTGTTCTTGAGAGGAGTAATTCTTTGTCTACAGGGTTGAATGACCAGTTTGGATATCTGGAATCCATTCTATTTCACGTATCTCTGAGGGAGTACGTGTATGATCTATTACTGATTGTAGAATCTGCAGTTCAGATGGATTTGGAAGTTGAGTTGGACTTGGGTATGATCTGATATTTTGTTCAGATTGGTGAATCTAAAGAAGAGAGGAGCTCTGGATTATGGTGTGTAGTTTATTTAGCTTCTGTAGAGCGAGTCTCCCGGTGATTTTTACTCGGAAAAACTCGAGATAGTATTATGAAGTCTATTCTGATTTATATCAGAATAGTTAGTTAGATTAGATTGTTTGATTGGTTGCTTTGGTTGTTAGAAATTGGATGATAGGTTTGTGTTTGAAATTAAAATATTTGTTGGATTATTAAATTAACTTTGCTTTTAATTTCGGGGACGAAATTATTTTAAGGGGGGAGGAATGTGATATCCCGGGTTTTTGGGCAATTTAAATTTAATAATCTGTATTGATAATTTAATCTTTTAAAAGTTAATCAATATTTAATCTGGCAATATTGATAAGATTTATTTTCAAAGCTAATAAAGTTTTAATCTATTTATAATATATATATTGTTATATATTGTGAATAGGATATCTTTTGTTTTAAATTAAAGATGAATTTTCAAATTTGTAATATATATGTATATATATGTTATAATTGGGATTGTTTGAAATTTAATTAAATCTATTGATAAATATATATGTATAAATTGTGATTTTAAAAGCTTTGTTTTATAATTTAACATTTTTCAAAAGGTTAATTTAGATTTAATTCAATTATTTTCAAAATATAAGACAATTGTTTATTTTAAATATGATAGTTTAAAAAGGGGTTTAATCAAAGTTTTATTTTAGTTTTCTTTAAAGTATTAAATTTTAAATGGTTATATAATGTTCTAGACTTTAAAATACATGAATAAGGAATTTATTTATATTTATAATTAGTTTTAACATATTTTCTTTTAAAGGTAAACTAATATTTATTAATTAAGTAACTAAAAAAGTAAGTTTTATATTAACATTTAAATTAAATAAAAATTTATTTAAAATTACTTAGGACATGTGTTAGTATCTTAACACATGATAATAACACTTGTAAACACATAGACCAAGTTGGGACATTTGTAATACTAATAAAAATACAAGTGGCAACATTTTCTTTTATTTAGAAATTTAGATTTATAAAAGGAATATTGTATTAGAGAAACCGGTTTATTTTTCTTTCCAGTTCAAATCTTTCTCCTTTCTAAAATGTTTTCTTCTTCCTAAACTAAAAACTGAAAAGAAATAAAATCAAATTGCTTTCCAATCTTCAACCTGGAATACAAATCTACAAACAAGTAGAAGATCAAGCAACTAAATTAGATTCAACATTAAACAACAAAGAGGAATCAAAAGTATTGCCAGAAAACAAAATCAAATACAAGTTCTTCACTGCAAAATCAAACCAGAAATTAGAAATCTGCAATATTCAAACCTACTGCAACTAAAATGGATGATCCAATACAAGTTTCAGCAGTTTTAAATCAAAGATTTCAAACATGCAAAGGGATTTCAATAGCTAGCACTCAAAGCATCTTATCCAGAACCTAGAAGTATTAATACTGCTGTGCTCTGCAAATTTAATAAGGTGAGTAAATTTCTTTTAAAAACAGTTTTAAATTGTGATTATATGGATGCATGTGATAAATGTGTATAGGAAATTATAATATGATTTGCATTGATTTACCTCATCTGGAATATGTGATGAATTTGCTGTGGTTATATATGTGTATATCTGAATATATGCAAGATATCTCTGTTACTTCCTATACTTGATTTACCCTTTAAAAATTCATATTTGCTCTTGAAATCAGAATTAAGTTCTGATCTATGAATGAAAAATAATCATTATAGCATAATGTTAATTCTAAAAATAGTATTAGGATTTTATAATTAAAAATTAATTCAAAATTTGAAAATATACAGAGGAAATCAAAGACAGGTCAAAAATTGATTATTTGGAAATCAAGTTTGAATTATATAAACAAATTCGTATTGTAAATTGATGAATTTTGGAAATCAAATCTAGATTTTTAAACAAGTATTTGATGAGTTATCTCGAGATAGACGAGATTTGGGAATTTGCAGAATTCTGGTGATCGACGTGATCGAGTGTGATGGGGTTTGGTCTGGAGGTTGCTAGTAGAGTATGGATCTCTGGAAAAATAGTGAGAGAATTTTTAGAGAGCTGTGGTGGTCGGAGGACGATGAACTAGGGTTAAACGACCTATTTTGGTCATTGGGGTAGTCGAGACTTTTGTGTGGTCGTAGGTGAACTGGAGTGGATCGCGATGGGGGGAATCAGTGCAGGAGGACGAGGCGAAGCTTCGGTCATGTGGGCGTGGTTCATCGTGGGTAGAGTCGACGTCGATGGGTGAGATTCCGATCATGTTTTGCTTCAGTTTTTGATCGACTTCCTCGATTTTCTTTTGCGATAATTCTGGGTTGATCGGAGTGGTCGAAGAGTTGATGTCGTGATGTTCGACGTGATGATGGCCAGAAAGATGATCGGAGAGGGGCGAAATCGTTGTGCACGTGAACGTGCACGTTATCGTGCATTTTGGTGATCTGGGATCTGATGGTTTGGGAAGACGATGGATTGCTCGGGATCGTTCTCGAGATGAAAGGCATGCGACTCGAAGCAGAGATGTACGAGAGTGTTTCTCGCGAGTGACTCGGGATTTTATGGGTTTTGCTCGGGAAATTATTTTAGGCTAGCTCGAGTTGTTTTGTTTTAAAAATCTGGTTTTAGAATTTAAAGTATTCCAGGTTTTAAAATCTAAAGAAAGACATTACCAGGTTATTAAAGGAAGTAAACAAGCTTTTCAAAAAAGTTTCAAAGTCTAAAGGCAAAGTAAAAACAAGTTTTCAAGTTAAAGTTATATTCAAAGTAATTAAAAGGAGTAAATTACTCAGGGGAGCAATTAGCTGAGGTGATTAATCGGTAATCACTTAATATTATCAGTTAAGGAATTAATTAAGTTAATTGTTTGAAGTTAATTAATTATGGGATAATTAATTAATTAAAGAATTAAGAATTATTTAATGATGGGATTAATTACTCGTTAAGGTAATTAGTTAAGAAAGATCATTTAATGAAGTAATTAGAAGATAATTACTTATGTAAGTAATTAAGAGTTAATTACTTAATTATTTTAGTTAATTAATTAATGTGATTAATTAAATGTGTTTAATTTAAGATTAATTACTAAGTGTAATTAATTAAAAAGTAATTAATTAATAAAATAATTAATTAAGAATTATTTGTTAGTTTAAATTGATTAATAATTACTTAATGAAGTAATTAAAGATTAATTAATTAGATTAATTAATCAAGGTTAATATAATTAATTAAGAAGTAATTTATTTAAGATAAGTAATTACAAATTGTTAATTACTGTTTTAAGACTAATTAATAGATGAAGTGGTTAATTAAATTTAATTATTTAATTAATTAAAAGGTTAATTAATAAATAAGGATTATTTAATTAATGAATTAATCAAGGTTGATTAATAAAAGTAATTAATTTAAGTATGATTAATTAATTGTAATTAATTGAAGATTAATAAAATTAATTATAGTTAATTGATTAATGAAGGTTCATTAATTATTGTAATTAATGATAGTAATTAAATGTTAATTACTGAATATGGTTAAGGATAATTACTTGAATGTAATTAAAGTATAATTAATCAAGGAAGATTAATTAAAGAAGATCATTAAGAGATGTTTAATTAATTAATTTGTAATTAATTAATGATAATAAGCACGATTAAGATAATCCAAGTAATTAAAGGATAGTAATTAATTTAATTAAAGGTTAATTAAATTGATTTGGAGTTAATCAATTCTGCTTATGGATGATTGATTGATATTGGGTGATTGATTGATACTGGATGATTTGGATATGATATCTATGATATGTGATATGCTGCTTTGTGAGATAAATGTTGATATGAATTATCTATTGTGATAATGTGATTTATCTATCTGTTTATATCATCCTGAATATAAGTTAAATTGTTTAAACCTTTAAACAACTTGACCTTAAAAGATACGTTTTGGATTTCGATGAGACCGGGATCGGGTTTCCGTATACCGGAATTCCAGGTCTGGAGACCCGAATACCACATCGATCCAAATTAACGATAGGTCGTGAATCTCAAGTGAAGATGAAGATTCAGAGTGCAAGGGTTATTGTCGTTAACTCTGAGGGTGATTCCAAAACGAGTGTAACGAGATAATGCCTTCGGTTTCGTTCGAACCCGGAACGAACTTGTATGGATTGAATGCTTTCAGCACATCGTCAGGCGGACGATGAGCATTCTAAGTGATATGTTCTGATTAAAGGTAATCGTAACCTCAAGCCTCATCAACCGGGAATGGCTAAAACAGGGGAGGTGCAGCAAGGCTTCGTGGGTAGCACCCACTGAGAGCAAGATAGATCCCTGTCTAGAGGTCCCTTTTCTTTTATTCGGCTTAGTGTGTGGTTGGTCGCGCCAACTACGGGATTATCTTGTTCGGGATTATCCAGTAAGGGATGGTTCCGGCTTTGTGTTGCAGGGGAGCGGGCGTACTCCTCGGTACGGTGATCTAGGCCACGTACTGTGACGGGCGATACCCCAGTAGCCCTGCCATTGTATGGAATCCAAACTCCAATAAGTGCCGTACGTATTAGTTGTGCCCAACTATGTTGGAATGTGAGATGTAAGCATTTCAGCTATTTCTGTATTTTACTTGAAAACCCTAGACCCTATTATAATATAACTGGATTTCCTATCAAATGTTTTTGGTTAGCGTAAGGTAAAAACTTTTCCATGTTTATGTGTGGGAAGTCTTACGTGATACCTTTGTTTTCAAAAGGTTTTAAAGTTAAACAATTTTAACCCGTTTACTCACACCAGACCCATGTCTGACCCAAGTGTTTATTTCTGTTTTATAAACTCTTGGGTACTCAAATTTTTACGAGTAGCCAAGGGATTCAGGTTTAGCTTTGACGAATAATTTTGGAGGAGCAATGGAGCAGGAGGCTTCGGCGTTCGTAGATATAGTATTCCGCTGTGTTGATATCTGTGATAGTGTGTGTATTGTATTGAGTTGTAATAACTAGACAGATGTTTATAACTGTCTAGTATGTAATGTGTATCTGTGTAACTCTGATAATTGTTGTGTACTATGTAATAGTTTATGTTATTAATATAATTTATTCATTCCGCTGTGAGATCGTTGTTGTTGTTTCTGTCTTTCTTCTCTTCTTTCTCTTTTCTATCCCTTTCTTTCTTCATAATGATGCGACTTTCTGGTCATAGGAAGTCGGGTCGTTACAAGAATGCTCTGGAAATCATCACCCCCATCCATGGTCGCAGTTAACCCGATGGTTACGTTGCCGTCCCGGCAAAATCCACAGATAACTGTAGGTCTCCGCGCTCCTCGATTACGCCATGGAACCCGCTACAGATCGCAGTTATACCCGGGCCTTACGTTGCTATCACAGCACAAACCCATATAACTGTAGGCATCAGCGCCACCGAATTTCGCTGCCAAATAATGAAACTTCTCCCACATAGGTCGCAGTCTACCGATATAAAATCAAACGTAGACAGTTGGCTCTCAGCGGCACACACGACTTTTGCTATGTTACCATAGTGTCACAGTCTACCGATATAAAATCAAACGTAGACAGTTGGCTCTCAGCGGCACACATGACTTTCGCTATGGTCTGCAGTAGATCGCAGTGACATCGAGTTACATTGTCGTCACAGAATAACCCAAATGCCTCTGTGGGCACCAGCCCCTCGACTTTCGCTACACAAATAATCCTCAGGAACTAGTTTTGTCCGGACTCCCCACAGGATCAACTTTAGAATCCCCCCTTGGGGTTCAAGGCAGTACCACCCAGTGGCACTCCTGAGAAGTTCATTTCAAGGGAGCGCCTTTTTTTTCCAGAGCTATACTCAAAACATTTTATACTATATACTTATAGTATCTTCAAATCATACCCTTTATGATTTATCAAAATCTCCTTTACACAAAATCGATTACCAAAAATCGATAATTCTCAAACTAGGCTTTCCAAAATCCAAAATTGATTTCTCAAAAATCAAAAGCCCTTTCCAAAATCCATAGGTTCCCAAAACCTTTTCCAAAATCATTCTCATAAGATCCTTTATATATATAGATATAGATATATATATACTTTGAAAATCTTTGGATCATTTTAAACTTTGTATAAAACCTCTTTTATACTTCAAATATTTCAAAACCCTTTTTCTTTTAGCAATAGATTCAACAAGGGAAGATTTACCTTATATAACAAGGATATATAACTTTATTTTATTCTAAATCAAATATTCACATTTGATAAATCTTTTATAAAGTTATTAACCATATTTCTTTTCAAAAACCATTTTACAGTTCTTATCCCCAATCTTCAATATCAATTTCATTCAAATCCGTACGATGCACACATATCATCCGTACACAATATCAATCTGATCACTCAATCGATCACACAATTTCACTTCCGAACTAGTATCGTCCACCCGACTTCCTAGTGCGGACTCAGATCTGGTTTCTTGATCAGAAACCGTCATTCTCCTTGCATAGTCGTAGCCATGATAGAGAATATCCAGAACCAATCAACAATCCATATCCAGGTTCGCCGTCGAAAATCGAGCGAAAAATCCCAACTCGGATCGATAATACTATCTCGAAATTCTGTGCTTGAATCTAGATCAAATCACTATGCGAATAGAATAATATACGTATATCCTACGTATTTATCTTTATTGGTTATTAGCCAAATCAGTTTCCTTTTCTATTCATATTTCCTTTAATTTCATTCACTTAATCTCAATTGCTTCCATTTCCAATTGAGTTATTACTTCAATTACAAACAGTCTGAACTCTGACCTATTTAATTTAAAAATAACTTGAAAAAATTTAAAATAGATAAGTAGTTGAAAAATAGTTATTAGTTTGTAAAATATCTGTAAAATAGTTAAGTAGATATAAAATAGTTAGATAATTGTAAAATAGATTTAAAATAGTGATTAGATGTAGGTAACTGAAAAATAGTAATTAGTTTATAAGACAGTTTCAAAATAGTTAAATAGTTCCAAAATAATTGTAAAATAAGTATGAGATAGTTTGGGGTTTAAGAAGAAAGATTATATAGTAAATAGTTTGGAAAAATATATTTGTATTAAAACAATTTATTTTGAAAATAATCCAGAGCCAAACTGTTCAATTCTCATCAATTCAATTTAAATTTCCATCTCCATTTAAATTAACTCAATTGAAATTTAAATAACTTCAATTTCCATTGAAATTGATTTAATCCCAATTCAAGTTGAATTAACCTTAATTCCTTTCCAAATTCAAATTAAATTCCATTTGATTTTTAAACTTATACATCTTCAATCACAATTCTAATTAATTCAAACCAAATCCCATTTGAACAAATTTCAATTTAAAACTCAATTTTAAGCTATCTCAAATTTATATAAATTCGAGTTAAATTTCTAAATGTTGATTTAATTTCTTAAATCAAATTAACTTATATCTTTAAACCATTAAATTCTGAATCCAAATTCCAAATTCCATTTTAAAATTATCTTTACTTAACTTATTATAAAGTTCAAATAAGAATTCAAAAACAATTAAATTTCAGATTCTAATTTATTATCCATTTTCAATTTCCAGATCTCAAACCCATTTTGAGATCACTCATAGCTCCTATTTAAATTAATCATTTAACTACCCAAGTTAAATTTAAATTTCATCTTGAAATTTCCAATTCAAGTTGTTCAATCTAAACTTATTTAACTTCCTTAAGTTAAATTATATTTACTTAATCCGGTCAACTTTACACAATTTGAATTCCCATTCAAATTTTAAACTTCAGATTAATAATCTTTCCCCTTTTAAGTTTAAAAACTTACTTTACTTTGGGTTTTACATCACATTCCAATTTAAAACTCAACACTAAGTGTTCATTTCAAATCATCATTGGTATTATGTATATTCCTCATATATACATTTTCTTTACACACCAAGTTATACTTTAGATTTTAAACCATTCTTGGTTTAATTCAATTTTTTTTTTAATTTTCCAAACAACTCTTATTTTAAAATAAGATCATATTCAAAAACAACCTGAAAAATATTTATTCCTTTTCTTTTAATATTTTGAAAACAATTTCAAATGTTTTCAAACTTAGGATTCAAAACTTCACAATTTAAATCCAATTTAATTTACAAATTATAAGTCATATTCACCTAAAAGTTTACTTCCCTAAAATATTTCATTTTGCTTAGTCATTAACAATTAAACACAACTACCATTTATGATAATAACCAAGATTATCATATCTGGAAAACAATTCATTATTATCTTTATTCTTGATAACACTTCTACAAATCCAAGATTTTAATTTCAGTTTGAATTCTATTTCAAACTTATCTTCATTTAATTTCAATTTCGTTGTATTTCTATTACCACTTAATTCTTATTATCTTATTTAATTCCAATGATTCAACACCAATTTCTTTAATATATTAAAAGAAATATTGCTTTATATATCAAATATAATCTTATATAAAAATCATTTGAAATCTTTATATATGAAAATAACAAATACGCTCTCATATATATATACTCTCAACTCGTTCTAGGGTACCATTGACCCTATCCTTAACGAGTAATCTCAACAGAGCTAAGGTTCTCGCTTAACCTTCAGCTCTGATACCAAGTGTAATGCCCCGGAAATTTCGAACACGAAATTTCCAAATAGTTAGAAGAAAAAGAAAAGAGATAGAAGAAAGAAACAGAACAAGACACAGATTCTCACATTCGCAGCGGATCAAAATACAATATCAAATAATAATATCAGTTATACAAAGAAAACTGTATTTGTTAATTACATTTTTTACATCAGAGTTACAACATTCACAAATATACTAGACAGTTAGAATTAACATGTCTCAGATCAACAACAATAATATGCTCAGCGGAATACACTCCATACGTTCCTGCCATCCAGCTCGCCTTCTGAGCTCCAGAACGTCCTTACCTGGAAATCTGTAATACTCGGTCTGACCCGAGCATTACATTCAAGTAACACCCGGGTCAGGCTGGAAACCAGCGTGAGTAAACTCATCTAATATGAAATTTCAATCCATAGAACTTATTTAAACCCGGGGTAACTCGTACTTTACTATAAGTAAACAACTTATATAGTCAACACTTATTTTCACAAAATAATATCTAAGTATCCAACTTAGTTTAAATGGTCCATTTTATCCCAAACCAGCCTATTGGTTTCACATATCAATCTATAAAGAATTATAGAAGATTCCAAATCGAAGTGGTTTCGGGTATTAACTAATACCCGACTCCTGTCTCTTCGAATCCAATGTCATCTTAACCCAAGTTATTCAAATGAAATACAATTCAAACTTTAAATATAGGGTGTCACTGTTTTAACCCAAACATATTATATCACATAGCATTCCATATCACATACCAGAGATATCAACTAATCTAAGCATACAATATCATTCAATCATTCATAGCAAGATTAATCAACCATACCATCTCTAATTAATTTAATTAACCACAATTGAATTAAATTAATTACTTCATTTACTTTTAAACCTTGCTTATTAATTACAAACCAATTAATTAATCATCAAAAAAAAATCTATTTTAATTAATCATCCTTGATTGATTATACTTTAATTAAGTAATTAACCGTTAATTAATTTCACAAATTAATTATCCTTAACCATTTATAGTAATTATCCTTAATTAATCACTTAAATTAATTATCTTATAATCACTTATATCGATTAAATATCCTTTAATTAATCACACTCATTAATTAGCTAACCCTTAATAAATTAATAAATTAATTATACTAAGTAATTAATCCTTAATTACTTCCATTTAGGTAATTAACCTTTTATCAATTTATTCCTCTAATTACTTTCATTAATTAACCTCTAGTTAATTATCCTTTAATTTATTTATATTAATTAATTAACAAATTAACCTTTAATTTAATTACATTGAGTAATTATCCTAAACCACTTTCATTAAGTAATCATTCTTAATTAATCAAAGATAAACTACTTACTTAATCACCATAATTTTCATTAATCAATACCTTAATTAATTAAAGATAAATCCTTTATCTTAATTAATTACCTAATTTCATCATTTAAATCTTATTCTTTTAAATACACTTTTAAAAAACTTGGCTAAGCATTTTCTTTTGCTTTAGAACCCGATTAAATTTTCTTTTAAAAACCTGGTACCTGTTTTATTTTTAAATTTTAAAAACCTGGTTAAAACAAAAGCAACCCGAGCCCAAGACAAAACTAGCCGAGTCAACCACACATCTACTCGCGTTCGACTTCGAGTCTGACCCGATGTAACTTCCTTCTTTCCCCAAGCTCGAACAACACAGCAACCAGATACGAACAGGACACACATGCACATGCACCGGCGATCCAACGCCCTCTGACCATCGCCGAGACCCACGACATGTCGACGACAATCATCTCGTACCGAACGACCACCCAGATTTGCGAATACGCGAGCAAGATGAAATCGAACCCATCGTTCCAAAAATCTGGAACGAACCCCATCGGAAATCCATCTATCACTGACGAACTCGTCCCTTTGAACCCACGCCGACTTCACCAAAGTTGCCTCGACCTCCAGTCTTTGATTTCCCCTCCATGCGAACAGACCCGAAGCTCCATCGTTGCCACAATCACCTCGTCAACAATGACGAACCAAACCCATCACTAAACCCTAAATCATCGCCGTACGACCACCAAAACCATCTTAAAATTCTACCACTATTTTTCCCACGATCGACAATCTTCACACTTCCCCCAGCCATGATCACGACCTCTCACTCCTCGCCGATCGCCAGAATTCACTCCAAAATGAATTCCGTTCAACTCGAGAATTCCCATCAAATACAATCTTAAAAATCATGATATGATTATCAAAATTCACCATTCTTCAATACGAATCAGATCATATAATTAAAACGTGGAATTTGGATACTTGATTTTCGGACTTTAATTGATTTTTCACTGTAATTCTCTTCTACCAGTAAAACTACCTTCAAATTTTACTTGAAAATATTTTTAAAACTAATATCTTTTTATTCCAAACATATTTGGTTTATACATCATAACCTATAGAAGATTAGGGGAAGAGAAATTGATTTTTGAACTTGTTTGGGTCTGTAAAACCAAACAGAGGTCTGTTTATATATATACAGACATGCACATCTAAGTCTACACATATATATACACATGCAAGCCTATTTACATTCATACAAACATTTTCCACAATTTTACTTCAAGTATTTATCACATACAAATCAAGATATAACAGGTTTAAACTTTTTTAAAAAGGTTAGTTTACTCACCTGTTATGATGTTGAACAGAGAACAAATTCCCAGTTATAAAGAACAGAGAAGTAAGCTCAACTTTGATCTGGAAATAATTGATCTGAAACTTCCTATGATTTGAATTACTTGATTGTTGATGTAATATTGGGTTGGTCTTAATTACTGCATGCT
Organism: Allium fistulosum; assembly: GCA_030737815.1. Classification (NCBI taxonomy): domain Eukaryota; kingdom Viridiplantae; phylum Streptophyta; class Magnoliopsida; order Asparagales; family Amaryllidaceae; genus Allium; species Allium fistulosum. The sequence goes on from CM060907.1 coordinate 367,791,451, forward strand.
TTAATTCAGGTTGAAGATGAATATAGATGAAGTTGTGGCATTTGCTTTAGAACAGGATTTTAGTTTTGGTTTTTAGTTTCAGGTTTGGAAATGAATTAAGAATAAAAGTTTTTGGAAAATGAAGATGAAAAGATTTGAGTAAATTTTCATTAGCCTGGTTTCTCCCTTCATATTATTTACATAAGATTTTAGTTTTAAAGAAATAAAAATGAGGAAAGCCACTTGTTATTTGCATGCTTATACAAAGCTACAAATGTCAATTTTATGCATTATAAAGTGTACAAATGTTTTGAATTCATTATTGTATTAATTACTTATGTTTTAAATAAATTTTGTGTTATGTTTATATTTAATGTAAAAGACAAGTGTATTAAACCTCATTATTTATATATATATTTCTTATGTCTTTATTTATTAACCTTTAAATCTTTATATATATACACAAACTATTTTGATTTCAAAGAAGAATTTAGAAAGAGTAATATGAATACCCACAACCTAGTTTATTTTAACACTAGTTATAAAAATAAAAGAAAAGAAAACACATATTGCCACTTGTATTATGTATGACATGCCTAAGCTACAAATGTTTAAATGGTAATTTTTTTTACACTTGTTAAATTCTTTGTTTAAAAGGGTTACTCATGAATGTAAATGTTTTTAATATGTTTACAAAGTTCTTATATTATAAAAATTCAATTAGTTCTATATATATATATATTTTATATTTTAAAACCAAATTTATTTTAAGATGATTATCTTTTGAAATTTCAATCCCCAAATTAAAAATTAAATTTTAAATTGACTCATAAAATTTTTATCAATTTTAAATAATTATACTAGGTGGATTATCAAACCAATATTTATCCATATGTATATATATATATTTACCAGAATTATTTATTTAACTTATAAATCAGTATTTCTACAAATTAAATCCAGTTATTTTATCAATTACAGATATTCAAAAATCCGGGTTATCACATTTGATGTCTTGTCTCCATGTAGTATCGTAACAGTCGTCAAATCTGTATGTTGAAGTGATAGCTTCGTGTCATGAATCAGAACCAAGTCTCAACAGTTTTAAAGAAAGATGGTTTGGTGGAAAAGTAAATAAGTTTTTTAAAAGATAAAATTTTAAGTAACCGAGTACCTTTGAATTTAACAGAAAACTTCAAAATAACACTTTCAAAGGTAAGAATTTTGGGATTTGATGTTTCAGAAATTTAGGAGTTTTAATTTTTGAAGAAAAATGATAAATACCAAACCGAATCAGACTTTTAAATATGGAGTAGATAGGAATCATTTTCTAGGTGTAAAGGAAAAAGTGTAAGGCTATAGCAGTAATTACTCCTAGTAATAATAAAAGTTCCCGTATGGTGTATAGGACACTAGTGAAAACCTAGAAATGTTACTTCATGTGTGTAGACTATAGAAGAATAGTGAAGTGATATTAGTAAGATAGTAAGACATACGTGGTTGGGAAAAATAGTCCTTAGTTGGGGAAAAATGAAAGGTAAAGAGAAAATTTCCCCAAGCTTAGTTGTCTTTTTAGATAGAGGCTGCATAGATTGAAATCCTGATCCACTGCAGTTAATGAGACTTAGTTATTCCTTTTTGAGCATGGAATAGAAGAGGTCGATAGATCTTATTCGTCATGATTAATACAACGAAAGTTGGTAACAAGTAATAGACGGCAAGAGGAGCATATGAGTTACTTGGATTCCTAGAGTAGGACCTTTCTGTGTCAGAGTGGACATGGTCCTAGACCTCCTAACCCTAGATGATAGATGTGTTTAGTTGCTGTATTAAAAGAAGAGTAAAAGCAAATAAAAGGTAACTAACAGAAAAACAGTAAGATCTAAAGAAAGCAACATAAACGTCAACAGAAATAAATGAGAATTGCAAAAGAAAAATACATCTTTTCCATAAATTGAGCTTGGGAAAAAGTTTGAAAAGAAAAAATTTTCTTATGTAAACTGTGCTTGGGAAAGAAAATAGAGATTTTATAGGATAGCGGCATAAGTTCCAAGTACGAAGAGAGAGGTACGCAAAAGTAAAACAGAGAAATGTGAAGTTTTTCCGTTTACTACCTTCTTTCTGACATAAGAAATCGAGTTCGGGAAATTAGATTTTTCTGAAATTCGAATATTAAAAGTTGTGTGGTAGGATTTAGATGAAAAATTCGTTGAACTACACCCCTATTCAGTAGGAGTGTGGGAAAAATTGGATGAAAAATGTTTTGAGTTTTATAAAAATTGCATTCATATAGAAATTGCAAGTATATTTAGGATGTGTGCATCATATTTTAAAATAATTTTTTAAAGAAGAAAAGCATTCATATAGGAGGTACTGCTTAGAAATTCATGTACATGCATATACTTTGTATTGAATAACACTTTTGCACAAGAACACCGATGGTCGCAAAATTGGATATACACAAAATGGTTGTGATTGATGCGAGAAATTACATAATTTCACCCTTATCGATTTTCAGGGATGAAATTTCCTAAAAGGTGGGAGAATTTAACACCCCACATTTTATTGACAGTTAAATTAAAATAAATTTAATTGATAACTATTAAAACAATGAAAAATGAATTTTTGCTAATTTTTGAATTTGACCACGAAACTTATACCATTGTGTTCGTGGTAATTTTCTGATCAACTTCCATATACAATGTTTTCTGAATGGACTTCAAACGGAGAAGTTATAGCCGTTTGAAGTTTTAGCATCAGAAATAATTACATATGCAAACATGGAAATTTTATCAATTATAAACATTTGCAATTAATTCATAGGATATTTATAAAAGCAGTAACAAATTTATTATGTTTGTAATGAATGTAAATTATTAAGAGAATTAGATGTAAGAGGAAAAAAGTAAGAGGAATAATTAACATTGCAAACAGAATCAGCTAAAAAGTGCAATTAATTAATATGTGAATTAATATTGGGGATTAATATATAACGTGTGTATATATATATCAGATCCTTCAATTTAAAGAGGTTTACATATAAATGTAACAAATAAATGTTCAAATTCAAATCTGGATAAAAAATATATATGCATATTAAATATATATGTTAATTGAATGGTGGAATTAATTGACATGCCAATTAATGAAACGTTACAATGTGTAAAATATTAATTAAGGAAATTAACTAATAGAGGTGACATGTTAATCTATTAATGTGGCAATTAATTAGGATTGTAACGTAATCAGTAGAAAATGTTAATTAATAAGAAAAAGAAATAATAGTTGACCTATATTTGAGTGTATACATATAGACAATATATTGCTGCACATAAAAAATTAATTGAAGGATCAATTAAGAAGAGGATTAATTAGAATAAACAAGCAACAAAAAAAAGGTTAAACGTTTATAATTTATAACGTTTAAAAGTTAACGTTTATAAATAACATTTAATAAAACAAATAAGGCACGTTTAAAATCCAAAATAGACACGCGTTATAAAGAGCATTAAATCGGAGAATTAATGAGATTTAATTGGAATTAATAGGAAACGTTTAAATGTTAAACGTTTATAATAAATAAAACATTTAAAAACAAATCAGGCGCGCTCATTCTGCAACCTTTTGAACGACCCGATTTGCATCGTTTTAAGCGGACGGATGACACTGTTTTGACTCTCTATAAATAAAGAGGCAGGGCTAGCCTTCAAACTCATATTTTTCTAAAAGGGTGCGGAAGCCCTGTCACTCTTCTTTCTCCTCCAATACTTTAGAAATTTGCTATTTTAGATTTATGCTTTCTGATTTACAAGTTGGAGATGGAAATTATAGGTCTAAAATAGAGATGTTCAAATGAAGTCGTCCGAATGAGGTAAAGTTCTCAGATCTGGTTCTCTAGTTTATTTATTTTATTTTTCTTAAATTAGATCCAGATTTATAAATCCATATAAATCCCAATTTGTGAATCCAAATAGGGTTGCAATAGGGAAGGCTATGGATAATAGAACTGGATTAAAAATGAGAGCTGGAACTTGGAGTGTTTTTTTTCCAGGTGAGTGGATTTAAATTATATACCTTTTTCATCTATGATATATTATCGTTAGATTCCCATTAATTATTTAATTAAGCATTTATTACAGTAGTTAATTCTGTTAATTTACTATGCTGAGACTGTAAATTTATATTTAACTATTTATATGGAAAAGGAAGATAGAGTTCCTTTTAAATATGTATTAAAATTAGGCTTAACAATGATAGAAAAAGGCTTAAGCCTAAAAAGAAGACATTTATAGTAACTATGCTAAGACGGGAGTAATATATTAAAGAAAAATCTAATAACTTGATTTGGAAGTAAGTGATAGATTAATTGGTTGGTTATAAAATAGGATACATTTCTATATTTTAATATTTAAAAAGATAACGATAAACATAATTGCAAGAATAAAAGAAAGAAAAAGGGAATTATTGTAAAATAGAGAAACCAATGTATTTTGCACCATCCAAAAAGTAAAGAAATAATAAAAGAAATATCTTGTAGTTACAGATTATTGTTTATAGCATTATTTAGAATTAAAATATGGAAATGGATTTTTAGTACAGTTTTCGTAACCAACCAAATAGAATAGAACCACTTCCTAGAATATAAAAAATAAAGTGAAGAATTGAAGGAATCGAGTTAATTATTAGATAAGACTAGAAGCCATAAACAATAATATACCTAGATCTGCATTTACTGCGCTGAAAATAGAATAAAAGTATAGCAGTTATTATGATAAGTAAATTTGTGACAATCGGACGTAGTCCCAAGCCAAGATTGTCATATAATATAAGAGAATTAAAGAGAATTCAACATCATAATAGAAGATGTTAGACTAGAATAGAAAAGAGATGCTTGTAATTATATTTATAATGTAAAGATTATAAAAGAAAATAAAAATTACAATTACAAGTAAAATTATAAAATAGGTTATAATTAAGTAGAAAGAACATAAAAGGCTTATTTTAAGACTTAAATTAAGTTAATAAGCAAATAGAGCAGAAATAACAGAAGAGGCTTGTTTTAATAAATTTAGATCTTGGATTAAGTTAATAAGCAAGATAATATAAGTGGCCCATACCAACAGCATTCCCTTTCAGTCAGGAACTGATAGTCTCATAACAGTTAGGTGAGGCTGGGACAAGATTATGCTAATTAGGGTAAATAAGTAGCCAACAGAATAAGAAATGTAAACTAAACGCAAATTAAAAGATTAGACTTAGGGTATAATAAAAGAGTGAGATGCGTTTGGAGTAGTCCAATGGATGAAGAGCCTAATGAATCAGTTCATCACAGATTTTAGCACAGAAGAAGCACGTCCAACTTAGTTATTTTTGGCTATAAGGAAGTACGAGACTTCAACGGGACGTGATGGTACTTTAGGATGGCCCTCTAGGGTAGGTGTAGTGAAGCAGTCCTCCAGAGGCAGGTCTGTAGGTGTTCCATCAAAAGAGTATGCCTTGACTGCTTTTTGCATGGCAGAACCATTATAGGCAGTCAAAAGGGGTTGATGTTTGGAGTAGGATATTCGTATGTCCCAGTACCTGCAAGTAAGTTTAGTGGGTAGGACCTAAAAGGATAGTCACATGTGGATATCGGGCCAGCATCAAAACCAAGAGCGAGTTCGGGAAAGACTAGAGTTAAACCAACAGTCCAATGATACTTTCACTATCAAGACATTGGATGAGGGGCACCACCAATTGGATGTTTAGATTGTTTGTAGTAGGTCTACAACCACTTAGCTCTTTAGAGGTCTTTCAATTAGTTGAGGGGTGGCTGCGTGGGGCCATAGCCACGATAAGAAAAGAGACAGACCAAATAGACTATCTGTATTGTAGGCCTAACGAGGTAGTCCTTTACAGAAATAGAAAATCCCCGACCGAGTTCCATACAAGGTAGACCTTGTTAAGCGAGATTCAGGGAGTAGACAGAACGATTACGTATAGTCCTCAAGGTACGCACTGGGTGGTACATTGTGGATGTCCGAGCATTAGTATAAACTAGTGCAGATGTAGTTTTATGTTTTCATAGAAGACAACGGAACATCTGTATTGTAGGCCTTATGAGGCAGTCCTTTATAATGTAGTCACAAAATGCCATGGAAGCAAGACGATGGAGTCCTTTGCGAGGAGGATACAGAAGGTACTATGGGTAGTACCTAGGACCGATGCGGTCATTAGGCATATAGCTACATATATATATATATATCAGTTATTAGGTTTTAATCTACTAGGGAGTAGATGGGCACGATTCACACATAGAGGCGAGAGTACTATAAACCCAATCAACCTAATATAACAGTAAATGGAAATAAAATGGTATATGTAGAATTAAGCTTAAAAGTATATACTTTTCCCATTCACCAGAACTTTAGTTCTGACCCCCTCCTCATAACATCCTACAGGTTAGGTAGATGGCAAAGACTTTTCAGCTTTGAGACACTTGTTAAAAAGTGTGATTATATTGGTGAGTATTTACTTGCTATTATATTTTAATCAATTCCGCTGTGAGATATTTATTGAGCTCTGATATATTTGTCTTTGCCTATTTGCAGGATACCAGATACCCAACTCGTGCTTCAGTGGGCTTGGATCCTAGCATTTTTGCGAAAAATCCGGACCCACTGGAATTCAGGTTGTTACAAACGTCAATAACTAATTCCAATTCATTTATAAAATTGCTAATCGATTTACAAAATTTGTTTATAAATCTTAGAATTCATTTCAACAAATTTTAAATATTTAAATGACTAACTTTCTGAAATATTTCAATCCAATTAATAGTTTTAAAACTACATAGTTTAATAATTAAAAATCCTCATTTTAGAACAAACTTAACCTCTCGATAAAAATATGTTTTTAAAGTTTCAATATAACCAATTTCAACTTATAAATCTCTTTCGATTCACAACACATCGACCACATTCCTAATTTCATAACCTTTTTCACATTCCAAAGATAGAATCTACCATTTCTTTTAAAACCGATTACCCTATCTCATTATAAATTCCCATTGTGAATTTATATTTCCATTTTATCAAGTGATAATCGTTCCACTTTATTTATAAACATTGTTTATAAATTTCATAAACTCCTTCCCAGTTTATACAAGTTTATATTACAAAAATATATTTATAAATCGATTCCTAATTAAATATCCATTTATAAATCTATTTCTTAAATAATCTAAACTATATTCCAAAACCATTCAAAACTCGATTTCGCCTTCCATTTTGTATTTTAAGAATCTCATTTATAATCCATCGTTTATAAATCCTCGATTTAAAATTCTCTATTTGAAATCATTTTATGAAATAACTAAATAAATATCCAAAATCAATTTATTTATTTTATCCAAATCAGTTCCTTTTTAATAAATCCAATATTCAATATAAAAATTATAAATTCCAAAATCACCTTTAAATTTCCATTTTAATTCAAAAATATTATCTTTGGTATTTATAATACCAAAATTTAGGTCAATGCTACTATAACATCCAATAAGTTCAAATCACATCATTGTTTATCCCAGACTATTCATGCACATCATATACTACTATATATGAAATAAAAATCAACAATTTTGAGGAATCCAGTTGGATCCCTCCAACCTGTTTCCCTGCATCCATAGATGTTATATAACATAAAATACCAATCCTGCTTCGAGGCGGGATATCGCGGTAATATATGGTCATCCGCTATTCTGCGGGGCGCATAGTGTCTCATCCGCTCCAATCGGCGGGAATATTCAATCCAACTACTAATATATATACTAATATATATATATATATATAATAACATCCAACTGATAATAATATATCAATTCAACCAATCATCCAATAATTAATTTTTATTATTATAAATTAAACCCAGTAATCCAAAATGAGTGAGATTTACTCACATTTACCCTTTGCTGTCGCCGGAGAGTTCTAGTTTGGAAATAAAATCGAACGACGTCTGATTTTAGCCTAAATTTCCACAGTCTTCAAATCTATCCAAACTAGTTTCATTCCGAAGCACCCGTCATCACGATCACAATGCAAAAATTTTCGTCCAAATCGGACCACGTATGAGAGAGATACGCATTTTATAAGTTATCGATACAATTTAAAATTATAAATAAACTAATTTCAAACTTCAAAAAAAATACAACCATGCCATCTTCCCCCTTTCTAACTTTCTCCTGTACACGATAGGTGTGTACGCCATTGCCGTGCATATCCGAACAGTGATACAGAGCTACGGTCGTCTAAACTTGAATCCGACGACTCCGCCAAACTTCTCTTCGAATTCTCCACCTGCTCGACGCAACGATGTCAAACTTGGCCTCCCCAAGCAAAACAGACAGCCCACATCCTCCCCTAGGTCCGTACATGTCGTGCGACCCTTCTCTCCGCCAACTCCATGAAACTATGCGTCATGGTGCTATTTTCTTCGACAAACCCAAATACAAACTCCTAAACACGAATCGATGTCCATATTCCTGTAATTTGCAATCCCTAGTTCATACTTGTTCACGACCTTACTGTCGATCACCAGGAAATGAAGCCACAACCCTCAATATGACTATTAGTGGATAGAGCTCGACAAAAGAAGTTTTTTAAAACTTATTTCCTATTTTTTTGTTGAATGGAATTTGAGAAATTGATTTTTGAATTCAAATTTATTTCCTTTTTCTATTTCTGTTCATCTGCGTGTATATAAGGAAGGTAGGAGCGTAGTTGGTGGCTTGTAGGGTGGGCTGGAATGAAACTAGGGTGGCTAAAAAGAAGGGATGGAGGCTTGTGGTCACATCAATATGTATATATATATTATTTAAACTCAAAAATATCTAGATATTAATTCTGAACCCCGATCGAGGCGTGCCGCCCGATGTTCCTAATGTTATACAAATATTTTGAACGTAATGGAACAAGTTTTGAGACCTAATTCGATCGTATAGAGAAGATAACTTTTTGAACCTAATTATTGTATTAATTTTCAATATTAATTTCAACGCGTTTCAATCCCGTATGATCAAACGATAATTCCAAACGCTACGAAATTTGGAATCCGATAATAATACACTATTATGGATCCAATGGAATTGGTTTCGTTGAAATCCGAGGATGTACCCTGGAAGGCTATTTTCACTCGTTAATTAAAACGAGTTAATTTCAAAATTAGTTAAATCACTTTTAAATCCAATTTATAATTTTATTTACCTTCATTCTTATTAATAGAAATTTAATAAGCCTTTAAATCAATGTTTATCCAAATAAAATCCAAGTTTTAAATTGTTCAAACGATTTTCAATTATTAATTTCAATAGTTAAATTATCCAATTAGTCATTATATTTGAATTCAAGTTATTAAATCTATAAAAATTAACTTTCAAATATTTAAAAACAACTAAATATTCCAATTTCAATTAACCAAAATTCTGGGTCGTTATAATATATTTGTAGAAATCAGTCATGTGATTATGGAATGGCAATGTGGCATTCAAAGAAGAAAGAAGATGTGTATGTGAAAGGTAATCATTTACCTCAGGCCTTATCACCCGGAAATGACAGAGATAGGGTAGAAGCAGCAAAGCTAAGTGGGTCGCTCCCATTAGGAGATGTCATCACCCTTTTAGATTACTCTGTCTAAGTATGTGGTGAATGTATGACTCGGGATCCCGTTAAAGGTCGGTAACGGCCGGGGTGATGACATATTCAGTACTATCTAGGAAGGGTTAGGCCGGTTCTGTGTTGGTTTAGGCGCTGATTATCTCGACCTTAGGTGCATCCCTCTAGAGGTGTACTGTCAGAAGGTAGTCCCTTACCATGTAATTTGTATGGAATCCATTCTCCAATAAGTGCCTTCGGACTTGATTGTAGAATCTAGTATGCTGGAATTGAATAATGTAACAATTTCGGCTAAGTCTAATAAGTTTATTTGAAAAAGTTTTTCAAAGAATGTCATTAAAGATAATATCCTTAAATTTGACGTAACAAAGATTTTGGTTATCATAAGGGAAAAACCCGTTCCGTGTTTATGTGCGGCATGGTCTTATGAGATACCCTTTTGTTTTCAAACATCGTATTTTGAGTTCTCACACCAGTCCCATGACTAACCCGGAGTTTATTTTCTTTTCCCTTTAAACTCCGGGTGCCCTATTTTCCCAGGCAGCTATGTAGTTAGAAAAGCTTAAGAGCATTTCAGAATGGAGCATGGAGCTGGAGCATTTTTGGATCTTTTGTAGAAGCCACCTATTTATTCCGCTGTGTTATGTATTATGTAGTTACCAACATATTTAATGATAGGAATTTATAACTATCCCAGCTGGATTTGTATTAACTCTGATCGAGAAATTTGAAGTTATGACATGTATGATTATGTGTTGAATACGATGTGAGATTCTATTATTGTCTTGTCTTCTATCTTTATGTTTTTCTTTACCGCATGATAATCTGCCTCTCCGTTACTTGGATTTATGGCACGTGAATACCAAGGATGTATTAGTGTTGATTTCTGAATATTGAGGAGGTGGGTCGTATCATTTGGTATCAGAGCTTATGGTTGAGCAAATACCTAAGCCTTGATAGGGTCAACTCATTAGAGATAGAGTTAGTAATGCCCTAGAATGAGTTTAGTTTAAGAGAGAGCGTATTAGAAATCTTTATCCGAATAAGTATGTTCGAGTTATCAATACTCAAAACCTTCCCTAAGATAATTTCGTCTGTGTGTTCTAAAAAGATATCTTACTATACTCAGGTAGTAGGAAATGAATACTAAGATGGGACAAGGAAAGGGCAACAAAGGGGAAGTTCTAGTACAAACTCCAGTTGACCTGGCAACTTTCTGCCTAACTTATACCAACGTGGGCGGGAAACCATTCAAGGGTACAAAATCAATTATTGAATTTCAGATTTGGCTCCGCTCATGTGGGAGAATTTTTAAAGGATTAGAAATAAAGGATGAGCAAAAGTGCTTCTTGGCATCTTGGTAATTGCAGGATGGAGCTTTGGCTTGGTGGGAGTCAATTACTATCAATGAACCAGAAGATGATATTTCATAGAAAAGATTTAAGAAGGTTTTTGAAGAACGATACCTACCAGATGCTGGGAAGTCCTGTCTCTATAAAAGTTTTATGGATCTAAAGTAAGGAGAAATGTCAATTGAAGAATACTAGAGGAAGTTTGATGAATTATCTCTCTTTGGGCCTGGACTGATAGATACTCCACTTAAGAAGAATGAAATGTTTGTGGTTGGGATTAGAAAATAGTTTCATAAAAGAATGACTACTCACCTAAAAGGATCATTCACAAACCTAGTAGATATGGGTTTGCGATATGAAAATCTAGATAGGGAGAAGCTAACATCAGCACTAAATATTAGCAGTAGCAACAAACCTATCAAAAGGGAGCTAAATCTGGAAGCAAAGAAGCAACAAGAAAGGAAAAAGAGAAAGGATTCAAAGGGTGTCACTTGTGGACATTGTAGGAATAAAGGGCATATTGCTGAGAATTGTAGAATGAAGCAGCAGGCAAATACTATTTCTTCTATGACACTCTGTTCTAATTGCCACCAGCAAGGGCATACATTGATGGGTTGTCCATTTATGAAGATAGTCCGGCCAACTAAGGCCTATGCCATGGAAGCAGAACTACTAACTTTGGATGAAACCAAAGAAAGAGGAGTTTTGGAGGGTGCTATTTTTGTTGAGGGTATTACAGTTAAAGTATTATTTGATGCTGGAGCTTCCCGTAGTTTTATTTCCAAAGAATTGGTTGCAAAATTGGAGCTTACCACCAAAATAGTAGATACCCCTATCTACGTACTAAATCCCATAGGTGGTACAACAAACCTGTGTATGATTTGTGGAAATGTCCAAGTTACCTACCTTTCCCATTATTTTTCATATGACATGTTTGTCCTTGATTTTAATGAATTTGAAATTTTGCTTGGTATGGATTGGCTATCTAATTATGAAGCGGTTCTTGATTGGGTTAGGAGGACAATATCGGTGAAGACAAAGTTAGGGAAGGTGGTTGAAATATGTTGTAAGGAGCCCGGTCCGGTAAGGGATAGTTTCCAATATACACTTGATTCACCCCAAGGAAATTTAGAGACCATACCGATAATTAAGAAATTTTCAGATGTTTTTGAAGTGGTAAAAAGTTTGCCCCCACATCAAGAAATTGAGTTTCGTATCGATTTAATTCCCGATGCAAGATTCATTGTTCACCAAAAGCGAAGAATGGCACCCAGAGAGGTGGATGAATTGAGGGAAAAAACCGATGAATTGTTGAAGAAGGGATTGATAAGACCAAGTCGTTCAAATTGGGGAGCAGCAGTAGTTTTTGTTGCCAAGCCCGATGGTTCCTTAAGACTCTGTGTAGACTATCAAGACTTGCAAATGATTAAAAACAAGTATCATTTACCCCATATAGATGACTTGTTTGATCAACTTCATGGTGCTAGGATATTTTCAAAAATGGATCTGGCCTCAGGATTCCATCAACTTAGAATAGCAGAAGACTGCATTCATTTAACTGCATCCAGAGGTCTAGATTTCTTCTACGAGTGGCTAGTTATGCCTTTTGGGTTGACTAATACCCCCGCTTATTTTGTAGATTTCATGAATAGAGTATTCAGAGATGTGCTTAATAAATTCGTGTTAGTCTTTATTGACGATATTCTTATATATTCGAGGACTGAAGAGGAACACAAGAGGTATCTAGAGATTGTGCTAGAAATATTAAGAAGGAATGTGCTTAAAGACAAGTTTTCCAAGTGACATTTTTTGGGAAAAAGAAATAATATTCCTAGGGCATGTAGTATCAGGAGAAGGAATTTTGGTTTATCTAGGGAAAGTTGTAGCAGTCCAAGATTGGAAGACACCACAAACTCCAAAAGACATCCGTAGCTTTTTAGGACTGGCAGGATATTACCAGAGGTTCATCTAGGACTTCTCGATAATTTCCTCCCATCTTACAAGGTTAACAAAGAAGAATGTTAAATTTGAATGGACATCGAAATGTGAAGAAGAATTTAACGAGTTGAAGAAAAGATTGACTAGCGCTCCGGTCTTAGCAATAGCAGATAAAAGTGGCGGTTTAACCGTTTATACTGATGCTTGTAGAGTAGGAGTAGGCACGGTGCTAATGCAACATAGGAAGGTTATTTCTTATGCAAGTAGGCAGCTAAAGACTCATGCGAAGAATTATGCAACGCACGACTTGGAGTTATTAGCCGTTGTGTTCGCATTAGAAATATGGAGGCATTATTTGCTGGGTGAAAAGTTTGAGCTCTTCACAGATCACAAATCTTTGAAGTATCTTTTCACCCAGAAGGACTTAAATATGAGGCAACAACGTTGGCTAAAATTTCTCGCATCATATGATCTTGATATCTTATACACACCCGGGAAAGCCAATGTAGTAGCGGATGCATTGAGTAGAAAGCATACCGTTATAGCCTATTTAGCAGTACATCCAACCTTGATTGATCGTATAAAAGAAAACCAGCTCAGAGATCCATTTATTCCAAGGATAATCAAAGCATTGGAGGATAACACGATACTAGTAAGATGGGTGGGATTCAAGGTGGATAATCAAGGAATATTAAGGATGAATGAAAGGATATGTGTTCCAAATGTTGATAGGATAAGGAAAGAAGTTTTAACAGAATGTCACAATTCTCGACTTATAGTACATCCTAGATTTACCAAAATGTATTGGGATATGAAGAATTTTTTTGATGGGATGGCATGAAGAGAAATATCTCTATCCATGTTAGCAGATGCGCAAATTGTCAACAAGTCAAGAGCGAACAACAGAAGATTACAGGGTTACTTCAACCTCTTGAAATTCCGACTTAGAAATGGGACCAAATATCGATGGATTTCATCGATGGCTTACCTCGATCCAGAAAGGGAAATTAAGGCATTTGGGTTATCATAGATCGATTAACTAAAAGTGTACATTTTATCCCTATAAAGCCAATAGGAACTATTGCAAGCCTCACTGAGATATATGTGAAGGAAATTGTCCGATTGCATGGAGTTCCAAGCAGTATGTAAGCGATCGGGATCCAATCTTCACTAGTTAGTTCTGGGAAGCATTACAAATAGCTTTGGGAACAAAGCTGAATATTAGCACCGCATATCATCCCCAAGCTGATGGACAAACTGAAAGGGTAAATCGAGTACTAGAAGATCTCCTGAGAGCATGCATCTTAGATTTTGGAGATTCGTGGGAAAATTATCTTCATCTTATGGAGTTCTCCTATAATAACAGTTATCACGCTAGTATTGGCATGGCACCGTATGAAGCTTTGTATGGTCGTTCATGTTGATCCCAGCATGTTGGATCGAGACCGGTGATCGGTTAATACTTGGCCCTGATATGATCCGAGAAGCATCAGAGAAAGTTGACATGATCAGAAAGAAGATGAAAGAAGCCCAGAGCAGGAAAAAGAGTTACGCAGATAGGAGGCGTAGAGATTTTGAATTCTCAGTTGGAGATTTTGTAATTTTGAAAGTATCTCCAATGAGAGGATTGGTAAGATTTGGATGGGCTAGAAAGTTAGCGCTCGATATATTAGACCTTTTCCCATTCTCGAGCGAATCGGCCCACCAGCCTATTGAGTACAATTGCTAGAAAGATTGTTAGGTGTGCACAACGTTTTTCATGTATCTCATTAACGGAAGCATGAGTATGATCCAGAACAAATCATAGAAACAACTGCCCAAGAAGTTTTAGAGGTTGAACCCAATTTGGCAGTTATTAGATGACCTGTTCGAATCGTTGATCACGATGAAAAGCGATTGAGAAGGAAGATTGTAAGGTTGGTTAAAGTTCAATGGAGTGGAGATGCATAAGATTGCACGTGGGAAACAGAAGACAGAATGAGGAAGGCATATCCTGAGTTTAGGATTGATGTATAGACGGTATCTATCGACATAGTGTACTCACTGCTTGTGGTGTAGTCACTTATTCATACTCTTATATATATATATATTCCATCTTATCAAATATATTTCCTTTTCGAGCAAGCTTCTTCCTTAATTTCGGGGAAAAAATTCTTTTAAGGGTGGAAGAATGTAACGACTCAGAATTTGACCATTTCAAAATATAACATTTAAAGTGATTTTAAATATACAATATATAACATTTTATGATTTAAATAATATTAGATAGGATTTGCAAAGAGAAATATACACAAAAATAGGAATGATTGCTTATATCGACAAAAGTGACAAAATCCTGATTTCAGAAAAGTAAGTTTCAATAGTTAAATAAATTATTTTAATTAATTTATGAGTGTTTATATTTTTTAATAACATTACAAAAATTTATTTTTAAATTTGGTTTACATAAACAAATAATTTAACTAAAACGTCAAAATGTGACCGTAAAACATTTTGTCAAAAATCAACGTTTTGTCGATTTAAAGTTGTCGCAACGTTGTTGCACCTTTATTTTCTTATATATGAACATATATTCAAATAGTATAAATATTAATTAAGTCACTAATCAAGTTTACGTTTACTAAACATACATTGAAAATTCTAGAATATAATTAAGAAAAAGTAAGCATAAAAAGACAAAAAAGAGTTATAAAGTCAAAAAGTAAACATCAAATCAAGCAAACATAATTGTTACTTTCTTTACTTAATACTTAAGTAAAAATGACATAAAGTAATGATTTGAAATGTAATGTTAAGTGTTGAAAAAATTAGTTTGCTTAAAGTATAAGAAAATGGTATTTTGGTCTTTTTACAAAATATTATTTTAATCCAAAACTTTTTCTATAAATAAACATCCACTTTCTTCCATTTTCTAAACAACTTCTTCTTCCTGTTTCAAGCTTTCTTCACTTCTTTAATGGCCTTCCTCCTAAATAAAATAATGCCAAAATATTCTAAAATTATTTACTTAAGAAATATTCACCAAAACTCCACCCGAATCATTTCAAACACCTCCTCTTCCTCCCCTACCCACGGCCCACCTCTCTACCACCCATAGCCGAGCACTCCTTCACCCTCGACCTTGTCCGTGAGCACCATCCACCTCCCCCAAGCCAAGTCAAGCCATCCGAGCCCAAGTGCGTAAAGATTCGTGAGCGAAAAACAACGAGTAGCGAAGCTATAGTCGATTTTCCGTTCGCCAAAACCAAACAAAGTGAGAACGCCTATTTATATGTATATATTTGGTTGTGATGTTGTGATATGTTTGTTTAGATGTTTGGTTATGATATTGATTTCCATATGTTGTTTATTGCATGTAAATATTGAAACAAGTCACGATATACACGACATTGATTCACACGGAAAACACTTTTCAAAATAAATTGAAAAGTGATATGGAATCATTTAATGCCCTTTAAAATGATTAAAAATGTTTTATAAACATATAAACTTGTTTTAACAAAGTTTGGATGAAAAACATGAAATATGTCAAAACTAGGCGCGTCGCGCAACGGTAGTTCACGATTTCGCGCCGAAAAGTTGAAATAAGTATACGGGGTGGAATTTAGCTCGGAATTCTTCGAGATAAGAATATTCCGGACTATTATATCCATATATTTCAAATAAAGAAAGAAAATCAAGATTTCATTAAGTAGATTTTAAAATACGTCCAAAACAATTTTCTAGAAAAATCACGCTTTTGTAGTAAAGCGACCAAAGTTTAAAATTGATATTTTAAATGTTTTAAAAATATGTAATAAATTCTAAAAATATTTTAAAATGTTTTAAAAAGTTATTTAAGTTGAAAAGATGGATTTCTAAATGATATAAAAGTCGTTTTGAAGAATATAGCTTTTAAAACACTATTTGCAACACTTTTTCGCAACGCTTTTCTATAACTTTTGAAATAAAGGTTGAAACTTAACAATTATTTTCCAAATCTTATGTAAATTTTTTTAAGTAAATACTAAAGTATTTTAAAAGGGATTTGAACATTTTTAAAATTATTTCAAAGGTGGTTAAACAAATAATTAAGTGATTTAAAAAGTAAATTGAGTATGCAGAAACGACTAGTACTTTTGTCCCGCCCGTGAGAGCTAAACGATAAAACAAGGTGTGTAACTAAGGTTTGGAATGGCAACCAGTGCCTTGAACTTACCTGGACTTCACTTTATCTTTTAGATGAGGGGTGGAACACATCGAAGGGAAAGCCCGGATGCTCAACTTGGATTTTATAGAAATAATCTTCTTATACTCATTATTAAAATATGAAGAGGTAACTCATCCTATTCGTGGAATTTAAAAGGTGATCTCACCATTATTCCGCCCATAGCACTTGTTGAATATGGAAGTTGATAGTGAATAAAAGTAGAGTGATTTCTATAATCCTATTTTCTCAAAGATATACTTTAAAAAATGATTTGAGAAATATTCAAAAGAGAGGTTTAAATGATTCCATGTTTAACGAAGAAGATTTTAAAAATATATATCTTTGGAAGATATCTTGATAACGAGGAATGAATCAATTAACCAATAATCATCTACTTATAAAACATCATTTTTATCGATGATTGGATTCGAAGGAACTGGGGTCGGATTTGGGGTGATTCCTATCCGAAAACCACTTCGAACCAATCTACGTTCAAAGTAAAATGTGTTTGAAGACAAATGATTTAGAAGATGGAGATCTTCATGATGTAGGGCTGTTTCCCACTAGTCCCTCGAGGTGAAAATTACCACATCATATGTTTAGCAGTGCTTAGTTGTGAAAATCTTTGATGCAGGGACTTCTCGCTACTAATGGAGTAGGAGAGTACCTTCGGTTTGTCTGGTTCCTGGACAACTTGTATGGACGAATGTCCGACATTGCATTTTAAACTGCATTGAGTGATTCTATAAAACGTATATCTATAAGGTGGCGGAGAAGGCAACTTCTTTTTGCTTAACACCTTTCTCTGAGACATACAAGCTCAAAGGTTATATGTTTGTAGAAATCAGTCATGTGATTATGGAATGGCAATGTGGCATTCAAAGAAGAAAGAAGATGTGTTATGTGAAAGGTAATCATTTACCTCAGGCCTCATCACCCGAAAATGACAGAAACAAGGTAGAAGCAACAGAGCTAAGTGGGTCGCTCCCATTGGAAGATGTCATCACCATTCTAGATTACTCTACACATGTCTAAGTATGTAGTGAATGCATGACTCGGGATCCAATTAAAGGTCGGTAATGGCCAGGGTGATGACATATTCAGTACTATCCAGGAAGGGGTAGCCCGGTTCTGTGTTGGTTTAGGCACTGAGTATCTCGACCCTAGGTGCATCCCTCTAGAGGTGTACTGTCGAAAGGTAGTCCCTTACCTTGTCATTTGTATAGAATCCATTCTCCAATAAGTACCTTCGGACTTGATTGTAGAACCTAGTATGCTGGAATTTAATAATGTAACAATTTCGGCTAAGATTGATAAGTTTATTTGGTAATGTTTTTCAAATAATGTCATTAAAGATAATATCCTTAAATTTGACGTAACAAAGACTTTGATTATCATAAAGGAAAAACCCGTTCCATGCTTATATGTAGCATGGTCTTATGAGATACTCTTTTGTTTTCAAACATCGTATTTCGAGTTCTCACACCAGTCACATGACTGACCCAGAGTTTATTTTCTTTTCTCTTTAAATTCTTGGTGCCCTATTTTCCCGGGCAGCTAAGTAGTTAGGAAAGCTTGGAGCATGGAGCTAGAGCATTTTTGGATCTTTTGTAGAATCCACCCATTTATTCCGCTGTGTTATGTATTATGTAGTTACCAACATATTTAAGGATATGCAGTTACAACTATCCCAATTGGATTTGTATTAACTCTGATGGAGCAATTTGAAGTTATGACATGTATGATTATGTGTTGAATACAATGTGAGATTCTATTATTGTCTTGTCTTCTATCTTTATTTTTTTCCTTACCGAATGATAATTTGCCTCTCCGGTACTTGGATTTACGGCACGTGAATACCGAGTATGTATTAGTGTTGATTTCTGAGTATCGAGGAGGTGGGTCGTCTCACTTAATTTTGGACATTAGTGATACTAGTGCTACAAATATTAGTGACATGCTACAAATATATTTAACATGTGTGCAACTATAGGTTACATACATTAGTGACATTAGTGCTACATATATATATGACTATAAGCTACAAATATTTTGTTATGCTAACATGCCAACATGTATCACTTATTCAGTTAGCATGTAAACATGTATCGCTTATATTCGGTTTTTAATGTGACATTACTGCATATAAATCCCACAATACTAACTGATATAAGATATAGATACATCATGAGTCACATATCTCATATAAGTATCATGAAAAACATATATGTATAAGCTATAGACTGCTCATTACATATGTATTAGAGACATTAGTGCATATGATCATACATTATATCTGAAAAAGATACACATAAAAATTAACTGAAGCAATGCTTCAAGTAAACTTGAAGCATATACTAATACAAGTATCAATGTATTAGTGAAGGAATTAACCGAGTTACTGAAACATATAGGACTATAAGTATCAGTGAAGTAAGAATGTAGGTTGCAAAAATGTGCATACAGGCAGGTTGCAAAAACTAACTCTATGTCATGGTGAAGCATGTAGGAAGTAGTCGTGATAGAATATAAGCAAGTAAAGATGAATCCATTGTATAAATTATAAAAACTTAATTTTAGTTCAGCCATATATGTAAAAGTTGAACTAACCATGGAGGAAATAGCGACGACGGACTATCATGGTGAAATAAAAGACGATGGCAACTCATGTTGATTGAAAAACGAATTTTATTAACTACTTTCTCTACTTTCTTCTTACTCCAAATTCTCATTATATATTTCAAAAAATTCACTCTTATACTCTTTAAATCCATTCAAATTCAATCTCTATTTTACTATATTCATTCTCTAAAAACTACTCACTGATTTGAAAGTAATCTATCATCAATTCAAAATCAATGCACTATCAAAGGGCTATAGGATATTCTGTATCCAAAGTATAACTGTTTGTATTTGAAATAAAAAACTCTCTACTATTATATGTTTGGGTGTGCTTGTTGCCCGTTAAAATCAAGTGGGTGTGCTTGTTGCCCGTTTAAATCAAGTGGGTGATCTTGTTGCCCCATTAAATCAAGTGAGTCTACCTTGAACTCGAAAATCAGGAGGGTATCTCATTGTCTTTAAATCAAGACTATATTCTGGTTAGCTTGCTACCTAGTTAAAGTATGTGTTGGAAAAGAAATCTGTACATAATCTGTATAGGGTTGGACTAGAATTGGTTAATCCGAACCAGTATAAAACTCTTGGTGTCATCTCTCTTACTTTTACTTTATTTTTACTACATATATATATATATATTTGTGTGTGTGTGTGTGATTGTCTATCTGTGTTGATTATATGTGTTCGAATTAAGTTTTGAACTAATCCAGAAAAGTTCCATATAAGTTATAAAACACTATTCATCCTCTCTATAGTGTTAAAGTAGCCTTAAGATCCATTCACATTAGTGCTGCACCGTTTCCCACATTTGGTATCATAGTATTAGGTTTTAAAAAACTCATTGTTTGATTTTTGAAAAGTATAAATGGCTAGTAACACTGGTAGTATATTTTTAACATTTTTAAGAAAAACCAAAGTTGTAAAGTCCCTTTGATACCCTCAAATAGATAAGGAACTAATAATATTAAAAGGTCACTTTATTTTTTGGAAATGTATAAAGTAAATTTATAGGAACATGTATGTTATATGACAGATATTGAAGAGACACCTCATAACCATACATCACAAATCAAGAAGGGCAAACGAATACTACATAGTGGATGTTCAAGACACATGACTGGAAATCCAGATATCTTAAAAGGCATTGTTGACAAAGATGGAGGAACATTAACTTCGAAGATAACTCATAAGGATATTTCATTGGGAAAGTAGCTATAAAACTTCTATATTATAAGGTTTTGCTAGTTAGAAATTTAAAACATAATCTGCTTTGTATTAATCAATTATATGATAAGGGTTTCCAAACTAAGTTTGGAAAAGACATTTGCCACATTGAGGATAATGAGTCTAGAATTAATTTTGAGCGAGTTAGGAAACCTAACATTTACATTTTAAGTATAAAAGTGTCTAATGATAATCTCTTTTTTAGCCGAATCTAGTGAACCTTAGATTTGGCATAAATGATTTGGTCGCTTAAATTTTAAACATTAATCTGAAGTAGTCAGATATGAACTTGTTAGGGGACTTCTAAAAATGAGTTTCAGTGTCAAAAACCTATGTGATGCTTGTCAACTCGGAAAACTTCATAAAAATTCATTTAAATCAAAAGACATGATTTCAACTACACATCCCTTCAGACTTCTTCACTTAGACCTTTTTGGACCATTACAAGTTCAATCAATAAATCATGATAGATATGTTTTTGTAATAGCAGATGATTATTTAAGATATATTTGGACAATATTTCTTAAACATAAAGGTGATGTAACAACCCTGGTTTTGAAGATTACCTGTAAATATTAAATTATAACAGTAATTATGATTTAATATTGTGAATTAAAATAAAATTGGAGAAATTAAATTGTTTATTTGGAATAAACAATGAATTTTGGTAATAAAATGATAAAATAAAGTTTGAAACTTTATTTTATTTGTTTGGGTTAATAATAAACAGAAAATAGTTTTTATTTAGAGAAAAAGCAATAATTGAATTAATTGTGGCCGATTACTTCTTCTAATATCTTTAAAAGAAGTATGTGATTTTTAAGGGTTGTTTAATCAAATAAAAAGGTGAAAATTGGTTTAAAAAAGAGTTTTGGTTATAAAATTAAGTTTGAAATGGTTTGTCATATTTTTATATGCAAGAAAATAATTTTTGTAGAATTTTTGAAGTTAAAAATAAGGATTTATGCATTTATATGTGTAAATTGTGTATTTTTGTAAAATAAGAGATTTTAATAATAAAAAATGTTTTAATACTAAAATTATCATTTTTATATGATGTAAAATATTTTATTTAACATGTATGTATGTTCACATAAATTATTTGGGCTAAAACTTGAAGAAAAATGTCATTTATTTTATAACATAAGTGTATATATTTGGTTTAGTGTTAATTTAGTTACATAGCTTATTTATTTTCTCTACTTTGGGTCCAAAGCCCATTAGTTTATTAAAACCAGAAATTGAGAAGTGAGAAACATTACCTGTACGTACTTCACTTCATCTTCTCCAAATAGCCAGAAAAGAAAACAGTGAAAAAGAGAAACAAAGTCCATAAAATTTTCAGATCCAAATCTTTGATCTCCAATTTTCTTCAATAAGTTGCTATTTTAATCAATCTAAAGAAGAATACAACAGGTAATCGCTTCCAAAACATAATCTTTTCATCAAAAATCTTAATTTATGAAATGAATTGTCTTTTAATGGCTTTTCTTCCTTTTGCATGCATCTATTTCTCTCTTACAGGTTTTGGAGGCAAAAACTAACTCAAAACTCGCTCCTTTCAGCTCAAAATCCGATTTTTGCACTTCAAAAACAAGGTGAGTTACTGCTCACAATTTCTAGCTGAAGCAAAAGCTTCAAAATGCCAAAATCTAACCGAAAATAGCTTTAATACATTGATATTATGTTCAGTGTTTTTGGTGAAATCTGAGTTTGTATGTCACTTTGCACATCATTTTCTCACAATTCCGGCAACGAAATGCTGCCGAATTTTCTTCAGTTGATAGCATGTGGGTTGTAGTAAATGCATGCCAAATTTCATCGCAAAACATATTCTTTTGATGCTT
Organism: Allium fistulosum; assembly: GCA_030737815.1. Lineage (NCBI taxonomy): Eukaryota > Viridiplantae > Streptophyta > Magnoliopsida > Asparagales > Amaryllidaceae > Allium > Allium fistulosum. The sequence goes on from CM060907.1 coordinate 367,814,246, forward strand.
GAAAACTGCACTGCAAAATCAATGCACAGCCTGGAAATCACCTGTAAACATTTTGTTGTGTTGCTGCAAACATGGCCTGAGTCCATGTTTGAGAACATGGCCTGAGTTCATGTTTGAGATATCATAACTTTCTCATACTTTATTCAAATTGAGTGATTCTTTTTGCAGTTTGAAGTAGGAGTGTTGATTTACATTCCTGCAAATTTTCATGACAATCTGGGTTCATTTGCTATTTCGAAACTGCTATCAAACTTGTACTCGTAGCTTGCTGTAATTTAGTGTTTAAAACCTTGTTTTGGTCCAACTTTGAAACGACGCAGATTCTTCGTTTCAAATCGGATTTGGGTGATTCTTTTTGCAGATTGAAATAGGAGTGCTGAATTACATTCATACAAATTTATATGACAATCTAGGTTCATTTTCTATTTCGAAACTGCTGTCAAACTTGTACTCGCAGCTTGCTGTAATTCAGTGTTTAAAACCTTGTTTTGATCCAACTTTAAAACGACACAGATTCTTCGTTTCAAATCGGATTTGAATGATTCTTTTTGTAGATTGAAGTAGGAATGTTGAGCTACATTCCTGCAAAAGTTCAAGTCATTATGACACTGTTAACTTGTTCAAACCTGCTGTCGAATATTGAGTCGCAGCTTGTTTTAAACGGATAATGCTTGGTGTAATTTCCGTTATTTCGATGTTTTCTTGATATTTCTTTCTGGATTTCAAATAAATGGGCTTTTGAAATTATTATTATATATTATTTTTTTAGTATAAAAATTATATACTCTATAATAAGAGAATTTCAAAGGCAATTTCGAAACGTTCCTAAAACTCATTTTCTTCAACTTAATTTCTATATAAAACACACAATTTTGCACTTCGAGCGAAGAGGGAGGAGAATTAAATGATCAGATAAAACGCGTGCTATGAACACGTGCGTTTATCTTTTCAGTTAATTCCTAATCTATTCGTTTGATCGTTTTGACCTTCGGGTCTGGTTTACCGATGAGATGAGGTAAACTTTGTACTACTTTGAGTGTGGAATTGACTAACGGTTAGTAAACCGTTTAGTATGAACGTGTGGTATGGGACACACGTTAACACTTTGCGGGTTCCTATCCGAGGGGTTTGTGACACATATTGCCAGTTAGTGGTGTCCAGTACTGGGCCATCGGACCTTCGCCACTACGGTTTGTTGCCTTCGGGTTTGTGCCTTCGAGTTTGTTGCCTTCGGGTTTGTTGCCTTATAGTATCGCTTTTGGAGTTGGTCCTTCATCACCGCTCGAGAGATACTTGGGTTTGTCGCCTTCGGGCTTGTGGATCCTTGTTTATACAGTACTAAGCACGTGCATATTTTGTTTCTTTGATATTTATATTTCCCTAGAGTATCGCCTTTCGGGGTAGGTCCTTTGAACCACACAATATATAGCGATTACCTTGTGGAAACTTGTGTTACCTTCATTGGTATTTGTTATTTTCCTTTTTGGCTTGATTTGGGATATTCATATCCTTTGTTTATTTGAGTTGCCGATGATATGAGGCTTGTTATGATTCATCTTTTGTTAGATGATCATGTTATCTCTTTTAGAGATTATTGTGGTACTTTATGACCTTGCATGTTCATTATCATTTAGCTTATCTAACTGATTTGTTTAGCTAGTCAGACACGTGTATTTTTATACTCGAGTCAGACCGAGGTGTTTCAGGTTAGGTACATTTGGACTTAGCCTATTCTGCTTCTGCATGGACTATTTTGCTAGCTCCTTTTGTTATAGCTTTTTGTGTAGTCCTTTTTGGTTGTAACTCTGATATGTATATTCTTTTGACTCGCCTGTATATTGTGGTTGCTATACCACTTGACATGTATCATTTTGTATACTCTATGATGTATCTGTATATGTGTATATGTATGTGATGATCTACTGTTATGTGATGTGTTTTACATTTGAGTTGTTATATTTTGTTCTGTTAGATCTTATAGCCATTATAGTTTTGTATTAAATATCTATTGGATATGTCGATCCACATGAAAAAATATACATATGCGACATTTTTCGACGTATTCAGTAGATAGTTAAGACAAGGATATAGATGGTCGCTCCTATCCAGCTCTATTCTCCGTATTAGCAGACGGTATTACCTTGTAATATTCTTTGCTAATGTGGGTCTCGGAGTGGGGTGTTACAGGTGACGTATTCGAAATGTTTAAAAATTTTTCTATGAAAATTGAAAATCAAAAGTCAATTAAAATTAATACAATATGAAGTGATTATAGAGGAGAATTCGAAAACGAAAATTTTGAAAATTTTTGTAATAAGAAAGGAACTACAGGTAACTTTTCTTTTTCTAGAACTTCTCAACAAAATGGAGTTGTAAAACCTAAAAATAAAACTATACAAGAATGTGTTAGGACCATTCTAAGTGATAGCGACTTACCTAAAAATGTTTGGGCTGAAGCAGTTGTTACAGCATGTTATATTTTGAATAGAATTTTAATAAGACCATTAACCAAGAAAACACATTATGAATTAATTGATAAAAATTCAAAAGTATCTTATTTAAAAATTTTTGGTAATAAATATTTTATATTAATTACAAAAGATAATCTAGATAAATTTGATGCTAAATCAATTAAAGGTATATTTATTGGTTATTCAAATAGAAGTAAGGCCTATAGAGTTTTTAATACTAGAATAACACTATTGAAGAAACTTTAGATGTTTCGTTTGATGAAAATTTTGAAGTAACCAATAATAACGAGGAAGAAAATCTTAATCCGAGTGAGAACAACGAAACTGCAAATAATGAAATTACTAACGATGAAAATAATAATACTGAAAATTCAGATCCAAATAAAAGAACAAATTTTTTGAAACACCATCATAAGGAAAATATAATAGGAAGTATAGAATCGGTTGTAAGAGCTAGAAATCAACTAAATAAGATGAGTAACAATATTTGTTTCAACTAACGAACCTAAAAATCCAAAAGAATCAATATTAGATGATTCAGGATTCTTGCCATGCAAGAAGAACTGAATCAGTTCACTCGAAATGATGTTTGGGAATTAGTTCCACGAATAGAAAATAAATCCATAATTGGAACTAAATTGGTTTATAGAAATAAATTAAATGAACAAGGAGAAGTCATAAAAAATAAAGCACATTTAGTCGCACAAGTATACAGCCAAGAAAAAGGAATAGACTTTGATGAAACCTTTGCCCCTGTAGCCAGATTAGAAGCCATGAGAATTCTACTTGCTTTTGCAAACCATAACAATTTTAAATTATTTCAAATGGATATCAAAAGTGCATTTTCAAATGGTTTTATTAAAGAAGATGTACATGTTGAACAACCCTCATTTTTGAAAATGAAAAATTCTCTAACCATGTTTATAAATTAAAAAAGGCATTATATGGGTTAAAACAAGCACCGAGAGCTTGGTATGAAAAACTCAAATCATATTAGTACAATCTAATTTTGAAATAGGCAAAGTAGACACTATATTATTTATAAGAAGAGTCAACATAGTTTGACTTAATATATGTATGTTTATGTGCAAGATATCAATCACACCCTAAGGAGACACATCTTAAAGCTGTAAAACACATCTTAAGATATGTTAATAACACATTAGATTACGGGCTCTTCTACCCAAAAGAAGATTCATTTGACTTAATAACATATAGTGATGCTAATTATGGTGGATGCAAACCTGATCGAAAAAGTACGAGTCCAACCTGTCACTTTCTAAGACACTCACTTGTATCTTGGTTTAGTAAAAAGCAAAATTCTGTATCTCTATCCACAACTGAGGCAGAATATATATCAGCAGCATTAGCCTATTCACAGGTTATCTATATGCAACAAACTATAAGAGATTTCGATTTAAATTTAAAAAAATCACAAATATATTGTTATAATGCTAGTGCAATAAATTTATCTAAAACCCAACACATTATGCTACAAAAAAACATATAGATATAAGACACCATTTTCTAAGAGATAATGTAAATAAAGAAATTATTACATTAGAATTTAAAAATATAGAAAATCAAATAACAGATATTTTAACCAAACCATTAGCAGTAAATACTTCCATTAAATTAAGAAGAGAGCTTGGAATATGTTCAGTTACAAAAATATAAAAATAATAACATTTATAAAGGAAAATGAAAAGAAAAAATATCTTGTATAAGTCGACATATGTAGGTAGCCAATATCGACATACCTAGTCGTTTTTTGAAAAATTACTTTTTCCTCCTCCTTTCAAAATTTAAAATCCAACTATATAACCACCAAATTTCGACTCCAGACCCAATTTCTCATCTTCTTCCTTCTGAAAACTCAAAATAAAATAATCAAAAATAGATCCATCCAATTCCAAACGCCATAGACAAGAATCTAGCCCCTTTCGTATCTTCACATTCTCCAAACTCGATAAATATGAAGAAGAATTAAAGCTTGTCCTCACCATGCTTACTGAAATTGAAGTCTTGCAAATTCATTTCAAAAATAAGAAAGAAAGGCAAGGGAGAATATTAAGGAAACTACAAAAGCATGGATTGGATAATGAAGCAAGTCCAATCATTATCGTAGAGGACTCAAGTGAACCTTGGAATTCATTATCCTTTGAGTCAAGATATGAAAAGGAAGAAGAAGAGGATGAAGACAAAGATGGAGTTCGTTGCGTAGGAGAGGTCCACTATGATTCTCATGGTAATTTGGTGGAATAGAAATGGAATTTCTGCCTTCACTACCCAAATTGCTCTAACCACAAATCTTGTATAGTTTAATCAAAACATTAAAATTATAAAAATAATAAATGGTTTGGGTTTGTATTCATTTTAGGTTGGATTGTTTGTTTAGTTTGAAGATATAAGATTATCTAACTTTGATTGTATAGTTTGGTTTGTATTCAAACTTATGTAAGTGGTGTCTTTAAATGTTTTACTTAGATGAATAACATAGTTTTGTTTGATTGATTAATTGAAATGTCTTAACAGTATGACTGAAACAAATGTAATTATAATAGCATATATAATTATTACTTAGAAATATTATTATAGTTATTATTGATTTTGGTTCCATATACTGCATTGTCACATAGATATGTCATATTTGAGGGAAGTTTATTTTTTATCCATTTTTGTTGATGACAATGGGGAGAAAAATATAAAATATAATATATGTATATACTCAGGAGAAGTTGTACAAAATAGGGAGAGTTAACCAATTTATAGGGGATTACATTATATTTTATAACAAATATATTTACATGGTTGTCATCATCAAAAAGGGGAAGATTGTTAATACCACAAGCATTGATTTTGATGAAAACAACCATATAAATGTAGGTACTGATGATTTTCCAAGTTGTATAGAATACTTTGCAAGAAATTATATATGTTATGTAAGTACAGGATAATCGAGTTTGAAGACTGATCAGTAAAAAGACTATAATCAAAATTCAGAGATGATCAAGATATTTGAAGACTCATGAGTTTAAAGACGAAGACACAAAAAGTTCAAAACTATGGTTTACAATCAGTAGTCGTTAGATTAATTTGTTAAAATCCTTAAATAATAACTTTCTAATATTTGAATACTCCCTTATCAAATTATTTGTTATATTATCTAAATATTTAATTATTTTAAAAAATATATTTTACAAATATTTTATAAGTGTTTTATATATTAAAAATATTTAAAAGCTATGTTTCCAAGTTTTACAAATTATTAGAATTTTATAAACACTTAAATGGATTATTGTTTTTCAAAATTAGCAACGGTGTGTCGGCATAGGCTACATACATATGTCGACATATGTACCGTTGAAGTGGTGTCTTTTAAATTTTGAATAATTGTGATTTTTGATTACATCTCTTTGCAAATAGACACGTCCCTTTATACATTATATAAAGGGGATGGTAAAATGAATTTTATTAATAGTTTCTCTACTTTCTTCTTGCTCCAAATTCTCATTATATATTTCACAAAATCCACTCTTTATACTCTTTGAATCCACTCAACTTCAATCTCTACTTTACTACATTCATTCTCTAAAAACTACGTACCGATTTTAAAGTATTTTCTCATCAATTCAAAGATCAAACTGCTATCAAAGGGCTATAGGATATTCTGTATCCAAAGTACAACTATTTGTATTGTTAATCAATAACTCTCTACTATTATTTGTTTGGGTATGCTTTTTGCCCGTTCAAATCAAGTGGGTGTGCTTGTTGCCCGTTTAAATTAAGTGGGTATGCTTGTTGCCCGTTCAAATCAAGTAGGTATGCCTGTTTAAATCAAGTGGCTGATCTTATTGTTTGATTAAATCAAGAGAGTCTTCCTTGAACTTAAAAATCAAGAGGGTGTGTCTCATTGCCTTGAAATCAGGACTGAATTCTGGTTTACTTGCTACCTGTTTTAAGTAGGCGTTGGAAAAGAAATCTATACATACATTATATAGGATTGGACATAGGATTGGTTAATCCAAACAGTGTAAAACTCCCGATGTCATCTCTCTTACTTTTACTTTATTTTTACTGCATATATATATATATATCTGTGACTGGCTATTTGTGTTGACTATTTGTGTTTGAATTGAAATCCTGAAATAATCTAGAAAAGTTCCATATAAGTTATAAAACACTATTCACCCCCTCTAGTGTTATAGCAGCCTTAAGATCCATTCACAATAGTACGATATCATTTTCCACATTTGGTATAAGAGCATTAGGTTTTAAAAAGCTCATAGTATAAATGGGTAGTAACACTGGTTGTGCATATTTTAACATTTTTAAAGAAAAATAAATTGCAAAATCCTTATGATATCCTCAAATGGATTTGGAACTAATAATATTGAAAAGTCACTTGATTATTTGGAAACGTATAAAGTAAATTTGCATGGATAGGTATGTTATTTGGCTAATATTTAAGAGACACCTGATAACCAAACATCACAAATCAAGAAGGACAAATGCATACTAGATAGTGGATTCCTAAGACACATGATTGGAAATCCAAAGATCTTAAAAGACATTGTTAACAATGATGGAGGAATAATTAACTTTGAAATAACTCAGAAGGATACGTCATCGGCATCGGCAACGTTGGTAACTCTAAACTCTTATTATTTCTAATATCTTGCTAGCTAGGAATTTAAAACATACTCTACTTAGTATAGTCAATTTTGTGATAAGGGTTACAAAATTAAGTTTGAAAAAGACATTTTCCACGTTGAAGATAATGAGTCAAGAATTATTTTTGAAGGAGTTAGGAAACGTACCACTTACATTTTGAATATTAAAGTGTTTAATGATAATCTATTTCTTTTGGCTAAATCCAGTGACCCTTGGATTTGGCACAAACGATATGGTCATTTAAATTTTAAACATTTAGCCAAAGTAGTCAGATATGAACTTTTTAGAGGAATTCTAAAAATGAGTTTTAGTGTCAAAAACCTATGTCTTGCTTGTCAATTGAAAAAACTTAACAAAAGTTCATTTAAATCAAAAGACATGATTTGGACTACACATCCCTTAGAACTTCTTCACTTAGACCTTTTTGGACCATCACAAGTTCAGTCAATAAACCATAATAGACATGTTTTGTAATACTAGACGATTTTTCAAGATATAATTAGACAATATTTCTTAAATATAAAAGTGATGCATTTGAAATGTTTAAAAATTTCACTAATAAAATTCAAAATTAAAAGTCAGTTAAAATTAAAATAAGACGAAGTGATTATAGAGGAGAATTCGGGAATGAAAATTCTAAAAACTTTTGTAATAAGAAAGGAATTACATATAAGTTTTCTTCTTGTAGTACTCCTCAACAAAATGGAGTTTAGAATGCAAAATTAGAACTATACAAGAATTCACTAGGAGCATGCTAAATGACAACGTTTACCTAAATTTTTTAGGCTATACAGTTGCTACAACATGTTATAGTTTGAGTAGAATTTTAACAAGACCATTAACCAAGAAAACACCTTATGAATTATTTTTTAATAAAAAGCCTAAAGTATCTTATTGTGAAGTTTTTGATAGTAAATGTTTTATATTAAATACAAAAGATAATCTAGATAAATTTGACGTTTAATCAGATAAAGGTTATTTATTGTTATTCAAATAAAAGTAAGGACTATAGAGTTTTAATACTAGAACTAACAGTACTAAAGAAACTTTACATGTATATTTTGATGAAAATTTTAAAGTAACCAACAATAATGAGGAAGAAAATATTAATCCAAGTGAAAGTATAAACTACAAATAATGAAACTACAAACAACGAAAATAATAATACTGAAAATTCAAATCCAAATAAAAGAACAAATTTTTTGAAAGATAATCCTATGAAAAACATTCTAGGAAGTATAGAATTAGTTGTAAGAACTATAAATCAACTAAACAAGATGAGTAATGTAGCATTTTTTTCAACTAACGAACCTAAAAATCCAAAAGAAGCATCATTAGATTATTCATGGATTCTTGCCATGTAAGAAGAACTGAATCAATTTACTCGAAATGATGTTTGGGAATTAGTTCCACGATCGGAAAATCAATTAGTAATTGAAACTAAATGGGTTTATAGAAAATAAATAAACAAGGAGAAGTCGTAAGAAATAAAGCACATTTAGTCTCACAAGGTTACAGCCAAGAAGAAGGAATAGACTTTAATGAAACCTTTGCCTCTGTTGAAAAAACCCCACTTTTTAAAATGAAAAATTCTCTAATCATGTTTATAAATTAAAAAAACATTATATGGTTTAAAACAAGCGCCTAGAGCTTAGTATGAAAGACTCAACAATGATACTCAACTTATAAAAATATATGCAGATTACATTATTTTTGGGTCAACAAAAGAACAACTAAATAAAGAATTTGCTGATATAACGACTAAGGAATTTGAGATGAGTCACATGGAAGAACTAACATTCTTTCTAGGTTTACAAATTAGACAATGAAACAATGAAATATCTAGAAGTCAAGAAAAATAGTTTAAGACGAGACAGAGTTCTTGCGTAGTGATAGCAGAATCCAACCCCTTTATTGGTTGCTCTAAGGTTGGTATTTATAGGGGTAGCAGTCATATTGGACCAGAAGCCCTCTACTAGAGAGGTCCCAGACATCAACCCAAGTTAATGTGGAAAGTTTGGGTAAGCACCGATTTAAGATGATAACTCAGCACCAAGTTATCCCTATAACTTGGCACCGAGTTATCCCCTTAGAGGAAAATTCAGTCCTTTTTCTTGGATTGGGTTTCTCACTTCGTTTGTAGTTTCCTTTGTGTTTTCGTAGCTTATTAACTTGTTTTGATGACTGTCCTTTCTTAACCTGGCTTATTTCGCAGTTCACTGGGGCTAACTCTTCACTTCTTGAGATAGGTCATTTGGAACTTTACAAAATCGCTTGGGCTTTCTTATAAAAGATAGGGAATGGGCTGGGAAAAGTTGGAGTTCCCCATTATGGAGCACCATAACTCAGTGTTGAGTTATGGACTTAGCTCCATAGTAGCCCAAATTCTTGGACCCATTTCCCTTGCCTATTGGAGCGTACCTTCCAAGTTTTAAGTCATTCTGTCTTCATCTCGATGTTCTATCTTCTGTAGGCTTATGCTTGGTTAAAAACCCAATTAACATTTGCCTCCCGAAGTACTCTTTCATTAGAAACAAAGTGCGCTCTGGAACTAAGTAAATTTTGGATTGCTAACCGGTGAATTCTAATTAATCGTTGGATTCCATCTTGAGATGTTGTTTTCATTGGGTTACTTTTTGCTTAGCTATTGTCTTTGGTTTCAATTCGAATTCCAATTTTCTACACTGACGATGCAATCTTCATTATGGAAATTATATAAGGCTTTAAGTCGGCATATAGGTTCATTGTGGTGAGTTGGAGCAAGTCCGGGCAGAAATCGATAACTCGGTTCCGAGTTATAGCCTTAACTTGGTACCGAATAAAGGACATAGAAAATTTTGAGTGCATTTCCTTTTACTTATATTACTTCCCTAAGCCTCTAACTTCACTTTATTGTCTCTGAGTTTCCAAGCCTCCAATCTGAGTTTCCATAGCGTCCAACCGATCTAGCCTATGGTTTACTCACCTCCGACCTAACCACTACCATGCCACGACCTCGCCTTGCTATTGCTTTGCTTTGCTACTGGCACCAAGGCCATCGACCTGACCTAGGATTTGTCGCCATTACCTAGAAGACTCGGACTCGAACTAATCCAATCCTTGCCCTAAAACACAAATCGGCTTGAAGTTTGGGTGCATGGAATTTTTGCATGATGATGATGGAGAGGCCAATGAGTTGGACTTAGTTGATTCTCAATTTGGAGGAAGGATGATTGATGCTAGGCATATTCAATCGGTGTTGGATTCAGGACTTGCTCTGATCGAATGCATGTGGCTCCGGAGATAAGTTGCATTCTCCGGTTTCAATTGTTTCCCTTCTTGAGACTGTCCAAGTTTCAATTGTTGAACTAATCTCAATATGATGATCTCACTTGAATTCGGACATATTGGATGATTCCATCACGTCGAAGTTCCATTTCAACATTTCCTATGATCCTGAAAAAAAAAAGAAAAAAACGTTCTACGTTGCTCCGGCCAACGGATCCGTTGTCGATCGTCGATCGATAACGGGTAAGCACTGAAGGATAATAACAAAGAATGACGCTGATTGTTTTGTCCATACAAGTGAGTTAACTACATAAAATGGCCCATTCGTAGTATTTAGGAACCTGGGCTCACTTTGTATAGACAACACACTGCATTTGCCTTGGTCAATGCTTAGAATTCAATTGGTCAGCACACGCTGACTTCCTTTGGATTCCAAGTGTTAACTGCATGGGAATACTTATTAAAAATAAAGCGTACCTGCCCATGAACAACAAGTTTTATTATTTAGAATGATGCGCCAGTCATCTCGCCGCAAGTTTGGTGAAGGGGCATCCACACCTTCAGAGGCTAAATCATCGACTGCCCTAATTCCCCCATCTATTCCTATAGGGTCAAGTCAACCTGTTCCTGCTGACTTCTATGGCCTACTTGGTCCCATCGAACATGTGCTCAACCAGCTACCTAACGGGATAAGAATCCTTACCACCCTCATGAGCAAGTGCCTTCAAGCCTAACAGCCAAGATGCTAAGGAACATATGTACACAGCGTTGAATTCCAGAGAATGATGTTCGATTGCCTACTCGGGCTGAGTTGCACACAATACTCTGGAAAATTTTACTACATGCAACCGTTACATGTGCCTGAGTGGTGTAGTGCCGTCGTTCAATCGATTCCTATCGGTGGTGCTCCAGGAATTAGGGCTTGCGCCGTTCCAAATTCATCCTAACGGCTATGTACTCCTTAGTTCATTGTATGTTCTATTGATGATCAGGCTTGGGCGGACTCCAAGGATGAATGAGCTGGTAGTCCTACAGTTCAAGAGGCATTAAGATTGCCCCTCCTTCATAATTACAGAAGCCTGGAGAGGTTGCAAGCTGATCGGAGATCTCTATAACAAATGCTCAGCTTTTAAGAATGAATATTTCTTTGCTCGGTGTCCAAAGGGTTTCAACCACCTTTGGATATCAGGAAGTAAGTCCCTTTCCTTAGCTCCTGCATGACTAGAACGCTTTACATTCCTGTCTTTATCCTTTTCTGTAGTTATCCCATGGTGGGAAAGCATCGATGAGCTCAAAGAAATGCTTAAAACTCTAAAAGCTATAAGGGCTTTCTAGCGCACATTAGAGTTCCTTTTGACAAGTGAAAACCTTCGACACTTCGTCTTGCTTCATCCTAAGAGATTTGCCATGGATGAAGATCCCTCGACTTCCAATGGCTCTAGGAGGCATACTTGTTTTTTCACTCATACCCGTAACTTTGACAAGGAGGCTTGAGAGGACGTGGCCGGCCCATTGGGTGACATTCATCCCGATGAAGTTCTTGAAGTTGACGTGGACTTACCTTCCAGGGGAGACATTATGAGAGATTGGGATGAGACACACATAATGTCCTCTACCCCTAAGGAGGAAGATGAGTCATTTCAAAGGAGGGAGGGGAAACATGATAGTAGAAGAAGGAGGGGAAGATGGTTTGGATGATGACGATAGTGACTTTCACATCTTCAAAGAAAGAGATGAGTCTTTTGGCGATATGATCTCCCTAACTTACCCTCTTCAGATCTGCTAACCATAAGGCATTGAGTCTAGAGCTCCCGATCTCCCTTCCTCTAGGGCAACCAACTATTAAAATTCCATAATCTATTGGAGGCCAAGATACTATAACTCCCATCGGAGACATGTCAACTTCTTATTTTCTATGAGATGTCTTCACTCATGTGAATGAATTCAGGGATATCTCGATAAGTGAGATGATAGACAAGATCAGATCACAAATTGACATCTCTTCTAACACTTTTATAAGCGAAGGTGGAAAGAATCCAATCCTTAAACCATGCTGATATGGTTAGTAGAGTACATAGGGGGTCATCAACATTATACACTTCATAGTAGGGACACAGATACACAAATAACTCCACTTTCCTTTTTGTTTCAGTTTCCATGGTTCATGGACTGTACCACCAACTTCGTCAAAAATCTAGCTCCTATGATCGAACTTCGGATCCTTCCCATAGCACTTATTGTGAAACAAACGAGGAGAGAAGAAAGAGAAAGGAGGAGGAGGCTAACCCCTTGGGGAGAGAGCATAAGAGGGGAGATAAAGGAAGAAGGGACGATGAGAGTAGTGCTCCCGACGATGTACAAAAGCGCCACAATGACTCTCATGAATGCCACAAGGCTTCATTATCCATTTCTCTCCCTTGCACTGAAGCTCAGACAGTCGCAATGTAGGAAGTCACTTGATTTGAGCCGTAACTACTATAGCCGCCCTCGGTTCTTCTAGCCAAAGGGTGAAGTTTCTACTCCTGGCTGGTCCACCCATGCTCCAAGCTGCCTACCCACATCTATTCTTAAAGCACTTAAGTTTGACAAGAACATCAAGTCCACCAACAGAGCCACTTTCTTGTGCAATCTCGGGATAGTCCATAAGGACTTAGAGGTTGGGTTTGATTGGCATCATCTCATGAAGACCCTTTAGGACACGAATCACATCAATTATTAGGAAATTCTCTCATTCGAGGATGAATGGGCAGACCATGATAAAGAGATTAAGAATCGCGGTACTGATAGCTAAGATAAAAGTTGAGAAGGATGCAGCCTTAAAGGGAAAAGGCTGCCAGCTACAAGTTATTAACTGAAGTGAACCGGGCTCACGATTGAGCGCTTATCATGATTAAAGATCAGCTCAAGGACGCTGATAGAAAATCCGACAAATTGACAGAGCAGATCACTGTTGTAAAGAGCACTATCAAATCTCAGGATCAAACCATTACTGGTCAAGCTGCTGCCATTGTCAAACAGGCCGCTGAACTTACCCGACTCCACGAGGAGAATACACAGTTGGCCAAGGAGAAAAACGAAGCTATAGGTGGCAAACTAGCGGAAGAGATCGACTATCTGGTCACATGGTTGGAGCTTTCAAAGCTTCAAACAGAGTATGATGAGGCGAAGGTGGACGCCAGTGTACTTCACCTCTACACTTGCAATGTGATGAACATGGGTAGCTTGAAATGGCTTGGCGATGATTATCCCCGAACTCTCGCCATGGTCTGGTACTAAGTGTTTTTAAGATCGAAGCAGGCCAGTGATATGCGCTCCGAGGGGGAATTAATGGCTGCCTACCTCAGCTTTGAAGACATAGACTTTCTGGCAGTCGGTAGGCAGATTCTTCGAGAAGAGGGAGAGAAGGATGCCGTTGATGCCACTTCCAAGGCTCTTGCGGGCCAAAGCTCTTCAGGTCAGCATGAAACACTTGTTCCTACTTCCCTAGAGCAAATGTTAATTGTTCTGGCATCCGAAACTACTGTTTCCAAAGCTGCTCATGTTCATCTCTCTTTTGAAGCCTTAGGTGAGTCACACCTTTCTCTGCCTATCGTGCAACCCTCCGGATTGGTAGAGGAGACTTCGAAGTTGTAGTTCGTGACCAAACTCAAACCCCTGGATCAAGTATTTCCCTCGTCTCTACGGTATTCTAGGTGCTTCGATTCACTCTAGAATCTTTTACTGAACTATACAATCATGTTTCCCAAATTGTAGGTAAGACAACTTTTTCTTCACTGCCCCTAGCTACTCAAAGCTCAGAAGCCACTGCTCTCTTTGCTACTTCCATCACCGTATCTGAAGTTGCTTTTAGCATGATTCCTGTCTCCAGCTCCGGGCCTGGACCCTATTCCGAGCAAATAGAAGCACTGCAAAATCTAGAGGATGTCTCCATATCTATGGATGAAGAAGTAGTATTCACTAGTGAGCCAAAGCCAACAGATAAGATGAAGATGGCAGAGAGGCTGGAAGAGGAAAAGAAAGGGCTTTAATTAAAGAAGGAAAAGGAGGAGGCAAAGCGCAAGACTCTGATCACTATCAAGCTACAGATGTCAAAGGATGAAACCACAGCTATTGGAGGATCTATGGGGTCTGGCCTCGCTACAGGAGGAGAGACTGGTAAGGATAGCTAGGAGAAGTTCCCGATATGCCCAAGCAAAGGTACCAAAGGCGGGAAGAAGCAATGGTGTGCTTGAGCGCTGGTGGAGTGTAGTTCCGGTGGTCCTTCTGTATGTGTCTTTTGTGTTGTTTGAGTCTATACAAGTACAAAATATGTACTTGGTATTATTTCCTTGTTGCATCAGTGGAGTCTGTATTTTGCTTTTGTTGGGTCCAAACAGGTCGATATTATGCATGTATGGCCCATGTTGTTTGAGTTGTGTTATCCCAACTTTTGGCAAAGCTGAGATACCCAGAGATTAACTGAAAATCAATGATTACTAGTCATAAATATCAATTGTGCATCGCAGGTTCACCATGGATATCGATGAATTACACCCGAGTCCGGATCGGGCTACAATTGACAAGACACGTCAAGCAGAGCCGTGAAAGTCAATGTTCCAAATATCAAGTCAATCCGAGGTCGTACGCTCAAGATATCATCGGAGTAAGTGGAAAACATAACCTCGGGTTCGCATCCATATGAGTCGAATCCATCAGTTTCGACTGCATCTGGTTCGACTCGATTTACTTCATATCCATCAGCAGGGCTTATGTTCGAATCCACTTAAGACATCATTGGTTCGAATCCATCCACGAGAACATAGTTCGAATCCGTCCCAATATGCCACAAGTTCGAATCCATGAAAAGGACCGTAACTTCGACTCCATCGATCAAGCCTTTGCCTCGAATCGATCACGACGAGCCTTGCTTCGAACCCATCGGAATATGCGTTGCTTCGACTCCATTGAGCAAGCATTAGTTCGACTCCGATAGTTCGAGTCCATTGGAACATTCCCACCTTCGAATACCTTCAGGCAGTGGAGTCTTCGTATCGATCGACTGAGATTTACCCAGATCGATACGAAGGGGACATACGATCGATTCGAAGGAAGCAAACCTTCGAATCCAACAACTCGAATCCACTACCACGAATCCACCCAGTCAAAGCGGCGAAGAACATGGAGTCGACCCAGTCAATCCGGAGTGAGAAGCGGATCGATACGAAGCATACGCACCACGTCACCATCTTCACATGCAGAGGCATCGATTCGAACCTATGGAGTCGAACCATATCGATTCGAATGAATCCATGGGACGAAGAACACCAACTTGAATCGATCATAACTTGAGATCTACAAGTCCAAATGCTATGAAATTTTCACAGTAGCTTGAGCACATGTTGAAGAATGTCCACACCAAATTTCAGCTCGATCGGACTCTTTCTTGATCGATTCGAACCAAGGGTCGAATCGATCCCAAAGTGGGCCCGGATCTCTAGATTTCGGCCATGTGGGCCCCCTCACGTGCCAGAACTGGTCTTCCTTCGATTTAGGCGAAATATCAGCCTCCTACACCTATAAATAGAGCCCCTAGTCATTCAGAAAAGGGGTCAGACAATTTTGAGAGCTAAAGAGCACCCAGACTCTGCCAGATTTACTTAGAATCACCATTGCTGCCTTAGATTCAGACTTAGCTCAGAAAATCAGTTGTACTACATTACAAGAAACTATAATCTTCAAACATCGAGTAATAAAATCATAAAAACCTTGAAGTGAACGTAGGCTGGAAATAGCCGAACCACTATAAATCTTATGTCACTGTTCATTATTTCTGGATTGCTATTTGTTACTTGCTTAGATCCGTGATTTGTGTGTGAATATTGTTGATTTATATTCATACGCTGGTGCTTTCACAACACTTGGGGTTTGTGACCATTTTTGGCGCAAACAAGTTGTACAAATGATTATACTGGTAGTGAAAAAATTAGTGTTTCTATTGTAATCTTTCCCATGTACTTTCCCTGTACTTTACGTACTGTTCTTGTTTATATACCACTGTATGTACATAATACAATCACCTATCTTCTAATTTCCATATTATGTACCGTTGCACTGTGTGATGTGTGTATTTATCACAACTCTGTGCATGTAAATAGTGCGAGTAGTGCACTTGTTTATTTACCGCAACTTTGTGCTTGTAAATAGTGAAATTTGCAGTGATTTTTGTATATTACTTTGCTTAATTCTATTATAGTTGCCAAAATCCTTTGTTCGGCGTAACAAACTATGGTATGATTTGTTTAATTTTGAGCAAGTATTGGTGTGTGCCCCCACTCCACAGGGTTGGCTACTCCGAACGCTTGACCTAAAGACTTGATAAGAGATCGGGTACTTCGGGTGACTCTTTGGTTGCCCCCATTTCGAGTTGTACGTTAGCTTCTGTCTTCGGGAACTTGTGGTTTGGATGCTCGAGTTCGAGCATTTTGTACTTCGATCGTGGTCAAGTTTCTCTAAGTTTAGTATTAAGATCCCGTACGCGTGTCAGTTTCTATCTTTGGAAACCGCAAAAAGCTCAATCCCATAGGTTTTCCTACGATGTCGCCTATCTTCGAGTAATGTCGAGTTTTGGCAGGTGTGTGCCGATTTCCCAGCTAGCTTGGTGATTTGAGATTTATTAGCATTGCCCGAGCAACGCTAATACTTGAAGGACAGGGATCAGATTTTGTTATCGATCTTGTGGTTTGGAATCTTCATGGAGTCGTTGGGGCTGCGCCTATCTCTTGGAAAGTAGTGATTGATTTCTACCAATCCTTCGATAGATAAACTTCCCGACATTGCCGGATCGACACCGGTACTTAGGAGATTCTGACAAACTGTTGATGTTACCGGAGTAAGGTCGATAACCTGGATACAAAAGGCTTTCCCAGCATTGCCAGGGCAATGATGGTACATAGAGAGTTTGGATCGATTTTTCCATCGATCTGGTGGTTCTGGAGTCAATACCTCTTATTCAGAGAGTGAGACACTTTTCCAGTTATATATGCGTATTAGTTTCGAGAACACGGTTCCACCGGTTCAAGGAGCGATACACAGCCTATTGAATGAAGTATGGGTGTGTTACATACTTGAATATGGCTCCATTGATTCAATCAGCTTTGTGCTACTTATAGTGTGGCGCATAGGAGGAGTGCTTACTTGGATGTGGTTCCATTGGTCTAAGAAGCGCCGTGTGGCTTATAAGAGGAACGCAAGGAGTTATTGCATACTTAAACATGATTCCATCGGTTCAAGAAGCGATGCGTGACTTATGTTATGTGCGCAAGGGAATATGGCATACTTTAACATGGTTCTACCAGTTCTAGCAGCGACGTGCGGCTTATGAGATGCGCACAAGGAGAATGATATGTTTCCCAATGCCATCGGAGCGACAACAAGTCTTCTCGATGAAATATTGGCCTTTTCGACGTTATCGGAGCAATATCGATTCTTAGAAGGCGAGGAGTGATCATCCTCATCGATCCCGAGATTTGAGTCAATTTTACCGTCAATTCAGTAGTTTTCTTACAAGAATGCGGTTCCATTAGTTCAAAAAGTGAAACTTTACTGACAAAATAAAGAGAGAGACAAGTCCTGCCTATTTCAATGCCTCCAGTGTCCCTGGATGGCTTACTTGTGAAAATAGAAAATACATAGATAAGTATTAAATGAAATAGTGCCATAGTGAGTCGCTGTTCCAAGCACGAGGAATCGGAATTCCATTGACCGTTGTTAGCTTGAACGTTCCATTTTTAAGTTTCTGGCTGATTACGTAGGGTCCTTCCCAATTTGGACCAAGTGCTGCCGTACCCAAGAAGATTCGTTTCAGGACGAGATCTCCCACTTCGAAGGTGCGGTTGCTAACCTTGGTGTTGAAGTGTCGTGCTACTCTTTTTTGGTGAGAAGAAATCCTTAGCTCAGCTTCTTCTTGCTTCTCATCGTTCCGGTCAAGCGACTCGAGCAAGAGTTGCTCATTTTCTCTTTGATTGAAGTGTCACCACCAATGAGAAGGGACTTCCAATTCTATTGGGATCATCGCTTCTGAACCATATGCCAAGGCGAATGGTGAGTGACCGACGTAGATTTATGCATTGTTCTATAAGCCTATAGTGCAAGTGGATGTTCACTACCTAGTTTCCTTTAGCTTACGTTAGTCGCTTCTTGATGGTGGATTTGACGACTTTGTTTATTGCTTCCACTTGCTCACTTGCCTGCGGGCGCGTTGTTGTGGAAAAGCTCTTCTTGATCTGATAACGCTTGCAGAAACCCTTGAATTCAGCACTTTCGAACCGAGTTCCATTGTCCGTGATTATTTTTTGTGGTACTCCGACCTGCAAATAATTTTTTTCGTTGCAAAGTTAACCGGTTTTTTAGTGGTAATGGTAGCAAGCGGTTTCGCTTCAGCCCATTTGGTAAAGTAATCAATTGCAATGATAACATATTTGGCTCCTTCTTTGCAATTGGTAACACGTCGATTAGATCGATTCTCCAAATTGCAAACGACTAAGGACTGAACATTTTCATAAGTTCCAAGGATGGGGTTCTCAGGATCGCTGAAAATCTCTGGC
Source organism: Allium fistulosum (assembly GCA_030737815.1). Taxonomy (NCBI): domain Eukaryota; kingdom Viridiplantae; phylum Streptophyta; class Magnoliopsida; order Asparagales; family Amaryllidaceae; genus Allium; species Allium fistulosum. The sequence continues at coordinate 367,833,240 of CM060907.1, forward strand.
ATCGATCATAGTGCTTAGCGTAGTTTGTTGCATATCAGTTAATTGTAGGCCAGATCCGTAACGTTGAACCTTCTTTGCCACTGTCTGCCCCTTGGTATGGTCGCCGTAGCTGCCTTCGTGGACTTCCATCAGAATCTTCTTGGCTTCGTCTTTGGTTACACACCTAAGTAAGGGGAGGAGAAGCCTCTCCTGTATAGCACTCAATCTTGTAACATGAATGGCGGTTCCATTCAAAGGAGCTTCTTCCGTTCATTACAGCCTCTTGGGAGTATCCCCTGAGCAGGTAGTCCCTGATTGACGTTATCCACGATTCTCCTTCTTCAATGGTCTCTAGGATCTGGTCGACAACCATCTGGTCTATACTGGGAGCTGTCAACACTTCCACTGAAACCAATCCCATGGCCCACGCATCTCCAGAGCCGGCTAATTTGACTAAGTAGCCAGCCTTCATATTTTGCTCTCTAGGAATATGGACTATGGTGTAGTGTTTGATCTCGTTGAGCAGTTCCCATGCTTTTAACAAGAAAGGAGCGAGATTTACCCCTTTACCTTGATATTCCCTCTTTACCTGAATGACTAGCTGAGGGTCGTTGTAGATATGCACAGCTTTTATTCCCTATTCCTTCATAATTTTCAATCCTGCTATCAATGTCTCATACTTCGCCTCATTGTTAATAGCAGGGACTTGAGTCATGAGGCATAGTAGATCGATCATCCTTTCGGAGTCTCAAGCACAAATCCTGCTCCCGAGCAGAATTCGTTTGATGTGCCATCAAAAAATAGCTTCCAATGTGATACCACTTTCATCGTCTCCTGCTCTTTATCATCTCGAATGGTGAATTTTGTGATGAAATCAGCCAACGCTTATCCATTAGTTGCCCTCCGAGGATTATAAGTCATGTTATACTGGCTCAATTCAATATTCCACTTCAGAAGTCACCGTATAGTCTAAGGTCATTAGAGTACCCATTTCAAAGGTTGATCCATCAACACTTTAATTAGATGAGCTTGAAAGTACGGTCACAACTTCCTTGATGCTATCAGTAAGCAATAAGCCAATATTTCTAACTTTGAATAGTTCCATTCAGCTCCAGTGAAGCGTTTGCTGATGTAGTAGATGGGCTGTTGAATTCTAGCTTCCTCACATATAAGCGTTGCACTTAGTGCATGAGGAGACACTGCCAAGTAGATGAACAAGTCTTCTCCTTCCATTGGATTGGATAGGATAGGTGGAGTCACCATGTGTTTTACTAGTTCTTCAAAAGCCATCTGACAATCCTGATTCCACTTGAAGTTCTTATTACCTTTCTTCAATGCATCGAGAATGGTATACACTTATTTGTCGCTTTAGAAATGAATCGACTTAATGCTGCAATTTTCCCATTCAAACTCTGCAACTCCATTTTTATCGATAGGGCTCTGACATTCCGTAATACAACGATCCATTCTGGATTGACCTTAGTGCCCCTTGTATTTACTATGAATCCAAGAAACTTTCTTGACGAACACCAAACGAGCACTTCAGGGGGTTCAATTTCATCCCATACTTAAGAAGGATTTCAAACATCTCTAAGAGATTATCTAGATGTTTTCTAAATACTCTTGATTTCACAAGAATGTCATCCATATATACCTCCGTTGTCCATCCGATTTGATTCTTGAACATTGCGTTTACTAATCTTTGGTAAGTAGCTCCAGCATTCTTTAGGCCAAACGACATCACTCGATAAAATTACAATCCCAAGTCAGTAATGAAACTGGTTCTCCACTGAACGGGTTCGTGCATCATGATTTGGTTGTATCTTGAGTAGGCATCCATAAAAGAGAGTAGTTCATGCACTCTGGTTCCATCGACAAGTTGATTAATCCTAGGTATTGGGAAGCTATCTTTCGGGCAAGCTTTGTTCATGTCCAAGTAATCGACACAAGTCCACAGCTTCCTATTCAATTTCTTAACTAACACGGGGTTTGATACCCATTCATGATATGTTGCGTCATGGATAAAGCCGTTGGCCAATAGCTTATCCACTTCTTCCTTCAATACAGTGGATTAATCCGGACCCAGATTGCGTCTCTTTTGCCCTACTGGTGTGAATTTGGGGTCGATATTAAGTGCGTGACACGCTATCTCCAATGGATATCCCACACATATCAGAATGCGTCCAATCGAACACATCTAGATTGGTACGTAGAAATTTTATCAGTTCGTTTTGCATCTCGACTCCAAGTTGTGAACTATCTTCATGACTCGAGTTGCGTCGTCCTTGTCTACATGGAAAACAATCATAAACTCTGCCGGTGCTTCCCATTCATCCCCTGCACTCTTCTTCCTAGGGTTCATAGTCTTGTCGAAGCGACTATGGTCCTCGAGCCAGGGGTCATTCTGTATTTGCTATGCTTGCGGGTCACAAATGTGGAGAGTCTTCCCCCCATTCTTCCCATTCTTACATCGTTTGGCTTCGTTCAATTCGACGATGTAACATTCTCTTGCCTTGCTTTGATCTTCTCTTATCACTCCAACCCCATTTTCCATCATGAATTTCATTGTAAGGGACCAAGGAGCCAAAGGTATACTAAAATCAGTGAGGGACAGTCGGCCCAAGAAAGCGTTGTAAGTTGAGAATTAGTTAACGATCACAAAGGTTTGAATAAGAACTACCCTTCGTTCTCCTTCTTCGAGTTCTACAGGTAAGTCAATCATCCCAACTGTCTGTTTTGGCTCGCCCGTAAATCCCTGAATCTTCGTCCTACAAGCAATCTTCATCTGATCGAACGTTTGTCGAAAAAGGATGTTAACCGAGCTTCCACTGTCAACCAACACCGTACGCAGAACTGCCGACCCAATTCCAATTGTTACCACCATTGGGTCAAGAGTTAGCGCCTTTATCCCTCCAATAACCCTATTTTGGAATACGATATAATTAGTTATCAAATTCTATTATTTGGCCATGGATTTATCTTCAATGGCATAACAGATCTCTTAGGAGTATGCTTCAAAGAACTAGCGTATCACTCCATATCACCCTAACTCTTCTGCGCTGGGTGAGGTCTTCCCGTGATGGTACTTATGACGAGTCTCTAACCAGTCTGACGAGTTCCTTCTCTACTAGGCCATGCCTGATTTCCTTGATTGCTCGGAACTTGGGGTCCAACAGGTTGGTCAGAATTCTATGGTTTCTTCACATACTATTAGAGCCTATTGTTTCTTATTAGTTCCTCGATTAAGTCCTTCAAATGTTGACATTCATTTATCTTATAACCGTGAGTCTCGTGAAAGCGACAAAACTTCCTCGATTTCTTTTGTTGTTCAGATGCCTCCCATTTGGATGGTTTTTTTATCGCTCAGTTCCCTAAGTGGCAAGGTATATGTTCTCCAAGCTATCGTTCAATGGCGTATAATCCTCAGGTCTGAGATTCCTTAGACGTTTCCCATTCCCATAACGCCTACTAGAGTTCTAATTCCACTTCTTTTGATTCAAATTCTTTGCTGTTATATCTCCATAACTGTTTCTATCCTGCTTAACCGTGACATTGCTTTGAACCACTTCCTTTGATTGCTCACCAACAGATTTGTCTTCGACATTCTTGCCTCTTCCAGTCTTGGGAACTGGTTTTCCTTTCGGTGGAATTCTTCCATGGTAGTGGGTTGTTTCATTTTAATCCATCTGCCAAAGTCCATGTCCAGGTGAATGGCTTGGAGCAAAGCCATAAAAATCATATCCTCCTTTAGATTGCTTACCTCAGTAATCATGATGTTGAATTGGTTCATGAAAGACTTCAATGACTCATTGGGTCCCTGGAAGAAGACAGATAAGGACATCACATCTTTTGGTCATGCAGTATGGAGTCTAAACTGTTCTAGAAACCTTTTTTGCTAATTCATCGAAAGTGGAAATAGATCTCGACGAAGTCTAGTAAACCACATGGAAGCAACTCCTTCCAAGAAGATAGGAAAACATTTACAATGGATAATGCCATGGCCCTAGCTCCATCCACATGCCATTCATATTTGTACAATTGTTGTTTGGTGTCCGTCGTTCCGTTATATGATGGCATAGTCAGCATAGTGAATTTCGTAGGATATTCTTCCCTTAGAACATTTTTAGTGAATGGGGTTCGACTTGGCGTGGAACCCCAGTCTTCATTCTTTCTACCCCTACTTTCCTCCAATAATCGTTTAACCATGTTAGCGATATACTCCTCGCTGGCATGGTGGTTTGCAGGTCTACTGTAAGGACCCTAATTTTGACTAACATTATTTAGGGCATTTAATTAGACAAATTAAATAAAATAATGTTAATAAGGGACTGAGATTTGTCATTTAATAAGGGGCCATGCCTTAATGAATATACAAGCAAAAGAGAATTTAAAATAAGTAAGTAGGAGGAATATGAAAAGGGTAAAATGGGGATAGTCTTTGTTCTTATACCCAAAACCCTCCCATCCTTCATTTCCTTATTCATTTCTAACATTCACAAACAAAATAAAAACTAAGGGGAGCCACCCTTAAGAGGAATCAAAAGAAGATAAGCTAGGAATAAGTAGAAGACTTGAAGAAATTAATCAAAGAGCAGATCTCAACCTTCTTAACAACAAGCCAAGGTGAATAATTAGATTTGCATCTCATTTTTAATATTGATTTCGATTTCAAAGTTAGATCTGAATTTATTTTGCAAGTTATATGCCATGTTGGGTTTGTTAAGTAGAAATATATGCTTGTTGATGATTTATATGATTTCAAATTGATTTTATGATATGTTTGGAGTAGAAAACCTATTAGATGACATTCGAATGAGTTGCGGTTTGGATATATGACCAAAAACATTATTTTAGAAATGGGTTTCAAGTTTCATAAGTTATTGTGGATTTATCATGAATTTTCTATGAAAGAAAATAGCCAATATTGCGTTTAAATTATTTAAAGCAATTATATAGGGATTTCGGGTCTAAAATTTAAATATGTTAGAAAATATATTAAAAGTGAATTATGATGATTTTTTGGGAAAATTTTCCTAAGTATTTTATTATAGTTATAAACTAATTTAAGTTAAAGGACTTAAATGTTTTATTTGTTTTATTAAGGAGAAGGGCTTATTTGTAAAACGTTTTAATTTGATTATTTTTGAATTCTGGAGCACTTTTAGAAATGGATTTTTGATAAAGAAATAGTAACTAATTGCATTTTGACAAATAAGGCAAATTAGTTTAAAAGAAATTACTTTAAAAGGCTATAAATCGGTTTTGCTTAAATTTACTACTTCACCACTTCTCTTCAAGCTTTCGATACCATACTCCCACTTATGACCCATTCAAAACCAATACAAACGGTATCAACCCTTTGGTACGTAGTGGATCAGAGAAGGGCGGAAGGAACCGTGCCGAAACTAAGCTTTCGAATGGGTTGTTTTTAACTTACCTTTGTTTTTAAAAGAAGGAAGCTTTCAAACCAGTAGCTGCTTGCCTTTGTTCAGAAAAGAGCTTTCGATAGAGCTGCCATCGTTTTGTTTTAAAATGAAGCTTTCGAAAGGATAGCTGCTTTGAACCTATTCGAAGCCCATGCTGCCACATTCATACCTTCCAAATCCATGCATTCGAAAGGGTGCTTTCGCTTTTAACTTTGAAGCCGCCTTCTTAATGCCTTCGAAAGGGTTTATAGCCACTTTTAAATGGTTTCAGAGGTAATGGTTTCGAAACTATCTTCTTTCTTTTACTTAGGATAACACTTTCGAAAATGATGCTTTCGCCCCTATCCTTTATGACCCATTAGTTATATTAAATGTTGAACCGAATGGTTTCAAAAGGGATAATTTTAAATGATTTCGAAGCAATGTTTCCATAAACCTTTACTTGAACCCAATGCTTTCGAAAGGTATAAAACAAGAGTTTCGAAAGGTAAGATATAAGTGTTTTAAAAGGAAGGTTCCTATGCCTTCGAAAGACAAGTTTAAATGGTTTCAAAAAGGGAATGTCTAAGGCTTTAAGTGATGATTTCAGAAGGTCTATTTTCAAAACATTCGAAAGGTATGTTTTGGCCTTTCGGCCTAGAGTTTCCAAGGTTAAAGTAGTTAACTTGTTTTGAAAGGGGTACTTTCAATGAATTTGAAAGGGATTGTTTAAGGTTTGAACAAAGGTTTCGAAGACATTGTTTTGGCCCTGTATCCTAAAGTTTTCTAAGTTAAAAAGAGGTTTTAACTTATTGTAAAGGGATGGATCATTTCATTGATAAGATTTCATCAACATTATTTTGTGTAAAGCATATATCATGGCATAAGTATTTTGTGTAAAGAAAAGAGTAATATTTCTTTTTTTATAAAGTTATGTTTTTAAGGGTAAATCATTTGCAAAGGTTGTTTACAAGGAAATGAGATTTGAATAGGGTAGTAAACCTAAGTATATGATAGAAAATGAAATTTGCGTAAGGTAGATAACCCTAAGTTTATGACTCAGATATTAGAAGACCAGATGTGACTGGTGTAGGGTCACGCCCTATACTGTAGCTATTAGCCCCTAGCTAAAATAAGTCCAAAATTTCAGTGTGCAGGGCTTTGTCATAGGTGTGACTAAAATGAGGTTACACACAAAAGGAAATATACAAAGTAAGGATGGGTTATTTGTGAGCCAGCAAAACCATTAGGATTAGTTGACCCTAGAAGAAGATAGCGAAGCACAGATAGCCCGGTAGTGTGTCTAACAGAAGTTATATTGTTGATTATATCTGGTAGGCCTGAGTCAGCCAATGGCTAATAGTTAGCCTAATAAAACTATAGTGTGGACAGATGGTCCATTGATTTCCTGATTATTTTGCATATACGTACTTGCTACTATTGTTACAATAAGTTTGATTGCACGATTTTGATTTGCAAAAGATATGCTTTTAAAAGGATATTAGTGAGGGGAAACTCGTTCCGCTAAGCAGCGTGGTCTCACTCAATATCAGTAAATCGAGATGTAAAAGTATTATTCACATCAGGCTTTATGTCTGACTCAAAGTTTCTGTGTTTCCCTTAAACTCTCGGGTGCTCAAAATTTAATTTGAGTAGATTGAGAGTTAAGGATTTTTAGGTTTAGTAGGTTGGACGAATAAGCTTCCAAAGACAAGCAGGAGGCAAAGTTAGCTATGTAGGAGCTATTTAGTTTTATTTCTGATGTAATGTATTTATGACTAATATGTCTATTTAGTACTTCGATCATCCGAGGGGGCATCTTCATATGTCGCTCTTGGCGTAATTTGTTATAATTATATTTGATCAAAATCTAGAAATCGCTGTGGGATTATGTAACTGAATATGAAATATTGATTTGAAATGTAATCTGAAAAGTTGATTTTGAAATCCATGTTAATTTTATTTCATATTCATGTGCTTTGATATTATGGATACTATTAACATTATCATATTTTTTGACCAGAAGTTAATATTATAGATGACTGCAACATCTGTAGCGCTTAGCTTTGGGCCTCAAAGTAGGGGATGTTACCTCGAATATCAGGGGCTACGCCGAGTGTTTGACTCTGCAAATGGTCCCGATTTGCCAGTTGAAGCCTAGGTTCTTCTTTCTCTGGGAGAACCATTCCTGCAGGGTCCCATTGGCACATGTTTGGTCTTACTGGGGCAGTTTGAACTTTGTTTCTGGTGTTATGTTTGTTTACATCAGCATTCATTTCCAATCTATCATCATCATGTTGCATATCATCTTCAGAGTCAGAAACAAGCATTGTGTTGTTCACTTGACAAGTGTTCACTCCAAGATTTGGATTTGCAGCAGGCTGCTTTCCAATAGGAGGAGTACTTCCATTACCTTCTATCACGATTCCTGCAGCTCAACCAATAACCTTCATCTATTTTTTTTTATAGTTTCTCTTGTTCATGCTTGAAACAGAGGAATTCTCTTATTCCATAGCAGCTGTAGTTGCTTGTCTAGCTCTTGGAGCATCCGGTGGCTATAACACCAATAAAGCATCGATCTTATGCATGAGAACCTTTTGGACATCGGCCATTTTTTGGTTAAGTTCATTAACCATATGGTTAAGCTCTCCTTTAGTTACAATATCCTATTGAGTGGAGGAACTTGGTGCTAGATTTTCGGTATTAACCTTTGTTCGATGATGTTATCATTGTTTACTTCAGTTTGTTAGGGGTTTGTACCATCACCACCGACTATTGCTCCTATTGATTTTTCAGAAGTGGTTTTCTATTTTCTAGGTGCCATTGATCCCCGATGGCAAGCTTATGAATTTTCGAAGCAAATTTCCAAGATCTAACTGCTGGATCTCTTCTAACCCAAAATAACAAGATTGATCTTAGCTTGGGTTCATATTTTCTCAGTGAAAGCACCAAAATATTGACGTTAAAAATGGATTAACACCCAAGAATAGGTTGTAGGGAATCTATGAGACCTAGGTCTAGCAGATAGTAGTAATAATAAAAGAAAATAAACAGAAATAAGAAAGAGAGACACCAGATTTTATAGTGGTTCGGATTCCTTGGCCTACGTCCACTTTATAGCTTTATGCTTATAGATTTGATTAAGATTACGAAGGATTTGAGAGAGAATAAGTCACAAGTACAGGAGTTAGACTGATTCTAAGTCCTAGAAATGCCTAGAGTTGTTGCCTTGTTGACTATGGCGTAGAGGAAAGAGTTGAAGAAGAGACAGAGTTCCTGCGTAGTGAGAGTAGAATCTAGCCCCTTTCTTGGTTGCTATAAGTTTGGTATTTATAGGGGTAGCAGTCATATTGGACTAGAATCCCACTACCAGAGAGGTCCAGACATCGATCCAAGATAATGTGGAAAGTTTGGGTAAGCACCGAGTTAAAGTGATAACTCAGCACCGAGTTATCCTTATAACTTGGTAAAGAATTATCCCCTTAGGGGAAAACCCGGTGCTTTTTCTTGAATTGGGTTTCTCACTTTATTTTGTAGTTCCCCTTGTGTTTTCATAGCTTGTTGACTTGTTTTGATGATCGTTCTTTCTTAACCTAGCTTATTCTGCAGTTCACTATGGCTAACTCTTCACTTCTTGAGATAGTTCATCTGAAACTTTATGAAATCGCTTGAGCTTGCTTATAATAGATAGAGAATGGGTTGAGAAAAGTTAGAGCTCCCCACTATGGACCACTATAACTCGGTGCCAAGCTAAGGACTTAGCTCCATAGTAGCCCAAGTTTCCTTGACCTATTTCCTTTGCCTATGTAAGCCTACCTTCTAAGTTTTCATTCTTTCTTCGTCTCGATATTCTATCTTATATAGACTTCTGCTCGGATAAAAACCTTGTTAATAGTAAAGAAATTCGGAATGTCTAACATAAGCGGTAAATTAACACCCATAGCAGCTAGTGAGAAAATTAATAAGGAAGACCATTCAAAAGACGTTGATAAAAAACTATATAGAGGTTTGATAGGATCTATACTGTATATACAGAGAGTAGACCCGATATCATGCATAATGTATGTCTTTATGCAAGATGTCAGTCACAACCTAAGGAGACACATCTTAAAGCTGTAAAGCACATCTTAAGATATGTTAACAACACATTAGGCAATGGGCTCTTCTATCGAAAAGAAGATTCATTTGACTTAATATCATATAGTGACGCTGATTATGCTGGATGCAAATTTGACCGAAAAAGTAAGAGTGGAACCTTTCACTTTCAAGGACACTCACTTGTATCTTGGTTTAGTAAAAAGAAAAATTTTGCACCTCTATCCACAACATAGGCAGAATATATATCAGTAGCATTAGCTTGTTCACAGGTTATCTATATGCAAAAAACTCTAAGAAATTTCGATTTATTTAAAAGAATCGCCAATATATTGTAATAATACTAGTGCAATAAATTTATCTAAAAATCCAACACATCATGCTAGGAAAAAATATATAGATATGAGATACCATTTCCTAAGAGATAACGTAAATAAATAAATTATTACATTATAATTTAAAAATACAAAAAATTCAAATATCTAATATTTTAACTAAACCATTAGCACAAATACTTCCATTAAATTAAGAAGAGAGCCTGGAATGTGATTATTTACAAAAACCTAAAAATAATAACTTTTATAAAGAAAAATGAAAAACAAAAATATCTTGTATATGTCAATATATCTAGGTAGTCTATTTCGACATACCTAGCACTTTTCTGAAAAGCTGCTTTTCCCCACTTTTTTCAAAATTTAAAATCCAATTATAAAACCACCAAATTTAAACTCCAGACTCATTTTCTCATCTTCTTTCTTCTGAAAACTCAAAATAAAATAATGAAAAATGGATCCATTCATTTCCAAACGCCATAGAGAAGAATCTAACCCCTTCCACGACTTCACATTCTCCAAACTCGGCAAAATTGAAGAAGAATTAAAGCATGTTCTCACCATGCTTATTGAAATTAAAGCCCTGTAAATTTGTTTCAAAAATGAGCAAGAAATGCAAGGGAGAATAGTAAGGAATCTACAAAAGTATGCATTGGATAATGAAGCAAGCCCAATCATCATCGTAGAGGACTCTCAAGTGAATCTTGGAATTCATAATTCATTGAATCCAGATGATGAAAGGGAAGAAGAAAAGGATGATGATGAGGACGAAGACGAAGATAGAGTTCATGACATAGGAGAGGTCCATTACGATTCTCATGGTAATTTGATAGAATGGAAAGGGAATTTATTTCTTCGCTATCCAAATTGCTCTATCCAAAAATCTCCCATAGTTAAATCAAAACATTAAAATTGTAAAAATAATAAATGGTTTGGGTTTGTATTCATTTATGTTTGATTGTTTATTTAGTTTGAGCATATAAGGTTGTTTTAGTTTGATTGTATAGTTTGGTTTGTATTTAAACTTATGTAAGTGGCGTGTTTAAATGTTTGACTAAGATTAATAACATAGTCCGGTTTGATTGATTAAATGTCTTGATAGTATGGTTGAAACAAATGTAATTATAATTGCATATATAATTATTTCTCAAAAATATTGTTACGGTTATTATGATTTTGACCACATATACAACATTGTGACATAAGTATGTCATATTTAAAGGGAGTTTATTTTTTTATCTATTTTCATTGATGAAGGAGGAGAAAAATATAAAATATAATATATGCATATACTAAGGGGGAGTTGTACAAAATTGTGATAGTTAACCAATTTAGTGGGAGTTACATTATATTTTATAGTAGACGAGTGTGCATGCACGTCCGATGGACATGTGCATAGAATTTTTTTTCAAAGTTGGACTAAGTTCTGTATTGGACCATGGTTGCCTTATCTTTGGCACGTTGCATAAATGGTGAAACATTTCATCAAATAGCTAACTCCAACACACACGTTGGGTGTGGGTATAAAGAAATGGTTTAGTGTTCTGGCAAAAGATAGTTTAACCAATTTTTACACATGCAAGGAAACCACCAAGCGACATAGTTTCATTTCTCTCACTCTTTTTATTAGTTCCATCAATATTAAAGTTATTAAGCTTCACTAATTTCATTAATATTAAAGGCCACAACTTGAAACAACTTCAAACAAACATTGTGATAACATAAATATTTAGTCTTGCAACTTTATTGGTTAATATAGCAATATAATCAACTAAATTATACATCATTGTGATAACATAATCAACCATTGCAATGATGCAACAGTTACTTGCATTCCGTTCTTCCCAGCGGTTACTTGAAATCAGTAAAGTGGAATAATTGGGTAACTCTTAAAGATCCAATGTTTCATTAATTAAGAACATGATGTCAAAGCCACTTTTTTTACTAACATCATAACTGTTTAATGCAACCTTATCAAGTAACTGAATAAAAAAGACATGCAAGTATTTAGACATTTTGCATTATCAAAATAAAATTATAGAAATAAAATAATTTTAACTTCTGTTGAAATAGTCAGATTACAAAAACAAAATGTTTTTAATAATAACCTTATTAGTCAAACAACATATATATATCCAACAATCGTCCTTAAGAAAAAAGAGAATATAGCTTCTTACCCTTCCATGCGTGTGCCTAAAACAAATAAAATGTAGTTTGTTCAAAAATAAACTTGTCACCGCAGTCAAATGAATCATTTGGTGGATTGAAGTACTCACATTTGAAATGTAAAAAACAACTTTAGAATTAAATTTACCATCCAAAAAGTGAAAAGAAACTAAAATCTTGTCATTTAGATTGAAACATGGATTAAAAGGTTAAGTAATGTTTTTTAACATGAATGATCTACCTTGTAGCTTGAAGATTGTACCAACTTTGCATACACAAAACCCTTTAGGTGGTGGATGGTTAAATTTTATAATATAAATTTGGAATGTTACAGTCAACTTGCAAAACAAAATAAAATGTCAAATACCTCTATTATACCATATACAACATGCGTATACATTAAAAAATGTGATAGAAGTGGGCATAACCAATGAAATATGTAACACTATACTTGGCTAATGATATCTTGTAGATTCTTAGTAGAATTTCAAATTCCTTCAACCTCGGTTTTGTATTAAAAAGGAACATAATTGTGAATTCATATTCATTTTATAATATAAGACCATAAAAGTTATAATAAATATTTAACTCAAAATTCTTATTCATAATAACAATAATAATACTACTTACGTCAAAGTCAATTTCTCATACATCATTAGTTATTTCAGGAAAAAGAAGAGTAAAAGTATGCTACATTAAGTAATAGTTAAAGTTATGTCAATGTCCAATTTTGACCTCTTTGTAATAAAGTTGCTAGAGTTACTATCCTATTTGTAACTATATCCCTTATTGAAATGAAAATAAAAAATATGAAGTAAAAAATCAATGCTTCTATGGTTCATGCCATACTATTTAGTTTGACATTTTTTAGATCTTAATTTGTTTATCACTGACACCATCTATTATATTACTTACACGAACATATTATATCTAAATATGACTTATATGTTGTTATGGTAAAAATATGACTAATTATTTATGCAAATCATTTTCAATTGAATGTGTCAAACATATATAATTTGTAAAAAAACAAATTTACGTGTGAAGCGTATGCCATAATCACGCACGAAGGGTGTGCCATAATGCTCATACGAATAATTCTTTAGTAAGTAAAAAAGTATGATGGTTCCTTTTGAATTGGTTTGACTACAAACCTTAAATATTGTTTTAATTAGGCCTAAAAATCCAAAGTAAAACAACATAATGCAAATCACAAAACAATAACAATGAGTTACCTAACCATATAAATTAGCACACAATTGACTGTAATAAAATCTAAAGTTGTTGTTATGCATATAAGAAGGGTCACAATCACCATTTCAAAAATTGTCACCCTTACTTGTATATGCAGCAATTGTTGATGCTAGTTCGTCCAATTGCCAACAATATTATTCACTGCTTGATCCCGAAAATAGTAACAACATCTGTATAAGAACAAAAAAATGGAATAAGTACTTCTTAATGTCTTTTACAGCATGAACTGGGTTAAACATTTCAATGATACATTGGTTATACCAATAAATCAAACATCATTTATGCAACATAAGGTAAGTCCGTAGATATTTAGCTTATTATAGCTATATAGAGTTTCATACGCATTCTAAAACAACAAAGTAAGATATTAGATATAAATTTTATAAAGCAGTAACTTGGTCAAAGAGTGAAAAGCTTATAATATTGTCTTTCTTTCGTCGAAGAGGCCTTTGTCTAAATTAATCCAAATCTTAAAGTAACATGCACCTCCATATATATTTAAACAAAATAACTAAAAAGATTCCTAACACTGGGATATGCAGTAGAACAAATGAAAACCATAAAGTTTTAATATATATGTTGTTTGGTTAGTATCACCAAAGAAATTATGTCATTCCTTGTATTGCAGATAGTCCAAATGTCTTTTGTAATTTCATCAAACAATTAGAGTCCAAAAGGTTACATTTATATATCCTAAAGCCTATACAATGAGACTGGTTGCTCCATTAAAATAAATAAAGGAAAGAATATGCATATAAATAACACTAAGAAAAAGAGAAAAATAAGATTATAAAAGCTTGTAGTAGATTAACCGTATGAATTTTTTCTTTTCCAAAACGATTGTCAGTCCCCAATCCCAACCAAAATTTGTGCTATTTCTGTAAAATCAGAGAAGGTAAAATCGACGATTGAATAAGCAGATAAAATATGAAAAGGTTTTGGTTTTTGAGTTTTCATTACCCACTGAAAAGGAAAATGGAAGTGCTGTAGCTTTTAGTCAATGGATCGAACGTAGGGAATACAGTGAAAAACGTGGATCGGAGAATTACATAAATATCGTCCGTTTACTTTATTGGTTAATTGTTTACATGGACATTTTATGCAACCTATAAAAGGTTTCACTTTGACCAGTTTGACCGATTGCCATCATCAAAAAGGGAGAGATTGTTAATATCAGGGATATTGATTTTGATGATAATAACCATGTAAATATAGGTACTGATGATTTTCCAAGTTGTATAGAATATTTTGTAGGATATTATATAGGTTTATGCAAGTATAGGATAATCGAGTTTGAAGACTAATCAGTAAAACGACTATAATTAAGATTCAGAGATAATCATGATATTTGAGGACTCATGAGTTTAAATACGAAAACACGAAGAGTTCAAGACTATAGTTTATAGTCAATAGTGATTAGATTAATTTGTTTAAGTCTTTGAATAACACTTTCTCTTATTTGAATACTCCCTTATCAACTTATTTATTTTATTATCTAAATATTTAATTATTTAAAATAATATATTTCTACAAATATTTTGTAAGAGTTTTATATATTAAAAGTATTTAAAAGCTATGTTTAAAAGTTTTAGATATTATTAGAATTTATAAACACTTCAAATGGATTATTGTTTTTCAAAATTAACAAGGACGTGCCAACATAGGCTACATATTATGTCAACATATGTACCGTTGAAGAGGTGTCTTTTGAACTTTGAATAGTTGTGATTTTTGGTTACATCTCTTCACGAATAGACACGTCCCTTCATGCACTATTGGTAGACTGAAAAATGGTATAACACTCTAGATGCCAATTATGATAAATTAGCTTTTGATTTTGGAATTTATGAAGACATGATCAAGTATAAGTTGACCACTATCGCCTAAATTGTGCATCAAGAACCAACTCATCATTTGGGACTGTTCTTATGATAGAATCATTATTGAATGGATGACATTAAGCCTTTGATGAATGTTATACAAAAGTCCATCGGTTGTCCTAGAATCATTGTGCTTGAAGTCCTTAAAGTTCATTAAGGTCATTATGCTCGACGTCCTCTTAGGTTACAAGAATTATTATGCTCGATGTCCTCTTAGATTATAGGAGTCATTATGCTCGACGTCCTCTTAGGTTACAAGAATTATTATGCTTGATGTCCTCTTAGATTATAGGAGTCATTATGCTCGACGTCCTCTAAGGTCATAAAAGTCATTATGCTCAAAGTTATTTCATATATATGTATGTTCATTTAGGCTTTTAGATGAGGTAATTCAAAAAGGCCTATATCATATCATATGTTCAATAGAGATATAGAAGTTAAGTGATGTGTTCGAGCTCTAGTCCATTATGCACGATAATGGGCATATAGTTATGCATAATTCAGTCCTTATGTCCGAGGTGCATGGTTCATATAATTATGCACATAGGAGTTCGTCATAGTCTAAGGCTTCTCGACTATGTTCATATCAAGTTTGATGATGAAGAGCTCATATATATGCAGGTCAATAACAATAATGTCAAAGTGAGTCATAATCAAAGTCAATATGCATGTTCAAGTCTATATTTTCATTATCCAAGTATGATTATAGTCAAGGAAGGTTTGTTCCCAATTAGATTTAGGGTTATAAGGCTTTGATTAAGAAAAGAGAGAAAAAAATGAAAATTCGTTCCCTATCACGGAGCCCTCAGGTCCGTATTTATTTAATTTGGCAAGTGGCAGGCTTCGACATCCATTAACTTCGGCATCAATCGCATCATCAAACATTAAGATTAGTACTTTATTTGCTTTAATGTTAGCAGTGTCATCGAACATCAAAGTCAGCACTCTTGGGTTGACACAGCTAGACTTCGGCATTGATCCAATAGAGTCGATGCTCGGTACTTCTAAACTCGATGATGATATTCCCTTCTTCGTTGATCAAGTTTCATTACACTAACATTGATGAGAAGCAATATTAGTAAAAGCGGCTTCAGCAATCCTTTTGGATGTATTGATGGTCCTTGATATGGCTAATGAAGATCGACAACAACGACCACATATCTTATGACCTTCTTTGATTGATGATTAGCAGCATTGTGGGCATTAAATAGTAGCGGCATTGCTGACCCTCTACATCGATGTTCAGTACCTTGTGGATCCTTCAATGGTCGATGACATCATAGTTGATATGCTATCATTATTTAACCACTTCAATTATGTGTGGTGCTATATGACTTTGACAATGGGTGGTGTGTGACTTAGGTGACGTCGATCAAAGGCGACATTCTCTTTTTTCCTTATTGATGGGTCGTAATGCTGATGAATTGCGATGTGATGGAACATGTCGTGAACAAAGGGAAGTTTTGCATTAAATTGATGCCGCATTGATCAAATCTTGATACAGATACCTTCGACATGGAAGAATGTCGATGTAATTGAAGTGCGATATGATATTATCGTCTTTTTCTGTAACGACCCAGAAATTTTAACGATTTAAATAACGTAATTTACTATTTTTTATGAAAATTAATTATTAAATTTTTGAAATGAAAATTTGATATTTGGTATGAGTCTATTTAAACATAGCAAGTGTCAGATTTTCATTGGAAAATATGAAAGTTTGTTCTGTTGTGTAATTTCAAAATTTAAATTTAAAATCAGTTAATTTGATGAAAATAAAATATTTTCGAAACCTGAATATTTTTATATAATAAAAATGTAAATCATTTTCTGAGAGAGGCGTCATATTTCATTTCGCCAAATTTGGATTTCGCTAGCCACGTTTATATTATTTTCGGCGGTTTAGCATTAGTTTGGCAGCGAATATCGACTTTTGATAGGATGATCGTATCGCTCATATCTGTGTACCATTCTATTCATCTCGTCGTGCTGATCCCCACGGTATATTCATTTGTGTGTTTCGGCGTCCGGTATGCGGCGAAATCAGTAAAACGATTAGCCATATCGGTAGCCAATTTTAACCTTTTGGCTTTCTCTGTGTCCTTTCATTGTCCAGCCGTGAGATAATGAACGACCAATAAACATAAATATTCCCAGAAAGTAAAACTATGACTTTCACTATTCCTACCGTTGAATATATTTTCTGGTTGGTTCCTTTTCTATTCGTTCCATTTCAATATATTCTCTCTTCTTCTTGGTTCATTCTGAAGAAAATATAATATAATATATTAGGTGAAATATATATTAGTTAGTTCCTGTAGCCTTTTCGTCTTCCTCCTTCTAACCTTTCTCCACGTAACAACATGGCCGAGGTCCGCCCTCCACATTGCCACCACTTCCCACGGATCCACCCATCATCAGCTCGCAACAACCCTTCCCAACCAGCCAACTTCTCACGCGGCCATCAACCATTCCACCAGCCAAGCCCACTTCACAACACCTAACCCATCACCCATGTTCCTCCACCAAACAAGCAGTTCACCTCTTACCACCTCCTCTTTCCCACACGCGACCCCATGCACCACAACCCCTTTTGCCTATGAACGAACACCCACCAAGAGCCCCACGACCTTAATAGCATCGCCAGCCTCACCCATCAACTGACAGCCCTTCCCATACCCTGCCGCACGCAAGCAATCACCATTCACGTCAGCCATCGCATCACCACCTTGCACCTACTCCATAGCTGAACACTACAACCAACTCGCGACCCACCTTCCTCCACACGTCCCATCTCCGCAACCTCCCTCTTCGGCCAAGCACCTTTTCCCTGCCACCATGACAGCTGAGCAGCAAGCCTCCATCGCCTCGACACTTAGCTCCTCTCGAAACCAATCATCCAACCCTTGTTTCACCCCAAAACTGCATGTCCTCCCTTCCCAGTGCTCTGACCATCAAGTCTTTTCTACCTGTTCAGCGCATGACCACCTTGCTTCATTCCTGAGAGCTTGAATATAATTATACTTTATTCTCCTCTTTTGCCTTCTCTTTCTTTTTATTTATATATGTGAGTTATGATTATTTGTTTTATATTTTCTAATTAATAGTTTTATAAGCTTAAAGTGTATTTGAGAAATATATATATATATATTGTTTTAAAAAAAAATTGTTTTAAGTATTGTTTTTCTTCTTCATAATATATTGATATACAGATATTTTAATAAATGTTTTAAATAAATATTGATTTTTTTAATATAATATGAAATTTTTTATTTTAAATATGGGTTTTAAACTGAAGAGTGATTTTAAAAATATAAAATAAAGATTTTATTTTATATATGTAAGTAAATTTTAGATTTTTAAAAATTTATATATTTTGTTTCATCGATTCATGTCCGTCGTGCTTTGCTTTGGAATTTGTGCTTGGATTCGTCACATCTTGTTCTTGTTATTTCTCTAGCCCCGAAAGATGAGTGATCACTCACGATTGACATTATTATGTTTAGTAATTTATATTCACATGAAATGATGATTGAAATATGTTGTTAAATTGGAATTGTTGGTTATTTAATTGTTGAATATGATATGTTATCATTTAAAATTGTTAACCTATAGTAATTGACATATGACACCATAACCTGTTAGTATATATATTAAATTTTACCCGTTAATGATTATATATGCTTGTAATTGATATGTTATGTTATTTTATTCTATTGTTCTCACACTGCAAGTTCCCTGTTAGTTTAGGAATTCCCTATGGGTTGAAATGGTACATACCCAAATGATATTATAGATTAGGGAAAATTGTTATGGGTTGAAATGATAAACCCAAGCGATTTTATTGATTTTTGAAATTTTGGGATTGCGGGTTGAAATGATATATACCCGTAAATTTAAATTATTGCGGATTAAAATGATAAATATCTGTATCACTTGACCATAGGATAGAAAACTATATATGGACACCGTTGGTCTATTTTTGAAAATGATTTCCAAAGTTTTAAAAGAAAATATATGTGTTTGGATTTTTAAATAAAATATTGAGATTTTATTTTAAAATCTGTGTAAAATTTAGATTTTTAAAATTATATGTTTTGGAAATTTTAAATTTATAAGTTAAGTTTGAAAATTTAAATTATAAAATTTTACTTATAACTTTATTATTTTTAAAATATATAATTAAGATTTAAAAATAGATTTAATAATAAAATTTGATAAAAACTTAATTTAACAAATATATATATAATATATTTAATTATTTATTTAAGGTTATATTAATATTTTAAAAATAGATTTTGTAATAACTTTAATAAATAAAGGTTGGAAAGATAAATTAAAATTGGTTTGTAATTTAATTTGTTAAGAATTATATTTAAATCAGAACTAATTGGAAACTTACCGATTTTGAGATTTTGAAAGATATGATTTTATAACTTGATAACTTGATTTTGATTAAAGAAGGATTAAACGAATATTTTAAATTTAAATAAAATTGAATTTGAATATTTAATTTTGATTTAAATTTGTAATTTAAGGTTTTATTTAGATGTTATTAAAACGATTAAGTGAATAATTTCAAATTTAAATAAAATTAAAGTTGAATTTTGAAATATAAATGAAATTTATCAAATTGAGTTATTATGAATTGTTTATTTAAACTTTGAACCTATTGAATTGGGAATGGTTTAAATTTGAAGTTCAAACCTGGATTTTAAATCGACATAAATTAAAGATGATTTAACGAGTATTTGAATTGATTTGTGAAATTGGAAGAAACAATTCTAATTTGAAACTATTTTTCGATATAACTCTTTTAGTATATAAACTATTTTTATATATAAACTATTTTAATCTATAACCTATTTTTAAATTAAACTATTTTTAATCTATAACTATTTCAATATATAAACTATTTTCAATATTTTAAACTGTTTAAGTTGGAACTGTTATGATTTAGATTTAATGGATTTAAATGCAAATATTTTGATATGATGGTTTAAACTATATTGTGGATATGATTTCGAAAGTGATGTGATTTTTAAAGTGATATGATTTCGAAAGTGATATGATTTCGAAATGAATATTATATTTTGATATGATTTGAAATGAAAATGACCACGGTGTGAAATAAGCGTTAGGTTGTTAAAGATACTGGGATTGGATATTGTCATACTCTCTGCCAATGCCGAAAACCACTTTAACAACTGTGTACGTGGTGGAGATTCCAGAACGAAGTAGGATGGTTTGGCGAACGTCTATATGAGGTATGAACGCAACCCTGACTCCCTCAAATTAACTTGATGTGGCTAAAACAGGAGCTATACCGGGCCAAGTGGGGTCGCTCCCCCTATCTGGCACATTTCTTCAATACCATTCTATTACTTTGTGATTTGATTGGTTGCACCATTGATTTGGGAGTGTGTCTCGAAGTGGGCGGTAGTAGCTACTATGCGTTACCACCAGTCCGGGAGTGCAAACGGTAGAATCCTACCCTAGCATTGCCTCGCGTACCTTGTCACATGCCTTATCGCGCCTTCTACGAGTTTGTTTTGTGTCGTACCTATGGAGCGCTCCCTGATAGCCCACCAGTTTGGTGGAGTTAACAGTACTGTATAAACTACGGTATTTATATAAAATGTGTTAAGGGGGATATGGGTAATGCCTTAACGCTATTTTAATGGTTTACTTTACTGTAGACATTATCTATGTAGTGCATTGTACTATGTATGTAAATAGTTTAACGGATCCTTAAAGGGTGGAATCCCGAACATCTTTTGAGTTACTTTGTATTTCACTTAACATTTCACTTGAGTTGATTTACTTGCATAAGAATGTTAATCCTGACTCGAGTGTTTGTGTTTTGCTTTTGCTCAGGTCAGACTGAGTGTAACAACATTTGGGACTCGCCTTTGGAGCTTGGAGCTTTGCTTGAAGATCTGTCTTATATCTATTCAGCAATTTAGTTATTTTAGTTTATTCCAGTTGTTTATGTTCAGACTTGTCATTGCTTATGAATTAGAGATTCCTTTGTACTTGGGATTTTCTGTTGTATTTGTTTCAGACTCTGATGTTCTATAGTAGCTTCATGAACTACTATTTATCTATTTCGTTGCTTATTGTTGTAATACTCTGTGTCTGTGATTCTGTGATTGATTTATTTACTGTATATGCTAAGTTTTACCAAATATAAATTAACAATCTGTTGTTTTGAGCAATTCAAGTCCGACATGTGTGGATGATTGTCGATTTGAATGGTTCGAAATGGCAGGTCGTTACATCTTCATTGGCTCAAAGTCTTTCCTTCGGCGTTGCTTCCTCTTATATTATCTTCTATTAGTGTGGTGTTAATGTCTTCGACGTCGATAGAGACCTTGAAGTTGACATTGATTCCTTAATGTTATCTTAGCATTTAGGACTTTGAACCCCGAAGTAATCCTTCGGCCTTAACGTTGACTTTCTTGGTTTATACCCTTTGAAAATCATATGGATAACATTTAGTCCCCTATATGAAAGAAGCATTTTACTCTTTAGGGTAAAACTAGGGATTCCTTTGTATTGCCTGATCTTTAATAAAGT
Organism: Allium fistulosum; assembly: GCA_030737815.1. NCBI lineage: Eukaryota > Viridiplantae > Streptophyta > Magnoliopsida > Asparagales > Amaryllidaceae > Allium > Allium fistulosum. The sequence goes on from CM060907.1 coordinate 367,854,930, forward strand.
TTCCATGCTGGCCTTGTTTTCCATCTAGAAATTGATGTTTGACAATAATAGAAGACCAAATTTTTTATCCAATATCGATGGAAGATCGGAATCTTATATCTGATAATAATAATATAAGTCCAAAAAATCCATATATGGCAATAATAGAAGAAGACCAGAAATTCAAATCTAGCAATAATAATAGAAGTTTAGAAATCCATATCTGGCAATAATAGAAGAAGAACAGAAATCCAAATCTAGCAACAATAATATAAGACTAGAAATCCATATCTGGAAATAATAGAAGAAGTCCAGAAATTCAAATTTGGCAATAATAACAGAATCCCAGAAATCCATATCTAGCAATAATAGAATAAGACCAGAAATCCATAACCGGCAATAATAGATGAAGACCAAAAATCCAAACCTGCCAATAATAATAGAAGACCGGAAATCCATAAATGAAAATAATAGGAGAAGACCAGAAATGCAAATCTAGCAATAATAATAGAAGACCGAAAATCCATATCTAGAAATAATAAAAGAAGTCCAGAAATCCAAATCTAACAATAATAATAGAAGTGCGAAAATCCATATCTGGCAATAGAAGAAGACCAGAAATCCAAATCTGGAAATAATAATAAAAGTCTATAAATCCACATCTGGAAATAATGGAAGAAGTCCAGAAACCCTTATTTGGCAGTTGAGAATTGTATTTGTCGAGGAGCATAAATAACTCACATTTGATGGACCTTTCTTAAATTTTTTTACTTGATTTGAGGAGCTACTTGGCTCGGGTTTTGGTGGATCTTCCTTCAGTAGACCGATTGACTTGGAGCTCTTCTTTGGCTCTAATTTTGATTCAGTCGGGAGCACTACTTGGCTCTGATTTTGATTGATCTTCCCTTTGAAGATTTCGATGCTTTAGTGAGGCTTTTGATTACGGCACTAAAGGCTTTCTTCATCCTCTCTCCAGGAGGTGCTTCAGTGAGGCATTTGATGATGGCACTGATGGTTTTCTCAGTGCTTTAATGAAGCCTTTGATGATGACATTAATGGCTTATCCAACCTCCCTCTAGGAGGTGCTTTAACCAGGCTACGTAGGCAGAGGTTGAAGGCTTTCCTAGTGCTTTAGTGAGGCCTTTGATAGCGGCACTAAAGGCATACTCTGACCTCCCTCTAGGAGGCGCTTCAGTGATGCCTTTGATGACGACACTGAAGGCTTAAGGCCTTTGATGGCTAGGGACCTCTTGCGGTCATGAGCCTCTAATGGCTGGGGATCTCTTGCCATCATGAGCCTTTAATGGCTGGGGCCTTTGATGGCCAGGGACTTCTTGCGGTCATGAGCCTTTGATGGCTTTGGGAGAGTCTTACTCCTTTTCAATAAACTCTTTTTATTTATTCATTGTCGAAAAGTATAACCGCAAATGTTCGACATTTCATGTTCTTGCTATGATATTTCCGTATGGTCGGCAAAGTTTATAGGTCATAGGTGGGATTACCTTGTGTATGATTAAGGCCCCTTCCCAATTTGGACTCAGCGGCCCGTCTTCCGGATTATTAGTATTTGCCATGACTCTTTGGAGCACTAGATCTCCTTTTTGAAATGACCTTCCTCTTATTCTGGAGTTGCAGTACTTAGATATTCTTCGTTGACATTCAGCCGTTCATATGGCTGCTTCATCTCTTAACTCATTGATTAAGTCCAAGGATTTTTTTCTTTAATTCTTGATTTATATTGAATGTATATGCAATCCTTCAATGAGAAGGCACTACAACTTCAATTTGGAATCATGTCTTCACATCCATATGTTAGGGAATGTATGGTATGACCCGTTGCAATCTTAGTCGAAATTCTATATGCTCATAGAACAAGAGGTAGCTCTTCTACCCAATTTCCCTTTGCACCGCCTAACCACTTCTTTAGAATGGTTTTTATGGTTTTGTTGGCTGCCTCGACTCCATTTTTCCTGGGAAGAGATACATATGAAAAGCTTTTGATAATTCCATTCTTGTTACAAAATCATGTGAATTCTTCACTTTTGTATTGGGTTCCATTATCAGTATCTGGTATGGACTCCCAAATCTGGTAACTTTATTCTTGATTATGAATTTGAGGACCTTTCCCCATGTGATATTCAGAAGTGGTTCAACTTCTAACCACATCGTGAAATAATCAATGGCTACCACTGCATATTTAGCCCCTCCTTTAGATATAAGAAGTGGTCCTATTAGATTGATTCCCCATACATTAAAGTGCCATAAACTTGAGATAGAAGTCAATTCACTTGATGGTAAGCGCGGAATTTTAGAGAACTTTTGACATTTTTTGCATCTTCTAAAAATGGCTTGACTAGTTATCTGGGGCCAATAAAAGCCTTGTTTGGTAACTTTCTTGGCTAACTTTATGCCATTAGAATGGTCTCCATAGAACCCTTCGTGGGATTCTCTTAGCAATCCTACCCCTATTTTTGGATTAACACACCTTAAGTAAGGAAGCGAGTATCCCTTTTTATAAAGTATCTTATTTGTCATGATAAAAGTCAGGGCTTGACGTTTCATCCTTCTTGCCTCCTTTTTATCCATTGGGAGTGTTCCTTCTGCTAAATATTTGATGATAGGTGCCATCCAACTATCCTTGTATTGATCGCTAATTCCCGCACGAGGGGGTCTTTTTTGGTGAACTTCAGCTTCTTCTTCCTTTTCCTTATTGTGTATTAAAGCTTGAGATCCAGTTTGCACCAAAGCTTCATTTTCAGGATTGGAGTCCTTCTCCTCTATACTAGGAGTCGGTTGGTAGCCTAGCGGCATAATTCGGGCTACTGGTGCCCCTCGTGTGCTGGCTAACTTAGCCAAAGAATCGGCTTGAAAGTTCATGCCTCCAGGCACTTGATGTATCGAGAAATCTTCGAACTAATTTAACATCTTTAATATCTTTTTGACATATACGTCAGCATGACATCTTTCGTCTGATATTTCTAATTTAGTTGGTTCACCATTAATTGCGAATCATTGAAAATTTCGACTCTAAGGATTTTCAACTGGAGGGCTAGAGTAAGTTCTGCTATCATAGATTCATATTCTGCTACATCATTGGTGGTTGGAAATCCTAACTTCATCGCATAGTGTAAACAATGTCCATCAGGAATTATAACCACATATCCGGCTCCTTATTTATTCGAAGCCCCATCTACGAACAGTTGCCATTTAGTTTTTTAGGTTTTGTTTTCTTTCTCTGACCACTCTTTAATGAATTTAGTACATTCGTTGACAAAATCAGCTAGTGCTTGCTCTTCAATTGACGTTTAGGGCAGGAATTCGATATTGTATTAGCTAAGTTCAATTCCGCATTTAACCAACCTTCCTGAAGCTTTTGGTTAACTAAAAACTAGCCTGAGTGAGAAATTAGTTAAGACTTTGATTGGATGTGCTCTAAAATAAGCTCCTAGCTTACGCCGCGGTAAGCATTAAACCATATGCCAATTTCTCTATAACTGGATACCTAGTTTCTGCATTTTGGAGTCTTTTGCTAGTGTAATATATGGGAAGCTGAATTCCCTTTTCTTCTCTATCTGTACTGAGCTAACCGCATGTTTGGAAATTTCCATATAGCGATAAAGACTTTCTCCATCCATAGGAATAGAGAGAATAACGACTTTTCCAAATGACCTTTTAGTTCTTCGAAAGCCTTTTGGAAATCCTCACTCCATTCGAAGCCTTTCTTCTTTTTGATTACGTTGAAGAAGGGAATGCAATTGTCGGTGGCTATGGAAATAAATCAATTCAATGATACCACTTTTCCGTTCAGGTTATTACGTCTTTGCTTGTCTTTGGTTCTGCCATTCCTTTAATAACTTGAATTTGGTCAGGGTTTGCTTCAATTCCTATAGCACTAATGAAATATCCCAAAAATTTGTCGAACCGAATTCCAAAAGAACATTTTTGTGGGTTAAGCTTCATCCAATCTCTTCGTAGCACATCAAACATTTTATTTAGGTCATCAGATGATTGTATTTGTCCTGGGACTTGAACAACATGTCATCTACATATACTTCCATATTTCGACTGATTTGTTCCTTGAACATTCTATTTACCAGTCTCTGATATGTTGCTCCTACATTCTTCAATCTAAACTGCATCACCTTTTAGCAATACATTCCTAAATCAGTTGTAAAACCGGTGTTTTCTTCATGTGATATGAACATTGGAATTTGATTATATGCAAAATATGCGTCCATGAAGGATAAGGGTTGATGTCCACTCGTTACACCGACTAACCGATCTATCCTCGGAAGTGGATAATTGTCTTTTGGATATACTTTGTTCAAGTCCGTGTAATCAACACATGTTCTCCACTTTCCATTGGACTCCTTTACTAACACCGAATTAGCTAGCTATTTTAGGTAGAAAACTTATCTGATAAACCCATTCTCAAGCAGTTTCTTGACCTCCGCTTTCAAAGCATTGGAACAGACTTTATCAAACTATCTCTTCTTCTACGAACTAGTGTGACATTTGGGTTTATGTTCAAGGCGTGACACATGATGGTGGAATCGATTCCGATCATATCCATGTGAGTCTAAGAAAATACATATTTGCTAGATTGAAGAAATTGGATCAGCTCTCCCCTAATTCACAATCTAACTCTTTTCCGATCTTAACTGTCTTTGTCGTATCAGCCGAATCTAGGCATACCACTTCATGATCTTCTGTTGATTTCATTCTTTCCTGCTTGTTTTTTGCAATGTAGTTTGGTGCCAATCTTTTCATATTCTATTTCGTCTTCTACCAAGTTTGCTTCTTTCCTCTTGCTTCTCATTTCAGAGAAGTTGAATTTTCTCGGTGCATATTTAGTTGTCTTATCAGTCACCTTTGCTTTGGGGTATGAGTTTAAAGAATCATCATCCAAATATCAAATTGGGTTAATTTTTTTCTTTCATATCGTAATGAGAAAGATAACTTTGTTCATTTTGTTCAACGGTTGCAAAATACATCTCTCCACCACTGAATTGCTCATCCCTTATCGTTCCCCACCCTTTTTCCATTAGAAACTTCACCATCAAGTATTTTGATGACACAAAAGCATCGGCTTCATCTAGAGCTGGCCTTCCAAAGAAAGCATTATAGTAGGATGGTTGGTCCATAATGACAAAGAGGATTTCAAAGGTCCTGCAGCATGGCAGAACTCCCATCTGTACAAGAAGCTTTAGTTGGCCCACCAAAGTTGACCCTTATTGTTGAATTCAATGATAGACTCTAAACTTGGTTCCAGCTTCTCCTTCGGAATCCCCATCTGGTCAAAAGAGTGTTTAAAAATTACGTTAACCACACTGTCTGTATCCACTAAAATTTTGGTGACCATATAGAGTCCAATCTGTGCGGTAATCATTAGCGGACCATTATGTGGATGGAGAATTCCTTTTAGTTCTGATGCAATGATCGTTAAAGCGTGCAGTTGGATTTGAAATCTTGGGTTCTTAAGTGGTGGTTATTCCTGGATGAAGAAGATTCCCTCCTTTGCTTCCTGCACATATCGGTTCCTAGCCCCTTTGCCGATCCCGACCAAATGCTGGCCTCCATGGATTACATCAATTCGGTTAAGAGGTTGAATGAAGCTAGACTGAATATCATCTTCCACCATATTTGCAGTGGTGCTTGGCAGCCTTTGATTGTTATTTCTAAAATGGCTTGCCTTTTGTTCATCTTTGATAAATTCCTTCAGTTGTCTAGCGCCGATCATCTGCTGAATTATATTTATCAATACCCGACACTCATCCGTCCTATACCCATTCGATTTGTGATATGTGCAGTAATCTCCCCTTTCTGGTTTCGAGGTTGGTTTTGGCCTTATAAGAAATCGAGGAGTCATCCTTCTCCTTCACAGTGGCATATATATAAGAGAGTGGCTTATTCAAAGCGACATGAATAAAATATGAATCTTCCTCCCACCTTGGCTTCTTATGATTGCGGCCATTGTTAAACTTCCCTATTTCTAACTTAATCTGATCCTTCTTTCTAGCATGGTACATTCCATCTATGCGGATGAATTTATCGTGCTGGAAATGGAAGTCATGCAAGTCTTTGCACCCATGGATGTAAAGCTCCCTCCAGAATGGGGTTTGTTCAATCAGCCCAGAGTGAACCGCTACTAGCTTATCTCAATCAGTCATGATCTTTGGCTTCAGGGCTTCTTCATTAAATCTCTTAAGATAGTCATCCAACAACTCTCTTGGCCTCTGTTTGATATTGGCTACCACAGTGTAGTCAACAACATGATCCTTACATATATAGAATTGTATATCATTAGAAATCTACTTCTAAGAATAGATGGTCCTTTCTTGGTACCGTCGGTACCATTTAGCTGCTGTCCTTTAAAATGTGGTTGGAAAAAGCCTACTTGCACTGCTTCAAACACATTATATAGATCCATCTGGCTTTCAAAAGCTAATAAATGATCATCTGGATCAGTCGTGCCATTATATCTTATAGTTGGGATCTTGATGTGAGAAGGAATCTTTATAGCCATGATTTCATCTGTAAAAGGAGCCTCTTGAGGGTTATCATTAACTCTGTCATCTAGGGTCCTCTTACCCTTGAGATTATGCATGTCTTTTGCTATATTCTCTGCCAAATCTCATATGTAAGATTCATCATTATTGTAGTTGCTTCTTTTAGGCTTGTTTCCTTCAAAAGTTGAGCTTCCAGACTGCTCTTTAGACTTTTCTTCTATACTTCCTTGGTAGTTAGCATTAGCTTGTTGGTCCCCTCCTCTCTTTTGTGGATTTAAGACAAGTTTTCTTTTGCTTTTATTTCTAAATAATAAAGCAATTAGGTTTCTCCTTAGATATTCTGCTTCATCTCTTCCTGTGAGCCTAGTAGTTTTAGAAGATTTTTGAGCAAGTACCACTTCTAAAAGCCCTTTCTTTTATAACAATTATTGTGCTAGGCCTTTAATCTTGGCCTCACAACTGGTTAGTTATGCTAGTGCTGATGGCTGTCCCAATTCTGCACTTCCCAAGTTGAAGTTGGGAACTACATTATCTTCTAAGGATGTTGTTTGGACGACCTCTTCAGTTAGAGCATTTAGTCATTTTGATGTCATCTTCTTGAAACAACAACTGACTAAATTAGTTTAGAGAGAAAGTTAAACAAGTCGGAGGTTCGGGCTCGCCTTTTAGCGCTAAAAATGTTAGGCTGAAAAATGGTATAACACTCTAGATGCCAATTGTGATAAATCAACTCCTGATTTTGGCATTTATGGATACATGATCAAGTATTTAACCAATATCGCCTTTATGTTGCATTACGAACCAACTTATCATTTGAGATTATTCTTATGATAGAAACATTATTGAATGGATGACATTAGTCCTTTGATGAATGTTATACAAAAGTTCATTGGTTGTCCTAGAATTATTGTGCTCAAAGTCCTTACAGTTCATTAAGATCATTATGCTCAACGTCCTCTAAGGTCATAAGAGTTATTATGCTCGACGTCTTCTAAGGTCATTGGAGTCATTATGCTCAACATTCTCAAAGTTATTTCGTATATATGTATGTTCATTTAAGCTTTTAGATGAGGTAATTTAAAAAGGCCATGTCATATTATATGTTCAATAGAGATATAGAAGATAAGTGACGTGTTTGGGCTATAGCCCATTATGCACGATAATGAGCATATAGTTATGCATAATTCAGTCCTTATGTCCAAGGTCCATGGTTCATATAATTATGCATATATGAGTTTGTCATAGTCCAAGGCTTCTCGACTATGTTTATATTGAGTTTAATCATGAAGAGCTCATATATATGCAAGTCCATAATAATAATGTCAAAGAGAGTCATAGTCGAAGTCAATATGCATGTTCAAGTCTATGTTTTTATTATCCAAATACGATTATAGTTAAGGAAGGTTTATTCCCAATTTGATTTAGGGTTACAAGGCTTTGATTAAGAAGAGAGAGAGAGAGAGAGAAATGAAAATTCGTGCCCTATCACGGAGCCCTTAAATCCGTATTTATAGGATTTGGCAAGCGGCGGGCTTCGATATTCATTAGCTTCGGCATTAATCCGTCGTCGAACATCAAGATTAGTACTTTATTTGCTTTGACATTAGCAGCGTCATCGAACATCAAAGTCAGCACTCTTGTGTTCACATAGCTAGACTGATCCAATAGAGTCGATGCTTAGTACTTCTAAACTTGACGCTAGTAGTCCCTTCTTCATTGATCGAGTTTATTACATTAACATTGATGAGATGCGACATTAGTAAAAGCACCTTCACCAATCCTTTTGGATGTATTAATGGTCCTCGATATGGCTAATGAAGATCCGCGATGACCCCATATCTTGCAACCTTCTTTGATTGATGATTGGCGGCATTGTGGGTATTAAACAACAACAAAATTGATGACCCTCGATGTCGATGTTTAGTAGCTTGTGGTTCCTTCAATGGTCGACGACCTCTTAATGAATATGTTATCATTATTAATCACTTTGATCATGCGCGGTACCATATGACTTCGGCAATGGGTAGTGTGTGATTTAGGTGACATCGATCAAAGGTGACGCTCTATTTTTTCCTTGTTGATGGGACGTGATGATGATGAATTGCAATGTGATGGAACGTGGTGTGAACGACGTCCTTGCCATAGAATTTTCTATGCTCCCTATGGTCGCCTTGTTCTTTCAACATTTTTTGATCCTACACCAGAGGAAATCTTTAGAGTCAATCTGTAGAGGGCTATTTATTAATGCTTTGCCAGGGGAATTTTTGCATTGAATTATGCCACATTGTTCAAGTCTCGACTTAGATGCCTTCGACATGGAAGAATGTCGACATAGTTGAAGATCAGTAAGATCTTATGGTCTTCGTCATTCGCTCAAAGTCATTTCATAAGCGTTGCTTCCTCTTGTATTATCTTCTAATGGTGCGGTGTTAATGACTTCGACGTCGTTAGAGACCTCGAAGTCGGCATTGATTCCTTAATGTTATCTTAGTATTTAGGGCTTTGAACTTCGATGTAATCCTTCAGCCTTGACGTTGACTTTATTGGTTTATATCCTTTGAAAATCTATAGATAACGTTTATCCCCTTGTATGAATGATGCTTTTTACTCTTTAGGGTAAAACCATGGATTCCTTTGTATTGCCCGATCTTCAATAAAATTTCCATGCTGGCCTTGTTTTCCATCCAAAAATTGATGTTTGACAATAATAGAAGACTAATTTTTTTAATCCAATATCGATGGAAGGCCAGAATCTTATATCTGATAATAATAATAGAAGTCCAGAAATCCATATCTGTTAATAATAGAAGAGGATCAGAAATCCAAATCTGGTAATAATAATAGGAGTTCAGAAATCCATATCTGAAAATAATAGAAGAAGACCAAATATCCAAATCTGGCAACAATAGTATAAGATCAGAATAAAGATTTTCCAATCTAAAGAATCCCAAGGATGAATTTCATTATCAAAATAAGCAGTATAAATACCACCATTTTCTTTCATATCATTCAAAACTCTTTTGTATTTTAGAGCCATTTCCAACATCAAATATGTCAAATTCCACTTAATGGGTACATCTAAAGTAAGCATTGATTTATTCTCAATCCTTGAAGTTAAACATATCTATCAAAATTTACCCAATTGCGCTAGAGACGATCTGACAAGTTTAACTATGGTATGAATTCCAGCTATAGTACTACTAATTTTTTTTAGCCCACTAGTAATAATTAAATTGGTTATATGATCACAACAACGTATATGAATGAATTCACTATTTAAAACACAACCATTATAATCATTTAATTTGTTTTTCACATAATTAGTTCCCATTTCATTTGCACTTGCATTATCGATTGCGATAGATAGTATACTTTGGTGTTCCCAATTTTTGCTACAATGGTAATAAGTTTTCCAATATTTTCTTCTTTATGGCTAGTAAGCACATGAGAATATATAATCCTTTTATGTACTTTCCAATCTCCATCAATAAAATGTGCAGTTAAAACCATATAGTTTACATTTTGAATAAAAGTCCATCTATCGGTAGTTACAAAAATCCATGCAGTGATTATGAGAACATTTTTTAAGAGAATCTACCGAGCCTCGATATAATCGAAGCACATCCCTACGAGTTGTTATATGTAAAGGAGCTTCAAAACTAGGAAATAACTCCCAAAAAATTTCCAAGAAAACCCTTATCTTTTACAAATCTAAAAGGGTGTTCATCAATAGTTATCATTTGAGCTAATGCTTTTTTATATTCCTCTTTATTAAATGACTGCAATAAGGTTGCAACTGCCTTCACTATCACTATTTTTTCCAAAAGCTAATTTTTTTTGTCTCCTATCACTATCTCGTGGAACTGACCTACAAGATTTTGCAATATGGTAATTCAAATGTGTAGTGCTATTTGATTTAGGATCACATGCAAAGTGTTGACCACAATAGTTGCAAATACATTTTGGAAACCTGGGATTAAAGGGAGCTTCTTTAGTAAAATGTTCCTATGCTGGAGAAGGCTTTCTAATAAAAGCCTTGCACTTCGAACGTAGAGGAGGTTTTCCTATATTAAGGTCTTTGTCATCGGTTTCCTCATTATCTCCTTCTTTCCCAAACCCATTATCATTCCTTATTTCTCTAGAATTTCTACCTATTTGTTCCTGTTAACATGAAATATACAAATTATAACCTACAAATATGAAACTAAGTAGCGTGAATGATATCGGTTATACAAACTGCATATATGAAACTGAAATATACAAATTATTCCTGTTAACATGATATCAACTATTCTCAGTTTAAATTGAAACTAAGTAATATGCACGTCTACATGATCATATATGCAGTCATGTGCAAATGATTACATTTATGAAGTATCAATGTGCATGAATATATATTAATAATTAATTATATTCAGTATGCAAATTCAGTTGCATATTAGTTGTATGCAAACTTAATAATGCAAATTCAGTTTGTATATTCATTAGTAATTAAATATATTCATTTTGCATATTCATGTTTATTCAATTGCGTATTCAGTTGTATGCAAACTTATATATGCAAACTCAATATAAGTTTGCATACATCAGTAACTGCTGACATATAAACATGACATGCAAAATTATATTTAGTTATATTTAATTACTGATATATAAAAATGAATATGCAAACTTATATTTAGTTTGCATTAGAATATTGATTTTATATGATACTACACCGAATATGAACACATATTTAACTAAACACACATTCAAACTGAATTCAATATTATTCAAACTAATATATAAACATGTGCACATATATAACTTGTGAGCAATATTTTCATTTGTAAACTAAATATATTGCAAACCAATTATATCGACATACCAAGTTAAACTGGTATGAAACTATTATGATTGACATACTAAGTTAAACTAGTATTGAATTAAGCATCATACTTCAACTATACCTTTGGTAAATTTTGAATTAATTATACACAATAAAATAGTATGAAACTATCATAATCTCATTCTAGTACATAAATTGTACACTCAATGAAACAGATAAAAATTAAATTACACATAAGTAACCAAACATACATGCTTCCTCTTCTTGCTAGCATTCACTATAGCTAAAATCAATGAGCCAGATAGCAAATAATCAAGACAAAGGTGGCGACACTACAAATATGTTGATTGGTTTGTAATTAGTAAGTTTACGGATTTGTAAAATTTATGGATCTAGGCTTTTTTTTGGAATGAGATAAATGATTTTGGAAAATGCAGTGGACATGCACAATTAGCTTAGGGTTAGGGATATGCATTAGGTGGGTCGGGTTGTGGATACGGGGTATTAGGTAATTGGGAGAAAAAACTTTTGGTTATAGCTTAACCGATACATGTGATATGGTTAACCATTAACTGACCAGAGTCAATCGACCCGACTCTAATCGGTTAACATCGTTCGATTAACCGACTTTTTCGGTTAAAGCGGTTCGATTAAGGTTGGTTAGGCTAGTTAACTTGGTTAAATGCCATGCATATTCATTTGTATTCAAACTCAGATATGCAAACTAAATATAAGTTTGCATATATCAATAATTAGTGATATATAAACATGAATATGCAAACTTATATTCAATTATATTTAATTACTAATATATAAACATGAATTTGCAAACTTATATTCATTTTGGATCAAAATATAGATTTTATATGATACTTCATTGAATATGCACAGATACATGTAATCAATTACTGGATATGTATTCACTTTAAATAGTGAATATGCAAACCGAATATGCATTCAAACAGAATTCAATATATATTCAAACTAATATACAAACATGTGTGTATGTATGTTGAAATTGGACCAGGCCACATCGGAGGAAATTAGTGAATTTTAGTTTTTCTACCATTTTGGGTTTTTATTGGGCATATGAAATCTAATTCACTTAGAACATTTCTAAATTTCTTTTAAATAAAATCACTATTTTATTCGAATTTATAATATAGTTTTATACTATATAATTATTATTGTATTATATATATATACATATACACGTGTATCATATACACATATATGTGTGTGCATGTGTAACATAACAATACATGTAATATTTGATATGCACATAGATAAGTACTGGGATTTACATCACAACGGACATGTTAGCCCCTATAGTATACAAATATATCATCCAAATGTATGCTTATATGCTTTAAATTATATATACAAAGTATTACTAATATACATATGTATCTACATTTAATTTTGAATAATATACATATAAGGAAATTATAATATATATAACTATATATATATAAATGTAAATAATTGTAAAATAATTTAAATAAAAATAAATTTTTTATTTATTTATCTTATTACATAATGTGAAAACAAAATTTAATAATTTTTATACATATAAAATAAGATGTGTGTATATATATAATAATAATAAGAAGAAGAAATAATTTGCTAATATATATATATGTATGTTAATATATAAATGAAATGTATAACATACATACATACATATTCAATAATGCCCATGGCAAATTAATTTTTTAAATATTTATTAAATTAATTTTTGTTCAGAAATTAATAAAATTAAATAAAAATATTTTTGAACATAAAAATTTGTATATTAATATTTATAAAATTATGAACACAATTTTATAATATTTAAATATATCATTATATATATTATAGTTTTAAAATCAATTTTAAACTTAATTATTAATTTTCACAAATATATATATTATTTTTTATTTAGCGTAAGCTTATAAGGTATGTAATTAATTTTATAAAATTTAAAACATATTTTATATAATAGATTTATTAATGTTATCACTACGCCATAGATGGCCTATTACAACGAAAATACAAGATGTTGCTAGCTACAATGTAACGATAGCTATGCTGATTTTTGTCTATTACAACATTAGCTTCAGGATGTTAGCATAGATATCAACACTATGTTGCAGTAGCTATAGACTTATAAAAATATTATAAAAAATGAGTGCGGGCTGAAATAATTTTTAATGCGGGAAGCAAAAACAAAGCGGCAAAAGTTAACAAAATATTGAAGGCTTTCACTCAAATACTTAACAAAATACGTACTCCGCCGCTCAACCTCTCAAACACTCAAACACTCTGCGATTTCAATTAGGGCTAAAAGTTCTAAGTTTACAAGCTTAATTGGGGTTCGATTAGGGCAAGTTCGAGTTCAAGTTCAATTAGGGCTTCGGTGTTTCAATTAGGTCTTCAATTGGGATTCGTTTGGGTTTTGAATTTCAGTTAGGGCTTCGATTTAATCTGCTGCTTAAGGTATCACTCTATGTATATTTCAAGTTTTTTCTGATTTGATTGTTGTGTTTCCTAATTTACTGATTTACTTGTGAGTTCAGGTGTAATCATATTCCTGATTTTATTATTGTGTTTGTCTTTGTATGTTATTTGTGTGTAAATTAGTGATGAACGACGAGGAAAAAATATGGGCAGAACTTCCTAAGTTAAGTGAAGGATATATCAGTGGAGTGAAATGTTTTATTCAAAATACTTTTTCTAGATTCGCGGTAGGTGATGAAATTACATGCCCTTGCAAAAGTGTTATAATCGCAAGTGGCATTGTCAAGAGGTAGTCTACGACCATATGATTTGGAATGGTCCATCTGAATTGTACGTGAAATGGATTTGTGAGGTTTCCTATCTAGATCCTGAAAGGAGCGATAACGATTTGGATCATGAAGCGGGAATAAATTTTGGAGATAATCTCGGTGAGATGTTGCATCGTACTTGTGGAAATATGAAGAACAATGAAGGTGGATCTTCTGATGGAGCAAATGGAGTAGATGTCGATGCTAGAAAATTTCATCATCGTGTTGAAGAGGGAAAGCAGCCATTATATCCCGGGTGTACTAAATTTTCGCGATTAAGTTTCATCATCAGGCTTTATTCTTTAAAATGCCTACATGGAATCACCGAGTCTGCATTTACCGATTTATTAGAGTTGCTAGAAGAAGCTTTTCCACAAGCCCACATCCCTTTATCTTGCAATGCTACCAAAAATACCATTAAAGATTAAGGCTACGATTACCAAAGAATACATGCATGTCCAAATGACAGCATGCTATATTGGGCAGAAAATGAAAAGGAAAATAACTGCAAAACTTGTGGTTTTTCAAGGTGGGCTATACCGGAAAATAAAGCGGGTGTTGACAATGATCTGGAGCAGCGGATTCACAAAGTACCAGCAAAAGTGATACGTTATTTTCCACTAAAACCAAGGCTACAAAGGATGTTCATGTCCAAGGAGTATGCAGAACTTATGATATGGCATGCAGTGGGACGAAAAAATGATGGCAGACTTCGACATCCAGCTGATGGCGAGATTTGGAAGACGATGGATGCCAAATATCCTCATTTTTCATCTGAAAACAGAAATATCAGGTTAGGAGTAGTAGCTGATGGATTCAGTCCTTTTCGTACAATGACTACAGCTCACAGCACATGGCCAATCATATTGGTAAATTATAACCTTCCATCTTGGTTATGCATGAAGCCAGAAAATTTGATACTTTCAACCTTTATCCCTGGTCCACAGTCTCCTAAGAATAGCATTGATGTCTACATGCAGCCTCTTATCGCAGAATTGAAAGAATTATGGGGTCTTGGCATACAAACTTATGATGCCTTAACTGGTGCTAATTTCACGTTACGTGCAAGCGTGTTATGGACGATCAGTGACTTTCCGGTCTAT
Organism: Allium fistulosum; assembly: GCA_030737815.1. NCBI lineage: Eukaryota > Viridiplantae > Streptophyta > Magnoliopsida > Asparagales > Amaryllidaceae > Allium > Allium fistulosum. The sequence continues at coordinate 367,870,156 of CM060907.1, forward strand.
GCAATGTTATCCGGCTGGAGCATAAAGGGTTATTTAGCTTGTCCCGTATGCCATTTCGAGACTTCTTCAACTTACTTGAAACATAGTAAAAAAATGTGCTACATGAATCATAGGAAATTTTTAGATCCAGAACACAAGTGGAGGTTTGATAAGAAAAGGTTCAATGGTGAAATTGAAATGGGAACATCTCCGGGAATTTTATCCGGGACAGACATTGAAGAATTGTTGGCTGGTTATGAAAATATTTTTGGGCAGAAAGAGGTCAACAAGCATAAAAATGAATCCCCTTTTAAAAAGAAGTCAATATTTTTTAATTTACCATATTGGAGTCACATTGTATGTCGACATAACCATGATGTTATGCACATAGAGAAAAACATTTGTGATAACATACTTGGTACTTTACTAAATATTGATGGGAAGTCGAAAGATCATTTAAGTGCTCGGTATGATTTACAAGAGATAGGCATCAGGGAGGTCCTTCATCCGGTTCTATCAGCTGATGGGAATTACCTTAAGATCAGGGCTGCCATATTTGCAATGACGAACAAAGAGAAAGAAATATTTTGCTCGGTGTTGGAGAATGCTAAACTGCCTTATGGTTGTGCATCTAATATCAGCCGGTATGTAAACAAGAAAGAGAGCAAAATTGCAGGGTATAAGAGCCACGATGCTCATTTTCTTCTCCACTACTTGCTGCAATTTGCTGTGAAGAAATCTGTAAAACCTAAAGTTGCATTACCTATGATAAGATTAGGTGCATTTCTAAGAAGTCTTTGGAGTAAAATTATCAATTTGGCTGATCTCAAGAGGCTACAAAAGGAAATTGTGGAAATTCTTTGTCAATTTGAGATGATATTCCCAAATGCTTTCTTCGATATAATGGTGCACTTGCTAGTTCATTTATGCAAGGAAATTGAATATGGTGGACCTGCACATCTTCGTTGTATGTTTCCTATTGAGCGTTTTCTTTGTAAACTGAAATCATATGTTCGCAACAAAAGTAAACCCGAGGCATCCATTGCTGAAGGTTATCTTGCAGAAGAATGTTTGATATTCTATTCAAGGTTCTTAGGTGGCGATGGAGTAGGAAAAATGAATTTTGAAACCTGTCCACAGAATCTGGAATATCCTATTGGCACAAGAAGAAACAAAGATGGAAAAGGTATTCATCTTAAAGATTCTCAATGGACAGCATGTCACCGTTACATTCTATTCCATTGTGGTAACAAGGAAATAAAGAGTTTACTTGAGTAAGTTTTTAAGTTTTATTTTTATTTTTGTAATTATTGAAGAATTAGAAAATTTGTTTCTATCTTTTATTAAACAGGTCTTTATTCTAGGGAACATCAAGCTTTAATTGATGGTCATGCATTATCAAAAAAATAAAAAAGAGAGAGAGAACACAGTGAAGAATTTTGGAAGTGGTTAAAGGAAGAGGTTAGGAAAAAGGAGGACATTTCAAAAGAAGTACAACTGCTTGCAATGGGCCCTCTTCCAACAGCTAAGAGGTTTACTGGATATGTTATCAATGGATACATATTTTATACAAGGTTCAGAGATGCCAAATGTACAACACAAAACAGTGGTGTATTTTTGACAGCCTTGACTACTAGCTTTGCAAGTTCGAAAGATCAAAATCCATTGGTTGGTGAAGTTAATTACTATGGATCAATTGAGGAAATATTAGAACTAGATTATTGGGGAGAATTTAGTGTGGTTTTATTTAAGTGTTGTTGGTACCAAGAAGAGAAAGATTTATATGGGTTGACTCATGTCAATTTTAATCGATTGTGCCAGAAATCTGATCCTTATGTTATGGCTTCACAAGTACGACAGGTGTTTTATATAGAAGATCCAATTGATAAGATTGCCACAATGTTATCAAGAAATTGCCGAGAGACTGGTGTGAAATCGAAAGCGAAGATGCAAATGAAGATTTTAATGATATCCAGCCTGCTTATGGAATGGGAAATCAAGATTTTGATGTTCGTTGGTGTAGAGATGATGTCCTAATAAGACGAATCCGCCTTCCACCTAGCAGAGTGAAAGAAAATGCTTCTTAATTTCTGTGTATCACTATCATATTTAATTAAGTAACTAATGTACCAAATTTAAGTAAGAAAATGTTGTTTCTGCCTAGATTAAATGTTGTAACTGATGTATCATATTTGTGGTTTTTTTATCTCTTTTTTAGTGTTTCCGCCTTTATTACATTTTAGTGAAGTGACTGTTTTATTTTATAATGCAGTTGGTTTATTTTAATTTGTAATTATGTCATTCTAATGTTAATTCCTTCATTTTGTGTAGGATGGAGGCAAATCTTAAATTCCATCTTAAGTGAAAATTTGAGAAGAATGGATATGTTGGTGGAGAAGAGACTTCTGTCATGGGCGTTGATCTAGATATATTTTCTTACACAGTACTGATGGAGTATGTCAGGGATGAGCTAAAGTACACTGAAATTGGAGGAGTATATTCATGGAAAGGTCCAATGAGCGGGTGGAAATTGGTGACCAGTGATGTAGATCTGTGGGAATTGATGCAAATAAAAATAATGGTGATTACATTGATTTCTATGTCGACACCGTGGTCGATGATAAAATTGAGCGAATGAAACAAATGCAGCCACATGTCATCGTACGCCCAAGGAAGAATCTGCTGTCTCCAGGTATAAAAATATCTTCTCATTTGTACTATTTTGATGAATTTGGTCATAAAAAAACTAACGATGAAACAACCTATTTATGATTACTTTCGAATGAATTTAAACCAAGATCCAATTTTGAGCATCCGATTCGAAAATTCGTAAATAAATCATACAGAAGCTCGTCCAAAGTAAGTGATAAAAACTGTAAATAGTTAGCTTTTTGACTGGAAGAAGATAAAAATATCTTCTCATTTGTACTATTTTGATGAATTTGGTTCTCGCATGGCTGAATTTGTTTTTCATTTTGCTGCTTTTAGTGTACATAAATTTTTTGTGCATTTTTGTTTGAATATTAGGACTTGTTTGATTTTTAGTGCACTTAGTAGAATAATAAAGGAACTGGAATATTAGTGTACATGATCAAGTCTTAATTTCTTTAATTAAGTTTAAATAATTATGTTTATGACATGATAAACTTGACTTTTATGTCGTTGTATGTTTGTAGCTGCGAAATCACAGAAACGACAATTTGTCACCACTCACCATCTGCAACAGGCAGCAAAAAACAAGAAGCAGACTGAAGTCTTTACTCCGATTCGAAAGTCGGCACAGCTAAACAATCCACTTACCGACGAGACGAAGACTGATCAAGTCTTTAGTCCTAGAAAATTGGCATAGCTAAACAATCCACTTACCAACGAGACGCAGACTGATCAAGTATTTAGTCCTAGAAAGTCGGCACGGCGAAACAATCCACTTACCAACGAGACGCAGACTGATCAAGTCTTTAGTCCTAGAAAGTCGGCACGGCGAAACAATCCACTTACCAACGAGAAGCAGACTGGAGTCTTTGCTCCGATTCGAAAGTCGGCACGGCTAAACAATCCACTTACCGACGAGACGCAGACTGATCAAGTCTTTAGTCCTAGAAAGTCGGCACGGCTAAACAATCCACTTACCAATGAGACGCAGACTGATCAAGTCTTTAGTCCTAGAAAGTTGGCACGGTGAAACAATCCACAAGTGAGCGAAGCTACTGTGAGTCCATGCACGGATAGGAAAAAGGTGATCAGCAAGAAGTCAACTGGAGTCGGTAGGTCTACGAAGTTACCAGAGAAAAATCCAACCGAAGTCAGTAGTTCTATGAAGACACCAGAGAAGAAAATCCAACTGAAGTCAGCGATGCAACTTTGAATATCAACTCAGGAAGTGTCAAGAGTAAATTGGATTTCTATAATCCTCCAAATGAAGAGGAAAATATGGATGAAAATGAGATTCTAGTAAGAAGACTACAATCTGATCTTCTAATATGATGTTCTACATATTTTGCTTATATTTACAATAATTTCTTGTTAAATTACTTTCAGGATGATGATCTACCACCTCCGCCACCTCCACCGCTTACAGAATACGAAAGGGAGAGAGCTAAACATGTGTCGCAGAAGAATAATGTTTTTGAAGCTCTTAGGATGCCTACATTAGTTACTGGACTGATAAATGAATTTGAAATAAATAAAGGAAAATCAAAGATGCCAGCTAAAAGCGAAGATTATGCTCCAGAACAAGAGGAACCTAGTGAAGATGATACTTCAAAAAATCCAGTAAAGGTGCGTTATAGCTGAAGATTTAATTTTATGTTGGTAATTATAGACTAGCTTCCTTATTTTTTTATTTTATTGTTTTTGTGTGCGTATTTTAGAGAACCAAAAAGGTTACGATTACAAAGCCTCGGTCTGGACCAACAACTCGTTCACGGGACATTGTTGAATCTGCAACTAATAAGAATGCAACTCCGAAGGCATGGGAAAATCCAGTTCCTACACAAACTGTTGATCCACCGTGTAGCGTTGAGTTACCACACAATGAAGGAATAGGAACAATGGCTGCTTATTTGGCAATGCGAGAACGCCAGAAGAATAACAGTAGTGGAAGTGGAAGTGCAAGGAAGAAGGCTGTTGTCGGAAATGTCTCCACAAATATTGAAAACGAAGAAGATGAAGTAGAAGAAGCTGAAGGTATTATCTAATTGAGTTCTGATTTTAATAGTTTAAGTTCTCATTTATGTTATGTCTAGCCTTCTCATTACTATTGTATGTACTTTGTAACAGTAGTGGGAGCTCCCAGAAGGTTCAGGGGAAAAACAAAGATGGATAAAGTTCATTCTAGGTCATATGACAAAAGAGTTCTAATCCAAATGAATCATCGAGGCCAACCTATTTCAGACAATGACCAAGTAATGTCTGAACTGAGTGCTTTTTTAGGAACACTGAAGAGGAGTGTTCCACTTACTTACAAGTCTTGGTTTGATGTTCCTTCAAGTTTGAAAGGCACGCTGTGGAACTATGTCAAGGTAATTTGCAAACTTAGCTAAATTTTACTTAAATATATGAAACTTGTCACAAAAGTAGCATGACTGCTCTTTTTAATGTTTGATTTGTATTTAAGCAATGGTATATTATTCCGGATGAATGTGAATATTGGGTTTTGAAGTCAATTCGTGACTCTTGGAGGGGGTACAGAGTCGTATTAAAAAGGCACATTATACGGCTTATGAAACTGATGAAGAGAGGCTTGAAAATAGGTCGGACGAAATTCCACTTGCGGATTTCAGAGTACTCTTGATGTATTGGGGAGATGAAAAAATTCAGGTATAATTTTAAGTTTTATCACAGAATTTTTTTCCATTTTTATTCATTCAAATAAGGCAAATAAACATCTTTATTTCATGTTTTTGTAGTCCAAGGCCCTTACAAATTGTGCAAGTCGGAAATCGTATACAGACACACACACTGCTGGTCCAAAACTTTTTTCCCAAATTCGGCATAAGATGGTATGTATTTTGCTTATTTTTATGGTTGGCTGGAGGTATGCATTTTATTTTATCTGAAATTCCTCTCCTTATTTAGCAAAGCGATATATGTTCTAAAATAAAAATTAAAATAACTACATATATGTTCCAAAATAAAATATCACCTCACTCAAACAAATAAGCAAAATAAATATTAGTGATATATGTTATGTTATGTCACATTAATCATCTAGCAAATGTTTTTATTTCAATTTTAATGTATTAATTTTTATTGTATCTGTTTATTATTTTTGCATTTTCACATTAATTTACGACTCAATAGCTATTAATAACATTTGCTAAAAAAGTACATAAAATCTATAAAAATATAAATGAGCCTTTCTTTGCCCCCTTTGGCATAGAAAACTCAATTCTTCTTTTCCAAACCAGTGTCCGTCATGCTCATGCATTTATACGCATTTGGTCAATATACGTCTGCAAGTTAGATGCATATTAAACATTAAATATGAGTCCAATCCATCTCTGTGGAAATTAAGTAATTTGTAAACTATTGGATACACTCTTAACTCTTAAGCATATGGATGTCAAGTTGATGCCTATCTTTTGTCTGCTGTATGTTGATGGCTTTACTGCCTTGCTAAGCTTAAATCGTTTTAGTATTATATATATGTTCATGGCTCATGGGTTAATCACGGGGTAATCTTAGTTTTGCATCAGAATCTAAGATGAATCATGGGATATTTGTTATCTCTGTGCTTACAGTTAATAATCTAAAAGCATAGACATATTTGATATTTACTATGCAAATTTTCCTTAGCTCGGCCTTGAATTTTGCAAAACTGATACATCACTTGATACTATTCTTGAAAAAGCTCTGATATTGTTGCTACATATGTTGTGATTTTATACTTGTTGTTTCTTTATTTTTGCACTTGCAAGCTGCTTGAGAACTTACTGTTGCTCCATTTTTGCATCTGTGAGTTGCTCGAGACTTTTAGCTTGTGTGCACTTGTGGTTTCTATTCTTCATTTGAACCGAGATTTGTTTTTATGTAAAGGCGATCATATTTACCTTAGTTTTGCTTTGACTTTGAGTATAATTTCTAAATTGATTAGTGATATATGTTCTGGAAAAATTGGTTTGATATCCTTTTGCTGTCTAACTTTTTTCATTTAATTTGTATCAGTCCAACGAATTAGATAGAGAACTTTTTGTTAAAACTCGCAAGCGGAAAGAAGGAAAGGTGTACAAGACTGATACTTCAGTAATGAAGTACAGAATTGTAAGAATTTTATTTTCTCTTCAATCGGATGTCAAAAAATGCTTCATTTTGCGCATCGACATTTTTGTACAATTAGATCCTGTTTTGTTGAAACCTATAGCAGGATATTTTCTGAATCCATTTTAAAACTGTTAATAGATATTGCTAAACAATTCTTGTTTAAGAAACTTGTTTCATAATTCTTAATTTTATTTAATGTCACATTTGAAACCGCTTTATTTTGCAGGATAAGATTGAAAAAGCAATAGGTGAAGGAGGAAGTGATGGAGTTGTTCAAGAAATGATTTCTGATGGAAAGTCGCACGGTCCATCTTGGCTTATAGGACGGCACACAAAGTCTGCCGAAGTTTCAAAATATGCCCCAACAACAAGCACATACATATAGGAGCCGGCAGCGAAGATAAGGGAAAATATAGCTGACGAAGTCGAAGCAAAGGTGAACAAGAAGGTCCAAAATGAATTTGATGCAAAGGTGAACCAAAAAGTTCGGGAGAACTTGACATGGGTGCTTAAGAAATTAGGCGAAGCAAACCCTGACATGCAAATTGATGTTGGGGATCTTTGTGCGATCGTCTGCAGTGATGGCACTAGAGGCACTAGCTAGAGGCACTGATGGCACTGAAGGCTCGCAAATATGAATGTACTATTAATAAGTAGAATTTAGTATGTACTGGCTGTAACTATGAATACACTGGCTATGATTTTAAGTATGTTTGTTATTTTGTACTTGACTAAGTAAAACTTATGTTGCTGGTTATTCTGAAATGAAAAGTTCTTTGTTGCAGTGTAATGTTGCCATTAGATATGATATAATGTTGCAGTATAATGTTGCCATAGATATGATATAATGTTGCAGTAGTATAATGTTGTAGTACATTTCCAATTTAAATTGCAAAAGGTGTTGCCATAGATATGATATAATATTGCAGTATGTGATGTTAAATGTGGTAATAAACTGGCAAAGTGTTGCCATTGGATGGTAAAAGTGTTACCATAGATTAATGAATATGGGCCCCACAACAGGGTTCCATAAAGGTGGGACACATAATTAGTGGGCCCCATAATGTGGGCCTACATGTTGGGGCCCAGATTGTGGGGCCCATTTTTTAGTAAATTTGGTACTTGTGGCAACAACAGAACCAATGTTGCCCTAGGGCCGCAAAGATGTTGCCTTTGACTCTAGGGCAACTCGGAAAAATGCATCACCGAGAAAGCGTTGTCTTTGCCCTTTTTTAGCCTACATCAACATTTTTTGGCACTTCCTACATCACTTCTTGGGTGTTGCAATATGCAATCTATGGCGTAATGTATAGATTTATGAAGTTTATTTGATTTAAATAATATATATATTTTTATAAATATATTTATTTACGTCGAAAGCCTTTTAGGTATACAACTAAATATAAAATTTTAAGACACAATTTTGTATGATATAATATTTAATATTTAAATTTATGAAACTTATGTGATTTAATAATATTATTTTAATTTAAAATTAATTTTTTTAATATGTCGTAAGTATTATGGTGCGTGTGTATTACATAATTTTTTTTAATTACACAAGCACATAAACTTACAACCATCATAGATGTGACGATATATTGATGTACTATATTCCTTGTAATGACCCGCCTTGTTGACCATTGAAAGTCGACACCGAATACTACCACTGTGTTCAAATGCGAACATCCAACCGACAAAAGGGAAGATTGTTAGGGTAAATAAAAAGAAAAGAACAGAGAACAGAGAAAATAAAATCTCACGGTGGAATCGACAACATATAATATAACAAGGACAGTAAAAACTTTCACTCCAAAAATATAGAGTTTATCAGAGTTAAAACAAGCCTTATCTGCTGGACATTTATAAAATCTAGGCCTTACAATTGCTGATAGGGATACTATATAATACAGTGGAAAATAAAACACTACGATAGGTGAGCCTCCGGCTCCTCTCGAAGATCTCCATAACACAAATGGCAACCTGGGAAAATATTCAGTCTGACCTGAGCATTATAAAAAATAACACTCGGATCAGTTTGGAAATACCAACGTGAGAAAACTCAAATAATGGGGAACATATAAAAGTTCCGTGAGACCTCGCCGCTCACGCAGAACCGGTTTTTACCCCACAAGAATAACACCCATATAGGAAAGAGTAGAGATAAACAACAGGAAACAAATCTAAATAAGAATGGGCATAAATAGTATTAAAACTAGACTTGAAAGAATGAAAATAATCCAAGAAAAATCCAAACTGGACAGAATGGATAAAAAAAGATAACAGTCCAAACTTGATAGAATGGACAAAACCTATAATTAAACATCGTAAATAGTGGTTGACTCTTCCCGTTCCAATCATAGAAAAATAATTCGAAGGTTCGAATCAAATAAGGAAACGAAAATTTTCAGCAAATGACTAGGAAGGTGCACCACCCTTGAAGTATACCTCTAGTAATATACTTTTGAGAAGCTCATATAATCCGTGACACGTCTCAAAAATGTACCAGCCGGACCTCGCCAAACCTTATTGAGTATTCAAATATTTCTCATCTAAGTGCACAACTGAATCCAATCTATATGAGATGTGAAAATACCCTAATGGGAGCAACCCCACATAGCTGGATGTCCTTTCGCGCTTTGGGTTTAGTCATTTCCGGCAAATAATAAGAAAGCTCAAAGAGTAGCAAATCGTTTTTATGGTGACGATACACCATGAAGAAAGCTGAATCTGATAATTAATAAATCAACTATCGGGGATAATATAAAATGATCGTATATGGAAATTAAATATCATATATTTAACACTATCGTCGATTCCAAAAAAGTGCCATCTCTCGGTTGAAGATGAAGTCAGGCAAGTTGAGATAGTGTTACCTCTAGGTGTCGCCTTAACGACATTTTTAACCGTCGAGATAGAAACGAGTCCAAGCCTCAACGTTTAGGGTTAAAAGTATGACTAGATCCTTTCCATATAAGAGATATCATCTACGAAATTACTTTTCCATAATCGAATCAAACTTTACTTTTTAAAAACTGAACTTGTGCTTGATTTCCATAGTACAAATATTGATAAAAACACTTTGGAAATACTCTTTACAAATGTTCTTTTTAAAGATAAAATTTATAATATTAAGTGTATTAAAACAAGGGTAAAAATATGTCATTAAAACATTGTTTACTATAAACCCAAAACCATTTACACTTAGCTTTATTTATAAATAATTCCTTTTAAAAGATTTTCTCATTTATAAACCATTATTTATGAATTTAAAGCAATATTAATTATTCCGAAAGATAATTAATCACATTTATAATCTCTTTTAAATAAGCAAATCAATTATTTTAAATAAAATAGTTAATTATTTCCAAAACACTTTTATATCATCAGTAAATTAACTTTAAAACCTTTATTAAACCAGTTTATTAACCTTAAAACACTAAATCAGTTAATTAACTTTAAAACACTTTCATTATATTAGTTAATTTAATTTAATCACTTTTATTAAATCCATTAATTAACTTTAAATATCATTAATTAAAAATATTTATTAAATTTAAATAACCATTAATCAAAATGAATAATTAATCTTAAATATCATTAATTAAAATGATTAATAAATTTTTAAATACCATTAATTAAAAATAATTAATTAAGTATAAAGTTAATTAATCAAATTTAAGCATCATTAGTTAAAATGATAAATTAAGACATCATTTGTTAAAATGATTAATTAACTATAAAACATCATTACTTAAAATGATTAACTAAATTTCAAATATCATTAGTTAAAACAATTAATTAAATTTAAAACAATCATTAATTAAAATGATTATTAAAGTTCAAAATCACTTATTAAAATGACTTAACTAAATTCAAATCTCATTAATCGAATAGATTATTAAATTTCAAACATCATTAATTAAAATGATTAATTACATTCAAAGATCAGAAATTAGGATGATTAATTAAAATCAAATATCATTAATTAAAATGATTATTTACTTTTAAATATCATTAATCAAAATGATTATTAATTTTCAAATATCATTAATTAAAATAATTAATTAAATTCAAATATCATTGCTTAGAATGATTAATTAAATCCAAATCTCATTAATCAAAAAGATTAATTAATTTTAAACATTACTAGTTAAAATGATTAATTAATTTAAATTATCATTAATCGAAATGATTAATGAATTTCAAACATCTATTTTTTGAAAATACAAGTGTTATATGGGTTTTCGACCCAGCAGAATCCAAAGGAAGTCGGAACGGCTTAGTCGAGTCAAAGTAACTCAAGAGCCAACCAAAAAGACTAGAATAACTAACTAAGAGAAGTCAGAGGAATGGAAAGCGAAAATGCGCAAAGGTGATGGGTCGTTAGCAATCCATCATCTATGGATCGCTAGAGATCCATAATCTTAGCTTGTGGATTCATGAATTCACTTGCATCAAGGTTCAATGGGTGATCTAAGGACAATGACTAAGTTTAATGGGATTCCAAGCTAGTTAGATCGAGAAGTAGACATTCGTTTAATTCAATCAACAGTCCAATGCAATCAGTAAGTGGATCATCATCAAACCAAGGCAACAAGCTACGAAATTACATGGAAAACACCAACATGAGATAACAAACGCGATCCAAAAGACAAAGCTCAAAAATCCTCTAAGTAAATGGATCTCTAGCGATCCATACCATTTTGTTAAGTCATAATATTCTTCAGAGGAGTGGATAATAGGAAGTATCTCAAGCTATTAGGTCGCCAGTAAGCCAACAACTATGGATCGGTAGCAATCAATAACTTATGGATTGCTAGCGATCCATGGAATTAGTTCGGTTTACGGCACAACTTACAGAGCATCTTCGTAAAATCATTGGCAAACATTTGGTAAGAAGGCCTAGCCTAATAGCTCTCCAACCTCTATAAATACTCACCTATCTCCAACTTAAAGAGGATCTTCTGGACTGGCTGCTGGAACTCTGTAGAGATTATTCTTCACTCTTCTCCTCCCTCACAATAGTCATCTAAGGAGTTCACTGTGATACTTCAGTGAACTCTAACATTGGGGACTTAGTCTATGTTAGGATATTCAACGACTTTGTAACCAATTCACCTTGTAACAACAATTAGTCAATAATAAAAGTTATAAAGTGGACGTAGACTTCATTAACAGCCAAACCACTATAAAAATCTTCTTGTCTTCTTACTATTTCTACTCTTTTTACATTTATTCTATATATTATTGCTCTGTAAGAACAAGGCTGGTGCTTTCACACTTAATCCAGAGTGTTGATCCATTTTTTGGGTTAACATTTTGGTGCTTTCATTGAGAACTCCAACTTAGGCTTAGATCTAGCTATCTACTTTGGATCAGATAGGTTCAGAAGTTAGATTTTTAATCTCTGTTCAAAAGATCTGATGCTAGAAATCAATGGCTCCAGGAAGAAAAGGAATTGCTTCTGGAAGATCCATAGAGGCAGTAAGAGCCGAAGGAGTGACGAATCATCAACAAATTGAAGCAAATGGCGCCAACATAGGAGATCAGGGGCCAGGATCCTCCAATTAATGTGAAGTCGTTACAAGCGATAAATTGAATAAAATGGTTGATGAAATCAATCAAAAAATGGAAAGCAGTCAGAGAGCTCTTATGGATAAGCTTAATGCCATCTTGGCTTTACAATCACATCCTTCTCCAAGAACTATGGCGGAACCCGCGACTGTCGTGGAACAAGAAAATTCTTCCTTTTCTGGTCTAAACAGAAGAAATGAAAAGTAGCCGTAAAGAGGAGTGATAGCTGGAACCGTGGGAATCAACGTAGAAGGAAACACAAGTACTCCAATAATTGCAAAGCAACCAGCTATGAACTTGAACCAAGGAGTGAAGACCCCACAAGAGGATATAGCCATGGACCTTTTCGACTTAGAAGATGGAGAGTAATTTAACGATGGCAAGTTGCAAGGAAATGCCAATGCATTTGATAACGCCTGGAATGTCCAGACTGCCCCAATCAGGCCAACCGCCAACCAACGGGATCTCGAGGGAGTGGCTCTTCCGAAGACAGGAGAGCCTAGGCTTCAACCCACTCACCAAAACCGTTTGCAAAGCGAAACTTTCGGTGTAGTGACTGACAGCCGACCCTCGGACTATCAGACATCAGGGGCATTTATCGCGGATATGGTCAAGTGACTAATGGATGAGAATAAGAATAGAAAAGATGATGAGTGGGGATCCACTCCAAGTTGGACCCCCTTCACCGAGGAGATCTTGAATGAGTGTTACCTAGAAAAGTTCACTATGCCAACTATTCCATCCTATGACGGAACAAAAGATCCAAAACCCATCTGTACAAGTACAGTTGGTACATGGACGGAGCAAATGCTTCGGATGCTGTTCGATGTATATGTTTCCCAATTTTTCTTGAAGGAACTGCTTCCATGTGGTTCACTTGGCTTCCACCAAGATCCATCTCCACTTTCGACCAACTAGCAACAAGATTCCTTGATCAGTTTAGACTTCACACAGGGCAGCCTAAAGATGTGATGTCCTTGCCTGGCCTATTCCAGGGACAAAATGAATCTCTAAAGTCTTTCATGAATCGGTTCAATACTGTAGTGACAGAGGTAAGCAATTCGAATGAGGATATGGTTTTCATTGCTTTAGTCTGTGTCATCCACCCCGAAATTGAGTTCGGAAAATTGATCAAAATGAAACAACCTACCACTAGGAAGGAATTCAACTGTAAGGCGGGTCAATACTTGAGATTGGAAGAGGCGCAGGAGTTAGAAAGGATGTCTACTAGCTTGCATCCGATGAACGGTGGGTAGAGTGACATGGCGATGAACCGGAACATAAACGCCTTCGGGCCCACGAAGGAAGTGCAGGGAAAGATGAAAACCAGAAAAGGAAAAATAAGAATTCCAATAAATGAAATGGTAACAATAAACGACTTAAAGGCTTTAGGCCCGAGGATTATACCCTGATCAATGATACTCTGGAAAACATCTATCTCGCAACATAGGGGACAGAGGAGTCTAAAAAACCCCCTAAGAAGGAAACAACTGAAGAACAAAGGCTCTCGAGGGTGTTCTGTCGCTTCCGCGAGACGCATGGTCATAACACAAACGAGTGTCGTCACCTAAAAGACTTGATTGAAAAGCCGATCCGAGAAAACAAGCTTCAACAATACGTGAGGAAGTCGTAAAACCCTGACCAACCCGTGGTTCCCAAAGCTCCTAGGGATTGAAGAAACCAAGCCGTAACCAGCGAAGAGGGATCTAAGCGAACTGACCAGAGACTCGTCATTGGAATGATATCTGGAGGACCACATCTTGCATAGAGAAGTTAGGGAGAAATGGAGCGGCATGCGAGTTTATTAAAGCATGCCCCGAAGGATTCATTTTTGTGGGCTCCACTCTTAATATATTGATGCTTTGAAAGTTTCAAGTGCATTGGGTTTGTAGATTTTGAGATATTGATCGATCTTCGTCGATTTATGTTGTTTTATGGATCGTTTTAGATCGATCCATAAAAACTCTTTCTTTGTCCATAACTTGCGCATACGAACTTCGATTGACTTAAAATATGAAATGTAGCCTCATGGGGCCTTCCTTGTCACTTCATATTGATTGCACCTTGAGCGAGACTCGGTCTGAATATGCTCGACCATCGTCCATAGTCTTGTATATCATTGATTCTCAAGGTTGGTAACCACTTGTTTTTAGTCAAGTTTACGGTATCATGGCCTTGCCAAAAGGCGTGATAACAACTCCCCTAAGGGATCAGTACCTATCCTTGGTTTTTGTCTCAAACTGGTTGGGATCAATATGGAACGACCAGGTAGACCTCATGAGGCAACATTTAGAAATTCAAGTCATTTTGAGTCTATATGCTCAAGTTGTTGGCAAATTACTTCACCTATAAAAAGGGTCGATATAGGAGAGATTGGCATAGGAGGGATCAGTATAAAAGGGACTAGCTAAACTCAATTTTGCAGCGATGATCGGTCAATAACTCAAAATCTACACATGCTATCAACATGAAACTTGGAGTATAAGCTTACTACAACATGTGGAACGCCCTCTAGGGATCTCATTCCAATTGGAGGAAGTTGGAGGAATGGGCATAACTCCCGTTGGAGGGATCAGTAGAAATCGGAATTCAAGCAACACTACTTCACGGAAAACACGATATCTCACAAACCGTACGTCGTAATTGCAGGAAATTTGGAAACCAAGTAGCTAACATCATTAGGCACTACTCATAGGGATTGCAACCAATTTGGACACACTAATAGGGATCAGTACCGATCCGTATTGTGGGCCCCAATAGGCCTGGAAATTTTTGGGTGGCCTCATCTTGGTCTCCCGAACCTTCTGCCGAAATTTCAGTTTGACCCTTGCACGTCTTCCCCTATAAATATAGCAAGCATGACGTCAGAAAAGGGATTTTCTGGAGCTTCTTTCTTCTTCTCTTTATCTTCAACTTAGGCTACATTTTGTTAATTTTATGCTTGGAATTCGAATTGTAACTGTAAACAAACTACAGTATAATAAAAAGGATTATTCTGGAGTGGACGTAGGTCGGATATAGTCGAACTACTATAAATCTTATGTATTTTTACTTGCTTTCATTTTTAATTTGTTTGTTCTTCATATTATATTCTATACATTAGGTACTATCTGAGATATGCGACTGGACATTTATTGAAGTTATAATTTATTATTTTGAATTTAAAAATGGTGTTTTATGCATTTATTTGTGTAAAATTGGTTATTTATGTAAATAAGAGTTTTTAATAATAAAAATGTTTTTAAAACTAAAATTTTCTTTTTATTAAGTATAAAATATTTTATTTAACATGTACATATATTTTCATGATTCATTTGTGTTGAATACAGCTTTCCTCTAGAAATTGCGAGGATGCAATTTTTATAAGGGGTAGTCTGTAACAACCCTGGTAGTTATAATTTAACATTTATAGGTAATCACCAAAACCAGGGTTGTTACAGACTCCCCCCTTATAAAAATTGCATCCTCGCAATTTCTAGAGGAAAGCTGTATTCAACACAAATATTTCACCAATCAAAAGAAAAAGATAAGCTTGAGATAAAAATATTCTCACCATCGCTATGAGTAGAAAGAAAACTAGGGTAGGATTGCTCGATAAACTCTCTGGTTTCCCAAGTGCAGTCGTTGGGATTAGCGGACCATTGAATTTTCTCGAGCGGCACGCCCTTATTTCGAAGGCGTCTCACCTCCGAAGCAAGTACGCGAATAGGCTGCTGCACAACGGATAGATCAGGTGAGATCTCAGACCACCAAAATAAAGCTTTTAAAACTTTATTTCACATTTATTTTCAAAATCCATTGTTTATTCCAAATAAACAATTTAAATCTCCAATTTTATTTTTAATTCACAATATTAAATTATAACTACCTGCTTTCACATAACTGGGTGTTGGTTGCCAATTTTGACGCCAACATCTTAGTGCTTTCACTAAGAATACTACCCCTATGGATTTGGAATTCTGATTCAGAGTTTGGAAAAGATCTAGAGCTTGGATTTAAAGCAATGGTGAAGCAATCTTCAAGAAGACATGTAGTGGATAGAAGCCATCATGAAGGGAGTCAGGAGGCATCCTCACTAGCTAGAGCTAATCAAACTTTTCCTACATCACTAGGGAGGAGATGGAAACAACTGTGAGTCCAATGCAGGAGCGGATGCTGAAAATACAGGAGGAGATGATGTAGAGTCTACTCCGATAGATTGGACAGGCTAGAGCCATAGGAACTACTGGAATGCAAAACTAAGGAGTTGAAATGATAGGACTACTGGAGCTATGGACTAAGGAGTTGAGGCGGCAGGAATCGCTGGAAATCAGTACTGGGAACATGGAAATGGAGCCAATGGACAAAGGAATGGAATATACAATCAACTTTGTAGGAGAAGGTTGAACCGCATAGCCTTTATATTTACTTAATGTTTTGATTCGATGTTTTTCGAAAAATAGAGAAGGAATATTCGACCATGAAATAGATGAAGGAGGTAGCCATGGATTAAGTTAAAAGGAGGAAAAATTAAGTGGAAGAAAATAAATAAGAGGAATTTGTTTTAAGGAAAGAGTAGAAATCTTCATATTCTTTCGCTAAGAAACATGACCAGCCAGGTCACTCACCTAAAAACATAGTTCATACCAACCACCTGTTCATACACGATGTTTCCCATTGGTAGTCTCCCTACTTCCCTCACCCCAGGTTCCTCCCCCTTTCCTTTTCATAGCTGCCTAAACATTTCTTCTTGCATGGACAAATTTTCCAAAAAACCCGTTAAGTAATTAACTATATTTAAAGCCCACTTAGATACATATTGATATCTATTAACCCGCCTTTTGGCAAGGCCATAGATATACGGATTTAACTAAATCGACTGCTCGTTTGTCGAGACTGGAATACGATGGTTTTAGTCAACAGGATGGATAGACGATCAATCACAGATGATGATCATGATTATGAAGCTGGGATTCGACATGGTCGATAAAAGTCGCGGAATGCTCGAAATATGTGTTTTGAACGAAAGTCGAGTTGTCATGAGTCAACCGGAGTTTACTTCAAGTCACACTTAGGTCTGCTTCGAGTTTTCATGGCGTTTGCTTCGGGTCCCATTGAGTTGTGCCTCGAGTCGCTTAGGGTCGGTAGAAGTTCATTGGATCAGCATTGGTGTGAATCGACATTCGAGTGGATCGGCATTAGAGTGGGTCGGCGTTGGAGTGGAACGTCATTGGTGTGGATCGGTCTTGATGGTGTGGATCGGTCATGATGGTCTAGATCGGCAGGATGGTGTGGATCGGCATTTGGGTGGATCGGCATTGGAGTGGATCGGCATTTGAGTGGGTCGGCATGTTGAAGTGGGTCGGTGTTATGAAGGCTTTGTATCCGTAGGAAGGTGGTTCGGTCATGATGAAGTGGATCGACATGGTTGAGTGGCTCGTGGTCGGCATGGAGTTATACTCGAGTCGGCAATGCATTTTCTTCGGGTCACACGCAGGGAAGCTTCGGGTCGGTAGGATGAAGACCCTGGATCGGCTAAAGGGGGTCGGTGCTTTGAAGAAGGAGGATCGGCACTGGGTTGCTCCGAATCTCAAGGAAATTTACTTCGGGTCGTATGTAGGTGTGCTACGAGTCGTGTGAGCGATTACTTCGAGTCATGCCTAGAGGATATCAGGTTGGCGTATTATGAACTCGGGGTCGGTCGTAGTGTTGAGTTTTGGATCCGCCATGGTATTGATGGGCTCAGACCACTCAAGAAGCCTAGTAACTCGGGTTTTGCCTATAAATACAGCGTGCGGGGCTTCAGAAAGGGGGACTTCATTCTTTTCCCCTTTCTCTTCTCCACTAAAGCAACTCTGCCATTGTTGTTTTGAAAACTCTGGATTGTAATTGTACTTGATTCGGATATCAATAAAAAGGAAATTTCTGGAGTGGACGTAGGCCAGAGTTAGCCGAACCACTATAAATCCTGTGTTATTATTGTTCTCTTTTTAATTTTCACTGTTCTTCACATTCATATTCTCTACATACATTCTATCTGTGACTGTGATTCGGTGCTACCATTTGGATTTGGGTGTTGACTAATTTTGGCGCTAACATTTTGGTGCTTTCACCGAGAAATGAACTCAGGGATTAGAAAGCTAGAATTTTGGATTTAAAGGGTTAGGAACATGGATTCAGGAGACTATGGCAAAGCAATAAACTAGGAGATAGAGGACGGAAAGAAGTCAGCAAGAGAGAAGTCAGGAGGCTTCCTCTGGAGCTAATCAAGCCTCAATCTACATCACTAGGGATGAGATGCAGGTCATGATGAATTCCATGCAGGAGCAATTGATGAAAAGGCAAGAAGAAATGATGCAGACACTTTTCAGACAATTTGGACAAGCAAGAACTACAGGAGCTCAGATCCATGGAGCTGGATAAGAAGGACTCAACCGACAAGTAGATGGAGTGGTTCAGCAGGGGGTAGCCCCCAATCAGCAAACAACTATCAATTTGGATGGACCTAGACTCAGGGGCACACCACCAGGTAATGCTGGACCGATCCATGGAGGGATACCAGATGACACTGCGCAACCCGGCACCAACGGGAATACATGAGTGCATGATGAGGAGTATGTACCGGAATTCCCTCGAGGACTTGGAGGGTAGTTAGGAAATGGAGATTGGGGAAACCCTTGGTAGATAACACTGGATTAGCTGACATTATCAGGCGAACTGTTCGCGGAGGTCTGACAAACAATGATTTGGAGGGAGTCAACAAAAGTCCGTTTACCCATAACATCAGGATGGCTAGGAATCCACCCGATTTTAAGCTACCCACTATGGAAGTATACAATGGTTAGGCGGATCCCACTGACCACTTGATGAGGTACACAAGGCATATGGAAGTGTTGGGGCATCAGAGGAGGTTATGGCCCGGTGTTTCCCCCTGTACTTGACCGATATAGCTGCTATGTGGTTCGGACAGCTGGAGGATGGATCTATTAGAACATGGACAAAACTAGTGGATAAGTTCTTGAAACAGTTTCGAGTACACATAAAAAGGCCAAAGAATGTGATGACACTGACATCAGTTAAGCAGAGGGCGGATGAATCGCTCGGGACTTTCTTAACTCGGTTTAATGCAGCAGTTGCTTCGGTGGATCTGCCCGATACATCAATGGTTCTGATGGCGGCAGTGTTAGGAGTCAGGGATGATTCAGATTTCAAAGTATCATTGATACGGGATCCACCAATGGATCTCAGGGAATTCTTTCGTGAAGCTGAGAGATTTCTTTGACAAGAGGATGCATGTTTGGATATGAGGGCAAAGTAAGTAAACATGGTTAAGGATAGAGAACCGTCCGGTGAAAACTCGGGTAAAGATAAGGATAAAGGGAAGAGGAAGCGTTAGGGAGAACCAAAATTCTCCACCTACACAGGATTGAATGAGACATTGGAATGGATATACTTGGATACTCAGGATCGCCTTCCTTATCAAAGGCCGGCAAGGAGGGAAACCTCAGAACGTGAAAGGGCATCAGGAAGGCACTGTCTCTTTCATGACCTGGACGGGCATGATACTAACAGCTGCAGGCATCTAAAGGATATAATCGAGGAGCATGTAAGGAATGGTCAGTTGTGGCAATATGTCGAAACACGGAATGCGGCGGTGGAACAAGAGCAGCCACCACCTACCTTAAACGACGATGGCGCGAGGCCCAGGAATGGTGGTCCCTTGGTCATCAACTAATCGTGATGGTATGGAATAAGTAGCAAACTCTAGGCAGACGGCTAAGTCACTTACTCATGTACGGGGATGGAGACAACCCCTAGGCATGCTCTGAGATAATGATAAACCGTGACGCTCGGGTTTGTGAAATCTATTTTTTCTTTTTGGCTTGGACACTTGCTTTTTCTGGTTTGGTTTTGGAGTTTGGTTTAAACTCCTGGTTTTGTTTGTTTTCTGATTTGGATTCCAGTTTGGACGTTTGTCTTTTGGTTTGGACTTTTGATATGGATTTCTGGTTTTCTGGTTTGAATATGAATTTTGGATTGGATTTTGATTGACTTTTTATCTGGTTTTTGGCTAAAAGCTCGTCGGTATTAATTATGCTCGGCAAGGTTTCGGAGAGACCAGGATTCGCCTAGGACTTATGCCCCATATTATCTATCGGTTACTATTTCAGGTCGTCGAGTGTGGACTATGCTCGGCAAGGGTCCGAAGCGACCAGGATTCGGCTTAGGACATAAGTCATGGCATTACTCAGTGTTCAGGGACACTGAACCAGGAACACCATGACAGTACTTAACACAGGTCGCCGAGTGTGGATTACGCTTGGCGAGAATCCGGAGAGGTTACCGATTTGGATACTGGCTATGAACAACTAATGGTTTGGGCATGGGCCCAGAGCGGTCCCGGATTTGGATCGACCCGGAGAGGTCATGGATTCAGTTATTGGTTATTGGATATGGATGGATTAGAGCTTGGCTATTGGGCTCGGATTTCGGCTTAGGGTTTGGACCTCGCATGGTCCCGAATATGGATTTTAGGACCCGGTGAGGTCCCGGCTTAGGATTTGGACCCGGCAAGGTCCTCGATTTGGACTACAGGACTCGGAGAGGTCCCGGACTCAGATAAAATGATCCGAAGAGATTGTGGATTCGTCTAATGGATTTGGGATGGATTCGGAATTGAATAACGACTCGGAACAGTCGTGGAGTAGACTATCGGATGTGGATTGAATTGCTTGATAATGAATGGAACAATGACTTCGAATATCAGATTTGAGGTTGTTCAAAACACACCTTTCAATGGCAAGGCATGTTTTGAGGGCCAAATGTCAACCCGCCTTTTGGCAAGGCTATAGACGTGCGGATTTAACTAAATCGACTGCTCGTTTGTCAAGACTAGAATATGATGGTTTTAGTCAACTGGATGGATAGACGATCAATCATGGATGATGAT
Organism: Allium fistulosum; assembly: GCA_030737815.1. NCBI lineage: Eukaryota > Viridiplantae > Streptophyta > Magnoliopsida > Asparagales > Amaryllidaceae > Allium > Allium fistulosum. The sequence continues at coordinate 367,891,403 of CM060907.1, forward strand.
CATGATTATGAAGCTATGATTCGGCATGGTCGATGGATAAAAGTCGCGGAATGCTCTAAATATGGGTTTCGAATGAAAGTCGAGTTGTCGTGAGTCACCCGGAGTTTACTTCAAGTCACACTTAGGTCTGCTTCGAGTTTTCATGGCGTTTGCTTCGGGTCCCATTGAGTAGTGCCTCGAGTCGCTTGGGGTTGGTAGAAGTTCATTGGATCGGCATTGGTGTGGATCGACATTCAAGTGGATCGGCATTAGAGTGGGTCAGTGTTGGAGTGGATCGGCATTGGTGTGGATCAGTCTTGATGGTGTGGATCGGTCATGATGGTCTGGATCGGCCGGATGGTGTGGATCAGCATTTGGGTGGATCGGCATTGGAGTGGATCGGCATTTTAGTGGGTCGGCATGTTGAAGTGGGTTGGTGTTATGAAGGCTTTGGATCGGTAGGAAGGTGGTTCGGTCATGATGAAGTGGATCGGCATGGTTGAGTGGCTCTGGGTCGGCATGGAGTTATACTCGGGTTGGCAATGCATTTTCTTCAGGTCACACGCAAGGAAGCTTCGGGTCAGTAGGATGAAGACCCTTGATCGGCTAAAGGGGGTCGGTGCTTTGAAGAAGGAGGATCGGCACTGGGTTGCTCCGAGTATCAGGGCAATTTAGTTCGAGTCGTATGCAGGTGTGCTTCGAGCCGTGTGAGCGATTACTCCGAGGCATGCCTAGGGGATATCAGGTCGGCGTATTATGAAGTCGGGATCGGTCGTAGTGTTGGGTTTTGGATCGGCCATGGTACTGACGGGCTCGGATCACTCAAGAAGGCCAGTAACTCAGGTTTTTCCTATAAATACAGCGTGCGGGGCTTTAGAAAGGGGGACTTCATTCTTTTACCCTTTCTCTTCTCCACTAAGGCTACTCTTCCATTGTTGTTTTGAAAACTCTGGATTGTAATTGTACTTGATTCGGATATCAATAAAAAGAAAATTTCTGGAGTGGACGTAGGCCAGAGTTAGCCGAACCACTATAAATCTTGTGTTATTACTGTTCTCTTTTTAATTTTAACTGTTCTTGACATTCATATTCTCTACATACATTCTATCTGTGTTCTGTGACTGTGATTTGGTGCTTTCATCTGGATTTTGGTGTTAGTGACCAATTTTGGCGCTAACATTATCGTATATTGATACGTGCATATTTAACTTCTATATATACATCCAAATAATTACCAATAACACCAAAACATCAAATAAATTAATAATCAATAATACTTAAATTTAAATTAATTTATAATTTAAAAAAAAATTAAAAAAAATAAATTATGTGGTTTCTCGAAGAATTCCCAAACACGGTTGTAAGATTCAAAAGTATGAATTCGGCCGGCGATTAATATTGAACAATTTAAATATTAACATTCACACATCACCTTAGTTAGTAATGTGATGTATTGAGTTCATCGCTCACAGATCGTTTTGGTAAAATCCAATTTCACATTTTCTTAAGTGGTACATTTTAGTAACAATAGTATATAGTGCTCTCTTTATCAAAACTGTATCACTTTAGGATATATGAAATTCAGTATTGGTCAAATAATAAAGTTACGGGTATGTCCTAGGGGTAATTATGTAATTTGTTACAGATATCAAACTCGATAACCAGTCTTATTCGAAATAAAAAGTGTTTTCTTACTATTATATACTTGATATAATCTGTTATATATTAATTAATTAATTTAATTAAAAATAAAATTAATAGAAAATCCATAAATGGTATGTTTTGTGATAGTAGTTACAAAGTGTTGTAGCCATGAGAAATTTAATAAAAATAAATATACCATTTTAAATATTCCTAACCATGATGTATTGAGATTGGATATCGATATATCCGTTGAGACTAGGGTACGTAAAGCTCTCTAAATGTTGGGAAGTGTATTACTCATGGCTGTTGGAGGACATCAATGGGTTATGTACTGATAGTTATTGGATAACTATGGAATGACTAACTCGATGGTTTTCTGTTGGCCAATATAAATAAGGTTAAATAGAAAATATCAATATGACCAATTTACACAGTTCTTTCGACTTGCGAATACTGTTGACCTTCAATGTGGAAGCTCCACTTTGATTATAGTTAAATCGTAGCACAACATCCATCGAACGACTATAGTTGGGTCTAGTGCAAGCATTTGAAATGAAACACTATTCAAGAAAGGATTCGTCTCCTTGGTTATATAAGGATAGTATCACGGTCAACTGAATTCAACTCGAAGTTCAAGTCTCTAGCCAGAGCATTTTGGTTGATATAATTTTTATTATTGAACCAAGAGTTTTATGTTTGGACTATAAATTTGAATATGGACGATACTGGAATTTTAACCATTACCGAATTCTACAAGACCAAAGTAATATAGGTTTAACGAAGAGAATTGGTGTAAATAATTGTCACTATCGAGTACCACTTATAGTAAGTAAAATTAAATTTTACCAAAAGATATGTAAGTAATAAATTCAGCCAAAATGTCACACCACTAGCTAAGGTGACATGTGAACGTTAATATTCTAATGTTCGATATTAATCGTTGGTTGAATTTACATCTTTGAGTCACACAACCATAATGATGAATTCTCCAAAAAACCACATGATTTAATTAATTTATAAAATATTGTAAATTGATTAAATTAATTAATTTATAAGAAAAATTTATTATTATTTAATTTAGTTGATATTTGGGTGTTAGTTATAATTATTTGAATGCATTTATAAAAGTTATATTTGCATGCATTGATATACGATATCGGTGTTATTTAAATAAAAATAATTGCATGCAGCGATTTATGGAAATTTCATGTCATTTGATGGCACATAATTTCAGCCACATCTTATGAAGAGAGAGGAGTGGAGAGAGAGAGGGATAATCAAGGGAATTAATTAGAGAAGTTTTAATTAAAGAACGAGAAAGGTTTCATTTTTTTTAATTAAAACATATCCAATAATACATTTCTGTTGACCCAAAAAATGGATCAACACCCAAGAATGAGTTGCAGGGACCTATAGGATTTGGATCTAGCATATAGTATTGAAAATACAAGAGAATAGAATAGGGAGACACAACATTTTTATAGTGGTTCGACAATCTCTAGTCTACGACCACTTTATAGTTTATATTAATTGTTGTTTATAGAGAATTTGATATTACAAGTCATTAGTACAAGGGCTTGACATGTTCTACAGCTTGGAACTGCCAGAGTAGCTACTAAGGTGACTATTATGAGGGAGGTATGAGATGAAGAAATGGAAGAGTATATGCCAGCAGAGAATCAGATCCCTCTTTAGTTGTAGTTAGGCTGGAATTTTTAGGAAACAAGTGCACGGAGTCAGAATCAAATCCAGAAGAAAGCCCGGTGTCAAACAGTGAGCACATAGGCCTACAAACTGAGGAAATAACTCAGTACCGACCTAAATAACTCGGTGCCAAACTATTTCCTTTGGTGAAAAGTAAACTTCTTGACTTGCTTAGCCTTTCTTCTTCTTGATGCATTCCAAGCTCTTTTTCCACGATTTTGAGTTGATTCCAGCGATCTTCTTGATATTACCTAAACTATCCTACTTCCATTAATCCTTGGAATTGCTCGTCTAAACTCTGGGAAAACCACTTAATCATGAGTAGGTTTTTGAGCAATATGTGAAGTATTTGAAGTATATGGAGCTCTAGGGGGCAAAAAAATAACTCGTCGTCGACCTATATAGCTCGATACTGAGTTGAGCCCTTTTCTCCATGTGCATAGCAACATTTTTAAGCTGCTTCTCTTTCTCTTCTAAGTGTACTTTCAAGTTTTCAAGTCCTTTTTTCTTCATCTTGACGTTTTAACTTTCGTTGACTTCTGCTTGTTTAAAAACCTGGTTAACACTTGTGTAACGACTCAGGATTTGGTCGTTTTAACTAGGCAATTATATATATATATATATATATATATATATATTATTTAGCCAGTAAATGAATTTTTATTAATAAATAAACTCATTTTAATAAATTAATAATGATGGTAAAATTGTTTTCAAATTTTTTTTACCAAAATAAATAGTTCGTAGAAAAACAGAAAATATGATTGAAGAACATTTTCCGAAATTTCGACCTTTCGACACTGGAAAGTTGTCGGGAACGCTGTTCATCTTTGTGCACCATATATACATATATATAGGAGTTAATTAGCTAAATAAAAATACACTTAAGATAATAATATTATAATTAAGTTAATTAACTGATGATGTGACGATTCATGAAATTAAAAACAAGAAACATTTTATATAAACAAATATCTTTATGTGTTGTCACGTCTAAGATTTTCTTTTATAATAAAACATAATTAGCCATCATTACACATACGAAATGACAAGTGCATGTGATATGTGACTAAAGGGAGGAGAAGTGATGTATGAAAGGTTGATGTGATTATACAAAATGATGACATAATTTAAATAATATACGACAAGGGCAAAACGGTAATCTTCTCTCCATTTTCTCTCTATAAATACACCCATACCCCTCTCCATTTCTCACTTTCATTTCCTATCTTCATTTTCTTCTTCTCCTTCTCCTTCAACCTTTCATGTCTTCTCTCCTTATTTAAAAGTTAGAAATTCAAGACTTTTCGCTTTAAATCGCTTTTTCCTTTGCTAAGAACCTTCCCTACCACACTACGCACACTTCTAACTCCAAGCTACCACCCACCTTTCCTATTTCACCACGGGCCGAGCCCCCTACACCCCAGGATGAACCCAAAAAGCACCCGGCTGAACCCACTTGTACCCGAAAACCCAAGATTCCATCACTAGTTCGAAGCTCTGAGAGCCGTTGCAAGTCTAGCCAAGATCCGAGTCGATTTCATGGAGTTTTAAGTGAGTAAACTTGATTATTTTATTTGAAATTTATTAGCTTTAGTATTGCTCATGTTATGATAATATTATAGTATGAAAGTTTGTTAAATATCATTTGATTTGAGGTCGATATGGATTGGCGATTTTGGTTAGGTTTGATTGTATGTTTGGTATGCGAATGCAAAGTTAGTAAAGTATATACATATATACGCATATGTATATATATACATGATTTTTTATGTGAATGTGATGTGTGGTGAAATGGTTGATGATGAATTTAATCATAGTCATGATGAGTTGAAACAAAGATGGAAACTTTATATGTAGTCACGATGGATTTGAGATCGAATTGGAATTATAACTTGTTTTTCAAAGTTTTAAAGTTTGAAATGAGTTTAAAGTTGGATACTAGTTTTAAAGTGGTAATACTTTCAAAATATGTTTTAAAATCATGAAATAACAAGTTAAAGAAGTGGTTTCTAGTAGAAATGTGTTAGAGCAAATTGCACTCATAGCGATGGTCGCTATGGATGCCGTTCGACGGGAAAAAATGGATTTTCATTTCAAAGCGTTTTAAAATTTGAGATTGTTTATAAATGTTTCCAAACTTAATTAGTAACTAAAATTAATTAAGTTTTGTAATTTAATTATTAATTAATTAGTTAGTTAAATAAAAAGGCAATTAGTCTTAATTAGTAATTAAGAAGGTAATTAGTAGTTAATCAACACTTAAGTTAAGTTAATGACTGTTATTTGATTAATTAAGTTTTAATTAGTATTTAACTTGGTTAAGAAGTAATTAATGGTTAATAATTATTTAATTAAATCAAAATTAGTGAATTAATTATTATTTAATTAATTAGGACTTGATTAATAATGATTTGATTTAACCTTAACCAAGATGCATTAGGAAGTTAATTATGGCTTAACGAAGTTCATTAAGTCTGATTAGAGTTTAATTATGATTTAATGTTGATTCAATTTGGATTAATTAAGATTTAATTGGGGTTTAAACTGAATTATTTACTTAATTAAACCTTTTCCAAAGGTAATTTTAAATCAAACTGAATGTGTTTTAAATCAATATTCTTTTCAAGGTGAATTGGTTCCAAATCAAATGATCTCTTGTTTGGACCATTAAGTAGTCGAATGAATTAAAGTAGTGATTGAAAATTTTGACTCGTTTATGGAAAGTAAGTGACTTGTGTTTAGCACGAATGTTGGATATCGGAATTGTGATAAACATAAGGAGGTTAATTTCGGTAAGTGGGTCATGATAATCTAAGTATGGAATATGTTTCCATATGTTAATCTCCCATCAGATAGTGAAGTTGTTCACTATCAATAATTTGACCCTTTGAAATTATCGAATGCTGGTTTGAAGAGACCGGGATCGGATGACAAGTTGTTATCCGAAAACCACTTCAAACCAAGGTAAACGTTCAAATTGGAAGTATTGAAGTCATGATCAAGATTCAAGACTTGAAGTGCAAGGGCTATTTTCTTCTAACCCTTAGGGTGATTCTAAAACGGATGTAGTGGAAATAGTACCATCAGTTCGTTCATCTCCTAAACGACTTGTATGGATGAATGCTAACATTGTGTCAACATTGGAAGGCAATGTTAGCATTCCAAGTGGGAAGTGCTATTCAAAGGTAAATCATGGCCTCAAGCCTCATCAACCGAGAATGACTAAAACAAGGGATATGCAGTAGTGCCATGTGGGTCGCACCTATTAGGGTATTGATTATCCCATCTAGAACGAGTCCCTATTCTCATATTAAGTCCCAGAATGGTTGCTGATCCCAACCAAGGGGGTGATCATATTCGGTACTATCCAGTAAGGGGTAGGCCAGTCCTATGTTAGCAGGGGTCGTTAGGTACGACCTCGGTACATTTTTATAGAAGGTACTATGACGGGCGGTACCCCAGTAGCCCAATCATTAGTTGGAATCCATTCTCCAATACATGCTTTACGGTTTTAGTTGTAAACTTAATATGTTGGAATATGAAATGCAAGCATTTCAGCTATGTTCTCTATTTATTTTTAAACCCCTAGACATTATCATAGTATTACTGGTTTTATATAGAAAGTGTTTTGGTTATCGTAAGGTAAAAACCCGTCCGTGTTTATGTGCGGCGTGGTCTTACGAGATACCCTTGATTTCAAAGAAGTTTTAAAGTAAGAATAAAGTTGTTTGAGTTTACTCACACCAGACCCATGTCTGACCTAGAGTTTATTTTATTTTCCCTAAACTCTTAGGTACTCTAATTTTATCAGTAGTCAAGTGATCCTGGTTTCTCTCAAAAGCATGCTGGAGGAGCTGGAGCAGGTGGCTTCATGGATAGATATTATTATTATTATTATTATTATTATTAAGTATTCCGCTGTGTATGTATGTATGACTTATGTATTTTGTAGACAAGCAGTTGTAATTGTCCTAGTTTGGATCTTATTTCCTTGAACTCTAATGTAATATTTTGGCTTTGACTATGTAACATACTACATTATCTATTATATGTTGTTCCCTGAGTGGTAAGGTTCTATGTTTGTTTAGTCTTTCTCCTATCTTTCTTATTTCTTCAAACCATAATGATTCGTCTTTCGAATGCAAAAAAAGCGGTTCGTTACAACTTGTCCCTTAGAGTATGCTTTTTTTGAAAATAAAACATGCTCAGGATCAGTTAATGTTCTGGAATACTATCTTTCAAATTCTAGTTGATTGTTCGAGTATCATCTCAAAATGTTTCTTTCACTTTGGTAGATTTTCCTTTAACTGTTTGGCTTCGTTATAGTTAGAGTTCCATTCCTCTGCACTAGGGATGCGATCTACACTCCTGAGGCCACTTCATGCTTTGGTTTAGCACAACTTCTAATTGGCGTGCTTTTTGGATTATATGAGGGGAAAAACAACTCAGCATCGAGTTATTTGACCCGATACCGAGTTATATGGGTTTCCCCAAACCTATAAGTTCCATCACTTCGAAATTTTTTAAGTTTCTTTTCACTTTCCTTTGCTTTTCTCCTAAACTTCTTACTACCAAGCCACTTGAACTTGCACAACCTGATCCATTTTGCCTCCCGTGATCGGTTTCTCTCTCATGAGTCTCCTTTGTATGCACCTTGCTATATGAAGCTGCAGCTTCCCCTTGAAGATTCTCGTCGAAACTATGAGTTAGGGCAGAAGAACGAGTATGATCTCTAGAGCCGCTTTAGGCTGGAGATTCAGTGATAACAATCCTATCAAGGCGAAGGAGACTGCACTACCATAGATTTCTCCTTCGCCTATCAGTGATACTAATCATCTAGCAAGGTACTATTTGCCTCCTCCGCCTCTGGCTACACAGAGCTCAAGGGCTGCTGCTAGCTTCACCACATCCACTTCCATCTCTATAGGACTTGCTGCTTCGATCCCGCCTTCCGGTTCTTAGCCTGGTTCTGGAGCTCCGAGCATCGATGCTCTAGAAGGATAAGAGGACATGTCCGCATGCTAGGAAAAAAATTCAAATTATTGGTGCTTCAGACCCTATTAACCCAGTCACCATGGCAGAGAGACTCAAGACTGAAGCTATAAAGCTCATGACAGTGAAGAAGGAGCTTGGAACCAGCAAGCCTACATCTTCAAAATCGACAAGTCCCCAGCAAAAAGTTTCCATGTTGAAAATCCAACCACCTAAAACAAAGCCTATGAGACTTCAACTGGCTAGTCCATGGAGCCACATTCTAGTATTGGCGGGGAATCTACTCACTCAAAATGTGAGACTCCACCTGGCAGGGAAAAGAAAAGGAAAGAGAAGCTCAAGACCCGTCCGGGTAACACATGTAAAGGCAACTGGACTGGCAGGAAAGGGAAGACCTAGTAGTGCATATGCTAGTTGAGCGTTCGGTCTTTATGTGGTTGTGGTAATCGAGTCTGTATTTTGTCTTTTTTGTTCTCAATAGGCCGTGATCGTGTAGGTACGACCCCTTCTGTTTGACTTGTACGTAAAAGATTGCTAGTAATGATAGATTAACTTTTCTTTTGTAATCTCTCTTCTGTGTACTTTTCTGCATTTTATGTATTGTGCCTATTTATGTATGACCACCATTGTATATAATATGATTGCTTGTACTGCTATTTTCTTATATTATATACTTTTGTTTCTATGTGATATGTTTATTTACCGCAACTTTGTGCACGTAAATATTGTTCCTGCAATTTCTTTAGTATATTCTGTTTCTTAGCCTTGTATTTTGACTACCAAAATACTCGATTTGGCACAACAGGACCATGGTTTTAGCCAACTCCATGGCTATTCTTGTTCGGGCTCGGCCGAGTTCTTTTCAACTAAGTGTTGGCATATGTTCCCTTACTCATAGGGCCGAATTTTAGAATTTTGGCATCTATAAGAGATTAGATATCCTCAGCAACTCGTTCGATTGCCCCTAATCTAGCTCGCATTGTAGGTACTTTCTTCGGGAACTAATTACTTTTGTTGCTTGATTCCAAGCACTTCATTTTCAATGCTGCCAATTCCTTTGCTGCAATCGAATTCTTCCAAGTTGACATCATCTGTCAATGTCATTCTGAATATATGTATCGTAAAGATGCGTTGTCGTCATCTTTCATCATAACAAATTCTTCCAAGTTCGATGTTGAGATCTTAGTTGCATACTAGTTTCTATCACCGAAAACTAATACATGAATAGCCCAACTCTATGGATATCTCCTTGTCATTGCCTATCTTCGGGCTTCGGTTTACATTTGCAAGTTAAAGTCGACCAATCCGATCAAATTGAAGTCAATTTCTCCTTTTTGTCGCTACCTATCTCCGGGAAATAGCAGGTTCCTTTTGCTATCACCTATCTCTAGGCGACATCAAGTACTGAGAGATTTGATTCGACCCTCCAGTTGACTCGGTGGTCTTGACCTTCCTGACGTTGCAAGGGCAATGTCGATACTTAGAAGGTTGGGATCAATTTTCCCTGTTAATATGGTGGTTTTGAGCCTTCTCGACATTACCAAAAAAATGATTGTTCTTAGAAGGTCGAGGTCAATTTTCACAGTCGACCCAACGGTTTAGAGCTTTCTGACATTGTCGGATCAACACCGGTTCTTAGAAGTTTGGTGTTGATTTTCATGTTGACTCGATGGTTTAGATCTTCCCGATGTTGTCAGAGCTACGTCGTTTCTCCGAAGGTTGGGGATGATTTTCACCATCGACCCGACAATTTAGACCTTCCCGATGTTGCCCAAGCAACGTCGGTTCTCAGAAGGTTGGGGTCGATTTTCACCATAGACCTGATGGTTTAGACCATCCTGTTGTTGCCGAGCAACGCCGATTCTCAAAAGGTTGTGGTAAATTTTCACTGTCGACCCGGTGGTTTAGACCTTTCCGACATTGCCGGAGAAATGTTGGTTCTTAGAAGGTTATGGTTGATTTTCACCGTCGGCCCAGTGGTTTTTCTTATAATAACACAGTTTCATTAATTCAAGAAGCTAATTTTATTAATAAATAGAGGAAATGGTAAGTCCTGCCTATTTACAGTACCCCCAGTGTCTCTGGATAGCTTATTTGCGAAAATAAGAAATAAAAAGATCAGGTGTAGTAGTGTCATAGTAGGTCGCTATTCCAAGCACATAGAATCGGGATTCGAGGTTGCTAGCTTAAATGTTCCGTCTTCAATCTTCTGATTGATCACATAGGGTCCTTCCCAGTTCGGGCCAAGTGCTCCCGTGCCTAGATAACTTGTTTAGAACGAGGTCTTCTATTTCGAAGGTATGGTTATAGACTTTTACGTTGAAGTGTCGCGCCACTCTCTACTGGTGAGCAGCAACCCTTAGTTTAGCTACTTCCCTCTTCTCATTGATTTGGTTAAGGGTCTTGTAATGACCCAGAATTTTGGTTATTTGAAATTGGAATATTTAATTGATTTTAAATATTTAAAAGTTGATTTTTAACTTGAATTTCAAATATAATGATTTATTTGATAATTTAATAATTGGAATTTACTTAAATAATTGAATTTTGAGTTTTAAGCTTGATAAAAATAGTTTAAAGGCCTATAAAATTTCTATTAATAAGAATGAAGATAATAAGACTTTTTAAAATGAATTTAAAAGTGATTTGTTCGATTTTAAAAATATCTTGTATGAATTAGCACATAAAAATAGCTTTCCGGGGCACAGTCTCGGATTTCGACGAAACTAGCTCCATTAGATCCGTAATAGTGTATTATTGTCGGATTTCAAATTTCGTAGCATTTGGAGTTTCTGTTTGGTCGTACGGGATATAAACAAGTTGAAATTAATATCGAAAATTCAATATAATAATTGGGTTCAAAATGCTATCTTCTCCATACGATCGAATTAGGACTCGAAACCTTTTCCATTGCATTCAGAATAGGGGTATAACATTATGAATGCCTAGCAGCATGCCTCGATAGGGATTCAAGATTTTGAGTTACGTAAATCGAGATATTTTGAAATTCAATTAATATATTGTCTAGACAACCCTTCTTTTCAGCTGCAATTCCATCCTTTCAGTCCACTCTACTGTTCATTAAGCCACCCTAGTCTACCGTCCTTTCTCCTTTTATACGTCTCCTCTATTCTTTTCCAAAACGCAACATACACAGTAAGAGAAAAAAAAGAGACCATCTTTCAAAATTCCAAACGAATCAAGATAAAATCAAAAAAATAAAAAGCTTGTAGCTTTTGATTTGTAGTGCTCTGATCTTGTTACGGTGGGGGTTTTGGAAGTATGTGACTCAGTTTTGGGCAGCCAATTTTTGCAGTGAGGGTGGAAGCAAGTTTAGCAAGTAGGGTTAGAATTCTAGGCCAAGCGAGGAGGATTTGTGCAAAGTGGAGTTGTTATTTGGATTTGTGGTGGAAGAGAGCGGCTATAGGCCGAAAATGGTGGAGTTCGGCCTGGGAATGGGGGTCGCGACCTGCTGTGAAGGGATGGTAGAGGCTGATGATGGGTTTTTCCAAGTGGAGGCGGGGTCGACTGTAATATCCCGGAATTTATGGACAATACCAATTTAATAATCTGTTTAAATAATTAAATTGATTTGATAACATTGGATAATAAAAATTTGAATTGGTTAATAATCTAATTAAATAGATATTTAATTAGTGAAATTTTATCTTTTATAAGTTAATAAAATGATTTCTATCTATAATATATATATGAGTATATATACTGTAAATAGATTGCCTTTGATTTGAAAGTTAATAAATAATGAAATCTTGTTTTAAATTTCTAATATATATATATTGATAATTTTGAGATTATGATTTATTTAATATTTGCTTTTTAAAGCTATTTAAAACAAAATATCTATATGGTTTTAAATAAGATTTATAATAAGGATTATTTTATTTTCTTATTAAATATGATTTAAAAGTGAATATATATATATATATATATATATAAGTTTAAAATACAATTTACATTTGATATGTTAATTCATTTAATAATAGTAGTAATTTATAATCTCTCTTAAATATTATTTTAAATTGACAAATTTGCTATTTTTAAAACAATATAAATAATATATTGTTTTATATATAGATAAATAGACATTAGTAAAATAGGATTGTTATTTCAAATTTAAGGTGTTGTTAAAATTACTTTAAATTAGATTTTCATTTAGAATTCAAGAGGTAATATTTAAATAGTTTTGGATTTCAAAATATATGTTAACTTTTGTTTGTAATAATTAGTTTTGTTTCTTTATAATTAATATATATACATAAGCATTTATAAATAAAGGAAAGGGATTTTATTTACATTTAAAATAAATAGGATTACTTAAATAACATGTGTAAGTCTATAAAGTCACCTAAATAACAAGTGTTAATTAATTAACAAAGGAGAATGACAAATGTCAAGTTTTAAACTTTTGTTTTCTTTTATTTTTGAATAAATCATTTACACTTATAAAACATGTTTTCACCTTCTTCATTCCTTTCTAATCTTCATTTTTCAAAAATCTGAAAATTTGTTTTCCACTTCTAAAAGCAAAACCAGAAAATCAAATTCAACATTCTCAAACAAAATTCCTCTAAACAAAATTTCCAGAAAAACAAATCTGTAATCAAATACTCCTCAAACTATAATCTCAAACCAATAACCTGTAATCTCATTTTCAAAGAGTCAGTTTCAAATTCAAAGCAGAGATCATAAAAACAATTTTCTCTGTTTTGAAAACAAGTCTGTAAACATTTCTTCAACCTGCAATTCTTTTTCAACATCAAAATTGGAGCATGCAAAGCATTTTCAAATTAAAGAAAAAAGACCTATAGCAGGTAATCAAAAGCAAGTCTGGAATCAAGCAGTAATCTCTGCAACAAGCTTTTCAGATCAAAACAATTCAAGTTTTAAATCAAAGGAAATTGCCAGATCAAAATTTGAAGCCCGGAAATTTCTCTGCCTTTTAAAATGGTGAGTAACAATACTTTTAAAAATTTAAGGATAAAATCTGGTTGCATGCTTACCTCTAAAAATAAGTTATCTGTGAATATATTTTTAGGTATATCTCTATGCATGCATGTATATATGTTGATGTGCATATATGTTACCTGTGATAGCTCTGTTCTTCAAATCTTTTTTGAAAATCTGTGAATAACCTCATTTTTGAACTTAAAGTATAAATTAGTTTGAATATTAATGCTGTGATTAATATTGTATTTGTGAAGAATGATTGCATGTTTATAATTGCTGAAGTATGTGGTATGCAGGCATGTGAATATCTATACTCTTCTGTTTACAGTGTTTTGTTCAAGTCTTGATTTAAATTCAAGTTCTTTCATTTAATCTTCGTTTGGACTTAAGACTTAGAAGAACATTGTTTGTTTCATTCCAACCTCTAGTTTAGGATTGACTTAAGTTAAATTGCATTGGTAATGATTCAATAACTCAAGAAAACAGTGCCAACTTGAAATATGACAAAAATTCGAACTTTTAAATTTCTAAATTCAGACATGTAAACTAAATCATTAACTAGAAACTTGATTTTTAAAGGTAAAATCATAATTTTTAACATTGGAATGAAGGAGCAGTTCGAGTGGACTAAGTTTTGAAGTTATAGGCGATTTCTGGTGATCGAGTAGACTAGAACGTTCGGGGTTCACTGTGGTGATGGAATAGTGAACGGAGATGCAGGTAAAAATAAAGGAAGGCGCTGAAGTTCGCCGTGGTGGCAACGGCGATGGAATTCTGTCTGTAAACCTAGTTTTTGCCATATCTACATTTTGGTCTCGTTCGAATGCCACAGGGGATCGAGTTCGACCGGTGTTTGGGGATGAGTAGAGGGGGAGTAGGTGAAGGCATGGCCGGTGGCAGTGATGTTTCTGGTGATCGGAGAATGGAGTTTGATGATGTTCCAGTTTTGGGTTTCCTTCCTGTTCCTGTGACAGGTATCTCGATTTCGACAGAGGGATTTGTTCGAGGTTCAGGGGATCGAGACCGTGAGGGGTGATCGGAGACGATATGTTGGCGTCGGAGTCGATGGTCTGAGGCGAGCATTTCGCCTGTGCATGTGCACATGTACATTTCGTACATCTGGAAGAAGTTGGGTTAGAGGTAGAAGGAGATGAAGTCTCTGTGACTCGAAGTCATGCCGTGATTGTTGGGATCTGGCTCGAGTTGTTTCCAAGGGAAACTCGTATGGGTTGTAACAGTTTTTAGAGATAAAACAGAGGGAAGTCTCGAGTTTTCGTGTGTAAGGCTCGGAGCAATTGGGTTTTGACTCGAAGTTAATTCAGTTTTGTCTCGGGTAGATTTTGTGTTCAGTTTAAAAGGCTGACAGTTTTTTTTTAATTTAAAATGAGTTTTTTTTTTTTACTTTAAAAAGCAGGATTTAAACTATGTTTTAAATCAAGTTAAAAATATGGGTTCAAGTTTATTTTGTATCCCAGATGTGAAATGAATAAGTTTGTATTATAATATTTAAACAAAATTTAAGATGTTTAAAGTAAAATTAAAAAGGTTTGAATTTTAAAGAATGAATTTAAAAATCTTGTAAATTCTTTTATAAATGTTATGTGTTCTTTAACATTTGGTTTTTAAAAGGGAATTGTAAATTTAATTTAAATTTGGTTAAAGTTAAATTTATAATTTATTTTAAATCTTTAATTTGAAATGAAATAAAAGAAAGATTTAAAAGTAAAAGATTCAAAGCTTTTGTAAATGATAATTAAAGTAGTTATAAATAGTTATACTTTAATTTAGAGGTTTAATGATATAGGAATCATTAAATAAATAAAGTAATTAAAGAATTGTTAATATTAATGATAAATCATTAATTAAAGATTATTAAATACTTAGTTAATATGATTAATTTTGATAATCAATTAGATTAAGTAATTAATAATCATCATTTATAAATGGGTTAAGTTTAATTTATTTAATGGAAGTAACTAAAGTAATTAATTACTTAAGGTAACTATCAAATAAATTTGATAGTTTAAATTAATTAATTAAATTAATTTAAGAAAATCACTTGGTGATTTGTTAGGTAATTACTTAAATGTAATTAGTGAAGCATACTTACTTAGGAAAGAGTAATTAAAGGTAATTACTGGATGTAATTAAATGGAGATAATGAAAGAAATTTGAGTTTAATTATTTTGAATAATTAATCAAGGGATTAATTAAAAGATAATTAATTAATGAGTAATTAATTTATGGAAAAGTAATTAAGAGTAGTTAATTACTAAATGAGATTAATCAAAGGTGATTAATAAATGTGATTAATTAATTATTATATGTAATTAATTTAAATAAGATAATTAATTAAGAGTAATTAAGGATCATTAATTAATATAATTAATGATGTAATTAAGGATTGATTAATTAAGATTAATTAATAAATAATAAGTGATTAAGTAATTAATTAATTGTAATTAATTAAGGATTAATGTAATTAAGTACAGTTAATTAATTAATGAAGTAATTAAAGATTAATTACTGAATGGGTTAAGATAATTAATTTGTGAAATTAATTAAGGATAGATTACTTAAAGTAATTAAAGGATTATTAATCAGAAATGATTAATTAAGATGATACTTAAAGTATGATTAATTAATTTGTTTAATTAATAATTAAGTAAGCAGGATTTATAAAAATGAAGTAATTAATTTAATTCACTTTAAATTAATTAGAGATAATATAAATCATTACTTAAGGATGGATGAACGATATTGAATGCTTTGCATTGTTAATATCTCTGATAAGAGATGTGCTGATCTATGATATAGATGTTTGGTTGAATTGAATGATGATATGAATTATCTGTTTGGATGATAATGTAGATTATCTATTGAGTTATCTATCTGTGTGTAGTATAGATAAGAACTGAATTGTTTTAACATTAAAACAACTTGGCCTTAAAAGATACGTTTTGGATTTCGATGAGACCGGGATTGGGTTTCCGTATACCGGAATTCCAGGTCTGGAGACCCGAATACCACATCGATCCAAATTAACGATAGGTCGTGAATCTCAAGTAAAGATGAAGATTCAGAGTGCAAGGGTTATTGTCGTTAACTCTGAGGGTGATTCCAATACGAGTGTAACGAGATAATGCCTTCGGTTTCGTTCGAACCCGGAACGAACTTGTATGGATTGAATGCTTTCAGAACATCGTCAGGAGGACGATGAGCATTCTAAGTGATGTGATCTGATTAAAGGTAATCGTGACCTCAATCCTCATCAACCGGGAATGGCTAAAACAGGGGAGGTGCAGCAAGGCTTCGTGGGTAGCACCCACTGAGAGTAAGGTCATCCCTGTCTAGAGAGTTCCTTCTTTTATTTCGGCTTAGTGGTGCAGTTGGCGACGGCCATCTGTGGGGTGATTTTATTCGGAATTATCCAGTAAGGGATGGTTCCGGCTTTGTGTTGCAGGGGATTGGGAGTGATCCTCGGTACGGTGATCTAGGCCCCGTACTGTGATGAGCGGTACCCCGGTAGCTCTGCCATTGTATGGAAATCCAAATTCCAATAAGTGATAACGGACTTGATTGTATACTTATGTATGCTGGAATTTAATAATGTAACAATTTCGGCTATTTCATATTTATTTGAAAACCTTAGACCCTATCATAATACAATCGAATTTCCTATCAATGTTTTGGTTATCGTAAGGTAAAAACTTACCCATGTTTATTTGTGGGGAGTCTTACGTGATACCTTTTCTTTCAAAAGGTTTTGAAGTTAAACAAGTTTAACCTGTTACTCACACCAGACCCATGTCTGACCCAAGTTGTTTATTTCTGTTTTATAAACTCTTGGGTACTCAAATTTTTACGAGTAGCCAAGGGATTCAGGTTTAGCTTTGACGAATTGTGGAGGAGCAATGGAGCAGGAGGCTTCGGCGTTTGTAGATATAGTATTCCGCTGTGTTGATATCTGTGTTAGAGTCTTGTATTGTTTTTGAGTTGTAATATCTAGACAGATGTTTATAACTGTCTAGTATGTGTTGTATAGTTGTGTAAACTCTGATAAGTGTTGTATACTTTGTAACAGTTTATGTTATTAATATAATTTATTCGTTCCGCTGTGAGATCGTTGTTATTGTTTCTTTCTTTCTTCTCTTCTTTTCTATTTTCTACCCCTTTCTTTCTTATTAATGAGGCCTCATTCTGTGGAATGAGTGGCGGGTCGTTACAGTTGGTATTGGAGCATAGGTTGAGCGAATGCCTAAGCTTTTGGTTAAGTAAATATCAGAACACTAGGTTGAGTGAATACCTAGGTTCGGAAGGATTGTTCATTAGAGATAGGATCTGTGGCAACCTGTTTGAGTCCGAGTGTAAATATATATACGAGAGTGCGTATTTGTTAGTTATATAAAATGGCTTTATATTGTGTTAATTGATCGGTTGGGTGGTATATAGATTCTGGTCAATACGAGTAGCTACCGTTATTGATAGGGATCTCTAAACACTTGGACCAGGCCAACGGACACAATATTGTTTTAAAAGGGAAGGTGAAATAATTTTTACCCAGATATATTTTCTATATATAAAAAGTATCATTTTAAGAGTACATGGTATTTGTGATGATTGGTTGAGATGATAATAATTTATCATCTAGGATTTAGTGTTCTTAGTTGTCAACCTTGTGTATTTTACTGGTTGCCTTTTTACTTAAGTATACCCTAAATTCCTTAGAAAGCTGAACCCTTTAGGATTCGAATCTTGGAAAGTAAATTTTACTGAGTTTATTTACTAGAGAAATTTGGAAACTTTTTGACTAATAAATTTTTAAGAAATTTTCCATCCTTTAAAAGATAATTTTAGAATAATGGGTTTCTAAAAAGAGATGTTTAAAAAAAAAAAAAAACCTTATAACAATTTATTTATAATCTATATATACATATATAAATATGAATTTATGAATTAAAGGAATAATGAGTTTATAAACTTACTATATATGTGTGTATTTTCTCTACCTATAATCACTTTTCAAAAATATCTTAAATTATTTTGAAATAATGATTTTATGAAAATCTTAGGTAATAAGAATCTAAAAGGGAATAAATTTTGAAGTATTGATCTTGATATACTCTTAGTCTATATAAGTCTAAACCTTAGATCTCACCTTTGGATTTTGGTATTAATTTTAGAGAACCCGTAGCGTTTGCCGTGGAGTCTTGGCTAAGGCAAGAAGAGATGGTGATGTTGAAAAGGTTAGAAGAATTTTATCAGAACTTAGACAACCGTCCGTATATGAAGAAGAGCCTAATAAGCAGCCTCAGCCTCCAGAAGAAGAATTTGAGGAAGAAGAAGAATTTGAGGAAGAAGAAGAATTTGAGGAAGAAGAAAAATTTGAGGAAGAAGAAGAATTTGAGGAAGAAGAAGAAATTGAGGACGAAGAAGAATTCGAAGAAGAGAAAGACTCCGAATCAGAAAATGATGATGCCATTATTTGGAATTTAGATAATGGATTAGAAAGGCCGGCTAATGGTGTGAGTTTCATTCCTTGGGTAGGTGATCCAGAGGATGTTTCAGAACCAGATAGTGATTGGGAGGACAGGGTGTTGTCAGGACCTGAGGGGGAGGACTCCAGTAGCAAGAGTCCATAGTTGATTAGGGTGTTTTCTTTTTAGTATGTGTCTTTTTGTATGTGTCTATGACCCTTGGACGTCATGGATGTTAGGTGTTAAATGTTAGTAAGGTGATATATGTATCTGTATATATAGGCATGCTTGTATGGGAATGATAGCACCTGTAAAAATATTTTTACTGGTACTAAATATAATATATTTTGATATACATTATGAATCTATGTATTGATGTAGTTTAGATTGTTTGTAGAGCGAGTATCCCGGTATATATATACTTGGGGAAACTCGAGGAAATTGGATTCAGCATTTTGTCTGGATAATTAGAATTGTTTGATTGGATAAATTGGTCGCTATGGTTGTTAGCATATGCATGATAATATTTGATTGTGATTTAAAAAGATTATTAAAATACCTTTGTTTTAAATTTCGGGGACGAAATTATTTTAAGGGGGAAGGAATGTAATATCCCGGAATTTATGGACAATACCAATTTAATAATCTGTTTAAATAATTAAATTGATTTGATAACATTGGATAATAAAAATTTGAATTGGTTAATAATCTAATTAAATAGATATTTAATTAGTGAAATTTTATCTTTTATAAGTTAATAAAATGATTTCTATCTATAATATATATATGAGTATATATACTGTAAATAGATTGCCTTTGATTTGAAAGTTAATAAATAATGAAATCTTGTTTTAAATTTCTAATATATATATATTGATAATTTTGAGATTATGATTTATTTAATATTTGCTTTTTAAAGCTATTTAAAACAAAATATCTATATGGTTTTAAATAAGATTTATAATAAGGATTATTTTATTTTCTTATTAAATATGATTTAAAAGTGAATATATATATATATATATATATAAGTTTAAAATACAATTTACATTTGATATGTTAATTCATTTAATAATAGTAGTAATTTATAATCTCTCTTAAATATTATTTTAAATTGACAAATTTGCTATTTTTAAAACAATATAAATAATATATTGTTTTATATATAGATAAATAGACATTAGTAAAATAGGATTGTTATTTCAAATTTAAGGTGTTGTTAAAATTACTTTAAATTAGATTTTCATTTAGAATTCAAGAGGTAATATTTAAATAGTTTTGGATTTCAAAATATATGTTAACTTTTGTTTGTAATAATTAGTTTTGTTTCTTTATAATTAATATATATACATAAGCATTTATAAATAAAGGAAAGGGATTTTATTTACATTTAAAATAAATAGGATTACTTAAATAACATGTGTAAGTCTATAAAGTCACCTAAATAACAAGTGTTAATTAATTAACAAAGGAGAATGACAAATGTCAAGTTTTAAACTTTTGTTTTCTTTTATTTTTGAATAAATCATTTACACTTATAAAACATGTTTTCACCTTCTTCATTCCTTTCTAATCTTCATTTTTCAAAAATCTGAAAATTTGTTTTCCACTTCTAAAAGCAAAACCAGAAAATCAAATTCAACATTCTCAAACAAAATTCCTCTAAACAAAATTTCCAGAAAAACAAATCTGTAATCAAATACTCCTCAAACTATAATCTCAAACCAATAACCTGTAATCTCATTTTCAAAGAGTCAGTTTCAAATTCAAAGCAGAGATCATAAAAACAATTTTCTCTGTTTTGAAAACAAGTCTGTAAACATTTCTTCAACCTGCAATTCTTTTTCAACATCAAAATTGGAGCATGCAAAGCATTTTCAAATTAAAGAAAAAAGACCTATAGCAGATAATCAAAAGCAAGTCTGGAATCAAGCAGTAATCTCTGCAACAAGCTTTTCAGATCAAAACAATTCAAGTTTTAAATCAAAGGAAATTGCCAGATCAAAATTTGAAGCCCGGAAATTTCTCTGCCTTTTAAAATGGTGAGTAACAATACTTTTAAAAATTTAAGGATAAAATCTGGTTGCATGCTTACCTCTAAAAATAAGTTATCTGTGAATATATTTTTAGGTATATCTCTATGCATGCATGTATATATGTTGATGTGCATATATGTTACCTGTGATAGCTCTGTTCTTCAAATCTTTTTTGAAAATCTGTGAATAACCTCATTTTTGAACTTAAAGTATAAATTAGTTTGAATATTAATGCTGTGATTAATATTGTATTTGTGAAGAATGATTGCATGTTTATAATTGCTGAAGTATGTGGTATGCAGGCATGTGAATATCTATACTCTTCTGTTTACAGTGTTTTGTTCAAGTCTTGATTTAAATTCAAGTTCTTTCATTTAATCTTCGTTTGGACTTAAGACTTAGAAGAACATTGTTTGTTTCATTCCAACCTCTAGTTTAGGATTGACTTAAGTTAAATTGCATTGGTAATGATTCAATAACTCAAGAAAACAGTGCCAACTTGAAATATGACAAAAATTCGAACTTTTAAATTTCTAAATTCAGACATGTAAACTAAATCATTAACTAGAAACTTGATTTTTAAAGGTAAAATCATAATTTTTAACATTGGAATGAAGGAGCAGTTCGAGTGGACTAAGTTTTGAAGTTATAGGCGATTTCTGGTGATCGAGTAGACTAGAACGTTCGGGGTTCACTGTGGTGATGGAATAGTGAACGGAGATGCAGGTAAAAATAAAGGAAGGCGCTGAAGTTCGCCGTGGTGGCAACGGCGATGGAATTCTGTCTGTAAACCTAGTTTTTGCCATATCTACATTTTGGTCTCGTTCGAATGCCACAGGGGATCGAGTTCGACCGGTGTTTGGGGATGAGTAGAGGGGGAGTAGGTGAAGGCATGGCCGGTGGCAGTGATGTTTCTGGTAATCGGAGAATGGAGTTTGATGATGTTCCAGTTTTGGGTTTCCTTCCTGTTCCTGTGACAGGTATCTCGATTTCGACAGAGGGATTTGTTCGAGGTTCAGGGGATCGAGACCGTGAGGGGTGATCGGAGACGATATGTTGGCGTCGGAGTCGATGGTCTGAGGCGAGCATTTCGCCTGTGCATGTGCACATGTACATTTCGTACATCTGGAAGAAGTTGGGTTAGAGGTAGAAGGAGATGAAGTCTCTGTGACTCGAAGTCATGCCGTGATTGTTGGGATCTGGCTCGAGTTGTTTCCAAGGGAAACTCGTATGGGTTGTAACAGTTTTTAGAGATAAAACAGAGGGAAGTCTCGAGTTTTCGCGTGTAAGGCTCGGAGCAATTGGGTTTTGACTCGAAGTTAATTCAGTTTTGTCTCGGGTAGATTTTGTGTTCAGTTTAAAAGGCTGACAGTTTTTTTTTAATTTAAAATGAGTTTTTTTTTTTACTTTAAAAAGCAGGATTTAAACTATGTTTTAAATCAAGTTAAAAATATGGGTTCAAGTTTATTTTGTATCCCAGATGTGAAATGAATAAGTTTGTATTATAATATTTAAACAAAATTTAAGATGTTTAAAGTAAAATTAAAAAGGTTTGAATTTTAAAGAATGAATTTAAAAATCTTGTAAATTCTTTTATAAATGTTAAGTGTTCTTTAACATTTGGTTTTTAAAAGGGAATTGTAAATTTAATTTAAATTTGGTTAAAGTTAAATTTATAATTTATTTTAAATCTTTAATTTGAAATGAAATAAAAGAAAGATTTAAAAGTAAAAGATTCAAAGCTTTTGTAAATGATAATTAAAGTAGTTATAAATAGTTATACTTTAATTTAGAGGTTTAATGATATAGGAATCATTAAATAAATAAAGTAATTAAAGAATTGTTAATATTAATGATAAATCATTAATTAAAGATTATTAAATACTTAGTTAATATGATTAATTTTGATAATCAATTAGATTAAGTAATTAATAATCATCATTTATAAATGGGTTAAGTTTAATTTATTTAATGGAAGTAACTAAAGTAATTAATTACTTAAGGTAACTATCAAATAAATTTGATAGTTTAAATTAATTAATTAAATTAATTTAAGAAAATCACTTGGTGATTTGTTAGGTAATTACTTAAATGTAATTAGTGAAGCATACTTACTTAGGAAAGAGTAATTAAAGGTAATTACTGGATGTAATTAAATGGAGATAATGAAAGAAATTTGAGTTTAATTATTTTGAATAATTAATCAAGGGATTAATTAAAAGATAATTAATTAATGAGTAATTAATTTATGGAAAAGTAATTAAGAGTAGTTAATTACTAAATGAGATTAATCAAAGGTGATTAATAAATGTGATTAATTAATTATTATATGTAATTAATTTAAATAAGATAATTAATTAAGAGTAATTAAGGATCATTAATTAATATAATTAATGATGTAATTAAGGATTGATTAATTAAGATTAATTAATAAATAATAAGTGATTAAGTAATTAATTAATTGTAATTAATTAAGGATTAATGTAATTAAGTACAGTTAATTAATTAATGAAGTAATTAAAGATTAATTACTGAATGGGTTAAGATAATTAATTTGTGAAATTAATTAAGGATAGATTACTTAAAGTAATTAAAGGATTATTAATCAGAAATGATTAATTAAGATGATACTTAAAGTATGATTAATTAATTTGTTTAATTAATAATTAAGTAAGCAGGATTTATAAAAATGAAGTAATTAATTTAATTCACTTTAAATTAATTAGAGATAATATAAATCATTACTTAAGGATGGATGAACGATATTGAATGCTTTGCATTGTTAATATCTCTGATAAGAGATGTGCTGATCTATGATATAGATGTTTGGTTGAATTGAATGATGATATGAATTATCTGTTTGGATGATAATGTAGATTATCTATTGAGTTATCTATCTGTGTGTAGTATAGATAAGAACTGAATTGTTTTAACATTAAAACAACTTGGCCTTAAAAGATACGTTTTGGATTTCGATGAGACCGGGATTGGGTTTCCGTATACCGGAATTCCAGGTCTGGAGACCCGAATACCACATCGATCCAAATTAACGATAGGTCGTGAATCTCAAGTAAAGATGAAGATTCAGAGTGCAAGGGTTATTGTCGTTAACTCTGAGGGTGATTCCAATACGAGTGTAACGAGATAATGCCTTCGGTTTCGTTCGAACCCGGAACGAACTTGTATGGATTGAATGCTTTCAGAACATCGTCAGGAGGACGATGAGCATTCTAAGTGATGTGATCTGATTAAAGGTAATCGTGACCTCAAGCCTCATCAACCGGGAATGGCTAAAACAGGGGAGGTGCAGCAAGGCTTCGTGGGTAGCACCCACTGAGAGTAAGGTCATCCCTGTCTAGAGAGTTCCTTCTTTTATTTCGGCTTAGTGGTGCAGTTGGCGACGGCCATCTGTGGGGTGATTTTATTCGGGATTATCCAGTAAGGGATGGTTCCGGCTTTGTGTTGCAGGGGATTGGGAGTGATCCTCGGTACGGTGATCTAGGCCCCGTACTGTGATGAGCGGTACCCCGGTAGCTCTGCCATTGTATGGAAATCCAAATTCCAATAAGTGATAACGGACTTGATTGTATACTTATGTATGCTGGAATTTAATAATGTAACAATTTCGGCTATTTCATATTTATTTGAAAACCTTAGACCCTATCATAATACAATCGAATTTCCTATCAATGTTTTGGTTAGCGTAAGGTAAAAACTTACCCATGTTTATTTGTGGGGAGTCTTACGTGATACCTTTTCTTTCAAAAGGTTTTGAAGTTAAACAAGTTTAACCTGTTACTCACACCAGACCCATGTCTGACCCAAGTTGTTTATTTCTGTTTTATAAACTCTTGGGTACTCAAATTTTTACGAGTAGCCAAGGGATTCAGGTTTAGCTTTGACGAATTGTGGAGGAGCAATGGAGCAGGAGGCTTCGGCGTTTGTAGATATAGTATTCCGCTGTGTTGATATCTGTGTTAGAGTCTTGTATTGTTTTTGAGTTGTAATATCTAGACAGATGTTTATAACTGTCTAGTATGTGTTGTATAGTTGTGTAAACTCTGATAAGTGTTGTATACTTTGTAACAGTTTATGTTATTAATATAATTTATTCGTTCCGCTGTGAGATCGTTGTTATTGTTTCTTTCTTTCTTCTCTTCTTTTCTATTTTCTACCCCTTTCTTTCTTATTAATGAGGCGTCATTCTGTGGAATGAGTGGCGGGTCGTTACATCGACTTCGATGGGTGGAGATGGAAGCTCATTCGAAGAGAGGAAGAATGGCGGTGGTTTCGGGTGATTCGGTGGAGAGACGAGGAGTGAGGGGTGGATGGAAAGTTCGGCCATGGGTTTCACGTACAGGAATAAGCGGGAACGTGAATTTTGGTTTGGGGAAGAAAGCTTTATATTGGGCCGGGTCTTGTAACAGTGGGTATGGGTTTTATTTTAAAAATAATAATAAATATTAGTGTTAATTTAAATTAAATTATCGTTAACTTATAAAATGTATACCTCTCTCATACGAGGTCGGATTGGGTTGAGACTTTTTGCGTTGCAATCATGACGACGAGAGCTTCGCAATGAAACTAGTTTGGACGGATTTGGAGATAGTCAAAATTTGGGCTAAAATCGGGCGTCGTCCGGTTTTAGTTCCAAACCGGAACGTCTCGGCGACAACAGAAAGTAAATGTAAGTAAATATCACTCATTTGGATGATTGGCATTAATTTTAAATAGTTAAAATTATTTATGGATTGATTAGATGATTATTTTATCAGTTGGATGTTATAATATGTATAGTAGTATATATTAGTAGTTGGATTGATTTTTCCCGCCTATTGGAGCGGATGAGATCCTATGCACCTAGCATAATAGCGGATGACCCTATATTACTGCGATATCCCACTTCGAAGCGGGATTGGTATTTTTATGTTGTATTAACATCTATGGATGCAGGAAAACAAGTTGGAGGGATCCAACTGGATTACTCAAAAACGTTGAATTTAATTTCATATATAATGATATATGATATGTTTGAATAATCTATGGTAGATTATAGTATGATTTGAATTTATTTGATGCTATGGTAGCACATGCCTAGATTTTGGTATTTTAAAATACCATGAATATATGTTTTGAATTTAAAAAGAAATAAAAAGGGGATTTTGGGAGTGAAGTATTTATATAGAATTTTTGATTAGTTAAAAGAAATTGATTTGGA
Source organism: Allium fistulosum (assembly GCA_030737815.1). Classification (NCBI taxonomy): domain Eukaryota; kingdom Viridiplantae; phylum Streptophyta; class Magnoliopsida; order Asparagales; family Amaryllidaceae; genus Allium; species Allium fistulosum. Next base: position 367,917,424 of record CM060907.1, read on the forward strand.
AATAATAAATGGTTTGACTTTGTAGTTGACTGTTCCGTGATATTTTAAATGGAGATTTTGGAATAATGTATATAAAGGATTTGAAACGATAAATCTTAAGTGATACTTGTTTAAATATAAAAGGTTTTAAAAATTGAGATTTTAAATAGATTGGGAGAATAGAAGGGAATTTGGAAGTAAATATAAAATTTATTATACCAGATCTTAAATAAGATTTCTAAATTACGAAATGGAAGTATAATCGAGATTTGGTTGGTTTTTGGAATATAGTTTGGGTTATTTAAGAAATTGATTTTTTTATAAATGGAATTTAAATTAGAAATCGATTTATAATGGATTTAGGTGATGTGAAACCGTTGTAAAACTGGAAATGAGACTATGGGATTTATAAACAATGTTTATAAATAAAGCGGAAATGATTATCATTTGATAAATTGAAGATATATATTCACGGTAAGAATTTATACTAAGATGGGTAAATCGGTTTATAAAGAAAGGATAGGTTTTTCTTTTGGAAATGTGAAAAGGGGATTTATGAAATTAGGGACGAAAATCGATTGGTGATGAATCGAGAGATTTATAAATATTAGACTGGCTATATTGGAATTGAAAAATATATTTGTATTAAGAAGTCGAGTTTGTTTTAAAAAGAGGATTTCTAAATTACTAAACTAGGTAATTTAAAAATGTTCATAAAATTATTCAGAAAATTAGTTATTTAAATATTTTTAAATTGTTAAAATGAATTCTAAGTTTTGTAAACAAGTCTTGTGAATCGATTAGAATTTTATTAATAAATTAGAATTAATTATTGTTTCAAAAGTGATGTAATTATTTTAATTGTTTTAAAAGTATATTTAATTATTAAATAAAGTTTTCGGAAAGTAATGGTATACTTTCATGGAGAAATCAGGAGGCAGAGATTGGCTATAGTTAAGTTTGGATTTCTCTAGGATAGAGACGTAATCATTGAGCTGCGAATCCATGGTTGATACCGCATGGTGCTTTCCATATTTACTTTAAAAAGTTTTAAAGGGAATGGTTTGTGAATATACTCATTTTGGTGAGATAAGTATATACTTTTGAATAAAGAGATTTAATTAAGGAACCCGGAACTTATAGAATTCGTTATAAATGAGTTAAGGAATTTACAATATAAATTGTGAAGGGTTTTGAGAAAAGAGAAATAAATGGAACTTTCCTAAGTATTGGGAAGTAAGGGGTTTAGAAAAATATATTTTTAAATATTTTTCTAAGTGTTGAAATAAGAGATGGTTTGATATATCCTGATATGGATATAAGTATTTGAGTTGTCTCAAATATTGAAAATTTGGAAGGGATTTGAATATATATCTTATAAAGATATTTTGAAAATAAAATTTGGCAAATTATAATATGGGCCCAGTGACTGCTTATGGATGTTATATTGATAGTTAAATAACCAACTATCAAGTATTGACCAATTTCGTTGATCGTTTCTAAGAGACCGGGATCAGATTTAATTATCCGAAAACCACTTTTATCCGATTTAAGCATTATGAATGGATATCATGAAGATGGTGAAGATGGTGATTCGGTTTATCCAGACCCAGGACAACTTGTATGGACGAATGCTATCAGAACATCGTCATTGGAGGACGATGAGTATTCTAAGTGAAAATTTCTTAAAAAGGCAATCATAGCCTCAAGCCTCATCAGTCGGAATGACTGAAAATCAAGGGAGATGCAGCAAGGCTAAGTGGGTCATACCCAATTAGGGTATGTTATCATCTTTCTAGATACCCTCGGATATATTATCAATTATGGATATGGGGGTGCATGGAAAAGAGCTCTTGATAAGGGTGGGAACACCCGGGGTGATAACATACTCGGTTCTATCCAGGTTAAGGGTAGGGCCGGTCTTGTGTTGTAGGGGATCCTGACGAGGTCCTCAATTCATTTTTCTAGAAGTGTACTGTGATAGGTGGTATCGCAGTGCCTAGTCATTATATGGAATCCATTCTCCAATAAGCTCCGTACGGTTTTGATTGTGCCCAACTATGATGAAACGTGAGATGCAAGCATTTCAGCTATTTTCTATTTACTTTGTTTAGACTCTATTATAATATTAGACGATTTTGATATAAAGTGTTTTGGTTATCGTAAGGTAAAAACCCATCATGTTTATGTATGGCGTGGTCTTACGAGATACTTTGTTTTTCAAAGGATTTTGATACCTTTAATAATTCAAATTGAGTGTGGTTTTCTCATGCTGGTTTTCCAGACTGACTCGGGTGTTATTTTATTATAATGCTCGTGTCAGACCGAGTATTACAGATTTACATTAGGATGCGATGGAGCTCAGGAGACGAGCTGGATGATAGAGACGTATTCCATGTACTTGATTATATTTTTCTGTGTATTGTAGGCTGTATATTCAGCACCAGTGAGGACAAGTTATTATAACTGTCCAGTATTCATTTGTTGATTTGTTGTACGCTGATGATGTTATGTGTAAATAACAGTTATAGTTCTTTTTGTATAAAGACATGTTATTATCTATTGTATATTGTTCCGCTGCGATTGTGAGATTCTGTTGTTATTGTTTTTCTCTTTTCTTCTACCTCTTCTTTTCTTTTTCCCCTAACTATCGGGTTTTCTGGCATTCGATTGCTCGGCATGTAATATAGTGGACGTATTGATGTTGATTTTCGAGGGTCGAAAATCTGGTTTGTTAGAGGTCTCAAGTAGTAGCTGCTCATTTTCTCTCTGATTAAAGTGTATTCTGCGATGAGTGGGAACTTCCATTTCTACTAGGATCATAGCTTCTGAACCATATGTCAAGGTGAACGATGAGTGCTTGGGCGCACATTTGTACTTTGTCCTATAAGTCCATAGTGTGAGTGGAAGCTCATCAACCCAATTGCCTTTAGCTATAGTCAGCTGCTTCTTTATGATGATCTAATGATTTTGTTTACCGCTTCCACTTTCCCATTTGCCTGTGGATGTGCTACCATAGAGAAGCTCTTCTCGATTCGGTACTGCCTATAGAAATCTTTGAACTCAGCACCCAAGAACTGAGTCCCATTGTCCGTGATAATCTTCCGAGGCATTCCAGACCTGCAAATTATACTTTTCGCAACAAAATTAATTACTTTTTTAGTACCGATCACGACAAGTGGTTCCGCTTTGGCCTATTTTGTAATCAACTGCAATGATAACATATTTGGCTCCTCCTTTCGCCATTGGCAGCACGCCAATAATGTCGATTCCCCATATTGCGAATGGACATGGATTGACCATCTGCGTAAGTTCTATCGATGGGGCTATCGGAATCTTTTCGAAGCTCTAGCATGATTCACATCACTTCGTATAATCAGTTGCATCCTTACTCAAGATCAGCCAGAAGTATCCATAACGTAGCACTTTCTTTGCTAATGTCTACCCCCGGTGTGATCCCCGCATCAGCCTTCATAAATTTTCATGAGAATCTTCCTGGCTTCATCTTTGTTTACACACCTAAGCAAGGGGAAAGAGAACTCTTTCTTGTATAACACTCCGCCATGTATTATGAATCGTGGTGCCTTTCGAAGGAGCTTCTATCACCTATTCCTGTCTTTAAGGAGTATTCCCCTGAGTAAGTAGTCCTTGATTGGTGTCATTCTCGACACTGCCTCTTTTGAAGTCTCCAGAACCAAATCAACATCCATTTGAACTATGCTAGGAGCAATTAGCCTTCTACTGGAACCAATCCCATCAGTTGTGCTTCTATGGAACTGGCTGGCTTAGCTAAGGGATCGGCCTTCATTTCTCCTCCTCGATGATGTGGGATATTGTGTAGTGTTCAATTTAATTGAGCAAATCCCAAGCTTTCGACAAGTAAGTAGCAAGTTTGTCGCCCTTAGCTTGATATTCCATTCTAACCTGGCAAACGACTAGTTGGGAGTCACTGTAGATCTGTAGAGTTTTTATTCCCAATTCCTTTGCAATCTTCAATCCTACTATCAATGCCTCGTATTCCGTCTCATTATTAGTGGTTGGAAATTCCAACTTGAGCATAGCAAATTGACCATCCTGTGGGAATTTCAAGCACAACTCCCGCTCCTAAGCAAAATTCGTTTGATGCACCATCAACGAACAATTTCCATTGGGATATATGATAGTTGTGTCCTCCTCCTCATCATTCTGAATAGTGAACTCATCGATGAAGTCAGCTAGCGCATGTCCGTTAATTGCTCTTCGGTGATGGTAGGTCACATCGTACTAGCTTAACTCGACGTTCAACTTTAGAAGTCATCCTGAAGTCTCGGGTCGATATAGTACCTGTTTTAAGAGTCAATCTATCAGCATCTTGATCTGGTAAGTTTGAAAATACGATCACAACTTCCTGTATGCTATTAGCAAGCAGCATGCTAGATTTTGCAACTTTAGGTAATTTTGTTTAGCTCCAATTAATTTTTTGCTGATGTAGTAGATGGGCTGTTGAACCCTAGTTTCCTCATGCACAAGCGCTGCGCTTAATGCATGGGCAGACATCACTAGGTAAATGAATAAGTCCTCCTCATCCACCAGTTTAGATAGAACTGATGGTATCTCCATATATCACAATAATTTTTTAAAAGCTTTTCTGGCAGTACTGATTGCAATCAAAATTCTTCTTACCCTTCTTTAATGCATCAAAGAACGATATGCACTTTTCTATCGCTCTAGAGACAAACCAGCTCAATGTTATGATCTTTCCATTTAAGCTTTGTAACTCTTTCTTCTTTGTTAGGGCTCTAACATTCTATAAGGCATCAATCCGCTCCGAATTGGCTTAATGCCCCATGAGTTCATAGTAAAACCAAGAAATTTCCCAAAAGCAACTCCAAGCGGGTTTAATTTTCGTTTTTCCAAAGGATCTCAAACATCTTTGAGAGGTCATTTAGATGGTTTCTAGACTCTCGTGACTTTACTAGAATGTCATCCACGTACACTTCCATCATTCATTTGATCTGGTTCTTGAATATTGTATATACCAGTCTTTGGTTGGTTGATTTGGCATTCTTCAGACCGAATGGCATTATGCAAAAGAAATACAGTTTAAAGTATGTGATGAACCTAGTTTTCTCCTGATCTGATTCACATATCATAATCTGATTGTACCCCAAGTAGGCATCCATAAATGAGAGCAATTAATTATGCTCCGCGGTTCCATCAACAAGCTGGTTGATCCTGGACCGTGGAAAGCTATCCTTCGAGCATGCTTTGTTCAAATCGAGTAGTCAATGCAAGTTTGTCACTTCCTATTTGATTTTCGACCAACACTAGATTTGACACCCACTCAGGATATGTAGTGTCATAGATAAAGCCATTGGCCAACATCTTATCCATTTCTTCATTCAATGTAGCAGATCACACTAAACCCAAGACACGTCTCTTCTATCCCATTGGCATGAACTTAGGATCGATATGAAGTGCATGACACACTATCTCTGGTGATATCCTGCACATACCAGAATGCGTCCAAGCGAACATGTCCAGATTTTTTCGAAGAAAGTTAATTAATTCATTTTGCAATTTGATTCCTAGTTGAGAACCAATCATCAAGACCTAAGTTGGGTTGTCTATCTCAGTAGGGATAGCCACCGTAATCTTCTTCACCGATGCTGCCCGTATCTTCCCTGACTTCTTCTTGGCGTCCATAGCCTTGTCGAAGCGATTATGGTCCCCAAACTAGGGGCTGTTTTGTAATTGCTATGGTTGCAGTTCCTAAATACGGAGAATCTTCCCCACGTTCTTCCATTTTCAAAGTTTACAAATACACTTTACATAAATAGAAATTTCAACTACATTGACCTAAAGCATTAAGTAATACTTTGCATTCATATCAAATATATCTATATATTTACCCATCTACAATTTCCTAACCCATCAAAGTTTTTCCATGGCTCTCATTTCATTTTTCACTATTGTTATATTAACCTTCATTCTGATAATTTCACCATATGAAAACTGTCAAACTACATGCAAAAAAGTTTGGAAATTCATAGCGAACTGCATAAAATATGCATGAGGTATTGAATCATGTCTACCAAAATCTTGCTATGGCGATCTAAGAGAATATACTATAGTTTTAGTAACAAAATAAGATTATAGATAGTCTTGCAATTGTCAGAAAGAAGTAGGAAGAACAACTATTGGTCTCAATTATTTTCTTGTTGCTCAAATATTACTTATATGTGCATTCCTAACAGAAGGCCTCTTAAGCCTAATACCAATTGTTTGGAAGTAAAAGTATACATGATGTTATTTGTATTTCATCAATTGCGGACATGCTAATAGCAGCTGAATGCTTATCAACTTTAAAAATCATTTTTAACTTAGTTGTAACAAAAATTAGATTTTTTGTTAAATGATAAATTACTGATCATCTAGATTCATTTAAAAATCATATCAGTGAGATTATATACTAAACTTCTAGCAACCAAAAGAACAACAAATTCAAATCAACACTCAACCCTAGACAATATAAAACATACCCCTTGTTGTGAAGTAAGACAACCGAATGATATCAACAAAGGTAGCTCTCACCGACCACCTCTATATGTGCGGTAGCCCATCTAACTAATGCTTGAGCCCCTTGATTAGCCATAGCAATAGCTAGCATACATCGGTAAAGAATCTCCTTCAGGATTGTTGGAGGAAACTTCAGTTGTGTGTATTTCTTTATTATGTTTCTTACCGAGTTGCTCGCTGGAAAAAAGTGCACGGCTCTTTCAAATTGAGAGCATTACAATAGCTGTTATCATGGTAATCAAATTATAACACAATGCTAAACATACCTTAATAATCGTAAACAAATATTCCTAATACTAAACAGCTATGTCTCCATCTGAAGGAATAACCTCAAATAAAAAAAATCCCTTATTGTCGTTCTTTAGACGAGCACGAAATTGCAAAATCTAAGGTCACAATTATGTATCTTACGCCTTATGGTGAAGTAAAAAAAGATTGTTAAAGCTCACAATAATGAAAATGGCACCAAACTTGATTCATTTGCCTCAATTGTCATTCGAACAAACCCTTATCTATGTTTCTTCATATAAATTTGGATTTTTAGTTTTACTATAACTGTAGAATTTAGATATAACTTTACTAATATAGTTATAGATATAAGGTTCTGATATAACCTATCCTTATTACTAATTATAGTAATACCATTTAGGTATAACCATAAAAACATTTAATGTAACGACCCCGGATTTTATATAAATTTAAATTGATAATTAATTTAATTTTTGAATTAAAATTGTGAAATTAATCAATAAAGTGATGCGAGTTTCCCCGAATTAAAATAAATTTTGTATAAATCATTAAAAATTAAAATATTGTATATATATGTATATATATGTATTTGAGCATATATGAGTAAATTTGAAATTATATATATATACATTTGATTTGAATTTAAAGTTTAAGTAAATGGTTTTAAAAAATGAATATAAATATAGATATTTGACACAAATATAACAATAAATAAATTTAAAAATTTAGAATTGATGGTTAATAATAATTTGGATTTATTAATTAAATACAAGATAATAAATATTAAAGTAAAATAATCATAATAATAATATCTGAGTTAGAAATCGAAATGAATAAAAGATAAATTATAAAAACAAATAGATAAAAATAGAAATACACACATATAAGATAAATTAACACTTAACTAAAATTAAACAACAAATTTAAAATAGAAATTTATTTATACTATCAAGTAATATTACAAAGTATAATTCAAGAAAGTAAACAAATTAGCTATATTATAACGTAATAAAAATAGAACTTTATTTATATTGTAAAGCAACAAAAAAAATAAAATAAAAATAAATATACACTCAAGTATAAACAATAACCATAACAACTTTATATTTGTATATAGGGTATAAAAGCAAATCAGGCAAAGTAAAATATGTAGCCTGTAAGTAGTAATGCAAGGCAAGAAGTAAGATAATAGGCAAAGTAAAAATATAAAATATCTATGAACACTTACACAAAAAAAAGAGGATAAGTATTGAAACATAAAGTACCTTTGCATTTAATGCTAGCTCAAACAAAGTCAATTCGAAATCTTATAAAAGCAATTCAGCCTCCTTATGCAAGGAAAAATCTCTGACTAGGTAAATAAAAAAAGGAAGGTGTACCAGTAAAATGCAAACCAGTAAACACCTTCCCCTGTAATCTTTTCCTTATATATATACATATCTTCCAGTTCATTTCATTTATCAAAAATAAGCAAACCAGAGAATAAGCAAGCATATCCATTTTTACAAACTGAAGCATCATTCATTTAAACATAAACAAGAGGATTTAGGAAGAAAATCAGTAGCAATTTCCAGGAGTGCTCTGTTCACCTTCTCTAAAGTGGTGAGTAACATCACAATCTAAAAATGTTTTAAGTATATTTATTCTGTTACATGTTCTCTCTGAAATTTAGTTTATTTGTGAGTAAACTTTTTGAGACTCTGGAATGTGGCTGAGCTGCTCTATATATGGATGTGAATGTCTCTGTGAATATATATATATACCTAAATACACTTCTCTCAGGCTTCGTTTTTTTCATTTGAAAATTCATATCTCCTTCTACAATCAGATTCAAACCTTGATCTTTGAATGGAAGATGATCATTACAGTGTAATATCAATTTTAAAAATAGTTTAAAAAATTTTACATTTAGAAATTTTTTACAGAAATATAAATATACAGAGACGATCCAAATATGACTTAAAAATCCATCATCTTAATTTCTGAATTAGATTTCAGGACTAGATTGGCCTTAGAAAATGATGAATTTAGACACTAAAATCATGATTTTTAGTGTTATATAAATCGAGATATGCTTAGTTGAACAATTTTGGGTATTTTGTTGATTGTCGGCGATCAAAGACGATTCGAAGCTCGGGATAGCTGTCGTGGGTAGCTTTAGGGGTGATGATCTATAGAAAAATATTGGTGGAATTTATCAAAGGCCGTGGTGGTCTGAGAAAGGCAAAGTAGGGTTTAATACCCTGTCTTGGTCGACATTCGTTTCAAGGTAATTTCGACTTCGACGATGTATCGGACTTGGCAGCAGTAGGGGGAATAGTGAGGTGATCATGTGGCGAAGGTACGGCCATGACGATGTGGTCTACGGTAGCCGGAGTTGGGCGATAGAAGGCAATTTTGGCGACTGGGTTTCGTGCCTGATGGTGCTAACTTGCCCGTTTCCGTTGTGTGGGTTCGTGCTTGGTTCTGGGTAGTCGAATGGGTCGAGGTGGTCGACGGCAACTTGCAGGTAAAGGCAGCGATGGTCGGAGTGATTCCGTTTGCATGTACATGTGCACACGAGTCTGTGTACATCTGTGTTGTGTTGTAGGAATACAGAAGAGGAAGAAGAAGAAAAGGTAGGAAAGAATAGGAGATGGCTCGGGTTTGTATTCGGGGAGGTGAAGCTTTTGCTCGGAGTTGGCTTCGAGTTTGTTCGGTATGTTTCCCAGGGTAACAGTTTTCAAAGTTTAAATTAAAAACAAGTTTAAAAAAAAAGAAAACATGTATCTGGTTTTAAAAAGCAATAAGGAAGTGAAAGTTTAATACCAATGAAGGTAAAAGAAATTATGAAACCAGATTTTTTAAAGTTATTAAAATAATTAAGTTTTCAAGTAATTTATTTAAAACAAAGTTTTAAAGTATATTAAAATGTATAAGTTTCAAAGGAACAATAACCAAATTTCAAAGTAAATTTAATAAACAAGTTTTTAACAAGTTTCAAAGTTTTAATTTTAAAGTTAAATGTTTTAAAATTGTTTTGGTTTATGTAATTAAATATTAGGTTAATTTTGTAATTAAATTCCTAAATATTATCAAATGTTTTTGAAATTAAATTGTTTTGATTTGGAATTTTTTTTATATTGGGTTGTTAATTAAATAAATTCCTAAGTTGTTGATTGAAGAAAAATAAATGTTTAAAGCTTATAATGAATCATCAGGTCTCAAGTGAATTTGTTTGTTAATAATAAATTTATTACAAAGGTTTATTTAACAAGATTTAAATGTTGTAATTAAGTAATTAATTAAGATAAAAGGGTTTATCTTTAATTAATTAAGGTTTTGATGAATTAAAGGATCATTAATTAATGTAAAGGATCATTAATTTATTAATTAAGCAGGATTTAGAGGTAATTAATTTAATTTGTTTGGTGATTAAATTAAATTAATTAGGAATTAAGTAATTGATTAAGATAAATGGTTTATCTTAAAATTAATTAAGATCTTAAGGTAATTGAAGGATCATTAACTAGTAATTTAACGATAATTATTTAATGTAATCAATTAAATAATGATTAATTAATGTGATTTATTAAAGGATAATTAATTAATATAATTAATTAAAGGGTTAACTAATTAATTAGTAATTAAAGATTAATTACTTAATAATTGAAGGTTAATTATTTAATGATTAAAGGTTGATGAATTATAATTAAAGGTTAATTAATTTATTATTAATGGTTAATTAATAAATGATTAAAGAATAATTAATCAAAATGATTTGTAATTTATTAATGTTAATTAACCAGGATTAGTAATTCATAAGAAATTAATCTGATTTAAATTAATCACACAATTAATTGATCTTACTTATGAATGTTTGGATTGAATTGGATGCTTTGAATTGTGTGATATCCCTGATGTATGATGTTCGATGATATGATAAAGCTATGAAATGTAACTTATTATCTGTGATGAATGTAATTTATTTATCTGTGATATATATATCTGTGATCTGTGAATGAAAGATAAGCGTTATAGTTTATACCACTTATCAAAGATATTGCTGTATTTGAATTTGTGATGATTTATTGATGTGCACTACTGTGTGAAACCCCAGACCGCACTTTTATACACATAAATATGGATTTCACGAGGAAATTAGTTAAGTAACAGATGATTAAAATTTAATATTTTTGAAATTGAAATTTTAATTTCAATTGATTTTGTAATTGGAAATTGGGTTAATATGAAAAGCTTTTGAAAGGAGTTTTAAAGACATTTCGAATATCTTGAAATTTAAATAATTCAATCTGAATTTGAATTCAAAATAAGGAATTGAATTCTATATTGAAAATTTTGGCTTAAAAATATGATACAAGTTATAAATGTGTTTATATGAATTTAAACCATTTAAAAGTATGGTTTTGAGAATTTGAATTTAACCTAAGAACCTTAACTCGTATAAATGAATCAGATTTTCCGAAATGAAAACTATTTGTTTTCAAATAATAGAAGCTTTCATATAAGAAATGAAATTCCAATTTAATTAAAGGATTCTAGTTTGAAATGAAAATGGTTTTCCGAGTTATGAATAAATCTTTGTGAAAGATTGTTGAACTTTGTTTTGAAATTGGAAAGGTGTACCTTTCGTATAAAAGGTCGAAATGGAATTGTTTTGAAAGCTATCAATTAAATCTTTGTTTTAAAGATTTAATGAGTTAATCCAATTGAAATGGAAATTGATTTGAAAATCTGTGAATAGATCTTTGTGAAACTGGGTGAACTTTGTGAATTGAATCTTTTGTTTAAAAAGGTTAAAATGGTAATGTGTTTAAACCATTTGAAGAAAGGTTTTGGGTAATAAGTTGTGACTTAATTGAAATCCCATTATCCATATGTCTTAAAATATTACGCTTATTATTCGGTTTAGCCGGGAGAGGACCTTTGTGTCATATAACCCATTCCGAATAATGATACATCGTATATGGATAACATTTGAAGACCGGTGGTGAAGACCGGATATTTTCGAAAACGAAAGGACAACTCGTCGAATGTCTCTGCATCGACTGGTCCCCGGTATAGAGATTTTAGCACCCTTTGTGATGGGAAGTCCGGGCCTGATTAGAAAATTATCCGGATTTGCAAGGGCTTCTTTGGAAGTGCCTTCGGTTCTGTTCGAACCCGGAACGGACTTGTATGGTTACATGTCTGACATTACATTTTGAGATATAAAGCAGATTTCTTTCAAATACATTTCTGTTGGTGGCGGAGAATTTATTCTCTTAGCTTAACACCCTTCTCTGAGATGTACGAGCTCAGAGGTTATGTAGTTGAAGGTTATCAGCGGTATACTCCCAATTTGGTAATGTGGCATGCTGAGTGTTGCTGTGTGTTGATCATTTATTGATCATTTGTGATCAAAGCATGGCTTTGTGAAAAAAAGCGTAGCTTTGTGGACGAGACTTCATCGAGCCTCACAGACCAGAAATGGTCGAAACAAGAATGATGCGGCAAGGTTATGAGGGTCGCTCCCTTTAGGGTATGTCATTTCCTTCTGGAAAAGGGTGGTATCATGGTATGGAGCCCAGATACTTATTCATGTGGACACACTATATTTATTACTGTGTTATGTTGGTTATCGAGCGCTCGGATAAAGGTCCCAAAGGACCGAGGGGTGGCATATTCGTGTAGTAGTTACCTGGTGTCAAAGGTAACCCGGCCTTGTGTTGGCAGAGAGCTAGTTAGTTCTCGGAACGTCCCGCCAGAGGCGATCCCATGTGGCATAGGAAGTTCCTTAGCCTGACCATTTGTTGGAAATCCAAAGAAACAATACGAACCTTGTACGGTTTTAGTTGTATAACCTGCTATGGAATGTGGCGGTAACCTGCTATTGAACATAGTAGCTATAGTAGGCATAGTGTGAAATGCCTATGTTGGCTAAGGTTAATATTATACTTTCGAAATGTTTTCTGCACTATGCACTAATAATAATATCAAAATGATTTGTTTTGCGTAGTAAGCATGTTTGACTATCATAAGAAGAAATATCCTCCAATTCTGCGTTTGCATTGTGTGTGTGGCGGGAGGTCTTATGGTAGTTTCATTTTCCAAAAGCATTGCAGATATCAATGTTTAAAATTCTTTTGTTGTTTGTTTAAAGATAAACTATTTTGTTTGCTCATACCAGTCCCACGACTGACTCGGAGTTTATTGTTCCTTTCCTAAACTCTGGGTGCCCACCAATTTCCACACGGGCAGTCTAGAGTTGGGTTTTTCAGACATTCAGGTTTACTAGATTATCTAGAGCTAGTTCACTTCATCGGAGTGGATGACTGCACTTGCTTATCTTTGTGCATCGTGATGGTGGTTCGAGCTTGATGTTGGAGTTGTTGGAGTCATTCTCTTTTGTAGATCATTTGGAGTGATCTCTTCCATTGTTGTTATTTCCATTGTAGCATTGTATCATATCTCTGATATTGCTGTGTATTATTGATATCATTGTTGTATATCATTCTGGATATTGTATTCATTGGAGTTGTATATGATATCATTGATTTCTTTATTCCGATGTGTTGTGTTGTTATACTTACTGTGTTATAAGCTCCGGGGAGCCAGATTCGGCGTTTGAATCTACGGCATTTTGAGTACAAGTGAAGTACGGGTGCCGATTTTCGAAGGCCGAGTCCAGGATCTTTAAGCTTGGTATCAGAGCTAAGGTTGAACTTTAGCTTAGGAGTATTACACATTAAGTAGCTCATTAGAGATAGGGTGAAGTATACCCTAGAATGAGTATTCCTCAGATATCCGTTCGAATGCCTCAGTAGATTCTCTTACTATCCACTGATAGTAAGTATGAGTGTAAGAAGAGGATGAGATAGGGGACAAGGGAATACCACCACGAATTGGTCAATACCATGTAACAACAAGGAAACAATCTTTTCTCTATCAATCTCTTTTGTTCGTCGTTTTTCCTCAATTCTTCGATAGTTTCTGGTAGAACCAGGAAGAAATTCGATATATAATATGGGATGTAAACTCCAAATAAGTCAGTCAGAATTATTTGTTTGGATGAATTGGTTGCTTTGTTTGCTATGGTTTATAGTTATACTTTAGTTCTAAACTAAAAGTTTTGAAATTGTATCCATATATCTATCTATTCTTTTGGGTCCCAATATATTCTACGGATGGTTAGTTATCCTTTTGAACTGACCAATGCCACTGCATATTTCGTAGATCTGGATAACCCGAGTATCTTGTGAAGTGTTAAATAGATTCGTTCTCGTATCTATTATTGATATTCTGATTTGGTAAGCCAAATGCAGAATAGATATTCAATTTGATTTGATGAAATATTTTTCATCTATCTTTGTGTCTCCCTGGCAAATTTCGAGGACAAAATTCTTTTAAGGGGGGAAGGTTGTAACGACCCCGGATTTTATATAAATTTAAATTGATAATTAATTTAATTTTTGAATTAAAATTCTGAAATTAATCAATAAAGTGATGCAAGTTTCCCCGAATTAAAATAAATTTTGTATAAATCATTAAAAATTAAAATATTGTATATATATGTATATATATGTATATATATGTATTTGAGCATATATGAGTAAATTTGAAATTATATATATATACATTTGATTTGAATTTAAAGTTTAAGTAAATGGTTTAAAAAAATGAATATAAATATAGATATTTGACACAAATATAACAATAATAAATTTAAAATTTTAGAATTGATGGTTAATAATAATTTGGATTTATTAATTAAATACAAGATAATAAATATTAAAGTAAAATAATCATAATAATAATATCTGAGTTAGAAATAGAAATGAATAAAAGATAAATTATAAAAACAAATAGATAAAAATAGAAATACACACATATAAGATAAATTAACACTTAACTAAAATTAAACAACAAATTTAAAATAGAAATTTATTTATATTATCAAGTAATATTACAAAGTATAATTCAAGAAAGTAAACAAATTAGCTATATTATAACGTAATAAAAATAGAACTTTATTTATATTATAAAGCAACAAAAAAAAAAATAAATAAATAAATATACACTCAAGTATAAACAATAACCATAGCAACTTTATATTTGTATATAGGGTATAAATGCAAATCAGGCAAAGTAAAATATGTAGCCTGTAAGTAGTAATGCAAGGCAAGAAGTAAGATAATAGGCAAAGTAAAAATATAAAATATCTATGAACACTTACAAAAAAAAATAAAAATAAAAGAGGATAAGAATTGAAACATAAAGTACCTTTGCATTTAATGCTAGCTCAAACAAAGTCAATTCGAAATCTTATAAAAGCAATTCAGCCTCCTTATGCAAGGAAAAATCTCTGACTAAGTAAATAAAAAAAGGAAGGCGTACCAGTATAATGCAAACCAGTAAACACCTTCCCCTGTAATCTTTTCCTTCTATATATACATATCTTCCAGTTCATTTCGTTTATCAAAAATAAGCAAACCAGAGAATAAGCAAGCATATCCATTTTTACAAATTGAAGCATCATTCATTTAAACAAAAACAATGGGATTTAGGAAGAAAATCAGTAGAAGTTTCCAGGAGTGCTCTGTTCACCTTCTCTAAAGTGGTGAGTAACATCACAATCTAAAAATGTTTTAAGTATATTTATTCTGTTACATGTTCTCTCTGAAATTTAGTTTATCTGTGAGTAAACTTTTTGAGACTCTGGAATGTGGCTGAGCTGCTCTATATATGGATGTGAATGTCTCTGTGAATATATATATACATAAATACACTTCTCTGTTGATTTCTCAGGCTTCGTTTTTTTCATTTGAAAATTCATATCTCCTTCTACAATCAGATTCAAACCTTGATCTTTGAATGGAAGATGATCATTACAGTGTAATATCAATTTTAAAAATAGTTTAAAAAAATTTACATTTAGAAATTTTTACAGAAATATAAATATACAGAGACAATCCAAATATGACTTAAAAATCCATCATCTTAATTTCTGAATTAGATTTCAGGACTAGATTGGCCTTAGAAAATGATGAATTTAGACACTAAAATCATGATTTTTAGTGTTATATAAATCGAGATATGCTTAGTTGAACAATTTTGGGTATTTTGTTGATTGTCGGCGATCAAAGACGATTCGAAGCTCGGGATCGCTGTCGTGGGTAGCTTTAGGGGTGATGATCTGTAGAAAAATATTGGTGGAATTTGTAACGACCCGTAAATTTCAACTGTTTTAATAACGTAATTAGTTGAAATTTTGTGAAATTTTAAACGATAAAATTTTGAAAAATAAAAATTTAATATTTGGAATACGTCTAGTTAAACATAACAACTGGTAAATTTTCGTCCGAAAATATGAAAGTTTATTTCGCTCGTAAATTTACTTCAATTTAATCAGTTAAAAAGCGATGAAAATAAAATGTTTTCGAAACCTAAATATTTTTACATAGAAAAATTCTAAACCATCTTCTGAGCAAGATGTTAGTTTGTCGTTTTTCCAAATTCGGACATCTTTGGCTCCGTCGATCTTATTTTTCAGCGTTTTTCTTGCATTTTCCGCTAGTAGAAAATTCGAATTTTTATAATTCAATCGTACCACCAATATTTTTATACCGTTTTGATCGTCTCATCGTGCTGATCTCCACAGCATATTTGTTTGTGTGTTTCGGTGTTCAGTGCGTAACGAAACACGCGAAATAGTTAACTATAACAGTCCGTCCGTTTTTTTTTGTGACCGTTTATTTTCCACCGTTTAGAAACGAATGGTCACAGCTTTTATTATTCCGTGGTATTCATATTGGACTTTTGGTTGTCCTTACTTACGTTTAATTAAACGTTGCTTCGCTAGCTGGTTCTAATTTATTTTCCACTGAAACATTTGCATTTCATCTTTTCTATTCTTTGTCCATTTTTCTCTTCATTATATTTCCCTCTGAAGCCACCTTTCATCTTCACGTTCCACTTTCCACCCCATTGCCCACAAACGAAACCCACTGCCCACGCCTCACCTACCCGCATCTCCACCACCTTCCGCTGACCTCGCCACCACCGTTCACACACCCACCCACCATCTCGGCCTCTACCTCTCCCCACCAAAACGCCGAACCTATCGACCCATGCCTACCGTATCCATCCCCGACACTGCCCTCTTCGACCCGAAGTGCCTCCACCCCTCCTTCTACCGTGCCAAACCTCCCACACCAGAGCACGCACGTGCAGCCGAACACGCAAACACCTCCGCCGGCCCTCACCAATGCCGAGCAGCACCTCTGGCCTCGCTTCTCTTAGCCGCGCCTTTTCCTTGATCTCTACCACTACCTCCTCCTTACCGTCCCCATCCTCAAGCATGACAGCAAATCCGCCTTCCACAGCTTCGACCACCTAGCAGTCGCATAGCCTTCCTCCTCATCTCCTTCTAATATTATATGTAAGTATATATATTAAAGGTTATATTTCGTTTACAAGTCCTGTTGGTAGTGTTTATATACATAATTATAGATTGCCTATTGAATAGTATATACAAGTGTTAATTGGTTTGCTGGTTTGTCTGTCAGTTGTGTCTTTACCAGTGCTGGTTGCATATTACGTTTTGTTAGGCTTCACGAGTTAGAAGTTATAACTGTAGAAAGGGAACTTATTCGCCAGTGCTCTTCTTTGTAATTTGCCAAGTTACGTTTGCTATTTTATGTGAAAGGTGTATAGCGATGAACTTTTTGTAAGCTCTATATATGCTAACATGCTGAATATATTAAGTTTGGTTATTAAAAAAAAATGCTAACATGCTGAATATATTAAGTTTGGTTAAAAAAAACAATATATTAAGTTGGTTACAGCACTTAGCTATGTTAAAAGTAATATTTTATATGTTAGTTTGATATACTATGGTCATTTCAGAATATACATGGATATCGTGTTAAGTTTATAAATTACTAGTTTTAAAGGGTGTAGTAAGGGAACTATGGCGGAGTATAAGTTATAATTGCAAATTTATAGTGACTTGTTTATGTATATATATTGATTTAAAAATATGTATGTAGTCTGCGTTCTTATAAGTACATGTATATTTACTTCAAATTTTATTATGAAGATATGTTTGCTTTATTTATGATTTTGAAATACCTATATATATTTAAATTAAAAGGGTCTGAATTGAGAATATGATTTCATAAATAGTTATATATGGTTATATATGTATATAAGTTCACTTATACCGTGTGTCATCCTCGATCGATTCTAATTTGATTTCGTCAGTTCCTTATTTACCAGATCTGTTCATTGAACTCGTGCCAATCTTGCCTTGTTTTGGAATTTGTGTCTGGTTTCGTAACTCATTCATTGTCGACTATCTCTGGCCTCGAAAGGTGAGCACTCACTCACGATTAACGTTCTTTTATTTATTAAATTTGATTTCAATTGAAACGACAATTGAAATATGTTGTTGTTAGATATTACACTGTTATATATGCTATTGCCTGTATCAGTTCACCTGTGACATCTGACACCATTATCTGTTAATTATTTATGCGATGATAATACAGTTTGGCTGATAATTGATTGATTGTTGATGTTTATATTGGACGTAAAATTGTTAATGTTAAAATGATAAATAGTGTGAAATTGAACTTGATATAGGATAATTAATTGTTAAATTTGATTAACTGACTTTTGTATAATATGATCCCTTTAACTGTTGAATTTATTGACACGTAGGATTTGTTTAATTACATTTTTAACCACTGAATGTATGTTGTTAAATTAATGATGTATGAAATTGTAAATAGATGACAAGTGAAGAACTGTAATGTAATAATCTTTAATCTACATGAAATGATAGTGTAGATTCTAGAAATAAGTATATTAATTCGTACAAATAACAATGCGAATTAATATGGTTATTTCGGGATTATTTGAATTGATTATTGGATTGATATTGATTGTTGTTATTGCTTGTTTATTTACTTTGACACCATCCCAGTTATCACACTGCAAGTTCCCTTTACTATGTTTTGATTTTGAATTGAATTGGAATCGGGTTGAAATGATAAATACCCAAATTGAACTTTGACCTAGGACAGGAAATTAAATAAAAAACCCGATTGGTCAATAATTTGATTTAAAATAAACGATGATTTTATTTGAATAATTAATATGGTTTTGAAATGAAGTTGAAATTTGTATTTTGATAAAAGGAAAATGTTAATATTTAATAATCTGAAACAAATTATTAACAATGTAATTGATGAAAGAATGTTGTTTAATTTGAGAAATGATTGAATTAACTTTGAAATGATTTAATAATTAAGTTTGAAATTATAATTAAGTTTGAAATTATTAAACTTTGAAATTATCTAATAATTAAGTTTTGAATTATTTAATAATGAATTATTAAATGATTAAATTGAATTGAAATTCTTAAATAAGAAAAATTGAACTTTTGAATAAGTGAATTTTACTTCGTAAATAATTGAAATTGAATTTCTTTATTAAGTAAGTTTTGGAAAATTATTTAAGAAAGTAAATAAGTGAAATTGAATTTCTTTAACAAGAAACGAAAATGTGATATTTTGGAATTAATGTAAGATTTGTACTTGAAAGAATTGATTTGACGAATTTAGTTTAATTCAAATTGTAAGTTTTGATTTAATGAAGTTGAACTTAAGAAATTGATTTAATGATTTGGAAATTTAATAGAAATTGTTTTGAATGATAAAGTAACTTAACGAATATTGAATGAAATCGATAAATGAGTTTAAGTTGATTTGAATGTTAAATTAAATTAATTAAATGATTTCGGAATGAAACTGATATACGAACTTGAATCAATATTCGAATGGTTTTAAATAAAATTGAAATTGAATTATAAGATTTTGAAATTATGAATTTGAAAGTTTTGAAACGTAAAGTATGGAAATTGGTTTTTAAAAGACAAGTGAATGTTGATTTTCGAATTGAAATTGAAATTGAATTTGATTTGGTTTTGAAATATATTAAACGACCAATCGATGTAATAATTACGAAAGTTATTAAAGAGACCGGAATTCGGTTATGGATATACTCTCTATCTAAACCGAAAACCACTTTAATAACTATACGCGGAGTGATGATCCAGAATGAAGTGGTTGGAATGATGTACGTGTTGACTGAAGAAAGTGAACGATAATGGATAGCCTTGACACTTGTGTCAAATTGGAAATGACTAAAACAGGAGCTGTGCCGGGCCAATGGAGGATTAGCTACCTCAAGTGGACACACTTCTTCGAACTACTTATTACCTGTTGTCGATTGGTGCACCCTTGATTTTGGGAGTGTTGTTTCACGGTGTTGCGGGCGCTGCGGCGTTGCGTTCTCACCAGTCCGGATTAGGCGAACGGTAGTATCACTACCTTGGGTATTGCCTCATGTGCCTTGTCATACTTGTATTCCATTTATACACGACCACTACGATTTTGATTTGTACCTTTAGTATATGGATTGCCCTCTGGTGACTTCCGGTTTTGGGGAAACTACGGTCTTGTATATGCTTTTGGGAATAAAAATGTGTTAAGGGTGGAATGAGCCATGACTTAACGCTATTTTGATATCTTATTATTACTGATAGACATTATCTACTTATCGTACATTACTACATAGTAGATAGTTTACCGGATCCTTAAAGGATGGTTATTCCAAACATCCTGTGAGTTACTTGTATTTCAATTGCTATTTCACTTGAGTTGGATTTATTAATATAAGAATGTTAATCCTGACTCGAGTGTTTTGTGTTTTGCTTTACGCTCGGGTCAGACTGAGTGTACCAGTATTCGAGACTCACCTTTGAAGTTGGAGCTTTGCTTGAAGATCCAGCCATCTATTCTGCTTTCAGTATTCAATGATTCCAGTGATGTATTCTGATTTGTATCTGATGTATCGTATTACTCTACTGTTGTAAACTCTGATGTATCTTATATATTCATATAGTAGCTTCATGAACTACTATCTCTTTTATTTCCGCTGCATTTATTACTCTGTGTCTGTGATCTGTGATTATATTTATTTACTGTATATGTTCAGTTTTGCCAAATTTAAATTAACAACGCGGTATTTTGAGCAATTCAACTCCGGCATGAGTGTCTACCTATACACTTATAATGGACGCGAATGGTTCAAAATTCTGGTTCGTTACAGTTGGTATCAGAGCTTTGGTAGCTCTAGGCAAAACTCAACATATAGGGTAAATGTATTTACAGAATCACTCTCATTCGAGTTTCATTCTCTTCCTTTGACTCAATTCCTTTGAATTTTTGGAACGTTCTCCTCAGTTCCGAAATTCATTCGTGTCCCCCACTATTCGTCTTCTTTTAATTCAGGAGCACCCCATAACTCCATTTTGAATGATATCTATAATAGATCGGCGGTCTCGCCAATCTTCGAATGATTCGTAAAGGAGCAAAACTCCTTCACAATAGGCATTGATTTACCGAAGATTTCTGTATCCTCGGTTTACGATGCTATCTATCTCCTGCTATACCTGAATTTTATTTCTTGAGATCGAATGTCGATTTACCTCGGAATTCTACAACGATCTTATTCTTGAAGTCACGGTCGACCCGGTTAAGGTTGCCCGCGATTTATATAAACTTATCAATCTTCCTACTTTGCTATTAATCATCATATCTTGTTTCGAACTTATCTTCGAATCAAATTTCTCTTTGATATAAGTCCATCAAATTTGAATCCCTATCCTTATTTTGAAATTCATTCCTGTATCGTCGAGCAAAGAAATGTATTTGTAAACTAATATATAAATGTTTTAATATATGCTGTGTTGTTTGAGTTGTTGATGTTGATTTGGGTTTCCGATCGATTCGTCTGATCAACGCTATCGATAGGATTTCTAAAACACTTGAACAGAGCAAACTGACACAATATTATTTTCAAATTTGGAAAATGAAATAAATTTGTTTGATTATATTGTGAAAATATAAGTAAAAATTTTCTGGAATTTAATAGGTAAATTAAATTGTTGTTTGAAATGATAATATTTGATTATCATTTATTGTTCTAAATAAATTTATAAACTTGGTTATAAATTGATTGGAATTTGAAATGAATTTAATTCAGAATTTTGAGAATTTAGTTTCCGGTGATTTCGAACTTTGGTTTTTAATTTTAAAGTATATATTATTGGAAGTATTTTCGAATAGAAATCGTTTCCAAAGAATTTTAAATGTTGAAATCAGTGCTCTTCTCTTTGTCGCTGGAAAATAAATTTCGGTGATGGCGGCCGCATCATCGACATTCATTTTCGAGTTTCGAAGTGGAGAAATATTCTGTAGCTTTGCTACGGTTTTGTTTTGAAAAAAAATATATTTTGATTTAAATTTCTTCAGTATAATTTGATTTATATATATATATATAGGTATCTTATTTTAAAAAAATTAATTTGATTCGATATAAATATATTATATATATCTCTAAATTGTTTAAAGTTAATCGGAAATCTAATTCTTAAATTTTGTTAAAGGATGATTTTAATTATAAATAAAAACCAAAATTTGGAATAAATATTTAAACTTGAATAATTGAATTGGGAAAATTTTATTTGTATATTGTTCAACTGCATTCTAATACAACTTACCTAAATCATTTAGAAGTTGAATATGTAATTGGATAATATATAAGATAAATTGAATTTATAAATAAAATTTGAGTGTTTATAATAAATGTTATACACTAAATTTTGATTATAAAGATGTTAATAGAGTTAGATAGGATAATAAGTAAAACTCAGTTAATAATGAAATAAATTTGTTTTGAAAGAATTATTAAAATTGAAATTTGATCAACATATGAAAATACATTGAATTTAAAGGAAATTAATAGATGTAAATTAATTTAAATCGAAACTTTTATGTTTTAAATTAATTTATATGGGTTAAATATATGTGATTAGATATATTAAGTAGAATAAATTTAACAATAATTTGGAATAAAGAAGAATTTAAATTGTTGAAAAAATATATGATTGTAATAAATGACTATTCAAATTTATGATTTTGAAACTGTTAATTTAAGATGATTGGATAATAAAAAAAATCAATCTAGAAATAGTTAAAGCTTGATTTAACTTAAGAAATCAAATGGATTAAATCAATTATTGAATATAAATTGATTTAATTTGAATTTATATGGTTTAAATTAATTGTTATTTTGTATTTCAAATCTGTTTTTCTTCTGGTTGTTTCTATTCTCCTACCTCGTTCCTTTTCGGGGACGAAAAGTTTTGAGTGGGGGAGAGTGTAACGACCCGTAAATTTCAACTGTTTTAATAACGTAATTAGGTCAAATTTTGTGAAATTTCAAACGATAAAATTTTGAAAAATAAAAATTTAATATTTGGAATACGTCTAGTTAAACATAACAACTGGTAAATTTTCGTCCGAAAATATGAAAGTTTATTTCGCGCGTAAATTTACTTCAATTTAATCAGTTAAAAAGCGATGAAAATAAAATGGTTTCGAAACCTAAATATTTTTACATAGAAAAATTCTAAACCATCTTCTGAGCAAGATGTCAGTTTGTCGTTTTTCCAAATTCGGACATCTTTGGCTCCGTCGATCTTATTTTTCAGCGTTTTTCTTGCATTTTCCGCTAGTAGAAAATTCGAATTTTTATAATTCAATCGTACCACCAATATTTTTATACCGTTTTGATCGTCTCATCGTGCTGATCTCCACAGCATATTCGTTTGTGTGTTTCGGTGTTCAGTGCGTAACGAAACACGCGAAATAGTTAACTATAACAGTCCGTCCGTTTTTTTTTGTGACCGTTTATTTTCCACCGTTTAGAAACGAATGGTCACAGCTTTTATTATTCCGTGGTATTCATATTGGACTTTTGGTTGTCCTTACTTACGTTTAATTAAACGTTGCTTCGCTAGCTGGTTCTAATTTATTTTCCACTGAAACATTTGCATTTCATCTTTTCTATTCTCTGTCCATTTTTCTCTTCATTATATTTCCCTCTGAAGCCACCTTTCATCTTCACGTTCCACTTTCCACCCCATTGCCCACAAACGAAACCCACTGCCCACGCCTCGCCTACCCGCATCTCCACCACCTTCCGCTGACTTCGCCACCACCGTTCACACACCCACCCACCATCTCGGCCTCTACCTCTCCCCACCAAAACGCCGAACCTATCGACCCATGCCTACCGTATCCATCCCCGACACTGCCCTCTTCGACCCGAAGTGCCTCCACCCCTCCTTCTACCGTGCCAAACCTCCCACACCAGAGCATGCACGTGCAGCCGAACACGCAAACACCTCCGCCGGCCCTCACCAATGCCGAGCAGCACCTCTGGCCTCGCTTCTCTTAGCCGCGCCTTTTCCTTGATCTCTACCACTACCTCCTCCTTACCGTCCCCATCCTCAAGCATGACAGCAAATCCGCCTTCCACAGCTTCGACCACCTAGCAGTCGCATAGCCTTCCTCCTCATCTCCTTCTAATATTATATGTAAGTATATATATTAAAGGTTATATTTCGTTTACAAGTCCTGTTGGTAGTGTTTATATACATAATTATAGATTGCCTATTGAATAGTATATACAAGTGTTAATTGGTTTGCTGGTTTGTCTGTCAGTTGTGTCTTTACCATTGCTGGTTGCATATTACGTTTTGTTAGGCTTCACGAGTTAGAAGTTATAACTGTAGAAAGGGAACTTATTCGTCAGTGCTCTTCTTTGTAATTTGCCAAGTTACGTTTGCTATTTTATGTGAAAGGTGTATAGCGATGAACTTTTTGTAAGCTCTATATATGCTAACATGCTGAATATATTAAGTTTGGTTATTAAAAAAAATGCTAACATGCTGAATACATTAAGTTTGGTTAAAAAAAACAATATATTAAGTTGGTTACAGCACTTAGCTATGTTAAAAGTAATATTTTATATGTTAGTTTGATATACTATGGTCATTTCAGAATATACATGGATATCGTGTTAAGTTTATAAATTACTAGTTTTAAAGGGTGTAGTAAGGGAACTATGGCGGAGTATAAGTTATAATTGCAAATTTATAGTGACTTGTTTATGTATATATATTGATTTAAAAATATGTATGTAGTCTGCATTCTTATAAGTACATGTATATTTACTTCAAATTTTATTATGAAGATATGTTTGCTTTATTTATGATTTTGAAATACCTATATATATTTAAATTAAAAGGGTCTGAATTGAGAATATGATTTCATAAATAGTTATATATGGTTATATATGTATATAAGTTCACTTATACCGTGTGTCATCCTCGATCGATTCTAATTTGATTTCATCAGTTCCTTATTTACCAGATCTGTTCATTGAACTCGTGCCAATCTTGCCTTGTTTTGGAATTTGTGTCTGGTTTCGTAACTCATTCATTGTCGACTATCTCTGGCCTCGAAAGGTGAGCACTCACTCACGATTAACGTTCTTTTATTTATTAAATTTGATTTCAATTGAAATATGCTGTTGTTAGATATTACACTGTTATATATGCTATTGCCTGTATCAGTTCACCTGTGACATCTGACACCATTATCTGTTAATTATTTATGCGATGATAATACAGTTTGGCTGATAATTGATTGATTGTTGATGTTTATATTGGACGTAAAATTGTTAATGTTAAAATGATAAATAGTGTGAAATTGAACTTGATATAGGATAATTAATTGTTAAATTTGATTAACTGACTTTTGTATAATATGATCCCTTTAACTGTTGAATTTATTGACACGTAGGAATTATTTAATTACATTTTTAACCACTGAATGTATGTTGTTAAATTAATGATGTATGAAATTGTAAATAGATGACAAGTGAAGAACCGTAATGTAATAATCTTTAATCTACATGAAATGATAGTGTAGATTCTAGAAATAAGTATATTAATTCGTACAAATAACAATGCGAATTAATACGGTTATTTCGGGATTATTTGAATTGATTATTGGATTGATATTGATTGTTGTTATTGCTTGTTTATTTACTTTGACACCATCCCAGTTATCACACTGCAAGTTCCCTTTACTATGTTTTGATTTTGAATTGAATTGGAATCGGGTTGAAATGATAAATACCCAAATTGAACTTTGACCTAGGACAGGAAATTAAATAAAAAACCCGATTGGTCAATAATTTGATATAAAATAAACGATGATTTTATTTGAATAATTAATATGGTTTTTAAATGAAGTTGAAATTTGTATTTTGATAAAAGGAAAATGTTAATATTTAATAATCTGAAACAAATTATTAACAATGTAATTGATGAAAGAATGTTGTTTAATTTGAGAAATGATTGAATTAACTTTGAAATGATTTAATAATTAAGTTTGAAATTATAATTAAGTTTGAAATTATTAAACTTTGAAATTATCTAATAATTAAGTTTTGAATTATTTAATAATGAATTATTAAATGATTAAATTGAATTGAAATTCTTAAATAAGAAAAATTGAACTTTTGAATAAGTGAATTTTACTTCGTAAATAATTGAAATTGAATTTCTTTATTAAGTAAGTTTTGGAAAATTATTTAAGAAAGTAAATAAGTGAAATTGAATTTCTTTAACAAGAAACGAAAATGTGATATTTTGGAATTAATGTAAGATTTGTAATTGAAAGAATTGATTTGACGAATTTAGTTTAATTCAAATTGTAAGTTTTGATTTAATGAAGTTGAACTTAATAAATTGATTTAATGATTTGGAAATTTAATAGAAATTGTTTTGAATGATAAAGTAACTTAACGAATATTGAATGAAATCGATGAATGAGTTTAAGTTGATTTGAATGTTAAATTAAATTAATTAAATGATTTCGGAATGAAACTGATATACGAACTTGAATCAATATTCGAATGGTTTTAAATAAAATTGAAATTGAATTATAAGATTTTGAAATTATAAATTTGAAAGTTTTGAAACGTAAAGTATGGAAATTGGTTTTTGAAAGACAAGTGATTGTTGATTTACGAATTGAAATTGAAATTGAATTTGATTTGGTTTTGAAATATATTAAACGACCAATCGATGTAATAATTACGAAAGTTATTAAAGAGACCGGAATTCGGTTATGGATATACTCTCTATCTAAACCGAAAACCACTTTAATAACTATACGCGGAGTGATGATCCAGAATGAAGTGGTTGGAATGATGTACGTGTTGACTGAAGAAAGTGAACGATAATGGATAGCCTTGACACTTGTGTCAAATTGAAAATGACTAAAACAGGAGCTGTGCCGGGCCAATGGAGGATTAGCTACCTCAAGTGGACACACTTCTTCGAACTACTTATTACCTGTTGTCGATTGGTGCACCCTTGATTTTGGGAGTGTTGTTTCACGGTGTTGCGGGCGCTGCGGCGTTGCGTTCTCACCAGTCCGGATCAGGCGAACGGTAGTATCACTACCTTGGGTATTGCCTCATGTGCCTTGTCATACTTGTATTCCATTTATACGCGACCACTACGATTTTGATTTGTACCTTTAGTATATGGATTGCCCTTTGGTGACTTCCGGTTTTGGGGAAACTACGGTCTTGTATATGCTTTTGGGAATAAAAATGTGTTAAGGGTGGAATGGGCCATGACTTAACGCTATTTTGATATCTTATTATTACTGATAGACATTATCTACTTATCGTACATTACTACATAGTAGATAGTTTACCGGATCCTTAAAGGATGGTTATTCCAAACATCCTGTGAGTTACTTGTATTTCAATTGCTATTTCACTTGAGTTGTATTTATTAATATAAGAATGTTAATCCTGACTCGAGTGTTTTGTGTTTTGCTTTACGCTCGGGTCAGACTGAGTGTACCAGTATTCGAGACTCACCGTTGAAGTTGGAGCTTTGCTTGAAGATCCAGCCATCTATTCTGCTTTCAGTATTCAATGATTCCAGTGATGTATTCTGATTTGTATCTGATGTATCGTATTACTCTTATGTTGTAAACTCTGATGTATCTTATATATTCATATAGTAGCTTCATGAACTACTATCTCTTTTATTTCCGCTGCATTTATTACTCTGTGTCTGTGATCTATGATTATATTTATTTACTGTATATGTTCAGTTTTGCCAAATTTAAATTAACAATGCGGTATTTTGAGCAATTCAACTCCGGCATGAGTGTCTACCTATACACTTATAATGGACGCGAATGGTTCAAAATTCTGGGTCGTTACAGAATTTATCAAAGGCCGTGGTGGTCTGAGAATGGCGAAGTAGGGTTTAATACCCTGTCTTGGTCGACATTCGTTTCAAGGTAATTTCGACGTCGACGATGTATCAGACTTGGCAGCAGTAGGGGGAATAGTGAGGTGATCATGTGGCGAA
This sequence comes from Allium fistulosum, assembly GCA_030737815.1. Classification (NCBI taxonomy): domain Eukaryota; kingdom Viridiplantae; phylum Streptophyta; class Magnoliopsida; order Asparagales; family Amaryllidaceae; genus Allium; species Allium fistulosum. The sequence continues at coordinate 367,945,574 of CM060907.1, forward strand.
GGTACGGCCGTGATGACGTGGTCTACGGTAGCCGGAGTTGGGCGATAGAAGGCGATTTTGGCGACTGGGTTTCGTGCCTGATGGTGCTAACTTGCCCGTTTCCGTTGTGTGGGTTCGTGCTTGGTTCTGGGTAGTCGAATGGGTCGAGGTGGTCGACGGCAACATGCAGGTAAAGGCAGCGATTGTCGGAGTGGTTCCGTTCGCATGTACATGTGCACACGAGTCTGTGTACATCTGTGTTGTGTTGTAGGAATAGAGAAGAGGAAGAAGAAGAAAAGGTAGGAAAGAATAGGAGATGGCTCGGGTTTGTATTCGGGGAGGTGAAGCTTTTGCTCGGAGTTGGCTTTGGGTTTGTTCGGTATGTTTCCCAGGGTAACAGTTTTCAAAGTTTAAATTAAAAACAAGTTTAAAAAAAGAAAGAAAACATGTATCTGGTTTTAAAAAGCAATAAGGAAGTGAAAGTTTAATACCAATGAAGGTAAAAGAAATTATGAAACCAGTTTTTTTTAAAGTTATTAAAATAATTAAGTTTTCAAGCAATTTATTTAAAACAAAGTTTTAAAGTATATTAAAATGTATAAGTTTCAAAGGAACGATAACCAAATTTCAAAGTAAATTTAATAAACAAGTTTTTAACAAGTTTCAAAGTTTTTATTTTAAAGTTAAATGTTTTAAAATTGTTTTGGTTTATGTAATTAAATATTAGGTTAATTTTGTAATTAAATTCCTAAGTGTTATCAAATGTTTTTGAAATTAAATTGTTTTGATTTGGAAAGAAATTTATATTGGGTTGTTAATTAAATAAATTCATAAGTTGTTGATTGTAGAAAAATAAATGTTTAAAGCTTATAATAAATCATCAGGTCTCAAGTGAATTTGTTTGTTAATAATAAATTTATTTCAAAGGTTTATTTAACAAGATTTAAATGTTGTAATTAAGTAATTAATTAAGATAAAAGGGTTTATCTTTAATTAATTAAGGTTTTGATGAATTAAAGGATCATTAATTAATGTAAAGGATCATTAATTTATTAATTAAGCAGGATTTAGAGGTAATTAATTTAATTTGTTTGGTGATTAAATTAAATTAATTAGGAATTAAGTAATTGATTAAGATAAATGGTTTATCTTAAAATTAATTAAGATCTTAAGGTAATTGAAGGATCATTAACTAGTAATTTAACGATAATTATTTAATGTAATCAATTAAATAATGATTAATTAATGTGATTTATTAAAGGATAATTAATTAATATAACTAATTAAAGGGTTAACTAATTAATTAGTAATTAAAGATTAATTACTTAATAATTGAAGGTTAATTATTTAATGATTAAAGGTTGATGAATTATAATTAAAGGTTAATTAATTTATTATTAATGGTTAATTAATAAATGATTAAAGAATAATTAATCAAAATGATTTGTAATTTATTAATGTTAATTAACCAGGATTAGTAATTCATATGAAATTAATCTGATTTAAATTAATCAGACAATTAATAGATCTTACTTATGAATGTTTGGATTGAATTGGATGCTTTGAATTGTGTGATATCCCTGATGTATGATGTTCTGTGATATGATAAAGCTATGAAATGTAACATATTATCTGTGATGAATGTAATTTATTTATCTGTGATATATATATCTATGATCTGTGAATGAAAGATAAGAATTATAGTTTATACCGCTTATCAAAGATATTGCTGTATTTGAATCTGTGATGATTTATTGATGTGCACTACTGTGTGAAACCCCGGACCACACTTTTATACACACAAATATGGATTTCACGAGGAAATCAGTTAAGTCACAGATGATTAAAATTTAATATTTTTGAAATTGAAATTTTAATTTCAATTGATTTTGGAATTGGAAATTGGGTTAATATGAAAAGCTTTTGAAAGGAGTTTTAAAGACATTTCGAATATCTTGAAATTTAAATAATTCAATCTGAATTTGAATTCAAAATAAGGAATTGAATTCTATATTGAAAATTTTGGCTTAAAAATATGATACAAGTTATAAATGTGTTTATATGAATCTAAACCATTTAAAAGTATGGTTTTGAGAATTTGAATTTAACCCAAGAACCTTAACTCGTATAAATGAATCAGATTTTCCGAAATGAAAACTATTTGTTTTCAAATAATAGAAGCTTTCATATAAGAAATGAAATTCCAATTTAATTAAAGGAATTTCAAGTTTGAAATGAAAATGGTTTTCCGAGTTATGAATAAATCTTTATGAAAGATTGTTGAACTTTGTTTTGAAATTGGAAAGGTGTACCTTTCGTATAAAAGGTCGAAATGGAATTGTTTTGAAAGCTATCAATTAAATCTTTGTTTTAAAGATTTAATGAGTTAATCCAATTGAAATGGAAATTGATTTGAAAATCTGTGAATAGATCTTTGTGAAACTGGGTGAACTTTGTGAATTGAATCTTTTGTTTAAAAAGGTTAAAATGGTAATGTGTTTAAACCATTTGAAGAAAGGGTTTGGTTAATAAGTTGTGACTTAATTGAAATCCCATTATCCATATGTCTTAAAATATTACGCTCATTATTCGGTTTAGTCAGGAGAGGACCTTTGTGTCATATAACCCATTCCGAATAATGATACGTCGTATATGGATAGCATTTGAAGACCGGTGGTGAAGACCGGATATTTTCGAAAACGAAAGGACAACTCGTCGAATGTCTCTGCATCGACTGGTCCCCGGTATAGAGATTTTAGCACCCTTTGTGATGGGAAGTCCGGACGTGATTAAAACGTTATCCGGATTTGCAAGGGCTTCTTTGGAAGTGCCTTCGGTTCTGTTCGAACCCGGAACAGACTTGTATGGTTACATGTCTGACATTACATTTTGAGATATAAAGCAGATTTCTTTCAAATACATTTCTGTTGGTGGCGGAGAATTTATTCTCTTAGCTTAACACCCTTCTCTGAGACGTACGAGCTCAGAGGTTATGTAGTTGAAGGTTATCAGCGATATGCTTCCAATTTGGTAATGTGGCATGCTGAGTGTTCCTGTGTGTTGATCATTTATTGATCATTTGTGATCAAAGCATGGCTTTGTGAAAAAAAAGCGTAGCTTTGTGGACGAGACTTCATCAAGCCTCACAGACCGGAAATGGTCGAAACAGGAATGATACGGCAAGGTTATGAGGGTCGCTCCGTTTAGGGTATGTCATTTCCTTCTGTAAAAGAGTGGTATCATGGTATGGAGCTTAGATACTTAATCATATGGACACACTATATTTATTACTGTGTGATGTTGGTTATCGAGCGCTCGGATAAAGGTCCCAAAGGACCGGGGGGTGGCATATTCGTGTAGTAGTTACCTGGTGTCAGATGTAACCCGGCCTTGTGTTGGCAGAGAGCTAGTTAGTTCTCGGGACGTCCCACCAGAGGCGATCCCATGTGGCATAGGAAGTTCCTTAGCCTGACCATTTGTTGGAAATCCAAAGAAACAATACGAACCTTGTACGGTTTTAGTTGTATAACCTGCTATGGAATGTGGCGGTAACCTGCTATTGAACATAGTAGCTATAGTAGGCATAGTGTGAAATGCCTATGTTGGCTAAGATTAATATTATACTTTCGAAATGTTTTCTGCACTATGCACTAATAATAATATCAAAATGATTTGTTTTGCGTAGTAAGCATGTTTGACTATCATAAGAAGAAATCTCCTCCAATTCTGCGTTTGCATTGTGTGTGTGGCGGGAGGTCTTATGGTAGTTTCATTTTCCAAAAGCATTGCGGATATCAATGTTTAAAATTCTTTTGTTGTTTATTTAAAGATAAACTGTTTTGTTTGCTCATACCAGTCCCACGACTGACTCGGAGTTTATTGTTCCTTTCCTAAACTCTGGGTGCCCACCAATTTCCACATGGGCAGTCTAGAGTTGGGTTTTTCAGACATTCAGGTTTACTAGATTATCTAGAGCTAGTTCACTTCATCGGAGTGGATGACTGCACTTGCTTATCTTTGTGCATCGTGATGGTGGTTCGAGCTTGATGTTGGAGTTGTTGGAGTCATTCTCTTTTGTAGATCATTTAGAGTGATCTCTTCCATTGTTGTTATTTCCGCTGTAGCATTGTATCATATCTCTGATATTGCTGTGTATTATTGATATCATTGTTGTATATCATTTTGGATATTGTATTCATTGGAGTTGTATATGATATCATTGATCTCTTTATTCCGCTGTGTTGTGTTGTTATACTTACTGTGTTATAAGCTCCAGGGAGCCAGATTCGGCGTTTGAATCTACGGCATTTTGAGTACAAGTGAAGTACGGGTGCCGATTTTCGAAGGCCGAGTCCAGGATCTTCACATTTAACATCAGAAAAACTAAAATATTTATGCTACATGCACATTTACTCACATAGTAAATATTGAACAGTACATTCAACATATGCAATAAGTATACCTATTATTGATACACTTTGCTAAATGCTACCTATAACGAATTGTGCTTATGGGCCTAAGTCAAAACTTGGATTAAACGGAACATCAATTTGTTGAGCTTTTGAACTTTTACTTCTTTGATGAGTTATTTTTCCTAATAATAACGGTCTTATAGTTCTTCTGATAGACATGAATCTCTACTGATTTTTTATATTTTAATAAGTAGCTTGGCACTCATAACTAACTATACATGCAACCATTATGCATTAATAAATTACTGTCTGGTATAAAGATTTTTCTTACCCTTCTAATATCTTTTTAAGATTTCCATGTCTTCCATGTCATTTCCAAAAACCCTATTTAGGTCAGAATATTGAAAAGCATTCATATTCCTAAAGGAAACAAGGTGTATGTACCATTCAATCATATTGACAACTATAAAACTTAAAGAATCTTATACATAATGCACAAAATAAACAACTTTTTCTATAGTAATATTAGCTTCATACGTAGATATCACTGTCCTTTTATCACTAAAGTAATTAGCATCATAGAACACACACATGCTCTATAGAACAAATACATTATACAAATATTCTTGGCATGCAACACTATTACTAAAAATTAGTGCTGAATTTATAGAGTAGGAATAATATTTACATATATATAGCAATAAAAGCATCCCAAAATGTATCCATTTTGCAACAATAAGAACAATAGCTCAGTGTTACTATGTAAGCACTTGCCTAGACTCACAAGATATAATTGATAAAAAATTGTATTTAACTAATAAAGCTCGTTAGGCAAATCAAAGTGTAAGTATTCTAGTAGTGTGGTACTTCAACAGCCATCAAAGTTAAACATAACAATGTTATATGTTTGCAATTACAAAAGATGATGCATAGTTAACCATCAGAGTTAAACATAAAGTTTCAGACCCAAGTAGTTGATGTCAAGTGTTTGCCATTTGAATTTAAACCTAAATAAAACATGTTAACACTCAAAAGATGATGCATAACAAAACTGAGCTTTTAAATTAGGATGTTAAAACATAGTTCACAATAATATGAAATATTTAATGTATATTATGGAATAGAAACTTTAATATTTAATACGTAGTGCATACTTACTTTAATTTGCATTCACTTCTTTTTCTTCTTTTTAATCTTCTTGTTCTCCTTTTCCTTCTTAATATTCATTTCTAGAAAGCAAAAAAATTCAAAGAGTTAGTGCTACAATATAAATTAAAGCAAGCAATAGGAAGAGGAAACTAAATCTACACAAAATACAAATGAAAATTCATGTAACTTGTATCTTTTATTATTAGCTAGATGAATCTATGTCAACAAAGGCACAATGGTAATGTATAATTTGCTTACATTGTCAACATCAAAATCGGCGATGATTTCCTTGATTTCTTCTCTATCATATAACCCCTTCTCCTATAGAGCTTGTTGGAGTTCCTCTATAACAACCATAATTTTGATTAACATTACTTAGAGTATTTAATTGGATAAATAAAATAAAATAATGTAAAATAATAAGGAGATTGAGATTTGGTAAATAATAGAGGTCGTGCCTTAAGGAATGAGTTAATAAGAATGAAATAAAATTAAAATATAAAGGAGAACATTCTAAGGAAAAATAGAAATAAGCTATCATTCCTTATACATACCCTTACATTCCTTCTCACTTATTCACTTCATCCTTCACAAACAAAAAAGTAAACAAGTAAGGCTGGCCATAGCTATGAGATTCAAGAGGGAAGAAAAAGCTAAGGAAATCAAGTAAAATCTTAGGGGAATGAAATCTAATACAAATCTCAACCTTCTTAATCCATTCAAGGTGAATAATATATATACATCGCATGATTTGATTAATGTTTTCGATTTTAAGGGAAAATCCGAACCTTATAATGTCATTATTTCATGTTTCGATTATTGAATGTTTATATGCTTGAATGATGAATAATACTCTGATTTATTATTGAATTATCTAAGTGGTTTTAAGAGTGAAACACTAATTTCTATGACCCAAATGATCTAAAATTTTGAATGTTATTTTAGAAGTGGGTTTCGAATTTCATAGTTTTCCTAACAAGTATGATTTTATTGTGAATTTTCTAAGTCTAGAAAATTGTTGAATTTGAGTTTAATTATTTAAAATAATTATATTATGATTTTAGCCTCGAAATTTTTATATGTTATAGAAATAATAAATTTGATTTATTATGACTTTTGGGGATTTTTCCAAGTATTTAGGAATGCTGAATAATTTATTTAAGTTTGAAGGACTTGGCATTTTGTTATGATATTAAAAGAAATAGTCTCTTTGCAAAATGGTTTATTGATGAAAATAATTTTTTGCCATAGATTTTTGGAAAAGAGAATGGATAAAGTTTTGTTATCCATTAGAAATTTGAAAAATAATAGGAGTTGGTAGAAAAGAAATTGCTTTTATAAGTAAATTTGTAGTTTTCATGTTAATTACTATTTTGCCACGCCGACAATGATGACGTCGTCGTCTATCTGTTCGCCTCCCAACGTCTTAGACGTTAAGCAGGACAATCCTTAGGATATCCATATGAATTGTTATGGAAAAGATGGTCGAAGACGTACATTAAAGATGAAGAGATAGTCTTTTACGATAACCTTGTCGGCATGGCCTAAGTGCCACGTTTTATATACAAGGGGCATGTCATCGCTTATCTTTGTAGAGTTGCCGACCCTAATACTTTCGAAGAGGTTGATGTCTCGCTTTTTTATGTCGCATGTTTTTATACCAAATGACTTCGACCCTATCCTTGCCATTGTTTATGAAGGCAATAGTGGCGTATTATAATACTTTTAACCCAAAAGTTCTGTAGTGGTTATAAGCGGAGACGCCAACCTTTGTATTTTCGAAGTAATCTCTTCGGCTCAATGATGTCACTTATTTTCTTTAAGGCAATGATGCCAACATTAACGACTTTGACCCTATTCTTTAAGAGGTTATAAATTATACAAATGCTCCTCGACTTTGATACCATGAGAGGTGCGAAGAGGATGGTTTCGGCCTTATGGCCTTGTGTTTTGAAAGTTAAGGGTCTTAACTGGTTTTGAAAGGTGAAGACCCTCTTCGGCTATACACCTTGCTGCTTTTAGCAATATAAAAGTTTTATATTGTTTTGGCCTTATGGCCTATGTTTTTGAGGGGCGACGACCTTAATGACTTCGAACTTCATCACTATGATTTTGTAAAGCATATATATATATATATCATGGCATAATTATTTTAAGACAAAATGAAGGGCTATAATTTTCCTTATTTTAAATATGATTTCAAGGGTTAAATCATCTAGGAATAAAAGTGTTTTAAGGAAATAATAAGGCTACTTAGCTAAGAATTTATTAAAGAGATTATTGTTCTTATCACCTTTGCAAAATTGATAGGACGAACTGACTCAGAGATTAGAAAACCAGATGGGACTAGTATAGGGTAGCACCCTATACTTCAACTGTTAGCCTCTAGTTGATATTAGTCCAAAATTCAAATGTGTAGGGCTTTGTCATGGGTAAGACTAAAAGTAGGTTTACGTACAGAAGGAAATGTAAAAGATGAGTTGGATTATTGGTGAACCCACAAAACCGTTATGATCATTTGACCTAGGAATATAAGTTTCCAACAGATTGTCCAGTTTTCTTCTAACTTGTTGTTGAATAATTATTGGATCTGGTAGGCCGAGTCAACCATTTTGGTTGGTAGTTACCCGATGAAAACTAAATATTGGGACGGATAGTCCATTGATTTGACAGATAGTCCAGATTGCCCTGGGTGCATGCATATCTATTGCTATTATTGTTATATTGTTTATTTTAATCAGTTTGGTTGAAGTTCTTTGATAGATTTGTTTTTAAAAGATATTAGTGAGGGGAAAACACGTTCCGCTAAGCGGGGAGGTCTCACTAGATATCAGTTAACTGAGATGACATATTATTATTCACACCATGCTTTTTGTCTAACTTGAAGTTTATGTTTTACCCTTAAACTCTCAGGTGCTCAAAATTAAATTTGAGTAGATTAAGAGATAAAGTTTACAGGTTTAGTAAGTTTGGTGAATAAAGCTTTTGAAGACATACAAGAGGCACAGATTAGTTATGTAGGAGATTATCTATTTATCTATTCCGCTGTGTCGAATGTTATGCATAATGATAGATGTTATAACTGTCTATTTAGTAATTTTGATCAACCAAGGGAGCATCTTCATATGTCGCTCTTAAAATATGTTGTAATAATTATATTTTATCTGAACCTGGACAACATTACGGATTATGTACTGAATATGAAAGATTCTCTCTGAAATGAAATGTGAAATTTTGTTTTTATTTCACATTCTTGTGCTTCTGATATTATGGACACCATTAACATGACAGCATTTTGTCATTGGATATTAATACTATAGATGACTACAATATCTATACCGCTTAGTTTTGGGCCTGAAGATGGGGGATGTTACCACCTCCCTTGCAATAAACCTTTAAAACCACAAAAAAACTACAGTAGGAAAAGAAACATTAAACATATAATGCTAATAACTTTTTTCCTTTGTAAATTAAGGTTACCCGCTATAGTCCTTGTTGATGTACTGGAATGCAGCAAAGAGATGCTCTTCTCTATCCATTTTATTCAGGTGCATTGTTGCAATAATGAATTCCTTATAATATATTGTTCCATCATCATCAGCATTAACCTTTGTCAATGTAGTGACCCGTAGTTTCGTGCCCTTTGAGTTGAACATAATCCACTCCTGTTCAACCCAAATTGTACGAAAGAGCGAATAACTAGGGTAAAGAAGAAGAGAGGGATAGAAGAAAATAGAACAACAAAACACAGAATCTAAAAACTTATTTACACAACTTATAAGTTTCACTTTTCAATTTTATAAGTTACACAACTTATTTTCCATATTTCCATCAATTCTATACCGAATATGTTCACATTTTATTTTTTAACTCCAGTTTATACATCTATTTATAGCCTAAGCATATTTTTATTCCATTAATTTCAATTTTTATAAGCTATTCCAATTTATTTATTCACAATTCCAATTTTCACTAAAATTTTATTCCATTCAAAATTTTATCACTTATGGTTATATAATTATTTTACCACTCAAAATTTATATTTACTTCAATCTGATATTATTTCTAATTCAATCCAACTTTTATAACTTATATTTATATAGTCACTTCATTATTCACATTTCCATATTTAATTCAATTCCATATGACTCAAATCCAATTCGCTTTTTATTTAAATTTCAATTATTCTTTACCAACATTTCAAAACCATGCTCGAGTTATTCATACCTAAACTAACTTCACTCCAAACAAACCTACTTTTAATTCATTCAATTTCATTATATATTTCAATTACTTTGCTTAAGTTAACTCCTTTTTCATTAATACACTATATTAATTTAATTCAAATCCAGTCAATTAAATTTCTAAATTTAATTTACTCAACTTAACTTAAGTTGAATTCCATTTCAACTTTCTCACTTTAAATTTTATTCCAACTTCAATTCTTCACACTTCCCTCCTTATAAATATCATCTTCCACAGGATTTCAGAATTTTTTTAAACCCCTGCTATTTATTTCAAATCAAATATATATATATATACACTCTTTCTGGTTTAACAAACCATTTTTCTTCGATTTTCAAAATTCACTAAGCTCCCTTTCAAAATAATTTCGCTTCGGAATTTCCAAAACAACACTTGTCTTCACCAAAAATCTTCATATCAATTCACTATGGCAGCAATCCGTCACTTAGAAACTCAAAAATGAATACTAATGATGCTGCGCAGTCATGACCAGGATTATTTTCCAGTGACTGAAGTGAGTTCAGTGCTATATCACTTCCAAAATCCATTTTAAAACAATTTTCTTTCAAAAGTATCTCCAAAATAATATTACTATTATTTATCTTCAAACACTTTGGAAAATACTTCTAAAAATATCCGGGATTTAAATTTTCCAACTTTGGTTTGAACCCGTTTGTAATTTTTAACTCATTTGTATAATTCATACTTATACAATCTAATATGGTTTTTATAACTATTCCATGTTTTTAAATCTTATTTTGGTTATATAATAACAACCAAACACACCAATCTACTATAATAATTTATAGAAAATTATTCCTTTTATATCAAAATATAATTTGGGGAAAATTATTTCATTTACCCGCTTCAAAACCATACTGTATCGAATTACTCTATTCAAGTGTTTAGAAACTCCTATCGATTTAGTGGCGTCCCACTATTCGAACAGAATTTATATACAACTCAACAAATAAATTAACACAATATAAAACCATTTATATTCACTAACAAATACGCGCTCATATCTATTATTACACTCAACTCATTCTAAAGTATTGCCGACCGTATCTCTAATGAGTAAATCCCCACCAGAGCCAAGGTTCTCGCTTAACCTTCAGCTCCGATACCAAATGTAGCGACCCGTAGTTCCGTGCCCTTTGAGTTGATAATAATCCACTCCCGTTCAACCCAAATTGTACGAAAGAGCGAATAACTAGGGTAAAGAAGAAGAGAGAGATAGAAGAATATATAACAACAAAACACATAATCTCACAAACGCAGCGGAACAAAATATAATATATAATAACAGATTTTTTATACAAATGAATCTATAACAGTTTATATACTTACATTCATCATAGTACAATAATTCAATACATCAAATGGACAGTTATAATAACTTGTCCTCACACAGTGGAAATGTAAACAAGTACGGAGATATGTCTCTGTCATCCAGCTCATCCCCTGAGCTCCATTGCATTCTAACCTGAATCTGTAATACTCGGTCTGACCTGAGCATTATAATAAAATAACACCCGAGTCAGTCTGGAAAACCATCGTGAGAAAACACACTCAAATTGAATTATTAGAGTTATCAAAACCCTTTGAAAAGCAATGGTATCTCGTAAGACCGCGTCACACATAAACACAATGGGTTTTTACCTTATGATAACCAAAACAATTTTATCAAAATCTTCTGATATTATAATAGTGTCTAAGTACAAATACTTATTCAAATAGCCGAAATTATTACATTAATTAAATTCCAGCATACTAGTCTCTACAAACAAAACCGTAAAGGCTCGTATTGAAGAATGGATTCCATACAATGACTAGGCCGCTGGGTACCGCCCATCACAGTACACCTCTAGAACAATGTACCGAAGTCCTCGCCGGGATCCCCTGCTACACAAGACCGGCCTATCCCTAACCTGGATAGACCGAATATGTTATCACCATGGATGTTCCCATCCTTACCATCGAGCGCTCCTTCTTCATGCACAACCATATCCATAATAAATAGGTTTCTGAGGACATCTAGAAAAGTGATAACATACCCTAATTGGGTGCGGCCCACTTAGCCTTCCTGCATCTCCCCTGTTTTAGTCATTCCCAGTTGATGAGGCTTGAGGCTAAGCGTTACCTTTCAAGAAACAATTCTACTTAGAATGCTCATCGTCCTTCAAAGACGATGTTCTGATAGCATTCGTCCATACAAGTTGTCCTGAGTCTGGACAAACCGAATCACCGTATTCATCATCTTCCATAGTATTCATTCGTAACGTTCAAACCAGATCGAAGTGGTTTTCGGATAATTAAATCCGACCCTAGTCTCTTCGAAACGATTTACGAAATTGGCCAATATTGACAATCGGTTGTTTAACTATCAATAAAACATCCATAAGTAGACATCAGGCCTTATTACCCATTTTCCAAAATATTCTTTCCCAAATACCTTTACAAGGTATATATTTCAAATTCCTTTCCATATTCAAATATTTGAAAAAAAATTCAATTTTTAAATCTATAACAGGATATCCAAACCCTTTCAACATTTAGGAAAATATTCTTAGTCCATTTTCCAAAATCATCTCAAGTATCAAAACTTAGGAATTTCTTAGCTTATCTCCTGCATTTCCGAAACTATTAATAAATTTCTTCTTACAACTTCCAAAACCGATTATATTTATTTATAATCCCATCTAACCATTTATAAATTTATTATTTAACTCGAATTCATTTTTTTTCCAAGTTTCGGTATTCCAACATTTAGGAAATGTCTTAAGTTCCCAGCATCCCATTATAAAACTTCTCCTATAAAACCTACCCATTAAATAAACCCGCCTACCAGCCTCGAGAGAATAAAGTAAAAATCATTTCAAACTCTTATATATATATATATAAAATAATTATTTTAAAGAATAATAATTTATTTTTAAAACATGTTCGAATAATTATTTAAAATATCGAAAACACTTTTATAAACATTGATAACCCATATTTAGATAAACAAATAAATATTCAAAGCTGATTTTAAAAGTTTAAATTTTACTAAAATAAATAATTAATATTTAAAATCTACTTACCGAAGTTTTTCAATCTTAACTAGATTAAAATTTCATAGTTTAAAAAAAAAATTCCCTTTTAAAAACGAACTTAACTTCTTAGAATTAATAATATATTGTTAAAACCTCAATAACTAATTCAATTTAAATATTCTTCTCGAATCACATCACATCTCTTCCATTCCAATCTCCTTAACCCTTTCACTTTTCAAAAATAGTATCCACTATTTTCTCACCCTATTTCCATATTTTAATATAAATTCACCCTGCGAATTTATTTTTTTTCTTCAATATATCCACTGATATCGCTTACCTTATTTATAAACATCATTTATAAATTTTTATACTCACTTGAGTTTTAACTGTTTATAAAAAAACAATCTTATTTATAAAATTCCATTCTATAAATTCATTCTTTTATAAATCCCATTTATAACTTCCAATCTATTTTTAATATCGACATCAACTCCTTTTTATATTCCCAGAATATCATTTATAACTTCTCTTATATAATTCATTTTTTTTGAAAATCTCCATTTAATAATTCACAAAAGTTAAATATATCCCAAAATCAAATATGTTTTTCCCAACTCAATTTTTTTAAAATAACCCAATTCCAATATAATTATTTTTATATCGAAAATTCCCTTTAATTCCTTCAATTTTAAAAATATATTTATGATTTTTAAAATATCAAAATTTAGGCCAATGCTACAATAGCATCCAATAATTTCAATCACTAAAATAATCTATAATAGATTATTCTACACAATCCATATATCACAATATATGAAATTAAAATCAACACTTGGAGGAATCCAGCTGGATCCCTCCAACCTTTTTTCCCTGCATCCACAGATGTTAATACAACATAAAAATACCAATCCCACTTCGAGGGGGAAATCGCGGTATATAGGGTCATCCGCTATTATGCGGGGAGTTTAGGGTCTCATCCGCTATAATGTGCGTGAATATCACTCCAACTGCTAATATATATACTACTATATATATTATATCATTCCACAGACAATAATTATAAATTCAACAGGCATCCAAAATTTAATTTCGACTATTTAAAATTTTAATTTTGGTAATCCAAATGAGTGAGAATTTTTCTCACCTTGATTTTTTTAAATTGCAATCCAATCCAAACCCGACTTTTTTTCACGATTTTTAGACCTCGTATAAATAAATTACGAATTTATTAACATTTGAAATAATTTAAAACTATCACTGGCATAATTAATTTAAATTTAAATTTAAATCAGCAAAACATATCACCTGCCAGGCTCAAGCAAGCAACCCATGAACTCGCTTCCTCTATGCCTGCATCTCCACCCAGTCCTCCTCTTCGAACTGCACTCGGCCTCCATGACTTCGCAGCACCTCATCCATTTCCCAACCTCGATCGCATATCACCAACCGCCACCGCGAGCCTCCATACCTTCGCCGAAAACCCTACTGCCTAACGTCGTCCCAAACTCGAGCAACTCGAACCCTAGCCCTCCTCGAACTGACCAAAACTGTCGAACTTCCCCATGTTCGATCGCACGCACCTCCTCAACCCTAACGAAATCGAACGCGATCCCTTACCATCTCCAACAAATCTATGCCCACCTCCACGCCATCAGTTCGTGCACCGTCCTTCACCGAGGTCGCTCCACAAGCACGCGTGATCCCTAGTCGAAGATTTCCTTTCACCTTCGCCTGATTGAACGCTAACTCACAACCGCCCTACTGACATCGCCACCCCTCTCCACGTGCGCTGCCGCTAATCATCTTGATCGCGAGATTTTTATTTGATCGGCCATTCTCTTTTTTTTATAAACGAAATTGATCGATTTCGTTCTGTAACCTTTTTTTTCGTTTTTCTGAATTGATTTTGCGGTATTCAATTTTGAAGAGAAGAGAGGAAAGCCGAACGCGATTTCAATTTGAATTGATAGAATGAAAAGGGAAAGACGTGATTTTAAGAAAATCCAGTTTTAAAATCTTACTAACTCAATTATAATTCCAAATCCAATATTTAAACCATTTAAATATTTAAAATTAACTGTCAAAAAAACCCGGGTCGTTACATTCCTCTCCCCATAAAAGAATTTCGTCCCCGAAATTGCTAAGGTAGGAATAATGCTCCAAACCCATTAACTTTCCCAAAACCCACTTAGTGAAATTTTGATATTTCACTTTTCTAATCCTTTTGTTTCGCCCAAAACAATTAGTTTTCAATTCTAATTCCAAAATCCCTTATTTCAATTTCAAATTGAAATCAATTTGTCGTTAACAAAAATTTTCAAAATTTTTCTAATACCCTAAATTTTCGAATAATTTTGACAGAGTCTCCTTTGTACGGAGAGCCTTTTGCAATATGACAAGAGAGATAAATATATATACATCGATCCACACGGTCGGAAAAAAAATATATATCAATATTTTCTATTATGCAGTATTTAATCCGAAAACGTACCTTATTTAGCGTTTTTAAGCATTATTAAGCGAGCAAGTTTACTTCATACGCAATTACGCAACCCAAATCTAGCCTGACAGCCTCCGGGCACCTGTACTTACTCAATTTAGACACATTAGTACCAAAATATGGAATTCACTAACATTTCATTTATTTAAATAGTTAAAACACATGGATTTCATAAACCAATCACGCTAAACATGTGTCATAAGAAATTATAAGTTCTGACATTAATTTGATTACTTTTAATCAATCCATATTCAATTCGAATGATTCATAACCAAATTTATTTGCATCCAATTTATTTTACATAAAAAAAACTCATATCCACTCCAAATTGATTAAAAATCAATTTATTAACATTCTATTTATTCATAGAATTTTATTTACTTCCGTTTACGCCAAACGACAATTTTTTAATGCAAATTCGGTGATATTCATTTAATAGAATAATCATTTCAGTTCATAGCTATTTTAAATTGATTCCAAATCAATTTATATTTAATTCTATTCCATTTAAAATTTAATTCTCAATCAATTACTTACATTTCCTAATACCCACATTTTTTTATATTCAAATCCATTTTATTAAACTCGGAATCATTCCATGCCACTTCATTAAATAATCATTTCACAATTTATTCGAGCAAAGCTTCCATTCAAATATTAACTTAAGTTAATTTGTTTAATTTCAATTATTTCAACCTTTTAACTTAAGTTTATTTCATTTCAACCAACTTCCATTTTATTTACTAATTAATTAACTAGTTCATTCATTAAATCCACTTCAAATCCAATTCCATATTCAAATTCATTTTTGAATTCATTTAAATGATACCCAGACCATATTCAATTTATTTATACTCAAATTGAATTTACTTATAACTTAAGCCATTTTTATTTCAATCCAATTCCATTTTATTCGACAGTATTTCCAATTATAATTAATTCGCTTACCATCTAAGTCGAATTTTATTTACAACCCAAGTTCTATTTCCAATATCCATTTTTAATCCACAATCCAATTTTAACTTAACCAAGTTAAACTCCATCTTCACATTCATTTAACAAATTAATTATCTAATTAGTTCACTTCAAATTTATAACTCAATATCTGATTTTAACCTCAAAAATCACTTCTTCTAATTTTCTTGAGTTCAAATTTCTTTTTATAATTCAAGTTTGGATTTAATTTCCTTTACCAAAATATCAAGCATTTTTATTTTGGGTTTTCCGTTTCACTTTTCAATTTTATAGGTTACACAACTTATTTTCCATATTTCCATCAATTCTATAACCGAATATGTTCACATTTTATTTTTTAACTCCAATTTATACATCTATTTATAGCCTAAGTATATTTTTATTCCTTTAATTTCAATTTTTATAGGCTATTCCAATTTATTTATTAACAATTCCAATTTTCACTTAAATTTTTATCCATTCAAAATTTTATCTCTTATGGTTATATAATTATTTTACCACTCAAAATTTATATTTACTTCAATCCGATATTATTTCTAATTCAATCTAACTTTTTTTAACTTATATTTATATAGTCACTTCATAATTCACATTTCCATATTTAATTCAATTCCACATGACTCAAATCCAATTCGCTTTTTATTTAAATTTCAATTGTTCTTTACCAACATTTCAAAAGCATGCTCGAGTTATTCATACTTAAACTAACTTCACTCCAAACAAATCTACTTTTAATTCATTCAATTTCATTATATATTTCAATTACTTTGCTTAAGTTAACTCCTTTTTCATCAATACACTATATTAATTTAATTCAAATCCAGTCAATTAAATTTCTAAAATTTAATTTACTTAACTTAACTTAAGTTGAATTCCATTTCAACTTTCTCACTTTAAATTTTATTCCAATTTCAATTCTTCACACTTCCCTCCATATAAATATCATCTTCAACAGGATTTCAGAATTTTTTTAAACCCCCGGTATTTATTTCAAATCAAATATATATATATATATATATATATATATATATATGTGCACACACACTCTTTCTGGTTTAACAAACCATTTTTCTTCGATTTTCAAAATTCACTTGGCTCCCTTTCAAATTAATTTCCCTTCGGAATTTCCAAAACAACACTTGTTTTCACCAAAAATCTTCATATCAATTCACTATTGCAGCAATCCATCACTTAGAAACTCGAAAATGAATACCGATGATGCTGCGCAGTCATCACTAGGATTATTTTCCAGCGACTGAAGTGAGTTCAGTGCTATATCACTTCCAAATTCATTTTAAAACAATTTTCTTTCAAAAATATCTCCAAAATAATATTACAATTATTTTTCTTCAAACACTTTGGAAAATACTTCTAAAAATCTCCGGGATTTAAATTTTCCAACTTTGGTTTGAACCCTTTTGTATTTTTTAACTCATTTGTATAATTCATACTTATACAATCTAATATGGTTTTTTATAACTATTCCATATTTTTAAATCTTATTTTGGTTATATAATAACAACCAAACACATCAATCTACTATAATAATTTCTAGAAAATTATTCCTTTTATATCACAATATAATTTGGGGAAAATTATTTCATTTACCCGCTTCAAAAGCATACTGTATTAAATTACTCTATTCAAGTGTTTAGAAACTCCTATCGATTTAGTGGCGTCCCACTATTCGAACAGAATTTATATACAACTTAACAAATAAATTAACACAATATAAAACCATTTATATTCACTAACAAATACGCGCTCATATCTATTATTACACTCAACTCATTCTAAAGTACTGCTGACCGTATCTCTAATGAGTAAATCCCCACCAGAGCCAAGCTTCTCGCTTAACCTTCAGCTCCGATACCAAATGTAGCGACCCGTAGTTCCGTGCCCTTTGAGTTGATAATAATCCACTCCCGTTCAACCCAAATTGTACGAAAGAGCGAATAACTAGGGTAAAGAAGAAGAGAGAGATAGAAGAATATATAACAACAAAACACATAATCTCACAAACGCAGCGGAACAAAATATAATATATAATAACAGATTTTTTATACAAATGAATCTATAACAGTATATACTTACATTCAACAGAGTACAATAATTCAATACATCAAATGGACAGTTATAATAACTTGTCCTCACACAGCGGAAATGTAAACAAGTACGGAGATATGTCTCTATCATCCAGCTCGTCCCCTGCGATATGTAAACAAGTACTGCGTCACACATAAACACAATGGGTTTTTACCTTATGATAACCAAAACAATTTTATCAAAATCATCTGATATTATAATAGTGTCTAAGTACAAATACTTATTCAAATAGCCAAAATTGTTACATTAATTAAATTCCATCATACTAGGCTCTACAAACAAAACCGTAAAGGCTCGTATTGGAGAATGGATTCCATACAATGACTGGGACACTGGGTACCGCCCATCACAGTACACCTCTAAAACAATGTAACGAGGACCTCGCCAGGATCCCATGCTACACAAGACCGGCCTACCCCTAACCTGGATAGACCGAATATGTTATCACCCCGGATGTTCCCACCCTTACCGTCGAGCGCTCCTTCTTCATGCACAACCATATCCATAATAAATAGGTTTCCGAGGACATCTAGAAAAGTGATAACATACCCTAATTGGGTGGGCCCACTTAGCCTTGCTGCATCTCCCCTGTTTTAGTCATTCCCGGTTGATGAGGCTCGAGGCTAAGCGTTACCTTTCAAGAAACAATTCTACTTAGAATGCTCATCATCCTTCAATGACGATGTTCTAATAGCATTCGTCCATACAAGTTGTCCTGGGTCTGGAAAAACCGAATCACCGTCTTTATCATCTTCCATAGTATTCATTCGTAACGTTCAAACCAGATCGAAGTGGTTTTCGGACAATTAAATCTAATCCCGGTCTATTCGAAACGATTAACAAAATTGGCCAATATTGACAGTCGGTTGTTTAACTATCAATAAAACATCCATAAGTAGACATCAGGCCTTATTACCCATTTTCCAAAATATTCTTTCCCAAATAGCTTTACAAGGTATATATTTCAAATTCCTTTCCATATTCAAATATTTGAAAAAAAAAATTCAATATTTAAATCCATAACAGGATATCCAAACCCTTTCAACACTTAGGAAAATATTCTTAGTCCATTTTCCAAAATCATCTCAAGTATCAAAACTTAGGAATTTCTTAGCTTATCTCCTGCATTTTCGAAACTATTAATAAATTTCTTCTTACAACTTCCAAAACCAATTATATTTATTTATAATCCCATCTAACCATTTATAACTTCATTATTTAACTCAAAATCATTTTTTTTTCAAGTTTTGGTATTCCAACATTTAGGAAATGTTTTAAGTTCCTAGCATCCCATTATAAAACTTCTCTTATAAAACCTTCCCATTAAGTAACCCGCCTACCAGTCTCGAGAGAATAAAGTAAAAATCATTTCAAACTCTTATATATATAAAATAAGTATTTTAAAGAATACTAATTTATTTTTAAAACATGTTCGAATAATTATTTAAAATATCGAAAACACTTTTATAAACATTGATAACCCATTTTTAGATAAACAAATAAAATTTCAAAGCTGATTTTAAAAGTTAGAATTTTACTAAAATAAATGCTTAATATTTAAAAATCTACTTACCGAAGTTTTTCAATCTTAACTAGATTAAAATTTCATAGTTTTTAAAATAAATAAAAATTTCCCTTTTAAAAACGAACTTAACTTCTTAGAATTAAAAATATATTGTTAAAAACCCAATAACCAATTCAATTTAAAAATTCTTCTCGAATCATATCACATCTCTTCTATTCCAATCTCCTTAACCCTTCCACTTTTCAAAAATATATCCACTATTTTCTCACCCTATTTCCATATTTTACTATAAATTCACCCTACAAATTTTTTTTTCAGTATATCCACTGATATCGCTTACCTTATTTATAAACATCATTTATAAATTTTTATACTCCCTTGAGTTTTAACTGTTTATAAAAAAACAATCTTATTTATAAAATTCCATTCTATAAATTCATTCTTTTATAAATCCCATTTATAATTTCCAATCTATTTTTAATATCGACTTCAACTCCTTTTTATATTTCCATAATATCATTTATAACTTCTCTTATATAATTCATTTTTTTTTTGAAAATCTTCATTTAATAATTCACAAAAGTTAAGTATATCCAAAAATCAAATATGTTTTTCCCAACTCAATTTTTTTAAAATAACCAAATTCCAATATAATTATTTTTATATCGAAAATTCCCTTTAATTCCTTCAATTTTAAAAATATATTTATGATTTTTAAAATATCAAAATTTAGGCCAGTGCTACAATAGCATCCAATAATTTCAATCACTACAATAATCTATAATAGATTATTCTACACAATCCATATATTACAATATATGAAATTAAAATCAACACTTTGAGGAAGCCAGTTGGATCCCTCCAACCTGTTTTCCCTACATCCACTGATGTTAATACAACATAAAAATACCAATCCCACTTCGAGGGGGATATCTTGGTATATAGGGTCATCCGCTATTATGCGGGGCATATAGGGTCTCATCCGCTATAATGTGCGGGAATATCACTCCAACTGCTAATATATATGATACTATATATATTATATCATTCAACAGACAATAATTATAAATTCTACAGGCATCCAAAATTTAATTTCAACTATTTAAAATTTAAATTTTGGTAATCCAAATGAGTGAGAATTTTTCTCACCTTGATTTTTTTAAATTGCAATCCGATCCGAACCCGACTTGTTTTCACGATTTTTAGACCTTGTATAAATAAATTACGAATTTATTAACATTTGAAATAATATAAAACTATCATTGGCATACTCAATTTAAATTTAAATTTAAATCAGCAAAACCTATCACCTTCTAGGCTCAAGCAAGCAACTCATGAACTCGCTTCCTCTATGCCTGCATCTCCACCCAGTCCTCCTCTTCGAACTACACTCGGCCTCCATGACTTCGCAGCACCTCATCCATTTCCCAACCTCGACCGCGTATCACCAACCGCCACCGCTAGCCTCCAAACCTTCGCCGAAAACCCTACTACCTAACATCATCCGAAACTCGAGCAACTCGAACCCTAGCCCTCCTCGAACTGACCAAAACTTTCGAACTTCCCCATGTTCGATCGCACGCGCCTCCTCAACCCTAACGAAAATTGAACGTGACCCCTTTCCATCGCCAACAAATCTCTGCTCACCTCCACGCCATCAGTTTGCGCACCGTCCTTCACCGAGATCACTCCATACGCGCGCGATCCCTGGTCGCAGTTTTCCTTTCGTGTTCGCCTAATCGAACACTAACTCACTGCCACCTCTACTGACATCGCCACCCCTTCTCCATGCGCGCTACCCCTAATCATCTCGATTGCAAGATTTTTATTTGCTCGGCCGTTCTTTTTTTTATAAACGAAATCGATCGATTTCATTCTATAACCTTTTTTTCTATTTTTCTGAATCGATTTTGCGGTATTCAATTTTGAAGAGAAGAGAGGAAATTCGAACGCGATTTCAATTTAAACTGATAGAATGAAAAGGGAAAGACATGATTTTAAGATAAGAAGGGTAGGGTATTTCAGAAGGTATGGTGATTTGATTTGATTTTTACCTTTATTTTTATTTTAACATATCTCGAATTTCCTACTGCGTAATTACGAACTCCTATTGAGGCATGCCGCTAGGCGTTCATAATGTTATACCCCTATTCCGAACGCAATGGAAGAGGTTTCGAGTCCTAATTCGATCATATAGAGAATATAGCCTTTTGGACCTAATTATTATATTAAATTTTCGATATTGGTTTCAATGCGTTTCTATCTCGTATGACCAAACGATAACTCCAAACACTACGAAATTTGAAATCCGATAATAATACACTATTGTGTTATAAAATGTTAGGGTTATAAAATGTTTTATATTGTGTTAATTTATTCTATTTAGTATTTATAAATTCTGGTCGGTACATAGGATGCTTTGGCATCGATAGGGATTTCTAAACACTTAATAGGGTAGACCGACACTATATTGTTTTTGAAATGTCGGTAAATGAAATAATTTTACCCAGTATTATATTTTGTATATAAAAGAATATTTTTTATGATATAGTTGTATGTGATATGTATGTTTTTTAGGAAGTGAAATGTTTTAAATATTGGTTGAAAAATAGAATTTACAAATAAAATGAATTTAATTGGAAATTTCAGACTCAAAATTTCGGGATTTTGAAATTGGTTCTCAAAAGATTTTGGAATATAATATTATATTACTTGGAAGTATTTTCGGATAAATATGTTCAATGTTATATGAAAATAGATTGTTTTAATAGAATTTTTAAAAGTAAATAAGTTCCGTACTCCCCTCCTCTGTTTCTGGAATATAATTTCGGCGATGATCGCGACATCATCGACGTTCATTTTCGAGTTTCAAAATAGGAAGACCACTGTAGTAGCTTTACTACACATTTTTTTTGATAAACAAATCTTAATTTTAAATTTCTAAATATGATTTGGATATATATAAGATATGAGTATATACATACATACATACATACATGCATACATACATACATATATATATATATTATTTCAAAATGATTTGAAAATGGAACCCGGTATTTAGTTCTTAAGTTTCTGTAAATTAGAAATTTTAATTATTATAATGAATGAAATCTTAACTATTTTAATAATTGGAAACTTCTAAAATGAAAAATAAGAAATTAGAAGCTAAGTGATTAATGAAATGTAAAGAAATTGGAGATTTGTCACTTGTAAATATAAGAGTAATGATATTAGAAGATGTAAATTATTGAATATTTTTTCTAACTAAAATGAATAAGATAAATTTGTATAATATTTAGTTTGCATTCTTAAAACATGGATATAACTTCCTAGAAAAGTTTAAAAGTTGAAATGTTAGTAGGAATATGTGATAGAATATCTATACTATATTATTATTAGTGAGTTAAATTTCAAGCTCACACAGGCCCCCTTGAAATTTGGCAACTGAACAGTCTCCGAGTTAACTCTAAATCATTCTTTCTCTTTCTCCACTCAACTGTTTCTTTTTACTTCACTCTGTTTGTTTCCCTCTCTACGATTCTTCCTTTTACTCCTGCCCATATTAGGCTTTCCTCTCTAAGATTTCAAGGTTTTCACCCAATCGCCTAAATCCTTTTCCCTTTAACCCAATTCACCCAAAACCCTAATTACTCTTCTTCAAGTAGCCGCTGAATCGCCTCGGACTGAATTCTTTAATTTAGCAACGATGGATTTCTCGCTGGTAAAATCCATATTGTATTTTGATTTATTATTTCAATTCTTCGATTATCAATGTTCATTTTGGTATGTTTTCTAGCAAAAATCGAATTGTCCAGTATCCTCTTTTCAAAATTCTATGGTTCTAAACTAAAAGATGAATCGATTGTTTGTTTTTATTCCATTTTTTCTCTTCGCGATGATCGTCGCCACCATATTTGATGTTCTGAATGTAGTCTAATTTCCTTTTTGGTATGTTTTCTGCCCAAATTGAATTTTTGAGTATCTTCTTTTTCAAATTATGTGGTTCTAAACTAAAAAATAATAGAATATTTGTTTTTATTATAGTTTTTTTCTTTGTAATGATCCTTGCCTCCATATTTGATGTTTTGAATGTATTCCAAGTTGTCGCCAAATGTTATACACTATTCCTGACCAGATAGCGTAACTCCTTCCATATTATTTTTTAAATAAGTTACTGCTAATGGGTACTAAACATATATTGTCTTCTATCCTGCACTATCATTATCGTGTTACTATAAGCTAACATTAAGCCTTAAGCTGACATCAGGACATTATCCTACTTTAAGTTTGAGCTACCATTGAACTTGGGTGAGTATTATAATGCACTAATATCACTATAGATTAGGCCAGCAGTTAACACTGGTTAGTAAAACAATATTGTCTATTATACTGAACATAACCTATATAAAAATGGTTATCCACTATTTGGAAAGATGAGTGTCACTCATTCTGCTCACCTACTTCAATCAAAACTCATATGTAAACCCTTCACAACTTCACTAATCTCAATCGATTAACACACACCCTCTTCCTTCCCTTAGAGATAGTAGTTCCCCATAGCTGACAGTAGAGTTTAGGATGTAAAAAAGGACATCGGCTCCTCCTTCCCACATTCGTCTTTAGCTTTCCCTGAACTATACATCATCATTAGAGAGCTCAGCTTTACAGAATAAGAACACACACACATGTGTGGGTGTGAGTATATAGGATAGCAAAGTTTATATGTGTTGAGTGTTATTTGGTCAGCAAGTACATCACTGTAAAGGAGTTGAGTGTGGAGGGAAGTAAAAAGTTGGGTTTGTTGAAGATATGTCTGAGTTGTGAACACACAAGAATCAAAGGGTCTACGAGGGTCGTTTTAGAGGAAAGTTATAATGATAATTATGATGACATGAACTAAATGTTTGATTGTGCCCAAAAATAGTTTGACTTTTTCACCGTGTCCATTGTAAGGAAAAATAGTCCTACCTACTAGCTATAATTGGAAAGGAGAAATTTCCTCAAAGGATAGAAAATTTATCTGTAAATCAAAAGTACTCAATGTAGTGGGCAGTTAATCGATAATATTTATATTGCTATTAGTGGTATCATTATAAGTTGTATTGTCTTTGGTTTTCTAAAAGAATTGCTTTTGGATGTTATTTTTACTTACAATTACTGAAATTATACTTCAATGGTTGTTGTGTTTATTTGTGCAGGAAACAAAAGTTGCTTCTCTATAGCGTTTCTACAGTTCAGAGGTATTTATCTTATTAGATATAAGTACAACAAATTGATGTCCTTGCTGTGAGTTTATACCAGTTTTTAATTTTAGTTCAACTATTATAAGTATTCACATTTTGTGTCATAGTTTTTATCAGGGATTATGTGTTCTTTTATACACTTGCATGTGTCCCTAGCATTACTGATGCGTGGTCCACTTGCAAAATTAGACAAGTTCAAAATTGTTTTCTTGGTGATGTATACAAACAATTTAGTAATTTCAGGTCTTATTATCTTTTGGCCTGCAAGATTTATAGTTGAAAATTTTATGTTTCTAAATTATTTATATTTTGAAATCCATTAGCTCCATGTTTATATGATGAATTCTTTTAGTTGTATATTATAGAACATTCTTTAATCTTTCTATACAACTGTTCGACCAATGTTATTTAATTAAATGGTTACAAGATTTTAAAGTACATTATACTAGGGGTGTGGTAAAAATAAGGTTTCCCTTAAAGAAATTTATAGGTACACCAACATAGTTTAACAGAAAATGCTAACATTTAAGACACGTGCATGTAATGACCATTTTTCATAAGAAGCTGGAGAGGTATAAAAGTTTGAAGCTGTATACTTTTTGAATTGATTTTGTGCTTTATATGCATACACAAATTAGGGAAATTCAAGCTGAGCAATAGAGTTTTATATCATTACCGTCGTTGCTTGCATCTTGAATACCATCCCAGCACTTTGTTGTAAGAGTAATGGAATCAGGTTTAAGTATTACTATCTGCAATCCTTAGTAAATTGAGTCTGGCAATAATAAACTATAGGAGCTTTTAAGTTTTTATGACACGAACAAAGTAAAGACACTGATCAAGCCATATTTCCTATAAATAAAGTTGTAATGATAGGATATAGAGCTATTATATGGTTGTAGTCTCAAAGTAGAAATTATTTTATGTACAAACCTAGAGGGAGGATAATCTTAGGTATATTATTGTAGTATTCTTTATAGGTTGATATTATGTACAAACCTAGAGGGAGGTATACATAAATATGTCCTACTGCCATAGCATTACTTTTTATACCTATAGTATATCTCTATAGTTCATTTCAAGTTACATTAGTGTGTATTGCATTTACAACTTTCAAATTAAACACAACAAAATGAAATATGGCATGCACTAAGCTATTAAGCCCTAATTATTTCAAAAGTAGACACAGTACTTATGTAGCATTCATCATTATATTTTGAAATACCGGATAAGAAAATACAACCTTAGATTATTGTCATAAGTACCAGTTGTTGAACCCAACGTATCATCCAAGTTCATGTAGCATTCATCATTATATTTTGAAATAGTGGATAAGAAAATACAAACTTAGATTGTTGTCATAAGTACCGGATGTTGAACCCAACGTATTATCCAAGTTCATGTAGTTGTACCATGCAACAACTTTATACATTTCTCCATTTATGGCATGTCGTCTCATACCTTTATTCATAATATATTTTCTTTTTCTTTACTTTGTATTCATTATTTTTTATTTAATTTTATCAGCCCTTATGCAAGTATAATGTATAAAGATCTCATATTCAAATATAAAAGCTTTGGTGGAGGTTTTCTTTTAATTTTTTATTAATACCTTCATTCATACCTTTAATGTATGATATTTTTTACAATACTTTTATTAATGATTCATGCATACATATTAGAGGGTTAATGCAATTTTGAATTGGTTATGAATGCTTCTTCATTGATCATCTAGCAAATTTGCAAACAACCATTTATAATTTTGTAACTCTTTGTAGTGGGTCTTTTATTTGGAATGTGCTATAGCTGAGAGTCATGACATTTATGGGTAGTATGAACGTATTATTACATATAGATTAGGTTGTATAATAATAATAATTTTAATAACACTATTGTGTATTGTTTTAAAATATACATCATTGTTCGGTTTGTAATCTCATAACTACACAAACATATTCTTGAAATTTCCATTTATCTTTCACTTTATGAACCAAAGAATCAACACATTTTTCCTTACAATTTATTTGTTTGTGAGAACAATGAATTCAACATATATAGAGTGGATTATGGATTATAATTTGGAAGTTGTTGGTTTTGTTATGAGAATGTTCCTATTGATTTTTCAATAGATTTGATATAAGGTTGTAAGTCTAATGGTGTTTTATGTATTTCTTTTTTCTTTTTTAAATTACTAATGTGGTATTTTATATATATCAAACAAACTAAATTATTGAAGATTTCTATTTTTCTCTTTTGTTTTTATATAACAAAAATATTCTTATAACCGCTACGTGGATTATGCGGTACTCTATATATATATCTTTAAATTTCCTTTAACAATCATTATGAGCGTTTTTAGTTGTCCGTGTACTGGAAAAGCACCTAAACAGACATAATGTACGTGGACACTGTAAAGGTTATAAATTAATACTTTGGCTGTATTATTATATTAATACTCAAGTGTGATGAATAGCATATTTCACAGGTTCTTATGGTAATAATTTTATACTATTTTCTAATTATTTTATAAAATATGCATGCACATGAAACCCAGTATATATTTTTGTAAAACAACAAGAAAAAAGTAGTTTATAAATGTTTTATGGTATTAATTGTACGCTTTGGCTCACATCCAAAATAAAAAAGAAATGATATTATTAATTATTCTCATATTCGATACATTCAATACCGTACAACTAAAAATTATAAATGAAGTAACAATACAAAAAACTAAAACTCAATTTTACTCCATATGAGAAGCTAATAGGTTGAAAGAATAAAATTTTGTTACAACAGGGCATATACACTTATGAGCTCAACAAATGCCCGTGTGCATTGGTGTAGAATAAGTATTCATTAGGAGAAAATTGTTCGTAGAAGAGTGGAGCTCCTAATTAACAAGATAAGCTTAATTATAAGTAAGTTTTATAATCATGAGTTGGGAAATGCAGTAAAATATATAATTATATGTGTTTGCACATGTGTTTTAACAAGCCTTATGCAGTCAGTGAAGCAGCAAGAACATTTTTATGTATTAATGTGATTTATATTACATATTTGTGACTCTAATATAAATAACAAAAATTCAGAATTCTAGGTAAATAAAGCTACTGGATGAGATTGTATGATTAAGAGAAAAAAATCATGTCGTGGTGGATGGGAGCAAATCCTTGCTGCACATAGTAAACGAAGAAGAGGTCTTGCTGATATCGATCAACTTCTAGTGAACAAAGTTTAAATCAACAAACTTAACTTAGTATTCCATTCAACTAAAATTTTGAACGAGTCGTATTTTTTATTTATTATATAGTGAGGAAACTGATATTATAACAAGAGGCATGAGGAACACATTCGCTGCTAATGGAGGATTTTGCATGGAGAGCGTTAGAGTTTTTGATCATCAAGTAAGAACAAATTACTAAAAAACTTATTATTACTTTCCAAGGATATCATATTGGTTTAGTTTCTTAATGATCCTATCGTTTCTTATGCAGCATTGGGGTGATTTCACCTTTGTATTTTTTGAATCTTTGCCTTCATATCTAACTAACGTTGTAGTCTCTATGATTGATTATGCAGAAGAAAATCCAAATATGCTTGAAACTGTATTTTACTATAGATCATTAACAAAATATAAGCATGGGAAATGTGGATTTCACCATAATTCCCCACCGGTTATAAGATTACAAAATTTCTGTTATGTAGTTCCCATAAAAATAGGGGAAAACTTACTTTTCCCTCTTTAGATTGTTTATCATGTTTTGGAGTTCGCTATTTGCAAATGAGTATTTTCTTTCTTGGTTTCTTTTGGCAATTTCAAAGTACTATGTAAATGTAACTATATTCTATATTCTCTATGTTTTTCTATAGCTGAAATTTCTAGGCACCAAAACAAACTTCCTTTATATTTATGCACGTATTTCTGTGGGTTCTGTCTTGCTGATATACCACTGCAAATTCAAGATATTGTCTTCTAAAGGTATTGAACAAACTATCTGGCTACCAGATTTAACTACGAAATTAATATGATTGTTTGTTAATTTGCTCTTAAATCCATTTCATGTTTTTTGTATATTTATCAAAAATTTACCATCACCTCCTTTTTAATCTATTAAATTCTAAGATAATATACTGATTTTATCGTGTGATTAGTTTAATCTATATGTCAGGCTCTTTTTTTTTGATTGCTTTGTGTTATTACCAAGATCAACGAATATTGTTCTTTGCATTAGCTTCAGTTAAACACATACTTTTCCTTTACATTTTGTATATAATGTTGACATTTTATATTTTGTTAATTTATGTTTTTTCTTGACGTTTATGGCAGTGGTTAGCTTGACTATGTAGGAAACCTAACTATTAGTTTAGGAAACTACATTGCTTGCTTGATACTACCTATTAAAATGGTGTTATGTCTTTTAGTTGAATTTAAATCTATTTTAATACTGCAAGACATTATTGAAATTTCAACATTTGCAGGCCATGTTGTCACCATTCCACTTATAGCTCCGTTGATTTTTCACCTATGATAATTTCTCGACAACAACAATATACTGTAAACGTTTTTTATTTCTACTTTTAACCTCTTCCAAACTAACCATTGACAGGAAGGTAGCAGGGACATTAAGCTGGCTAAAGAATTAGATGTGCGCAGGAAAGCATTGGGCAAAAATACAAACTTCCCAAATAAGACGATAACTCACACAGTACTGAAGAAGAACTGCAACTTCAACTTGCATTTTTAAATTAAGCTATTCATCTGTCTTTTTATTCAAATTGATAATCAATTTAGTATGTGGCATGTATAGGTTCGGGATTATAATCGTTTTGTAAACAAATTAAATGGTGTTCTGTTATGGATATTTACACACTGTTTTGTGAGCGATATTTTCATTTATTTAATATTCTTCACATTTTTTTTATTATTACACACCATAACATTTTTCCTCTACATAATCATACTTTAGTGCAATGATTATGTGTAAAATTGTAATTTTTTTGTTGGTGTACTACTGCATTCAAATGGTAGTGCAACATGCATTATATATGGCTATGCATCTACATCAAAATCTACATTTCCACATTGAATATAAATCATGTATAACCACCACACCGCTTTTGACAAGTCTACGCTTACAAATTGCAATAACTAAATCATTTAATCAATAAAAACATTAATTCGATGTTCAGTAATTGTTTGGTAGAAATCCGTATGCGAAGCACGGGTTCGCACTAGTTATACAAGTAAAAGCTTAATGATAGAAATACCTCAAAAATGAACATATGTTTATAAATAAAAGAATTAAGATGTTACTAGAATACTATGAACTTAAGTTATGTTTTGAGGTGATTTATAATTAAATTGAGTAGTTAAAAGTAAATACTATTTAAGTAAATAATTATAAACTTAAAGAAATGATGAGATGATTCATAAATAGTTTTAATATTTAATGGTACAATATATGAAGAAATAAATTGGAATCAAAGAATAAAGAAACTTCAGTATGAATTGATTCACTCGCAAATATAAATATTAAATTGAAATCAACTTATATATATATATATGAATTAAACTGCAAGGAAAATTATGTAACACTTTAAGAATTTATTCATTGATGATTTTAAATATTGATTAGGAAATGATTTTTGTAAGTAATGAAGTTAAATTAATAAAAATAATCATCATATGAATGAATGAAAATAGATGAACAGTAAATGATGTGAAAGGAAATCAATAGAATAAGCATAAATAATATTTAATTTCTTGGTTGTTTTGGCTTATGGGATGCTTGGGAAAGGAACTTCTAATTGTTTGGGGCATATAAATAATCTATTAAGAAATTACCTAAGGCTGTTGAACGTATGGTACACTTGATAGTTTATTTATCATCCTTGTATGATGAAAAGTTTCTGAACCTGAACAAACCATTTGTTTTGGTTGCTATGGATGTATGATTGATTCTTTGGTTGCATATGATGGTTGAACTATTTTGTTTGCATATGTTTTGTGTTGATTTGCTTTTGTTACTAATTGAAACAACTAAATATTTCTCTTGAACATAATTCTCACTATTTTGGATTATATAAGTGAAACATAGGTTTATGGAAGCAATAGCTACTGCTTTTGGTTTCATAAATAAAGTTTGTTTGCCCGACAAATAGGTACTTTTTCGGATTATGGTTTTGTAACGATATTTTATTGTTTTTCACATGGTTTGGGATGTTTTATTATTGAAATATGGTATATATATTGTAATTATTGATATTATTATTTTTCCAGACCTATCCATACAAAAGAGACTCTGCCGAAATTTTTTGTTAAATTTAAGACTTAGAATTTTTTTTTGTGAAAGTGAAAATATTTTCAAACTTTTTATTAAACTTGGATATGAAAGATTTAATTGTTTATAAATAGATATATTTTATTTAAAATACTTAATTATGTAAGTTTAAATTGTTTATGAATTGATTATTTTTGAATAAAAATATATTAGTTTCTTGATTCCTTCTTTCCCTTTTCGAGGACAAAAAGTTTGAGTGGGGTAGAGTGTAACGACCTGTAATTTTCGATAATTAAAAATATTAAATTATTTAAAATTTTGCAATTTAATACCGTGTGAAATTAAAAATTATGATTTATTACTGAGAATATAATTAGAATATGGTTTAATAATGTTGATTTAATGAATTCAACAATTATTTTAAAATAATTCCAATCAATTAAAATAATGGTAAAGTTAATTTAGTTATAATTTTAAGTAAGGAATTAAATTGGTAATTAATGGAATTAACGAAATTGAAATATTATAGTTAATATTGTAAAAGATGATAATTGTAAATAATGAATGTAATAAAATGTAAACTAATGTTAATTATATTCATAAGGTTTTAGTTGATATAAAAATAAGAATGTAAATCAACATAAAAGAGTTTAATGGAATTTAAATTGTAATTAATGAATTTATTTCAATTGCAATTGAACTCTAAAATTTACGTAATATTTGAATATTGTGTTAACATGGGAAATTTATTTTTAATAGATTATTAAATTTCTCTGTAATCACGAATGATAAAATGGCTAACTTTTAAATTTGAATTTAAAGATGATTAAATTAATTTAATAGTAATCTAATTACTTAACGTGTAAAAATAGCCATTTTGGTCACTGTCTCGGATTTCGATGAAATCAGTTTCTTCAGATCCATAACAGTAAATTATTATTGGATTTGAAAGTGACTATGCTATAGGATCGTGTAATATGGATAAACTACTTGTGCGGAATAAGTAAGTAAATAGTAAAAGCAGTAAAGTAAATGACACCAGAGATTTTTATACTAGTTCGAACTCCCGTTCTACATCCAGTCCCAGACTCCTTCTAGATTTAAACTAGCAACCCTCACTTAACCCGAAGGAATAGGTTTACACCGCCTGAGCAACCGAACATGACTTCTACCGCCTAAGCAACCGAATAGGACTTCTACCGCCTGAGCAACTGAACAGGACTTCTTTACTAATAACAAAAGTATCTGACTGTAGTATGCTCTTCGAATTGCACTGATAAGTCAATTAAGTACAATCTTCCTATAATCTTCTCCTTTATGATATGTAGTGTAATGTGCTTGAGAATTATGGAAGATAGAGTGATCAACGATCAGAGAATGTAAGCAGTTTGAGTGCAGTTTGAAAATAGAGAATAGATAAGAATTCAAGAATATTAAAATTAGTTTCAGTAAGTTGTTAGTTGAATTCTGTAATCTATTTATAGAGTTTAAAAAGTTGCAACCATAGATGAAAAGTCCAATTAAAAGAAAACAGGCGCAACCGTTGATTTTGAAAACGTTACTCTTCGGTAAAGAGAAGTGTCTATTCATGAAAATAGCTATTGAAAATATTTAGCCGGCTAAATGAAATAATTCAGCCTTCTGAATCAAATTAAAACAAAAACAACAAGGAATTAGGCTATTTCTGGCCTTATTTAGCCGGCTGAATAAATTCATTCAACCGGCTGAATATCGTGAAACGAAAATTTGGTTTCAGCATTCAACCGGTTGTTTTCAACCTGCTGTGCATAGTTGTGCATGTGTGTATACGTTTTTTTTATATATATCAATTCATGAGAGATTTTAACAAATTACTAAATGATATACAGACTCTAGACTAGGAACTAACAGCTTCAAAACACTATGAATATGAATCTACAACAAATCTCCTGCATAAATGATTAGTACACACAAAATATTTTATATAGCATGTCATTAATCAAAACAATGTTAAATTGAGATTCCAACATTCTCCCCCTTTTTGATGATGACAACTATATAAGTAGAAATAATATATTTATAGAAGTACTTACCTTAACATTGTTACTCCCCCTGTCAATATGCATAAATATTTAACTAACTTTCTCCCCCTTTGTCATCGATAAAAAGAAAGGGATGCATAGAATCAAATAAGGAGTTTATTATATAAATAACTCATACTTGAGATGTCATTATTGAAAATAACAATATTAATACAATCATTACATAAATAACTAGATAGAGCATCATCGAAGTTTGATTAAAAATAGTAGAAACAATAATAATTAAAATTGAGTAGAGAGAGAAGGCTGATCATCATTTGAATCCGAACTTGAAGATGACTATTGAAAAGGAGATGGATTGTGAACTTCGGTGGATGTAGATCCGGAACAAGAAATTTTATCCCATATTTTATTAAGAAAACCTTTTATGGAGTTGAATTTCTTTTCCGTTTTCTTTTCAAGAGCCTTAATATCACGATGAAGTTTGGATTGATTTCGGGAGAGAGTGATGATAGCTTGTCTGGAGGAAGTTTCTGGGCCAACAACTTGAATGGAGTCATCGTCCTCTTCTTCTTCTTCTTCATGTTGAGTATGCGAAGAAGAGGCAATAGTAGTGTCACGAGGTTGAGGAATACCTTGTTGAACATTGTGAGACCATTGTTGAAAAGAAATGATTTGTTGTGAAGGAGGCCGCTGTGGAAGACCCATCAATCCTAAAGTTTTTGCGCCTAACTCACTAATGCTTGAAAACTCGGAGTCGGGCATTGGAATGCCAAAGTTGAGAAGGATACGCATAATATAAGCACCATAATGAATGGTCTTATATTTTCTTTGGATTGTGATGTCTTGAAATTCATCTAAAATGATTTTGCCCTAATTTACTTGTTGGTTGGAGTAGATTGAGTAAAGGGCTTGAAAATCTCTTTTATAGAATTTTTCATAACTTCCCGTTCGAGGTTGTAGAGAGCGAATGAAGGCACGGTGAATAAGACGTGCTTGTGGTCGTAAGGTGCTAGACTTTAATGCACTAAAATCGGTAAGATGATCGGACGAGAAACGATGTGAAACTTCGTCTCTATGATCCATATCAACTTCAATATCATCTATATCAACACCTTGAAATGGACAATTGAAAATATTGCCTAATCTTTGTAAAGGCAAGAAAATTTTAGTGCCACAAACTATAGACCATACACAATCTTGTCAATTTTGAGGATTATGGTGGTCTAAATTCAGATTAGCAAGAAAGAATTTGATCAAAAGATGATTAATTTTGACATTATTTGGAGCATACCCTATTAGATTATCAAAGTGGAATTGCTCCACCAATTCTCTAATTTGGTAAGCTGCAAAATCTGGAAATTTCATGAAAGCCCCTTCAAAGATATTTGAATTTTTCATATAATTGAATCGTGAAATTGCAACATCATTCCATAGCAATTGTCGAATCAGATCTTCGGATGGACCGGAGGTGGATTCTCTTGTGCGTTTGGATCTTGGAGCCATTAGAGAGTAAAAGAGGAGTAAGAAGTTTGATAGTTTGAGGTAAAAAATGGCTAGGGTTCTGAAATGAATTGGTAAGAAATGAAAAGATGAATATATAGTAGGTAAAAAGCAAGGGTAAAAGTGGAAGAATAGAATGTAGGGACAAGTAAAAAAAATGCGTTAGATGGAATTCAGCCGGCTGAATCAATTGAATTAGCCGTCTGAATTGATCTGAGTTTCAACTCGCAAAGAAATAGTTCATTTTTGAACTAATTCAGACGGCTGTTTTAATTGGTTCAGCCGTCTGAATCTGGAAGAAGAATTAAATTATCATAATATTCAGCCGTCTGTTTTGTTACAAATAGCCGGCTGAATTTGTGCAGAAACTCATATCAGCCCATATGAATAACAAATACAGTAAATAATAATTTTTTTAACAATCTGAAAATAAAAATAACATGTTAACAACAGCATAAATTTTTTAAATATATTTGGAAGAAGAGGTTGGAGTGTGATATTCATCTGGTTCTATTTGTGTTTTCTCTTGATATGGCCTTAGTGGTGACCATCTATTGCCGCGTTCCCATGAATTCAGAGATATTGGTGGACGCTGTGGCGATAATTCCCAAGCATTGCGTCGGGACGAAGAACAAACAGAAGATGGTTGATGAACTGTGCTTTTCGATGAAGATCCACAGAATTTCAATGCGACTTGTTCTAAAAAGCTTAACCGCTTGGCGTTAACCTTTTGTTCATAATACAGTTCGTGTTGTAATTCCAGAGATTCATTTTGGTAATGATGAATGTCATCTATTTTTTCTTTGGTAGATGGTGAACAAAAAAATAGAGATCTTCTTGTTCTTTTACCAGGCGGAGTATAACCTGTGTGAGTAGATGGAGGCACAATTGGTACGGGTTCATAAATCAGTGTTGGAGTTGGTAAATTCATCGATCCCGAACTAGGAGAAGAATAAGATAGAGCAGAGGATTCAGAATTATGTTGGGACGACATTTTGAGAAATGTATTTGAAACTTTTAAAATATTTTTTATTTAAAACTATTGTCAAAAGAAGGAAGATTAGTAGAGGTATATATGTATAAAGACATATATAAATAGAAAATAGATTTGTGGTTAGGTTTATAAGAACTAGAGAAAAATTTGGTTGGAGGAAAACAAATGTAAGGTAAATAGAAAAAAATGAACCATCTAAAGCTAAAAAGAAAGGAGTAGTGAAGTGGTAGAACAGTAGACTTCCGAGTAAGAGATCCCGAGTTCGAGTCTTGAATTTTTTTTTAATTATAAATCCTTGAAGGATACAATTCCTAATTCTCTTCTTAATTTAATAAATATATTTTCATTTAAAGTTTTTGTAAATATATCTGCCAATTGATTTTCAGAGGATACAAATTCTAGTTTGACTAAATCCTTTTCAATATTATCACGAAGAAAATAATGACGAATGTCAATATGTTTAGTTCGTGAGTGATTTACAGGATTTTTGGATAAGTTTATAGCACTAGTATTATCACAAAAAATTGTTGATTTAGATAAATTAGTACCAAAATCTTGAAGTGTTTGCTGCATATAAATGACTTGAGTACAAGCTAAAGCAGCAGAAATATATTCTGCCTCACAAGTTGAGAGTGAAACACAATTTTGTTTCTTACTAAACCAAGAGACTAAGGATTGTCCAATGAAGTGACAAGTTCCACTAGTCTTTTTTCGATCTGTCTGACATATTCCAAAGTCAGCATCACTATATGAAACTAACTCGAAAGGACATTCTTTCGGATAAAAAAGTCCAAAATATTTGGTTTTGTTAAGATAACGAAATATGCGTTTTACTGCTCGCATATGTGATTCTTTAGGATTTGCTTGGAATGGTGCACATAAACAAACACTCATCATTATGTCAGGTCTACTAGCAGTTAGATAAAGTAATGATCCAATTATACTTCAATATAATTTTTTGTCAACACTTTTGCCATCTTCATCCCTATCGAGATGAACTGTTGTACTCATTGGAGTTGATTTAGCAGAAGTATTTTCCATATTAAAGCGTTTAATTAGATTATTACAATATTTTTCTTGATTAATAAAAATTCCATTTTCTATTTGTTTAATCTGTAGACCAAGAAAATAAGATAATTCTCCCATATGTGACATTTCAAATTCTTTGGTAATTATTTTTGAAAATTCTTGACATAATTTTTCATTTGTAGAGCCAAAAATAATATCATCTACATAAATTTGAATAAAAAATATCCTTTTTAGTTCTTTTAATAAAAAGAGTTTGATCAACCTTTCCAATTTCAAAACCAGAATCTATTAGGTAGCTCTTAAGACATTCATACCAAGCACGGGGTGCTTTTTTTAGACCGTATAAGGCTTTCTTAAGTTTATAAACGTGGTCTAGAAAATTTTCATATGTGAATAATGGAGGTTGTTCAACAAAAATATTTTCTTTTATGTAACCATTTAAGAAAGCACTTTTAACATCCATTTGATAAAGTTTGAAATTATGAAAACATGCAAAGGCCAGTAAGATTCGTATTGCTTCAAGTCGTGCAACTGGAGCAAACGTTTCTTCGTAGTCAATTCCTTCTTCTTGATTATATCCTTGTGCAACTAATCTATCTTTATTCCTAGTTATATTACCTTGTCCATCTGCTTTATTTTTAAAAACCCATTTAGTACCAATGACTGTTTGATCACTTGGTCTAGGAACTAGTTCCAAAACTTCATTTCATTCAAACAGGTTTAGTTCTTCTTGCATAGCTATAATCCAATAGTCATCAGCAGATGCTTCTTTTGCATTTTTAGGTTCGATTTTAGAAAGAAAAGCTACATGGCCCATTTGATTAAGTTGATTTCTAGTTCTAACATGTGAATTAATTTCTCCTATGACATTTTCTACTGGGTGATCTCGTAAAATCCTAGGAGGAGATCTTAATTCATTTTCATTATGATCAATGTTTTCATTTTGTTCAAAATTATTAAAAATGTTTTCATCTTCTTCAAAATTATTTTGAGTAACCATATTTGTGATTATCTTAGGAATATCCTCAAAATTTTTATTAAATTTGAAATTTTCGTCGAATGAAACATGAAGTGTTTCTTCGATTGTTTTTGTTCTTTTATTGAAAATTCGATAAGCTTTACTTCGATCTGAGTACCCTATGAAGATTCCTTCATCGGATTTTGGATCGAATTTTCCAAGCTGATCTTTTATATTTAAGATAAAACATTTTGAACCAAAAGTTTTAATATATGAAATGTTTCATTTTCTTTGATGAAAAAGTTCATATGGAGTGTGTTTTATTAAGGGTCGGATAGAGACACGATTTAGAACATAGCAAGTAGTAGCTACAGCTTCTGCCTAGAAATGTTTTGGTAATGTATTTCCATTCAACAAAGTTCTTGCACATTCTTGTAATGTTCTATTTTTCCTTTCTACAACTCCATTTTGTTGTGGTGTTCTAGGAAAAGAAAAGTTATGGTAAATTCTTTTTTTATTACAAAAATGTTCAAATACTTCATTTCAAATTCACCTCCATGATCACTTCTAATATTTTTAATTTTTAATTTTTTGAGATTTTGAATTCTCTTTGCAAAAATCTTGAAATTTTCAAAAGTATCACTTTTATTTTTTAAGAAAATAGTCCAAGTATATCTTGAAAAATCATCTACTATAACAAATACATATTTACTATGATTTATAGATTGAATTTGAGTTGGACCAAAAAGATCTAAATGTAATAGTTCTAATGGTTGTATAGTAGAAATATTTTTCTTTGATTTAAAAGATGATTTTGATAATTTTCTTAATTGACAAGAATCACAAATATTGTTTACTTTAAAGTTCATTTTTGGTAAACATTTTACTAAACCATTTTTAGATAATTTATTTATAGTTTTGAAATTAATATGACAAAATCTTTTGTGCCATAACCAAGGATCTTTTTCTTTGGCTATTAAAGACATATTTGTATTATAATTTATATTCATATTTAAAACATAAATATTTTTATCTCTAAAGCCTTCAAAAATAAGATTCTTATTTTGATAAAAAATACTACACTTATTTTCAGAAAAAGAAATATTGAATCCTTTGTCACACAATTAGCTAATACTAAGTAAGTTGTGTTTCAAATTTTTAACTAATAAAACATCTGTAATAAGAGGTGAATTAGATATACCGTTATTGCTCACATCGCCTTTTCCGATGACATATCCTTTGGAATTATCTCCAGATGTAACAGAACCTCCATCCGAGTAGTTAATGTTTGTTAGCATCTCTTTATTTCCTGTCATGTGTTTTGAGCAACCACTGTCTAGTATCCATTTTCCTCTCTTTTTGGATGGTACCTCGTCTTTTGTAGCCATAAAGCAAATGTTGGCTTGTTCTGAATCACTGTCTGAGTCACTTTCTGATGATGAAGATTATTCTGTATCGTCCCATGTGACAGAGAAAGCTTTCTTCTTGAATCTATCCTTTTTGTGCTTATACTTGTCTCTCTTTTTCTTAGGACAGTCTTTCTTGATGTGACCTTTCTTGTGACATTCATAACATTCTAGAGCAGATGATGATGGTTTGTTGGTGTTGTTATTATTGCTCGAGTTGTTCTTGTTGTATTTTCAAGAACTTTTTGAAATTTCAAGAACTTTTTGAAATTTTTAGCAATGAAAGCCATATCTTCTTCATCTGAATCCGAGTCATCTTTTTCTTCCTGGAATGCTATATTTTTCTTATCTTGAGCCTGTACTCGTTTTGCCTACAGATTAACTTCATAAGACATTGGATTTCCAATCAACTCTTCTGGTTTTATGGTCGAAATGTCGTTAGCTTCTTCGATTGCTAAGACTTTTCTTTCCCATTCATCCGTTAGTGAGTTGAGGATTTTTGAAACAATATCAAAATCTATGTACGTTTGTCCTAATGCTATTAAAGAATGATATATATCTCGAAACCTAGAGTACATTTCATTGATAGTTTCATCTTGCATCAGTTTGAAATTCTGGAACTGATTTTTGAGCATAGAAATTTTACTTTGTTTGACTTTGTTAGTTCCTACATGTGTAACTTTAAGTGTACGCCAAATTTCATGAGCAGTTTTACACATGCTTATTCTATTAAACTCATTTTTGTCTAATGCACAATATAACATATTCATAGCTTTAGCATTTGAAGTAGCATCTAATTTTTACGTGTTAGACCATGCTGAATATTCGGTAGTAGGAATAATATATTCAGATTGCATAATGTTCCAGGTACCATAACTACTTGCTTGTATATAGATTTTCATTCTAGAGCCCAATAGTTATAGTTCATTCCATTAAATAGAGGAGGTCGTGTAGTAGATTGACCTTCTGTAAAGGTAGTGTTAGAAACAGTGCTGGTGTTGTTTTCCATATTAAAAATAATATCAGATAACTATGTTACAGTTATATGAAGGCCTTGCTCCGATACTAAATGAAAGTGACTATGCTATATGATCGTGTAATATGGATAAATTACTTGTGCGGAATAAGTAAGTAAATAGTAAAAGCAGTAAAGTAAATGACACAAGAGATTTTTATACTGGTTCGAACTCCCTTTCTACGTCCAGTCCCAGACTCCTTCTAGATTTAAACTAGCAACCCTCACTTAACCCGGAGGAATAGGTTTACAACGCCTGAGCAACCGAACAGGACTTCAACCGCTTAAGCAACCGAACAGGACTTCTACCGCCTGAGCAACCGAACAGGACTTCTTTACTAATAACAAAAGCATCTGACTATAGTATGCTCTTTGAATAACACCGATAAGTAAATTAAGTATGATCTTCCTATAATCTTCTCATTTATGATATGTAGTGTAATGTGCTTGAGAATTGTGGAAGAT
This sequence comes from Allium fistulosum, assembly GCA_030737815.1. Lineage (NCBI taxonomy): Eukaryota > Viridiplantae > Streptophyta > Magnoliopsida > Asparagales > Amaryllidaceae > Allium > Allium fistulosum. The sequence continues at coordinate 367,986,424 of CM060907.1, forward strand.
AGAGTGATCAACGATCAGAGAATGTAAGCAGTTTGAGTGCAGTTTGAAAATAGAGAATAGATAAGAATTCAAGAATATTAAAATTAGTTTCAGTAAGTTGTTTGTTGAATTCTATAATCTATTTATAGAGATTAAAAGGTTGCAACCATAGATGAAAAGTCTAATTGAAAGAAAATAGGCGCAACCGTTGATTTTGAAGACGTTACTCTTCGGTGAAGAGAAGTGTCTATTCATGAAAATAGCTGTTGAAAATATTCAGCCAGCTGAATAAAATAATTCAGCCTTCTGAATCAAATTAAAACGCAAACAGCAAGGAATTAGGCTATTTTTGGCCTTATTCAGCCGGTTGAATATTGTGAAACAAAAATTTTGTTTCAGCATTCAGCCGGCTGAATTAATGCATTTAGCCAGCTGTTTTCAGCCTGCTGTGCATAGTTGTGCATGTGTGTATACGTTTATATATATATATATATCAGTTCAGGAGAGATTTTAACAAATTACTAAATGATATACAGACTCTAGACTAGGAACTTAACAACTTCAAAACACTTTGAGTATGAATCTGCAACAAATCTCCTACATAAATGATTAGTACACACAAAATATTTTATATAGCATGTCATTAATCAAAACAATGTTAAATTGAGATTCCAACAAGATTTACTCCCCCACCCTCTCTGCTCATTCCCCCTTAATCCTTGATTGGGGGCATGAGGCTATAAACAGAAAGTCCTCATTTTCATTTTTAATAACCGGTTATCTCACAGTTATTTCTTCAATATAGTTAATGATGTATGGAAGTGCAATATTTTTGGTATCCATGTTCATTTTGCAGAAAAAAATGAAGCTGCTAAAAGCTAGAGTTAAGGAATGGGCTTTCAATACTTTTGGCAAAGGGGCAAATCTATCTAATTCCTTAAGACATCAATTTAACTCCATCCAATCTTCTATCCTCAACAATCATATGGATTACTCACTAATAGTTGAGGAAGTGAAAATTCATGATGATCTTGCAAAAGCTTTAACTGAGGAAAATCTAATGCAAAAAAAAGCATGATTGAATTGGTAGCTTAATGGGATAAAAACACTACTTATTTTCATAGCACTTTAAAAACTAATAATGCAACATCTCACATCACTTCCGTTCATGACCAATCTGGGGTAAATTGCAATTCATCTGAATCAATTCAAAATGCTTTTTTGCAATTCTAAAGCAACTTGCTTGGCTCTATGTCAAATGAGGTTCATCAACTTCACCACTATGCAAATATCAAGTTGCCTAATATTTCTGTTGATGATTGCAAAACCTTGAATGAACTTGTCACTAACATTGAGATAAAAAAATTCTTTTTTTGACATGAAATCTAACAGTTCACCCGAACCAGATGGTTTTAATGCTCTCTTTTTCCAATCTTGTTGGCACATCATTGGGAGAGATCTTATCAAAGCAGTTAAAAACTTCTTCAAGCATAATTTATTACTCTCTGGTATTAATGCTACCAAGGTTGCTTTAATCCCTAAGTTATCTCAGCCTATGTCTGTTTATCAATTCAGGCCTATCAACTGTTGTAATGTGATTTACAAATCCATAGCAAAAAAATTAACTTACAGGATGAAACTTGCTTTGGCCAAGGTTATCTCTAAGAATCAAAATTCTTTCTTGCCTGGTAGATACATTACTGACAACATACTACTATCCTATGAATTATTAAGGGGTTATAACAAGAAAAACATATCCCCAAGATGTGTTCTCAAGCTTGACATACAAAAGGAATTTGATACTGTTCACTAGAAGGCAGTTATATACATACTTCATTCCATGAATCTCCCGCATACTTTCCTGGCTTAGCTTTACACTTGTCTCTCAATTTTCCACTACTCCTTAAGCCTCAATGGATCTGTTTTTGGCTATTTCAAAAGCACTCAAGGCCTTAGGCAAGGGGATCCCCTATCCCCACACATATTTATATGTGTTATGGAATTCTTAACTGCTCAATTCAACCATGCTCTAGATAACAAGTTAATGGATCACCATCCCAAATGCAGGAATCCCCAAATTTCAAGCCTCTTGTTTGCTGATGATTTAATGCTATTCTCCAAGCCAAATGCCAAATCCACTTCCTGTATTTTGTCAGTTCTTTCCTCCTTCACACTACTCACTAGTTTGAGTATAAATTTATCAAAATCTAAAATCTGTATTGCTGGAGTGCCAAATGATATTAAAGAAACTTTAATTACTTTATCAACATTATCCCCATTTTCTGATAATGAAGTTTACTTGGGTGCCCCCTAACCTCTTCCAGTGTCAAAACATTCCATTGCCTTCCCATGTATGAAAAAATAATCTCCAGACTTTCTTCTTGGCCTGCCTCTAAGCTCTCCATAGCAGGTAGGCTGATCATCATCAAATACATTGTCTCTGCCATGTGCTCATACTATGCTAGGATGTTCATTCTGCCCTTCAAATTAATTAGTAAGATCAACTCTGCTATGAACCAGTTTCTATGGCATGGAAACCCCTACTCTAGGAAGCTAATACCAATTGCATTCAAATCTGTTTGCTACCCTTTAGCTAATGGTGGCCATAGTGTCATGAATATTAAACAATGGAATATGGAAGCTCATTCAACTCACATTGATAAATTACTCATAGCTGACCATAATCTATGGGCTGTCTGGTGTAGAAAAAACTTACTCAAATCAAACCATTTTTGGACTATGCAAATTCCGCATGACTGCAATAGTACTTGGAGAAATATGTTGAAACTTAGGCAAAGTCTCCTCCCTATCTTCAAATATACCATGAAAAATTGTCATTCATTATCATTTTGGTATGATCCCTGGGCTGGTAATGTCATGATTCTTGCTCATCTAATCCCATACAATTTAAGAGCAATGACTGGAATTCTTGAGGCTGCAAAAGTTTCAAACTTCCTATGTGAAGGGAGAATCTCCCTTCCTTACTCTAGCTCCCCAATCATAAGAAAAGCCTGGACTTACATTCATAATCAGACTTTCTTATCTTCTGAGCAAGTTACATCGTGGAATGGTGGTCCTCACTCTATTAAAAAGGTGAACAATACTCTCAACAAACTGCATATCTATGTTGAGTTTCCATGGTACAAGAGAATTTGGAAAATGAATTCCTCTCCTGCTTAGAACTTGTTGTTCTGGAGAGTGATCAGAGGTGGATTACACACACGTGATAAACTGTATGCTATGGGCTTAATAAACCAATCTTCATGTGTCCTCTGCGGTATTGCTCCTGAAACTGTCCATCATCTTTACTTTACATGCCCTTATGTCTTCTTCATTTGGAAGCATATCCTAAGACTTAAAGGTCTGCACTCTCCTTCAATGAATTCGAGAATTGAGTGGTTTACTATTTTTAAAGCTACTAGATGGAGATCTTCTCATTCAAGATTGACGCTGCATATTTTAAAATCCTTTATCCATCTGATTTGGGCTGAAAGAAATATTCATGTGTTTTAGGAATGTTTTCCTCTAAACACGATCTCTTTCGTGCCTTAGTCAGAAAATTATGAGGTGGTATTGGCCTCCTTCAGTGTTTATGTCATTAGTTATCACACGCTACTGGGCTGCTTCGAGTCATAATGTTTCTTCTTCGGTTTTTGTCTGCAGTCTCTTGAAATATCTGTCATGCTTCGGGTCGACTTATGAAAAGCTTCAGGCTTCCCTTTGATGCAGCTCCTTGCCGTTTATTCTTTTCTCGGCTAGCACACTTTTGGCTCTTTTCTTTTCTTTGTTCTCTATGTGTTTCTAATTTATACTTGTAATCTTTACTGGGTATAAATATAAGGTAGGGGTCCTTTTAACCTCGCTGGTTTTGCCAAAAAAAATTATTATAGGATTTCAAGTTTCGTAGCAATCAGACTTGTCGTTTGATTGTGCGAGCTCGAAACGCGTAGAAATCGATTAATAGAATTTAAGTGAATATAATTTGATTTTGAAAGCTAACTTCTGCATACAATGAAATTTGGGTTTGAAACTAGTTCCATCGAGTTTAAAAATATCGAAAACCTATATTTCGATATATTAGATGACCTACTTTCGTTTCGGAAACGGAACGGGCTTTTCAAGTCGTTGTTATCGTTACAACCCAAATCGATCTGTCCATTCATTCTTATCTATCCTTGTCCATATAAATAGATTTTTATCTACCTCTAGCAGCCCTTCATTTTATTTCTATACGTACTGTTAACTTCAATCTATCTGCTTCTTTCTCCTTCCCAATGGCTGCAGATCCAAAACCCTAATTTCAAATTCAAATTCAAATCGAAATTCAAACTCCTCAAACTATGTCATATTATATATCGTTGGAAAGATCTCAACGAGCATAATCTACTATTGTGATTCGTTTTTACAATCGAATCACCGTTAGTCTAGAAATTGGCGATCTTTCTCAGCCGTCCGTTGCTAGAGTTTTCGATCCAATGGTGGATATTCATCCGATCGACGATCGGGAGGCGTTGCTGCGTAGAGGTCAACGAGTGGAGCAGATATAGGGTGTTCGTTTGTGTCGGTGATGAGAAAATTCACCTTGATAGGAATTTATAGGGTGGCGGTGGTGGAGCACCTGGAGGTCGCCGTGGGCGATCGCGACTGACGAGGCTAGGGGCGTTGGGTGCGACCCAACATGGTGGCCTCGGCGACGTTGTCTGATGAGGACGTAGGCTAGCGGGGAGCGTGCGGTAATTGGATGAATGGTGGTGGCTGGTTAGGGTTCGAGCTTGGCTAGAGTTCGAACGCGAGATGGTCGCATGTGGGTTGACTGAGTAAGGTCGCGTTGACTTCTATTTTAATTTATTTTAATTTTGAATTTTGAATGTTCTAATATTGATAAGTTTCTCATACGAGCTCGGATTTGGACGCAGTTTTCTCGGTTGCGATCGTACTGAAATTTCAGACGACATGGAACAGGTTTCGCTGTATTCTGACACTGTTATAATTTTTGGGCTTTGTTTGGATTTTAAATCGTCGATAAATCAAAGGTGAGTGGTTTAACCCACTCACAAATACTAAATCATCCTATGTTAGTTAACTTAAATTTATGATGTGATTAGAAATTGATTGATTGTTGTTTGGTATATTTAAATTTTCATTCTAGTTTAATTTGAATTTAATTTAATATTGAATTTAAATTGCTAATTGAATACCTGATAATGATAACCAGTTAATTGTTGTGATTTATTGGTTGATTTGAATGATGATTGTGATGGATGTTTAATTATTGATATTTGGATGATTGGATATTATATTTATTTTATATGTTATTATCACATTGCAAGTTCCCTTAGTTATTGTTAGGAAGTCACTATGGGTTGAGATGATACATATTCGAATGGTCTTATAGATTAGGGAAAAATCGTTATGGGTTGAAATGATAAACTTGAGCGATTTTATGGATTTTTAATTTTACTCGGGATTGCGGGTTAAAATGATATACCCATAAATTTAAATTATTACGGATTGAAATGATATATATCCGTATCACTTGACCATAGGGTAGAAAATTATATACGGACACTGGATTGGTTAAATTAAATGATTTTAAATCCTTAATTTTTGAATCCAGTTAAATGATATTCTGAAATAAAATTTGATTTATATGAACTGAATTATTTTCAAAATACAAGCTTTAAAATGTTGAAATTGGAATTGGTTTAAATGAATTTTTTATAGAATTTAAATTGTAATCTTAAAGTTGAATTTTGAAATATAAATGAAAGTTATCAAAATTTTGTTATTGTAAATGTTTGAATATTTAAACTTGAAACCTATGGAAGTTGAAATGGTTTAAATTTGTAGTTCAAACATGGATTTGAAATCGATATAAATTGAAATGGTTTTAATGAGAATTTGAATTGAAACCTTTAACCTTTTGAAATGAAATCATTGAACTTGAAACCTTTAGCCTTTTTAAATGAAATCGTTGAACTGAGATTGATTTATATTGAATTTTTGGAACTAAAGTTGATTTGAGTTTATTTGTGAAATTGGAAGAAACAATTCTAATTTGAAACTATTTTCGATATAAACCCTTTTAATATGCAAACTCTTTTAACATATAAACTATTTTCTCATATAAACCATTTTAATATATTAATAAATTTTAATACATTAACTATTTTTAATATATAACCTATTTTAATATATAAACTATTTCTAATATATAAACGATTTTGATCTATAACCTATTTTTAAATTATAAACTATTTTAATATATATTATTTTAAATTTATAAACAACTTTTAATATATATATATATATATTAATATATAGTCTATTTTAATATATAAACTATTTATAATATATAAACTATTTTAATCTATAATCCAATTTTAAGAACATAAACTATTTTTAATGTATAACTATTTCAATATATAAACTACTTTCAATATTCAAACTGTTTAAGTTGGAAATGTTATGATTTAGATTCAACTGGTTTAAATGCGAATAATTTTATATGATGGTTTAACCTATTTTGTGGTATGATTTTGAAAATGAATATGATTTAAAGTGAATAATGATTTCAAAAGTGAATACGATTTTGAAAGTGATATGATTTTGAAGTGAACATGACATTTTGATATCAATTATGAATTTGTTTTGGAAATGTAAAAGAACCAACTGGTGTGAAATAAGCGTTTGGTTGTTAAAGAGACCAGGATCGGATATTGTCATACTCTTTGCCAATACCGAAAACCACTTTAACAACTATGCACGTGGTGGAGAATCCAGAACGAAGTACGATGTTTTGGCGAATGCTACTATAAGAGGTATGAACGCAGCCCTGACCCCATTGGGTCAGCTTGATATGACAAAACAGGAGCTATACCTGGGCCAAGTAGGGTCGTACCGCCGATTGAGCATGCTTCTTCAAAACCATATTTATTACTTTGTGATTGATTTGGTGGCCACCCTTTGATTTGATTATTGGAGTGTGTCTCGAGGTGGGCGGTAGTAGCTGTTATGCATTACCAACAGCCCGGTTCTACAAACGGTAGAATCCTACCCTAGCATTGCCTCGCGTGCCTTGTCATATGCCTTATCAGACCCATTACGAATTTGGTTTGTATCGTACCTATGGAGTGCTCCCTGAGTATCCCAACGGTTTGGTGGAGCTTACAGTATCTGTATTGACCATGGTATTTATATAAAAATGTGTTAAGGGGAATATGGGTAATGCCTTAACGCTATTTTAATACTTTACTTTACTGTAGACATATTATAATAACATATTGTATTATGTATGTAGATAGTTTAATGGATCCTTAAGAGATGGAATCCCGAACATCTCTTAAGTTATTGCACGCACGTTAGACACTGGATAGGAGAAGAAAAATCCCATAAACATCCCTGAAGCCGTTACACTCATATTTACTTATGTTGATTTAACTTACATAAGATCTTTTAGTTCTGACTCGAGTGTTTTGTCTTTTCATTACGCTCGGGTTAGCCTGAGCATTTTAGTGTTGAAGAACTTATTTCTGGAGGGCGAAGAGAAGATTTAGTATATTATTACTATTTATTATATTTATTCTACTGCATCATGTTGTTCCGTTGCATTATTTATTCATTCCTGCTGTATGTATAACTCTGATCTGTATTGTAAAAGTATAATCAAATGTTATTTGTAAAATAGCTTCATGAACTGTTTAATTGATTATTATATTTTATCATTCCGCTGTGAGATTCTGTGTTTTGTTTTTCCTTTCTTTTCTCTTATTTTCTTATTTGCCCCATTAACAATCCTCCCTTTTGAATGGTTTGAGTTGACATGTGTGGTTTATTGTCGATTTAACCATCCAAAAAGGTGGGTCATTACAGGGTACTTAGCCAATTATTTTATTAAAGATTTTATTGTTCTTATCACCTTTGGGAAATTGTGATAGGATGAATTGACTCAGAAATTAGAAAACCAGAAGAAACTGGTGTAGGGTAGCGCCCTATACTTCAGCTGTTAGCACTTAGCTGATATTAGTCCAAAATTCAAATACGTGAGGCTTTGTCATGGGTAAGACTAAAAGTTGGTTTACGCACAGAAGGGAATAAAAAAGATTAGTTAGGTTGTTGGTGAGCCCACAAAACCATTAGGATCAGTTGACCCTAGGAATAATAAGTTTCAGACAAACCATCCAGTTTTCTTCTTATAGGTTGTTAAATAATTTTATAGTTCCGGTAGGTCTGAGTCAGTAATGTAGGTTGGTAGTTACCCTATGAAAAGTAAATACTGGGACAGATAGTCCACTGATTTGACGGATAGCCAAGATAACCCACATTGCATGCATATCTATTACTGTTATTGTTATATTGTTTATTTTAACTAGTTTGGTTGGAGGACTATTATTTGCAAAAGATTTGTTTTTAAAGGATATTAGTGAGGGGAAAACTTGTTCCGCTAAGCGAAGTGGTCTAACTAGATATCAGTTAATTGAAATGACATATTATTATCCGCACCAGGCATTTTGTCTGACTCAAAGTTTATGTTTTCCCCTTAAACTCTCAGGTGCTTAAAATTTAATTTAAGTAGATTGAGAGTTAAGGTTTACATGTTTAATAGGTTTGGCGAATAAATCTTCCGAAGACATGTAGGAGGCAAAGATTAGCTATGTAGGAGATTATCTATTTATCTATTCCGTTGTGTCGAGTGTTATGTGTATTGATAGATTTTATAACTATCTATTTAGTAACACTGATCAACTAAGGGGGCATCTTCATATGTCGCTCTTGGAATATATTGTAATAATTATATTTTATCTGAACCTGGGAACATTACGGATTATGTACTGAATATGTAAGATTATCTTTGAAATGAAATGTGAAATTTTGTTTTTATTTCACATTCTTATGCTTCTGATATTATGGATACCATTAACATGACAGCATTTTGTCATTGGAAATTAATACTATAGATGACTGCAGCATCCATAGCGCTTAGTTTCGAGCCTTAAGACGGGGGTTGTTACATCCTCCCTTGCAATAAACCTTCAATACCACACAAAAAATATAGTCAGAACATAAACATTCAAACATATAATGCTAGTAACTTTTTCCTTTGTAAATTAAGCTTACCCGCTATTGTCCTCGTCGAAGTACTGGAATGCAGCAAAGAGATGCTCTTCTCTATCCATTTTATTCAAGTGCATTGTTGTAATAATGAATCCTCGTAATACATTGTTGCATCTCCATCATCATTAACCTATGTTAGTAAAATTTTAAGTATTTTTAAAGTGGTTTTGTTATATACCAGCCTTAAGACTAACCGAAGACCTTAGATTTTGTATCTAATGGAAGTTATTTTCAAACTTGATTCACTTAGTGAATAACCGCTAAATTAGTACAAAATTTAGGAATTTTGATTTCCATAAAATTCAAATAGGAACTGAATCAAAATCAATTCACATATTGGAGGAATACAAATATCATTTAAAACAATTTAAAATCATACCATTTAAAGAAAAATATGAGGGGCAGTGGATGACTGGGAAGAACCCGATGAGAAAAAATAGTTTTGATGAACATGCTTGCTTGTTAGAAAGTGTGAAGTTGAGGATGCTGGATTAAGAAGAAAGTTGAGGGAGATGTAAGATTATCGTGGAAAAATGGGAAACAGTTCTATCATGGGATGACTAATGACACAATTATCATTACCTGGTTTTGACATAGGAAGTGGAGGAAAGGTCATTAATGGCAAAAAGTCTTCACTTTGACCACTTTAACTAAGTATTTTCTTATATAATATATATATATATATGCATGCATGTATGTATATAAAAGATATATTATGAAATATGTTACGTTGACTTGAATTGTTTAAGATAATGTAAGAGTGTGTGTATATGTAAGAATTTTCAAAATTAATAATATTTAATTAAAATTGTTTAATTAAATAAATTAATTAAATGTTAAATAATAATTAATAAAATACACAAACACACACACAGATATATATATATATATATAAAGATAAATGTGTATAACTATAAGTGTTATAGTATACATTTCAATCTAAAATGTTATAATTGAACAATATAAAATTAATTAAAATGTTAACTAATTAAATTAATTAAATAAGATTATTAATATAATGTTATACATAATAGTATATAAAAACTGTATAATAATTAAAACTTATAATATGAATGTATAAATTAAAGGTGGAATATTAAATAAACCCTAAATAGACTTAAAGGATAGACATATACGTATAGTAGGTATACCGTAATTTTGGATGTGTCCGATTCTATAATCACGAGGGTATTTCATAAGAAATACATTATCCCATAAGTCAATATCACTATACATAGATATATTAAAGATTTAAAATCTTTAATATAAAGTTGACTTTTACCATTTATATATTAATATATTACTTGCATTATCCTTGGTTGTTGATATCCCTAAATCTAACAATATTATGTGTAGTGCTATTAATATATTGAATAGACAAGGTAAGATATATTTATGTATTTATTGATATTCCTTAAGGTGCGTACATTTATACTTAGGCTGTCGTAAAATAGTAGGTACGAGTGAATAATCTTTTTCGATTTGATGTTCCTCAAAGTTGAAATGAGATTTAGACAAAGAACCACATGTTAGGAGTTGTATGTGATACGACCAATAAGGAGTTATTGTAACGACCCATACTTTTAACTATTTTAAATTATAGAATTTGATATAATTATTGAATAAAAATGGTTAGAAATAAAAATTTAATGATTTATTGATGTAGTTATTGAATATAACTTGAATAAAATTTTGAAATAACCAATTTCAAAGATTTTGACAATAACAAGTATTAAAATGAAATTCCATATATTTGATGTGCTTATAGTTAGTAGTTGGAATTGAATAATGAATATTGAATTACTGTAAAATGGAAGTAGTTGTTTTATTATTTGAATTTGTTTTAAAATTAAATTTTATAAGTTAAATAACTTATATCGAAATATGATGATTCATTGGATAATTAAATTATTTAAAATTTAATATTGGAATTATTTAAATTATTGAATCTTGAATTAATGTGAATGAAAATGGTATCATAAATTGATTTAAATTTTATTTAAAAATGAATGGAGATTGTTGCATTTAAAATTGAATTTAGAAGTGAATAATTAGAAATTGAAATTTTATATTATAATTAACGAGTAAAAATAGCCATTTTGGCCACTGTCTTAGATTTCGACGAAACCAGTTTCATCGGATCCGTAATAGTGAATTATTGTAGGATTTCATGTTTCGTAACGATCAGACTTATCGTTTGGCCATGCGAGCTTGAAACACGTAGAATTTAATTTTAGAATTTAATTAAAATTAAATGATTTTGAAAAGCTATATTCTGAATACGATTGAAGTAGGCCTTGAGACTAGTTCCATTGTGTTCGTAATGGGGGTAAAACATTATAAATGCTCGGCGACACTCCTCGTTTGGAGCTCGAGAAATTTCGACATTGTAAGCTAGATAGTTTCTAATATAATAATATATATTCTCTCTCACCAAACATACTGTACAAGCAGCCGCCCCTATTTTGTTCTCCCATACCATCTCTATTTCATTTTGAATTAGCTACAGATTGATCGAGATTAAAAAAATGAAAAAAGCAAAATAGCGCACGATAAGACGAAGTCGCAACTTCGCCAGGGAGGGAACGCGCATTGAGGGCATAATGGCGGGTGCTGGCGGTGCCGAGGTCAGAGTCGACTGAGGTGGGCGTGGCAATTAGCTCAACAACGATTTAGGGTTTAGGTTTCATTCGTGCAAATGTAGAGGGCGGAGGCGACTGCGTTTGCTGGCGTTAGTGGAGGCGGTCGTGGCACGTCTCGTGGTATGCTCGGATTGTCGTCTAGTCGAGTATGGTTGCGCGTGTAGTTGAGGTACGAATGTGATTTTGGCTTACGGGATCAAGTTGACGTGCGAGCTGGAACACGAGAAAGGAAGGTTATTAGTTTTTAATTATAATGATTAAGTTAATTAATTTTTTTTCTAATTAACGTTATATTAATTATTGCATAACTTCTGCATACAAGGTCCATTTCGGACGAAACGAGAGGCGTTGGGATCGTATCGAAGTCGTCTATAGCTTGGAGTTGAGTAGGAGTTTATTTGAAGCAGAAAATATTTTCAGTTTCAAATAAAAGGTGAGTGTTTTATAACGCTCACGAATTATTAAATATTTTTATGTTAGTGAAATTGAAATCGTGAAGTTAATTATTTTATTGGCTGTTGATTGGTAATTTAACTGACATTTAAATTGATATCTAGATTGAACTGGTAGGAATTTTGTAACAACCCGAAATTTAACCCATAATAATTAATTTTTTAATTAATGAAATAATAAAATAACTTTGTGTAATTATCAGAATTGAGCCTTGGGAGTTGCACCATTGTGTCAGTGGTAATTTTCTTGTCAATTTCCATATATAGAACGTCAAAATCCGAGCTAATATGAGAAAGTTATGAATTAAATAAGAAATATGGAATATATATATATATATATATATATATATATATATATTGGGCTAGGTCGACCAAGAGGTTGACCTAACCATGCCCTGGGTCGACCGGCTGGTCGACCTAGGAGGAGGGGCGGTCGACCGCCCTGTCGACCCGCCTACGGGTATGGAACGAAGAAAATTTTCTTCGTTCCAGAGATTTTCGAACATGTATTTTTCATTCTTTAGCTTCATCTGGTCCTTCCGTTCTTGCATCCGATGGCTCCTATTCAGCCTATGACGTGGTTGCAACCTATTCAATCCCCAAATCTAATAGTCTGAGATCCACTTCTACCCCTATAAATAAGACCCTAGGCCTAACACTTTTTCTCATTTTAAGATTTTCTCCAATTGGGTTCACCTTTTCAGGAAGGACCCTAAGCGGAATAATTTTCCATGGAGTAAATTGTTTTAAATTAAAATATTTAACAACCCCAAGTGGATCCGAGAGGGCCTAAAGGGAAGAGCTTAGGACTACAAGTGAGTGATTGTAATTATTTTAGATTTCTTTAAGTAATTTAAAATAATAGGGTTTCTAATAGTTGTGATTTTACTACGATTTTTGGAATAACCTTTTTAGTAGTTTTTTTTACAGTTTTTAGAATTATTTTTAGTGTTATCCTGCCTTTTGGCAAGGCCGCGATACCAAGGAAAGTCCATCTCGAAGATCGGTTACACGCAGGTTCGCTATGGACGTCGATAAATTTTGTCCGAATCCGGATCAAGCTACAATTGACAAGACATGGCAAGCAAAGCTATGAAAACCAGCGTTCCAAATTTCAATTCAATTGGAGTTTGTATGCTCAAGAAATGATCGACGCAAATCAAAAGAATCAACTTCACTTCATATCCATCATGTTCGAATCGATCCGAGATGGCCTCATTCGTATCGATCAGTTCAAATCCACAAGTGAACGAGTCCACTTCGTATCGATCGGCAACTCTCTTGTTCGAATCCATCGAACAGTGGTGCTTCGCATCCATCGATCCTATAATTCGCATCCATCAAGTTCAGTTGCTTCGTAACCATCGAGAAGCCCATGTTCATATCCTTCATGTCATAGCTATTCGAATCAATCGAGCTATCACTGTTCGCATCCATCCGGGCCTTTCAGCTTCGTATCGATCGACTGGAGTCGATCCCCATCGATACGAACAAAACCATACAAACAATATGTGCCATTCACTTTCCATCGATACGAACAGAGTTGTTTCCATCGAGGCGAATTAAGTCGTTTCCATCGCTGCGAACGAGGCAACGTTCTTCGATACAAACAAGGCGCAAATAACGAAATGACTCGATCAACACGATGCGAAAAGTGGATCGATCCGAAGTATGTGCGCCACGTCAATTTGCAAGCACGTGCCATGATCGATTTGAATAGATCGATACGAAGGCATCGATTCGAACGCAACAGCCCACCAAAGAACTCCAATTCGAATCGATCATAACTTGCAATCCACAAGTCCAAATGCTATGAAATTTTCACAGGAGCTTACATACGAGCTAAGCAATGCCTATGCCAAGTTTCGACTCAATTGGGTCAAATCCTGATCGATACGAAATCCATTCTTATCGATCACGGATTGGGACGAAATTTCAAGGAATCGATCTCGTGGGCCCACCCACGTGCCAAAAGAAGTCTCCCGAGATCTGAGCGAGATATTGTCATCCTACGCCTATAAATAGAGCCCCAGGGCTTACAGAAAAAGGATCTTTGGCTCTTTGACGTCTAGACTCTGCCAGAAACACTTTTGTGCTTCAAGGCTGCTGCTGTACACGAATTTCACTATTATAATCCGTTGTAATCTGCTGTTATCCGCTGAAATCAGTTGTAATCATCAAAGAAATATCAATAAAGTCATCAATTTCGTAGTGGACGTAGGCAATACGCCGAACCACTCTAAATTCCCGTGTTCCTGCTTATTTTTGTTACTTGTTTTTGGAGTATTTGTTAGATATCCCTCTTTTTCCATTTCTATTCTTCATTTTTATCTCTTCAAATACTTCCGAAGAGTGTTGTGCCCAATTTTGGTACAAATACTTTGGTGCTTTCACTGAGAAAACACAGTTTTTCTCCCGCTCTTTGGATCTGCTATCGCTACCGGATTGCATAAATCCATGAAGAAGTTCCAGATCTCAAGCCTTAAAGCCCTTCCATCCTATTCAGATTTTCATCAGATCTAGGAAAGGAATACGTCAATTCATCATGGTTAGCACACGAACTGCTTCTACAGCTGTTGATCCGGAAGGACGGGATAGACAAAATCCCGTACAACCGCCTCCATCCAACCAGAATGCTGTCGGACCATCAGATCCGACCGGACCTGTTACCAGGGAAGAATTCCAAATGCTTATGCAAGAGCTAACTCAGAGTCGTCAGCAACTTACTCAGCAACTCCGTGCTAACGCGGAATTGACCAACCAGCTGCAGCGCCAGCAGCGAAGGAGATCCAGGAGAGATCAAGCTTCTTATTCTTCCACGGAGAGCTCAACCTCTTCCGATGATCATCACCGATCTACACGCCCACGGCTGGACGTAAGCTACACCCAGGCTACCGGACGCCAACCTGCCCTAAATCTTGGATAACCCAGGGCTGGACCATCCACCAGTCATCAGACCGGACCCTCCTCCCGAGGGGTTACCGTTCCTTACCATGTCACAGGCAACCTCGCTACCACCACCACTACCGAACAAGGAGTTGATGCTAGAAATCAAGCTGATCGCATCGTTGCCGATGAGAACACACTCCAGAACCTTATGTCCCTGAAAATCTTGAACCAAGGAGGCAAGACACGGACTATCGACCGCGTCCGGTCCAGCCTCGCATTGTGGAACCCGACCACACCTTGGCACAGCATGCTCCAAATATCCAAATGCCGGATATACCGACGATGATTCGTCAGATGATCCGTGAAAGTCAGGGTCTCACTAATGACGACTGGGGGATTTCCCGGAGTCATACCCCTTTCACTGATGACATATTATATGCTGAACCACCTCGGTGATTCAGGATGCCAACTTTGCTAGTCTATGAAGGAAGTTCTGATCCCAATCAACATATCCTGAAGTATGAATGGTTGATGAATGCTGCAAGGGCTGACGATGCAGTTAAATGCTGTAGTTTCCCCATCTCCTTAGGGGGCATTGCTACTATGCGGTTTACTCGTTTGCCGCCACGATCCATTTCTAGTTTCGACCAGATGGCCACCAAGTTTGTTGAATAATTTCGTATGCACGTAGCGAGACCTAAATATGTTAATACTCTGTTTAGTGTCACTCAAGCTCCCGGAGAGACACTCAGACGTTACTTGGAGCGATTTCATGCTGCGTGTGCAGAAATAAGCAATCCCAATGACAACTCTATCCTGATGGCATTAACTAAGGGGATTGATCCTGATTCCGAGTTCGAAAATTGGTTAGCTGGGAAGCCGCCTGCGTCATTGGACCGTTTCTATTCCAAGGCAGCCCAATCCTTGAGGAGGGAAGATGCGAAACTTTCTAGGAAGCAGGATGACGCTGGGCCCAGCATGGAAGGAATTCAAAGTAACATTGCAGTTAAACAATCTGGGGAGAGTTTCGGAAAAGTTCAGTTGAATATACAAAACAAACAGAACCGGCAGAGGGACAGTGGAAATCAAGGTAAAAAACGAGATCAAAATCGTGGTCCACGACGTAGAGCTCCCATGTTCGACAATTATACTCCATTGAATACGTCACTGGAAAATGTGTATTTATAGACCTGCAATACCATGCAGTACAAGAAACCTGCTCCGAAGCTGTCGTCGAAAAGACAGATCTAAATAGGGAAGTTTTGCAGATTTAATGAAAGTTATGGCCATAATACAAATGAGTGTCGTCATTTACAAGATCTCATTGAAAGGCTGATATGTGAATGAAAGTTGGATCAGTTTGTGCGGGCGCCGCAGTCAGGAGGTGCAGGCCCATCGAATCAAAATCGTGCACCAAACTAGCAAAGGCAGGAAGAACCCGCTCGTACCGGCGGGAGGCTGGTGATAAACACTGTTAGTGGTTGTCCCCATCCAACAGACCGAAGTTGGAGGGAAATGGAGTCGTATGCCAGCTCTATTAGGCATACAGACTTCGAGTGTTGTAGTAATTTTGATGAAGAGGCTCCGGCCAAACAGTAGAAGACAATGACTGACAACATTGTGTTCTGAAATAGAGATGCTGATAAGGTCGAAGCCCCCACTATCGATCCACTGGTCATCTCGGCTCAAGTAGGTCCTGCTTGGATGAAGAGGATTTTGGTTGACAGTGGAAGCTCAGTGAATATTCTGTTTAAATGAGCTTATGATCAAATGAAGATGGAAACCAAAGATTTGAAACCTTGCCAGTCTCGAATCCATGGCTTCAATGGAAGCGCTACTATACCCACTGGAATAGTGAAACTACCAGTGGAGTTAGGGGTTGGAGAACGCCGGAGAGTCCGGATATTGTAATTTGTTGTGTTGGATATAGACTCCCCGTATAATGCTTTTTTGGGCCGACAGGCCCTTGTTGAATTCAGGGCAGCTATCACCCCTTGGTGTTTGACATTGAAATTCCCCACTGACAACGGCGTTGGAGTTGTTCAGGGGGATCAGGCTACTGGACGAGCCTGTTATGTTGCTGAGCTGCGGGAGGCGCAACGAAAGGAGAAAGGAAAGGGCGTAGAGGAATCTCTCTGCATCCGTTTTGCTGATAATTGACAATTAATGCCTGGGCCTAGGCCCGGGCACCCTAGCCAATTCCAAAGGAATCTTGACCCAAGAGAAACTGAAGGTGAAGGAGAATCTAAAGAAAGTCAAGCTTCCCCGGCCGAACTGACAATCGATGTCCCGATTGACGACGATGATGATACAAAGATGATAAAGATTGCATCTCAGCTAAGCCAACAGACTCAAGAGAAATTGGTTGAGTTTCTACGGACGAATCTTGACGTATTCGCCTGGACGCATTCTGATATGTGTGGGATCTCGCTGGACATTGCGAGCCACACTTTGAATATTGACCCATAGCATGTCCCGGTCAAATAGAAAAGGCATGGTATGGATCCAGAGAGTTTTGCCACCCTTAAAGAAGAGGTAGAAAAGCTTAAAACGAGTGGGTTTATTCGAGATGCGCTATATCCTGAATGGGTGTCGAATCCCGTGCTTGTCTGAAAAATGGAGAACATGTGTCGATTACTCCGACCTGAATAAAGCTTGTCCTAATGATAGTTTCCCGCTTCCCAGAATTGATCAGCTTGTAGACTCAATAGCTGGACATGAACTCTTATCCTTCGTGGATGCGTATTCTGTCTACAATTAGATACCAATGCATTTACCTAATCAGGAACATACCAGCTTTGTAACCAATTTGGGACTTTACTGTTACAAAGTTATGCCATTCGGACTCAAGAATGCCGGGGCTACTTATCAACGATTGGTCAATCAGATGTTCGCCAATCAAATCGGGAAAACCATGGAAGTGTATGTAGACGACATGCTTGTGAAGTCACGATTTTCCACTGACCATATCAAAGACCTGGAATCAATGTTCAACATACTTCGAGAATACAGAATGAAGCTCAACCCACTGAAATGTCACTTTGGAGTTGCATCCGGAAAATTCCTTGGGTTTATCGTCAATGCTCGAGGAATCGAAGCTAATCCTGAAAAGATCTGGGCGATCGGAAATCTTGAAACCCCGAAAACTATAAAGCAAGTCCAGAGTCTCAATAGGAAAGTAGCAGCACTGAGCAGGTTCATTTCAAAGTCCACTGACAAATGCATTCCCTTCTTCGATCTCATCCGAAAAGGAAAACGAAACTTTGAATGGACCATGGAGTGTGAGGGCGCATTTCGAGCATTAATTCAGCATCTATCCACACCGCCTATTTCGTCAAAACCCATTGATCATGATAAGTTGTATGTTTACTTGGCGGTATCAGAAAATGCTATCAGCGCTGCCTTAATTCGGGAAGAAGACAGGATACAGAAGCCAGTATATTACATCAGCAAACGGTTGACTGGAGCCGAAAGGAATTATCCGAAACTAGAGAAGCTGGCTTATTGTCTTGTTATTGCATCAAGGAAGCTCCGTCCATATTTCCAGGCCCATCTTATTATTGTTTACACCGACCAGCCGTTATGACAGTTCCTTACGCGGCCTGAGACGTCTGGTAGATTACTCAAGTGGAATATCGAACTGAGCCAGTTTGATGTTACTTATACTCCAAGGCGAGCCATTCAAGGACAAGTCCTAGCCGATTTCATAGCTGAATTTACCATCCCAGAGGACATGCCCGAAACCAGTGAATCTTCCGAATATGTCTGGAAGCTGTACACAGATAGTGCATCAAACGACCGGTGCTCGAGCGCTGGGGTTGTACTTGAAACCCCCGAAGGCCGATCTATATGTTATGCTTTAAAGTTCGATTTTCATGCGACCAATAATGAAGCTGAATATGAAGCCCTCTTAGCTGGATTGAAACTTGCTAGAGATTTGAGAATTGTCGCCGTGGAAATTTATTGTGATTCACAATTAGTTGTGTGTCAAGTTCGGGGAGAATATCAAGCGAGAGACCGAAGACTGGCTGCTTACTTAGCTCAGGTTCAGGAAATTCTGAATCAGTTTGATTATTATGCTATTTATTGTATACCTCGAGAACGCAATCAAAAAGCCGATTCATTGGCAAAGTTAGCCAGCACTGGTGAAGCGCAGCAAATGGGACTCGTTCCTGTAGAGACGTTATCTTCCCCAATTATTGACCGGGCATAAACAGATTGGGTATGTGAAGTCACTCCCGATAAGGAGTCGTGGATGACTCCGTTCAGAAATTACCTTGAGCATGGAATCTTGCCAGAGCGCAGGAGTGAAAGAAGACAAGTCCTTCGGAAGGCTTCACGATTCACCATCCAGAATGGAGTCATGTACAGAAGAGGGTATTCTGTTCCTTTACTCCGGTGTATCGCTCACGATGAAATTAAACGAGTATTACACGATGTACACGAGGGAGAATGTGGCGATCACACCGGGGGGCAAGCACTTGCCAAGAAAGTACTTTGATACGGATATTTTTGGCCGACTGTAAATCGCGATGCGTCAGATTATGCCAAGAAATGTGATAAATGTTAAAAGCATGCTCGAATTCATAGAGCCCCACCTACCGAGATAACTCAAATGGTCAGCCCATGGCCATTTGCAGTATGGGGCATCGACATCATTGGTTCTCTACCTCTGGCAAAAGGTGGTGCGAAGTAGGCCATCGTCGCAGTTGATTACTTTACAAAGTGGGCTGAAGCTGAACCTCTTGCTACCATAACGACGAAAAAAGTGATCAACTTTGTAGTCTGCAACATTATCTGTCGATTCGGTCTCCCACACACCATTATCACTGATAACAGAACCCAATTCGACAGTGTTGAATTTAAAGATTTCTGCCAACGGTTTCACATTCGAAAGAAATTCTCTGCAATTGCGCACCCTCAAGCGAACAGACAGGTCGAAGCAGTCAATAAAGTTATAAAGTCCATTCTGAAGAAACAACTGGAAAAGGTCGGGGGCTAATGGGTCGATGAACTTCCTATGGCCTTATGGGCCTACCGTACAACCCACAAGTCCGCAACCGGTCATACTCCATTCTCTCTTTCTTATGGTTCAGAAGCTGTTATCCCAGTCGAGTTAGAGATACCTTCTCATCATGTGACGTATTACGATCCGAAGACAAATGCTATATTACTCGCCGAATCTCTCGATTTATTGGATGAGAAGCGTGAAGAGGCTGATTTGGGGGCAGCCGCATATCGAAGTCGAGTCGCCCGATTATACAATGCCAAGGTCTGACCCCGAACCTTTGAAATTGGTGATCTAGTACTCAAAAGAATTTATCCAGTCCCTTCGCATATGAAGCCAACTTGGGAAGGACCATATGTTATTGAACGAAAGCTCAAAGATGGCACATTCAAATTATCGACCATTGACGATCTCACTCTTTCGAGAGCCTGGAATAGCGAGAGTCTTCGTCGCTATTACACATAATAGGCTCTGTTTACCCATTCAGTTTATTTTTCATTTGCAATTTGTTTCTGCATTTCGAGATTAGAATTTGTAATAAGGCAACTGACTTTGCCATATTTTCTTATTTCAGCAATAAAATGCAATCTCTTCGAGCCAGAGCTATGATTTACTTGAAATACTTCATATGATCATCACTATGCACGGAGAGCTAAGTTCCATCATACGGTGGGATTTATTCAAGTAGGGAGTGACTGTGATACGACCGGTCACTCGCTAAGTGAAACCCGAGCTCGGGGACAAGCCATCACACCAAAGTCAAAAAAGGATTGATACACGACAATCTTTCACCTAAATCCAGATTCCCAGAGTGCGAACTGGAGTATAAACTTACAAATACATTTTCGAAGATGGTGGATCCGTCCACCTAACGACTTCGCCCGTATCTGAACCAAGTTTGAGGAGGGTGGACCCGTCCATCTAACGACCTCACTTGTTAACTCAGGGTGGATGTGATCCGACCATCCACGATCCTGATACACCTTTCGCTCCTAGAGTGCGAGCGAAATCCAAAAAACATGCAACAGAAGTGACTGACCATCTGTTCACCAACTCCAAATTCACAGAGTGCGAATTGGAGTATAAACATCAACTCCGGATTCCCAGAGTGCGAAACGGAGTATAAACATCAACCAACTCCGAATTCCCAGAGTGCGAATTGGAGTGTAAACACCAACTCCGAACTCCCAGAGTGCGAGTCAGAATATAAATGTCGACTCCAAGTCCCCAGAGCGCGGACATATAATTAAAACTTAAACCGTCGTAACCAACCGCCAGTAAACAAATGTAAATCCCCGGAGTGCGGATGTGATCATCAATAATCAAACGAGTGTGGTTGAACCACTCAATCTGCACTTGTCTCAAACATCCATTCAATGGCACTAAACTCAACATGTTATAATTGAGATGCAATCGCTGGTTGATGTTCTACAACTCATCCCCAAGACTGGGGGCAGAACTTAAGTGTTGACCATTGACTGAAGCAGTGCGACATCAAAGTTCAACTCACTTCCCGATAATGAATCGTGTCCGCAATTTCCGGACCTGACAAATAAAAACAAACTTGACTCGGAAGCTGAAACTTCACAAGTGCACTTCAAATATTGAAACACTTAAGTAGATACACAATAACTGAGAAGAAGCCAAAAAAAAGGAGTTTCATTTCTACTGTCTGTGAAAGAAATTCTTGTACAAGTTTTTTCCAAAAAAATTCCTACTAGCAGGGGCCGAACCCGCGTCTATACACGGCCTACGAAAGAAAAACGAAAGTAGATTCCTATCTATCTACCAAAAATAAACCAAAGAAGCACGACTACTCTATCTACTTTTTCGGCTTCCTTTTCGGTGTTGACCCACTGGAGCTGCCACTTAATTTTCTTTTTGAGCCTTTGCCTTTCGACGGCTAATCTCCAGGAGAGGGCGTGATATCAACTTCCTCATCCGAGCTCAAGTGCACAGGAATGTTCCCTGAAGGCGGGGTCGGAGGGACTGGATCGACTATAGGAGGCGGGATAGGCGTGCTGGTGTCAATAACTGTACCACCAGGTGATATCATCCTTAATGGAGCCGGACCGGGTGCCGCCATCCCACCTTCAAAACTACCGTCATGAGCCATTGCCTCCATTTCAGCATCAATTTCGGCCAATATTTCTTCTTCGCGGGTTGCTTGAGCCTCACTGGGAGCATCAGTGGTGGGCATTGAAGAGCCGGCAGCAGGTGCGCTTCCACCCAATATGAATGGTAGGTCCGCAAAAGGATCGCTATGATGACCAAGGAGTTCCTCCATCATCTGCTATTCAAAAATAAGCGTGCTTCCCTGCATTCCATCAAGTGGCGCAGTTGTAGTTATGGTGGTCGCTTCGGTGACAGTAGCCTCCTGCGTTTGGTGTGATTCTTGAGTTGCAAGAGGCACGATCGGTGTAACTTCGGTTACTGGACAAAAGAAAAGGAAGAATGTCAGTAAACAAATCGAATAAAGCTCTCGATCTTGAACAAGTATGAAGAATGTTCAGAGTACCTTCCTCAGTTTGGCTTGTAGATGGCTGAACGACTTCAGCAACTTGCTCTATAGCCGAAGATATATGCGGCTGATTCGGATTGTAGGCAGGAACAGCTTGGGGATCAACCGTAGGTGAAGGTTCAGGCTGGGTTGACACAAGAATTTCAAGACTTTCATCGTGGTGTTCAACCTCTGAGCCTTCTCCCACTCTAAGTGCTGGGTGTCAAGCCTCTACTTTTCATGCAGAATCATCGACTCGTGGAGAATCTTTCGTTCATCTTCACTCAGCAAACGATTCTCGAGCTCAAACTCATCGACTGACTCATCCTGATGCACCGCCTTCTCCTCCTCAACCAATCGACTCCAGGCATTGTGTAAATGTGTCGGGTAGTCGTCGAGCTAGGCTAGGCCTCTGTGCCTCAGCATGTTAGCATTGTAAACAACAAGGAGATCTTCAATATCGGCTTCTAGCCTGGACTCAGCCGATTTCACCTCCTCCTCAACCTTAGTCTCCACCTCGCGGACCTTAGCCATGGCCACATCCCGTTCACCCCGAAGCAAAACAGCTTGTTTGCATGCCTCCTGGGCTGCGTTGTTCGCATCGTCCGTTTCCTTAGCGATTTTGGAAAATTTAGCTTTAAGTTCGCCTAGTACTCTCAGGGCAGCATCTCGTTCGGCGGTGACTGTAGTATTACGGTGGCCCTCTTCCACCAAGGCAACATGTGTTTGCCTCAATCTCTCCATCGCCACATTCACCTCATCAGCTTTTTTGGTGGCTTCAATTTCAAATTTCCGAGAAGACTCGGCCTCGGTATTGAGCACTTGAATGATTCGGTCCTTTTGAGCGAGTTTAGACTCCATCTTTTCAATCGCTTTAGCTCGCTCAAAGGCCACCTTTGAAGCTTTTTCTGCAGCCTTCATCCACTCTCTATATTGGGAGTATATATCATGAATGTAATCATGCATTGTATTTTCAGATTCCGAAGGGATTCTCTTTAGGTGAGGGGGGAAGATGTAGCCGTCGAAGCAAATGTTTGGGAAATCTTTCTTAAGTTGGGCAATCTTTATTGCACCTTCCCCCTGGGCTCGGTTATGGCCTGCTCTGCAATTATGGGGGCCATAGTTTCAGCTCTCTGGCGAAGAGTTTCGGGCCTAGAAATTTGAGAAGACGGTCTGTGTCGCGGAGGCTCTGATGGATGTGAAGCGTGAACAGGAGGTGGTGAGGGGATTCTAGGAGGTGGAGAACGGGACCTAGATCGTTATCTATAGTCTCTATCCCTATCCCGCTCGTATCTTTCTTGATTGGAGTACCCGCGATCGCGGTCTCTATCCGAATCTCTCCTGCGGGAATCGTGGTAAGTGGAGGACTTTCGAGCCGAACGGAGGATCCCTAACATCGATCCTCTCCAAGACATCGTACCTGTAAGTGAGAAATGAAAGAAAAGTTAGTGATCTCTTGAATTGAACAATTTATGATTGGAAATGTGTAGTGCCGTGAAGTATATGTATGTGCAACCCCCTGACCAACCGGAAATGTCGGCCGCACTTATAGCAAGCGACTCGCTCAGATCAAGAGCACTATCAAGCTCCTCCAACCCGGTGTCATGTTGAAACGACACATAATCCGGAATCGCAATATCGGCAAGCCCTTCAAAAGGACTCTCTGTTGGCATTGGAGGAGCCTCTGAGATTCTAATACCGGGGGCAGGCAAAGAAACCACAACTGATTTCAACCTCGGAGACTTAGGACATTTATAAGCTATGGCCTTGCCTTTTCTTCTTCCGCCGATCACTTGGAATCCGGCCGAAGACCCGGCAACAAGCTCATCATCCGTGGGCGTTATCTCTTCTTCGTCTCCTTTGGTTACTATGACCCTGGGTGTTTTGCGCTTCAACTTCTTTTTCTTCGAAGTTTCCCTCAGTGTCCCTTCGAGCCTTATGCTTTGTCTCCGCTCGATTAGACCAACGATTATCAGATTTCTATCAGTTAGAACCGAATCGATGTCCCTCATGTCACTTGGAACTTCTTGAAGGACCCGCACTATTTCTTTGAAATACCCACCTTCAGGTCGTGAAATTGCGGCTGTAAAAAATAAGGGGAGTTATTAGTTTTATATCAACTACTATCATCTGGATAACTCTTGAAGAATACTGTAACACTTACGTCTGACAAGCCATCAGCTGGCAAATCCTGGGGGGCACCGAATGTAGAACCACTCTGTTTTAAAGTAACTCGGCCTTGTCCAAGATCCGGTAACTACTTGGCAGTTCCTGACCGATTCCAGGAATGTGAAGGATGGACTATCTCCCCTACTCTTGAAGTTAAAGAGATATCTGATTTCTGTTGGAGCCGGTGGCCGAAAGATATACTCCATGAATACAATGAATAAGCTGATCAACAAAGCATATCCATTGAGATGTAGTTGCGATGGGGCAATTCCAAGAAAAGACAACACTTCTCTAATATATTGGTTGAAAGGAGGAAGTGTTGCTGCTGCGCACACATGATGGTTGAAGGCAGTAAACCCCTCTGGGGGAGCGTGCGGTCTATCGTTTGGTCTCGGTAATAGTACATTGTCCAATGACAAACCATGCCTTAGGCATATTCATGCCAACATGTCTTCAGAGACATTGGACGGTACAGAATCTTGGGGATTACAGATGAGCGTAACGTTAGGTAGTTCGTCTAGAGCTGGGTCTATAACTTCGGCCGCGATGGACGGAATCTCTAGGACAAAAGGAGATGAACCCTGAAGCTCTTGTTGTTGTGTACTTGTGGATTCCATAGCTAATCAACTTATTAGAAACACTCATTAGACAATAAAAACCCAAGTGTTCCCCAGTGTGAAGTGCGTGAATGTGTTGTGTAGTGTAGTGCTACATGTTGCTTGAAGAATTTCTAAAGATTTAAAGAAAACATTCGAACGATAAGACTTCGAAATTCAACTGGAGTGACCGTCATCGCTGACCGTTACAACCGTGCCATCCGGACGTTAGCGATCGATTCAAGTTAAAGTTTGTTGAAAGTTCGTTAAATCACAGTTTCATCGACGAGCTTCGAAGGGCAGTCAGATATGCAGTGAAATGGTTAAGTCCAGTTATGCAAGGCTAAAGCTCGTCGGAGTTAAGTGTTCGATTATACAGGATTTTGTATCCATCAAGGTTCAGGCTTGGATCAATCGCCAGAAGTCTATTTCATATCGGTCAGGAGGGAGATAGTTTCGTATCGATCAAAGGCCTTAGTTTCATATCGATAAGGGGATCGATGATCGGGAGTTTCGTTCGTATCGATCGCAGAAGGAAAGGCTTCATATCTCGAGTTGTCAGATTCATATCGACTTCAATCCTGCGTCTTTGTATCGATTGGTAGAGCCGATGCTTCATATCGATCGCGTAATTAGATTGTCGTATCGATCACTATGGATCGATACGAACTCCAACCATCACTCATCGATATGAAACCACTCCATCCCTCTATGTGAAATTCTATTACAACAAATCGATACGAACTTTGATTGTTTTCCAGAACGATATGAAGCACATTTACTCAATCGATATGAATGAAGACTCTCTATCAATCTACTCTCCTTCTTCTCCGGATAACGTTGAAACCGTTCCGATCTCCTTGGTCCTTGCTCCGACCAATCTCCGGCCACCTCATCACCAGAATCGACCATGGATGTGAATGGTTTAGCAATTAAACTCGAATCTCATCATTTCTAGAGTATAGTTGTTAACCAATTACCTAATTTAAAGGCCTATTCGAGGGATTAAAGAATTGTTTTAACTTGGGGATGAAGGAAGTTTTCCTTTCTTCTATCGGTACGAAAGCCAAAGAGAATAATGAAAAGTGAAAATTTGGTTAAGTCCAAAACGCTTTTATATGGACTCAAGTGTGAAAGAAGGGAACGATTCGCCTCCCGGTCATCGTAACCAAGTACAATCGGTGTTACCCCTAACCGATACGAATTGGTTATTCGTGTCCAACTGCGCAGATTTCATCGACACAAAGTGTGCAACGAAGGAACCTCTGAGTCAACGGATTTCATCGATACGAAGCACCTATTCATATCCATTGTTTTCGTCTCCATCTAAGACACATCGATACGAACCGTACAGTTCGTATCCATCAATGTGCGACCCATAAAAACTCGCATCTATCAGTGCGAATGCTTATTTCGTATCCAGAAGAGGATTGATGCGAAGGAATATCCCAAAAAAACCGTCAAACGTTGTTACAGCTCAAATTTCACATCGGTTCAGGAGAGGATCGATACAGAATATGGTGCGAGAAAACTGACAACGACTTGTGAACGTGCAAATGTTAACAAGAGTCAGGTTAACACATATGCATGTATGTAGGACTAATTTTCAATTTTCAAAATTCACGGGTCGAATGCCCACCTGATGAACAAATTACAACAACAAACAGCTAATCAGTATCATACAGCAATCAGTTACGGCGGCATACAGTACAACAGTTGACAGTCTACAGTTCATAATTTATGTCCCTATGAATCAATCAAAGATTGCAGCTTCCAATGAGAAGACGATAACTGCTTAACAAGTCAGATGGTACTATTCAGAATGAAGATTGCAGCTTTTCAAAGCACGTCGTGTTGTCACAAGACGTACTTTGGGGGGCAAATGTTATCCTGCCTTTTGGCAAGGCCGTGATACCAAGGAAAGTCCATCCCGAAGATCGGTTACACGCAGGTTCGCTATGGACGTCGATAAATTTTGTCCGAGTCCGGATCAAGCTACAATTGAGAAGACATGGCAAGCAAAGCTATGAAAACCAGTGTTCCAAATTTCAAGTCAATCAGAGTTTGTATGCTCAAGATATGATCGACGCAAATCAAAAGAATCAACTTCACTTCGTATCCATCATGTTCGAATCAATCCGAGATGGCCTCATTCGTATCGATCAGTTCAAATCCATATGTGAACGAGTCCACTTCGTATCGATTGGCAACTCTCTTGTTCGAATCCATCGAACAGTGGTGCTCTGCATCCATCGATCGTATAATTCGCATCCATCAAGTCCAGTTGCTTCGTAACCATCGAGAAGCCCCTGTTCGTATCCTTCATGTCATAGCTATTCGAATCGATCGAGCTATCACTGTTCGCATCCATCCGGGCCATTCAGCTTCGTATCGATCGACTGGAGTCGATCCCCATCGATACGAACAAAACCATACAAACAATATGTGCCATTCACTTTCCGTCGATACAAACAGAGTTGTTTCCATCGATGCGAATTAAGTCGTTTCCATTGCTGCGAACGAGGCAACATTCTTCGATACGAACAAGGCGCAAATAACGGAACGACTCGATCAACATGGCGCGAAAAGTGGATCGATCCGGATTGTGCGTGCCACGTCAACCTGCAAGCACGTGCCAGGATCGATTCGAATTGATCGATACGAAGGCATCGATTCGAACGCAACAGCCCACCAAAGAACTCCAATTCGAATCGATCATAACTTGCAATCCACAAGTCCAAATGCTATGAAATTTTCACAGTAGCTTACGTACGAGCTAAGCAATGCTCATGCCGAGTTTCGACTCGATTGGGTCAAATCGTGATCGATACGAAATCCATTTGT
This sequence comes from Allium fistulosum, assembly GCA_030737815.1. NCBI lineage: Eukaryota > Viridiplantae > Streptophyta > Magnoliopsida > Asparagales > Amaryllidaceae > Allium > Allium fistulosum. The sequence goes on from CM060907.1 coordinate 368,014,617, forward strand.
ATCGATCACGGATCGGGTCGAAACTTCATGGGATCGATCGCGTGGGCCCACCCATGTGCCAGAAGAAGTCTCCCGAGATCTTTGCGAGATATTTGCATCCTACGCCTATAAATAGAGCCCCAGGGCTTACAGAAAAAGGATCTTTGGCTCTTTGACGTCCAGACTCTGCCAGAAACACTTTTGCGCCTCAAGGCTGTTGCTGTACTCGAATTTCACTATTATAATTCGTTGTAATCTGTTGTTATCTGCTGAAGTCAGTTGTAATCATCAAAGAAATATCAATAAAGTCATTAATTTCATAGTGGACATACCCGCCGTTCGTAGCTCGGTTGGTTTGGGAGCTGGGAGATGGGAACCAAAGGACTGTGTCCGGGCAGGTTCGAATCCCAGCGCCAAACCATCAGTGGGAGTTTCAATGTTAAGCATCCGTGTGCGATGACTAAATAAAAGCGGGGTAGACACACGGCGTGGTTTACTTAAGTGAGTATCAATGAATACCATGATCTTAAGGTTTCCCATGATCTCAAAAAAAAAATTCATAGTGGACGTAGGCAATACGCCGAACCACTCTAAATTCCCATGTTCCTGCTTATTTTTGTTACTTGTTTTTGGAGTATTTGTTTGATAACCCTCTTTTTCCATTTCTATTCTTCATTTTTATCTCTTCAAATACTTCCGAAGAGTGTTGTGCCCAATTTTGGTACAAACATTCAGTTTATTTTTTTTAGCTATTCTTTTCAGTTAATTTTAGTTTATTTCTATTAATTATAGCTTTTCCATTTATTTACAGTTTGTTTACAGTATTTTAATTTATTTATTGTTATTTATGCGTTATTTACATCATTTTTCTACGCTTTGGATTTTCTTATATTTTCAGTTTTCTATTATTTCTCCTTCTTCTTCGCGTATGGATTAGAATAGATTAAACGCGAATATGGAATAAAATTATAAGAATACTGAAATAACGGAAGATAAGATGTAAATTGTAAAGACTATAATAAAAATGGAATTAAGACTGAAATTTAGCCTAATTATGATATTGAAGTTAGAATTGGACTAATTAAAGATAATTGGCCTAGTTATAACTTATAATTATAACTAAAAAGAGTATAAGATGAAAGAAGCTTATTTTTACACTTAGACCTTGGGTTAAGTAAAAAGCATGATTATAACGTAGGTTATAATAAGAAATAGAACAGAGTGAGGCTTATTTTAAGACTTAGAATAAATTAATAAGCACAGATAGTAAGAACGAAAGTAAAGGCTTATTTAAACAATTTATCTAAGTTAATAAGCAAAGAATTAAAGTTGGACCTGTACCAAATAACATTCCCCTATTTCTATGGACACGGTGTTTCACATAATCCTAAAGTGAGACGAGGGGCAAGCTTATGTTAATAACGGTAGTAAATGGTCAATAAGTAGAAGTCCAAACCATGGGGATTTGGGCAAGGGGTGCAACTAGATATTGTTTGGATGACGGGCCAGTACCAACAGCATTTCCCCTATTATTTCTATGGACACGGTGTTTCACATAACCCTGAAGTGGAACGAGGTGTCTCACATAAACCTGAAGTGAGACGAGGTGTCTCACATTATCCTGAAGTGAGACGAGGGGCACACTTATGCTGGAGCTTGAGGTAATAAGAAGTCCCAATAGGTGGAACAACATGTAACATGAGCATGGTGGCAGTTAGGCGTGCGACTTCCATTCGGGTGCTCAGTAATCGTTATGAGTTCCAGGCACTTAGTGTGTGCCTTTCGTAGGCACCAATGTCTACTACGTAGGGAGCTTTAGCGTCCGATCCACAGTAGATTCTATGGAGTAGTAGGCCGATCAAAGGGTAGTATTAGGAATTCAGCCTAATCTAAGCAGCTATCAATAACAAGTGCAAACAATCAAAGTAATCAATTATGTTGATCTAGTTAATTCATATTTATTTCCCGCTTATTCCTTCTCTATATTTCCTTTGTTTCCTTTTATATACTAGAACTGTTGTACGGTCTATTACTTTTACTTTGCTTAAAAATTCTAGTAATTACTATCATTCACCAGACTTTTAGTCTGACCCACTCCTCTATTTTCCCCTTTCTCCCTATAGGCCATCAAGGGCGAGCGAGGTAGATTTGTGGATTCAGGGAGGTTGCAGCAGCTGAGATTCTTCCTATGTATTTCTCTTCTTTATTTTTAGCTTTTAGTTCTTATGTTGTATTGGCACTATCTGAGGGATGAATTGTACTCTGATTTTATTGATACTATGGTTTTTAATTTCACAAGACAAGTATGGATATTTTGAGACATATGATGTATTTGGTATTTGGCGACTTATTTGATTTATAAAGTAATTCTGAGGTTTTGTTTTAAATCAATCATTATTATTATAATTGTTTCCGCTGTTTATATATATTTTTGTCTTGTGAATCTTTGTCTTTTCTAGTTTTAGTTATACCTACAACGCAACATGCCTTTTAGTGTAATGACAGACTAAAAGTCTAGTGAATTTGAAATTGGTATTGAATTGCTAGTTAAACACCCTATATTGATAATTAGCAATATAGGGTGTTTAGGGTAGTATTAAAAATTAAATTGACAGTTCAATTTGAAATTGGAATTGAATTGCTAGTTAAACACCCTATATTAATAATTATTTAATTGTTGTGATAAATTGAGTGTTTGAATATTGGTTGCAATTGGATGCCAATTGGTTGATATTTGGATGATTGGATGTTTATTTATTTTTGTGTATATCCTGTTGTCATCCTGTATATTATTCACAGTATATAAAACTGTAAATCGAATTATTTTGAATAAATTAAAAAATAGGTTGAAATGATATATACCTATGACATATATTTTGGATTGAAATGATATATATCCATCCTTGAATTAAAATTGAAATAACCGATTCACTTGGCCATAGGATAAAATATTATATATGGACATCGGATTGGTTAAATTTAATGATTATAAGATTTTGATTTGAAATTATTTAAATTGATTTTGACTTTTAAGAAATAATACCGAATTTATTGAAAAGGAATCATTTTTGAACTCGAGCTCGAAATGTAAAAATGAACTTGTCAACGGTAATTGTTTAAATAATCGAGTTTGAAATTTTGAAGTTATAATTGAGAAAGCATTTGGATGATGGAAATTGATTTGTTTAAGTAATTTGAACTTTTACTTGAACTTTGAAATAAATCCAAGTAAAAGTAATTTAAATGGATATTTCGAAATTTAAGCTCGGGATTGAATTATTTTAAAATATTTGAATCTTAAATTAAATGTTGAAGTTAAACTTAATTTAAGTGATTGAAATCGATATTCTAAAATCCAACTCGAAATTATATAAATCGAAATGGTTTAAATTTGAGAATTGAATTGAAATTAATTCAAATTGAAATTAATTGGAATTAAAATCGAAATCGAATTAATTTGGAATCGAAATCAAAATCGATTTGAATTAAAATTGGAATCGAAGTTAATTCGAATTGAAATCAGAATTAAATCGATTTAAATGGAAATGGAAATTGGAATTGATTTGAATTGGAAGTTTGTATTTGGATCGGTTTGACTTTGAAACTTTTTTTAAATAAATTGTTTTAATATGAACTTTTTAAAAATCTATCTTTTAAATATTCAAATTATTTTGATTTTCTAACTATTTCCTATATAAACCATTTTTAATATATAAACCATCTTATTAAACTATTTTCAATCAAACTAATTTAACTTTTTTAAAACAATTTAAAAAAATTCAAAATATTTTCAAAAAATTCAATTTGGTCAAAGAGTAGAATATTAAATTTAAATCATGGATTTAAATACGAAGTAGGTTAAATTGAAGTTATAACCCAAATGAAAACTCGAAGCAATTTTGAATTGGATCTGAAATCGAGATATTAAGAAGAAAATGATTTTGAATTAAAATAGTATATTTTGAGTAAAAACGATGATTTCGAAATGAACTAGATTTTGAAGCGAATATGATATTTTGATATCAAGTACGAATTGTTTCCGAGATATAAAAGTACCAACCGGTGTGTAAAACGACGTTTGGTTGTTAAAGAGACCTAGACCTCTTATTGGCATACTCTTTGTCAATATTGGAACCACTTTAATAACCATGTATGTGGAGGAGAATCCAGAATGAAGTGGTTGGATTTGGCATCGTTTATTGGATTTGAAGAAAGAGAATGATGATGGATTGACCCTGGCACTTATGCCAATTTGAAATGCCTAAAATTGGATGACTTAACAGGGCCAAGCGGGCTAGCTACCCCCAGTGGACATCCGTTCTTCGATTTTCTTCTTGGACTTGGTCCATTCTATTACCTTTTTGTTGGTTTTGATTGGTGCACCTTGATTTGGGAAAGCCTCCCTTTGACTCGATATGGGATGGATGGACGCGGTGGGTGGTCATGTCTACGATGCGTTACCACTAGCCCTACGACCCGAACTGGAAGTATCCTACCTTGGGCATTGCCTCACGTGCCTTGTCATACTTTTATCCCTATACGAGACCCTTACGATTTTGGTTTAGTGTTGTTGTATCACGGCGCATCCCTATCCCCCGACGTTCTACTGGGGCTTTATATGCAAACTATAAGACAATGCTTAAAAACGCGTTAAGGGGGATTAATGTAAAGCCTTAACCAGTAAGAAAAATATTTATTTTACTGGTTAGACATTATTTATGTAGAGTATTCTACTACATATAAATAATTTGATGGATCCTTAAGAGATGGAAAATCCCGTAACATCTCTTGAGTTATTGCACACACGTTATATACTGGATAGGAAATGTGAAATCCCGTAAACATCTCTACCGCCACTACACTCATGTTATATGTGATATAGATTTGACTCACATAAGGATATTTTAGTCCTAACTTGAGTGTTTTGTCTTTTCATTACGCTCGGTTCAGCCCTGAGTATTTCAGCGCATTGAAGATTATTTTATGGAGGACGAAGACGAAGATTTGGTATATGTAACGACCCCAAATTTCCGACCCAATTTAAAATTTTAAATTCATCGTTTCAATAAAAATTTTGGAATTATAAACGATCTCAATTTACGTCCAAACTTTATTTATGACATACGTCCAGATAGACATAAATATAGAAATAATTTCGTCGTAAAATATCACTGAAAATTTCGTCCGCGTTTTACTGTATAACAGTTCATTTTAAAACGCGAAAATTTTTATCTTCCGAACCCGAATATTTTTATATAGAAAAATTCTAAACCATCTTCTGAGCAAGACGTCATTTTTCGTTTTTCAAAATTCGAACTTCTTTAGCTCCGTCGATCTTATTTTTCGGCGTTTTTCCTGCATTTTCCCAATAATATAAAATTCGAAATTTGGTAATAAAATTGTACCACCTTTATTTGTGCACCGTTAAAAGCGCCTCGTCGCACTGATCAAAACGGTTTATCTATTCGCGCAATCGGTGATCGTCGCGCTAATTAAATCGTTCCAAACGAACCGTTAAATGAAATCTCGGCCCAAAATTTTAGCCCGCTTGCAAAAGAAAATTTGAAATGAAAAAAATTAATAATAAAAATAAATCTCAGCTGATGCATTCAAGTGGGTAGTTGGAAGCTGGGGTTGGCTGGAAAGTTGTGTAGACTTTTGGAATTTCGGTGAGAGGTTGGAAACGTACGAAACGTTTTGGAACTAGGAGAAAATTTATTACTGTTCTAGAGTTTAAAGTAAAAGAATATCACGTTTAACTTCATTTCACTGTTTCTTCACAATCTCAAAAGGCAGAAGGTAAACCACACTCTCCCTCATTTCTTTTTTTTCTGTTCATTCTTAGATCTTTCAAAAGAAAAAAAATATAAAAGAGAAAGGATGTCCAAGCAAAGCACGCATCTTCCCTCTCCACTCTGCCTCCAGCACACCCTCTCCTTTCACCGATCCAGCACACCCGTAATGTTATAATCTTTAATCTACTTGAAATGATAGGGTAGATTCTAGAAATAGTTATATTAATTTGCGTAAATAACAAATGCGAATTAATATGATTATTTCGGGATTATTTGAAAAAATTTGTTGAATTGTTGTGAATGGATGCTATTGCTTGTTTATTTACTTTGACACCATCCCAGTTATCACACTGCAAGTTCCATTTGTATGCTTTAATTTTTGAATTGAAATGGAATCGGGTTGAAATGATAAATACCCAAATAACTTTGACCTAGGATAGAAAATTAAATTAAACCCGATTGGTCAATGTTTTGATTTAAATAAAATAAAGTTTATTTGCCTAATAACAAGGTTTTGAATAAATTGGAATTTAAATTCGAATGAATGTAAATGTGAATATTGAATTTGGAACAAATATTAACGTAGTGATTGATAAAAGAATATTGTTTAAAAATTTAATTATTTAATAATTAAACTTGGAATTATTTGATAATTAATTTTTGAAATTATTAATAATTAAGTTTTGAAATTATTAATGGTTAACTTTTGAAATTATTAATAGTAAAGTTGTGAAATTATTAATAACAAAGTTTGAAATAATTAATAATTAAATTTTGAATTTATTAACAATTAAGTTTGGAATTATTAATGAATGAGTTTGAAATAATTAATAATTAAGATTTGAAATTATTGAAAATTTGATGAGATCGAATTATAATTAAATTGAATGGAATATCTTTATTAAGAGGAATTGAATTATTGAATAAGTGAAACTAAGTTTCTTTAACTAAGTTTTGAAATTTAAAAGGAATTTCTTTGATAAGAAATAGAATGCGCTTTATCGAAACAAATGAAAGACTTGTAATTTAAAGAATTGAATTTGACAAATGTAATTTAAATAAAGTTGTAAACTTTGATAATGAAAATGAACTTAAGAAGAAATGAAATGGATTGGAAATTTAATTGAAATTGTTTAATGATAAATTAATTTAATGAATATCGAATGAAATCGATAATTGAGTTTAAATCGATTTGAACGTTAATTAAGTAAAATGATTTTGAAATGAACTTATATACGAAATGCAATGAATGATTGAATTGTTTTAAAATTGAAACTTTGAAATTGAATTATAGAAATTTCGGAAAGGAAATTGGAAGTTATGAGATGAAATTTTGGAAATTGATTTAGAAAAACTAACGAATTGTCGATTTACGAATTCCAATTGAAATTGAAATTGATTTGGTTTTGAAATATATTAACGACCAATCGGTGTTATAATTACGAAGGTTATTAAAGGAACCGGAATCGGTTAGGGACATACTCACTGTCTAAACCGGAAACCACTTTAATAACTATACGCGTAGTGATGATCCAGAATGAAGTGGTTGGATAGACGAACGCGATGACAGAAGAAAGTGAACGATAATGGATAGCCTTGACACTTGTGTCAAATTGGAAATGACTAAAACAGGAGCCGTGCCGGGCCAATGGAGGATTAGCTACCTCAAGTGGACACACTTCTTCGTAAACTATTCATTTACTTTGTGATTGATTGGTGCGCACCCTTGAATTGGGAGTGTTGTTTCACGGTGTTGCAGGCGCTGCGGCGTTGCGTTCTCACCAGTCCGGATCAGGCGAACGGTAGTGTCACTACCTTGGGTATTGCCTCATGTGCCTTGTCATACTTGTATTCCATTTATACACGACCACTACGATTTTGATTTGTACCTTTAGTATATGGATTGCCCTCTGGTGACTTCCGGTTTTGAGAAACTACGGTCTTGTATATGCTTTTGGGAATAAAAATGTGTTAAGGATGGAATGGGCCATGACTTAACACTATTTTTGATATCTTTATATTACTGATAGACATTATCTATTTATCGTACTCTACTATGTATAGATAGTTTATCGGATCCTGAAAGATGCTTATTCCAATCATCTTTGAGATATTGTTATTTCAAATTTTGAACCATATTATCTGTATAAGAATATATGTCCTGATTCGAGTGTTTGTTTGTGCATATGCTCGGATCAGACTGAGGATTGCTGTTGCTGCTTACTTGGAGCTGAAGACCGAAGACTATCTTATCTTATATGTATTGTTCTTTCTATTTGGACATCTATGTTGTTGTATTTCTTTTATTTGAGACATTGTTGTATTTCTGGGTAGCTTCATGAACTACTCTTATGACTATGTTGTAATTCCGCTGCACTATTCTGTTATGTTATATTTTCTGTGATTCGGTGATGATTCTCATTTATATACATATACTCCATTAATGATTCGTGTTTTGTACTATTTAAGTTGACATGTGTGGATTATTGTCAATTTAAATGGTCCAAATATACGAGTTGTTACAGTTGGTATCAGAGCTTTGGTTCCCGACAACCTTAGCCTGTGGGGTTTAAAGCTCATTAGAGATAGGGTAAACATACCCTAGAATGAGGAGAATCATTTCAGAATCCACCTCCTTTGATTCATCTTGCTTATTGAATTCGTTGAATAGAATTTCCTTAAGTTCTATAAATTTCTATCTTTGATTCTAAATCACGTTTGGTATTCCAGGATGGCTACCAGAAGAAATGTTAGGGGCAGGGGTGGAAATGCTCCTGGTCCACATGCTCCAGCTCCCGCAGTCCGATTCTCCACTCTTAGCAAGGAGTATACTCAGCTTGGAGGAGTCAAATTTACTGGCTCCGAGAGTATTATCGAAGCACAACAATGGCTAAAGAGTTTGGAAAGGATCTTTTCTGGCTTGGAGATCGTAGATGCTCAGAAGCGCAAGTTGGCCGCTTGGCAGCTTCAGGATGCTGCACAAGATTGGTGGGAATCAGTCACTTCTCGAACTGATGAGGAAACCATCACTTGGGCCCAGTTTAGGTAGTGATCTATCTAAATTCCTACTAAATAAATTTCTCTCTTATCTCGTCATAATTCTGATTTGTTTCATATCACTTGTAATAGGGATTCCTCTATGGCTCAGTGGATGCCAGCTGTTGGGAAGGCCCAACTCTATCGGCCTTTCATGGATCTTAAGCAAGGCAATATGACCTTTACTGAGTACGAAAGGAAATTCAACGAACTTTCTAAGTTCAGACCTGGCTTGATTGACACACCTCTGCTTAAGAATGAGAAGTTCATCCATGGCGCACGCCCAGAGTATTATGAGCTCCTCACCGCTCATGTACATGGAACTTTCACTGAGTTGATGGATTTTGCTCTCCGATACGAGGGAAAGCCTAGGGGAACATCTGTCCCCAAAGCTCCAGTTACTCAGACACCAGCTAATCAGTCGGGAAAGAGGAAGCAAAATTTTGAGCAATAGAAGAAGAATTGGCAGCAGAAATCCGGGCTTGGCTATTCTCAGAAGAAGCCTATTGACTTATCCTCCATCACTTGTTTCAAATGCGATCAGAGGGGTCACTACGCCAACAGTTGTCCAACATTTGCCGGTGCCGCTGTTCCGCCTCCTCAGAATACTAGGAACGACCTCTGTCACGTATGTCTACAGCCGGGCCATTTCAAGAGGGATTGTCCTATGTACAAAAAGGGAAAGACGGCTGGAGTATTTGCTATGACTTCTTCCGCCCATGTTCCACCTACTCCACCTGCTCCTACTGATAACTAAGGTACATTACAGAGTACTTTTATGTTGCATGCTTTACCAGTTAAAGTTCTATTCGATATCGTAGCAACACATAGTTTCATATCTATTGATTTGTGCAATAAACTTGGTTTGGAACCCATTCTTTCATCTACTTTCTTATGTGTATCAAACCCTATTGGAGGGCCCGCTAACCTTAAAAGGGTTTGTAAATATGTCACTCTTATGCATGGCATTCACCACTTCACTTGGGATTTCTATGTCCTTGGATTTGAGGCATTCGATATACTATTAGGCATTGATTGGCTACGGAAGTTCGAAGCCAATATCTCATGCAAAGCTCGAACAGTCTCTCTCATCGATGACAAGAGCATGCCTTTGGTTATAGAAGGCAAATACCTCAAGAATATGCTGGGAGTTTTATATTTTCACTTGACTCCCATCCAAATGAACTAAGCTCTACTCCAGTGGTCCAATCCTTTTCTGATGTATTTGGAGAAGTCAATTCTCTACCACCACCGCGGGAAATCGAATTCCGCATTGACCTTATTCCTGGTGCCCGACCAGTAGTTCTCCCTCCCCGGAGAATGGCTCCTAAAGAAAAGGCAGAGTTGAATGTTCAAATTGAAGACTTATTTTCTAAAGGCTTGATTCGGCGAAGTCATTCAGAATGGGGTGCTGCAGTAGTATTCGTCACAAAATTTGATGGTTCTCTCAGAATGTGTGTGGACTATAGAGAGCTGAACAAGCTCACACACAAGAACAGATATCTGATGCCCCGCATCAACGATCTATTCGACCAGCTCCATGGAGCTAAAGTATTTTCTCAACTCGATCTGGCTACTGGCTTTCACCAACTCAGAATTGCTGAGGAGAGTATTCCTAAGACAGCATTCCGCACTGAGAATGGTTTCTTTGAATGGCTGGTTATGCCGTTCGGTCTTACTAATGCTCCAGCTTATTTCGTCGACTTAATGAATAGAGTTTTCCGAGATGTTCTTAACAAGTTTGTTCTTGTTTTCATCGATGACATTCTCGTCTTCTCTAAGGATGAGGAAGAGCATAGGTCACATTTGGCTTTTGTTCTTGAAACTCTACACAGTCATTAGCTTAAAGCCAAGTTTTCAAAATGTCACTTTTGGAAGGATGAAGTTCGATTTCTTGGCCATATTGTCTCAGAGAATGGGATTTCGGTCGATCCAGCTAAGATCGCTGTAATCAATGTAAGTTCTATTCTTACCTATCAATTCTATCAAAAACAACTTATCAATTTCTTAATTCGAATCTTTGGGATTTGCAGGATTGGGAGACTCCCAAAACTCCTACGGACATCCGCAGTTTCTTGGGTTTGGCCGGCTATTACCGCAGATTTATAGAAAACTTTGCCCGTATTGCCGCACCACTTACCGCACTGACCAGAAAGAATGTGAAATTTATTTGGAGCAAAAAGTGCGAAGCAGCTTTCAATGAGATGAAGCAAAAGTTGACCTCTGCCCCGGTTCTTACAGTTATTGATGGTAGCGAAGGATTGACCGTCTATACAGATGCCTGTCGAGATGGACTTGGAGCAGTTTTAATGCAGAAAGGAAAGGTTATTGCTTATGCTGGTCATCAGTTAAAGACCCATGAAACAAACTACGCAACCCACGATTTAGAGCTTCTTGCGGTTGTATTTGCTCTTAAGCTATGGAGGCACTATCTATTGGGAACAAAATTCGAGTTATTCACTGACCATAAGTCATTGAGATATATCTTCTCGCAAAAGGATTTGAATCAGAGACAAGTCCGATGGCTCGAATTCCTAGCTGCATATGATCTTGATATTAACTATACTCCGGGAAAAGCAAATGCCGTAGCCGATGCTTTGAGCAGAAACCAAGCAATTGCATGTTGTAATCTGGTTGAAGGAATGTTATTCCAGCTTTCCGCCTCCCCAGCTCTTATGGATCGTATTATAGCCAAGCAATATGAGGACACTTTGCTTTATCGCATCAAAGAAATAGTTCTTGGCAGAGTTGAAAATGCTGATAATAAACTGGGTGCACATGTTGATAGTAATGGAATCTTGAGGATTGATAATCGAATCTGTGTTCCTAATGTTGATGGTCTAAGATAGGAAGTGCTGAGAGAAAACCATAAGTCTTCACTTTCATTTCATCCCGGTGTCACTAAAATGTACCAGAATATGAAGAAACTATATTGGTGGAGTGGAATGAAGTGCGATATTTCTACCTATGTTAGCAGGTGCACCACTTTCCAACAAGTTAAAGCTGATCACAAAAAGACAGCAGGATTGCTTCAACCTCTAGAGATTCTAGGTTGGAAATGGGAGCATATTTCTATGGACTTTATTGATGGGCTACCAAGGACTAGAAAAGGTAACGAAAGCATTTGGGTGATTGTCGATAGACTGACAAAGTCCGCTCACTTTATTCCAGTCAAGACCACTCGTACAGCTTCGAGTTTGGCCGAGATATACATGAGGGAAGTTGTTAAACTTCATGGTGTACCATCTAGTATTGTATGCGATCGAGATCCTATTTTCACCAGTAAATTCTGGAAGGCATTTCAGGATACTTTGGGCACCAAACTGAATCTGAGCACAGCATATCATCCTCAGACAGATGGTCAAACTGAGAGGGTGAATCAGATTTTGGAAGATCTTCTCCGGGCTTGTATTATTGACTTTGGTGGATCCTGGGAAGACCATCTTCACTTGGTAGAATTCACTTATAATAATAGTTACCAGGTAAAGAATTTGAATTTCAAATTTGAATAAGTATATTTGAATTTGAATTAATAATCGTCTTTAATCAACCAGGCAAGCATTGGTATGGCACCGTTCGAAGCCTTATATGGACGGCCGTGCAAATCGCCAGCTTGTTGGATTGAGTCTGGAGATCGATTAGTGCTTGGTCCAGAAATAATTATGGAAGCTTCTGAAAAAGTCGAAGAAATCAGGCAGAAGATCAAGACGGCACAGGACAGACAGAAGAGCTATGCTGACAGAAGGAAAAGAGATCTCGAATTCAGTACAGGAGACAAAGTATTTCTGAAAGTGTCGCCTTTAAAGAATATTGTTCGATTTGGGAGGAAAGGGAAGTTAGCTCCCAGATTTGTTGGTCCGTTTGAGATTACGGAAAGAGTCGGAACATTGGCCTATAGAGTTGCATTACCAGAGAAGTTCGCCGGTGTGCACAACGTATTCCACGTCTCACATCTTCGCAAAGTTGTACACGATCCATCCATGACCATCCCTACTGCTCAGTTAGAAGAGATATTTATTGAGCCTGACTTGACTATTGAGCGGAAGCCACTTCGGATAGTCGATCGTGAGACAAAGCAACTCAGAAGGAAGTCGGTAAATCTCATCAAAGTACAGTGGAGTGCAGATGAGCAAGATTGCACATGGGAAACTGAGGATAGTATTCGGGATTCAAACCCCGAACTATTAATTTCAGGTATTATTCAAAATTCTCGAAATCTATCTTGACTTTTCTACTTATTTCATTTCTACTTCACTCATCTCGTTCCTTTTCGAGGACGAAAAGTTTTGAGTGGGGGAGATTGTAACGACCCCAAATTTCCGACCCAATTTAAAATTTTAAATTCATCGTTTCAATAAAAATTTTGGAATTATAAACAATCTCAATTTACGTCCAAACTTTATTTATGACATACGTCCAGATAGACATAAATATAGAAAAAATTTCGTCGTAAAATATCACTGAAAATTTCGTCCGCGTTTTACTGTATAACAGTTCATTTTAAAACGCGAAAATTTTTATCTTCCGAACCCGAATATTTTTATATAGAAAAATTCTAAACCATCTTCTGAGCAAGACGTCATTTTTCGTTTTTCAAAATTCGAACTTCTTTAGCTCCGTCGATCTTATTTTTCGGCGTTTTTCCTGCATTTTCCCAATAATATAAAATTCGAAATTTGGTAATAAAATTGTACCACCTTTATTTGTGCACCGTTAAAAGCGCCTCGTCGCACTGATCAAAACGGTTTATCTATTCGCGCAATCGGTGATCGTCGCGTTAATTAAATCGCTCCAAACGAACCGTTAAATGAAATCTCGGCCCAAAATTTTAGCCCGCTTGCAAAAGAAAATTTGAAATGAAAAAAATTAATAATAAAAATAAATCTCAGCTGATGCATTCAAGTGGGTAGTTGGAAGCTGGGGTTGGCTGGAAAGTTGTGTAGACTTTTGGAATTTCGGTGAGAGGTTGGAAACGTACAAAACGTTTTGGAACTAGGAGAAAATTTATTATTGTTCTAGAGTTTAAAGTAAAAGAATATCACGTTTAACTTCATTTCACTGTTTCTTCACAATCTCAAAAGGCAGAAGGTAAACCACACTCTCCCTCATTTCTTTTTTTTTTCTGTTCATTCTTAGATCTTTCAAAAGAAAAAAAATATAAAAGAGAAAGGATGGCCAAGCAAAGCACGCATCTTCCCTCTCCACTCTGCCTCCAGCACACCCTCTCCTTTCACCGATCCCCTCACTTCATTTTTTAGACGTCGCCTTACCGGATAGTCAGACCGACCCACCCGCCTACCTACGCCGTGCGCACGAGCACCACCCAGTCACCGATGCCGACCACCGTACAGCCACCACCGCCCAGTTCACGCCCTGCCTCCATCAGCCCATTGGCCGCTCCAACTACTGCCATTCCACCACGCCCACACTTGAAACCACACCCTAGCCGTCCCTGACTCGCCACGCCACCACCCGGCTCTGATCTCGCATGCGCGTATATGTGGCCGTGTACACATATATATAGATGTAGTGTGCGTGCATTTGGTGGCAAGAAATGTGTTGTTTTTTTGATAAAGCAACAGTCTTGGTGAAAAAAAGAAGAAAAAAAAAGTGCGTGAGTGTTGTGAGATGTTGTGGGCTGATGGGTACTTCCGTATGAGTGTTGTGAGATGTTGGTTGTATTGTAAAGGGAGGGTTGCATGAATTTATGATGTGAAGGATTGTGTACGTATAGGTTGCATGCATGAAATGGAATGCAAGTATGGGGTGGTTGGATGCATTTTTCGTCTCGACGAGAAAAAAAAACGAAACTGAAATTTGTAAATAGCGTTGGATTTTGCAGTAGAATATTTTCGACAATATCTATTTTTGGTTGCCAAACAGTAACCAAAATTTTCTTTCTCTATTGTTGCAGCAACCGACTGAGCTTCTTTCGCAACAGTAAATTTTCAGCTTCGTTCTTCTCTCCGTCTTCGGTAAGCGCATTTATATAAATTTATAAATTATATACAAACGTTCATTGCATTAATATCGTTTTCTTTTGTCGATATTACAGTGTCCGTTGTTCGTGCTGTACCGACTCTTTTCGTGCTTCTTTTGCTTCGTCGTCAAATTTCTTTATCCACGGAAGGTGAATTGATTTTCATGACTATATTCTTATACAAGTTTGGATGATGAATGATTGCTATGTAACGTTGAATTGGATGTTAATTGTATTGTTAAGTGATAAAATAATTTGCAAGTGAATTTGATATAGGATAGTTAACGAATTAGATTTGAATTATATATGTTGAATTTTGATTTGTTAAACCTGACCTCTTCATATGTAAATTCGATTAGTAAAATTGACCCTTTTAATTGTTTAGTTAATTGACACGTAGAATTTGATAAATCCCACTTTGGACCCTTATTGAATTAACTGTTGTAGTTGAAATTGAACGACAAGTGAAACCGTAATGTTATAATCTTTAATCTACTTGAAATGATAGGGTAGATTCTAGAAATAGTTATATTAATTTGCGTAAATAACAAATGCGAATTAATATGATTATTTCGGGATTATTTGAAAAAATTTGTTGAATTGTTGTGAATGGATGCTATTGCTTGTTTATTTACTTTGACAAAATCCCAGTTATCACACTGCAAGTTCCCTTTGTATGCTTTGATTTTTGAATTGAAATGGAATCGGGTTGAAATGATAAATACCCAAATAACTTTGACCTAGGATAGAAAATTAAATTAAACCCGATTGGTCAATGTTTTGATTTAAATAAAATAAAGTTTATTTGCCTAATAACAAGGTTTTGAATAAATTGGAATTTAAATTCGAATGAATGTAAATGTGAATATTGAATTTGAAACAAATATTAACGTAGTGATTGATAAAAGAATATTGTTTAAAAATTTAATTATTTAATAATTAAACTTGGAATTATTTGATAATTAATTTTTGAAATTATTAATAATTAAGTTTTGAAATTATTAATGATTAACTTTTGAAATTATTAATAGTTAAGTTGTGAAATTATTAATAACAAAGTTTGAAATAATTAATAATTAAATTTTGAATTTATTAACAATTAAGTTTGGAATTATTAATGAATGAGTTTGAAATAATTAATAATTAAGATTTGAAATTATTGAAAATTTGATGAGATCGAATTATAATTAAATTGAATGGAATATCTTTATTAAGAGAAATTAAATTATTGAATAAGTGAAACTAAGTTTCTTTAACTAAGTTTTGAAATTGGAAAGGAATTTCTTTGATAAGAAATAGAATGCGCTTTATCGAAACAAATGAAAGACTTGTAATTTAAAGAATTGGATTTGACAAATGTAATTTAAATAAAGTTGTAAACTTTGATAATGAAAATGAACTTAAGAAGAAATGAAATGGATTGGAAATTTAATTGAAATTGTTTAATGATAAATTAATTTAATGAATATCGAATGAAATCGATAATTGAGTTTAAATCGATTTGAACGTTAATTAAGTAAAATGATTTTGAAATGAACTTATATACGAAATGCAATGAATGATTGAATTGTTTTAAAATTGAAACTTTGAAATTGAATTATATAAATTTCGGAAAGGAAATTGGAAAGTTATGAGATGAAATTTTGGAAATTGATTTAGAAAAACTAACGAATTGTCGATTTACGAATTCCAATTGAAATTGAAATTGATTTGGTTTTGAAATATATTAACGACCAATCGGTGTTATAATTACGAAGGTTATTAAAGGAACCGGAATCGGTTAGGGACATACTCACTGTCTAAACCGGAAACCACTTTAATAACTATACGCGAAGTGATGATCCAGAATGAAGTGGTTGGATAGACGAACGCGATGACAGAAGAAAGTGAACGATAATGGATAGCCTTGACACTTGTGTCAAATTGGAAATGACTAAAACAGGAGCCGTGCCGGGCCAATGGAGGATTAGCTACCTCAAGTGGACACACTTCTTCGTAAACTATTCATTTACTTTGTGATTGATTGGTGCTCACCCTTGATTTGGGAGTGTTGTTTCACGGTGTTGCGGGCGCTGCGGCGTTGCGTTCTCACCAGTCCAGATCAGGCGAACGGTAGTGTCACTACCTTGGGTATTGCCTCATGTGCCTTGTCATACTTGTATTCCATTTATATGCGACCACTACGATTTTGATTTGTACCTTTAGTATATGGATTGCCCTCTGGTGACTTCCGGTTTTGGGGAAACTACGGTCTTGTATATGATTTTGGGAATAAAAATGTGTTAAGGATGGAATGGGCCATGACTTAACACTATTTTTGATATCTTTATATTACTGATAGACATTATCTATTTATCGTACTCTACTATGTATAGATAGTTTATCGGATCCTGAAAGATGCTTATTCCAATCATCTTTGAGTTATTGTTATTTCAAATTTTGAACCATATTATATGTATAAGAATATATGTCCTGATTCGAGTGTTTGTTTGTGCATATGCTCGGATCAGACTGAGGATTGCTATTGCTGCTTACTTGGAGCTGAAGACCGAAGACTATCTTATCTTATCTGTATTGTTCTTTCTATTTGGACATCTATGTTGTTGTATTTCTTTTATTTGAGACATTGTTGTATTTCTGGGTAGATTCATGAACTACTCTTATGATTATGTTGTAATTCTGCTGCACTATTCTGTTATGTTATATTTTCTGTGATTCTGTGATGATTTTCATTTATATACATATACTCCATTAATGATTCGTGTTTTGTACTATTTAAGTTGACATGTGTGGATTATTGTCAATTTAAATGGTCCAAATATACGAGTTGTTACAGTATATTATTACTATTGTTATCCCTGCATCATGTTGTATGCTGCATTATTTTACTTATCCCTGTTGTATATATAACTATGATAAATGTTGTATAAATTATAATCAAATGTATAATATAAACAGCTTTATGAACTATTTATTTGATTATTATAATTTGTTATTCCACCGTGAGATTCTGTGTTTGTTTTCTTCTTCTTTTCTTATTTTTCTTAATTAACCCCAATGATCATCTATATTCCATATTGTTTAAGTTGGACATGTGTGGATTATTTTCGATTTAACCTTCCGAAATGTGGGTATTAACAGCTGGTATCAAAGCTTTGGTTTAGTGATAACCTTAGCTTTGTGGGGTTTGGCTCATTAGAGATAGGGTAGCAATACCCTAGAATGAGTCTGTTTGAGTGTGTGTATATATGAGAGAGCGTACTTGTTAGTGTTATAAAATGTTTTATATTGTGTTCACTTATGCCTTGAGTTGTTTAAATTCTGGTCGGTGGGTGGGACGCCATGATATTAATATGAATTTCTTAACACTTAAACGAGACAAGTCGACATAATATTGTTTTAAAATCAGGTAAATGAAATAATTTTACCAAAATTATATTATATATATATATATATAAAATGTTGATTATTAATGAATGTTAGTTGTAAGGAGATGATAATATTTAGTTATCATCGATTATTGGTTGAATTAAAATAAAGATGAATACTTTGTGAATTCTATTCCACAAAGCATTCGATAATAGAATTAAATTGAAATCAATTACAATAAGAATTGTTTAAAATAACAAAGTTGTAAATTAATGGAATGTTTTGGTAATAAGGTAATGAAATTTGTATAAGTATATTTATAATATAGCGTATATATAGAAAGGATTTAAAAATTTAGAATTTTAGAATTTAAATCCCTTTGTTTTCAAAATTGTTTTCAAAGCTTTCAAAATTAATAATAATATATTTGAAAGTGTTTTGACTAGAAATATATTTTGAAAGGATGTTTGAAAGAAATAAAGCGTTGAACTCACTTTAATCACTGGAAAATAATTCTGGGGACGACCGCAGCATCATCGGTATTCATTTTCGAGTTTCTAAGTGAGAATTGCTACCAAAGGAAATTTATTTTCGATTAAAACAAGTTTTGACTATTGTAAAAATATTCTAAGTATGATTTGATAAATATATGAAAATAATTTGAACTTATAAATTGAAATTATTATAGATCGGAAATAAGTTTATAACTTATAGATTTGAACAGGAAAATAAAATCAAATTTTAAAATGGTCGAACATTTTGGTTTAGCAAACAAAAGAAAATTTGAATTTGAGATATGAAATAAAATAATTAACTTAAGAAATGTTAAATAAATCGAGTTAGTGAAATGAAGTAAATAAAATGAATTTTAACTTAAGAAAGCTCAAATAAAGGTGAATTGTATTTGAAATGAATTAGAGAAAAATAATGAAATGAAATTTAAGTAAATAAGTTCGAATAATTTATAGATTTGAGAATATTAAGCTAAAAAAAAATTTAAATATTTAGAATATGAATGATAAGGAGAGGAAAAAAAGTTTAACTTAAATAAAGTTGAATAAACCGAGAAATGAATCAAATGAAATAAAATTTAATTTAATAAAGATTAAATGAATTGAATTGGATTTGAATATAACTAGATAAATTTGTAAAGTGAATTAATTCCACTTAGCTATAAAATGGATTAATAAAATGAATACGAACTTGAATTATAAAATAAAATGAAATTTAGGTGTGAAAGGAATTGAATAAAAATAAATGAGTGTAAGAAAGCAAAAGAAGATATCTAATTTAGCTCTTTCATGCCTGTAATCGCTCGATTCTAGTCAATCAACTTGGTTGAATTTTTGTTCACGACCAGCGGGCGTCGCCGGTCTAAGAATAGTTTGGATCGGTCCCGCTGTCAACCATTATAATAAATACATTGAATAGTTTTTTGGAGATACAGAAGGATATTTGGCAAATATTTAAAAGAAAAAATATCCAACAAAAACTTTGGTAAAAATTACCCTTTTCCTTATCGGTAGTCGTCGAACGCCGCTCGAGCATCACATTCATTTATTGTCCGACTTCCCTGCGAGCTGAGATACCAAATGAAATAGAGAATCGGAAGGAAGCCGACAAAAAATAAATCCGCTTGGTTTCAGACTTGGTACAACCCAAAATCATCATTGGATCCTTTTCTTCGTTCGAGAATCTCTTCCCTTCTTCCACTCTGCCCCGAAGAGTAACTAACTTTGGAAGCTCAAGCGGAGGCCCGCTTACTTATGTTTTCTCATATGAATCTGAAAATATTAGTAAAAGTAAAAAGATCAATGTAAAAAAAAAAAATGAACAACAGGTCGTTTTCGGGGAGACCCAAAAGGTAGCTCTGCTTCTCTTCCCCAAACTGTTAAAAAACAAAAGTTATCTTTTTTCTCTTTTTTTTGCCTTTGCTGGAGGGATGGAAAAAATAGCGGAAAATCGAACAATTATACAATATTTGCCTGTATTGCTTGACGTAAAACGGATAGTGGATTTGTTTCCGTCTTTTGTTGAATCTTTTTCACGGTACTCTTGCTCCCATCAGGATAAATCTGACCCCTTCCCCTGTTCCCACCTGCCAGTCTATGATGTTCCAAGTGGAGAACCATTTCCCAGTGTCTTATTCGGCTAAGGGGCCAGTGCCTTACCCATCCACCAGGGGAATTTATAAACAAATAAAGATATAGAACAGCATATAAGTTATCATGCTTGCATATCCATCATTTGAGTCTCCAACAATTATTCCAATAATTACATATCCGATTTGACCGATGGAGTAAAGAAGTAAAACGGGCTTTTTACTGGGGATAGAGGGACTTGAACCCTCACGATTAATATGAGTAATTGAATTTAATTCAAATTGGATGTAGATAAATTAAATGCAAGTGGAGTGAGCTGTAATAAATTGAATGTTAACTAATGGAATATCAAATAAGTTAATGAAATGAATTATAAAAGGGAAATTAACTTGAGAGAAGTTGAATAAAATCGATTATGATATTTTTTTTATTAATATAAATTTGAATTAGAAAATAAAATTCACTTAAGTAAAATTATTAATATGAATTTGAATTATTGAAATGAACTAATGGAAGTGAAAAATGAATGTAGCTATAAACGAATGTAAATTAATAGAATGTGAATTCATTAATGTTGATAAGTCCATATGAATCAAATTGAATGTAAGTTGGTTGAATACAAATAAATTGAAATGAGCCAATTAAATGATTTCATTTATAAAAAATAAGATTTAACTTAAACAAGGTTAAATGTAATAATTTTATAAAATGGTTCATAAATGAAATTATATGAGATATGTTAAACAAAAAGTGAAACAATTGAAATTTAACAAATTGAATAAATTCAACGTGAATGAAATAGATGTGAATAAATTTAAAGCAAACCGATTAAATGATAATAAAAATTGGATGTTAATAAGAAATGAATATTGACATTGGATAATGTAAATTCACATGGATATGAATTAATTGGATTAATTGAACGAATATTGATGGTTGAATGTTTTCTTTTGTTGCAAATCATTGTTTTAACTGTTTCTGATTGCATATGATTGTTGTACATTGTGTATTTGTGCTTGTGTTAATGGTTTGGATTCAAAATACATGTTATATAGTTATATTAAACTCATATATGCTTTCTACATCTTAATAAGTGACTAATATTCTAAATTGAGTTGAGATAGGTACATACGAAGACCATTTGGACGTATACGCGGATTTATTTTGCTTTTGCTAGCTTAATACGAGTGAACTTGCTCGTATTAATAATTATAAGGTACATATCTCGGATTACATACCGCAATTTTATATTTTTCCCCATGGGATGCCTCATCATTGAGATGAGATGTATATTTGATATTATTGGTATATATTTGTGTTATATATTCTATTGTAAAAAATTTCCGATCGAGCTGGGTGTTTGAAAAATTTTGAAGTTTTTTTTTTAATTTTATAACTTGTTTTGGTAACTAACTCGTAATTTCCGTAAGCTGATCGGAGTGGCGTAATAGAAGTGTAATGAAGGTATTCTAACAAGATTTTAACGTTTTATAAGTTGATTGTTTGAATAAAATGTGTCAAGTGTTAAATTCTCTACTTTAATCCCTTTTCGAGGACGAAAAGTTTTGAGTAGGGGAGAGTGTAACGATCCGTACTTTTAACTATTTTAAATTATAGAATTGATATAATTATTGAATAAAAATGGTTAGAAAAAAAATATATTGATTTATTAATATAGCTATTGAATATAAACTTGAATAAAATTTTGAAATAACCAATTTCGAAGATTTTGACAATAACAAGTACTGAAATGAAATTCCATGTATTTGATGTGCTTATAATCGGTAGTTGGAATTGAATAATGAATAGTGAATTACTGTAAAATGGAAGTAGTTGTTTTATTTTTTGAATTCATTTTAAAATTAAATTTTATAAGTTAAATAACTTATTTCGAAATATGGTGATTCATTGGATAATTAAATTATATAAAACTTAATATTGGAATTATTTAAATAATTGAATCTTGAATTAATGTGAATGAAAATGGTATCGGAAATTGATTTAAATTTTATATAAAATTGAATGGAGATTGTTAACATTTAAAATTGGATTTAAAAGTGAATAATTAGAAATTGAAATTTTATATTATAATTAATGAGTAAAAATAGCCATTTTGGCCATTGTCTCGGATTTCGACGAAACTAGTTTCATCGGATCCGTAATAGTGAATTATTGTAGCATTTCAAGTTTCATAGCGATCGGACTTAACTTTTGGCCGTACGAGCTTGAAACGCGTAGAATTTAATTTTAGAATTTAATTAAAATTAATTGATTTTGAAAAGCTATCTTCTGAATTTGATCGAATTAGGCATCGAGACTAGTTCCATTGTGTTCGAAATGGGGGTAAAACATTATGAATGTCAAGCGGCACACCTCGTTTGGAGCTCGAGAAATTTCGTATGTTGTATGCTAGATATTTTCTAATATAATAATATATATTCTCTCTCACTAAACATATCGTACAAGCAACCGCCCTTATTTTGTTCTCCCATACCCCATCTCTCTTTCATTTCGAATTAGCTACAGATCGATCAATATTAAAAAAAAAAGCAAAATAGCGCATGAAAAGACGAAGTCCCAACTTCGCCTGGGGGGAACGCACGTTCAGGCGCGCGATAGTGGCAGTTGGCGTGGCCAATGTCAGAGCAGGCCGAGGTGGGCTTGGCAATTAGCTCGACAAAGATTTAGGGTTTGGTGTCTCGTTCATGCAAATAGAGAGGGCGGAGGCGACTGCGTTGCTGGCGTTGGTGGAGGAGGTCGTGGCGCGTCTCGTGGTATGCTCAGATCGTCATCTGGTCGAGTATGGTTGCACGTGCAGTTGAGGTTCGAATGCAATTTTGGGTTACGGGATCACGTTGGCGTGCGGGCTAGAACACGAGGGAGGAAGGTTATTAGTTTTAATTATAATTATTAAGTTAATTAATTTTTTTATAATTAACGTTATATTAATTATTACATAACTTTTGCATACAAGGTCCGTTTCGGACGAAACGAGAAGTGTTGGAATCATATCGACGTCGTCAACAACTTGGAGTTGAGTAGGAATTTTTTGAAGCAGAAAATATTTCCAGTTTTAAATGAAAGGTGAGTGTTTTATAATGCTTACGAATTATAAAATATTTTTATGTTAGTTAAATTGAAATCGTGAAGTTAATTATTTTATTGGCTGTTTATTAGTAATTTAAATGACATTTAAATTGATATCTGGATTGATTTGGTAGGAATTTAAATTGACAGTTCAATTTGAAATTGGAATTGAATTGCTAGTTAAACACCCGATATTGATAATTATTTAATTGTTGCGATACATTGACTGTTTGGATATTGGTTGCAATTGGATGCCAATTGGTTTATATTTGGATGATTGGATGTTTATTATTTTTGTATATCCTGTATATTATTCACAGTATATAAAACTGTAAATCGAATTATTTTGAATAAATTAAAAAATAGGTTGAAATGATATATACCTATGACATTTATTTTGGATTGAAATGATATATATCCATCTCTGAATTAAAATTGAAATAACCGATTCACTTAGCCATAGGATAGAAAATTATATACGGGCACCAGATTAGTTAAATTTAATGATTTTGATTTGAAATTATTTAAATTGATTTTGATTTTTAAGAAAGAAAACCGAATTTATGGAAAAGGAATCATTTTTGAACTCGAGCTCGAAATGTAAAAATGAACTTGTCAACGGGAATTGTTTAAAGAATCGAGTTTGAAATTTTGAACTTATAATTGAGAAACCATTTGGATGATGGAAATTGATTTGTTTAAGTAATTTGAACTTTTACTCGAACTTTGAAATAAACCCAAGTAAAAGTAATTTAAATGGATATTTCGAAATTTGAGCTCGAGATTGAATTTTTATAAAAGTTTGAATCTTAAATTGAATATTGAAGTTAAACTTAATTTAAGTGATTTAAATCGATATTCTAAAATCAAACTCGAATTTATATAAATCGAAATGGTTTAAATTTGAGAATTGAATTGAAATTAATTCAAATTGGAATGGAATCAAAATCGAATTAATTTGGAATCGAAATCGAAATTGATCTGAATTAAAATTGGAATCGAAGTTAATTCGAATTGAAATCGGAAATGAATCGATTTAAATGGAAATGGAAATTGGAATTGATTTGAATTGGAAGTTTGGAATTGGATCGGTTTGACTTTGATACTATTTTTAAATAAATTGTTTTAATATAAACTGTTTAAAAATCTATCTTTTAAATATTCAAATTATTTTGATTTTCCAACTGTTTCCTGTATAAACCATTTTTAATATATAAACCATTTTATTAAACTATTTTCTATCAAACTAATTTAACTTTTTAAAACTATTTAAAAAAATTCAAACTATTTTCTAAAAATTCAAACTGGTCAAAGAGTGGAATATTATATTTAAATCATAGATTTAAATATGAAATGGGTTAGGTTGAAGTTATAACCCAAATGGAAACTCGAAGAAATTTTGAATTGGATCTGAAATCGAGATATTAAGGCGGAAATGATTTTGAATTGAAATAGTATATTTTGAGTAAATATGATGATTTCGAAATGAATTTTATTTTAAAGCGAATATGATATTTTGATATCAAGTACGAATTGTTTTCAAAATATAAAAGTACCAACCGGTGTGTAAAACGACGTTTGGTTGTTAAATAGACCGGGGTCTCTTATTGGCATACTCTCTGTCAATATTGGAACCACTTTAACAACTGTTTACGCGGAGGAGACTCTAGAACAAAGTGGTTGGATTTAGCGTCGTTTATGGATTTGAAGAAAGAGAACGATGATGGATAGACCCCGACACTTGTGCCAATTTGAAATGACTAAAACAGGACGCCTTTACAGGGCCAAGCGGGCTAGCTACCCCTAGCGGACATCCGTTCTTTGATTTTCTTCTTGGACTTGGTCCATTCTATTACCTTGTTGTTGGTTTCGATTGGTGCACCTTGATTTGGGAGAGCCTCCCTTTGACTCGATATGGGATGGATGGATGTTTTGGGCGGTCGTGGCTACGATGCGTTACCACCAGCCCTACGACCCGTACTGGTAGTATCCTACCTTAGGCATTACCTTACGTGCCTTTTCATACTTTTATCCCTATATGAGACCCCTACGATTTTGGTTTAGTATTGTCGTATTACGGCGCCTCCTTATCCTCCGACGTTCTACTGAGGTGTTATATGCAAACTTTACGACAATGCTTAAAAAAGCATTAAGGGGGATTAATGTAAAGCCTTAACGCTAAGAAAAATATTTATTTTACCGATTAGACATTATATATGTAGCTTATTCTACTACATACAAATAATTTGACGGATCCTTAAGAGATGGAAAATCCGTAACATCTCTTGAGTTATTACACGCACGTTATACACTGGATAGGAGATGTGAAATCCCATAAACATCTCCGACGCCACTACACTCATGTTATATGTGATATCGATTTGACTCACATAAGGATATTTTAGTCCTGACTCGAGTGTTTTGTCTTTTCATTACGCTCGGGTCAGCCCTGAGTATTTCAACACATTGAAGATTATTTTCTGGAGGACGAAGACGAAGATTAGGTATATTATGACTATTTTTTCCCTATATCATGTTGTCCGCTGCATTATTTTATTTATCCTTGTTGTATATATAACTCTGATAAATGTTGTATAAATTATAATCAAATGTATAATATAAAAAGCTTCATGAACTGTTTATTTGATTATTATATTTTGTCATTCCGCTGTGAGATTCTGTGTTTGTTTTCTTCTTCTTTTCTTAATTAACCCCAATGATTATCTATGTTCCGGATTGTTTAAGTTGGACATGTGTGGATTATTGTCGATTTAACCTTCCGAAATGTGGGTCGTCACAGTTATCCATTTTTTATGGAATTATGATTTGTTGATATTCCTCATGGTCAGAATTTTGAGGTAAATAAGTCCTAACAGCCACTAGTGAAGTCAAAAGACTTCTATGTTTCATCTTAGGGTTTGGAGAAACATAAAAGACTAGTGGGAGTTCGTTAGTAAAATGAAACATAAAGTTTAACCTTACTAATATTATAAGGACATCTACTGTGAAATTGTCCTAATCTACTAAGTTAAAACTTGTAGAAAAATGTCTAAAACCAAGCTATTTTCAAAAAAGGACAAAACCACTGGACCTAACTACGTTTACTGGCTAAGAGCGATAAAGATAGAATTAACTTATGAACGTCTTTGGTCATCGATAACCACAACTCCAAAAGAACAACCCATTGATGATACAAACCTCGAACTATGACTAGCTTATGGTAAATTTGTTTTGGATCTAGAGATCGACCAAGTATTCGTGCTATCGATGTTAATAAAGCAGTTGCTTAAGCAGCGTAAAAACATGTCTGTCCATGAGATTTTCGATAGTCTCAAAGCTCTATTTGGTGAACATTCCCATTATGCAAGGTAAAATCTCATGAAGGAACTATTCAATACCAAAATGACCAAGGGATGGAAAGCGGACGATAAAATTCTAATGATAAAAGGCCATATTGATAGACTTGCACAGTTAGACATAGCAATAAGTAGCAAGATGCAAGTAGACTTAATCCTTGGGTCTTTTACTCCTCAGTATGAGCAGTTTGTATTAAACTATAATATATACCAGTTAAACGTAAGTCTCATGGAGCTCTTTAATAGGTTGAGGTCGACCAAGTCTTCGTCCAACGGTCAAGGAGCCATAATTGCTATTAAGGGAAATGCGTCATCTTCAAAAGGTTCGAATAAGTAGAAATGGGTTAATAAGAAAAAAAAGAAGGCTGTAGCTGTGGACAAGGGTAAATGTTATCATGTCACAAGAAGGGTTATCGGAAACAGAATTGTCCAGAGTACTTGAAGATCGTTAAAGAGAAGAAGCATAATGGTTCTTCCACTCCATCGGGTATATTTATGATTCAAAATTGTTTTGCAATCAATAAATTATCTTGGCTTTTAGATTCTAGATTTGAAGCTCACATCTATAATAATTTATAAGGGCTTAGAAACCGGCTTTGCATGGCAAAGGGTGAAATAAGGCTCCAAGTTGCTGATGGGTCTATTGTTGGTGCAACTGTAGTTGGAGATTTTCATTTGAGTTTGCCGAGTGGATTTGTTTTGATCTTAAATAATTTTTACTATGTAAAAGACTCAATTTATGGAATTATTTCTGTGTCTAGATTGTTTAAGAGTGGTTATATTTTTCAATGTGCTATTAGTGCTATAAACATTATTTTAAATGGTAATAAAGTTGGTGATAGTTTTGTAAATAGTGGAATTTATGTGATCAGTACAAATTATGCATGTTATATAAGTAGTTTTTCAAATAGCGATATAAATAAAAATTAACTTTGGCATTGTAGGATAGCTCATATAAGCAAGAAATGACTACACAAATTAAAAACCAAAGGTTTTCTCTCATTATTTGATTTTGAATCATTTGACATGTGTGAGTCATGTCTCAAAGATAAGATGACCAAGCACTCCTTTAGTAGGACAATAAAAGAGTTGATGAACTCTTGGGTCTTGTACATAGTGATGTATGTGGCCCCATTTCTATAGTTACTAAAGATAATTGTTCTTAATTTGTAACCTTTACTAACGATTTCTTAAGACTAGAATATGTGTATCTTATGAAGAAAAAATCTGACTTCAGTGTGAAATTTATTGAATATAAGAATAAGGTGGAGAATCAAATGAACCTAAAGATTAAAATAATTTGATCTGATCAAGAAGGTGAGTATGTTGGACAATAACTCCAATGGTACTTAAAAGATAATAGGATTATCTCTCAGGTTACTCCACTATATACTCTGCAACACAATAGTGTTTCGAAACGAAGGAACAAAACCATATTAGATATGGTTCGTTCCATGATGAGTAAGGATGAGTTACCTTTGTCCTATTAGGGATATGCGCTAGAAACCACATCCAATATGTTGAATATGTTACCTACTAAATTTGTGCCTAAGACGCCATATAAGATGTGACATGGGAAGAAACCCCACCTTAATTATTTGAAGGTGTGGGGTTGTCCTACCTACGTTAAGAACATCGGTCCCAATAAGCTTGTGGCAAGATCGGTTTTGTGTAAACTCGTAGGATATCCCAAGAATTCCATGAGATATATTCTCTACAACATTGAGGAACAAAAGGATATTGTTTCTCAATATGCTGTCTTTTGGAAAAGGAATTTCTATCGAGAAAAATTAATAGCGAAGTTGCAAAATTAGATGAGATTCGATAGTCGAACACGTAGACCGAACCAATGGGAGAACCAAGTTCACCCGTATACAAAATCATTCAACCTATCAGAAGGTCCTGTAGGGAATCTCGTGCACTAGAGAGATACTATGGTTTTCTTATGTATGGCAAAATGAAGGACCGTGTCTTAGATAAGGACACTCCTTTATCATTCCAACAAGCAATATAGAGTTAAAACTTTGCACTTTAGCTTGGAGCAATGGAATCTAAAATGGATTGCATGTATGAAAACGAAGTACGGACTTTGTCTGACTTACTCGAAGGGATAAAACCCATTAGTTGCAAAAGGACTTTTAAGACAAAGCTAAATGCAGATAGACAAGTGGAGACTTATAAGGCTAGGCTAGTTGCAAAAAGATTTCATCAAATTCAAGGTGTTGATTATGACGAGGCTTTTTCTCCCATTGCTATGCTTATGCCCATTAATATAATGCTGGCCATTGCAGCATTCTATGACTACGAAATATGGCAATTGATGCTAAGAGGACATTTCTGAATGATGATTTAGAAGAGACCGTCTGTATGTCACTGCCCGATGGTTTCAAGGTCGTCGAAGTGAGGGCAAAGCTTACAAGTTATTAAAGTCCATTTATTGACTTAAACAAGCTTCAAGGAGTTGGAATAAGTGTTTTAATGAGGTGATCAAACAGTTCGGTTTTATCAGAATACAGAGAAATCATGCGTATACTGAAAGGAATAGGGAAATGCTATCATATTCTTAGTGTTATACGTTGATGATCTTCTATTGATTGGAAATTATATTTCGTTATTGCAATTAGGGAAAGCTTGGATTTCTAAGAACTTTACCATTAAGGATTTGAGAGAAGCAGCCTATATAATAGGTATAAAGATCTATACAGATAGAACTAAAAGGCTGTTAGGATTGTCCCAATCCCTGTACATAGATATCATACTTAAAATGTTAAGTATGAAGAATTCCAAACATGGAAATATTCCAACGCAATTTGGAATCATCCTTTCTAAAACGGACGCTCCTCAGACTTATGAGCAGAAAGAGCGTGTGAAGTGGATACCATATGCTTAGGCAATGGATTTCATAATATATGTTATGCTATGGTATGTACTAGATCGGATGTGGCATACGCATTATGATGCATATGTCGATACCACTCTAATCCTATAGAAAAGCATTGGATGGCTATAAAATGTATACTGAAGTTTTTAAGAAACACTAAGGACTTATTCCTGATATATGAGAATGGAGACCTCCTTATGAAGGGGTATATCGACTTTAGCTTTCAAAGTGATATCAACGATAGAAATTAGTGTTGGATTATGTTTTTACTATTAACGGTAAGGCAGTTAGTTTGAAAAGTACTAAACAGAAAACGATAACTGATTCCACGATGGAGGCTGAGTACATTGCCCTTAATGAAGTGGCGAAAGAAGTGGTATGGATGCACAAATTTTCAAGCGAGTTTGGAGTGATTCTCGACATGGAGAATCCAATGGCATTGTTTTGTGACAATAATATGGCGGTATAGATCACAAAGTAGCCAAGAGCACACAAAAAATCATGACATATTCTTCGAAAGTTCCACCTCATTAGAGAATTCATTGAGAAGAAAGAGGTTGTAATACAAAAGGTATATACCAAGGACAACATAGCATATCCATTCATGAAGGATCTGATACAGTAGGGGTATACCCTTGGGGTAATTATGTAATTTATTACATATATTTAACTCGATTACGAATCTTGTTCAATATAAAAGGTACTTTCTTACTATTATATACTTGATATAATGTGTTATATTAATTAATAATTTAATTAAAAGTATATTTTATATAGAAAATCCATAAATAGTATGTTTTGTGATAGTAGTTACAATTTGCTATAATCATGAGTGGTTTATCATAATAAAATAAATATACCGTTTTAAATATTCCTAGTCAAGATGTATCAAGATTGGATATTGATATAACCGTTCAGACTAGAGTACGTAACACTCTCCAAACATTAGGCCATGTATTACTTGTAACAGCCCGATATTTTAAAGCGAAATTTTAATTTAAAAACAAAACATTTTGAAATATTAATTTAAATATAAATTGTAGAAATTCGTATAAAACGAAAATTTAAAACGTTACATTTCGTCACGTTTTGTCCGTTCTTAACTTTACATTAGAATCAAATTTTATTAACGATGATAATAGCTATTTTAAATTTTGATTTATAAAGATACGTTATATTTTAAGAAACCGTTAGCATTTTTAAATTTATTTAATAAAAGAAACAAGTAACGGTTGCACGTTACTTTGGGCGTTACACTGTACGTGCATTGTTCCATTGTCCATTTTATTTCTGCGGTATATTTCAGTTTGAAATTGTCAAATCTTGCATTGAATTGCACGTGAGAAATGGTCCACTTACCCCTTTATCTCCCTTACGTTTCGTTCAGCATTTATTATTGCGTACAGTTCTAAAGCTTTTCGTTGCCTTCTTTCTACAAAAAGCAAAACAGCTGTTCATTTTTTTTGTTTCGTTCAAAAATTTTCATTCCTCAAAAGGCTTTCTCTGTAGCTTTTGTTCAGAATCTCGTGAACATCTCTCTGGGAGGTACATGCCACATCTTCTTTCCACTTTCTTTGTTCACTTTATATTTTAGTTTGCTGTCTCCTGTTTGTTGCAGCTGTACCATGCTTCCTCTTTTCATTTTTTTTTGTGATTTTCGTTGTCACCGGCCAATCCCTACGTCCCACGCCTTCGCAACCTAGACCACCGCCGCCTCCATGCCAACCATCCCCGCCTCCTACCCCAACCTGCCACCACACCCACGCCGAACGAACCCACCCAGGCGAACCATTCCCATCGCCCAACCCACTGCAACCTGACCTGCAACCGAACCCCGAACCCAGCCTGCCTCCTCCACCGCCTCCGTGCGAGACCACCCAGACCCTACCACTGAACCCATCGCCTACACCAGTCAGTCTACCATTCATCACGTCATTTCGCCTGATCCACCAGCCTGTCACCACGTGTCTCCATCGCCGACCCAGACCCCAGCCTAACACCCAGGCGAACCACTAGCCATCTCAACCCTACGTGATACCACCACCCAGTCAGACCACCCCACCACCGAGGCCATCACCAAACCCCTATGCGTTGCCAGCCACCCTACCCCATTCGCCAACCACCACCACAGTCATGCCGAGACCAGCCCCATCACCGCATCTCCAACTCCTCCAAACTGAGCTTTGTTGGAACCAGAGAATGAACCACAGTTTTGTTTTGTCACCTCTGCTTTTGTTTTCAAATTTTTGTCTGAATGCCTCTATTTGCTGGTTTTGAGAAATAAAAGAATGAGAAAGTGTTTGTTGGTCACGTGTTTGTCCCTCTACCTATTTTTGTATTTGGTTTCCAGAACTTTTGTTCGAAGTTTTAAAATACTGGACTTTGTTAAAAAAAAAAGTTGTTTTGTCACTTTGGAAATTTTAGAGTTATAATCGATTTTCAAAAGTAGGCGTGCTATTGTTTTTGATTTTTAACCTGTTACTTTTTCGTTGTTCGCTTCGTTGAAATTTCGTTATTCGTGTAATCTTAGATTTGATTATTTATTGTGCCTTTGGTTTGAATATAGTTGGCGCATCCACTAACGACTGATCGTGCTATCCGCGTGCTTTCGATTGACATCGTACTTCTTTCTTTCCGAATCTCCAGCTCCGTAGAGGTGAGTAAATCTCACACGAATATTCATACTTATATAATTGTGAAACGACCGCAACTGAATGTGTAGAAATAAATAAATAAATAAATGATGTTATAATTTCCTGTGATTTATTTATAGCTGATGTTAATTGTTAAAACTGCATATCGTATCATCTGTTATATCTGTTCTTATTTTACTGCTATTCTATTCTGTTAAATCACACTGCAAGTTCCCTGTAGAATAGAATCACTATGGGTTGAAATGATACATACCCGAACGGACTTTAGAATAAGGGAAGGTCGTTATGGGCTGAAATGATAGGCCTGAGCGATTTTCAATTAAATTTTATTTACTTGGGATTGCGGGTTTGAAATGATAAAACCCGGATTTTTCTTTGTAAATTACGGATTGAAATGATATAGTATCCGTATCACTTAAATTAGGCTAGAAAATATTATACAGACCCGTGGTTATTTTTATGTATTTTTCTGAATATTTTTAGATAATTTAAAAATTGTAATAATATTTAATTTGATTTAAACCAAATTTTTAAATGATTTATAAAAAAATAGAAATGATTTTTCTATGTGATAAAAATAGAAACTTAAGTTAATTTAATTGAAATTTAAATTTAGTTGTAAATTTGTGGAAAAATGAAGTTTAAGTGTTGAAATGAATGTAATAAGCAAATTGGTAAGTTTGGTTTTAACTTGTAAAAAGTTCTTTGAAATAAAATTTGTTAAAGGTTTGGAATGAACATTTTAATGTATGATTTTATAAGTTTTAACTAGGTAGAATCTGTAGCACTTTTTAAGTGTTGTGGTTTTATAAATGAACCAAAAGACTAAAATGAACTAAAGCTATGATAGTACTTGGTAAGTGCTGTTGTAGCAGAAACTAAAATTGAACTTGAACTAATGAAAAGCTACTGTAGCACTTGTTAAGGACTGCAGTAGACTGAAATATGATTTTGTTTAAAACTGAACTGATATAACAATTTTAAATGTTGTTTTGTTGAAATAAAATGGTTTTCGAATATAACTTACCGCCACACTTTTAAATGCCGTGGAAGCTGAAAATTTTAAATGTTTTGTTTAAGTGAATAAGCGAACTCCGAAGGGTTAGATTTTTGAAAATATAATTTTGATTTAAAGGAATAATGACTTTGTTTTAAATGGTTTAATTCGAAGTATATTTTGATAAATTGTTTTAAATCTATAACCACGGGTTATAATAACGATTGGTTGGCAAAGAGACCGGGATCAGATATGGACATACTCTCTGTCGATACCGAAAACCACTTTGACAACCGTGTACGCGGTGGAGATTCCAGAATGAAGTAGGATGGTGGCGACGTCCTTAAGGTATTACGTGGACCCAACTCCCGTGAGTTGGCATAAGGTGGCTAAAACAGGAGCGATCTCGGACCAGTGAGGTAGCACCTCTTCTCGGACACATTCCTTCGACATTATACTCTTACTGATTTGACTAGATGGCCATCCTCCGATTTGGGAATGTTGTTCGAGGTGGAACGGTAGTGGCTGCTATGCGTATCCATCAGTCCGTGTGCGTAATTGGTATATCTACCCTGGCATTGCCTAGTTGTGCCGTGTCACCTACCATATCGAGCTTTAGTACGATTATGATTTTAAGATCCGACCGCGTTAAGGTTCTCCATCCCCTTAACGCTATTTTCCGATATGATTATACTTTACTTATGTAGACACTATTATAATAGCGAATATTACTACATAGTAGATAGTTTAACGGATCCTTAGAGGATGGGCGGTCCCAAGCATCTTCTAAGTTACTTGTACCTTTACTACAATTCATTTGAGTTGGTTTACATTGTATAAGTATGTATATCCTGACTCGAGTGTTATGTTTTATTTTACGCTCGGGTCAGCCTGAGTATTCACAGCTTTGGATTCACCTTTCTGGAGCTCGGAATCACTGGAGATTCTGCCTATCTAGTTATCTTCCTATTTCAGTTTCAGTCGTCTTATTTCAGCTTTTGTTTTAGAGACTTGTGTATTTGGGATTTCTATTGTACTTGTTTCAACACTGTATTGGGTTTCAGACTATGTATTTTGTATTTTATTTTAGACTATGTATTTTAGTGGCTTCATGAACCACTATGGTTATTTTAAATTCCGCTGCGAGTTATTCTGATATTTCTGTGTCTGTGATTCTGTGAATGATTTTATTTGCTCCAAATTTTATTACAATCTGTTATTTTGCATTATTCAAGTCTGACATGTGTGGATTATTGTCGATTTGAATGGTCCAAAATAGTGGGTCGTTACATTTGGTATCAGAGCGAGGTTTTAGGCAAACCTTAGCCTATGGAGCAAAACTCATTAGAGATAGGGTAGAAATACCCTAGAATGAGTGAAATCAAACTCAGAATCATTTCCTTGTGAGTGAACGTATTTTTCAAAGTATAAAATGATTTTAAAATGATTTTTCAAATGATTTTTCAAAGATTATTTTGATATAAAGTTTTCTTGTTTTAAGAAGAAATTTTCTAAACTTCCTTCTTTCCGTATCTACCTTGTTAGGAATTTTTAGGATATTCATCCAAGTGATCTTATCGTGTTTTTATCTTAATTTATCTTAGTCTTCTTTGTACCTTGTCCTAAATTAATTCTTGATATTTCCAGGATGAATCGTGGAAATGCTAGAGGTAGGGGTCGTGGTATTGCCCCAGTTCCTCCACCTATTGCACCCGTTAAGTTTACAGTCCTTTGCAAAGAATTCTCTCAGCTCGGTGGCACTAAGTTCACCGGTTCAGAAAGTATCATCGAAGCCCAACAATGGCTAAGAAGTTTGGAAAGAATCTTTACTGGTTTAGAGATCACTGATGCCCAGAAGCGTCAGTTAGCAGCATGGCAGCTGCAAGAGTCAGCCCTAGATTGGTGGGAGTCTGTTACGACTCACACTAACGAAGGTGATCTTTCGTGGGAGCAGTTCAGGTATCCTTTGAGTTAACTTGAATTTTTCCCCATTTCCTTTCTTTTCGAATTCATCTTAAGTTCTGTTTCTGTACCTTCTTTCCAGGGAGGCTTTTGTGGCAAAATGGATGCCCGAAGCCGGAAAATCTCAGCTTTACCGTGAATTCATGGACCTCAAGCAGGGTACCATGTCCTTCTCAGAGTATGAACGGAAGTTCAATGAACTCTCAAAATTCGGTCCTGGTCTTATCGACACTCAGCTAAAGAAGAACGAGAAGTTCATTTCTGGAGCTCGCCCAGAGTTCTACGATCGCCTTATTTCACATGTTCATGGCACATTTACTGAGCTCATGGATATGGCTATCCGCTATGAGAACCCTACTTCCAAGGGTCCTGCTACTTTTGGTACTCATGTCTCACAATCTTCCTCTGCAAATTCCAAGAAGAGAAAGCCCAACTTCCACCAACAGAAGAAGAATTGGATCAAACATGCGGGCTTGGGATCTTCAGCATCTGCTCCTTCTCAGAGACACCCTATTGATCTTTCCTCCATTACTTGCTTCAAATGTGACCAAAAGGGACACTATGCCAATAGTTGCCCTAATCCGTCCATTGCTGCTGTTCCTCCACCCCAGGTTACCAGGAACGATCTTTGTCATGTCTGTCTTCAGCCGGGTCATTTTAGGAAGGACTGTCCTTTATATCAGAAAGGAAAGCCATCTGGCGTATTTGCTGTCACATCTGCTTCATCACCTGCTCCCGCACCTACTCCTGCTCCTAGCGATAGTCAAGGTACTCTTCAAGGCACCTTTACTTTATTTCATCATCCTGTTCGTGTTTTATTTGATACTGGTGCTTCGCATAGTTTTATTTCTGATGACCTGTGTAATAAGTTTGAACATCTCCTTTCACCTGAGTATGCTTCTGTTCCCCTATGTGTTTCTAATCCTATTGGTGGTCCTGCAAATCTTAATAAGATTTGTAAACATGTGAAACTCCTCCATTCCGATCATAGTTTTAGTGGCGATTTCTATATCCTTGGTTTCGATGCTTTTGATTTATTGCTTGGAAGTGATTGGCTTGATGGACACGATGCCCGTATCTCGTGTAAATCCCGAATTGTTTCTCTTAAGGATGATCGAGGAAATTCTTTGCTTATTCAGGGCCGTATGCCTCATGATTATGCTGGTAGCTTTATCTTTTCTCTAGATGCTTCTATTGACGATCTTCAGTCGACCCCTGTAGTTAATCACTACCCGGATGTATTTGGTGAAGTTACTGCTTTACCTCCCAAGCGGGAAATTGATTTCCGCATTGACCTCATTCCTGGAGCTCGACCTATAGTTCTTCCTCCTAGAAGAATGGCACCCCGCGAGAAGGTTGAGTTAAGGAAACAAATTGAAGACCTATCTTCCAAGGGTCTGATCAGACCTAGTTTTTCTGAATGGGGAGCCGCGGTGGTTTTCGTCACCAGGTCCGATGGTTCTCTTCGGATGTGTGTTGATTATAGGGAGTTGAACAAACTCACTATGAAAAATAGATATCCAATGCCTCGCATCAATGACATGTTTGATCAGCTTTATGGTGCTACTGTTTTCTCTCAGCTTGATCTCGCCACAGGTTTTCACCAGCTCAGAGTTGCTGAGGAAAGTATTCCTAAGACTGCTTTCCGTACTGAAAATGGATTCTTCGAATGGTTAGTCATGCCTTTTGGTTTGACTAATGCTCCTGCTTTCTTTGTTGACTTGATGAATCGTGTATTCCGTGATGTGCTTAATAAATTTGTTCTAGTCTTTGTGGATGATATCCTCATTTTCTCTAAGTCTGAAGAAGAACATGAGTCACATTTGAAATCTGTTCTTGAGACTCTTCGAAAGCATCAGTTAAAAGCTAAATTTTCCAAATGCCATTTCTGGAAGGATGAAGTCCGATTTCTTGGGCATATTGTTTCTAGTAATGGAGTTTCAGTTGATCTAGTCAAGATCGCTGCGATCAATGTAAGTTTTTCTTTCTTTCTCTTCATTTGCTTCATTTCAATTTACTCTATCTTTCCTATTATCCTTCTTTTTCCCTATTCTGTACAGGATTGGGAAACTCCTAAGACTCCTACTGATATCCGTAGTTTTCTGGGCCTCGCCGGTTATTACCGGAGATTCATTGAGAATTTCGCTCGGATTGCTGCACCTCTCACTGCTTTAACTCGGAAGAATACTAAGTTTATTTGGAGTAGTAAGTGTAAAGCCGCATTCAATGAGTTAAAGGACAAGCTTACTTCCGCACCTGTTCTTACCGTTCCAAATGGAGATGAGGGATTAACGGTATACACTGATGCTTGTAGAGAAGGTTTGGGAGCTGTTCTGATGCAGGATGGTAGAGTGATTGCTTATGCTAGTAGACAGTTGAAGACTCATGAAGTAAATTATGCTTCCCATGATCTAGAGTTGCTTGTTGTTGTTTTCGCTTTGAAGCTTTGGAGACATCATCTGTTGGGTACCAAGTTCGAGCTTTTCACAGATCATCAGTCTTTGAGGTATATTTTCTCTCAAAAGGATTTGAATCAAAGACAAGTTAGGTGGTTGGAGTTCCTTGCTTCTTATGACCTCGACATCAACTATACACCGGGAAAGGCTAATGTAGTGGCGGATGCTTTGAGTAGGAAGAAAGCATTGTTGTGTCAGATTGTTGTTTCTTCGCCTCTTGTGGATCGTATTATGGCTAGACAGGATGAAGATCAGATGCTTAGATTGATTAAGGAGAATGTTCGAAGTAGAGTGGGAGGTAGTAGTCTTGATGGTAATGAAGCTCAGATTGACGATAAGGGTGTATTGAGGATTAATAATAGGATTTGTGTCCCGAATGTTGATGGATTGAGACAGGAGTTACTTCGGGAGAATCATCAGTCCAGACTTTCTATTCATCCAGGCGTAACCAAGATGTATCAGGATATGAAGAAGTTATATTGGTGGAAGGGTATGAAGCGAGATATTTCCATTTTCGTCAATAGGTGTGCGACTTGTCAGCAAGTCAAGGCAGATCATCAGAAGACCCCTGGTTTATTGCAGCCTCTTGAGATTCCCAATTGGAAGTGGGAACAAGTTTCTATGGATTTCATTGATGGTTTACCGAGGAGTAGGAAGGGTAACGAGAGTATCTGGGTTATTGTGGATAGATTGACCAAATCAGCTCATTTCATTCCGGTCAAGTCTACCCGTTCAGCTTCTAGTTTATCTGAGATTTACATGAGGGAGATTGTTCGTCTCCATGGTGTTCCTCTCAGTATCGTTTGTGATCGTGATCCTATCTTTACTAGTAGATTTTGGAAAGCCTTTCAGGATTCTTTGGGTACTCATCTAAATCTGAGCACTGCTTACCATCCACAGAACGACGGTCAAATGGAAAGGGTGAATCAGATTTTAGAAGATCTTCTTCGTGCTTGTGTGCTTGATTATGGAGGATCTTGGGAAGATCATCTCCATCTTGTCGAATTCACTTATAACAATAGTTATCAGGCCAGTATTGAGACTTCTCCATTTTCTGCTCTTTACGGACGACCTTGTAGATCTCCTTCTTGTTGGATTGAATCTGGTAATCGTTTGGTTCTTGGTCCTGAGATGGTTTTGGAAGCTTCAGAGAGAGTCGAAGAGATTAAGAGGAAGATGAGGATTGCTCAGGATAGACAGAAGAAGTATGCCGATCGTCGAAGACGGAGTTTGGAGTTTGTTGTTGGTGATTTGGTTTTCCTTAAGGTCTCTCCCTTAAGGAATGTTATTCGTTTTGGTCGTAGAGGAAAACTATCTCCTAGATTCGTTGGTCCTTTCCGCATTTTTGAAAGAATTGGTTCTCTTGCTTATCGTCTGGATTTACCCGAGAAATTTTCTGGAATTCACAACGTCTTTCATGTATCTCATCTTCGTCGCTATCTGCATGATCCATCTCTTATTATTCAGCCTTCTGCTCTTGATAGTTTGGATATTGAGCCAAATCTGACTGTTGAGAGGAAGCCACTTCGTATCGTCGATCGAGGTACGAAGCAGCTAAGAAGAAAATCTGTCAACCTGGTCAAAGTGCAGTGGAGCACTGATGAACGGGATTGCACCTGGGAGACGGAGGAGAGCATTCGTGCTTCGAATCCGGAATTGTTTATTTCAGGTACTGTTGCTATTCTGTCTTATCTTTCTTTGTTTTCCTTCTTCGTTCCTTTTCGTGGACGAAAAGCTTTGAGTGGGGGAGAGTGTAACAGCCCGATATTTTAAAGCGAAATTTTAATTTAAAAACAAAACATTTTGAAATATTAATTTAAATATAAATTGTAGAAATTCGTATAAAACGAAAATTTAAAACGTTACATTTCGTCACGTTTTGTCCGTTCTTAACTTTACATTAGAATCAAATTTTATTAACGATGATAATAGCTATTTTAAATTTTGATTTATAAAGATACGTTATATTTTAAGAAACCGTTAGCATTTTTAAATTTATTTAATAAAAGAAACAAGTAACGGTTGCACGTTACTTTGGGCGTTACACTGTACGTGCATTGTTCCATTGTCCATTTTATTTCTACGGTATATTTCAGTTTGAAATTGTCAAATCTTGCATTGAATTGCACGTGAGAAATGGTCCACTTACCCCTTTATCTCCCTTACGTTTCGTTCAGCATTTATTATTGCGTACAGTTCTAAAGCTTTTCGTTGCCTTCTTTCTACAAAAAGCAAAACAGCTGTTCATTTTTTTTTGTTTCGTTCAAAAATTTTCATTCCTCAAAAGGCTTTCTCTGTAGCTTTTGTTCAGAATCTCGTGAACATCTCTCTGGGAGGTACATGCCACATCTTCTTTCCACTTTCTTTGTTCACTTTATATTTTAGTTTGCTGTCTCCTGTTTGTTGCAGCTGTACCATGCTTCCTCTTTTCATTTTTTTTTGTGATTTTCGTTGTCACCGGCCAATCCCTACGTCCCACGCCTTCGCAACCTAGACCACCGCCGCCTCCATGCCAACCATCCCCGCCTCCTACCCCAACCTGCCACCACACCCACGCCGAACGAACCCACCCAGGCGAACCATTCCCATCGCCCAACCCACTGCAACCTGACCTGCAACCGAACCCCGAACCCAGCCTGCCTCCTCCACCGCCTCCGTGCGAGACCACCCAGACCCTACCACTGAACCCATCGCCTACACCAGTCAGTCTACCATTCATCACGTCATTTCGCCTGATCCACCAGCCTGTCACCACGTGTCTCCATCGCCGACCAAGACCCCAGCCTAACACCCAGGCGAACCACTAGCCATCTCAACCCTACGTGATACCACCACCCAGTCAGACCACCCCACCACCGAGGCCATCACCAAACCCCTATGCGTTGCCAGCCACCCTACCCCATTCGCCAACCACCACCACAGTCATGCCGAGACCAGCCCCATCACCGCATCTCCAACTCCTCCAGACCGAGCTTTGTTGGAACCAGAGAATGAACCACAGTTTTGTTTTGTCACCTCTGCTTTTGTTTTCAAATTTTTGTCTGAATGCCTCTATTTGCTGGTTTTGAGAAATAAAAGAATGAGAAAGTGTTTGTTGGTCACGTGTTTGTCCCTCTACCTATATTTGTATTTGGTTTCCAGAACTTTTGTTCGAAGTTTTAAAATACTGGACTTTGTTAAAAAAAAAAAGTTGTTTTGTCACTTTGGAAATTTTAGAGTTATAATCGATTTTCAAAAGTAGGCGTGCTATTGTTTTTGATTTTTAACCTGTTACTTTTTCGTTGTTCGCTTCGTTGAAATTTCGTTATTCGTGTAATCTTAGATTTGATTATTTATTGTGCCTTTGGTTTGAATATAGTTGGCGCATCCGCTAACGACTGATCGTGCTATCCGCGTGCTTTCGATTGACATCGTACTTCTTTCTTTCCGAATCTCCAGCTCCGTAGAGGTGAGTAAATCTCACACGAATATTCATACTTATATAATTGTGAAACGACCGCAACTGAATGTGTAGAAATAAATAAATAAATAAATGATGTTATAATTTCCTGTGATTTATTTATAGCTGATGTTAATTGTTAAAACTGCATATCGTATCATCTGTTATATCTGTTCTTATTTTACTGTTATTCTATTCTGTTAAATCACACTGCAAGTTCCCTGTAGAATAGAATCACTATGGGTTGAAATGATACATACCCGAACGGACTTTAGAATAAGGGAAGGTCGTTATGGGCTGAAATGATAGGCCTGAGCGATTTTCAATTAAATTTTATTTACTTGGGATTGCGGGTTTGAAATGATAAAACCCGGATTTTTCTTTGTAAATTACGGATTGAAATGATATAGTATCCGTATCACTTAAATTAGGCTAGAAAATATTATACAGACCCGTGGTTATTTTTATGTATTTTTCTGAATATTTTTAGATAATTTAAAAATTGTAATAATATTTAATTTGATTTAAACCAAATTTTTAAATGATTTATAAAAAAATAGAAATGATTTTTCTATGTGATAAAAATAGAAACTTAAGTTAATTTAATTGAAATTTAAATTTAGTTGTAAATTTGTGGAAAAATGAAGTTTAAGTTTAAGTGTTGAAATGAATGTAATAAGCAAATTGGTAAGTTTGGTTTTAACTTGTAAAAAGTTCTTTGAAATAAAATTTGTTAAAGGTTTGGAATGAACATTTTAATGTATGATTTTATAAGTTTTAACTAGGTAGAATCTGTAGCACTTTTTAAGTGTTGTGGTTTTATAAATGAACCAAAAGACTAAAATGAACTAAAGCTATGATAGTACTTGGTAAGTGCTGTTGTAGCAGAAACTAAAATTGAACTTGAACTAATGAAAAGCTACTGTAGCACTTGTTAAGGACTTCAGTAGACTGAAATATGATTTTGTTTAAAACTGAACTGATATAACAATTTTAAATGTTGTTTTGTTGAAATAAAATGGTTTTCGAATATAACTTACCGCCACACTTTTAAATGCCGTGGAAGCTGAAAATTTTAAATGTTTTGTTTAAGTGAATAAGCGAACTCCGAAGGGTTAGATTTTTGAAAATATAATTTTGATTTAAAGGAATAATGACTTTGTTTTAAATGGTTTAATTCGAAGTATATTTTGATAAATTGTTTTAAATCTATAACCACGGGTTATAATAACGATTGGTTGGCAAAGAGACCGGGATCGGATATGGACATACTCTGTGTCGATACCGAAAACCACTTTGACAACCGTGTACGCGGTGGAGATTCCAGAATGAAGTAGGATGGTGGCGACGTCCTTAAGGTATTACGTGGACCAAACTCCCGTGAGTTGGCATAAGGTGGCTAAAACAGGAGCGATCTCGAACCAGTGAGGTAGCACCTCTTCTCGGACACATTCCTTCGACATTATACTCTTACTGATTTGACTAGATGGCCATCCTCCGATTTGGGAATGTTGTTCGAGGTGGAACGGTAGTGGCTGCTATGCGTATCCATCAGTCCGTGTGCGTAATTGGTATATCTACCCTGGCATTGCCTAGTTGTGCCGTGTCACCTACCATATCGAGCTTTAGTACGATTATGATTTTAAGATCCGACCGCGTTAAGGTTCTCCATCCCCTTAACGCTATTTTCCGATATGATTATACTTTACTTATGTAGACACTATTATAATAGCGAATATTACTACATAGTAGATAGTTTAACGGATCCTTAGAGGATGGGCGGTCCCAAGCATCTTCTAAGTTACTTGTACCTTTACTACAATTCATTTGAGTTGGTTTACATTGTATAAGTATGTATATCCTGACTCGAGTGTTATGTTTTATTTTACGCTCGGGTCAGCCTGAGTATTCACAGCTTTGGATTCACCTTTCTGGAGCTCGGAATCACTGGAGATTCTGCCTATCTAGTTATCTTCCTATTTCAGTTT
This sequence comes from Allium fistulosum, assembly GCA_030737815.1. Lineage (NCBI taxonomy): Eukaryota > Viridiplantae > Streptophyta > Magnoliopsida > Asparagales > Amaryllidaceae > Allium > Allium fistulosum. The sequence goes on from CM060907.1 coordinate 368,057,698, forward strand.
CAGTCGTCTTATTTCAGCTTTTGTTTTAGAGACTTGTGTATTTGGGATTTCTATTGTACTTGTTTCAGCATTGTATTGGGTTTCAGACTATGTATTTTGTATTTTATTTTAGACTATGTATTTTAGTGGCTTCATGAACCACTATGGTTATTTTAAATTCCGCTGCGAGTTATTCTGATATTTCTATGTCTGTGATTCTATGAATGATTTTATTTGCTCCAAATTTTATTACAATCTGTTATTTTGCATTATTCAAGTCTGACATGTGTGGATTATTGTCGATTTGAATGGTCCAAAATAGTGGGTCGTTACATTACTCATGGCTGCTGGGAGCACCAAGGGATAACGTATTGAAAGTTATTGAATAATTATGGTATGACTCATTCGATAGTTTTTTGTTGGTTAATATAACTAAGGAAAAACATAGAATATCGATGTGATAATTTTACACAATTACCTTGACTTGAGAATACTGTTGAACTTCAATGTGGAAACTCCGCTTTGATTATAGTTAAATCATGGCACAATTTATCGAAAGACGGTAGTTGGGTCAAGTGGAAGAATTGGAAGTGAAACACAATTCAAGAGAGAATTCGTCACAACAGTTATACAGGATTTGTATCATGAGGTCAACTTAAGTCAACAAAAAGTCAAAGTCTTTGGCCAGAGCAGTATAGTTAATAATAATTTTTATATTGAACCAATGAATTTTTTTTGCACTTACAAAGTTGATTGTGGACAATGTTGGAATTTTACTAAACCAAATTTCACAAGTCTTAATGCGATATAGTCTTGATGAAGAGAATTGATGCAAATAATTGTAACTACCAGGTATCGCTTATAATAAGTAAAACTAGATTTCACAAAAATATGTATAAGGGGTAAATTCAACTAAAATATCACACTGTTGGCTAAGGTGGCGGATGAACGCTAATATTTGAATTGTTCGATATTAATCGCTAACTAAATTTACATCTTTGAGTCGCACAACTGAAATGATGAATACTACGAATGGACCACATGATTTAATTAATTCATAGTTATTGTAAATTAATTATTATTGATGAAATATTAATTAGTAAATTTCATTTAATCTTTTTAAATACCACTAATGTTTAATATTATGCATATATAAAAGTTATAAACGTACATATAGATATATGATGTCGGTATAACATTGGATTGAAATAGAATAATCATAAAGTGTGTTTTTAAACTGATTAAATTAATTAATATTTATGAAATATTAATTATTCTTAAATTTTATATGATGTTTGAATGCCAATGGTATTAAATAAAATGCGTACATTAAAGTTACAAACGCACGCGGCGATATACGATATTGGAAGAACATTTAAATTGGATTTAAATGGAATTAACCATAATGGGATTTTGTAAATTTTAGGGACCATATGGACCATTTATGGCTAGAAATACGTGTAGAGAGAGTGGATTTAATGAAATTTAATTAAGAATTAAATAGAGAAAGTTTTAAAGGAAGGAATTGAAAGGTTTCAATATTTCCGTTAAAATAGATTATCCCTTATTCATTTCATCAGAGACTCCAAGATATTTCATTTCCCCTTGCCCTCTTCCTCTCTATTTTTTTGGAAATTTCGATGGCTTCCAGGCCAAAAAATTTCCAAAAACAAATTCAAACGAATAAAAAAAATACAAGGTGGTTCTTGTCTCTAGATCCTTGCAAAATCCAGATGCTGATTCAAGCTAATCGGGGTTTTATTCATCATTCAAGGTGCAAATAATTAGCATCATTTTTAGGCAATTCTGATCTTATTTAATATCATACTCATCATTTTTAGATGGCTTAGATTCTATTCATGTTACATCTCTTCTATTTTGTGTGTTTAGCTTGTAATATAACTCAAATCCCTTTTTTGTCCATCTCAATTAATTATATGATGATCATGAAGATTTAATTTGGATCTCCCCTTGTTCTACTTCACCATTGATTATATGTTTATTATGATTGACATATTTCAAATCCTTTATCTCATTTTATAGTTTGTCCATATTTTTGTTTAGTTAGATCTGAATTCTCTTACAACGAATTTGTATATGCCCAAGTTGTCCGACTACTTTCATCATTGTTTTGGAATTAAAAAAATGCAAAACTATTTTATTATATTGTATATAATATTTTGTAACATTTTTATACATTAACATAAATAAACCATATTTGTTGGTTGCTCAAAATTACATTGCAAATTGATTCCCAGTGTTACTTTCTAGAAAATGATTTTTTTTGGTTATTATATTCATAAAAGTAAAAATTTCCTTTTGTTCTAGAATTCATAAGTTGTAACAACCCGCATATTTATTGATTTTATATTTAAATGTTTTATTTAAATATAGAATCGTTAATCGGATTGATGTTCGAAAAGCTACTTTTTGCAAACAGTCGAATTAGGACTCGAGACCACTTGCATTGAGTTCAAAACGTCGTTTGCAATCTTTTAAGTATAAACTTCGATATATTTGGAGTAAGTCGAATTTTGACATTTTCACTTTGGGTTTGGGTTTGGGTTCAGCCCCCTAGTCCACATAATACCCCAAACTGAAACACTTCTCTTCATCCACTCCCATTTCTTAACCTTTTCAGTTCTAAAGAGAATAATGGAGGAAGAGAAAAAGAATTAAAATCCTAAACCCTAGTTTCCATTTGCAAATCAAGTTCTTGCTCCAAATTCAAAGAGAAGCATTGGTATTTATCATCTTCTTCTTCTCCAACTCATTCTTTTATCAATTTCAGAAATTCCTAAACCTAACTTTGGCAATGTTCTCCTTTTTGAGCATAGATTCAAGCTCATTTGGGTTGTGTTGAAGAGTGGTTGATTCTCCATTTGCTTTCAAGCTCCTTCTTCATTGTTTTTGTGAAAAGGTGAGATTTTTATCTCACATCTATGTCTATATCTATCTTTGTTGTTAGGTATGAATTCCTAACACTTATCCATGCGTATTTGATATTTGGATTGGATTGATTTGGTGTGTATTCCAATTTTTGGTGTTTTGGTTTAATTTGTGAAAATCCTTTTATGGATGTTTGAACATGTTTTTGGTGATGCATCGAAGTGCCTATACGGCTGGGTTGCCGATTGGCGTAAACCCTTAGTGTTCATCGCTCGTTCGATCGCATTTTGGTTCGGATTCGTCGATTTTTGAGCTAGGCTGTTTTTTTTGCCTAGTAGAAAAATTCAGACGTCTGAAATAAATTTCAGACGTCTGTCACCAAATTTAGACGTCTGTGACAAAAATACAGACGTTTGTGATAAAATATAGACGTCTGTAACAAAAAATTTAGACGTCTGAATATAGTTCAAAATGTTTTTTACTCTCTGTTTCAATTTTTGACCTCTGAGACGTCTGTCACAAAAATTCAGACGTCTGAGATAAAATTTAGACGTCTGTCACAAAAATTTAGACGTCTGAACTGCTGATTTTGCCTAATTTGCCTATTTTCGAGTAAATTTCCAAGGTTTATCGATTTTCATCGATCCGACTTATTGTTATCAATTATTATCGAGTTTGATGACTTCTTTCTTTGGACTTTTGAGAATATCCATTTTTGATGGATTCGTTATTGATCTCTTTGGATTTTATCCACGTCTTCGAATGTGAATTTTTGATTGATTGTTTCTACAATCGTTTTCGTGATTTGTCACTTTAAAAATATAAAGGTTTCAATACTAGTATTAAATATCAAAACTTCTTCATCAAAACGATTTCAACACTATTTCAAATATCAAAAGTTTGTTTTCCCAAACCGATTTCCAATCTACTAGTATATACAAGCCTTTACTTCACTCGGATGAGAAATCGACTTAAACGGCTTAGTAAAACGAGTGGTATGAAACGCTTACGTTCACTTCGTCGGTTAGCTCTTGGACTTGTTCGATTGAATTTTTTTTGTGACAATTTCCTAGTGAAGATTTACAGCTTGTTCGTAAATATTTAAGTTAAGCAAGTGGTTATGGAACATGAAGCTAAACTCATATATTTACTAGCTTGGTGTGATTGACACTTCCTTATGATCATGATGATCATTTTTGTCATTTAGACTAGCGAATGAGCGATGTCTCTTTGTCTGCGAGGGATACTAGACCCCGCTTTTGTGATGTTTCGCCATCATATATATGGGGTAGCTCCCCATGGTCTTCGGGCCATTTCTGTGTGGAAATCTAATGGATAGCTTCCATGAGATAGCTTCTCATTCCTGTGTGATACGCGTAGGTGAGTTTTCATGCTCCCATTCATGTGTTAGGCCTTCCCCCTTTATGTGTTTTCTGGATTTCTGGTGATGATTTCTGGAATTTTGTGCTTCACCAATTTTCATTGATATGATACCAGTTTTTGTACATTGGTGAATTTGTGTGTCATTGAGTTGTTATGAATACAAGTTTAGGGTATGATACCCTATTTTATCTTTGAGAAGATTCTTGTGATATTGATTAATCTCTTGTTGATTTTCAATTACAAACTTATAGTAGTATGCCACTATGGTTAATACATGTTCATGTAATGTCTTTTACTTTATACCATATCATCTGATATTTATAGCTAGACTGATCCGTTTATTATTTTCTTATAAATAATACTTGGGTCAGACCGAGATGTTACAGGTGCTTCTGCTTGACTTCTCTTCAGGACTATTCTGACTTTTGGCTAACTACATAGATTAGCAGTTTTTGGATGTACACATTTGAGATATAGACTCTATGTTGTGTACTTATTCTTTTGTATGGCACGTGTTGCTATTCTTTTTGTATTATCATGTATCTTTCTGACCAATACTCTGATGTACACTTTCATGTGTTATATATTTATTTCATATCTTCTTCCGCCTATGTGATATGGATGTCTGTGACTGATTTATGTTATGATTATTTCTATGTTTGTTTCCGAAGATTATATATAGCCACCGTGTGATAGCTTTGTGTTTGTATCGGTGTGTCGGATTTCCTCCTTAAAAGATATGCATTCTATTCTATCTGACATATCGATGCTCGCACAAAGAAGTTACATGGATGGTCGCTCCTCCACAGCCTTATTCTCCGTGCTAATTGACAGCACTACATCGTAGTATTCTTGGTTAGCGTGGGTATAGAGGTGGGGCTTCACCGCTTGGTATCAGAGCCAAACTTCGGAACAATGTAGATTAACTTAACAAGGATCATCGTCCTAAGTCCCACTTAGGAGTCGTGCCTTAGGATTTAATTTGAGTCTTTGTACCGATTCATCCTATTTCCTTTTATGTATCCTTGTTTTATCTATCAAAGATTTGCTTGATAATTATTTGGAGAATAACTCTTCTTCTTTTCTCTTTCTTAAAGAAGAGAATGTCTAGACCAGTTCGTCCTAGAGCTGGACCATCTACTGTCACTCCCCAGGATGGAGTTTTTATGACCGCTCAACAGCTTCTTGATTTAGTAAAGAATGCTCAAGCAGCTGGTCCTAATCAGGAACCTACTCATCCAAAGTCTGGATTTGCACGTTTGTGCAACGATTATACCAACTTGGGTGGAAAACCATTCAAGGGTTCTGAAACTATTATCGAGGTCCAGGCTTGGTTAAGATCATGTGATAGAATCTTTTCTCGCATGAATCTTGTCGATCTTCACCGTGTTCAGGTGGCCTCCAGTATGCTCCAAGAGAGAGCATTGGATTGGTATGAACTTCTTATTTCAGAGATTAATGAAGCGGATCTCACCTGGAAGAAATTCCGGGAATGCTTCGAATTAAAGTTCGTACCAGAAGCAGAGAAAGTGACATTGGCTCATCGTTTCATAGACCTTGTTCAAGGTACATCCTCTGTGACAGATTATGTCGCATCCTTCGAGTCACTGTCCAAATATGGGGTTGAATACATCAACACTCCATTGAAGAAGAACCAGAGATTCGTCTATGGCCTAAACAAGAATCTCAAGAAGCCATTACTTCTAAAGTTAGAAGTTTCTTTCGACCAACTTATTGATATCGCTCTTCGTCTTGAAGAGACTGATAAGGACAGTGATGTTGAAGTGGTGGGTGCCAAACCAAACTTCAACAACAAGAAGAGGCCAAACAAGTTCAAGGGTCCTTATCCTAACAAAAAGGGTATGCAAGCAATTCCTGCTGCAAAGACTTTTTCCTCTGATGATAAGAAATGCTTCAACTGTGGTGCTAAGGGTCATTTTTCGAACAAGTGTTCAAAGCCCCGCTCTTGCCGCTATTGTAAAAGTCCAGATCATTTTATGCACCAATGCCCTAGGCTTTAAGAGAAGGAGGGAAAGTTAAACGTTGCTCAAGCCCCTGGCAACACATCTCGCGGTCAAGGTATGTCTCATTCTGTCCTTGATGGCATCATCATATTTCGTGATCAACCTATTCGAGTTCTCTTTGATACGGGTGCATCCCATTATTTTATATCAAAGGAACTTGTCGATACTTTTTCTTTAGGTGTTGTTGCTTTAATGACTTCTTTAAGAATTTCGAATCCAGTTGGAGGATCCGCAACCCTTAGTTTGCTATGCAGGGATGTGGAGATTATTTTATGTGACTTTTCTTTCCTAGCCGATTTGCATGTCATGCGTTACTTAGGCTTTGGAATGATATTGGGTATGGATTGGCTTACTCGTTATGAAGCTCATATCCTATGTCCTGAGCGGACTATTTATCTCCGACATTCGCAATCTGTTAACCAGATTTCTATTATTCTTAAAGATTCGGATTCCGCTTTGGTTGCATCTTTATATTCTTTAAATCCTCGTGATGATGATAATGATGACGAGGAGGATGTCATTTCTCTTATTCGCGTCGTTCGTGAATTTTCCGACATCTTTGAGCCCGTTTTAGGACTACCACCTAAGCGAGCAATTGAGTTCAAAATTAATCTTATACCTGGAGCTCAACCTATTACCTGTCATCCTTATCGCATGTCCAATAAGGAGAACGAAGAGATGTGCAAACAACTATCCGAGTTAGAGACGAAGCAACTTATTCGCTCTAGTTCCTCGCCTTGGGGAGCTTCAGCTATTTTCGTAAGTAAGTCTGATGGTACACTTAGGCTTTGCGTCGACTACCGCAAGCTTAATGATCTTACTATTAAGAATAAATATCCTTTACCTCGGATTGATGATCTGTTTGATCAACTTAGTGGTGCTAGAGTCTTTTCACAATTGGACTTGGCTACCGGTTTTCACCAGCTTCGTATTGCAGAGGATAGCATTCCTTTGACTTCGTTCCGTACTCGATATGGATCTTATGAATGGCTAGTTATGCCATTCGGTTTAACGAATGCTCCGGCTTATTTCGTTGACCTTATGAATAGAGTTTTCAAAGATTTTCTCGATCGGTTTGTTCTCATCTTTATTGATGATATTCTTGTGTTTTCCAAAACCAAGGAGGAACATGAAAAGCATCTTCGGATTGTATTGGAAACTCTTAGGAGCAATCAACTAAAAGCAAAATTTTCTAAATGCTATTTTTGGCAATCTAGTGTGAAGTTTCTCGGTCATATTATTTCCGAATCCGGAATATCCGTGGATCCTTCAAAGATTGAAGCGATTCAAAATTGGAAGAGACCAGAGAGCGTGACTGAAATCCGTAGCTTTCTCGGATTGGCAGGTTATTACTGCCGTTTTATAAAATACTTTTCTAAGATTGTCGTTCCTCTTACTGGCTTAACAAAGAAAGGTGTTAAATACATTTGGTCGGACAAATGTGAAACTTCTTTTCAGAAATTAAAAGAACTCCTTTCTGATGCTCCTTTTCTTATTATTCCCGAAGGGAATCAAGACTTTGTCATTTATACTGATGCTAGTCGCGTTGGTTTGGGTGCCGTTCTTATGCAAAAAGAACGTGTTATTGCTTATGCTTCTAGGCAATTGAAGCCGGTTGAGACTAGATATGCCACACATGATTTAGAACTCGCGGCCATCGTTTTCGCCCTTCGAATTTGGCGACTTTATCTTTTGGGAGAAAAATTTGTACTTTATACTGATCATAAGCCTTTGAAATATTTATTTTCTCAAAAGGAACTTAATTTGCGTCAACAGCGTTGGCTCGAATTCCTTGCCTCTTATGATCTTGATATTCTTTATACTCCTGGAAAGGGAAATCGAGTTGCCGATGCACTTAGTCGCAAGCAACAAGCGGTTGTTTCCATGATGATATCCGAATGGAACGATCTCGAAGTTTTATCTACTTGTGAGATTAGAGATCGTGTTTCTGATCTATGTTCATCTCTTGTTTTATGTAGCCTTGAGGCCCATCCTTCTCTTTTAGACCGCATTCTAAAAGCTCAACAGCTAGATCCCGAATTGGCTCTTCTTGGCCAAAACATCGTGGATAAAGTTGATATTGAAGGTTTGAGAGACTTTGAGATTGATTCTCATGGCGACATTTGAAAATTTGGTAGACTTATCGTACCAAATATTAGTGGTCTTCGTAAAGATATTCTTGAAGATTCACATCGTTCCAAATATTCCATTCATCCCGGTAGCAGTAAAATGTACGCTGATATGAAGCGACTTTATTATTGGGAAGGAATGAAATCTGATATCGCTAACTTTGTTAAGTGTTGCATGACTTGCCAACTTGTTAAGGCTGAACATCAAATGCCCGGTGGGTTATTGCAACCATTGGAAATTCCAGTATGGAAGTGGGATCAAATTTCCATGGATTTTATTGATGGCCTTCCCCTTTCTCGTTCGGGTCATAATAGCTTATGGGTGATTGTTGATAGACTTACTAAATCTGCCCATTTTAATACCTGTTCGGTCAAACCGAACCGTTCCTCTTCTGGCCAAGCTCTTTATTAAAGAAATTGTTAAACTGCATGGAGTTCCTTCTTCCATTATTAGTGATCGCGATCCATTGTTTACTAGTGGATTTTGGAAGAGTCTTCAAAAAGCTTTGGGAACGAAGCTTAATTTTAGCACCGCTTATCACCCCCAGTCCGATGGACAAACTGAGCGTGTAAATCAAACTATTGAAGATCTTCTTCGTTCTTGTGTGCTTGATTTCGGTGGAAGTTGGGAAGATCATATTTCTCTTGTTGAGTTTTCCTATAATAATAGCTTCCAATCCACTATTGGTATGGCACCTTTTGAGGCACTCTATGGAAGGCCATGCCGATCTCCATCTTGTTGGCTTGAGGCCGGTGAGAAGCTGGTCTTAGGTCCAGATTTTATTCAGGATTCCACAGAAAAGATTGAACTTATTCGTCATAGGATGAAAGAAGCCCAAAGTAGACAAAAATCCTATGCCGATAACCGAAGAAGAAAATTAGAATTTTATGTGGGGGATCTTGTATTTATTCGTGTTTCACCTATAAAGGGTGTTGTACGCTTCAGCCGATCGGGAAAGTTAGCGCCTCGATATATTAGGCCATTTCCTATCACTGAACGTATTGGCTCCATGGCTTATCGCCTTTCATTACCGGCTCAGTTTTCTGCCATGCATGACGTGTTTCACGTTTCTCAATTATGGAAGTGCCTTCGGGATTCCGATTCTATTCTTGATCCAGGTGTTGTGGAAGAGATTGAAGTTTCACCTAATTTAACTTATGAGCAGCATCCTATTCAAATTATTGCTTCGGAGGTTAAGCGACTTCGAAATAAAGATGTTCCGCTTGTTAAGGTTCAATGGTCCTCTAATCCTAAGGACTGCTCTTGGGAAACTAGAGAATTCATCGAGCGAACACATCCGGACTTGCTTTCTCATGCTCTTTGAGGTAAACTTCTAATTTCAAATTTCTTTTGTGTTGATATGCTTCTATGGTTGTTACTCTTTATTTTCTTCTTAAGTATTGCGAGGACGCAATTTCTTTAAGGAGGGGAGTCTGTAACAACCCGCATATTTATCGATTTTATATTTAAATGTTTTATTTAAATATAGAATCGTTAATCAGATTGATGTCCGAAAAGCTACTTTTTGCAAACAGTCGAATTAGGACTCGAGACCACTTCCATTGAGTTCAAAACGTCGTTTGCAATCTTTTAAGTATAAACTTCGATATATTTGGAGTAAGTCGAATTTTGACATTTTCACTTTGGGTTTGGGTTTGGGTTCAGCCCCCTATTCCACATAATACCCCAAACTGAAACACTTCTCTTCATCCACTCCCATTTCTTAACCTTTTCGGTTCTAAAAAGAATAATGGAGGAAGAGAAAAAGAATTAAAATCCTAAACCCTAGTTTCCATTTGCAAATCAAGTTCTTGCTCCAAATTCAAAGAGAAGCATTGGTATGTATCATCTTCTTCTTCTCCAACTCATTCTTTTATCAATTTCAGAAATTCCTAAACCTAACTTTGGGAATGTTCTCCTTTTTGAGCATAGATTCAAGCTCATTTGGGTTGTGTTGAAGAGTGGTTGATTCTCCATTTGCTTTCAAGCTCCTTCTTCATTGTTTTTGTGAAAAGGTGAGATTTTTATCTCACATCTATGTCTATATCTATCTTTGTTGTTAGGTATGAATTCCTAACACTTATCCATGCGTATTTGATATTTGGATTGGATTGATTTGGTGTGTATTCCAATTTTTGGTGTTTTGGTTTAATTTATGTGAAAATCCTTTTATGGATGTTTGAACATGTTTTTGGTGATGCATCGAAGTGCCTATAGGGATGGGTTGCCGATTGGCGTAAACCCTTAGTGTTCCTCGCTCGTTCGATCGCATTTTGGTTCGGATTCGTCGATTTTTGAGCTAGGCTATTTTTTTTGCCTAGCAGAAAAATTCAAACGTCTGAAATAAATTTCAGACGTCTGTCACCAAATTTAGACGTCTGTGACAAAAATACAGACGTCTGTGATAAAATATAGACGTTTGTAACAAAAAATTTAGACGTCTGAATATAGTTCAAAATGTTTTTTACTCTCTGATTCAATTTTTTAACTCTGAGCCGTGTGTCACAAAAATTCAGACGTCTTAGATAAAATTTAGACGTCTGTCACAAAAATTTAGACGTCTGAACTGCTGATTTTGCCTAATTTGCCTATTTTCGAGTAAATTTCCAAGGTTTATCGATTTTCGTCGATCCGACTTATTGTTAACAATTATTATCGAGTTTGATGACTTCTTTCTTTGGACTTTTGAGAATATCCATTTTTGATGGATTCGTTATTGATCTCTTTGGATTTTATCCACGTCTTCGAATGTGAATTTTTGATTGATTGTTTCTACAATCGTTTACATGATTTGTCACTTTAAAAATATAAAGGTTTCAATACTAGTATTAAATATCAAAACTTCTTCATCAAAACGATTTCAACACTATTTCAAATATCAAAAGTTTGTTTTCCCAAACCGATTTCCAATCTACTAGTATATACAAGCCTTTACTTCACTCGGATGAGAAATCGACTTAAACGACTTAGTAAAACGAGTGGTATGAAACGCTTGCGTTCACTTCGTCGGTTAGCTCTTGGACTTGTTCGATTGAATTTTTTTTGTGACAATTTCCTAGTGAAGATTTACAGCTTGTTCGTAAATATTTAAGTTAAGCAAGTGGTTATGGAACATGAAGCTAAACTCATATATTTACTAGCTTGGTGTGATTGACACTTCCTTATGATCATGACGATCATTTTTGTGATTTAGACTAGCGAATGAGCGATGTCTCTTTGTCTGCGAGGGAGACTAGACCCCGCTTTTGTGATGTTTCGCCATCATATATATGGGGTAGCTCCCCATGGTCTTCGCGCCATTTCTGTGTGGAAATCTAATGGATAGCTTCCATGAGATAGCTTCTCATTCCTGTGTGATATGCGTAGGTGAGTTTTCATGCTCCCATTCATGTGTTAGGCCTTCCCCCTTTATGTGTTTTCTGGATTTCTGGTGATGATTTCTGGAATTTTGTCCTTCACCAATTTTCATGATTTTCATTGATATGATATCAGTTTTTGTACATTGGTGAATTTGTGTGTCATTGACTTGTTATGAATACAAGTTTAGGGTATGATACCCTATTTTATCTTTGAGAAGATTCTTGTGATATTGATTAATCTCTTGTTGATTTTCAATTACAAACTTATAGTAGTATGCCACTATGGTTAATACATGTTCATGTAATGTCTTTTACTTTATACCATATCATCTGATATTTATAGCTAGACTGATCCGTTTATTATTTTCTTATAAATAATACTCGGGTCAGACCGAGATGTTACAGGTGCTTCTGCTTGACTTCTCTTCAGGACTATTCTGACTTTTGGCTAACTACATAGATTAGCAGTTTTTGGATGTACACATTTGAGATATAGACTCTATGTTGTGTACTTATTCTTTTGTATGGCACGTGTTGCTATTCTTTTTGTATTATCATGGATCTTTCTGACCACTACTCTGATGTACACTTTCATGTGTTATATATTTATTTCATATCTTCTTCCGCCTATGTGATATGGATGTCTGTGACTGATTTATGTTATGATTATTTCTATGTTTGTTTCCGAAGATTATATATAGCCACCGTGTGATAGCTTTGTGTTTGTATCGGTGTGTCGGATTTCCTCCTTAAAAGATATGCATTCTATTCTATATGATATATCGATGCTCGCACAAAGAAGTTACATGGATGGTCGCTCCTCCACAGCCTTATTCTCCGTGCTAATTGACAGCACTACATCATAGTGTTCTTGGTTAGCGTGGGTATAGAGGTAGGGCGTCACATAAGTGGTCTTTTACTAATGTTATAGACCTTTATTTCCTATCTAAGTTAAAAGATTGAATTAAATTTGTTAGCATTAAATTCAAACATATTTGTTACTAAAATTGCAATATTTATATATACATATGTTACTTTAAACTTAATACATAACTTGCAATTATTTATACATATAAATATACTGGTGTTTATGTTTTTTTGACTTAATTCAAAATCGACTTTTGTCTGAAACTATAAAATTTATTTTCAAACTCCTCCTTAATTGGAACCATTTTTATAATTGTTAATTCTTGATTTGAAGAACTTATACAATATAAGGAAATTTATTTTAACATACATATGTAAATTTATCCACTATTATACGTGTACATTTATTAGTCCAAAATAATGGCATGTATAAATTCGGTTATGAATTCCATTTAATATGTCATTTCATCTAATTAAAGAGAGAGAGAGAGAGAAAGGGAAATGAAAGGTTTCCTCTCTACATTTATAGCCATATCTTTCCTTAATTAATTATATATGTTAAAAGAAAGAAACGAAAGGTTTCTTTCTCAAAAAAGTTAACATGTTTAGTTACACAAATATACACTGCTTATATGCTGCACTTACACTTCACACATGTGAATGTATTTGACATATTCATTATACTACATACAAATTGAAATTGATATTTTAGCATCCTTCTAACCAAATTAAATACAATATTATATTATTTAGCATTTTATTATATTGGATCTAATAATCTTTTAGACTTTACAGGCCTAATAAATCTAAAATATGAATTTTTTTTAAATCCAACCATTACCCTTGCTTTCGACTGGCCTAATACCAATAATGGTATCAAAGCTAAATAGTCTATGTGGTCTAAATTAGTCATGTTAGGGCTAACCAATTAAGCTTAGAAATTTAGTAGAGAATCTAGAAAACTTGTCTCTAGCCTTAGGTTTGGGTTACATTGCCCCCCCCCGCTATCGGCTTAGCTCGAAAAGCGAAGTGAGCTCAAAGGTTGCCACTAATAGGAATGACCCCATTTTAATTAAGCCTTGGGCTAATTTACAAAATTGTTTTAAAAACTAAAAATGAAAATTTAAATTTAAAGTTAAATATAAAATAAGAAATACATTATAATGTTACAATGTGATTTCATAAATGTTTCGAAATTAAAATAAGTGTTTAAATATAAAAAGTTAAATTTAAAATAAGAATTACTTTATAAATGTAATTATAGGATTTTCACAGTTGGCTTTGAAAATAATTTACACTATAAATGTTATAATATAGTTTTCAAAAGTGCTTTGAAAACATAATAAAATTATGACGAAAATTTTATTATTTATTAATACGATTAATAAATTAAGTAAATAGTTAGTGAATTAAAGTATATACTTGTACAATATGTATAGATATATGTTACATTATCTTGAATTGTTTAAGACGATGTAAGTATATATGTATATACATATGAAATTTTCAAAATTAATATTTAATTAAATTGTCCAATTAAATAAGTTAACTAAAGAAGATTAACAAATAAAAAATACATATATAGAAATATGTGTATAACCATAAATGTTAGAGGTGGGGCAATTCTGTAATTTAATATGAATTATTAACTCTATAATAAAATCTACTTTGTGATAAAGGGTGTTTTCTTTCTGTTATGTACTTGTTGTAATATATTATAATTAACTAATCATTTAATTTAAGTATATTAAATAGAAAATCCATAAACGGTGTGTTTGTGAAAGTAATTATAATTGTTGTAATCATGAGTACTTTATCACAACATAATAAACACATCATTTTATATATTCCTAGTCAAGATGTATCGATACTGGATATCGATACATCCATTGAGACTAGAGTATCTAACACTCTCCAGATGTTGGACATTGTATTACTCACGAGTGCTGGGGACACCCAGAGGTTATGTATTATAATTATTCGATAACTATGTAATGACTCAGTCGATAGTTTTATGTTGTTCAATATAACTAAGGTCAAACGGAAAATATCGATGTGATAATATTACATGGTTCTTTTGACATGAGAATACCGTAGATCTTTAGTGTGCAAACTCCGGTTTGATTATATTTGAATTGTGGAACGACATCCATCGAGCAACTATAGTTGGGTTGAGTGGAAGCATTGGAAGTGAAACACTATTCAAGAGAGGATTTGTCTCATCGGTTATATGAGGTTACTATCATAGTCAACTGAAGCCACTCAAATTCAAAATCTCTAGCTAGAGTAGTTAAGTGAATAATAATAGTTTTTTTTATCCAAGGAATTGTGTTTGGACTATTAAGTTGAATATGGACGATATTGGAATTTTGACCGTTATTAAATTCCATAAGTTCTAATGTGATAACATTTTGATGAAAATAAATGGTGTAAATAATTTCACTACCGGGTAATGCTTAAATAATTAAAATTGGATATATTTGGCCATAATGTCACACCACCTTCTAAGTGACATGTGAACATTAATATTTGAATTGTTCGATATTAATCGTTGATCGAATTTATACCTAAGATTCACACAATCGAAATTCTGAATACTCCTATTACCACATAGTTTAATTAATTTTAACTGTTCTAGACTAATTAAATTAGTTAATAGTTATAAAATATTAATTTTATTTAATTTGTGTTGATCAATATTAAATACTATGTATATAGTAGTTATAGACACACGTATCGATATATGATATCGATGTGCGTTTGAATTGAATTTAAAGGCATATTTATTTAATCAGGCTTGAAGTAGTTAGGAGGCCAAATAGAGGCTGTGATGGCCGACTATAGGAGGGTGTAAAGAGGCCTGAATTTTGATTTAGAATAAGATAAAATGTCAAGAGTAAAAGGTGGATCTAGATCCCCTTTTGATCTTTAGTATCTTCCTATATATTTATCTATATCCACACTTTATTTCTACTTTTCATTTTGCTCCTCCTAAGACCAGATCAGGCCCACCCCTATTCCAGCCCTCCTCATATTCAAGCTATCAAATACACAAATTAAATACTAATTAGAGATCGGTGGTTGCTGTTTTCAGTTTGATAGCTCTCATTAAAGGATTGGATACTGATTCAAGGACTAATTGGATTCAACATTACAAGGTGTTACTTATAGGCCATAAAAAGGTAATAATCTAATTTATATTTATATATCATTTATCATGCCGTTATGTTTCCTTTATTTATATGTATACTACCGCAAATCCATACATGTTAGTGCCGTTAGCATTGGATGAATATGTTTGTTTATAGATGTGTGTTTACACACACACACAGATATATATATATATATATTCATATATCATTCGAAAATTTAAAAATTAATTTTGGTTATTTTAATTTTCGAAAATAATATTTTAGTAGTATTTAAAAAAGTTTGATTTTAAAACATATATATATATTATTTAATATACATATAAATTTTATCAATGTATACACTTAATATGCTTTCGATTTAAAACTTTTTTTAAAGCCGTGTGTGTGCGTGTGTGCATATTATATAATTTGTATAAACATAAAACCTAAATTTTGCAATATTTGCATCTTTATAATATATATTGTTTCCTGGAGATTTGACCAGGCAACTAGTGCTCGGCATTAGGTGACACTCGGCATCTCAGAGTGGCCGGCATCCCGTGGTGTTCGGCGACGCACTTGGCATCCAGGAGTGTTCGGCGGAGCGCACAGCATCCAGTGGGACTCAACATCTCAGGGTGTCCGGCGTCTAGGAGTACTCGGCGAAGTACACAGCATCCATAGTGTTCGGCATGTAGAGCACTCGGCGTCAACCAATACTCGGCAACAAGAGTGCTCGGCATACAAGAGTGCTCGACATACCAGACTGCTCGGCATACAAGAGTGCTCGGCATACAAGAGCGCTTGGCATCAAGGAGAACTCGGCAACGAGAGCGCTCGGCATCAAGTTGAACCTGGCAACAAGAGTACTCGACATCCCTAGGTACTCGGCATAGTACTCGGCATCCAGAAGACATTCAGCATGCACAACTACTCAAGGCAACAATGTCGTTCGGCCTGCATGCATTGTTCGTTCAAGGGCTTCAGATAGAGACACGTTCGGCCTCAACTGACAATCATCCTGCACTTCCCACACATCCAGCGTACCGTTCAGCATAAAAGGATTGTTCGGCATCAGAGCGTTCGGCATACCAGGATCGGAATGGAGCGACCACTGTACTGGGGCTAGAGTGTTCGGCCATCCAGCCCATATTTGCCTATAAATAGAGGGGCAGGGTCACAGTGAAAGGGATCCTTTTTGGGAGAGAGAACACTGGGGAGACTCTGCCATTTTCGAGACTCATCTTCTCTACTTAAACAACTTCATTCAAGCATTTTGATTCACGAATTGTATATGTAATCAACTCTAAGGAAGATCAATAAAGTTTAACCTCAAAGTGGACGTAGGCAATTACGCTGAACCATTATAAATTTGGTGTTCTTACTTTCTGCAGTTAGATTAGCATTGTCTTCTCTGTTTAATTTACTTTCATCACTTAAATCTTTA
Source organism: Allium fistulosum (assembly GCA_030737815.1). Lineage (NCBI taxonomy): Eukaryota > Viridiplantae > Streptophyta > Magnoliopsida > Asparagales > Amaryllidaceae > Allium > Allium fistulosum. The sequence goes on from CM060907.1 coordinate 368,074,907, forward strand.
CACAATCTTTCTCTACGAGGTTAGTGACCAATTTTGGTGCTAACACTTTGGTGCTTTCACTGAGAATTGAATTCTCAGACCTCAAGGATCTGCTTTGAAGCTACTGGATTGAACAAATCCCCCAAAGAAGATCTGACTCACTGATAGGACATCCGTTGATTCTACTCAGAGTTCATACCGATAACTCTACAATGGCAAGACCACGTACCAGGTCAGCTTCTCATAATGCGGATGCCCACGAAACTGCTAGTGTGCAACAAGCAGGACCTAGCAATCAACCAGCGATTCCGAGTGCAGGAATTGCCGCTCAAGAACAGACTCCAGTTGTCACCAGAATAGAGTTCAATGACTTGATGAGAGAACTCAGGGAAAGCAGGAGACAACTAGGAGAGCAGATGCAAGCTAACGCCAACCTGATGGCACAACTCACTCAACAGCAGCAACAGAATGCTGGGGGCAATCCCGCTCCTTACTCTTCATTTGACAGTTCAACTTCCTCTGATGAACCTCCCAGGCGCAGACGCCGCAAGACTGACGCTGCATGAGCAGAAGCTGCTGTTCAAACAACTGGAGACCGTGACCAAGCAAGAGCTGGAAACTTCAGGACCGGGGTACAGATGGAGGACAGAGGCCCGGATCATCAAAATGCTAACGATGTCGAACCTCAAGACGCACGATTGGCAGACCGCCAGGAGAGGAGGCATCAGCATGGACAGGCACGTAGAATAGACACTAACCTTCCGCCTTCCATACAGACACCAGATGTGACAGCCATGATCAGGCAGTTGATGAAGGAAAATCAGGGGTTATCGAATGATGATTGGGGAGTGTCAAGAAGTCATACTCCGTTCACGGATGTTGTGTTGCAAGCGGCGTACCCCAGGAAGTTTAGTATGCCTACTATCCCTACGTATGAAGGGAGGACTGACCCCGGACAACACGTCATGAGGTACGAATGGATGATGGATTCAGCTAGAGCGAATGATGCCACCAAGTGTAGGTGCTTTCCGATTACTCTATCTGGGATCGCTACTATGTGGTTCACCCGACTTCCTCCGCGATCCGTATCAAATTTCGAGGAGTTGGCAAAGAAGTTTATTGAGCAGTTCAGGATACACACTACACGCCCAAAGGACGTGATGTCTCTGTCAAGCGTAATCCAAAATCCCAGGGAGTCGTTGAAGGAATATTTGCAAAGATTCCACGTTGCAGCAACTAAAGTCAGTAATCCCAACGACCATGCAATTCTAATGGCTATAATGAGAGGTGTGGATCTAGATTCTGAGTTTGGAGACTGGCTGGCAGGAAAACCTCCGGCTACGCTAGAGCGTTTCTACTCAAAGGCATACCAGTTCATAAGAAGAGAGGAAGCTAGGTGGGTACGACGGGATAAGGCGCCAGGACCTGTCCAAGAATCAATAAAGAGCAACATTGCTGTGAAGCAGTCTGGAGACAGCTCGGGAAAGGTCCAGGTCAATGTCCAGAACAAGCCTGGGCAACCCAAGGAGTCCGGAGGAAGGAGTCAAGGGAAAAGAAAAGAAGCGGGGAAGTGGAAGTCGAGAATTCCAAGCTACAGTGAGTATACTCCGCTGAACGTGCCACTTGAGAACATTTACCTATCCACCTGCAATACTTTTCAATACAGAAAGCCACGTCCGAAAGAATCGACCGAGGAACAAAAACGGACCGGGAAATATTGTCGCTTCCATGAGACTTATGGGCACAATACGGAGGAGTGTAGACACCTACACGACGCTATTGAAAAGTTGATCAGGCAGAAGAAATTGCAAGAATTTGTGAAGGATCCTCAGGAAGGAGGACAGGGAACGTCCAACCCAGGTCATGCACCAACTCCGCGTCATCCCGAGGAGCCTGCTCGAACCGTAGGTAGACTAGTCATAAATACAATTATCGGCGGACCTCACCCCGTAGATAAGAATTGGCAAGAGATGGAGCGATATGCAAGTTCCCTGAAGCATGCAGACTTTGAGTGTTGTTCGAACACGGAGGACGGGGCCCTTGCTAAGCAGCAGCGCGTAATGACAAACGATATTGTGTTCAGAAGTAGAGACGCTGATCAGATAGAGGCTCCGACCATCGACCCCATAGTCATATCTGCAACGATCGGACCAACATATGTGAAAAGAATTCTGATTGATTGTGGAAGTTCAGTCAACATCATCTTCAAGAAGGCTTACGATCAAATGAAACTGGAAACAAAAGAGCTGAAACCGTCCAAGGCTCGTATACACGGCTTTAACGGCGCAGCAACCGACACCGTGGGGTACGTTGAGTTACCAGTTGAACTGGGGCAAGGCGAGCGTCGGAGGGTGCGAATTCTACCCTTCGTAGTTTTGGATGTGGATTCTCCATATAATGTTTTCTTGGGCCGGCCGGCCCTGGCTGAGTTTAGGGCAGCATTGGCCCCGTGGTGTTTAACTTTGAAGTTCCCAATTGACAAAGGAGTAGGTATTGTTCATGGCGACCAAGCAGTTGGTCGTTCCTGTTATGTGGCTGAGCTCCGAGAAGCCCATCGAAGGGAGAAGGGAAAGGTTGCGGACAATCCCGTCCGCATCCTTAATGCGGATAATTGACAAGTAGTGCCCGAGCCCTGGCTCGGGCATAGTTCTCGGATCTTCGGAGAAATAGATTCGAGAGACGACGATGAGAAACCCAGGGAAGAGAAGGCGGCACCGGCTGAATTAACAATTGACATCTCAGTTAGCCGTGACGACCCTTCGCAAATTCTGAAAATCGGATCACAACTTGGTCCCGAGATGACTGAAGACCTTAGCGACTTCCTTCGGGCGAATCTTGATGTTTTCACCTGGACACATTCTGATATGTGTGGGATTTCTCCCGCCATCACGAGTCATATGTTGAACATAGACCCGAAATACGTCCCGGTTAAACAAAAAAGGAGAGGAATGGATCCGGAGAGGTCCGTCGCTCTCGGAGAGGAGGTGGACAAACTCAAAGCAAATGGGTTTGTCCGCGACGCCCTCTACCCTGAGTGGGTATCCAACCCCGTGCTAGTAAAAAAGGCGAATGGGAAATGGAGGACTTGCGTAGATTATTCCGACTTGAACAAAGCATGCCCTAAGGACAGTTTCCCGCTGCCTAGGATCGATCAGTTGGTCGACTCCACCGCAGGACACGAGCTGCTGTCATTCATGGACGCGTACTCAGGGTACAACCAAATCCTGATGCATATTCCGGACCAAGAACACACCAGCTTCGTAACAAATGTCGGGCTGTATTGCTATGTAGTGATGCCCTTTGGATTGAAGAACGCAGGAGCAACTTACCAGCGTTTAGTGAATCGAATGTTCAAGGACCAGCTGGGTAGAACGATGGAAGTCTATGTGGATGACATGCTCGTGAAGTCACGACGGTCAAACGACCACATTTGAGACTTGGCTGAGATGTTCGACATACTCAGGTTTTACGGGATGAAGATCAACCCTCTGAAGTGTTCATTCGGCGTTGCATCAGGGAAGTTTTTGGGATTCATCGTCAATGCTAGGGGAATCGAAGCCAACCCAGAGAAAATCCAAGCTATTTGAGATGTGCAAGCGCCCAGGACTATAAAGCAAGTACAAAGCTTGAACGGAAAAGTAGTTGCGCTAAGTCGATTTATATCTAGGGCAACTGACAAGTGCATCCCATTCTTCGATATCATAAAGAAAGGGAAGAGAAATTTTGAATGGACGTCTAGTTGTGAGGAAGCATTCCGGAATCTGATGAGGCATCTGGAGAGTCCACCAATGCTAGCAAAACCAGTTGACCATGAGATGTTGTACGTATACTTGGCTGTATCCCCGCATGCGATAAGTGCTGCATTGGTTCGTGAGGAGGATCGAGTCCAGAAGCCGGTGTATTATGTTAGCAAGCGTTTAACAGGGGCAGAGAAGAATTACCCTAAAATCGAGAAATTGGCTTATTGCTTGGTGATTGCATCACGAAAGCTTCGCCCATACTTTCAAGCACATTCAATCGGCGTTTATACCGATCAACCCCTGAGGCAAGTACTCCAACGGCCGGAAACTTCTGGAAGATTGCTAAGATGGAACATCGAGTTGAGCCAATTCGATATCGCATACTTACCACGGAGAGCCATCCGAGGGCAAGCATTAGCGGATTTCATCGCTGAGTTTACCATACCCATCAAACCGGATGACGACGACATCATTCCCCCCGTTCGATGGAAATTATACACTGACGGTGCATCAAACGACCGTTGCTCCGGCGCGGGCGTAGTTCTTATAACTCCGGAAAACCGATCAATCTGTTATGCCCTGAAGCTTGACTTCCCGGCTACAAATAACGAAGCCGAATATGAAGCACTGATCGCTGGCTTGAAGCTCATCAGAGAACTCGGAATCGAATCAGTCGAAATCTTTTGTGACTCACAGTTGGTGGTTTACCAAGTACGGGGGGACTACCAAGCAAAGGGACGAAAGCTTGCTCTGTACCTCGTTCAGTTCCAAGAGCTACTATCAAATCTTGAGCGTTATGACATTTCACATATCCCGCGCGAACAGAACAAAGAAGCCGACTTATTGGCTAAGTTTGCAAGTACCGGCGATGCGCAACAAATGGGATTGTATCTCGTCGAAGTCTTGCATGACCCGAGCATAGACGGGATGAAAGTCGATCTCGTGTTGGAAACAAAAATCGAGAAGGAATCATGGATAACCCCATTCAAACTATACCTAACAACCGGGGCTTTACCAGAAAAAAGAAGCGAAAGATGACAGGTCCTTCGAAAGGCCGCGCGATACGTAATGCAGGATGGGTCGATGTACCGAAAAGGATTCTCAGTCCCATTATTGCGATGCATCGCTCATGATGAGACAAAGCGGGTCTTAAGAGAGGTTCACGAAGGGGAATGTGGCGACCATACTGGGGGGCAAACGCTAGCAAAAAAGATCCTCCGCTATGGATATTACTGGCCCACCGTAAATCGGGACGCCGCGGACTACGCAAGAAAATGCGACAAGTGTCAAAGATATGCGAAAATCCCGAGGGCTCCATCAACGGAACTCACACAAATGATTAGTCCCTGGCCATTTGCGATCTGGGGAATCGACATAATCGGCTCTTTGCCTATATCCAAAGGTGGCGCGAAATATGCGATAGTTGCAGTCGACTATTTCACAAAATGGTCTGACGCAGAACCTTTGGCCACAATCACCTCTAAGAAGGTCATTAACTTCGTTGTACGAAACATTATATGCCTCTTTGGCCTTCCACACACCATCATTACGGACAACGGGACGCAATTTGAAAGCAGAGAGTTCAAAGAGTTCTGTTTAAAATATGGCATCGAGAAGAAGTTCGCCGCCGTGGCACACCCGAAAGCTAACGGGCAAGTCGAGGCCGTCAACAAAATAATCAAGTCCATACTGAAGAAGCGTCTGGAGAAGGTCGGAGGCAAGTGGGTAGATGAACTCCCGACAGCATTATGGGCGTATAGAACTACCCACAAGTCCGCGACCGGCCACACTCCATTCGCCTTGGCATACGGCTCTGAAGCCGTTATACCCGTGGAACTTGAAGTTCCATCACACCGAGTGACATACCATGATCCCAAGACGAACCAGAATCTATTGTTGGAATCACTGGACTGCATCGATGAAAAGCATGAAGAAGCCGAATTAAGGGCGGCAGCGCATAGGCACCGAGTCAAGCGCTACTACGACGGCAGAGTCCGCCCAAGGATCTTTGATGTGGGTGATCTCGTTCTGAAACGAGTTTTCCCGGTACCATCACGTATGAATCCCAGCTAGGAAGGTCCGTACGCCATTGAACGGAAGCTTGGAGAGGGAACATTCAAGCTAGCAACCATTTATGGCACGACACTCCCCCGAGCATGGAACAGTGAACATCTGCGGCACTATTACATTTAGCATGTTTCCTTTCTTGTTTTAAGCACTGTTATTTCCTGCATCTTTCCATTCAATAATAACTTAGTTTCTTTTTAAAAAGTTGTAATTGAGCAGTTTAGTTGATTTTCATTAATAAAGGCATGAAGCCGTACCTTCCATGAATCACTAACATTTCTATATCTCGTAATTGAATGACGAACTACATTATCTTGTACGACGTACGGACTCGTATAAACGAATACAAATCTCCGAATCCCTAGAGCGCGGAGCGGAGTACTCTAAGTCCCCAGAGCGCGGACTAGAGTATAAACGATTTCAAATCTCTGAATCCCAAAGCGCGGAGCGGAGTACTCTAAGTCCCCAGAGCGCGGACTAGAGTATAAACGATTACAAATCTCCGAATCCCCATAGCGCGGAGCAGAGTACTCTAAGTCCCCAGAGCGCGGACTAGAGTATAAACGATTTCAAATCTCCGAATCCCCAGAGCGCGGAGCGGAGTACTCTAAGTCCCCAGAGCGCGGACTAGAGTATAAACGATTTCAAATCTCCGAATCCCCAGAGCGCGGAGCGGAGTACTCTAAGTCCCCAGAGCGCGGACAAGAGTACAAACGATTTCAAATCTTCAAACCCCCAGAGCGCGGAGCGGAGTACTCTAAGTCCCCAGAGCGCGGACTAGAGTATAAACGATTTCAAATCTCCGAATCCCCAGAGCGCGGAGTGGAGTATTCTAAGTCCCCAGAGCGCGGACTAGAGTATAAACGATTTCAAATCTCCGAACCCCCAGAGCGCGGAGCGGAGTACTCTAAGTCCCCAGAGCGCGGACTAGAGTATAAACGATTTCAAATCTCCGAATCCCCAGAGCGCGGAGCGGAGTACTCTAAGTCCCCAGAGCGCGGACTAGAGTATAAACGATTTCAAATCTCCAAACCCCCAGAGCGCGGAGTGGAGTACTCTAAGTCCCCAGAGCGCGGACTAGAATAAACGATTTCAAATCTCTAAATCCCCAGAGTGCGGAGCGGAGTAATCTAAGTCCCCAGAGCGCGGACTAGAGTATAAACGATTTCAAATCTCCGAATCCCCAGAGCGCGGAGCGGAGTACTCTAAGTCCCCAGAGCGCGGACTAGAGCATAAACGAACACGAATCTCCGAATCCCCAGAGTGCGGAGCGGAGTACTCTGAGTCCCTGGAGCACGAACTAGAGTATAAACGGTTTCAAGTCTCCAAGTCCCCGGAGCACAGAGTCAGCAAAAAGTCCAAGTACTCGAGAGATGCGGGACGAGAAGTACGCCATGTCCAGAAATGTTTGAACAACACGAGAATGGACCGGGAGATAATGCAACTCATAAGAACTTGAGTTATGGCTACAATTAGTCAGCAAACCAAAGAAAGACAAGAGAATCATTCAAACAAAAAGAAACTAAACTTTATTCGATAAGTTCAAAATTGGATTACACGATCACTCCTACAAAATCCAGACCCATCTATACAAACTACAAGCTACGGAAGATAAAAGCAATTACAAGACTTAAGCAAGAAGCTCGTTGAATGAGTATATCGATCATTTCTTCGATTTCTTCTTCTTGTCTTCCTTCGTCTTTTCCGATGACTCCTCTCCCTCACGCCTTTTCTTGGACTTCTTGCTTGCTAAGGAAGCGGAGTCAGGAGTAGGAGACGGAACATCTAGCGGTTTGGACCTACCCGGGAGGATGATTTTCAAAGGTCTGTTCCGCGGGTCGGTAAGTTCCAGGATTCCAAGTTCAACTTTGACCTCGGCCTTTTTCTTCTCCTCTTCGGCAAGGCGGTCCTTCATGCTCATATGCAAGGTATGCTCAGTGGCGCCGGTGATTTCAATTTCATCATCCCCTTCGGCAGGAGATGAAGCGTCGAGCTTATCATCATCCAACGCCCCGATCACCTGAGCATCCGGACCAGGGAGTACTCCCGCGTGGACAGCATCGCTTGTTTTCCCTGCCTCCTCCTTGGCGTCATCGCTCCTCGGAGTTTGCTCGGCGTCAGAACAACCTGCACGAAAACATAAAGAATGAGCGTTAGAACGAGTAGCCACTGTTGAAAAAAGACGGGATCTTTCAACTTCTAGAGAAAGAAGAATTTCCCACCAGGTTCCGGTTGGCTATCGGTGGCGCGTGGGGTTTCACCCTCCAGGATAGGTGATAGCACATGAGCACCGAGCCCAGGGTCTTCGGGGTCATAACCAACATGCTGCTCGAATGGATCAAGTGTCGGCCGACCGGCCGATTGGGCAGCAGACTGAGCAGCAGTATGAAGAGCAGTAATATTTACCCCAAATGGGCCAGCTTCACCATCTTTCTCTTTTGGAAGGGGAGAGCCTTTCCTGTAAAGTGCTAATGCTGCGGATAAATCCGATGGCTCATTCCCCCTAAGGAACTCCTTCACCAGGGCCTCCTCATCGACCTCTTCGGAGCCTGACTCGATCTTCCTAATCCTTATCAAAGTTTCCCAGGCCTCGGCTAGGGACTCAAGGTAGCCGTCACCCAAGAATGTTAAGTCGCGATGCATGAGGACGCGGGCTCCGTATTCAGCAATCAACGGGTCAAACATGCTTTTGACCTCTTCCCTGACGGCTTCCGCGGCCGCCTCGAGGCGAGAGTCAATCTCCTCTGCAGCCTTTCTTTTGCCCTCCTCACGGGCCTCATCCTTCATTTTCTCAACCCCAGCGAGTTCGTCATCGAGCTTTGTTTTCAGGAGTCGGGTAGCAACGATCTCATCACAGTATCGTTGTGATTCTTCTTGAGCAGCTACCTTATCCTCCTTCTCCTTGGAGAGTAATTCTTTCAGCTCTTTGACTTGGGTGGCGAGCATGTCCTTTTCTTTTTGGACAGAGTCTTTTTCTAGGGCGAGGGCACCGCTGCGCTGGACTGCTTCATCAAGCTCTTTTTTGTGAGCTGCCTCTAAACGAGTAACTGCCTCAGTAGTATCTTTTGCGCTTTGTTCAGCGGCTTCCAGCTTCGACTTATACGAAGCAAGCTCTTCGTCTTGGAGTTTGATGATTTTCTTATCGATGTCGGCCTCCAGATTCAGACGATCAATCTCGTGTTGACGCTCAACGGATACTTCCGAGATCTTCTCCACCAAGTGCAGAAACGCGTCATGTTGAACATAGACGTCGTTATTGCAGGCAATGGCACTCTGTTTCACATGCCCGGGAATATGATGAATGGCCGGGAGGAACTTCAGACCATCGAAGCAAATTTTTGGAAACTTGGCCTTAAGATCGACCATCTTTTCCGCAACAGTTGGGTCCACCGCAGGAATAGGAGGAGGAGGCTTTGAGAATTCCGCTCTTTTCCGTTGCTCTCGGACTTGCCTTGTACTCGATGAACTGGAATGTTGTTCTCGAGGAGCAGCAGATTGATAACCCTTCTGTAAAGACTTCTCCCTATCCGGCTCAGTTGGAGGAGGAAGATCACGGGACTGGGAAGATTGAGAGTGTGCCTTCTTGCGGTGAGACGACTCGCGGGGACGATTGTCCCTATCTTCATAATCGCCTCTGTCCCTGCGTCTGCCTGAACCAGAATCCCGTCTAGAGTGATGAAATACAGAAGAGCCCTGAAGACGATCGAGTCCGTGAGAACGCCCCATATCACCTGCAAAGAATGGAGATAACAACGAGTTAAGAAAAGTTCGTGAGATGAGGAAAACCTTGAAGTGTATGATGGAATGCATATGTGCGTGTGTGTCCTAGTGTTCCCCCCGACGGACCAGTTCGTTTATCTTTACTAATCGGGGTGTTGTCTCCTTGGACCGAGAGTTGAACTCCCGCATTGCCTCTAGCGGGCGAAGAAAATTTGAGGGCTTCAGGATCATCAAACCCGTAATTAAGTATGTCTTCGGGAATAGAAAGGTTCGATAGACCCCTCAAGGAACTTTCTAGATGCTGCAAAGAAGCCTCTTTCTCAGGCGGGATAGGCGTAACTTTTGAAGTGCCACCAACTTTCTCCTTTTGAACTGTATATTTTAACTTCTTCTTCCCCTTCGAAGGGGAGGATGACGTCTCAATATCTTGAACCTCGATTGCCGGATTCCAAGCGGGACCCACGTTCTCGCCTTGAGTCTCAGGAACATCATCTTCTCTGCGCTCACCTTCTCCGTGCGTATCGGGAGTGCGGCGCGACGACGATCCGGCCTGTTTTTTCCCTTTACCGGACGAAGGTTTGGGAATGGTGACACCTTCTGGAAGGCTGATCCGATGACCAGGGGATAGCAAGCCAAACCCCGACAGTGATTCATTTGAAATGATAGTCCGGATGTCTCGATCCTCAGCAGGAAGAGCTCTAATGGCTTCAACAGCCTCAGAATATCCTCGGCCTTCCGGATGCGGGTTGATACCTGAAAAGATGAAATGAAGAGTTAGGAAAAGCATGACTCCGATTAAATACGAATAGTGACTCAGCAGAGAGACTTACTGCCTTCAACCCATCTCCTAGCGAAACCAGAAGGGCAGCGCACATAGAACCATTCCTGTTTGTACAGGGCGAATTTACTACATGCCCCTGTCAAGATCTGGCATTTGTGGTATGGCTCGAGGAACATAAAGGAAGGACTGTCTTTCCGTCTCTTGAACATATAAATGTATCTGATATCACTGGCGGTTGGAGGTCTGGAGAAGACGGCCATGAAAAGTAAGTAAGTCCCATATAGAAATGCATGGCCATTCGGGTGCAGCTGCGACGGAGCTATGTCTATGTACTGCAGAACATCCCGGAGAAATAAATTGAACGGAGGCACGCTGCCCATCCAACACATGAACTTGTTGCAGGTAGTGTACCCGACTGGGGGCAGATGAGGACGATCGTGTCTCGAAGGAACTAACACGTCGGCAAAAGGAATCCCATGAATGGAGCATATCCGTCGCAGAGCAGCTTCGTTGATCTTCGAAGCTTGTGAATCGATCGGATTGTCTAGTAAGATTGTTGCCTCCAGAGCATCAGGTGCCAAGTTATGAGCAGGAGAAGTCGACGGATTAGAAGTATCAACGGCTCCTTGCCTTGATGACGGCCCAGGCCTGTCGGATATAGTGGCGGAGCTAGATTTTCTCGACATCCCAAATAAATAACGAACCTGGATAAGTGCTTGAAAGAACTATACTTAAAAAACGTTGAACGTTAGAATTAGCAACACGAGTTTTCCCCCCACGTGGTGTGTGAACTAGTGCAAGCAATTGTGTACAAGCAATAAGATTTCAAAGATATAAAAATGAGCTTCGAATCATTGCCTTCGAAGACCGTCATCGCTGACCGTCTCAAAGAGCCCGCCTAGTGGTGGTAGCAGTTCCAGATCTAGAAAACATGTAATTTATGAAGTATCCGGCTTAAGTCTAGTTTGACATTTATAACTGTTCGGCATTTAAATGTTGTTCGGCAATTGCATTGTTCGTCCTAAGAATAGATCAGCATGTATGTTTGTTCGGTTAAGCCATTGTCAAGTGTTCGGCTAAAGGCCTTGTTCGGCTAAAGGCCTCGTTCGGTTAAGTCATTGTCCAGCTAAAGGCCTTGTTCGGCTAAAGGCCTCGTTCGGTTAAGTCATTGTCCAGTTAAAGGTTATGTCCGGCATTCAAAATGTTCGGCCTAAGTGCAATGTTCGGTGTTGTTTTGCTCGGTCTAAGTTCTGTTCGGCAATTGTATTGTTCGGCCTAAACATGGTTCGGCATGTCAGTTGTTCAATATTTATGACGTTCGGCATTGATATAGTTCGGCGTCTAAGTGTGTTCGACAACCAGAGTTCGTTCGGCTAAGTTGTTGTTCGGCGTTCTAGCGCGTGTTCGACCTTAGTTTATTCAGACGAAATACTGTTCGGCAGCCTCTATCATTCGGCGCATGACAACATACGCCGAACCATAGCTATGCCATCCAACACCCTTACCACCTCCAACGTTTTCCTTCTCCTTCTTTTTTGACTTTGGTTCGGCGCGATGGAGCTAAATACAATAGCCACACGTGCAAACACCTCAAATCCTTCCTCCACGCCTCTCATTATCGTTCGGCAATGAGGGCAACCTGCTCGAAAGCTTTCTACACGACAATCTTGACCATCTCATTTGAAACTTATTCGAGTTATACGAGGAGCAGTATCTAGATTGCAGTTAGGAGCTTAGGAAGGAATGTTCAAGTTGTAAATCTGTTCGAGTAGAGAAGGTTAGAAATCTTGGAAGAGTGACAGAAATGAAAAGGTAAAGGAGAAGGGACGGGAAGGACCCGGTTATATAGAGGGAGGTAGAAGTTGAAAAGGCTATACCCGGTAGAACCGTTCAATACCAGAGTGATCGGCATTAAAACGAAGTACCGTTCGGCACATGAGGGCTGTCCGGCTTCGAACGTACCGTTCGGCGTCCAAACCACGTTCGTCACGCACCTCCGTCACAGGCATGCTCGAGAAAGCATCATCAAGGAAAATTGAACCAGATTCAAAGCGCATCACGTTCGACCACGCGATACACTTTGGAGGGCAAGTGTTTCCTGGAGATTTGACCAGGCAACTAGTGCTCGGCATTAGGTGACACTCAGCATCTCAGAGTGGCCGGCATCCAGTGGTGTTCGGCGACGCACTTGGCATCCAGGAGTGTTCGGCGGAGCGCACGGCATCCAGTGGGACTCAACATCTCAGGGTGTCCAGCGTCTAGGAGTACTCGGCGAAGTACACAGCATCCATAGTGTTCGGCATGTAGAGCACTCGGCGTCAACCAATACTCGGCAACAAGAGTGCTCGGCATACAAGAGTGCTCGACATACCAGACTGCTCGGCATACAAGAGCGCTCGGCATCAAGGAGAACTCGGCAACGAGAGTGCTCGGCATCAAGTTGAACCTGGCAACAAGAGTACTCGGCATCCCAAGGTACTCGGCGTAGTACTCGGCATCCAGAAGACGTTCAGCATTCACAACTACTCAAGGCAACAATGTCGTTCGGCCTGCATGCATTGTTCATTCAAGTGCTTCAGATAGAGACACACGTTCGGCCTCAACTGACAATCATCCTGCACTTCCCACACATCCAGCGTACCGTTCGGCATAAAAGGATTGTTCGGCATCAGAGCGTTCGGCATACTAGGATCGGCATGCAGCGACCACTGTACTGGGGCTAGAGTGTTCGGCCATCCAGCCCATTTGGGAAGTCCAACCCATATTTGCCTATAAATAGAGGGGCAGGGTCACAGTGAAAGGGATCCTTTTTGGGAGAGAGAACACTGGGGAGACTCTGCCATTTTCGAGACTCATCTTCTCTACTTAAACAACTTCATTCAAGCATTTTGATTCACGAATTGTATATGTAATCAACTCTAAGGAAGATCAATAAAGTTTAACCTCAAAGTGGACGTAGGCAATTACCCTGAACCACTATAAATTTGGTGTTCTTACTTTCTGCAGTTAGATTAGCATTGTCTTCTCTGTTTAATTTACTTTCATCACTTAAATCTTTACACAATCTTTCTCTATGAGGTTAGTGACCAATTTTGGTGCTAACACATATAAATTATGCAAATATTTATTTAATAAAATTTGTACATGTCTTAAATTGCTTTTGAATTTTTTAGTATATATTTAAATGATTTCCATGTGAAAATCAATAATAATAAAAAAAAACCAATTTTTTAAACTGTAAAATATAAAAAAATATTATTATTATTATTTTGGCCGAATGTGTGTATGTGTATTTAATTATTTATTTACATCAAAATGTGTGTGTGTGTATCTTATTATATATATTTCTTAATATTAAGTTAATATGAATATATATATGATTATGTGTATATGTATGTGTGTGTATTCCAGGTTTTGAAATGTACACATATATATATATATGATATATATATAATATACTAATTTAATTTGAATTTATTAGATATTTACTGTTTGCGCCAAAATTGGACACGAACACCCAATTGCCAATGAAAGCACCGGTTCACGATCACAGCTCACAGATAGCAAGTATGTAGAGAGTATAAATATGAAGAACACTCAAAATTTAAAAGGAAAGCAGTAGAAACACAAGATTTATAGTGGTTCGGCATTGTAGCCTACGTCCACTTTGAAGAGTTGCTATTTTATTGATTATAACTCGCTGGTTATAGAGACTTACAACAGTACAACTGTAACGACCCATAAATTTTAATGGTTTTAATAACGAAACTTACTAATATTTTGTGAAATTTTAAATAATAAAATTTGGAAATAAAGATTTGATATTTGGAATACGCCTACTTAAACATAGGAAATGCTAAATTTTCATCAGATAGTATGGAAGTTTATTTTCTTGTGTAATTTTATTTAAATTTAAATCAGTTAATATTAGATGATAATAAAATGTTTTCCAAACCCAAAAATGTTTATATAATAAATTTGCAAATCATCTTCTGAGTGAGACGTCATAATTCGTTTTGGCAAATTCGGACTTCTATAGCTCCGTCTATCTTATTTTCTGCAGTTTAGCAGCATTTTTCTACAACAGAAATTCGAGTTTTTATAATTCGATCATATCGCTGACATCTGTGTACCATTCTGTTCGCCTCGTCGTGCTGATCTCCGTAGTATATCCATTTCTTTATTTTGTGTTACCGTATGCAACGGTAACGATGAAACAGTTCACCATAACGGTACCAAATTATGACTTTACACATTCCCCTGATTTTCAAATCTTTACCGTGCAGCCCAAACTAACAATTAATTGCTTCAATAAGTTTTACGAAATCAAGGGACTTGACCGTTATAATTACTTTTATTTTATATTCACTTCAAATTTTTTTGCTCTGCTGGTTCGTTCATTTATCCCATTCATTTTTTCTCTGCTCCTTCTTTCTCTGATATTCGCTGCTGTCTCTCCATTTCTTATCTTTGACCTGAAAAAAAATTGAAATGTGAATATCTTTTGCCTGCTTTTGCCTCCTCCACTCGCTAATGATTAAACCTATCTCTCGTGCCAAAGCCCCTTCGTTTTCATCAAACCCATCACCTCCCAAAATCTGCCCACAGCCGCATAGCGTCGCCGACCCACGCCATAACCTCTCTTCCCTTTTCATCTTCCATCAATGCTCCGCCTCCCCGAGCCCATAAACCGATGCAGCAGCCTCCGCCCTTCTAGCACCCACCTCCGCCCAATATCGCCTGACCTTCCGCCTCTCCCTCCTCCACCTAACTACCCAATGCCACAGCTAGCACACAGCAGCCACCTTGGCCGCAACCTCTCTCCGCGCTTCCCCTATGACCGACATACCCTCTTCGCCTGACCCAAAGCCATGCTTTCCTCCCCTTTTGCTTCCTTTGGCCGCGTGTACACCCAAACCCCGACCCAGTGCTGCGTGTCAGCCCTTCCTCACCTAGCCTCTGCACCTCCTTCTATTGCCGAAACTTCCCATGGCCTCAAGCAACTCGAGCCTCTTTTTTATGTGTGGTATGATTATATATTGTATTATATTCTATTATATTATGGTATATCATATTATTAGTTTCAGTATGTTGAGTTTTAATATATAAAGTTATAATAGTTTACTTTATAATATAAGCTGCTGCTGTCTTCTTTTAGATAAGTAAGTTTAAAAATATATATATATATATTTATGATGTATGTATTTTTTGGTATATATATATATATATGTTTTTAAGATGTTTGAGTATATTGGTATATATATTGTATGTCAGTTTATATACCTATTTGTAGTAATATGTTTATTAGGAAAACAGCCGCATATGAGTAGCATACATGTACATTTTATTTTATGGATATTTGAAATTATGTACATAGGTTATATACCAGTTTATATATATATTGAATATGTTGTTTTAGATGAGTATAAGTTTTTATAGATTATACTAGCTGTCTGTATATAAATTAGGTTATATATATATGTGTGATATAACAGTTTTATTATATGATATATGTTAGTATATATTTGTTAATTTGTAAATATTCTATATATATATTACAGGAAGAAAGATTTTATGTATAATGTTATGATGATATTTTGCAGTGAATAATATATATAAGTATCTTGCATTTTTAATAAGTGTATAGATCTAATTGTTGCTTATGTGTATGTATATTTGTTTATATATGATATGTATGGATTTATAAATGTAAGTATAATCTGGTTTCGGTGTATATGTGAATTTGGTTTTTCACACATATATATATATATATATATATAGATTTTACTTTTTGATATTAAAGTTAAATTATTGATTTTTAAAATATATATAGGATATATTCTAAATATGTGGGTTTAAATTTAATAATGATTTTTGTATATACCTATAAACATTTTGATTTTAATATATATATATATATATGTTTTAAATTTAATATTGGGTTTTGTATAAAGGAATTTATTTTAATATGAGTAAATATCAGACTTTAAATTTTATATATGTTCTCATTGATTCCTTGTTATCAGCTTTGATCGTCGAATTCGTGCCAATCTTGTTTTCTTTGGAATTCATGCTTGGATTTGTAACTCATTTCATTGTCGAATCTCTCTAGCCTCGAAAGGTGAGCAATCACTCACGATTAACATTCTTATAGTTATTAAATTTGATTTCATTTGAAACGACAATTGAAATATGCTGCTAAATTGAACTGTTAATTATTTAACTGCTATATATGATATGCTATTATCTGTAACTGTTCACCTGTGGGATATGACACCATATCCTGTTGTTTATATTTTATTTAATCACTGATGATATATGCCTGTTATTGATATGTTATATTATTATCATATATGTTCTCACTCCGCACGTTCACTGTTAATTAGAATTCCCTATGGGTTGAAATGATACATACCCGAACGATTTTGTAGAATAGGAGAAAATCGTTATGGGTTGAAATGATAAACCCAAGCAATTTTCATTTATTTAAATTTTGGGATTGCGGGGTGAAATGATATATACCCGTAGATATTTAAATTGCGGATTGAAATCATAAATATCCATATCACTTGACCCTAGGATAGAAAATTATATACAAACACCGTTGGTCTATATATATATTTTGAAAATGATTTCCAAGGTTTGAAAGGAAATATATGGGTTTTATTAAATATTGATTTTAAGATATTATTTTTATAAAGGTTTAAGTTTTAGATTTTTAAAATTTTATGTTTGGAAATTTAAAGTTATCAATTAGTTTTGAAATTATAAATTTTTTAGATTTTACATATAATTTTACTATTTTAAAAATATATATACACATAAAATTTAAGATTTAATACATGATACATTTAATAATAATATTTATTTAAATTTATATTAATACTTTAAAATGGATTTTATAAATTTAATAATAAAGGTTGGGAAGATAAAGTAATGTTGACTTGGAATTTAAATTGGGTAAAAATTGAATCTAAATAAGAATTTATGTGAACTTATTGATTTTGAGATTTTGGAAAAATATGATTTATAAAGTGATTTGATAAAAAGTGATTAAATGAATATTCTCAATTTTAAATAAAATTGAGATCGAATATTAAATATTGATTTGAATTATAAATTGGATTTTAATAAATTGTTATTGAAAGGATTAAGTGAATACTTTCCAATATGAATAAATTTAAAGTTAAATGTTGAAATATAAATGAAATTTATATTGTAAATGTTTGAATATTGAAACTTGAATCTTTGAACTTTAAATTGAAATGATTAAACTGGAATTGATTCAAATTGAATTTGGGATTTAAGCTGATTTAAAATCGATTTGCGAAATTGGAGGAAACTACTTTATTATATAAAGTATTTTAATATATAAATTATTTTAAAATATAAACCATTTTAATTTATAATTACTTTGACATACATATACTATTTTCAATATCTAAGCTGTTTAAGTCGAAAGTGTTATGACTCCCAAAATGTTACGATTTCAAAAGTGCTATGATTTCCAAAGTGTTATGATTTCCAAATGTTATGATTTCAAAAGTGTTACGATTTCGAAAGTGTTATAATTTTGAAAGTGTTACGATTTTTGTAATGAATATGATTGAAAGTGCATAATGATACCAAATTGATATAGTTTGAAATGATATGATATTTTGATATGAATCATGAACTGTTTGAAATGAAATGACCATGGTGTTATAACGTTTGGTTATTAAAGAGACCGGGATCGGATATTGTCATACTCTCTACCAATAACAAAAACCACTTTAACAACTGTGTACGTGGTGGAGATTCTAGAATGAAGTAGGATGGTTTGGTGGCGATTTTATATGTTATTTACGTAGCCCTGACTCCCGTGAGTCAGCTTGATGCGGCTAAAATAGGAGCTACGCCGGGCCAAGTGAGGTCATTCCTCCTATCGGACACATTTCTTCGATACCATTCTATTGCTTTTGTGATTTGATTGGATGCACCCTTTGATTTTGGGAGTGTGTCACGAGGTAGGCGGTAGTAGCTGCTATGCGTTACCACCAGTCCGGATCTGCAAACGGTATATCTACCCTGTCATGGCCTCGAGTGTCGTGTCGCATGCCCTATCGCGCCTTCTACGAGTTTGGTTTGTACCATACCAATGGAGTGCCCTCTGATAGCCCTCCAGTTTACGGAGGAATTACGGTACTGTATAGACTATGAGAATATATAAAAATGTGTTAAGAGGGATATGGGTAACGCCTTAACGCTATTTTAATACTTTTACTTTACTATAGACATATTATAATAGCGTATATTACTACATAGTAGATAGTTCCACGGATCCTTAGAGGATGGAAATCCCAAACATCCTTTAAGTTACTTGTATTTCAGTTGGCATTTCACTTGAGTTGAATTTATTAATATAAGAATGTTAATCCTGACTCGAGTGTTTTGTGTTTTGCTTTACGCTCGGGTCAGACTGAGTGTCACAGCATTTGAGACTCACCTTTGGAGTTGGAGCTTCACTTGAAGATCCATCTGTATCTATTTCGCTTTCAGCTATCATGTGGTTTTGTTCAGACTTGTCATCTGTTTGTATTCGGGATTACATTGTATTTGAGATATTCTGTTGTATTTTATTTCAAACTCTGATGTTTATATAGTAGCTTCATGAACTACTATTTATTCTATTCCGTTGCTTATTATTGTAATACTCTGTGTCTGTGATTATGTGATTGATTTATTTACTGTATATGCTGAGTTTTGCCAAATAATAAATTAACAATCTGATATTTTGAGCAATTCAAGTCTGACATATGTGGATGCGAATGGTTCGAAATATCGGGTCGTTACAACAATCGAATTACAACAATGATTCCGATAGAGTATCGGCATAGAAGAGCCAAAAGATCCCTTTTCTGAAGCTCTTGGACTGCTATTTATAGGTGTAGGCTGCAAATATCTCGCCTAGATCTCGGAAGACTTCTTCTCTCACGTGAGTGGTCCCACGGGATCGAGTTCAGGTGATTTCGACTCGATTTGGGAGCGATACGAATTGAGTTCATATCGATCCATAAATGGTCCTTTTGGCCTGAAATTGGTCAGGTACATTCTTGAGGTAGTACGCAAGCTCCTATAAAAATTTGGTGGCATTTGGACTTGTAGATCTCGAGTTATGATCGATGCAAGTTTGAACTTTCAATGTGCTGTCGAATTCGCATCGCTCTTAGGCACGTGATGACCAATGACGTGGCGCTAACTTTTAGGATCGGTCCACCTTTCATGCCGAGTGACCGAGTCTTCCTTCTTCGTTGTGCCTCGTTCGTATCGAGCTTGAACAGTCTCCTTCGTATTGCTTGTTCGAGTTCGATTCGTATCGATGGCTTATACTCCCATTCGTATCGATATAGGCTCAAGTATTTCTTATCGGTCCTGGGATGCCTATTTCGTATCGATGATTCAATGGCCTTTCCGTATCGATCGAAAAGGGATGGCATTCGTATCGATCCATGGCGTACTCTTCGTATCGATCAATGGCTGATTGATACGAAATATGTGAATGAACAAGTCGATACGAAGTGCATGGATTGACACGAAGCGAAAATTCCCTACTGATATGAATTAGATTGAATCTGATGGATACGAAGGAGGCTGCCTTGGATGGATATGAACGAGAATGGATACGAATAGAGTCGATCTTCTTGACCTTGATCGATCAATATCTTGAGCATACGAACTCCGATCGACTTGAAATTTGAAACATTGACTTCCACAGCTTGGCTTGTCATGTCATATCAGTTGTAGCTCGATCCGGACTTGGGAAAAATTTACTAGTATCCATAGTGAACCTGTATAACCGATCTTCGGGACGAACTGTCTTTGGTTTCTAGTTAATTTCTTGGTGTCACAGCCTTGCCAAAAGGCGGGATAACACTTGCCCCCCAAAACATGCCTTGTGATAGGAATGTGTGTTTTGTAGTTTGATAAGCTGGATGTTCGTATCCTGTTAATGACCTATAAAGAGATCGATAATCTTACATGATTATGAATAATGATCGTTCGTGATCGTATGCCATTCGGGGCGGTATGTGACTGTTCGAGGTTGGATGCCGTTCGTGGCGAGTTGTGACCATTCGTAGTTGGGTGCCGTTCGAGGTGAGTTATGACCGTTCCTGTGACCGTTCGCGGTCGGGTGCCGTTCGAGGCGAGTTGTGACCATTCGCGGTCGAGTGCTGTTCGAGGCAAATTATTTATGTCCGGGGGAACTTAGTATCATTAATGTCAGATTTCACGTTCGAGTGAGTTTCTGAATCATTTGTTATGGCGGTTTATCGCCATCTCAGCGCATGCCTAAGGGCCGTTCGCGATCCTGTGCATGTGTAAGTGACTTGGCCGTTATGGAATTGTAAATACCAGATGTACATTCAAATGAATCTTATAACAAAACTGTCCAACTAAATCAAGTCTAGATGTACAAAAGAGAAAACAAAAGCAAAACATAAACGTCAAAGTGCAAACACCTCCACTTGCGGTTCGTAGTTGTCTCAGAGCATACCTGAGGACCGTTCGTGATCCCTTACATGTGTAAGCGAATTAACCGTGTTAGTGTGGAGTTTGCCACTTATTCGTCGTTATTCAAATCAGTTGATAACAAGCTAACGCCTTAATCCGGAGCCGTCCTCATTTAATGCAGATGGTGGTCGCTCTTGCTCCACCATTGATGCTCGCATCCTCACGTACTATAATAGCATGCCGTTGCGGATATGTCCTTCAATATCATCCCTCAAGTGTCTGCAATCATTCGTATTATGGCCTCTTAGCTCGTGAAATAAGAAGTACTTGTCTGATTTCCTCTCATTGTTGGTCGGATCCCCCCTCATTGGCCTCCGGTAGGGAACCTGCCCCCTAGTGTCTTGGTAGATTCGTTCCAAAGTCTCATTCAACTCTGAATAAGAGGTGAATCCCGGTTCCTTTCGCGTCCGCTTTGACTCATCACAACGATCTTCGGCTTTCCGTTTCCCTTTATCCTTGCACGAATCCTTTTCGCAGAGATCTCCGCTTTTGACTGCATAAACTTCAACTCCATCTCCTTCCTCTCTCTCAGCATTTGCATCCTCTTGTCGCAGAAACCTTTCTGCCTCATGGTAAAACTCTCGTAGATCCATGGGTGGATCCCTTGTCAATGAGTTCTTGAATTCCGTGCCATCAGCTATTCCAGATACAACTGCCATCAAAACCATGGATGGATCTGGGCGATCCACCGATGCTGCTGCTGCGTTAAATTGTGTCAAAAAATTCCTTAGAGACTCCCCTGCTTTCTATTTCAGCGTTGTCAAACTCATCACATTCTTGGTCCTTGATATATGAACTCTGAACTGCCTCATGAACTTTTCAATCAACTCGGTCCACGTTCCAATCGAACCGCTCTCCAGTTGCCTGAACCACAGTGTTGCTATGTCCGTCAGATACAAGGGGAAACACCGGGCCATGACCTCCTCCGATGCCCCCAGTACCTCCATGTGCCTCATATACCTCATCAGATGAACCACAGGATATGTCCTTCCATCATACGTCTCCAATGTTGGTAGCTTGAATTCTGGTGGATTCCTAGCCTGCCTAATTGCGAGAGCGAAGGGGCTCCTGTTCACATCCTCTAGATCTCTATTCACTAATCCGCCTCTCATGGCTCGTCTGACCATCTCCGCCAATCTATCACTGTCGTCAAGCTGCAGTCCTTGTCCGTTGCCTCTGATCTACCCCCCGTGTTCGCGAGGGAATCTTGGAATCTGCTCTCCTTGACGGCCATCTATTCCTCTATCAACACCATGTTGCACAGTCCCAGCTGGTATCCTGCCTGAGATTGGATCAACATGCTCCTGGGAGTGCCACCCAACTCATGGGCTGCTCCTGATGGTCCTGCTCTACCCGATCGCCTGTTGAGTCTTTCTAGTCCAGGTCCGGGGATCTGGACTCCGACTACTCCTGCTGTTCCAACCTGTCCAAATTGTCTAAGAATATTCTACATCATCTCTTCTTGTCTTTTCAGCATTCCTTCCTGCATAGCTTCCATCATCATCTCCATTTCATCTCGGGTAAGGAAGACCGAGGCCTGATTCGCTCCTGAGGAAGCCTCCTGACTCCCTTCATGCTGACTCCTTTTTGCTCTTGGTCTTCTTGCCGATTGCTTCACCATAGCTTTCTAGATCCAAGTCCTCAAGCCTTCAGATCCAAAATCCAAGCTGTAGAATCCCTGAATACTAGCCTTCTCGGTGAAAGCACCAAAATGTTTGCACCAAAATTGGTCACGAACACTCAATTGCCGATGAAAGCACCCGTTCACGATCATAGATCACAGATAGCAAGTATGTAGAGAGTATAAATATGAAGAACACTCAAAATTTAAAAGGAAAGTAGTAGAAACACAAGATTTATAGTGGTTCGGCGTTGTAGCCTACGTCCACTTTGAAAAGTTGCTATTTTATTGATTATGACTTGCTGGTTATAGAGGCTTACAACAGTACAACCGAATTACAACAATGATTCCGGTAGAGTATCGGCGTAGAAGAGCCAAAAGATCCCTTTTATGAAGCTCTTGGACTGCTATTTATAGGTGTAGGCTGCAAATATCACGCCCAGATCTCGGAAGACTTCTTCTCTCACGTGGGTGGGCCCACAGGATCGAGTTCAGGTGATTTCGACTCGATTCGGGAGCGATATGAATTGAGTTCGTATCGATCCATAAATTGTCCTTTTGGCCTGAAATTGGTCAGGTACATTCTTAAGGTAGTACGCAAGCTTCTGTAAAAATTTGGTGGCATTTGGAATTATAGATCTCGAGTTATGATCGATGCAAGTTTGAACTTTCAATGTGCTGTCGAATTCGCATCGCTCTTAGGCACGTGATGACCGATGACATGGCGCTAACTTTTAGGATCGGTCCACCTTTCATTCCGAGTGACCGAGTCTTCCTTCTTCGTTGTGCCTCGTTCGTATCGAGCTGGAACAATCTCCTTCGTATCGCTTGTTCGAGTTCGATTCATATCGATGGCTTATCGTCCCATTCACATCGATATAGGATCAAGTATTTTGTATTGGTCCTGGGATGCCTATTTCATATCGATGATTCAATGGCCTTTCCGTATCGATCGAAAAGGGATGACATTCGTATCGATCCATGGCGCGCTCTTCGTATCGATCAATGGCTGATCGATACGAAATATGTGAATGAACGGGCCGTTACGAAGTGCATGGATTGACACGAAGCGACAATTCCATACGGATACAAATTAGCTTGATTCTGATGGATACGAAGGAGGCCGCCTTGGATGGATACGAACGAGAATGGATACGAATAGAGTCGATCTTCTTGACTTTGATCGATCAATATCTTGAGCATACGAACTCCGATCGACTTGAAATTTGAAATATTGGCTTCCACAGCTTTGCTTGTCATGTCATATCAGTTGTAGCTTGATCCGAACTTAGGCAAAATTTACCAGTATCCATAGTAAACCTGTGTATAACCGATCTTCGGGATGAACTGTCTTTGGTTTCTAGTTAATTTCTTGGTGTCATAGCCTTGCCAAAAGGCGGGATAACATTTACTAAGTAAATCTGGATCTAAATTTTAGAATTTAAATTTTAAATTTTGAATTTGTAGTTATGTATATTAAATTTGCAATCACTTCATATGATAATATTAATTATATACATACATTTATATTAACAAATATATATATATATATATATATATTAAAATATAATTTTATAGAATATATGTGTATATAAATATACGCACATAGATACACTTATGTATTAGACGACGCATATGTATATAGAAGGGCTAATAAGTCAATTGCGGCGTAAATCCCAACATCTATACACGGGCATGTTATACGATGTACATAATTTATGTTGCACGTGCACATATACACATACGTGTACATGATACACATATGATACCATATATTGAACATAATATTAATATAAAACTTTAATTATAAATAAAATAAAACAATGATTTAAATTTTTTTTTGGATAAGATTAAATAAATTTAGACTTCATATGCCCAAAAAGATCAAAAATGGAATAATTTTTTTTGAAATTTACCTATTTACCCACTGCATGTTGGTCTAGTTCCAATAAGCATGTTATACATTTGTCGATGTCTATAATTGGGCTTTTCAGGCCAAATTGGGTACACAACCCATGACATACCATAAAAGGCTAAATAAGCGAGGCTACTAAAACTCTAGCCATCATCTCTATTCTCAATTTTCTGTTCAGATCCCAAAATCCTCTCTAATCCTCCTTAATCTCATTATAATGGAGAATATCTCTAATTATCTTCACTAATTACAGAAGACAAAATCTGATAAATAATAATAAACTCGAAAGTATGCCTTATGATATGTCATTTAATATGGCGCGATGACATGAACATAGTTGCGAAGTTCTTTTTTCGATATTCAATTGTATTTGGCATGAGTATTCAATAAAAAGTATGGAATCTTCTGAAATCCAAAGCCATCAATTCTATGGTTATTGAATCAATGGTGAAACAATGACCAAATGACGGTCAGGAAGTATGGTTGCATAGAGGGCAATGAATGTGACACGTCTATAGTTGGCCGATCGTCTTAGATTAGAGCAATATGGCCATAAAAATTTGAGGAAGAGGGGAAACCCTCATGATGGCAACGGGCCACAAGCAGTGGCGGGGTGGCTTTGGTGAGCTTGAATAGGAAGGCGGTCGCATGGAGAGTGCATTGGTGGGTGCCGATCGACCAACCATGGCTTGGAATGGATGAAATTTGCAGCTAAAGTTGGGTTTAGGTAGAGTTGACTGGCGGCTCTGATTTCGGGAAGAAGAGGTGGATTTTCGTTAGGCCCCTGTGGTTTATTCAATGACAAAAATAAACCCTAAATATTCTAACCTCCATAACTTCTGCATATGAACTATGAATCATGTGTGGTTTCTTCCGTTGGACTCATGATGAAATTTCGAATGACTTGGCACTAGATTTGCCGAGTTTTGAAGCTAGTTGCAAAAACATGTTGGCATGGTTCATTTTATTTAATTTAAATTATAAAACACATATCTATTGATGAAAAGTCATATTTATTGGTATGTGTTGTGTTCTATGGATGACTGGTTGGTTATTACAATATTTTGGATGTATTGTGCCTTGATTGGATAATTATTGATTGTGCTATATTTGGGTGTTTAATGAAAATAAACATCTGATTTGAATTGGAAAATAATTAATTAGAATAAAATAGATAATTAAATGATAAATAAGGTTATTTACATATTTTGGATGATATCTGTCAATAATATTGATTTAACGAACTTTATTGAAATTAAAGCATGGAATTTAATAAGGTTATTATTTATGAATTTATGGTCAAATTCATAAATAATAACTAAAATTGTATTGTAAATTGAGATTTGGGATGTCTATTATCATTTATAAATAAAACGGGATATTAAATAATAATAACATGAATTTAAGTGAAAATAATATGTTTCATGCAAATGACAAAATGATCGATTTTATGGTATTTATGGTAGAAAATATTACTATTCTTGTTTGAGAAATAAAAATAAAAAGTAAGTTTCTAAATAATAATAGTAGTAGTAAACAAATATTTTCCAAAATATTTTTTGGATGAAATAATTACTATTTTGAATTGAATAGAAATAAAATGGACTTTTTGTTATTTAAAATAAAGTACTATTATTTTTGAGATAAATT
Source organism: Allium fistulosum (assembly GCA_030737815.1). Lineage (NCBI taxonomy): Eukaryota > Viridiplantae > Streptophyta > Magnoliopsida > Asparagales > Amaryllidaceae > Allium > Allium fistulosum. Next base: position 368,100,931 of record CM060907.1, read on the forward strand.
GTAGTAAACTGGTTGTGGAAAATATTAAAGAGATCTCAATATGTATATCATTATTTTGATATCAAATAATGAATTATTGCTTTGAAAAGTGATTTGATTTAAATTACTATTTTTAGAGGAAAATACGACATTTTAAGCGATTTGAAGTAATGAGATTATATAAAGAGTTTTTGAAGTATACTATCATTTAGGAGGGATTATTAATGTTTTCAACTTATATAAATAGAGGATATTTTACAATAAACAATAATAATATGATTTTATACCTAAAAGAAAAATATTGGTCGTAAATATAATGTTTTGGATGGATGTATATGTGATTAACTAGCAATTTGAATGATCATATATGTTGTGTTTTGATGATGAAATCGCATTAGGATGAGTATGCGATGTTTTACCAGTATTACCACTAGACGATTAATAGTTTATTATGGTTATCTGATGATTGATGTTGTGTTACTGATATTGATTGAATTAGGACATATTTGATAACTGATGTTGTACTTGATTGGTACACATTTAATAATAATAATGTCATGTTACTATTGTGGAGTGATTAGTATACTGTCGTTGACTTATACTTACATTAATGATTTATTACTACTAAAAAAACTGAATCTTTCTCGCATTTCAAAAATAAAAACTTACCATAGTGTTACAGAGAACGCAATGGAATGACATAGTATAGTAGATGGTTAACTTTTAATAGAAAAAAACAAACGCACTAAAATATGCATTTCCACAGCGTTCTTTAAAACGCTATAGAATACTAAATGCTATAGTACACCATGTTTTTTCAATGTTTTTAAAACGCTATAGTACATATTAACTTTTTATAGCAGTTTTAAAACGGTGTCATAGAATTTGTTATTTTACACGACTTTTGTTTATGCTATTTTAGCTTAGTACAAATGATATTACAGATACTTAGATATATAATATCTTTTTACCCATTTCTTCAATGCATATGAATATAACAAACTTTCACATATACTGTATCAGACTATATATATACACATACATACATATATATATATACATATACATATATATATATCATCCCACATAATATTTCATACATATTGTTCAAACATAATTTTTCCCATGCATTGACAGGTAGCACACAATTTGCGTGGTTCAGAATCTTATACAAGTCAAACAAAAAAAAATTGTAAAGCATTTCCATAAGTTTCACACCACCTCTGCAGCATGAACTTTAAAAACCAGACTAAATTTTAGACTATTTCGTATATTGATAATCTTGTAGCTGATATAATCCAGCTGTTGATTATCCTGAAACAATAAGGAAGCATTACCATAAGTGCAGAAAATGAGTGTGAGTAAGCATCTGTTCTAGAAAAACTTAGGAGCGTTAAGTTATAACCTCAGGATCATAATATGTTTTCTAATATTAAGTTGAAGTATATTATCCCAAGGCTAAAGTTTATATTGTCACACATGTTGATAATCCAGAACTGGTCCTGAAGTTTGTTTTAATAAACTAAAACAAAACCATAATATATTTTATAACATTTGAATTTGCATCAAACAAAATATTAAGTTGAGTTTCAAAAGCTAATACAATTGATAATTTTTGCATTTTAATTCATAAGCAAAAACCTTCTATTCACCATGCATATTTTTTGTTTCTTGACAGTTTATGGCATTATGCAGATGTAACATTGCAGAATTTTGATGTGATTTTAATTTGAAGTATATTATTCTAATTAAACTTGATAACATATTTGGATTTTACTCTAGGTTATATATGGGTTTGTCATACAAGATTTTTTTTGGGTATATGATAAATTTGATAAAACTTTGAACTACTTTTATAGGTTAATCTTCCATCGATAACCGACAATAACGAACAAGGAATGGCTTTCAGTAATATCATCTACAGATATATATGTATAGTGGTATTAGTGTGACAATAAGAATTATTAGTCTGAAATTATCTACAGAAATATACTAGCAGACGTGAACTTTCAATAACTTTAAGATTGATTAACTACATTCCTGAAACACAAATAAATTTTCTTTGGAAAGTATGATCTCACCTTTACGGGAATCAACATGGAAACATTACAGATACTAGAAACACTTCTAAAAAAATGAAAAATATTGTTGAAAATAAAATTCTATGTTGGAGAATCAATAGTATTCCATATGCTACAATCATATTATGTCTCAAAAAATGAAGCTGACTTTAAATTGATTTCCAATATAGAGGAGTATGCAGCTAAAAACAAACTAGGCAGAAATCCAAAAAATTATGATACAAAACAGTCCCAAAACCCAAAATATTATATAGCATGTAAAGTACCTTAATATATAAATTAGTTTGGTATCTTAATAAGTCCATGGATATTGAAATCAAGTTTGTTGGTATATATACCTTTGATATACAGTCCAGGTAAGGAAAATGTGGATTTTGACAATGAAGCTTATTGAGTTGTGTAAGTAATTTTTTTCCTTTTTGTGAGAAGAGATCCCACATGTTCATGTCATCTAAAAGTTTGAAGGACAACTCAGAAGCTAATGACCGTAAATAATGGGAGATACTTTTGAACAAATATTTTTCCATGATATATTTGTTATGAGATTGACTTAAATAAATGGAAAAATATATATTAAATTAGATGGCAATAAGACTCATGCTAGTGTTCCTAGGTATAATAATCTAAGCACAATCTATATTAACAGAACTCACAAAAATAAAATTAACACTTACAGTTAGAGCAAAAGGAACTTTTACTGCTGATCCATCAACATACTTTAATATTGGTTACTTACATAAAATTGGTACAACATTCAGAATTAAATCATGCATTCAAATATGTATATATCTTTAAAGTTTGGTATTTATAAATTTTTTTATCATACTTAATTAGAACTTGATTATGTTACAACTTTGCAGCCCAAACTTTAACTACATCTCTTGCAAGTTGAATGAAGTGGACCGATTCATTTGGAACAGTTGAACCCATGACTCATTTGGCAACTATTGCTCATGTTCCACCCACATCAATCAGCTTGCATTTATTTTTGGAAGTGGACCTTCGATTCTATCAAGCAAGCAAAGAAAAGTGATTGTTTTAGAATATATTTCAGTCATCAAATTAGATAACAAGTTGCAAAATTTTTACTTAAACATATTACAGAATGAGATGTTATAATGTTGACATGACTAGAAAGAAAGGATGGAAACAACTTACAAATTTTATATAAACATATTACCAAATGAGATGTTGACCTGACTAGTAAGAAATGATGCCGACAAATTACCTAATGAGATGTTGTAATGTTGATCTGACTAGTAAGATACGATGTTGTAATGTTGAATTGACTAGTAAGAAATGTTGTAATTTTACATAAACACTTATAGTAGTCACTTGAACATTAAGCTAAATGGATAAACATGATTTATGACAACATAAATGTTAAATCTATTTAACAACATTCATAATTTTGACAAAACAAAACAAACATTTATAATAGGTTTGAGTAATTGTATGAAGTTGAAATTTTAAGCTGGAAAAATTGCTAAAAAAGGAACTGGTACACCTAAAATTCCAAGAACGAATTGAAAAATGAAAGAGCCTCCGTATATTGATCAGAATATTTGTGTATTAATTAGAGCCATCGTATAGAGCCTTTATATATTGAAAGAAACCATTGTGAAGTATCTCTTGAAGTCATTGATAAATGAAATATTATTATAATGAAAGATTTTAAAGTTATCATGGAGTATCGAAGCCATCATCATGAATCCTTTAAAACTATTATGAAGTGAAGTACTTGAAGCCATCACGAGGAATTTGTAATGCTATCGTGGTATGAAGAAGTCATTTTAAGGTGTTCTCATAGAGCCATCGTGATGAAAAGCATTGAGAGATATCTTGAAGCAACACATCAAAGCCTTCTTGAAGCATTTCTTGGAGCCCTAATGAAAAGAAATATGGAAGTCATAATGAGACATTCATTAGAACCATCGTTGAGCCATCGTGAGTCATTCATCAGAGCCATCATGGGTTAACTTATTGGGATGATTGGAAGGTAACACTCCTAAAAGTATATGTGAAACGTTCCTCAAAGCCCTCATGTAACATTCATCTAAGTCATCGTGAAATGTTTGTTAAGATCATCATAAAGCAGTTTCCGAAGTCATCATGGATGGACGAATTGATGTCTTCATAGAATGATCCACAAAATCAACATTGGGAAAAATGTAGGAGTTATCGTAACAATTACTGAAGTTGCTAAGGAGGAATATACAGGAGATGTCATGGGAAGATTGTTGAGGGAGTTATCGTGAGATAAGCAACTACTGAAGGAAGAATTCAAAAGCAAGACAAAGAATAAAAAGGGAAAGGCCATCATGAGGAATACTTAAATATGCCCTTGTGAGGGATACTTAAACGTTCCTTCGTGAATAATACTTACATGTGACATCACGAAGAATACTTAAACATATCTTTGAGAAGAATGCTAAAATGTCCCATCGAGAGATGTTTTTTGAAGCCAAATGAAATAGATTTCAAAAACATCATGGAGAATGAACTCTTCAAGGCTATCATGAACTGTCTTCAAGGCTATTGTGAAGTGTCCCCAAGGCTACCATGATTTAAAAAGCATAATGACCAGTTTTTCATGAAAAAGTAAATTCATGCCATTGTGATATATCTCTAAAGCTTCACGAACGAGGCTTAATCTCCGCCACTCATCCATGCTAGGTAACACATGACATAAATATGCAGGTTAAATTTTTCTATAAATAGACATGTAACCCCATAGTTGTGGATGATTTTTGGAATGTATCTTCTTTCTCATTTTCATTTTTCTTTAGAATAAAATAAAAGGCTTGAATAAAGAATGTTAATAGCCAATTGAGCCAATTTGATTTCGTGATTTGATAATCAAGTACCTATACAAATAGTAATTTGCATAATAACCATTTTTGCTCTCTTTCTATCATCACTTAACTAAGAACTCCATTTACTCAGTTGTCTTCATTCGCTTGGAAATAAGCATATTGGACCGACCAAAGTTTAGCATTAAGATAAAGTGGGGCTTTTATTAAGAGCCTAACTCAAGGCTTACTTATGAACTCGTCAACGATTATTCTTACCCAATGAGAAAATCATCTAAGGAGGAAAAGTTTTAAGTTCAAGATGAAGTAGTGCATCACTTTAATCTTGAAACAATGTAACTCCTCAATTTAATATAGAGAATGTGAAAGTAGGACAAACATCCACTCTAAAAGAAATGCCAAGGAAGGAGAATAACTCCAAGTTTTGAAAAGGAAGTGGGAGACTTTGCACGAACTTATCAACAATTGGTTTTCCAAAAATCTTCAAGAATGTCAAAGAGGACAAAAGAAGTGTGAGAGGAAGAAGTATAATCTGAAAGTATAGTGGATCGTATCTAATATGACTTGTTATTAGTATGTGAGTGTATACCAGTATATGAGCTAAATATAACAATATAACAAAGTATAAAAAGCAAAGTATAAGAAACGAGCACACCAGAGTTTTTATACTAGTTCGGACCTCTTATCCTGAAGCTCCCCTTCGGTACTTCACTAAATAATAACACTCACTTCGCTCGAAGGAATAGGCTATGTGTGCAATACAATACGGATATTGACTGCTAGTATAATTCTTCCTATAATCTCCTTTGAATGATAATGAGTGTGAATTGCTTAGACTTGTAGGAAATAATTTAACCAAAATATAGAGATTTTGGTTTGAAAGTGATTGAGAATATTAAGTCAATGATATCACAAGAAAATATGAATATAGAAGTTAGAGAATAGTAAATCAAGTTAAATTAAAATCTCAATCAGTTGAAGTATTTATAGAATCAAAGAGTTGTATTTGAAAAGTTATGACTTCTTGAATGATTTCTCTTTGATTAATGATTGCAACTCTAGAAGGAGGAAGAGATTTTTTCAAAGCATAGAGAAGTGTTTGTCCAAAAATGACATTTGCAGTTTTATGTTTACAGGCCGAGACCATTCATAGACTTCTATCCTTATGTCATAGTGTTCAGTGGATGTCTGAAAATAACAAACATATATATGTCATAGACTTCTGTGATAGAGGGATAGACGTCAGTCACTTTGTGAAGTATAAAACCGGGGTAGTTTGCTATTTAAGATCCGTCGATATGAAACTTTGTGTGTTATGATCACTTAAGGAGATTGTACAACATATATCTATGACTGTAACATAATAATATGACCTTACTTTTAAGTAGTATGATCCATCTTTCTTCAATTGTTTGTGAGCCATGATTTGTTGTGCACCGTGATCTTCTTCTAATTGTGCGCCATGATCTTCTTCTAATATATATACTTGTAATATGATAATATATATCTTGTATCTATGATTATATAGTTATTGCCAGTGAAATCACAGAATAGAGGTCCTAACATTCTCTCCCCTTTTGATGATGACAACTATACAATAGTTAGTAATAAGTAATGAAAAGATAACTCCCCCTGAATGTTATCTCTCCTTATGTATATGCATATTCATCTCCCCCTTTGGCATTATCAAAAAATAATAATAGCGGAAATAAACTAAAAATGAAACCATAAAAATCATGATGAAATAGTTAGGGAAATAACAACATCAGTACTACTAGGAATGAACAACAAAGAACAAAAAATAAACAATGCTAAAAGTGCAAGGAACGGTCACCGATAGTCGTGATAATTGTAATTAAAGAAATCACCACAATTATCAGAATAGTCATTGTAGGCGGATGAAGTAGAATAATAGTTTTCTAACTATTGTATATATTCTTCATTTTCACGGATAGACAATCCTTGAAATGTCAAAAGATTCATTTGTTGTGGTGCTGAAGAATTGGGCCAAGACATATAATCACTATCTTCTTGTTCTTCTTCTGGTTCTTCCTGCATAATAATCTTTCCTCGATCTTGTTGGGAACTTCCTTAATATGAAGATGATCTATGAGGATGGTAAATAAGAGTCTATGTTAAAGGAGGATGTGTTGGAGAAGTAGTCAAGGATGATCTAGAAGATGATCTACATGAACTTTTCTCATAACTTTGCCCAAACTGGAAACAACCTTTTCCAAAATTTTCTCCATTAGTCATTCGTGTAGAAAAAGGCCGTTCCAAGCCGACCATTTTACTATGCAAAGATTTTTGATTTTTCTCAAAAGATCTCTGATTGACCGTGATCAATTTTTGATTTTGAAGTGTTAAATCACTGATGGATTCATTTTGAGTCGGTTCAGTGTGAGCTTCGTAAATCTCTGAATCAAAATGATATTAGATAGTATGGTGAGAAGAACCAGATTGTTGTAGAGGACGAGGTGATTGAGCTTGTTGTGGAGGAGGAGGTGCTTGAGCCTGTTATGGAGGAACGGGATGCATTAGTTGTTGTTGTTGATTAGTCCAATGAGCAAGAGACATGATTGGAGGTGGCCTTTCAGAAAGATGCATTAAGGATAAAAACCTTATACCACTTTCTTTTACAGGAATTTCTTTAAACTGAGAAATATAAAATGGTACTCCGAGACCTTGTAAAAGACGCATGATCTGTAGAGAATATATAATTGCGCACTGGTGGTGAAACCAAAAACTTTTAATTTCATCATGAATAAATTTAGCCCAATTTACTTAAATTCCACCAAACATAGCATATAGGGCTTTGTTGTCACTTTCATATATTTGCTCATGACTTCCTAACCGGGGAATTATCGTATCTATTATCATATGATTTAATAATTTAGCTTTTGGTCGTAAATAAACGGATTTCCATTGCGGCATTCTATCTTCTCAAATTTGGTGTGTAACTTCTCCATGTGGTAGATTTCTATGGTCAGGAATCTCTAAATCAAGTCCAGTAGAGGAACAATCGAGTAAACAACCAATTGTGTCTATACTAATTTTCAAAACACGACCATACACACTAGTCCATAACCAACCATCTTCATTTTCAGGTGTCCAAATATCATTACTACATAAGTTTGCATAAAAGGAAAGATGGCCAATTGATCAATTTTTACCTCATTTTCATCGTAATTGATTAAATCTCGATAGCCTAAGGCAATGGTGAGTTCTTGAAGACCATATTCTCCAAATTTGCATAGTCGGAAGAACGGACCATAATGAAGTATTTTTTGCTTTAGCTGTTAAAAGTTTTTGTTAGTGATTGGACTATTTCGAAGCCATTCTTGAATATAGGCATCAGTGACAAGATGAGTATGGAAAGAAGAAGATTGGCTCTCTTTGATCTCTTGTTAACTAGATTCTTTGCTTTCGGGGCCATTTTTGATGAATTAGGGTTTTGTAGGAAGCTAGGGTTTTTGAGTTTGATTTTTAGAATTGAAATAGATTGGGTAATGGTTAAAGAGTTGGGTGAGAAAAATATATATGATTTGCTGTTTGTAACAGCCGAAACTTGGCTCAGACGTCTGAGGAAGAGTGACAGACATTTGAAAGTACTCAGGTATGTTTTCTCCAGAAATTTGACAAATGTTTGTCACGTCTTCACAGACATTTAAGAACGAAAGAATTATATTTTTCAGTATGTTGTTTAAACTTTTTATTTCTAACTGAATATTTTCATAGAATTGGCATAATAAACGATTTATATTCAAGAAACATACAAAAAATTATATATTATATGGTTTACATATTTATTTCTCTATATATATATATATAGAACTATTCATCTGCCGAAGAATTTTTGAATTCAGGTTTATCCCAAGGGTTTGTGTTAGTTTGCTTATCTTGAAGCTTAAGTGGAGACCAACTTGGGCGAGATGGAGTATCGGTCCAGTCTTGGTTTGATGGCCCTGCATTCCATAAATTTCTTGGAGTAATGTTGTAAGTTTTTACAGGAGTTCCTATTAAACGAGGAGATTTTTTATGTAAGCAATTTTTTCGATGAATGACTACAAAATGCTAGAATACATTTTTTTAGAAAGTTAATATGAGATCCTTGATGTCGTTGCTCACAATACATTTCTTGTTGAACTCCCATCATTTCTTGTTGATAGTAATATATTGCATTAACTTTAGTATTGAGAGACGTTGATTCAAGATCAATCACTCATTTATCTTCCTTTTTCTTAGGAGAGCAGTCGCTGTGATATGTAAATGATGCCATAATATTTAGCGAGGCCGATCAATTTGACGGGGGTGTGGTTTTTGTTGGTGATACATATGTGCTATTTGATGAAGGTGAGCCAAAGTTGACAGTTGAGTAAGTGGAATCATGATCAAAAGATATGTTTAGTTTTTTTTAATTTATAAATAATATCTCTATTTTTATTTTTCTTTAACCATGTATAAATAGAATGTATAGTCTATTTATAGTTAAAATTTTGTATGGATAGAATTGTTTTAACCATAAATTTGATAACGGTTTTTTTTTATGGTTGTTAAAAGATTGACCGAAACAAATTCAAGTTAAAATTTTATATAGAGAAATAATGTTTAAAATTTTACAATGAGAAATAAATGTGACACATACTAATTATTTCATTCATTAATTGAACATATACCAAGGTCTCGTCGTAGCTTTATAAAAGTTGATTCACATAGTGGTTTAATGAAAATATCGGCAATATGATTCTCAGTGTTAACAAATTTAGGAGAAATGATTTCTTTTTCTACATTATCTCTTAGAAAATGGTGACAAATGTCGATATCTTTTGTACGAGCATGATTATTTGGATTCTTAGATAAATTTATAGCACTGTTATTATCATAGTATATAGAGGAGTTAGTTATAATTTTACCAAAATCTTAAAGTGTTTGATGCATATAAATTACTTGTGCACAAGCTAAGGCTGTTGAGATATACTCGGCTTCACATGTCGAGAGAGAAACATAATTTTTCTTTTTACTGAACCACAAAATTAAAGATTGACCAACAAAATGACATGTGCCACTTGTACTTTTTCTATCCGTCTTGCAACCACCGAAATCTGCATCGCTATATGATACAAGTTCGAAAGAGCTGCCTTTTGGGAAGAAAACTCCATAATCTTTGGCGTTGGTTATGTATCGCAAAATTCTTTTAACTGCTCGATGATGTGACTCCTTAGGTTGTAAATGAAATCTTGCACATAGAAAAATGCTCATCATAATATCCCGTTTGTTGGCCGTTAAGTATAACAAAGATCCTATCATACTTCAGTATAATTTTTGATCAAAATTCTTCCCATTTTCATCTATATCTAAATGTAAACTCGGGCTCATTGGAGTTGGTTTATTGAAGTACTGTTCATTCCAAATCATTTTAATAATTATGTATAATATTTTTCTTGATTTATAACAATTCCATTTTTTAGGTTTTAATTTGTATACCTAAAAAGAAATTTAATTCTTCCATATATGCGACATTTCGAATTCATTTTTCATTATGTTAGAGAAATCATTACATTGTTTCTCGTTAGTTGATCCAAATATGATACCATTAACATATATTTGTACAATTTGTATATTATTATCTTCTCATTTTGTAAATAATATAGAATCAGTTTTCCCAATTTGAAAACCAGAAATTAGTAAATGTGTTTTAGTCTCTTATACCAAGCACGGGGTGCTTATTTTAATCCGTATAATGCCTTTTAAGTTTAGAAACATGGTCTGGGTATTTCTCATGAACAAATATGGGTGGCTACTTAACGTAAACGTTTTCTTTTATGAAACCTTTTAAAAATGCACTCTTAACAACCCTTTGAAATAATTTAAAATTATGATGATGTGCAAAGGCAAGAAATGTTCGTATAGCTTCAAGATGTGCTACTGGAGTGAATGTTTCTTCAAAATCAGTAAAGTAAAGTAAAGTATTAAAATATCATTAAGGAGTTACCCATATTCCCCTTAACACATTTTATATAAGTGTTATAGTCTATACAGTACTGTAAACTCCATCGTAAACTGGTGGGCTATTAGGGAGCACTCCATAGGTATGACACAAACCAAAATCATTGTGGGCTCGATAAGGCATATGACACGGCACGCGAGGCAATGCCCAGGGTAGGATTCTGTCGTTTTGCACTCCCGGATAGGTGGTAACGCATAGTAGCTAGTACCGCCCACCTTGAGACACACTCCCATAATCAAATCGAGGGTGGCCACTAAACCATCACAAAGTAACAGATATGGTATCAAAGAAGCATGTTCGATCGGAGGAGCGACCTCACTTGGCCCGGTATAGCTCCTGTTTTAGTCATATCAAGCTGACTCGAAGGTCAGGGCTACGTTCTTACTTCATACCAGTAGCGTTTGCCAAACCATCCTACTTCGTTCTAGATTCTCCACCACGTGCATAGTTGTTAAAGTGGTTTCAAAATTGGCAGAGAGTATGACAATATCCGACCCCGGTCTCTTTAACAACCAAACGCTTATTTCAAACCTTGGTCATTTTATAAAACATTTTTAATAATAAATCCAAAAAACAGTTTATACCTTCATATCAAGATATCTATATACTTATTCCAAAAGTATAAATATATTCATAAATACCAAGAAAGATTTTCTTTCAATCAACTTAGAAAATAACTTATAAATCTCTCTTAAACCATTTATAAACTATTTATATGCTTTAGAACCAGTTATAAAATTATTCATAAATTCCAGAACAGTTTACAACTCTTCCCTTTTTCATAAAATTCTATGCAAATTCCTTTAAAACGCTTCCAAATCCCTTTATACAAGTTCTTTTATAAAACCCTTTATAGAATCCTTTATACAAGTTCTTTTATAAAACCCTTTATACAAGTTCGTATATAATTTTCTACCCTATGGTCAAGTGATTGGGTATGTATCATTTCAACCCAAAATTGTTAAATTTCCCAGGCATATATCATTTCAACCCGTATCTCGAATCAATAATTTCCAAATCAATAAAATCGCTCGGGTATATATCATTTAAACCCATAACGATTTTCCCTAATCTATAAGATCATTCGGGTATGTATCATTTCAACCCATAGTGATAACAGGGATACGAACATCCAATCATCCAAAATGTTAACAAATAAACATCCATCATAATCAACATCCAAATCACCCATAAATCACAACAATTAACTGGTTATCATTATCATGTATTTAACTAACAATTTAAATTCAATATTAATTTAAATGAAAATTTAATTCAATGTAAATTCAAATTAAATTAAAATATCAAATTAAACTACCAAATAGCAACCAATAATATTCTTATCACATCATAAATTTAATTTAACTAACATAAGAAGGTTTAGTAGTAAGTGGGTTAAATCACTCACCTTTGATTGGTAGTCGATTTAAAATCTAAATAAAGCCCAAAATTTGAAGAGTCTTAGAAAAAACCTGTTCCATATTGTTCGAAATTTCAATATGATCGCAATGTAAGAAACCGCGTCCAAATCCAAGCTCGTATGAAATAGTTATTAAGGTTAGAAGTTTGAAAATTTAAAATTTAAATAAAAACAAAAGAAGGGCATAATCGTAATTTCCTCACCATCGCAAACCCTAGTAGTCACGCTCAAAACCACGTCTCAACCTCTAGTCGCCACCTTTGAGTGAGCTATTGTGCCGCCCACACAGGACAACGACCAGATCCACACAAACCATTGCATCGCCCACGACCAGACATACCATCCCATGTTGCCGCGACCACTCCAGCCACCCTCTTTTTCTCTGCCGCCACCGAGTTCTTTGCTAATTTCTGGCGAACTCTCGATGTCATCTCCACAAACTAACCAAGCTGATCGACCAAGCACCTCATCCTCTTGATAGAGTTAGGGGTATGCCCTAGGGGCAATTATGTAATTTGTTACATATATCTAACTCGTTGACCAATCTTGTTCGAAATAAAAGGTATTTTCTTCCTATTATATACTTGATATAATGTGATTATAATTAATTAACTTAATTAAAAGTATATCTAATAGGAAAATCCATAATGGTATATTTTGTGATAGTAGTTACATAGTGTTGTAACCATGAGTAATTTATCACAATGAAACAAATATACCATTTTAAATGTTCCTAGTCAAGATGCATCGAGACTGGATATCGATGTATCCGTTGAGATTGGAGTACGTAACGCTCTCCAAATGTTAGGCAGTGTATTACTCATGACTACTGGTGGCAGGGGTTACATACTAATAGTTATGGGATAACTATGGAACGACTCACTCGATAGTTTTCTGTTGGTTAATATAACTAAGGTCAAATAGAAAATATCGATGTGACTGATTTACACGGTTCTCTCGACTTGAGAATACTGTGGATCTACAATATGAAAGCTCCACTTTGATTATAGCCAAATCATGGCATGGCGTCCATCGAGTGACTATAGTTGGGTTGAGTGGAAGTATTGGAAGTGAAGTACTATTCAAGAGAGGATTCGTCTCCTCGGTTATATGCGGTTAGTATCACAATCAACTCAAGGTCAAAGTCTCTGGCCAGAGCATTTCGGTTACTAATAATTATTATTATTGAACCAAGGACTTTGTATTTAAACTATAAAGTTGAATGTGGATGAGGTTGGAATTTTTAGCATTACCAAATTCCATAAGTCCAAAGTGATATAGTTTTGACGAAGAGAATTGGTGTAAACAAATGTCACAACTGGGTAACGCTTATTAAACTAAAATTGGATTTTACCGAAAATGAGTAAGCGATTAATTTGGCCATTATGTCATACCACCTGCTAAGTGACGTGTGACCGTAAACATTAGAATAGTTCGATGTTAATCGCTGACCAAATTTACACCCAAGAGTTACACAGCCGAAATGGTGAATTCCCTTAAGACCGAACGATTTAATTAGTTTATAATTGTTATAAATTAATTAAATTAATTAATATTGATGAAATATTAATTATAAAATTTGAATATGATTTGAGAAATAAATAATGTTATATATATTTATAACAGTTATAAATATATTGATGATATACAATATCGACAAGCAATTAAATTAGATTTAATTGCATAGTATTTTGGTTTGGGCTTAGATGGGTTTAAGGCCCATCGTTAGGACTGCAAAAATTCGGTTTTGGGAAGGTCTAGGAGTGGCTAAAACATAGGGAATTGGCTTGGAGATAATGGGTTGAGATAAAGTGAGAATGGTTAAAAAGGTTTTCCTCGTTTCTCTCTAATACAACCATATATATATATATATATATATATATATCTGTGTGTGTGTATGTATGTATGTATATGTATGTATGTATGTATGTATGTATGTATGGATCTCTAAAAACAATTACTAACCTTTTTGGCTGCCACTACCTTCTACATTGCTGGTTAAAACACGGCTCTCAATCCACTCTAAAATTTTCAAATATATTTCAAATTAAAATAATACTATTCGATAGTTAGAGGTCGGTGATTCTGGACTTGTAATCTAACGAATCAAGAACAGTAAAAGGAAGAGAAGTCATTGCTTCAACATGGATTCAAAGGCATCATTAAATTAGTAATTTTAATTCATATTACAGAAATTAAATTATATTCTATGATCCTATAATGAGCAATTTCATATCTGTTTAAATATATTGCTACTATATGTTTAGTTAGGTGAGATTTTTGTAAGTAGACATGGTTGTCACAAATCAGTTTGGTTATGTGCATAATTTGTTTATTATACTATTTGATTTATGTATAGACAAATGTTTTTTACTATACAAAATCAATTTTTGTCATTAATAATTGTTTTATATATATTTATTAATAAATTCATATATATATATATACACTAGTGTATATTTCTCTCTCATAATAGCATATCTGCATATTTAAGATATATATATATATATATGATTTAAAAAATTTAGTACACTTATTTCTATATAATATGAATTTACAAATTCGAAAATTAATTATCATACATATGTTCGTATTTTTAAATTAACATTTATTGAATTTTTGAATTGTTTATTATATATAAAATAATTATTACATTAAAAATTCAATTTTATATTTAAAAAAAATATTATATCATTTCAGAAACATATAGAAAAAATTTAGGAATTTTTAAATATAGTTTATTATTTTTAATAATTAATATTATTTTGGAAAAATGGTTTATGATTTATTAAAAATAATAATTTAATAGAAAATTTCTACCAAATTTTTCGTCACCTTTCATTCATGATCCTAGAATTTCTAAAAATTTTAAATTTTAATTTTTAATAATATATTATTTTATATTAAATAATTATTGTCGAAATCAATGTATTTGATTTTTAAAATAATATTTCAACTTTGAAAAATCTCCAGATTTTTTCTAAGCTCTATTTTATAATCATAGATTTTTAGAAATTGTAAAATTTGAATTTTCCTTAATAGATTATTTTATGTTAATTATTTATGGATGAAAACATTATTTTATTCATAATATATACAAATTAAAATACTAAAATTATTATGTTTGCAAAACTAAGTTAATTTTGAATTATAAATAATTTTTAATATTTGTTCTCTCTCTTTCTATATATATATTTATCTATATATAAATGTTTTATGTTCATATATTATATCTAATATATTTATACATACATATGTGTGTGTGTGTATTTTGTAACACATATACTTGCACATATTTGGATAACATACATGACATACAAAATGAGCTGATATGTCTGTTGCGATGTAAATCCCAACATCTACGTATGGGCATATTATACCTTTCACGGATTATTATGTTACACATGCACTCACATATATATGTATAAGATACAATTATGTATAAATTAAATCAAATAAAATTAATTTCGTATCTTAATATATTTGAATTTAAATAAAATAAATGATTTTATTTAAATGAAATTTAGAAATTTTCTAATTCAGTTAGACTTCATAGGCCTAATAAAAGATCCAATAGGGTAATACTTTTGAAATATACCCACCACTACCGCTGCAGGCTGGCCCGGTTCCAACAATGGTATCGGAGCCCAATAGCCTATGTGGTCTAAATTAGTTATATTAGGGTAAACTAATTAAGTTTTCCCACTTAGTACAGTGTCTAGCAAGGTAACGTCTAGGATTGGAATTGGGTAATCAAGTACCCTGTCTACTTGGTTACCGGCCTGGCCCGAAAGGTGAAGGGAGCCTAAAGGTTGCTCCTAATAGAAAAGGCCCAACTTAATTTGGGCCTTAGGCTAATTTTCAAATTCATTTTGAAAATTAATGTTAAAGATTTTAAATGTAATAGTTAAATTTAAAATAAAACATGTTTATTATGAAAATTATAATAATACATAAGTTTTCAAAATGTTTGAAAATATTTATATAATAATTTCAAAATTTAAATTTATTAATAAGATTAATAAAATAAATTAATTAAATATGTTAATTAATTAATGCATATATGCATGTATTACATATGTTGATATTTGTTATGTTATTTTAAAATGTTTAAGATAACATAAGTATACGTGTATGTATACAAGATAAATTTTGAAATTAATAAATTTTAATAAAAATGGTTTAATTGAATAAATTAATTAAAGGTTAATTAATTAAATAAAATACACATATATATGATCTATGTGTGTTACACTATAAAGGTTATAATATACACTATAAATGTTATAGTAGATATGTCCAATATAAAAGTTATATTAGAACACTAATTTAAAATTAATTAAAGAGTTAATTGATTAGAATTAATTAGATAAGATTTAATTAATGATATATTATACGTAAGACTATCGAATAAGTAATATGAAATCTAAAAGTTATATAACAATAAAACTTTTATGATATGTGTTTAAACTAAATGTGGAACATTAAAGAAACCCAAATATACTTGAGAATAAATACATATGTAAATGTACATATACCATGATTTCTGATGTGTTTGACACTTGAATCGTTGGGGTATTTCATAAGAAATATATTATTTTGTAAGTCGATATCTGTAACGACCCTGAATTTTGAACGATTTAAATTGAAAATATTTAATTTATTTTAAATATTTGAATGATGATTTGACTTGAATTTCAAATTATCAGAATGAATTAGCGATTAAATCTTTGAATTTAATCTATTGAAAGTTGAATAAATTTGAATCTTCAATTTTAAGCCGGTTAAAAATAATTTAAAGGCTTAGAAAATTCATATTGATAATACTGAAGGTAATATAAGCTTCAGAATTGAATTTGAAAGCGATTTGTTCAGTTTTGAAATTGTATCGTTTGAATTGAATAAAAAAATAATCTTCCGAGGCACAGTCTCGGAATTTGACGAAACGAGTTTCATTGGGTCCGTAATATTGAATTATTACTGGATCTCAATTTTCGTATTTATCAGAATTGTTTTATGAATATACGGCGTATAAACGCGTAGAGAATTTAATCGAATTCAAATTGAATTTCTGTAACAACCTGGATTTTTGCCCGAATTAAAATCATCGATAAACGATTAAAGTTGACAGATAATTTGTTGTTGTTGTTGGAAATTTTATAACGGTAAAATTTTCGTCAAATTGGCAATATAAATTGATTGTTAATTTTATTTGAATTTGTAAAGGGATTGAAATTCTTTTATTTAATTTTTTTTTGTACGAAATAAATATTATACACATGATTTAAATTTAGCAACATGATTTAAACAAAACAAAGTAAAAATTTTAATAGATAAAAACAAAACAAATTGGTTTTAGAAAAAAAGAAAAGAAAAGAAAAAAAAAATATAAAACAAGCACCATACCGACCCATCCCTCTAAGCCCATACCCCCCACAAACCCACGTCGCCCCTTTCTTTTGTTAAACCCGTCGCACCCCACCCCTTTCTCTTCATTATTCAGTCAAACGAAAAAAAAAAAGAAAAATTCGAACGAAGAGAAAGAAAAATGGCGACTTGATAAAATTAGGGCTTCGGCGATTCAACTCCTTCGATCTGCAAAGACTAGGGCTTCGCCTCCCGTTCTCCTTCGATCATCGCGTGCTTCGCTTCGGCAAAGGTGAGTGATTCTTCACTCACATCTGTTCATTCTCGTTTAATTCGTGAATTCCACTGCTGGATTTTTGGATACCACTGTTTTAAATTCTTTGGCATTCGATTCGACTCTGTTTGGCCTTCGACCCTATTTTGAAACTCACTGTTTGATAAATTTGAAAACTTGGATTTCGAAGCAGTTTCTTATGACTTGGTTTAAACTTGTATGTTTTGGGGTTTCGACTTTCTGCAGTCGAATTTGGTTTTAACTCGGTTCAATTTCGTTGGGCATTAGGGTGTGATCGATTCCGATTTGATTCGTTCTGTGATTGGAATGATGATTTCATCTGACTTTGGCTTTGTCAAAACTGTTAACTTGGAATTGCGCTTCCTATATAGGTGTATACATATGCATATACATATGTATATATTTATGAGGTGATTGCATTGTTGTTTCTCTGATTTGTGTTCTGTTAATTTTCCTGCTCTTCACCACCAAATGTCGATGATGATTTGGGTCTCTTTATATAGGAGTCTGACTTGTTAAACGTGTTCTACACGTTGCCGATTCTTTCCTGTTTTAAGTTTTGATATTTCTGGAAATTCCTTTATGCCCACGACTTTGATTTTTTAAACGTTCGATCGCTTCTCTTGATTGATACAGCCAATACTTTCCTATTTTATAATTCTGGCTTTAACTTTTTCTTAATTTTTTTTAACTCTTGAATTTTGAAATTTCTTCACGTCCCTGACCTATTCACTATTGATCATTTTGGTGATGATATTCTGGGTGTTTACTGCACTGGTTCACTTGAACTTCGAGTCACATTCTACTCTGAATTTGACATGCTTTGTGTCATCACCTCACTTTGATCTTCATTCTGCTATTGATATGTATTGTGTTGTCTGGCTATTTGTGTTCTGACCATATTCATTTGCATTGTGTAGTTGACCATGTTGCACTGTACATTTCTGCACTTGACAGTGTAGTCTTCATATAGGTGCATGCTGTTGTGTTGCCATACTGATGTGCTTTGTTGACATTTGAACTTGTAGCTTGAGTCTGCACATTCCTATGCTCTGGTCTCCATAACCTTTGCCTGATCATGGTTGCAGTTGTATTCCATTTCTATTTCATCTATGCTGCATGCTGTTTGTTGTACATATATGTGCTCAGTTGCCTGTAGTCTTTACTTGAATATGGTCTTGTACTTGTGAAATTTTGAACTGGTGCACTTGTGACCATTCACTGCTGCACTCAGGTCTGCGACACCCGTAACCTGTATATTCATGTTGGAGTTGTTCATTGAAGTTCATTCTTTGCATTGTTGAGTCAGTTACCATTTTATGTATATCTGTGCTATTCATGTTGAAGCTTGCAGCTGGTTACATTGCTTGTGATCTTGGTTGAGTCTTGACATTTCAGTTGCTTTCACCTGTGTGTACTGCTATATCATGATTCCTTGTTCATTGGGTATTGTTTATGTGTTCACTCTTGTAGCACATTCAAATTCTTGTTTGGGTTCACTACACTTCTAGTTGGATATGTTGAATCATTCACTGTTGCACTTCACTTCTGAATTGAGTTTCACTTATGGTTCCAGTATAGCCGAAACATGATGTTTACTTTGCTCACTTGTGAGTCAGTTTGATACTGTATTGGGCACTGTGTTGTATTGGTCTCGAGTCTCACTGTTGCATGTTGCACCGTTATCTATGCACATGAGTTGGCGAGGCAGTGCACGCGTGCGTGCACTGCAGCCACCCAAATCGACAGTTTTGAATTGATATTTCTTTGCGTCGTGATGCATTGATCTTTTATGTCGTATTGGCGAGGCCGTACACGCGTGCGTGTACGGCAGCCAATAACACTGTTTATCTCTGTTGATGATTTAAATCTGCTGATTTATCGTTTAACACTGTTTAGTGTTATATATTTTCGTTATCCGATTTCTTTGTTAAAAGGTTCGGATAAACGAGAATTATTGTGACTGTCGTCTATTTAAATTATTACTGCCTTTATGCACTAATAAACTGGTTTGAATTAGACTGACCTGTGTATTATTTTCTTTTGAATATAATACTCGGGTCAGACCGAGTATTTTTACAGCTTGAAGATTTTCGAGCAGCGAAGTTAGAGAGAGAGTAAAGAATCATTTATTTCAGAAGAAAATTGTATTTTAAATATTCCGCTGTATCAGTATTAAATTGTATGAACTCTGATGTATATAAAAAGATTTATAGTAATGAAATAAATTCTCATTTGTTTTAATTCAGTGTTATTATTCTGTGTTTCTGTGGCTGATTCTGTTTAAACCTTATAAACTAAATAACAATTCGTCTTTTTTGAACGTTTCTAGTTGGTTTAATTACCGACAGGAGACGGTCAAAAAGGGGGAATGTTACAGAGTGGTATCAGAGCTTTGGTTTACACAAAGCTTAGTTTATGATGTTTAATATGAATAGTTACTAGAAACACTTTAAAAAGAGAATGTTTTTCAAATCCAAAGAAGTATAAAATTGTTTTTGAAAATTAAGATTTTTAACTTAAGAAAAGTTAAATTGAAGTGAGTTGGCATTAATAAATATATGGATTTGAAAATTTAACTAAAAGAAAAGTTAAATTGAATTGAATTAGTATCAATAAATATATGGATTTGAAATTTAACTAAAGGAAGTTAAATAAATTGAAATTGATTAGATAAATTAGTGTGATGGAAAATTAAACTAAAAGGGTAAGTGATTACTTAATATGAATGATAATCGTATATATCAGGATGATGTAAATTTACAAATTTGTCTTAGGAAAATGATTGAATAATCCAACCTTTTCTAATGGAATTGTCAATTTTAATAGGAAACTTCGAAACATCTTGTTAATTAAAATGGCGAAAACCGAAGCACAAAAAGCAGCACGTCGTGAACAAAGAGCAATTGCCCGTAGAGAAGCACAATTGACACGTGCGGAAATCGAAAGGAGATTTAATGAAAGGCAAGGACCTGGTCCCTATGATGATGTTACTTGTTATCGATGTCATAAAAAAGGACATTTCGCCGTTACGTGTCGAGAGAAGAGAAAGAAAAGGAATGTGAATGACCGTTTCGCTCGTCCTGAGATAGTATGTTTTAAATGTCAAGAAAAAGGACATTTTCTTAGTCATTGCCCTAAAGTGAAAAGGAAGAAGAGTGCACTAGATTTACCTGTCGATAGATTGACAGTCTGCTATCATTGTCGCCAGAATGGACATATAGCCAGAAACTGCACCGAAAGGCAGCGTGGAAAGCAAGCTATAGCCCGTCCCGCTAGAGCGAAAAGTGTAAAACGGATAGATAAGGATGGGAACGTCACGTATTTTTGCGGGAACTGTAGGAGCTGGGGGCACGTTGACTTTGAATGCGTCAATCCTCCTTTAATCCAACCTGAAATTGTGGAGACCGAAGATGAAAGTTCGGAACAGATGAGTACTACCAGACGGGAAGACGATAGTCCTCTATGAGTCTGAATCTTAAATCAGTCAATATATTTGAAGCGATCAATATATTTTGTAATACTATCTTTTGTAATCTAAAAACTTCTAAGTATGTATTATGAAAACTTTAAGCTATGTATAGTTTGTACGTGAATGTTTATGGTAAGATTTGGAAGAAATATCTTAATGAAATTGTGTTTTGGGGAGAAAAATTTACTTGTGCTTTACCTATATGAAGTAAACCAATTGTTAAAATGGTTAAACGGTTTTGTTAAGTAAAACAAAATCTGAATTTTGAATAGTGATATGAATTTGACTTTAGTACAAGTTAAATAAAATGATTTTTGAAATGAAATCTAAGTTAAGTTAAATAAAATAGAATTTCAAATAAATTTGAGGCGAACTTAAGTTTTATGGTGAAAATAAATGCAAGTAGAGATAAATGAAACATTGCTTAAGTAATAGTGAATCAAATTGAATTTGATACCAAAATGAATTGATAAAGTGATGTAATGAATATGAATTTGAATTATAGAAAGGAAATTCAACTTTAATTGTAAAAGTGAATTTGTGAATATGGTGAATATAAGAATTCGATCAGAATTGGAATATAAACCAATTGAAATTAAGTATGTTGAATCAAATTGAATGTAAGCAAAGTAAATAAATTTGGTTAAGTTAAATGGGCATTGGTTGTTAGTTGATTGTATGGAAATTCATTAAGTGTTAATGAAATTGTATTAATGGAAATTGAAAGCTATGTAATTGAATTCAAATTGAAAGGTAAGAAATCTAAAGAGAATCAAATTTGATTTGAATTGAAAGCAAACTGACTTGAATATGAATTAGTGAATGTGAACTAATTGGATATGAATGAATGTTAGTAAAATCCAATGTGAATGAATCAAATGTGATTTAATTGAAAACCAAATCGATGAATGATTTACTAAAGAACTAGTAGATTATTTTGGAAATGGAAAACTGATGAATTTATATAATAGTTTAAATTGGAAATTTTGAATTATTATAACCGGTTTATATTGAAGATTTGAAAGTGTTAATAAAATGAATTTGTATAAGTGTTAAAAGTGAAATATTTAATGGATTTCATAAGTAAATGGAAATTACAGAATTAAGATTGTGAAGTTATAAAATGAATCGGAGTTGTGAAATAAAAGAATTTATAAGTAATTTACTTGTAAATAAAAAAATCTGATATAAAATTGGGTTATAAAGGAATTGGTTAATAAAGCAAATTTTTATAAATTGAAGTCTTTATAAACAGAAGTGAAATTTATAAACGTTATTTATAAATCCGAAACTGACTTATTTTGATAAGTAAAATTCTGTATAGCTTGTTAAAAGAAGTATATTCACGATTTTGGACAGTGAATATATTATTGAATAAAATGGACATGTTTTGGGAAAGTGATATTTTAAAACGAAGTTAATTGTTTTAAAAAGATGTTTTCAAAGGCATTGAATATCGAAACCATAGATTTCAACATTCATTGTTGAAATAGACGTTTTCGAATATAAGGAAATGGTGGACTATAACACTGTTGTTATAGTAAATGATTTCCGAAAGGAAATGTTTTGTATAGTATTGGGATTTATACATCTATCTAAATTTCGAATCCCTATACTAGTGATTTTGAGTTGTCGTAACGATGTTTTACGTAACATTCGTTTTAACTCAAATAAATATGTGAAAGAGAATGATTTCCTTAAAGATGAAATATATACTTAATTTTGATTTAAGTATATCGAATATTTTCAAATGTTGAAAATAAATGGATTTGTGAATTACTTATTTTTAAATAAGTATGGAAATGTTTTTCCAAATGTGAAATGTTGTGAATATATTCCGTAAGGAATAAATGATTTGAAATTCATTTTTGAAGTCGAAGTTGAAAAGTTAAATGAGAAATTTGAACAATTTGTTCAATTTGAAATTTTTCAAAAAAGATTGAATCGTTAAGTTAAAATTGAGTTTAACTTCGACATCAAAGACAATATAAGTTGAGCTTTGAATTTCAGATGATGATTTGGATTGCATGTCTAACATTGTGAATTGATGACATAGCAATTGATCTCTATTAAATATATATCTGTTGGTGGCGGAGAATTTATTCTCTTAGCTTAACACCCTTCTCTGAGACGTACGAGCTCAGAGGTTATATATCGGTAGACATCAATTCTGTGTTGAGAATTTACGATGTAGCGTAAAATTCAAATCGAATGTGAAAGTCGATAATAAAATGGAATTTTGAATATGAATTAGGTTTGAGATAACCTTAAATTTCCAAATCGACTTAGAGGAA
Organism: Allium fistulosum; assembly: GCA_030737815.1. Classification (NCBI taxonomy): domain Eukaryota; kingdom Viridiplantae; phylum Streptophyta; class Magnoliopsida; order Asparagales; family Amaryllidaceae; genus Allium; species Allium fistulosum. The sequence goes on from CM060907.1 coordinate 368,124,659, forward strand.
AATTTTGAAATCCTCTATTTTGTTATGAATATGGATATGTAAGTTTCAGAACTTATATATATATGAATGCGGTAAATTTGAAACCGTTAGTTTAGAAACACATTGTTATGAAAATCTTATGTATGTTTACATAGATGTTATATGTACGAAATGTGAAATGAAAGTACTACATATATGATATTATGTTTTCTAAACTGAGGATGTGGAAAAGTACCTTCCATTTATTATTAAAGAAGGTATCGGAACTCTCGATGAGTGTCCATTTGAAATTCGTAGCTACGTAGAATTTTAGTCAGAGTGACTATTTGAATCGGAAATCCTTCGCGATAGTTCATCGCGATGAGATTAGATTTGATTGATGATGTTAGCGTAATTTGAGGGGCGAGATGCCCACAGTTACGAGCGACTCCACTGGGATAGTGGCGTAACCGCCGAGTAAACTGCAATCTAATGCCAGGCGAAATTTGAGGGGCGTGATGCCTACAGACACGAGCGACTCTACTGGGATAGTAGCGTAACCGCCGTGTGTACTGCAATCTATGGCGACAACCATGGCGAAATTTAAGAGATGAGAAATCTACAGCCACAAGCGACTCTACTGGGAAAGTAGCGTAACCGCCGGGTGGAACTGTAATCCATGGGGGAACGTGCTTTCCATATCCATTTTTAAAAGAAATTTTAAAAGTATTTTCACTGGGAATTGAAGCAAGTATATTTAGTACTTGGAGATTTTTAGACCTGCGCCTGGCCAGCGTATGTCTAATGTCTGTGAGAACGAAGATGGACTTGTTAAATTTCGAGTTAGCAAGTATTTTCAAACTTTAAATATCGAATCAATAGTTTGAAATTAAAATTACGAAATTCCTACCTAATAAACTAAGGAAGAGGATCTTTGTAATGTTTTGAAAGTGCACAGCTTTGGAAGAGATAATTATATAAATCTCTAATGTGAAGAATTTTAAGTTTGAATCTGAGTTGTAAATTAAAAATGTTGATAAAAGACTTTTGCATTTTGATTTTAGAAATCAATGATTGTAGAAATCATTGAATAAAAGAGAAGATAAACAAAACTAGTGAGATTAAACAAATGGAATGAATCCTATATTCATTTATTTGTAATAAGTTTTAAGTTTAGTAAAAATTGACTAGAGTATAATTATCGATGAAATTTTAACAACCTTTCCTTTTCGTGGACGAAAAGTTTTTAAGGAGGGGAGTTTGTAACGACCCTGAATTTTGAACGATTTAAATTGAAAATATTTAATTTATTTTAAATATTTGAATGATGATTTGACTTGAATTTCAAATTATCAGAATGAATTAGCGATTAAATCTTTGAATTTAATCTATTGAAAGTTGAATAAATTTGAATCTTCAATTTTAAGCCGGTTAAAAATAATTTAAAGGCTTAGAAAATTCATATTGATAATACTGAAGGTAATATAAGCTTCAGAATTGAATTTGAAAGCGATTTGTTCAGTTTTGAAATTGTATCGTTTGAATTGAATAAAAAAATAATCTTCCGAGGCACAGTCTCGGAATTTGACGAAACGAGTTTCATTGGGTCCGTAATATTGAATTATTACTGGATCTCAATTTTCGTATTTATCAGAATTGTTTTATGAATATACGGCGTATAAACGCGTAGAGAATTTAATCGAATTCAAATTGAATTTCTGTAACAACCTGGATTTTTGCCCGAATTAAAATCATCGATAAACGATTAAAGTTGACAGATAATTTGTTGTTGTTGTTGGAAATTTTATAACGGTAAAATTTTCGTCAAATTGGCAATATAAATTGATTGTTAATTTTATTTGAATTTGTAAAGGGATTGAAATTCTTTTATTTAATTTTTTTTTGTACGAAATAAATATTATACACATGATTTAAATTTAGCAACATGATTTAAACAAAACAAAGTAAAAATTTTAATAGATAAAAAGAAAACAAATTGGTTTTAGAAAAAAAGAAAAGAAAAGAAAAAAAAAATATAAAACAAGCACCATACCGACCCATCCCTCTAAGCCCATACCCCCCACAAACCCACGTCGCCCCTTTCTTTTGTTAAACCCGTCGCACCCCACCCCTTTCTCTTCATTATTCAGTCAAACGAAAAAAAAAAAGAAAAAATTCGAACGAAGAGAAAGAAAAATGGCGACTTGATAAAATTAGGGCTTCGGCGATTCAACTCCTTCGATCTGCAAAGACTAGGGCTTCGCCTCCCGTTCTCCTTCGATCATCGCGTGCTTCGCTTCGGCAAAGGTGAGTGATTCTTCACTCACATCTGTTCATTCTCGTTTAATTCGTGAATTCCACTGCTGGATTTTTGGATACCACTGTTTTAAATTCTTTGGCATTCGATTCGACTCTGTTTGGCCTTCGACCCTATTTTGAAACTCACTGTTTGATAAATTTGAAAACTTGGATTTCGAAGCAGTTTCTTATGACTTGGTTTAAACTTGTATGTTTTGGGGTTTCGACTTTCTGCAGTCGAATTTGGTTTTAACTCGGTTCAATTTCGTTGGGCATTAGGGTGTGATCGATTCCGATTTGATTCGTTCTGTGATTGGAATGATGATTTCATCTGACTTTGGCTTTGTCAAAACTGTTAACTTGGAATTGCGCTTCCTATATAGGTGTATACATATGCATATACATATGTATATATTTATGAGGTGATTGCATTGTTGTTTCTCTGATTTGTGTTCTGTTAATTTTCCTGCTCTTCACCACCAAATGTCGATGATGATTTGGGTCTCTTTATATAGGAGTCTGACTTGTTAAACGTGTTCTACACGTTGCCGATTCTTTCCTGTTTTAAGTTTTGATATTTCTGGAAATTCCTTTATGCCCACGACTTTGATTTTTTAAACGTTCGATCGCTTCTCTTGATTGATACAGCCAATACTTTCCTATTTTATAATTCTGGCTTTAACTTTTTCTTAATTTTTTTTAACTCTTGAATTTTGAAATTTCTTCACGTCCCTGACCTATTCACTATTGATCATTTTGGTGATGATATTCTGGGTGTTTACTGCACTGGTTCACTTGAACTTCGAGTCACATTCTACTCTGAATTTGACATGCTTTGTGTCATCACCTCACTTTGATCTTCATTCTGCTATTGATATGTATTGTGTTGTCTGGCTATTTGTGTTCTGACCATATTCATTTGCATTGTGTAGTTGACCATGTTGCACTGTACATTTCTGCACTTGACAGTGTAGTCTTCATATAGGTGCATGCTGTTGTGTTGCCATACTGATGTGCTTTGTTGACATTTGAACTTGTAGCTTGAGTCTGCACATTCCTATGCTCTGGTCTCCATAACCTTTGCCTGATCATGGTTGCAGTTGTATTCCATTTCTATTTCATCTATGCTGCATGCTGTTTGTTGTACATATATGTGCTCAGTTGCCTGTAGTCTTTACTTGAATATGGTCTTGTACTTGTGAAATTTTGAACTGGTGCACTTGTGACCATTCACTGCTGCACTCAGGTCTGCGACACCCGTAACCTGTATATTCATGTTGGAGTTGTTCATTGAAGTTCATTCTTTGCATTGTTGAGTCAGTTACCATTTTATGTATATCTGTGCTATTCATGTTGAAGCTTGCAGCTGGTTACATTGCTTGTGATCTTGGTTGAGTCTTGACATTTCAGTTGCTTTCACCTGTGTGTACTGCTATATCATGATTCCTTGTTCATTGGGTATTGTTTATGTGTTCACTCTTGTAGCACATTCAAATTCTTGTTTGGGTTCACTACACTTCTAGTTGGATATGTTGAATCATTCACTGTTGCACTTCACTTCTGAATTGAGTTTCACTTATGGTTCCAGTATAGCCGAAACATGATGTTTACTTTGCTCACTTGTGAGTCAGTTTGATACTGTATTGGGCACTGTGTTGTATTGGTCTCGAGTCTCACTGTTGCATGTTGCACCGTTATCTATGCACATGAGTTGGCGAGGCAGTGCACGCGTGCTTGCACTGCAGCCACCCAAATCGACAGTTTTGAATTGATATTTCTTTGCGTCGTGATGCATTGATCTTTTATGTCGTATTGGCGAGGCCGTACACGCGTGCGTGTACGGCAGCCAATAACACTGTTTATCTCTGTTGATGATTTAAATCTGCTGATTTATCGTTTAACACTGTTTAGTGTTATATATTTTCGTTATCCGATTTCTTTGTTAAAAGGTTCGGATAAACGAGAATTATTGTGACTGTCGTCTATTTAAATTATTACTGCCTTTATGCACTAATAAACTGGTTTGAATTAGACTGACCTGTGTATTATTTTCTTTTGAATATAATACTCGGGTCAGACCGAGTATTTTTACAGCTTGAAGATTTTCGAGCAGCGAAGTTAGAGAGAGAGTAAAGAATCATTTATTTCAGAAGAAAATTGTATTTTAAATATTCCGCTGTATCAGTATTAAATTGTATGAACTCTGATGTATATAAAAAGATTTATAGTAATGAAATAAATTCTCATTTGTTTTAATTCAGTGTTATTATTCTGTGTTTCTGTGGCTGATTCTGTTTAAACCTTATAAACTAAATAACAATTCGTCTTTTTTGAACGTTTCTAGTTGGTTTAATTACCGACAGGAGACGGTCAAAAAGGGGGAATGTTACAATATCACTCAATATATATTGAAGATTATGAATCTTCAATATAATGTTGTCCTCTACCATATATATATTAATAAATTACTTACATACTCCTTAGTTGTTAAGCAAACTCAAGCTAGGGATGTTATGCGTAGTATTATTAATATATTGAATAGATGAGGTAAGATAACTATATGTATTTGTTGAGCAAACTCAAGGTACATATACTATACTTAGCCATCACGATATGGTAGGTATGAGTGAATAATCTCTTTCAATTTGTTGAGCAAACTCAAGGTCGAAATGGGATTAGAACATGGAAAAATGGGTTAGGAGTTGTATATGATACAACCGATAAGGAGTTATCCATCGTTTGTGGGGCTATGATTTGTTGAGAAAACTCAAGGTCAGAATACCAAAACAAACGAGTCCTAACACCCAATAGCGAAGTTGTAAGACTTCTATGTTTCATCTTAGGGTTTGGAGAAATATAAAAGACTAGTGGGAGCCTTATTAGAAAAATGGAATGGTAACATTTAACCTTTCTAATATTGTAAGAACATATGCTATATAATGTTATAATTATCTACAATGTTAATATGTGCATTTAATATGATTGATAAAACATTTGTCAATTAACATATATAAACAAACTGAATTGAAAGTTGACAAATAGAAATTTAATATATACTTACTAATAATTCTAATTGCATGTTATATAATGTTTCTATACCTATGCAAGTGCCCAATTTCAACCACTTAATACATTCATAAGTTGGTCACTTATATGTTTATTTGGTTTAGACCGTGTATTGCATTTTATTAGTTTTTGAACTCTAAATGCAATTCAAGACTATGGATATTTGACCCATGTATTTTCACATATAAATGTTATATGGTGAATAGTCATAGTTTGTGGGGTACAATATTTTGATGAAGTTAGTTCATTCGAAGTAAGCCAATAAACTGTATTTTAAGATCATGTATTCAACTTGAATGATTTCAAAAGGATCATATTGTGTTAATATAACACAAGACCATAAACTACGAGATGAATCTAAGAACTCGATCGTTGAAATGTCATCTTGATCGGTTTACATAAAGTGCAACATATTTGATGTCTTAAATGTTAAGAATAATCGAATGCATTTTTGTAAAAGGTTTGTTTTGATATTGTATTAAGGTTTTCTTTTGAATAGTTTGACCATTTGAAAGAAAAACGAATGTCTACGAATAGATGTAATTTAAGGTAAAGTTGGAATGAAGAGAATGAATAGTCACTTCTGCTTCATAGAGAAACATTGGAGACAAGAATTGTAATAATAACTGATACCTAATATTGGAATATGAAATATGATTTCTATTCTGAAATGTATTTTCATATAGAAAATTGTTTTCTATAACGTTTATTTCTTTGAGTTCAAGATATTTGATCAAAAAACTCTCCTCTGTAAACTTGTTGTAGCATATGAAATAAGTAAATAGTATTAACAATATTAAGTGAATGGTGGACCTCTAAATTTAGTACGCTATTATAGTAATGGCGAAAATAGTGGGAGCATGTCATATAACATCTAATGATTGCATCAAATTATGAAAATTGTTTTCATAAAATGTACCGAACATTAGTTGTGAAATAATGTTTATTTTTTGGTATCGACTAAAAAATAGATATAACTATATTTCAATATGAGTATTATGAACATTCATTATGAAATAGAACTATATTATGGAATTTGTTTTCATAGTAAAAGTGATGCAACAAAATACATATGTATCTAATATTATTTACAGTTGTTTTGGAATTATAGACTAAGCCGTAGTTTTGAGAAATAATTTTACTATATGATTATGAATCATATGATATAGGTTAATTATATCTCAAACAATTAATGGCTACGCACCCATTCAATGGGAGCATCATAAGAGTTAATGAACTCTTTGAATTAATACATATTGATGTATGCAATCACAAGTCTATTAATACCAAAAGTTTTCCACATACTTTGTTATATTCATCGATGATTTATTACCAACATGAACATGTGTATTAGATATACATGTAGTAAGTTTATGATAAAATCGTAGAATATAAAAAGGAAAAGTAAATAAAATAACATGCAATAAAATAAAATGATTTGATTTGGTCGAATAAGTGAGTATATTGGAAAGAGTTCCAAATGTACCTAAAAATAAATATAGGTTCAATCTCAAAATCTATTAGCGCCAAAATTAGTCACTAACACCCAAATCCAGATGAAAGCACCAAATCACAGTCACAGATCATAGATAGAGTGTATGTAGAGAGATATAATATGAAGAACAGTAGAAATTAAAAAGAAAGTTGTAAAAATAGAGGATATATAGTGGTTCGGCTGACTCCGGCCTACATCCACTCCAGAAATTTCCTTATTATTGATATGAGAATCAATTACAGTTACAATCCAGAGTTTTTAAAGCAGTAATGGCAGAGTAGCCTTAATGGGGAAGTAGCAGGAAAACAGAATGGAAGAAGTCCCTTTTCAGAAGCTCCACATGCTGTATTTATAGGCAAGACTCCGATTGCTGGGCTTCCTCACCGATCTGGGCCTACCAAAACCATAGTCGAGCCCATCTCGTTCATCACCCCCGGTCTCGAGTTCTTAATATGCCAACCCCAAGTGCCCAGGGTACTGACCCGAAGTAATCCGAACATAGACTCGAAGCAAAATGGAAGATGACTCAAAGTAACTTGCGCTTTCCTCAATGCCGCCCCTAGAAGCAACATGATATGCCGATCCCAAGCTCCTATGCCGACCCGAGGTTGGGCACATGCCAACCTGAAGAGCCTCTCCAAGATGTCGTTCCCAAAACCTAGTGCCGACCCGAAGTCAGGCTTCTACATGCCGATCTCATCCTGATGCGACCCCATGATTCACGCCGACCCGAAGTACCAAGCAGTGCCGACCCAAAGATCCACAAATGCCGAGCCATACCACCGAGACCCACCAACTTCAACATGCCGAACTACCTCAGCCTAACCATCTTGGCCGAACCACCTTCCCATCGAACCACTTCCAGTATGACCGAACCACTTTTGTCAAATGGCCGAGCCGCGTGGCCGAACCACCTATAACCGAACCATGCTTGATCTCCACTCCTCGACCGATCCATGCCTCCCAGGCCGAACGACATCACCAAGGCCGAACCACACCATCAAGCCGAGTCATGTGTGCCCTTCATCCTTGACCGAGCGGCATCTACCGATCCACCTAGGCCGAGCCATGTATATCGAACCATCCCTGACTGACCCTCTATCCATCCAGCTGGCTCCAACCCATCGTATTCCAGTCTCGACAAATGAGCAGTCGAGTTTAGTTAAATCCGCCTATATACGGCCTTGCCTAAAAGTGGGTTAACATTTAATGTTAGCGCCAAAATTAGTCACTAACAAAATCACTCCTCCATGTGATACATAATGATGCATCGATAAGGAGTAATAAGACATTGTTAGAGAATTTACGATAATTATGAGTGAAGTTGAGTTAGTTTCTTTCTATAAGGTCATGTACTTAAGATTAGTACACAAGGTTGATATTATTTCATCTAAACAACAGTTTACAAAATCATACAAGATAAGGGTTTGTAAGAAATCCCAACATATCCTAGGCCACGGAGTTGGTAGGTTGTGCGAGCCGAAAGATTGCACGTAATATTTGTTCATGAGGGATCTTGTATGAAACTCCAAAAGTTTTTGAAAAGGTCAGTCATCAAATGACATATTTATGTTTTGAACATAATTTTTGTAAACTAAATCATTTTTATAAATAAAAGGTTCATAAAGCGTTTATGAATCCCTATTCTATTTGCACTAAGAAACAATTGTTGTTTCAAAATATATCAACTTCATTGTGAAGGAATTTCTTTGAGAAAATTTTGGTAGTTAAATTGAATTGGATCCGATCCATAGATAGAACTGATTATATGAGATGAAGTAAAATTAACTAACCTAAATGAACACATAGCATTAGAATGTCTAATAAGTATTCTCGTACATCAAAGATAAACTATGAGTTTCTTATTAATGTCGAAAATATACATTACCCTCGGTTGTTCAATTAAACCATTAAGATTGTTGACTCTATATGGTATGATGCGCAGATCTGAAAGAATTCCAAGTACGCTATCAAAATATGATTTTAGTGCTCATAACCAAAGAGATATGATCCATCGGCCGAGATTGTGTCTTTATTGGAAAGACTAATGTGGTTGGAATTAAATAAGCAATGTTGATAAGAATAATATCGCAAATTTCAATTGTTGAAATTAGCATAACAGATTCGGTATTCAACATGCTCAAGTTAATTCAGATTTACTCACAAAATTATCGCTCGATAAGACTTAGTGTTTAGTACTTATGTATTGAAACAGAAAATTCAAAATAATGATTTAGAGTAAGGCGTTTACACATATTAACCGAAAATGCCTTGAAGTCAGTGAGAGCGATATTGGGTTTGTGAGTCTTTGGATATGATCCAAGAAATGATACGAATGTATCATTTTATAAGCATCAAGATTGAATAAGTATTTTGATAGAAATATCAAATAGTTTGATTTTCAATCAAAGTGGAGAGGAAGCATGTGTTCATAAGAAAGAACGTTAAAAGGTACATTGATATTTCTAAACTATAAGTAAACAACACGTTATTGATTTTAACAATATGCTTTTGTTAAAATCAACTTTAGTTGTTTTAATACTCAATTTTGGATTGTAAATGATGTCTTTTATGGTGAGTATAAAAGATATAGGTATTGTCCCAAAACGATATACAAGAGCACCCTATTAAAAGGAGAATATGTAAGTTGGATTCCTTATGCATTAGCAATAGGAATTATCATACAGGTTATGTTGTGTATGATATTTTGTTTTGTTTATGTACTTGATACATGGAGCAAATATAAAATCCAAATTGATATCACTAAATGGTTGTTTAAGGTGTTCTCACGTATTTACGAAATACTAGAGAATTGTTTATAGAAACAACGAACTCGTTATGATGGAACTTTTGGACACAAACTTTTATAAGTGATATTGAGTAACATGTCAATGATAAAATTCAAGTTAAAATCTTTAATTTGAAAATGTTTCAAAATAAAAGTGATTGTGGTCGATTCAACGAAATATTGAGAACATTAACTTGAATAGCGCTACAATAAACCAATGTATATAGATATAAATGCACAAATTTATAATTGAGCCAAAGGTGATTCCAAATGTAAAGAATCCCATAAATTGTTATAAGCTAACAATGTCATGAAATTGGTCATGATAGAACTTAAAGCTCACTAGAAGTCGAAAGACATACTTCGAATTGTTCCACATGATAAAGGCAGTTTATCAGTGTTAGAGAGAGTTAATCGACAAGGTAGATACTTAAAACATAATAGCATACCCATTAACTAAGGGACCGACCTAATTGGTTTTGAGAAAAATGATTGGAGAAGTTGGAATTAGATTCCATAATTTACCCCAAGTGCAAATGGGAGATTGATAGAGTTAGGGATATGCCCTAGGGGCAATTATGTAATTTGTTACATATATCTAACTCGTTGACCAATTTTTTTTGAAATAAAAGGTATTTTCTTCCTATTATATACTTGATATAATGTGATTATATTAATTAATTAACTTAATTAAAAGTATATTTAATAGAAAAATCCATAAATGGTATATTTTGTGATAGTAGTTAGAAAGTGTTGTAACCGTGAGTAATTTATCACAACGAAACAAATATACCATTTTAAATGTTCCTAGTCAAGATGCATCGAGACTGAATATCGACGTATCCGTTGAGACTGGAGTACATAACGCTCTCCAAATGTTGGGCAGTGTATTACTCATGACCGCTGGGGGCACCTAGGGGTTACGTGCTAATAGTTATTGGATAACTATGGAACGAATCACTCGATAGTTTTCTGTTGGTTAATATAACTAAGGTCAAACATAAAATACCGGTGTGACTGATTTACACAGTTCTCTCAACTTGAGAATACTGTGGATCTTCAATACGAAAGCTCTGCTTTGATTATCGCCAAATCATGGCATGGCGTCCATCGAGTGACTATAGTTGGATCGAGTGGAAGTATTGGAAGTGAAGCACTATTCAAGAGAGGATTCGTCTCCTCAGTTATATGCGGTTAGTATCACAGTCAACTCTAAGTCAAAGTCTCTGGCCAGAGCATTTTGGTTAATAATAATTGTTATTATTGAACCAAGGACTTTGTATTTAGACTATAAAGTTGAATGTGGATGAGGTTGGAATTTTGGCCATTACCAAATTTCATAAGTCCAAAGTGATATTGTTTTGATGAAGAGAATTGGTGTAAACAAATGTCACAACCGGGTAACGCTTATTAAACTAAAATTGGATTTTACCAAAAATGAGTAAGCGATAAATTTGGCCATTATGTCACACCACCTGTTAACTGACGTGTGAAAGTTAACATTAGAATAGTTCGATGTTAATCGCTGACCAAATTTACACCCAAGAGTTACACAGCCGAAATGATGAATTCCCTTAAGACCGAACGATTTAATTAGTTTATAATTATTATAAATTAATTAATATTTATGAAATATTAATTACAAAATTTGAATTTGATTTGAGAAATAAATAATGTTATATATATATTTATAACAGTTATAAATATATCGATCGATATACAATATCGACAAGCAATTAAATTAGATTTAATTGCATAGTATTTTGGTTTGGGCTTAGATGGGTTTAAGGCCCATCATTAGGGCTGCAAAATTTTGGTTTTGGGAAGGTCTAGGGGTGGATAAAACATAGGGAATTGGCTTGGAGATAATGGGTTGAGATAAAGTGAGAATGGGTAAAAAGGTTTTCCTCGTTTCTCTCTAATACAACCCTATATATATATATGTATGTATGTATGTATATATATATATGTATGTATGTATATATATATGAATGTATGTATGTATATATATATGTATGTATATATATATGTATGTATGTACGTATCTCTAAAAACAATTGCTAACCTTTTTGGCCACCATTACCTTCTACATTGCTGGTTAAAACATAGCTCTCAATCCACTCCCAAATTCTCAAATATATTTCAAATTAAAATAATACTATTCGATAGTTAAAGGTTGGTGATTCTAGACTTGCAATCTGACGAATCAAGAACAGTAAAAGGAAGAGAAGTCATTGCTTCAACGTGCATTCAAAGGCATCATTAAATTGGTAAATTTAATTCATATTACAGTAATTAAATTATATTCTATGATCCTATAATGAGCAATTTCATATTTGTTTAAATATATTGCTACTATATGTTTAGTTAGGTGAGATTTTTGTAAGTAGACATGGTTGTCACAAATCAGTTTGGTTATGTGCATAATTTGTTTATTATACTATTTGATTTATGTATAGACAAATGTTGTTTACTATACAAAATCAATTTTTGTCATTAATAATTGTTTTATATATATTTATTAATAAATTCATATATATATATACACACTAGTGTATATTTCTCTCTCATAATAGCGTATATGCATATTTAAGATATATATATGATTTCAAAATTTTAGTACACTTATTTATATATAATATGAATTTACAAATTCGAAAATTTTATCATACATATATTCATATTTTTAAATTAACATTTATTGAATTTTTGAATTTTTTATTATATATAAAATAGTTATTACATTAAAAATTAAATTTCATATTTAAAAAAATATTATATCAATTCAGAAACATATAAAAAAATTTACTAATTTTTCAATAAAGTTTGTTATTTTTAATAATTAATATTATTTTGAAAAAATTGTTTATGATTTATTGAAAATAATAATTTAATTGAAAAATTCTTCAAAATTTTTCGTAACTTTTCATTCATGATCCTAAAATGTTTGAAATTTTGAATTTTTAATAATATATTATTTAATATTAAATAATTATTGTCGAAATTAATGTATTTGTTTTTTAAAATTATATTTCAACTTTGAAAAATCTCCAGATTTTTTCTAAGCTTTATTTTATGATCCTAGATTTTTGAAAATTGTAAAATTTGAATTTTCATCAATAGATTATTTTATGTTAATTATTTATGGATGAAAACATTATTTTATTCATAATATATACAAATTAAAATACTAAAATTATTATGTTTGCAAAATTAAGTTAATTTTGAATTATAAATAATTTTTAATAATTGTTCTCTCTTTCTATATATGTATTTATCTATATATAAATGTTTTATATTCATATATTATATATAATATATTTATACGTACATATTCATGCACATATTTGGACAACATACATGACATACAAAATGAGCTAAATGTCTGTTGCGATGTAAATCCCAACATCTACATATGGGCATATTATACCTTTAACGGATTAATATGTTACACATGCACTCACGCATATATGTATATGATACCTTTATGTATAAACTAAATCAAATAAAATTAATTTCATATTTTAATACATTTGAATTTAAATAAAATAAATGATTTTATTTAAATGAAATTTAGAAATGTTCTAATTCAGTTAGACTTCATAGGCCCAATAAAAGATCCAATAGGGTAAAAATTTTGAAATACACCCACCACTACCACTGCGGGCTGGCCCAGTTCCAACACCTTTATCCAGTGGTCACCTCTGATCGTCCTATCGATGAGATCCACCGTTAAAATCAAAAACCTAGAATGGACAGCCGAGACTTCTTTATTGATTTCTGGCCAAACCGAACCTCCAATCGAAAAACAAATTGCATAAGTAGATTACATTCATCGAGAGCTTTCTAATGATATATAATTTGCTATCGTTTGAGGAGTTTGAATTTTTCGATTTTGATTTTGGAATTGGGAATTTAAGGTTTTCTGCCATTGGGAAGGAACGGATAATTAAATAGATAGATGGAAAATTGCACGTACAGGACAATGAAAATAAGAAGCTGCTAGGGTTTATAACAGCCTATATAGGCATAGATGGATAAGAACGAATGGACAGATAGAATTGGGTCGAAACGATAACAACGACTCGAAAAGCTCATTTCGTTCCCAAAACAAAAATAGGTCATCCAATATATCAAAATATAGGTTTTCGATATTTTTAAACTCAATGGAACTAGTTTCAAACCCTAATTCCATTGTATATAGAAGTTATGTAACGACCCGTAATTTTCGATAATTAAAAATTGTTAATCTAATAAAGTTTTGTAATTTAATGTTGGAAGAAATAAAAATTTATGATTTAATAATAAGAGTATAACTGAAATAAAGTGTAATAGTATTAATTTAAGGTAACTGATAACTGCTTTAAATGCAATTCCAATTAATTAAAAGGATTAAAGAGTTATAATTGATATAGATTGTAAATAAATTATACTAAAGTATGTATTAATTGATAATTGGATTAAAAAAGCAATTGATAATTTAAATGTTGATTAATTAATAAAATAATGTGTAATAAATGGTGATTGGATAGAATTTGTATAGTATAAGTTGTTATAAGAATTGGTGGTAAATAATAAACTTACAAATGTGATTAAATATAGAAATGGTGACAATTGTTATTTGTTACCAATTCATTTAATCAATTGAAATTGAATGTCATTAAATGTTACATAATGTGAGTTGAGACAATAACTGTAAATTGTGAATGTAATAAAAGGAACAGAAACGTTAATTTTATTCAGAAGGTAACAATTGATTGAATAAAAAGAATTGAAATCAAGTTTGATCAAATTATTGGAACTTAAACTATAATAATCTGATTCATTGCAATTGAATATAATTAAATATTACGTTAATGTAAATTAAGGTAATAATTGAAGAATATTAATGTAATATGCTATAAACCAATGTTGAATATACACATAGAGTGATGAAGGATTGAATAAGAAGATTGAAATCGATTAAATCAATTTATTGGAATTAGAATATAATTAATTGGAATTGAATGTAATTAAATATGGTGGGTAATGTAAGAAAAGGCATCAATTGTAGAAAAAAGGATAATAAGATAGAAACCTATGTTAATAATTTCATAAGGTATTGGTTGATTTAATAGTAGGAGTGTAGATCAAAATAAAAGAATAAAAAAAATGAATAAGTTTAGTAAAAGAGTAAACATATGTTTATTTATTTGAAATGTTTGGTAGCTGAAAGATTGATTATAGAGATGAGAAACTATTATTTAGTAAGAAATGTGTAATTACTGTTTGTATCCAATAGTGTATAAATATGTTTAAATTATTATTAGATAGGAAAAATTGTTCTACTTCTCATTACATTCATTTAGTCCACTTTGGATCTTAATCAACTGAAATTAATGTAATTGAAAATTTTCAATTATTAGGAGAAAGAATACTAATTGTAAATTAATAGGTGTAATTAAAAGCAGGTTATGTTTTGTGAAAATATAAGGAAAGTTTGATTTAATGAAAAGAACATTTACATCAAATAAAATGAATGTTTCATTTGTGAATGTAGGTATAATTTCATTAAAATAAAGAATAGAATGATTGATTTTAAAGGAAGAAATATATGTTTATTTGAACTGTGTTTTAGCTTACAGATTGATTTTAAGAATAGGAAAATAATCTATTTCAGTAAGTTATTTAAAACTCTTGTGTATAAACAGCAAATTTATATACGTGTTTAAATAAACAATTGTTCTATTTTTCATCCATTTTAGTTGTTGGTTATAAAATTTAACTTTGTAAGAAATTGCAATTAATGTAATCAAATGTTTCAATTAAAAGGAAAAAAACGTTGATTGAAATTAATAGATTTAATAAAAGAAACGTACGTTTTGTGTTAAACAAAAAGGGTTTTTTAATGGAAATAAAGGATCATTTTGGAAAAACAAAATCAAACGTTTTCATTTTTTAGGTAAGTATAAAAATTTATTATGCGTAGATAAAAACCCAAATGCGTACAAATTTGAATATTATATGAGTTAATGAACTTAATTTGGTTACGTTTAAAAAAAATTGAATTTCAAAAGGTTGTGCAACGTACATGGTCCCTTCATTTCTTTTAACGTTTTAAAATAGTTACCTTATTATTAATACTTGATTCATTCATTTCTCCTTATGTTTAATACCTGAGCCTAGACTTTTAGGTTGTATTTAATTCATGCCACCTCATTTTCATGTATACAAAGTTTTACTTTCGTTTGCAAACTTTTCCATTGCTACGTACATTTCCTTATGCATTATAAACGCCTTAAGCTTTCAAAATAAATGTGACATTTATTTTCGTCCCTCCACCTTCATTTCCTAATTATAAATAACCTACAGCTTATTTCTTCATTTGCATTTTGTTTCTCCTAACACCTCATATTCAAAAGCTCTTATTCTTGGAAATCCAAAGCTTTCTTTTAAATAACATGATTTTTTCATTTTTCGTACACTTCCTGTCCTCATATTAGTTGTTCTTCAATCTTTTCCTGAAGCCTCATCTTTAGAAAAACGTAAGTATTAAAATTTGTTTATTTTTTTTTTTTTATGCGTACGAATTTTTATTTTAATAATATTTCTTATAACATGAATATCTTTTGCATATAAACTTTGATGCACGTGCGATTTCTTCTGTTGAGTTCATATTTAAATTTCAGACAACATGAAATTGATTTAGTTGAATTTGGAGGTTGTTGAGTTTTTGCGCTTCTATTTGGATTTTTATGGGCTAAAATCAAAGGTGAGTGTTTTAACCCACTCACAATTACTAAACTATCTTATGTTAGTTAAATTAAATTTATGGTGTGATTAGAATCAATTGATTGATGTTTGATATGTTTAAATTGTTATTCTGGTTAAATTTGACTTTTATTGCATTTAATCATCATTTAACTTAATATTGAATTTAAATTGTCAATTTAATACCAGTTATTGATGATAAGTTATCTATTGATGTTTATTGATTGATTTGGATGATGATTGTGATGGATGTTTGATTGTTGGCATTGGATGACTGGATGTGGTATTTTATATTGTTATAACACTGCAAGTTCCCTATGGGTTGAAATGATACAGACCCGAACGATCTATAGATTAGGGAAAAATCCTTATGGGTTGAAATGATAGACTCGAGTGATTTTATGGATTTTGTTTAATTCGGGATTGCGATTTGAAATGATATATAACCGTAAAATTTTAAATTGCGGATTGAAATGATAAATATCCGTATCACTTGATCCTAGGGTAGAAAATTATATACGGACACCGGATTGGTTAAATTAAATGATTTTAATTCTTTAAATTTTGA
The DNA here is from genome assembly GCA_030737815.1 of Allium fistulosum. Taxonomy (NCBI): domain Eukaryota; kingdom Viridiplantae; phylum Streptophyta; class Magnoliopsida; order Asparagales; family Amaryllidaceae; genus Allium; species Allium fistulosum. The sequence goes on from CM060907.1 coordinate 368,141,582, forward strand.
ATTCAGTTAACTGGCATTTTGAAATAGAGATGTATCTATATAAACTGAATTATTTCGATAATCCAAAACGTTAATGCTGAAAATTGGAATAGATTTAATGAATTGTTTAAAGGATTTAAATTGGAATTTCAAAGTTGAAATGGCAAATAAATGAATTTATTGAAATTGAGTTATTGAAAATGTTTGGATATAACTTTGAAATCTATTTAAATTAATTTATACTATTTTAATGAATTTAAACTATTCTAATCAGTTTAAAACTATTTTTTATTTATTTTAATCTATTATAACCTATTTTATCTAATTTAATCTATTTCACCTATTTTTAAACTAACTAAATTTATTTCATCTATTTTAAATGTATTTAATATAATTTAAATCTATTTAATCTATTTTAAATTTATTTAATCAATTTAAAATATACTTAATATAATTTAAATCTATTTAATCTATATTTAATCTATTTAAATCATTTTAAAATCTAACTAAATCGAATTTAAATTTATTTAAACTATTTTACTATTTTAAAACTATTTTTAATCTATTTTAAATTATTTTCAAACTATTAAAACTATTTACGACTATCTAAATTATTTTCTAAAAATTCAGACTGTGTAAAGTTGAAGTATTTATATTTAAATCCTTGATGATGATACAACCTAAGTTGGAATTTGAAATTGATACCCTTTTGTGAAATGACATATTTGAGTAAATACGATGATTTTGGAACTAGAATTTAATTAACCTATCTCATCGATAAATTCAAAAGTGAATATGATTTTGGAAGTAAATACGGGTTTTAAAGTGAATATTGTTTTGGAAGTGAATATGATTTCGAAAGAGATATGATTTGAAGTCGAATATGATATTTTGATATAAATTATGAATTGACTTTTGAAATGTAAATGAACCATCCGTTGTGAAATAAGCGTTTGGTTGTCAAAGAGACGGGGATCAAATATTGTCATACCCTCTGCCAATACCGAAAACCACTTTAACAACTGTATACGTGGTTGAGATTCCAGAAATGAAGTAGGATGGTTTGGCAAATGATTTCTGTATAAGGTATGATGTGACCCTGACTCCCGTGAGTCAGCTTAGATGTGAGTAAAACAGGAGCCATGCAGGGCCAAGTGAGGTCATTCCTCCTATCGGACACATTTCTTCGATACCATATCTTTTGCTTTGTGACTGATTTGGTGGCCACCCTTGATTTTGATTTGGGAGTGCATTTCAAGGTAGGTGGTAGTAGCTGCTATGCGTTACCACCAATCCGGATCCGCAATTTGTATAGCTACCCTGGCATTGCCTCGAGTGCCGTGTTCACATGCCCTAGAGCACCTTCTACGAGTTTGTTTTGTACCATACCTATGGAGTGCCCTCTGTGTAAACCTCCAGTTTACGGAGGAGCGTACGGTATAGTATAGACTATGGGAATATATAAAATGTGTTAAGGGGGATATGGGTAACGCCTTAACGCTATTTTAATACTTTTACTTTACTCTAGACATATTATAATAGCGTATTGTACTACATAGTAGATAGTTTAACGGATCCTTAGGAGATGTGAATCCCGAACATATCTTAAGTTATTGCACTCACGTTAGACACTGGATAGGAGATGTCAAACCCCGTAAGCATCTCTGACGCCGTTCCACTCATATTTATTTACCGTTGATTAACTTACACAAGATCTTTTAGTTATGACTCAAGTGTTTTGTCTTTTCAATTCGCTCGTGTCAGCCTGAGCATTTCAGGGTTGAAGACCTTATTTCTGGAGGACGAAGACGAAGATTTGTACTAATATTATTTATTATATTCCGCTGCATTTATTTATTTATTCCTGTTTATGTAACTCTGATGTTTGTGTTGTAAAGAATAACCAAATGTATTTATAAAATAGCTTCATGAACTGTTATTTGATTATTATATTTTGTCATTCCGCTGCGAGATTCTGTATTTGTTTTATTTCTTTCTCTTTTTCTTATTTACCCCATAACAATCTGCCCTTTTGAATCGTTTGAGTTTGACATGTGTGTCTGCTTATGCACTTGGCGGGTGCAGCATGATAGGGGGTTCTCGCATTTGGGTTTGATAGCGAGCAGATGACTCTTACTCTTACATGTCCCGCGGGGTTGGTGCAGTCGAGAGGCTGGCAATAAAAGCAGAACACATGTACCGTTGTATGCTACGGTGGGCGTTACCCCACTGGCTTTTTCCTGTTACAGTTGGTATCAGAGCATTGGTTTAGCAATAACCTTAGCTTTGTGGGGTCTGACTCATATTAAATAGGGTGGTAATACCCTATAATGAGTCGCTGAGTGTATATATATGAGAGAGCGTATTTGTTAGTGTTATAAAAGGTTTTTGTATTGTGTTAATTTGTTCCATTTTGTATTTATAAATTCTAGTTGGTGCATATGACGCTATGACATCGATAGGGATTTCTAAACACTTAATAGGGCGGACTGACACAATATTTGTTTTGAAATGTAGGTAAATGAAATAATTTTACCTATTATATATTTTTGTATATAAAATAATAACTTTATAAATGATATATTTGGTTGTATTATATTTGTTTGTTAGGTAGTGAAATTTATAAATATTGGTTGAGAAACGAGATTGTAAATAAAATAAATATAAATTGGAATTTGAGAACTTAAGTTCCGGGATTTTGAAATTTCTTTCAAAAGATTTTGAAATATAATATTAATATTATTTGGAAGTATTTTCTGATATAAATATTTCAATGTGATTTGGAAGAAATGTTTTAAAAGAATTTTGGAAGGAAATAAGTTCTATACTCCGCTCTCTGTCGCTGAGAAATAATTTCGGTGATGAGTGCACGCATCATCGACGTTCATTTTCGAGTTTCAAAGTGGGAAGACTGTTGTAGTAATTTTTATGCACATTTGTTTTGCTAAACAAATTTTAATTCTAATTTCTAATATGATCTGATATATGTATATGTAAGTTATGAGTATATATATATATATATATATATATATAATTTTAAAAGGATTAAAATGGAACCCGGTTGTTTAGTTCTTAAGTTTTTGTAAGTTAGAAATTGAAATTATTGAAATGAATGGAACCTTGACTGCATTAATAATTGGAAACTTCAAAAATGAAAATAAGAAATTTGATGTTAAAATGATTAATGAAATAAATAAGAAATTGAAAATTTGTAAACTATAAATAAAAAGGAAATGCAAAAATGGTAACTATTGAACATTTTGTTAATTAAATATAATAGAAACTTGTGTAACTTTCTATTGCATTCTAAAAGACATGTATATATAACTTACCAAATTATTAAAAGTTGAAATGTTAATAAGGATATGTAATAGAATATTATACAAATAAACTTTAGTAAGTGAAAGTGTTCAAATGGAATTACTTTTATAAATAAGAACTTTGATATTTTGAATTGTTATAAACTTAGGATTAATAATTTAAATGCCACTAATTAAATGTAATAAAGGTGAATAATGTAAGAAAGACGATTATAAACTTAGGTTAACATTTTAAGCTATTTATAATCAGATTTAATGGTAAAGAGGAATACTGTAAGTAAAAAAAATTATAAACTTGAATTAATATTGAAGCCATTTCTGATTAAAATGAATACTATATAGATTGAATGATTATAACTTCAATGAACATTGGAAATGATTTAGAAATGGAGTTAATATTCAATAATACTATCTATGGAAGAATAAGTGTGAAAGGGAAATATCTATTAATGATGAATTAAACTGTAAGGAGACTTACATAATAATAAGCTAATAATTGAAATGGAAGTAACTTATGTAAGCAATGAATGTAAAGTAATGAAAAGAAAAATGGTATTGTATTAATAAAGGAGAAATGAACTTTTGTAAGTAATAACGAATGTAAAATTAATGAAAATAAACAGTATATGAATGAGAAAAGAAAAATAAATGGAAATAGGTATTGAATGAATGAATGTGAATTTATTTACAACAGAACCTATATAGTACTTTAAGAATTGATTTACACATGTTTTAAATAATTCTACATGAGTAGCATATGTAAGAAAATGTGAATAACCTATTTCAATAAATGAATGTGAATGAATGAAATAATCATTGTATGAATGAAACTGAAAAAAAAGGGTGAAAAAAAAATTGCAATGAAATTAAAAAGAATGAACTTGAATAATTCTTGAGGTCATTGTTTGTTTGGCTTATGGATGCTTGGGAGATGATACTTTAAATTGTTTAGGATGCATGAATAATCTATTGAGTTTTATCTAAGGCTGTTGAGTGTATGGTAAACTTAGTAGTTTATTTGTCATTCTATACAATTAAAGTGTCTAAACCCGAACAAACCATTTGTTTTCCTTGATATGGATGTATGATTGATTGCATTGGCTTCATGTGATGATTGCATGCTTTTGGTTGCAAGTGATTATTGTTATGTTATATTGATTTATTGGTTATAAATTGAGACAACTTGAATATTTCACTTTTTCATAATTATTAACCTCTTTGTATTATATGAGTGAAATACAGGTTTATGGAAGCAATTGCTACTGCTTTTGGTTTCATAAAATAAGCGTTATTTGCTCGACAAATAGGTATGTTCTCAGATTACGGTTTTCAAGCGATATTATATTGTTTTTCCCGTGGTTTGGGATATTTTATTTTTAAAAATATGATATCTATTGTTATTATTTACATTACTATTTCTCCCAGACCTTTCCATACAAAGGAGACTCTACTGAAATTTTTTGTGACTTTTGGACATAGAAAATTTTATGAAATGTTTTCCAACATTTGTCAACTTGAATATAAAGGATTTAAATGTTATAAATTGATATATTTTATTTAAATTATTTAATTTTGTAAATTTATTTGTTTATAAATTTAATAATTTGAATAAGATATATTGATTACTTAGTTCCTTCTTTTCCCTTCTTTTTCCTTTTCGAGGACGAAAAGTTTTGAGTGGGGGAGAGTGTAATGACCTGTAATTTTCGATAATTAAAAATTGTTAATCTAATAAAGTTTTGTAATTTAATGTTGGAAGAAATAAAATTTTGTGATTTAATAATAAGAATATAACTGAAATAAAGTGTAATAGTATAAATTTAAGGTAACTGATAACTGCTTTAAATGCAATTCCAATTAATTAAAAGGATTAAAGAGTTATAACTGATATAGATTGTAAATAAATTATACAAAAGTATGTATTAATTAATAATTGGATTAAAAGAGCAATTGATAATTTAAATGTTGATTAATTAATAAAATAACGTGTAATAAATGGTGAATGGATAGAATTTGTATAGTATAAGTTGTTATAACAATTGGTGGTAAATAATAAACTTACAAATGTGATTAAATATAGAAATGGTGACAATTGTTATTTGTTACCAATTCATTTAATCAATTGCAATTGAATGTCATTAAATGTTACATTAATGTGAGTTGAGACAATAACTGTAATGACCCGTAATTTTAGTATTTTAATCTGTTAATTATTTGAATTTTGTGAAATTTTAAATAATAAAATTTTTGAAATAAAAATTTAATATTTGGAATACGTCTATTTAAATATAACAACTGGTAAATTTTCATCAGATAATATGGAAGTTTATTTTTGTGTAATTTTATTTCAATTCAAATCAGTTAATATTTGATGATAATAAAATGTTTTCCAAACCTGAATATTTTTATATAGAAAATTTGTAAATCATCTTCTGAGTGAGACGTCATTTTTCATTTCGTCAAATTTGGACTGCTGTTGCTCCGTTTATCTTAATTTTGGCATTTTAGCAGCATTTTCGTTACCGATTATCGACTTTTGATAGCATGATCGTACCACTGATATATGTATGTCGTTCTGTTCGTCTCGTCGTGTTGATCTCCACAGTGTATTCATTTGTATATCTCGGGGTCTGGTAAATAACGAAAGCAGTAAAACGATTACCGTATCGGTAACCGTTTTCGGACTTTTTGACTTCCGTGACCTTTCATTTAACCAATGTGTAAAACTGAATAGCCACTTGCCTTTTTACTCCAAAATTTATTTTCTGACTTTTAATGTTCTACCGGTTCTAGTGCAGTTCAACTTTCCATATGCTCCACTTTTCATTGTTCTATATTTGAAGAAAATATAACAATATATATATAACGTGTATTTTGACTACCGGTTGATCTCCTTAGCTTGTTCTTTTTCCTTATCACCACTCCCATCTTTCTGTTAGCTTGCTCATATTTTTTTTATTTGGATCGGCTGAAAAGAAAATTTATACATATAGTGTGTATTTACATGAAAACCATCGCTGCCTATTCCCTTCGCATTCTTCATAACACCCACTGTTCATCACCTCGTGCTTCCCATCAACCTATCACCGCCTTCCCAATCTTCAACGATCCTCAAACGACCCACCTTCCCGCGTCCACGTCTCCACCTCCGACCCGACTGCGACCAAGAGCCGCAACACCCAAACGGACCGAGTCTCATTCCTCCCCTCATCCGTGTCTTCCCTCTTCTGACCTTGGTCGTGCTCCGCCTTGCATTGGTTTGTATAGTTGGGTAAGATATATATTTGTATTTATATGTTTGTCTCTTTTATATAAAAATATATATAACTTATGTTTTGGTTATGTGAATGTTTAATATGTATCACTGTTTGTATATGTATGATAATGTACAAGCTATTTTCTGGGTATATATTTAGAGACATATATATATATATATATATATTTCTGTTGTTCGATTTTATACAGTTTATATATTATAAGTAATATTCAGTTGTATACATTCATACAGTAGCTTATAGGCTACAATGTTATACCTTATATTGTCAAACCATTTATATGAATGCTTATTTTCTATGATTATTTATTTTATACGTTCTTACATCAAGGCTACCTTATATTGTTTAAAAATTATATATACGGATTTTAATCTTTGGAACATATGAACACATTTCCTATGCATAAAGATAGTATGCAAATCGGTCTCGGTATTGTTTACCGTGTATACATATATTTATGTAAGTTTGCATGCTAGGTTTACATATCTATCTAAACCCATATTGTGTGAATACAGATATATTTTGTTGCATGATCTTAGTTAGCTATATGTATATATATGGCATGTTAGTTATTTATATGATTTGATGATTTATATTTATATTACAATATTATATACTTGGACTACAGTGTTATACTACGTAAGTATTGTTTATATTAGTATGTGTGCTTGGCAGACAACTTGTTGTTTTTATGTTTGTATATAAACCTGGTTTTTGTGTACAGAAGTTATATTAATTTTATATTTTGAAAAAGAAAAAAATATGTATGTACAGTTTGTGTATATTAGTTACATATAGAAAATTTATGACCTGGTGTTTCTTTATTCTACGTGTAAGTATAGTAGTTCATAGTTATGAAATCTGACTATTATACAAATATATATATATATGTATGTTAATATTATATGATATATGATGTATTTAGACTTGGTTGTCCGTGTATGTATATAGAATAATATATATAAGTTGAGAACATTGAGATACTTGCTCTTTTACAAGTTACAGTATATATATATAAGCTTATATATGTTAATGTAAGTATAGAGGCAGTAAGATGTAATATATGTGTTGTTTTTTTTCTTTTCAAATCTATATATGGAGACTTTGGTTTATGGGATTGAATGAAATATAAATTTGGAAATATACATTTATATTAAATAATGTGATCTTGAGATATAAAGATGTTGATTCTTAAACCATATATATATTGTTATTTTAATTGTTAGAAATATATATATATTGAAAATTTTGAAGAATAAAATATAAATATTTTGATCCTTATTATATAGAAGCTTATTTATGTATTAAATATTGATTTTTGGATTTTTTATATTATTTTAATATTCGTCTCAAATTTAAGTATTTAAATTATAATAATAATGTATATATTTCCAGTTTATATCAAACCGATTTGGGTTGTTTTTGTAACGACCCGTATTTTTACGGATCGAAACATCGTAAAACAGTTATCATTTGGTCGCATGTTGTTAAGTCGTCTAGGGTTTAAGTGGTTCAAAACCTAGGTCGCGTAGGAGTTAGATCGTGGGCGACTTAAGAGAGTGGTGCAACCTGGGGACTTAGGTCGTGGAGCGACTTAAGGTATTGGGAGACCTAAGGAATGGGACGACTTATAGAAGTTGGCGACCTAAGAAGTGTAACGACCTAAGGAGTTAGGTCGTGTGGTAGTTAAGTCGTATAGAAGTTAAGTCGTATGGTGGCTTTGGTCATGGGGTAGGATTAGGTCGTAGGAGCGACTTAAGAGGTTGGAGCGACCTAAGAGAGTTGGCGACTTATAGGGGTAGACGACTTATAGGATTGGCGACTTAAGAGTTAGCGACCTATAGTGGTTAGCGAGTTAGCGTAGTTAGGTCGTAGACGACCTAAGATGATAAGTTGTATCCTAGCTAAGAGTTAGGTCGTGAGTTCTGGGTTGGGTTAGATCGTAGGCGACCTAAGATAGTTAGGTCGTGTGTGTGTTAGGTCGCAGGCTTGTTAGGTCATAGGTCGCGTATGGATGCGTTTATCTGTTAAGTCGTAAGTCGCGTAAGTTGTTAGGTCGCGTGAGTTATTAAGTCGTGGCATTTTTAGGTCGTGGAAGCGCATATGTTGTTAAGTCGCTGGGTCGTTAAGGCGCGCATATGTTAGGTCGTAAGTCGCGCATAGTTAAGTCGTGCATTGTGTTAGGTCGGAAGGTTGGCTAAGTCGTAGGTCGTGATGTTGTTGGGTCGGAGATTGTTAGGTCGTGGGGTTTTAGGTCGTGGACGACCTAAGAGCGAACGACCTAGGGGAAAATCAGCCTATAAATAGGAGGGTTTTTCTCACTTTTTGGGATCCGGATTTCGAAGCGACGAAGTGCTGCCATTTTGAGAGCTCGACTTCTACACTTCTTCACTTCTTTTCTCCACTCTAATCTAGTGATTCCTTCAATTCATATTGAAGATCAAATCGAAGATCCAAGAGCTTAGATTGAAGATCTTCATCCTTCGAAGAGAGATTTCATCGTTTGAAGCGGATTGGTGATAGATCGAGTTAGATCCTTCGCTGTCCAGATCTGAAGTTTGTTGCTTTTAAGGTGTTTAGGTGATTTGGTGAGTGGTGATTATCTCTCACACGGATCCAAAGGAGTATATCGGATCGTTGGCTTGATGTTGTGTTAAAGTAGTGATTTCCATGAATTTTTGTAAACCTAAGTATAGATCCATATAGATCCATTGTTTATGATGATTTGACAACCATTTTACTACATGTTAACCTATGCAAGTTCATTCATCAAGGTTGTAGAGACATTACTCATGATTTCATGCTTGTTAGACTTTTGACTCTTTATTTACGAAATTGCCATTATTGTTATAATTGTCTATTTAGATCATATTTGAATGCCTGATTACTTGGATTAATGTTTGACTTGATTGATTGCTATGAATTAGATGATTGATGATTTGATTTAGACAAGTTGGTCGAAGATGATTCAAAAGCTAAGAGAAAGGCTCTTGAATTGGGAAAGCTGCTCGTGGCATATGTAGCGGATGATGAAGCTCTTATGCATAGATTCGATGATGATGATGTTGAGATGAAGCTTTGCGAGGATGTGATGAAGCGAGGCATGATATGAGATAGTCTTGGTCTAATCCAGACGGGATCATTCCAAGCATGTTGATGACTCGGTGATATGGTTCGAGTTGAGGATAATGGTTGGCTCGAGAGGCGCTTGAGCTAGTATGAAAATAGTCGTCGAGGATGATGACTAGAAGGCTGGGATCTCATCGTTGTTGAAGGTTCTAGCATGCTCAAAGCAAGAGTACGTTGGGCAGATTCGATAGTCCCTGAAGGCTACTGATTGGTAGTCAAGTACTCTGGGCAGATTCGATAGTCCTAGGCACGGGTCACGACGACGTGCGGGAGTAATGTCTAGAACCGGGGTTTCCATTAGCCCTTGACAGACGGCTGAAAGAATGTGCCGGTCATTCAATTAACGGTGGTATCGAAGCAATGATAACAGTGATAGCCAGAGTCATGGATGTTTGGTTGTATCATCACTCGGTCTCAAGAGCGGTATTTTCTGGGTGCTTATCTGATCTTGGTTTAGGCCTTGGGGGTTTGTACTTGGAAAGCATCGCCCTTGACTCGAGTGATAATTGCTTTACCTTAAATTGTATGCTCTGCTATGTTTGCTTCTACTTAGTGTGTGTCTGGGGGCTATCACTGTAGAAAGAGGTGGAGTGGGAGGGTTGTATTCCTATTCCTTTTCCTTTATGCTCTCTTGGTATGTTGTTAGTTAATTTACCGCTCACTAAGACTGTTGTCTGACTCAAGGCTTTATGTTTTAACTCTTATTGCCTTGGGCTGTTCGTCCATTTTGGGACGGGCAGACTAGGTAGCAGGTGACATGTGTTGTTCTTGCTTTCCACGATGCCGATGACGAAGACGAGCTGGAGGATTGCATATTATTTCTTACTATATGTACTGGATGTTCCGCTGTTTGTATATTCTCTGAGTGATATGTAGTGAGGCTTGTTGTATTGACTACTCAGATGTTTGTATTCAACTATTATGAAGTTTTATTGATGAGATTCTATTCTGTGAAGCTTCACTATGTATATATTCTATTGTATTTTGTCCATGCGCTGTGAGTAATAAGATAGATTCTGCTGTTTTTAATTTACCCTGACAATCGTCCATGGCTGCCTGGCACACTTTACAGCGCACTTTCTCTAGGTCCAGTGCAGGGGTCATGGGCGGTCGTCACAGTTTTCATCGATTCCTATTTAACAGCTTTGATCGTCAACTTCGTGCCAATCTTGATTTGCTTTGAAATTCGTGCTTGGATTCGTAGCTCATTTCAGTGTCAAATCTCTCTAGCCTCGGAAGGTGAGCAATCACTCATGATTAATGTTCATATATTTATTAAATTTGATTTCAATTGAAACGACAATTGAAATATGCTGTTGTTAGTTATTTACATTGCTATATATATGCCATTATCTATATCTGTTCACCTATGACATCAGACACCATTATCTGTTATTTATTTTGATGATATATGCCTGTTATATTATTATCATATCCATTATCACTATGCAAGTTCCCTGTTAGTATAGAATTCACTATGGGTTGAAATGATACATACCCGAATGATCTGTAGAATAGGAGAAAATCGTTATGGGTTGAAATGATAAACCCAAGCGATTTTCATTGAATGGAATTTGGGATTACGGGTTGAAATGATATATACCCGTATATATTTAAATTGCGGAGTGAAATGATAAATATCTGTATCACTTGACCATAGGATAGAAAATTATATACAGACACCAATGGTCTCTATATAAATATTTTGAAATTGATTTATATGGTTTTGAAAAAAAAAAATATGGTTTATTAAATATTGATTTTAAAGATTTATTAAAGTTGATTTAATAGAGTTGATATTATACGTTTAAGTATTTATTTAATATACGTATTTTCAAATATAAAGTTTATAATGATTCAGGTTGGAAAGATAAATTTGAAATTGATTTGGAATTATATTTATTTAAGAATTATAATTAAATAAGTTTGATTTGAAATTTATTAAATTTGAAATATTAAGATATGTTTTATAACTTGAATTTGATTTAAAAGTGACTTAAATGAATATCTCAAACTTATATAAATTTAAATGGGATATTTTGTTTATTTAAATTGTAAATTGAAGTTGTATTTAGATGTTATTGAAATGATTAAGTAAATATTTCAAAATTAATAATAGTAAAGTGAATTTGATATATATATGAAATTTTTGAATTAATTTTAAATATTGAATATTTAAAGCTCCGAAATATATTGAAATTGAAATGGCTTATCTTATGGCTCAAATATGTATTTGAAATAGATAATTTGAAATGATTTATTGAGAAATTGAATTTAGCTGAATTTATGAATTTAGATTGAATTAAGTTGAATTTGGAAGTCGAGTGGATTTGAATCGATTTGTGAATTTGTGGAAACTATCTTTATTATATAAAGTATTTTAAATTTTATTTAAAACTATTTTATAATTATTTTATAAACTATTTTGTTATAACTATTTTTAATATAAACTATTTTAATATAACTATTTTAATTATACAAATTATTTTAATATATATATCGTTTTAACTTATAACTATTTTATATAAACTATTTTATTTTATAAACTATTTTATTATATATACTGTTATTGATATCCAGACGGTTTAAGGGAAAATGCTATAATTTCAAAAGTGTTATGATTTCCAAAATGCTATAATTTCAAAAGTGTTATGATTTCCAAAGTGCTATAATTTCAAAAATGTTATGATTTCCTAAATGCTATGATTTCAAAGTGGTATGAATTTAAAGGTTTTGATTTCCAAAGTCTTTTGATTTTTTTTAAAGACTATGATTTCGAAAGCTTTATAACTTTGGAAAGTGATATGATTATGGAAATGGATATATTTGAAGTGAAAATGATATCATATTGATTTGGGTTTTGGAATGAAAATGATATTTTGGTTTTGAAGTATAAACTACTTTGAAATGACTATGGTGTTATTATAACGTTTGGTTGTTAAAGAGACCGGGATCAGATATGGGCATACTCTCTGTCGATACCGAAAACCACTTTAACAACTGTGTATGCGGTGGAGATTCCAGAATGAAGTAGGATGGTGGCGACGATCCTATATGAGGTATATACGTGGACCCGACTCCTGTGAGTTGGCATAAGGTGGCTATAACAGGAGTAATTGATGGGCTAATGAGGTAGCACCTCTGATCGGACACACTCCATCGTATGCCATTCTATTACTTGTGATTGATTTGGTGCGCACCCTTGATTCGGGAGTGTGGCTCGAGGTGGGCGATTGCTGCGGCTTTGCGTTACCACCGGCCCGGAATTGTAATTGGTATATCTACCCTGGCATTGCCTAGTTGTGCCGTGTCACCTACCCTAGCGTGCTTTACTACGAGTTTGTTTTGTACCATACCTATGGAGTGCCCTCTGACGACGCCCATTACGGGGGAGATTACGGTATTGTATAGACTATGGAAATATATATAATGTGTTAAGGGGGATATGGGTAACGCCTTAACGCTATTTTGATAGTTTACTTTACTTTAGACATTATTATAATAGCGTATATTACTACATAGTAGATAGTTTAACGGATCCTTAGAGGATGGTTATCCCAAACATCCTTTAAGTTACTGTATTTCGGTTGATATTTCACTTGAGTTTGATTTATTGATATAAGAATGTTAATCCTGACTCGAGTGTTTTGTGTTTTGCTTTTCGCTCGGGTCAGACTGAGTGGCTCAGTGTTCGAGACTCATCTTTGGAGTTGGAGCTTCGCTTGGAGATCCAGCTATCTATCCAGCTTTCAGTTATTCAGTTGATTCCAGTGATATATTCAGATCTTGTATTTGATTATTGCATTGAGACATCTATGTATTCATGATTTCTGTTGTATCTTGTTTAACTTGTTATATATATATAGTAGCTTCATGAACTACTATTCTTTTGCTTCCGCTGCTTATTTTTATATTACTCTGTGTCTGTGATTATTTATTTACTGTGTGTCTATGATTATTTATTTACTATATATGCTGAGTTTTTCCAAATTTAAATTAACAATCTGATATTTTCAGCAATTCAAATCCGACGTGTATGGATGCGAATGGTTGAAAATTTCAGGCTGTTACAGTTGATATCAGAGCTCTGGTTTTAGGCAAAATTCAGCATATAGAGTAAAATTCAATTACAGAATCACTTTCGTTCGAACTTGAATTCCTTCTTCTTTAACTCAGTTTTCTTTGAATTTTGGAACGTTTCCTTCGGTTCCAAAGTACATTCTTATCTCCCCTATTCATGTCTTCTTGATTCTGGAGTATCCCATAACTCCATTTCGAATGATCTCTATTATAAATCGGCGGTCTTGCCAATCTTTGAATAATCTGTAAAGGGGTGAAACTCCTTTACAATCGTTATTGATTCACCGAAGATTTCTGTATCCTCGGTTTACGATGCTACTATCTTTTGCTAAACTCGAATCCTATCTCTGGCGATCGAATATCGATTTGCTCCAGAATACTACCTCGATCTTATTTTGAAGTCACGGTTGACCCGGTTAAGGTTGCCCGCGATTTATATAAGTCTATCCATTCTTTTCTCTCTTGGAATCTATTTATTCCCTATCGAGCCTATCTTCTAGTTGAATTCTTTGGTTAGGGTCCCTCTATATTTGAATCTCTATCCTTATTTTGAAATCCATTCTGGAACCTCGAGCGAGGAAGTGTATTTGTAATTAATATTAAAATGTTTTATATGTTGTGTTGTTTGAGTTGTTAATGTTGATTTGGGTTTTCGATCGATTCGTCTGATCAGCGATATCGATAGGATTTCCAAAACACTTGAACAGAGCAAACTGACATAATATTATTCTCAAATTTGGTAAATGAAATAAATTTGTTCGATCATATTGTAAAAATATAAGAAAATTTTATGGAATTTAATAAGTTAATTAAATTGGTTGTTTGAAATGATAATATTTGATTATCATTTATTGTTCTAAATGAATTTATAAACATGGTTTATAAATTGATTTGGGAATTGAAATGACTTCAAATTAAGAATTTGAGAATTAAATTTCTGGTGATTTCAAACTTTGTTTTTAAGTTTTAAAATGCATATTATTTAAAGTATTTTCGAATAGAAATCGTTTCCAAAGAAATTTTTGAAATGTTGAAATCAGTACTCTCCTCTTTTATCGTTGGGAAATAATTTCGGTGATGGCGGCCGCATCACGACATTCATTTTCGAGTTTCGAAATGGAGAGACCAATTTGTAGCTTTGCTACAGTTTTGCTTTAGAAATTAATTTGATTTGAATTTTCTTAAGTATGATTTGATTTATATATATATATATAGGAATATTATTTTAAATTCAATTTGATTTGGTATATATAGTATATATTTTTTTTCTCTAAATTGTTTGAAGTTAATCGGGAATTTAAAATTCTTAAATTTATGATTTAAGGATGATTTCAATTATAAAATGAAACCAAAATTTTGAATAAATATTTAAACTTGAAATAATTGAATTAGAAAATTTATTAGTATAACACTAAATTGCATTCTAATACAACTTACCTAAATTATTCAGAAGTTGAATATGTAATTGGATAATATACAATATAAAATGTTTTATAAATAAAATTTGAGTGATCATAATAAATGTTATACACTTAATTTTTTATTATAAAAATGTTAATAGAGAAATAGAATAATAAGTTAATTGAATAATAAATGGGATAAATTAAGTAAATTCTGTTTTGAAGAAATTAATAAATTGAAATTAGATCAACTTATGGAAATACCTTGAAATTAAAATCAATTATTGAATATAAATTAATTTTAATTGAAATTTATATGGTTTAAATTAATTTATACGGTTTAAATATATGTGATAAGATATATTAAGTGGAATAAACTTAAAAATAATTTGGAATAAAAGAATAAAATTTGTTGAATAAAATATGAGTATAATAAATGATTATACAAATTGATGATTTAGAAATTGTTAATTGAGGATGACTAGATAATAAGATAATGAATTTAGAAATAAATAGATTGATTTAACTTAAGTGAAACCAAGTGGATTAAACCAAATTGTTAAATATTAGTTAATTTAAATTGAAATTTATATGGTTTAAATTAATTGCTTTATTTGTATTCCAATCTAATTTTTTTCTAGTTGTTTCTATTCTCCTACCTCATTCCTTTTCGGGGACGAAAAGTTTTGAGTGGGGGAGAGTGTAACAACCTGTAAATTTTAGTAATTTTAATCTGTTAATTAATTGAATTTTGTGAAATTTTAAATAATAAAATATTTGAAATAAAAATTTAATATTTGGAATACGTCTATTTAAACATAACAACTGGTAAATTTTCATCAGATAATATGGAAGTTTATTTTTGTGTAATTTTATTTCAATTCAAATGAGTTAATATTTGATGATAATAAAATGTTTTCCAAACCTAAATATTTTTATATAGAAAATTTGTAAATCATCTTCTGAGTGAGACGTCATTTTTCGTTTCGTCAAATTTGGACTGCTGTTGCTCCGTTTATCTTAATTTTGACATTTTAGCAGCATTTTCGATACCGATTATCGACTTTTGATAGCATGATCATACCACTAATATCTGTATGTCGTTCTATTCGTCTCGTCGTGCTGATCTCCGCAGTGTATTCATTTGTATATCTTGGGGTCTGGTACATGACGAAAGCAGTAAAACGATTACCATATCGGTAACCGTTTTCGGACTTTTTGACTTCCGTGACCTTTCATTTAACCAACGTGTAAAATTGAATAGCCACTTGCCTTTTTACTCCAAAATTTATTTTCTGACTTTTAATGTTCTACCTGTTCTAGTGCCGTTCAAATTTCCATTTGCTCCACTTTTCATTGTTCTATATTTGAAGAAAATATAAATATATATATATATATATATAACGTGTATTTTGACTACCGGTTGATCTCCTTAGCATGTTCTTTTTCCTTATCACCACTCCCCTCTTTCTGTTAGCTTGCTCATATATTTTTTATTTGGATCGGCTGAAAAGAAAATTTATACCTATAGTTTGTATTTACATGAAAACCATCGCTGCCTTTTCCCTTCGCATTCTTCATAACACCCGCTGTTCATCACCTCGTGCTTCCCATCAACCCATCACCGCCTGCCCAATCTTCAACGACCCTCAAACGACCCACCTTCCCGCGTCCACGTCTCCACCTCCGACCCGACTGCAACAAAGAGCCGCAGCACCCAGACGAACCGAGTCTCATTCCTCATCTGCGTCTTCCCTCCCCTGACCTTGGTCATTCTCCGCCTTGCATTGGTTTGTATAGTTAGGTAAGATATATATTTGTATTTATATGTTTGTCTCTTTTATATAAAAATATATATAACTTATGTTTTGGTTATGTGAATGTTTAATATGTATCACTGTTTGTATATGTATGAATGTACAAGCTATTTTCTGGGAATATATTTAGAGACATATATATATATATATATGTCTGTTGTTCGATTTTATACAGTTTATATATTATAAGTAATATTCAGTTGTATACATTCATACATTAGCTTATAGGCTACAATGTTATACCTTATACTGTCAAACCATTTATATGAATGCTTATTTTCTATGATTATTTATTTTATACGTTCTTACATCAAGGCTATCTTATATTGTTTAAAAATTATATATACGGGTTTTAATCTTTGGAACATATGAACACATTTCCTATGCATAAAGATAGTATGCAGATCGCTCTCGGTATTGTTTACCGTGTATACATATATTTATGTAAGTTTGCATGCTAGTTTTACATATCTATCTAAACCCATATTGTGTGAATACAGATATATTTTGTTGCATGATCATAGTTAGCTATATGTATATATATGGCATGTTAGTTATTTATATGATTTGATGATTTATATTTATATCACAGTATTATATACTTGGACTACAGTGTTATACTACCTAAGTATTATATATATTAGTATGTGTGTTGGGCAGACAACTTGTTGTTTTTATGTTTGTATATAAACCTGGTTTTTGTGTACAGAAGTTATATTAATTTTATATTTTGAAAAAAATAATAATATAATATGTATGTATAGTTTGTGTATATTAGTTACGTATAGAAAATTTATGACCTGGTGTTTCTTTATTCTATGTGTAATTATAGTAGTTCATAGTTATGAAATCTGACTATTATACAAGTATATATATGTATGTTAATATTATATGATATATGATGTATTTAGACTTGGTTGTTCGTGCATGTATATAGAATAATATAAGTTGAGAACATTGAGATACTTGCTCTTTTACAAGTTACAGTATATATATAAGCTTATATATGTTAATGTAAGTATAGAGGCAGTAAGATGTAATATATGTGTTGTTTTCTTTCTTTTTAAATCTATATATGGAGACTTTGGTTTATGGGATTGAATGAAATATAAATTTGGAAATATACGTTTATATTAAATAATGTGATCTTGAGATATAAAGATGTTGATTCTTAAACCATATATATATATATTGATATTTTGATTGTTAGAAATATATATATATATATATATATATATTGAAAATTTTGAAAAATAAAATATAAATATTTTGGTCCTTATTATATAGAAGCTTATTTATGTATTAAATATTGATTTTTGGAATTTTTATATTATTTTAATATTCGTCTCAAATTTAAGTATTTAAATTATAATAATAATGTATATATTCTCAAGTTATATCAAACTGATTTGGGTTGTTTTCATCGATTCCTCTTTATCAGCTTTGATCGTCAACTTCGTGCCAATCTTGATTTGCTTTGAAATTCATGCTTGGATTCGTAACTCTTTTCAGTGTCAAATCTCTCTAGCCTTGGAAGGTGAGCAATCACTCACGATTAATGTTCTTATATTTATTAAATTTGATTTCAATTGAAACGACAATTGAAATATGCTGCTGTTAGTTATTTACATTGTTATATATATGCCATTATCTGTATTTGTTCACCTGTGACATCTGACACCATTATCTGTTATTTATTTTGATGATATATGCATGTTATATTATTATCATATCTGTTATCACTCTACAATTTCCCTGTTAATATAGAATTCACTATGGGTTGAAATGATACATGCCCAAACGATCTGTAGAATAGGAGAAAATCGTTATGGGTTGAAATGATAAACCCAAACAATTTTCATTGAATGGAATTTGGGATTACGGGTTGAAATGATATATACCCGTATATATTTAAATTGCGGATTGAAATGATAAATATCTGTATCATTTGACCATAGGATAGAAAATTATATATAGACACCGTTGGTCTATATATAAATATTTTGAAATTGATTTCTATGGTTTATTAAATATTGATTTTAAAGATTTATTAAAGTTGATTTAATAGAGTTGATATTATATGTTTAAGTATTTATTTAATATCTGTATTTTCAAATATAAAGTTTATAATGATTCAGGTTGGAAAGATAAATTTGAAATTGATTTGGAATTATATTTATTTAAGAATTATACTTAAATAAGTTTGATTTGAAATTTATTAAATTTGAAATATTAAGATATGTTTTATAACTTGAATTTGATTTAAAAGTGACTTAAATGAATATCTCAAACTTATATAAATTTAAATGGGATATTTTGTTTATTTAAATTGTAAATTGAAGTTGTATTTAGATGTTATTGAAATGATTAAGTAAATATTTCAAAATTAATAATAGTAAAGTGAATTTGATATATATATGAAATTTTCAAATTTAGTTTTAAATATTGAATATTTAAAGCTTTGAAATATATTGAAATTGAAATGGCTTATCTTATGGCTCAAATATGTATTTGAAATCGATAATTTGAAATGATTTATTGAGAAATTGAATTTAGTTGAATTTATGAATTTAGATTGAATTAAGTTGAATTTGGAAGTCGAGTGGATTTGAATCGATTTGTGAATTTGTGGAAACTATCTTTATTATATAAAGTATTTTAAATTTTATTTAAAACTATTTTATAATTATTTTATAAACTATTTTGATATAACTATTTTTAATATAAACTATTTTAATATAACTATTTTAATTATACAAATTATTTTAATATATATATTGTTTTAACTTATAACTTTTTTATTTTATAAACTATTTTATTATATATACTATTATTGATATCCAGACGGTTTAAGGGAAAATGCTATAATTTCAAAAGTGTTATGATTTCCAAAATGCTATAATTTCAGAAGTGTTATGATTTCCTAAATGCTATGATTTCAAAGTGGTATATATGAATTTCAAGGTTTTGATTTCCAAAGTGTTTTGATTTTTTTAAATACTATGATTTCAAAAGCTTTATAACTTTGGAAAGTGATATGATTTTGGAAATGGATATATTTGAAGTGAAAATGATATCGTATTGATTTGGGTTTTGGAATGAAAATGATATTTTGGTTTTGAAGTATAAACTACATTGAAATGACTGCAGTGTTATAATAACGTTTGGTTGTTAAAGAGACTGGGATCAGATATGGGCATACTTTCTATCGATACCGAAAACCACTTTAAAACTGTGTACGCGGTGGAGATTCCAGAATGAAGTAGGATGGTGGTGACGATCCTATATGAGGTATATACGTGGACCCGACTCCCGTGAGTTGGCATAAGGTGGCTAAAATAGGAGTAATTGACAGGCTAATGAGGTAGCACCTCTGATCGGACACACTCCATCGTATGCCATTCTATTACTTGTGATTGATTTGGTGCGCATCCTTTATTCGGGAGTGTGGCTCGAGGTGGGCGATTGTTGCGGCTCTGCGTTACCACCGGCCTGGAAGTGTAATTGGTATATCTACCTTGGCATTGCCTAGTTGTGCCGTGTCACCTACCCTAGCGTGCTTTACTACGAGTTTGTTTTGTACCATACCTATGGAGTGCCCTCTGACGATGCACATTACGGGGGAGATTACGATACTGTATAGACTATGGGAATATATAAAATGTGTTAAGGGGGATATGGGTAACGTCTTAACGCTATTTTGATAGTTTACTTTACTTTAGACATTATTATAATAGCGTATATTACTACATAGTAGATAGTTTAATGGATCCTTAGAGGATGGTTATCCCAAACATCCTTTAAGTTACTGTATTTCGGTTGATATTTCACTTGAGTTGGATTTATTGATATAAGAATGTTAATCCTGACTCGAGTGTTTTGTGCTTTGCTTTACGCTCGGGTCAGACTGAGTGGCTTAGTGTTCGAGACTCACCTTTGGAGTTGGAGCTTCGCTTGGAGATCCAACTATCTATCCAGCTTTCAGTTATTCAGTTGATTCCAGTGATATATTCAGATCTTGTATTTGATTATTGTATTGAGACATCTATGTATTCGTGACTTCTATTGTATCTTGTTTAACTCTGTTATATATATATTGTAGCTTCATGAACTACTATTCTTTTGCTTCCGCTGCTTATTTTTATATTACTCTATGTTTGTGATTCTGTGATTATTTATTTACTGTATATGTTGAGTTTTGCCAAATTTAAATTAACAATCTGATATTTTGAGCAATTCAAATCCGACGTGTATGGATGCGAATGGTTGAAAATTTCAGGTTGTTACAATAACTGTAAATTATGAATGTAAGAAAAGGAACCTAAATGTTAATTTTATTCATAAGGAAACAATTGATTGAATAAAAAGAATTGAAATCAAGTTTGATCAAATTATTGGAACTTAAACTATAATAATTGGATCCATTGCAATTAAATATAATTAAATATTATGTTAATGTGAATTAAGGTAATAATTGAAGAATATTAATGTAATGTGCTATGAACCAATGTTGAATATATACATAGAGTAATGAAGGATTGAATAAGAAGATTGAAATCGATTAAATCAATTTATTGGAATTAGAATATAATTAATTGGAATTAAATGTAATTAAATATGGTGGGTAATGTAAGAAAAGGCATCAATTGTAGAAAATGAGGATAATAAGATAGAAACCTATGTTAATAATTTCAGAAGGTATTGGTTGATTTAATAGTAGGAGTGTAGATTAAAATAAAAGAATAAAAAAATGAATAAGTTTAGTAAAAGAATAAACATATGTTTATTTATTCGAAATGTTTGGTAGCTGAAAGATTGATTGTAGAGATGAGAAACTATTATTTAGTAAGAAATGTGTAATTACTGTTTGTATCCAATAGTGTATAAATATGTTTAAATTACTAATAGATAGAAAAAATTGTTCTACTTCTCATTACATTCATTTAGTCCATTTTGGAGCTTAATCAACTGAAATTAATGTAATTGAAAATTTTCAATTAATAGGAGAGAGAATACTAATTGTAAATTAACAGGTGTAATTAAAAGCAGCTTATGTTTTGTAAAAATATAAGGAAAGTTTGATTTAATGAAAAGAACATTTACATCAAATAAAATGAATGTTTCATTTGTGAATGTTGGTTTAATTTCATTAAAATAAAGAATGGAATGATTGATTTTAAAGGAAGAAATATATGTTTATTTGAACTATGTTTTAGCTTACAAATTGATTTCAAGAATAGGAAAATAATCTATTTCAGTAAGTTATTTATTACTCTTTTGTATAAACAACAAATTTATATACGTGTTTAAAAAACAATTGTTCTATTTTTCATCCATTTTAGTTGTCTGTTTTAAAATTTAACTTTGTAAGTAATTGAAATTAATGTAATCAAATGTTTCAATTAAAAGGAAAGAAAACGTTGATTACAACTAATAGATTTAATAAAAGAAACACACGTTTTGTGTTAAACAAAAATGTTGTTTTATTGAAAATAAAGGATCATTTTGGGAAAACCAAACTAAACGTTTTCATTTTTAAGGTAAGTATAAAAAATTTATTATGCGTAGATAAAAACCGAAATGTGTATAAATTTGAATATTATCTGAGTTAATGAAGTTAATTTGGTTACGTTTCAAAAAATTGAATTTCAAAAGGTTGTGCGACGTACATGGTCCCTTCATTTCTTTTATTATAAATTGTTGCATAAACGTTTTAAAATAGTTACCTTATTATTAATACTTGATCCGTTCATTTCTCCTTCTGTTTAATACCCGAGCCTAGACTTTTAGGTTGTATTTAATTCTTGCCACCTCATTTTCACGTATACAATGTTTTAATTTCGTTTGCAAACTTTTCCATTGCTACGTACATTTCCTTATGCATTATTAACGCCTGAAACTTTCAAAATAAATGTGACATTTATTTTCGTCCCTCCACCTTCATTTCCTAATTATAAATAACCTACAACTTATTTCTTCATTTGCGTTTTGTTTCTCCTGACACCTCATATTCAAAAGCTCTTATTCTTGGAAATCCAAAAGCTTTCTTTTATAAAACATGATTTTTTCATTTCTCGTACACTTCCTGTCCTCATCTTAGTTGTTCTTCAATCTTTTCCTGAAGCCTCATCTTTAGAAAAATGTAAGTATTAAAATTTGTTTATTTATTTATTTTATTTTATTAACGCGTACTATTTTTTATTTTAATAATATTTTTTACAACATGAATATCTTTTGCATATAAACTTTGAGGCACGCGCAATTTCTTCTGTTGGGTTCATATTTAAATTCCGAACAACATGAAATTGATTTAGTTGAATTTGGAGGTTGTTGAGTTTTTGCGCTTCTGTTTGGATTTTTATGGGCTAAAATCAAAGGTGAGTGTTTTAACGCACTCATGATTACTGAACTATCTTATGTTAGTTAAATTAAATTTATGGTGTGATTAGAATCAATTGATTGATGTTTGATATGTTTAAATTGTTATTTTGGTTAAATTTGACTTTTATTGCATTTAATCATCATTTAATTTAATATTGAATTTAAATTGTCAATTTAATACCTGTTATTGAAGATAAGTTATCTATTGATGTTTATTGATTGATTTGGATGATGATTGTGATGGATGTTTGATTGTTGGCATTGGATGACTGGATGTGGTATTTTATATTGTTATAACACTGCAAGTTCCCTATGGGTCGAAATGATACATACCCGAACGATCTATTGATTAGGGAAAAATCAGTATGGGTTGAAATGATAGACTTGTGTGATTTTATGGATTTTATTTAATTCGGGATTGCGGTTTGAAATGATATATAACCGTAAAATTTTAAATTGCGGATTGAAATGATAAATATCCGTATCTGTAACAACCCTGAGATTGCAATTACCGAATAATAAATTAAAAATTATGATTTTAAGTTGAAAAGGGAGCTAAACAAAAATTTGGGAATTTAAATTTGCAATTGGTTTGCAAATTAAAGTATTTTGGGTTTAAAATGGGGAAATTAATATTTTTGGAATTTAATATTTAAAAGGGGAATTTTTAAATGTGATAATGGGTTTAATTGACTAATGAGACAATTATATGGTTTTGATTAAAACTAGGTTGCTACTTAGGATTTTTGTTTACATAATAACATCAAACATAGTTGGACTTAGAATATTTTAAATTTACATATGCACTTAAATAATTGAACTAAGCCTTATTGGGTTGTAAAACCCTCATATCAAACCCATTAGCCTACCCACTTCTATATAATATCTTAAACCATTTCCTAAACCCTAACCCTCCTATTCATAATTCCTAAACCTAGATCCAAACATAACTAATGGCCTCCCTTTGGTAGAAGACCCATCTCCTTCTCTACATGGCTAAACTTGTTTAATCCTAGCAAGGTAATGCAATCCTAGGCCTAATCATCTTCTAATCTTTAGTTTAATTTGTGAAATCTCTTTGTAATCCTTGGTTTTGTTCTCTTTTTAATTTTGAAGCTCTCTAATCTTCATCCTCTTTGCTTTGGAAAGTTGCACTTGAAGTGTTTGCTTATTTGCTTGATATTGTGCACACAAACCACTTGATCATTTGCTTCTTTGAGGTAATTACTATATATTAGTGATTATTGCTAGTTAATTTTGGTGAAAATGATTATTGCTAGTTAATTTTGGTGAAAATTTGATGCCAAAACTTGAAAAAAAAACACCCCTAAACCATCAAAAATCAACAAATTATGTTGGCTGGAATGTTTCAGCCTGAAAATAGGCTGAAACAGTGATCTGGGTGCACCAGGGCAAGCCTGGGCTGCACCCAGGCTGTTGCACACCCCAGCCCACCTGGGCTGGGGCAGAACCACACCTCAGCCCGCATGGGCTGGGGCCTCCCCAGCCCAAGCGGGCTGGGGACGGGATCACCCCAGCCCGCATGGGCTGGGGGCCACCCCAGCCCAGGTGGGCTGGGGACTGGTTACCCCAGCCCGCACGGGCTGGGGCCTCCCCAGCCCAAGCGGGCTAGGGACTGGATCACCCCAGCCCGCACGGGCTGGGGCCTCCCCAGCCCAGGCGGGCTGGGGACAGGATCACCCCAGCCCGCATGGGCTGGGGCCTCTCCAGCCTAGGCGGGCTGGGTTCTGGATCACCCCAGCCTGCATGGGCTGGGGCCTCTCCAGCCCAGTCGGGCTGGGGACTGGATCATCCCAGCCCAAGTGGGCTGGGGCTTCCCCAGCCCAGTCGAGCTGGGGCTTGGATCACCCCAGCCCGCATGGGCTGGGGCTTCCTCAGCCCAGGCGGGCTGGGGCCTTGCACTGAATCCCCAGCCCAAGCGGGCTGGGGGCTGATTAATTCACCCCAGCCCACTTGTGCTGGGGGTTTGTACCTCATCCCCAGCTCAAGTGGGCTGGGTTCGCGATGCCGTCACGATCGCATCCGAAGTCGGAATTCGACGTTTTTGGTCTCGTTGGAAAGATGGAGTTTCGAACTCCATCTCTGGAAAATTTAGGCAACATCGAAGATCGTTTGGTATTTCGAATTTCGTGTCGAAGTTGAACTCTGGTCGCTGTTTGTAAACAGTATGAATCTTTTCCTGGGTCCAACTTTGAGATGTCGCTGCCACTTCGTCTCAACTCGGAATCCAGAAATACTTTTTGCATCTTAAAGTAGGGATGTTTTACTACATGCCTGCAAATTTTCATGACATTTGGACACCGTTTGCTGGTCCAAATAAATTGCCGAACTTGGGTTCGCAGCTGTTTTTTGAATGTTTACAAACACTTAGAATATTTTTCAGTGATTTTCTGATTTTATTGATTTCTTTGAGATTTGTCTCTAGATTTCGTACACGGGTTTTATGAATCATTTTCAAAAGATTTTTCACTCCTAAATGGCTTTAGAAATTATTATATAATATTATTTTTAATTATTAAATTAATTACTCCATAATAGGAGAGTTTTCAAAAGCCGTTTTAAAGTGATTTCAAAATCAATTATAAATCCGTTTCGCACCATTATTTTCTATAATAAAAATTTCGCACTCACTTTTTAGCACGTCGAGCGAAGTGGAAAAGTGCTTAAACGGTTAGGAAATCTCCGGCCTATGAAACCGTGTGTATTTCCTTTCCGGTTAAACCCCGACCTATTCGATTGATCGTTTTGACCTTTGGGTCTAGTTTACCGATGATACGAGGTGGACTTTTTATTGTTTGGAGTGTGAGCTTGCTATTGGTTAGTAAACCGTTTAGTGCGAATGTGGGGTATGGGACTCATTGTTAACACTTTACGGGTTCCTCTCCAAGAAGTTAGTGACACATTAGCCTCTGGGCGGCCAGTACTGGACCTTTGGGTCACCACGCCTCTGGGCAACCGTCTCTGGACACCTGCTCTATGGAGCAGTTTATTTTTCGGCATGCGCCTCTGGGCCTTTATCCTTCTGGGAAGGATCTTGCCGTCTCGCGCGTTCCGCATCTGTGCGAGTGATCGATCACAACTCTACAGTACTTGGCAACAACGACTCTCGTCGGTGCACGCGCAATATTGGTATTATTTGATGATTTTTATATCCATTCGAGTACCGCCATTCGGTGTTGGTTCTATGGAACCATACAATGTAAGTGCGATTGCCTTGTGGATTCACAGTGTCTCTGGACACTGCTTTTCAGTGTTGGATTTCATTGACTTTTCAGTATATCCCCATTGCTCTTTGGAGCATCGATCTTTGCTTGGGCATTGATTACAGACTCTGGTCACTCTTGGGATTATTGCCTATGGGCATCTTTTTATAGCTTTGGCTACGCCGATGATATGAGGCGATTTTATTTATTCTACACTTTGGTGTTGATTTCTCTTTGGAGATTTTTATTGTTTATTGATGATTAGGGATCGTCATTATATTCATGTGGTTCATAATATACTTCTCTTTGGATAAGTACTGTTTTATTTATGTACCGCATTATTATATATCTCAGTTATTACTGATTGTTTAGCTAGCCTGACCCGAGTGTTTTCGCTCGGGTCAGACCGAGTTGTTTCAGGTTAGGTTTCTGGACTTAGCTTCTGTGCTTCCGCTTGGACATTATCTGCTATGCTGATAGATAGCGCTTTTATTTGTCCACTATTCCGCTACTCTGTTATTATTCAGACTTTGATATGTACATATTTTTGACCAACATGTGTGGGCAGTGGCTTTGTACCCACTTATAGTATTTGGATCTGTATTGACGATGTATTGTTCTGGGATTTTATATCTGTTATGTGATTCTGTTCTGTGATGTTTTATCATTTTATTACTATGCTTATTCTGATAGATCTTTAGCCATTGTAATTTCGTTATAAATATTTATTGAATATGTCGAACCACTTGAAAAAAATAAGAGATACCACCCTTTCGACATATTCAGTAGATAGTTATAGCTTGATTACAAATGGTCGCTTCCACTATACTCTATTCTCCGCTTTAACGGACGGTATTACTCCCGTAATACTCTTTGTTACAGTGGGTCTCAGAGTGGGGCGTTACAGTATCACTTGACCTAGGGTAGAAAGTTATATACGAACACCGGATTGGTTAAATTAAATGATTTTAATTCTTTAAATTTTAAATTCAGTTAACTGGCATTTTGAAATAGAGATGTAACTATATAAACTGAATTATTTCGATAATCCAAAACCTTAATGCTGAAAATTGGAATTGATCTAATGAATTGTTTTTAAATTGGAATTTCAAAGTTGAAATGGCAAATAAATGAATTTATTGAAATTAAGTTATTGAAAATGTATGGATATAACTCTGAAATCTATTTAAATTAGTTTAAACTATTTTAATGAATTTAAAACTATTTTAAATTTATTTTAATCTATTATAACCTATTTAATCCAATTTAATCTATTTAACCTATTTTTAAACTAATTAAATTTATTTCATCTATTTTAAATCTATTTAATATAATTTAAATCTATTTAATCTATTTTAAATTTATTTAATCAATTTAAAATATACTTAATATAATTTAAATCTATTTAATCTATATTTAATCTATTTAAATCATTTTAAAATCTAACTAAATCAAATTTAAATTTATTTAAACTATTTTACTACTTTAAAACTATTTTTAATCTATTTTAAATTATTTTCAAACTATTAAAACTATTTACGACTATCTAAACTATTTTCTAAAATTTCAGACTGTGTAAAGTTGAAGTATTTATATTTAAATCCTTGATGATGATACAACCTAAGTTGGAATTTGAAATTGATACCCTTTTGTGAAATGACATATTTGAGTAAATACGATGATTTTAGAACTAGAATTTAATTAACCTATCTCATCGATAAATTCAAAAGTGAATATGATTTTGGAAGTAAATACGGGTTTTAAATTAAATATAGTTTTGAAAGTGAATATGATTTCGAAAGAGATATGATTTGAAGTCGAATATGATATTTTGATATAAATTATGAATTTACTTTTGAAATGTAAAAGAACCATCCGGTGTGAAATAAGCGTTTGGTTGTTAAAGAGACCGGGATCACATATTGTCATATTCTCTGCCAATACCGAAAACCACTTTAACAACTGTGTACGTGGTGGAGATTCCAGAAATGAAGTAGGATGGTTCGGCGAACGATTTCTGTATAAGGTATGACGTGACCCTGACTCCCGTGAGTCAGCTTAGATGTGACTAAAACAGGAGACATGCCGGGCCAAGTGAGGTCGTTCCTCCTATCGGACACATTTCTTCAATATCATATCTTTTGCTTTGTGATTGATTTGGTGGCCACCCTTGATTTTGATTTGGGAGTGTGTTCCGAGGTGGGTTGTAGTAGCTTCTATGCGTTACCACGAGTCTGGATACGCAATTGGTATATCTACCCTGGCATTGCCTCGAGTGTCGTGTTCACATGCCCTAGAGCGCCTTCTACGAGTTTGTTTTGTACCATACCTATGGAGTGCCCTCTGTGTAAACCTCCAGTTTACGGAGGAGCATACGGTACTGTATAGACTATGGGAATATATAAAATGCGTTAAGGGGGATATGGGTAATGCCTTAACGCTATTTTAATACTTTTACTTTACTGTAGACATATTATAATAGCGTATTGTACTACATAGTAGATAGTTTAACGGATGCTTAGGAGATGTGAATCCCGAACATTTCTTAAGTTATTGCACTCACGTTAGACACTAGATAGGAGATTTCAAACCCCGTAAGCGTCTCTAACGCCGTTCCACTCATATTTATTTACCGTTGATTAACTTACATAAGATCTTTTAGTTCTTACTCGAGTGTTTTCTCTTTTCAATTCGCTCGGGTCAGCCTGAGCATTTCAAGGTTGAAGACCTTATTTCTGGAGGACGAAGACGAAGATTTATACTAATATTATTTATTCTATTCTGCTGCATTTATTTATTTATTCCTGTTTATGTAACTCTGATGTTTGTGTTGTAAAGAATAATCAAATGAATTTATAAAACAGCTTCATGAATTGTTATTTGATTATTATATTTTGTCATTCCGCTGCGAGATTCTGTATTTGTTTTATTTCTTTCTATTTTTCTTATTTACCCTATAACAATCTGCCCTTTTGAATCGTTTGAGTTCCACGTGTGTGTCTGCTGAAAATGTCCAAAAAGGCGGGTCGTTACAAGTTAGCTTTCAAAATCAAATTATATTCATTTAAATTCTTTTAATTGATTTCTACGAGTTTCGAGCTCGCACGATCAAACGATAAGTCCGATCGCTACGAAACTTGAAATCCTACAATAATTCACTGTTACGGATCCGATGAAACAGGTTTCATCGAAATCCGAGACAATGCTCAAAAAGGCTAATTTTCACGTTAATTAAATAAATTATTATTATTAAATTGATTTAATCACTTTTAAACCCTAGATTAAAAGTTAACAATTTCATCATTCTTAATTAAACAGGAATTTATAATCTTTTAAAATAAAAATTTCCATATTAAATCCAAGATTTAAATATTGCATTAATTTTAGTGTTCAATAACAACTGTAATAAAACCTTAGTTAATTATATTTTAATTTCAATCAAATTCTTTTATTTCGATTTACACTTTTATTATTGAATCAACTATTACCTTATGAATAAAATTAACATTATTTTACATTTTATTACATTCTTATTCTACAGTTATCATCTTAACTCATATTAACTACAATATTTAATTACATTAAATTTCATTGATTTCCAAATTAATTTCAACGGATTAAATAATAAGGTGATAAATAAAACAATTGTCATATGTTAGTAATCCAAACACATTTCTAAATTTTATTGTTTACAACCAGAAGCTAATAAATTTACGTACAGATCAATTTTCATATTCCATAATAAATCTTTTCCAATTTATAACATATAATTTCAACATTAAATCCAACATTTAATTTATTCCTTATTTACAATTATAACCAAATTAACTTAACAATTATTTCAATTGATTGAAATTACATTAAAATAGTTGTCAATAACATTCAAACAATATTATTACATCATATTCTAATTATTGTTCTCATTAAAAAATCATAAATTTTAATTTCTCATAATATTAAATTTCAAAATCTTATTTAATTTAATAGTTTTAATTATCAAAATACGGGTCGTTACACTCCCTCACTCAAAACTTTTCATCCTCGAAAAGGAACAAGAAGGAATTAAGAAAATTGATATAACTTTATTCAAAACAATCAATTTATAAACAATTAATTTACAGAATTTAGTTTAACAAGAATTTGAAAATAACTCAACTTTCACAAAATTTTCTAAGTCTTAAATTTACAAAAAATTCCGACAGAGTCTCCTTTGCGTGGTTAAGTCACGAAAAAATAATAATATCAATAATTTCGATATATATATCGTATTTCAATAATAAACATCCCAACTATGGGAAAATAATAAAATATCGTTCCAAAACTGTAATCTGAAAACGTACCTATTTGTCGGGCAAACAAACTTTATTTATGAAATCGAAAGTAGTAGATATTGCTACCGTAAACATATATTTCACTTATATAATCCAAAAGAGTTAATAATTATGTAAAAAGAGTAATATATTAGTTGTTTCTATTAATAGCACAAGCAACACAACAATGTATAATAACCATATGCAACAAAAGAAGCATGACTATTATAGGCAACCAAAGAATCCATCACACATCCATAGTAACAAAACTAATGGTTTGTTCAGGTTCAGAAACATTTCATCGTACAAGGATGATAAATAAACTACCAAGTGTACCTTACGCTCAACAGCCCTTAGGTAATTCTTAATAGATTATTCATACAACCTTAAACAGTTTAACGTATCATTCCCCAAACATTCCGTTAACCAAATACATAGAATTTTAAATATTATTTAAGTTTATTCGATTGGTTTCTTTTTCCATCATTTACTATTCATTTATTTTAATTCATTCATATAATTTCATCTTTTGTTAATTTACATTCATTACTTACATAATTTATTTCCCATTTAATTATTTAGAACATCAATAAATCAATTCTTAAAATATTATAAAAGTTTCCTTGCAATTTAATTCATATTCATTTACTTATATAACTTGATTTCCAATTAAGATTAATATTCATTAGTGAATCAATTAATACTTAAGTTTTTCTACTTTTTAATTCAATTTTATTTTTACCGTAGTATTTCTTTTAATATTAAACCTATTTATGAATCATTTCAACATTCCTTAAGTTTATAATCATTTACTGAAATAGCATTCACTTTTACTATTTAATTTAATTATAAATCACTTTAAAACATTAACTTAAGTTTATAATATTCTTGTAATATCTTAATTCTTTTATGTATAAACATATGTTAATTTTGAAGCGTTTTTGTTATTAAGCTTTTACTTGTATAATAATCTATTACATATTCATAATTAACATTTCAACTTTTAAACATTTCTAGTATGTTTTATATATGTTTTTGGAATGTAATTGAGTGTTACACAAATTATCTTATTCATTTTAGTTGGCAAAAATGTTCAATAATTTACATCTTCTAACTTTCATTACCCTTTATGTGATATCCCAAAATTTCAAGGAATTTAAAATGTGATAATATCTTAATTAAATTGTTTAAAATTGATAAAATTGTTATTTCAAATATAAATTACCAATTAATTAATAATGTGATGTTTTAAATTATGATTATAAATTGATTTTAAATAAGAATAATTATTTATTTTGTGTTATTTTTATAATAGATTTTTAATATACTTATTGTTTTCAAATTTAATAAGTGTTATTTAAATGTGTATATATATGTGTATTTAAATTGATTTTAAATAGGATAATCATTTACAAATAATAATGTGTTTGTTTAAAATTAATATCTATATTTATTTGAATTGATTTTAAATTGGACTTTAAATTGACTTTGAATTTGAATTTAAAAATTGAATTTAAAGGAATATATATATCTTAAAATAAAAATAATAATATAGTTTGGATTTAAATCATATGGATAAGGTTTTTATTTAAAAATAGATTTTTTTTATATTATTCTCTTTAAAGAAATTTATTTATAGAAATTTGGAAGAGTATTTATTTGATAGGAATAAATACAAAATCTTTTGAATTAGCATTTAAAAATGAGTTTAAAATATTTTATATGATTTTTATTTAAATTATAAATGGGTTTTTCTATTTTATTTTCTTTTAAAGATTATATTTATATAAAATTTATAAAAGTATTTGTTTATTAGGAAATTTACAAATTTATTAAGAAAATTAATTTTAAAGCCTTTAAAATCATTTTTAAATAATATAAAAATGAATTAGGACAAGTGTTAAGTTCTAAACCTCTTAAGTAACATATGTTTGATAATTAAGTATGGTAAAGACAAGTGTCATTACTTGTTTTTATTTTCTTTAAATTTTAATTATACCAAAATTTAATCTATATAAAACAGTTCCACTTTCTTCTTTCATTTCTTTTTCTTATACTTTAAATTCAAGCAAGAAAACCTGAACACCTCTCCTCTAAAACAAAGCAGATCTGTAAACAAATCCTCAAGTTCAAAAGCCTGCAGTATTCTTTTCAAACTGCAAGCCTGTAATCAAACACTGCAAACAACTTTCAAACCCCTATAACCAATGCTCAGTTCAAAACCTGAAGTTCATTCCTCAAACAAAAATAATCAACTATGTAATCCTCTTTATCAAGCCTGCAATCAAAATACTCCAAGGCATTTTCAAAGCTTGAAGACATTTTTTTACAAATCCTGTAAACATTTTCTCAAAGCTTGGAACCAAACAGGTTTTCAAAGTCCTGAGTCATCATCATCTTGTTCCAGTTACACAATCAAGCTTCAAAGCATTTCAGTCTTAATGTTTCAAGCCATTCAAGTTTCAGAAATCAAATATCAAGATGTAGTTTTCAAATTTTCAAAGTTTCAATCCAGTTTGCAAGTTTTCATCCAGTTTCAAAATTCTCTGCATTTTCAAAGGTGAGTAAACATTTTAATTAAAAGTTAAGTAGATAATTATCTGATTGCATGTGAAATCTGTGATGATAACTGTTCTATATGTATGTATATAAGCAAGCCTCTGTATATATATGATGTATGCTTATCTGTTGATTTTAACTCCTCTGTTCTTAGTTCAGAGCCTATGATTTTA
The DNA here is from genome assembly GCA_030737815.1 of Allium fistulosum. NCBI lineage: Eukaryota > Viridiplantae > Streptophyta > Magnoliopsida > Asparagales > Amaryllidaceae > Allium > Allium fistulosum. The sequence goes on from CM060907.1 coordinate 368,175,229, forward strand.
ATCAAAGTTCAAAATCTTTGCATGTGTTCTCTGTTAGATTGTGAAATTTAAACAATATAGTTTAGTTTAAGCTTAATCCAGGAGTTAAAAATAGATTAAGTATTTTAAGATTTAAACTAAATCAAAATCTGGGAAATACAATAGAAATTCTTAAAACATGAAAAATCAATCATCTTAATTTACTGTTTTAAGATTATAACTTGAATCCACTTTAAAAGTTATGATTTTTAAATCATATATCACAATTTTTAATATTGAATTGAATGTGAATTTTGGGAATGACTGGAATTTGGTTTTTGGGTAAATTCTGGTGGCCAAGGGATTTGGGATGGTCGGGATCTTGACTGGAGATAGGTGAGGGTACGGGGAGTACGGCAAAAATGGGAAGGAGGTGGATAATCCACTATGGCATCGACGGTTGTCGAATTAAGTTTTAAACCCTAGTTTGTTGATGCTGGAATTTGTGGTCATTTCGATGTCTCTGATTGATCGAGTGTCGTGAAACTCGGGGTAATGGTTGCGTGTGGGATCGGAAGGGTAGGGCCAGAATCGCTCGACTTCTGGTGGTCGGAGCAGTGTGGTCAAAGGGGTTTTGTTGGAGGAGGTTTTGGGTTCCAGTCTATCTGGGTTGCTCGATTTTGATTCGAGGCCTGTGAATATGTTTGGATGATCGGGAACCGATGTATGGGAAATGGTCGGTGTGTTGAAGCTTACGGCGATGGTCACCGCCGTCGAAGTTGGCTGTGCACGTGCACGGCGATGTTTTGGTGCCTGGAAGGATGGGTTCGTGGCGACTCAAAGGGAGACTCGGGATTTTGGAAGATAGACTCGAGTCTGGTATCGTGTTCGTGAGTGTTAACTATTATGGTTTTTAACAGTTTTAAAATTTAAACTAAATACTATTTTAAAAAAAAACATAAGAAGAAGGTGGAGGGGAACTTGGGTTGGACTCGAGCAGGGTAAAGGTTTTACCCGAAGCAAAGATTAAGGGAATGTTAAGCATGTTAAAAGTTTTTATAAAATAAATTTAAGTTTTTGAAATTTAGAAATAAATTTAGTTTAAGTTTCCTTATATAAATTCCTAATAAAATAAATGTTCTCCTTAACATTTGATTAAGAACTTTTGAAATTTGTTTAACTTAAATTTTATTAAGTAAAATTTAAAGTTATTTTAAACTTAAGTTAAAATGAAATTTTAAAGGTTTTTATAAAAACAAGTTTTAAAGTTTAAATTGAAAACTAGTTTAAACTATTACTTGTTAATGTTTAAGGCATTTAAGGGAAGTTATGTTTTATTAACTTTAATTTATCAAGTTAAATGATTATTTATTTTAAACCTTAATTAATGATTTAATTAAGAAAAGTTAGTTATTAAGATAAGATGTTTTAATGATAATCAAGGCATTAATAAGATAATGTTTTATCTTAAGATAATTAAAGTTTTAATGTCTTGATCTTAATTAAGTTAATTAAGGAAATTAGGTATAATTAATTAATTTAATTAATAATGATTAAGGATTAGTTAAGAAAATAATTAAGAGCAATTAATTAATTTAATTAACTCAATGATTAAGATTGATTTAATTAACGACTAAAGATTAATTAATTTGTAATTAATTAATTAAGTAATTAGAGGTTGATTAATTTGTAATTAAGAAGTACTTATTTAAGTTTATTAATTAATAATTAGGTTTTATTAATTAATAAATAAGAAATAATTAATCTATAAAGATTAATTAAAGGTTAATTAACTGTTATTAAGAATTGATTACCTAATAATTAAGGATTAATTAATTTATTATTAAGTTTTATTAATTGATAATTAAGGTTTATTAATTAATAAATTAAAGAATAATTAATCTGTAATTAAGGTTAATTAATTTGTTTAAGAGTGATTAAGGAATGAATTACTCAATTGTAATTAATAAATGGATGTGACTAATTTAAGTTAATTAATTTGTAAATTAATTAAAGATAATCTTGATGATTGATTAAGTATAATTACTTAATGAGATTGATAAGTGAAATTACTTAGGATAAGTAATTAATACTGGATGTAATTAATTAAAGAGAATTACTTAATAGGAAGTAATTAAAGTATAATTACTTAGTAGAAGTAATTAAGGATTAATTACTTGGTGTAATTAATCAATGGATTAATATAATTAATTAAGGAGTTAATTAATTAAGGTAAGTGAGTACAGAATGGCAATTACTGTTTATAATTTATTAAGGTTAATTAATGGAGGTAATTAATTAAAGTTTAGTTAATTAATATAATTAATTAAGGATTGATGTAATTAATTATAGTTAATTAATTAATGAAGTAATTAATGGTTAATTACTGTTAATGGTTAAGAATAATTAATTTGTGAAATTAATTAAAGGATAATTACTTTATGTAATTAATGAATAATTAATCAAGGATGATTAATATTTAATGAGTAATTAATTAATTAAAGGTTTGTAATTAATTAATGATTGATTAAGCAGGTTTAGGTAATTAATTCTTATGTAATTAATTTAATTTAGGTTGATTAAATTAATTATAATAGGGTTAATCATTGTTGCTTATGGATGATTGTTTGAGTTGAGTATCTAAATTGGTTGATATCTATTGGATGATATGCTGTGATATTCTGTGATATGATATTGGATATATCTGTGATAAATGTGTGATATTAATCTGTGTTAAATGTTGTGTGAATTCAAGTGTATTGAATTGAATTGTTTAAACCTTTAAACAAACTTGGCCTTTAAGATACGTTTGGATTTCGATGAGACCGGGATCGGGTGTCAAATTTGATTATCCGAAAACCACATTGATCCAAGTTAAACGATAGGCCGTGAATCTCAAGTAAAGATGAAGATTCAGAGTGCAAGGGTTATTATCGTTAACTCTGAGGGTGATTCCAAAATGAGTGTAATGAGATAATGCCTTCGGTTTCATTCGAACTCGGAACGAACTTGTATGGATTGAATGCTTTCAGCACATCGTCAGGTGGACGATGAGCATTCTAAGTGATGTGTTCTGATAAGGTAATTGTAGCCTCAAGCCTCATCAACCGAGAATGGCTAAAACAGGGGAGGTGCAACAAGGTTTAAGTGGGTAGCACCCAAGTAGGATAAGATTTCCCCTGTCTAGAGGTGCCTTCTTTTTATTCGGTTGCGTGGGCGGTTGAATAGCTACAACCACTGGGGTTTTCTTATTCGGGACTATCCAATAAGGGATGGTTCCGGCTTTGTGTTGCAGGGGATTGGGAGTGATCCTCGTTACGTTGATCTAGGCCACGTACTATGATGGGCGGTACCCTAGTAGCCCTGCCATTGTATGGAATCCAATCTCCAATAAGTGATCACGGACTTGATTGTATACATATGTATGCTGGAATTTAATGAATGTAACAATTTCGGCTATTTTCTATTTTACTTGGAAACCCTAGACCCTATTATAATATCACTGAATTTCCTGTCAAAGTTTTGGTTAGCGTAGGGTAAAAACTTTTCCATGTTTATGTGTGGGAAGTCTTACGTGATACTTTTGTTTTCAAAGGTTTTTAAAGTTAAGCAACTTTAACCGTTTACTCACACCAGACCCATGTCTGACCCAAGTGTTTATTTTCTGTTTTATAAACTCTTGGGTACTCAAATTTATACGAGTAGCCAAGGGATTCAGGTTAGATTTGACGAATTACTGGAGGAGCAATGAAGCAGGAGGCTTCTGCGTTGTAGATATATATAGTGTTCCGCTGTGTTGGTTTCTCTGAATTGTATTGAGTTGTAATAACTAGATAGGTGTTTATAACTGTCAAGTATGTGATGTATAATCTGTGTAACTCTGATAGTTGTTGTATATTATGTAATACTTATGTGATTAATATAATTTATTCGTTCCGCTGTTGAGATTCTGATGTTGTTTCTTCTTTCTTTTCTATCTTTTCTCTTTTTTATCCCTTTCTTTCATATTGATGATATGTCTTTCTGTGGAATGAAAGTCGGGTCATTACACTTTAATTTACCAGTGACAAATCTCCAATTTATTTACAGTTCCATTAAACACTTAGCATCTAATTTCTTATTTTTCATTTTAGAAGTTTCCAACTATTAAGATTTCACTTTATTTCTACAACTGAAAATCACTAATTTAACAGGAATTTAAGAACTAAATACCGGGTTCATTTCAAATCATTTTGAAATAATATATATGTTCATATCTTTTATATATATCAAATCATACTTAAGAAAATAATATTAAATTTGTTTATCCAGACAAATGACTAGCAAAGCTACTACAGTGGTCTTCCCACTTTGAAACTCGAAAATGAACGTCGATGATGTCACGATCATCACTAAAATTATTTTCCAACGACAGAAGAGTAGAGTACAAAATTTGTTTTCTATAAAAATTTTTTTAAACATTTCTTTCAAATCTCATTGAAAATATTTATATCCGAAAAGACTTCCAAATAATACTAACATTATATTCCAAAATCTTTGAAAACCAATTTCAAAACTCCGGAACTTAACTTCTCAAGTTTCCAATTTATTTGTAAATCCTATTTTGCAACTAATATTTATAAAATTTCACTTCCTAACAAACAAACATATCACCTACAACTATATCCATTTATAAAAATTATTCTTTTATATCATAAATATAATACTAGGCAAATTATTTCATTCACCAATATTTCAAAAATAATATTGTGTCGGTCTGCCCTTTAAGTGTTTAGAAATCCCTATCGATGCCATATCGTCCTATGTACCGACCAGAATTCATAAATACTCAACATAACAAATTAACACAATACAAAATATTTTTATATCACTAACAAATATGCTCTCTCATACATATACTCTCAAATTCATTCTTGGTTATTAATAACCCTATCTCGAATGAGTTAACCCAAAACAGACTAAGGTATCCATAAACCAAAGCTCTGATACCAATGGTAACGACCTACCTTTTTGGACGGTTTAAATCGACAATAAACCACACATGTCAACTCAAACCATTCAAAATGGAGGATTGTCAATGGGGTAAATAAGAAAATATAGGAAAAGAAGGAAAAAAACCAAAACACAGAATCTCACAATGGAATGACAAAATATAATAATCAAATAAACAGTTCATGAAGCTATTTTATAATATACATTTGATTACACAATTTTTACAACAATCAAAGTACAAACAATGACATATCAATAATGATGCAGCGGAAAGTTACTAATAATATAATATACCAAACTTCGTCTTCGTCCTCCAGAAATAAAGTCTTCAATAGTGAAATGCTCAGGCTGACCCGAGCGTAATGAAAAGACAAAACACTCGAGTCAGAACTAAAAGATCTTATATAAGTTAAATAAAAAACAAATAAATATGAGCATAATATCTTTAGAGTTATTTACGGGATTTCACATCTCCTATACAGTGTATAACGTGCATGCAATATTTTAAGAGATGTTTCGGAATTTTCCATCTCTTAATGATCCATTAAACTATCTATATGTAATAGAATACGCTATATATGTAATGTCTATAAGTAAAGTATAGTATTAAAATAACATTAAGGCATTACCCATATCCCCCTTAACACATTTTATATAAGTGTCGTAGTCTATACAGTACTATAAACTCTACCGTAAACTGGTGGGCTATCAGGGAGCACTCCATAGGTACGACACAAATCAAAATCGTAGTGGGCTCGATACGACATATGACAAGACACGCGAAACAATGCCCAGGGTAGGATTCTACCGTTTTGCACTCCCGGACAGGTGGTAACACATAGCAGCTACTACTACCCACCTTGAGACACACTCCCATAATCAAATCGATGGTAGCCACCAATCAATCACATAGTAACAGATATGGTATTGAAGAAGCATGTTCGATCAGAGGAGCGACCTCACTTGGCCCGGTATAGCTCCTGTTTTAGTCATATCAAGCTGACCCAAAGGTAAGGGCTACGTTCTTACCTCATACCAGTAGCATTCGCCAAACCATCCTACTTCGTTCTGGATTCTCCACCACGTGCGCAGTTGTTAAAGTGGTTTCAGAATTTGCAGAGAGTATGACAATATCCGACCTCGGTCTCTTTAACAACTAAATGCTTATTTCACACCGTGGTCATTTTATTAAACATTTTTAATAATAAATCCAGAAAACAATTTATACCTTCATATAAGGATATCTATATACTTATTCCAAAAGTATAAATATATTCATAAATACCGAGGAAGATTTTCTTTCAATAAATTTCGAAATCTCTCTTAAACCATTTATAAACTATTTATTTGCTTTAGAACCATTTATAAAATTATTTACAAACTCCAAAACAGTTTACAACTCTTCCCCTTTTCATAAACTTCTACACAAATTCCTTTAAAACGCTTCCAAATCCCTTTATATAAGTTCTTTTATAAAACCCTTTATAAAATTCTTTAAAACCTTTATAACTCCTTTATAAAACCATTATAAAATCCTTTATAAAATCCATTATAAAATCTCTTACAAAACTTTTATAAATTCCTTACAAAACCTTTTACAAAATTCTAAAATCTTTTACAAAAATCTTTTATCTATTAAAGTTATTATAAAAGTCTATATTTATTATCTTAAATCAAAACTATATTTATTATATTAAATTAAATTTAAAAAATATATATAAAAACTATATTAAATATTTTATTAAATTATAATTTTAAACGATTTAAAATATATATTTAAAACTAAATAAAATTATAAGTTAAAATCTTAAATTACATTTAAAACCATATATTAACTTATAATTTGAAGCTTTAAAAACATATAAAATAAATTATTTTCCAAATATACATTTTTAAATAAAAACATTAAATTAAATTTAAAAATCAAACACACTTTACCATTTAGAAAATAATTTAAAACCGACCAACGGTGTTCGTATATAATTTTCTACCCTATGGTCAAGTGATTGGGTATGTATCATTTCTACCAAAAATAGTTAAATTTCCCGGGTATATATCATTTCATCCCGTATCCCGAATCAATAATTTCCAAATCAATAAAATTGCTCGGGTATATATCATTTAAACCCGTAACGATTTTCCCTAATCTATAAGATCATTCGGGTATGTATCATTTCAACCCATAGTGATAACACGGATACAAACATCCAATCATCCAAAATGTCAACAAATAAACATCCATCACAATCAACATCCAAATCAGCCAACAAATCACAACAATTAACCGGTTATCATTATCAGGTATTTAACTAACAATTTAAATTCAATATTAATTTAAATGGCAATTTAATTCAATATAATTTAAATTAAATTAAATATCGAATTAAACTACCAAATTGCAACCAATAATATTCTTATCACATCATAAATTTAATTTAACTAACATAAGAAGATTTAGTATTTGTGAGTGCGTTAAACCACTCACCTTTGATTTCTAGTCGATTTAAAATCCAAATAAAGCCCTAAATTTGAGCAGTCTCAGAATGCAGCCAAACTTAGTCCATATATGGTCTGAAATTTCGATACAATCGCAATGGAAGAAACCACGTCCAAATCCGAGCTCGTATGAAAAAGTTATTAAGGTTAGAAGTTTGAAATTTTAAAATTTAAATAAAAACAAAAGAAGGGCATAATCGTAATTTCCTTACCGTCGCAAACCCTAGTAGTCACGCTCAAAACCACGTCTCAACCTCCAGCTGCCACCTTTGACTGAGCTATCACGTCGCCCACACACGCCAACGATGCACACCACTACATCACCCACGACCAGGCGCACCACCCCATGCTGCTGCGACCACTCCGGCCTCCCCCTTTTCTCCACCGTCGTCGAGTTCTTTGCTAATTTCTAGCGAACTCCCGGTGTCATCTCCCCAAACGAACAACGCCGATCGACCAAGCACCTCATCCTCTATAACAACTAGAAAAGGCTAATATTCCGACAGAGCCTAGCGACGGCTTTCGACGGTTAATTTTCAACGGCTTCCGACGGGCGGTCAGCGGCCGTCGGAAGCCGTCAGAAATTCGTGAATATCTACTCAGGCCGAATCCTTTCTTCCTCATTTGGTTGAACGAATTTCTTCCTCCATTAATCCCCAAATCTCCCCTCTAAGCTTTCTACCACCAATTTCGGGCTTTCGGATCCTCCACGGCTGCGTAATCAATGTCTATTGCTCTCTAACTTAGGTGTAATCTCTTATTTTCACCAAAAATCTAATTTTTACCCTATATCTAGATTTGCATAAGTTGATAAATTAGGGCTAATTAGTGATTGCAATTGTGTCCAATAGCGTAATAATGGTTTATAACATCCCATGGTATACCTATTTCATATGTTATCGTGAAATTTTAAAGAGTATGTATAATTTGTGATTGTGTGTGTATATGTAACCATTGTATATGCGTTGTTTCTACCATTGTATTGTGTTAATTGGAATAAGACATGAGTCGTATAACATCTTGACTTGTGCAACAGTAATGAATGCTTGAGTCAAAAAGAAATTTGACTGTATTGGAAAATGACCACAATATTAAAGCAGCCTTATTCGATGAAATACGCGGAACAAATGTGGTAAATTAATAATTTTTTGAAATGTGTAAATTAGTAAATATATATTCTTTTTTATAAAATACTTTTTTTTACATCCCTTAGAGAGTTTTTGGCCCCATCCGACGGGTATTGTACACGATCGTTATATAAATAGTCGTTTTTATCACAAAACGACCATTTGTATTCATCTGGTACAATACTTGTTGGATTTGTCTCTGTATTGGACAAGTTATAAACACGGTAAAAAATTACATTTCGCACATTATTTCATTTCAAACGGTTCAAAAAAATTCGCCGTCACTTTTCTTTTTTGTTTCCTGCGTACATGCATTTGTGTACAATGTAGGAAACAAAAGGGAAGTGCTGCCGAAATTTTGTTGAATCATTTAAAACGAAATAATGTATGAAATGTAAGTGTTTACTGTGTTTGTAATGGGAAGTAAGATGACTGACCAGAAAAAAGATAACTATAAACCAACATTTCTATATTGTATTCTTATGTGGGGTAAAATTGACGCGTATAAGTTTTTGTATCGATACATTGAAAAATAAAACGTGAATTCGTAATATGACCAATATTTATTTTTTAATTTGTGACATATTTTTTCAAATAGGAAAAATGATCGATTATTTTGTTGATCGGAGGGGATGGATGTATCAAAGAAGGGGGTTGAGAGGCTCAATAAAAGAAGATTTTTATAATGGTATAAACGTATTTGTTGAATTTACTTTAAGTAATAACGGAAACGATGTAGAAATTCATTGTCCGTGTACTAGGCGTAAACATTAGAAGTATTTGTTACGCGATATTGTGAAAGTCCATTTGTGCAAAAACGATTTCGTGCCGGAGTATTATGTTTGGGATTGTCATGGAGAAGTTGTAGCAAATACTTCTACAGAGTCTGAATTAGACATTGCTGGTAATGAAATTGTTACGATGAACCGTATAGAAAATATGGTTGAAGGTGCAGCGCGATCAATGTTCCCTACGGTTGAAGTTGACGACGATGACGAAAATGTTGAAGAACCAAATATTGACGCAAATTTTTTTATGATTTACTGGATGCTGCTAAGAAACCTCTTAGGGATGGTTGTAAAAGTGGCACCCAGCTATCAGTAACCGCGGAATACATTGCGATGAAGTCAAAATACAACATCACCGAAGCTCGATTTATAGCCGTTGTACAAGCTGCAAAAAGACATATGTCGCCCGATAATTTAATGTGCGAAAATCACTATGAAGTTAAAAAACTTATGTCGGCTTTTGGTTTACCTTATCAGAAAATAGATACATGTTTAAATGGCTGCATGTTGTTTTGGAAAGATGACATCACTCTTAGAAAGTGTAGAATATGTAACGAGGAAAGGTACAAACCAAGAAAAAAGAAGGGAAAGAAAGTTCCATACAAACGTATGCATTATTTGCCCAACACTCCTAGGCTTCAAAGATTATACACATCTTCTATTACTGCATCTCATATAAGATGGCATAGTGTGAGAATAGAGGAAAAGGGTACGTTGACACATCCAGCAGATGGAGAAGCATGGAAGCATTTCGACAAAACTTATCCCAATTTTGCAGCGGAGAGTCGTAATGTTATACTTGGATTATGTATGGATGGTTTTTCACCATTTTCTCAATTTGGTGCTAAATATTCATCTTGGCCCATTATCATCACACCTTAAAATTTACCTCCATGGATGTGTATGAAAACGCAATATATGTTTCTTACTATTGTCGTTCCTGACCCCGACGATCCACACAAGGAATCGATGTTTATTTACAACCGTTGATTGAGGAGTTAAAAACACTGTGGAACGAAGGAGTAGAAATATACGATGTTTCAAAGAAAAAAAATTTGTATGTTTGCTTCTTTGTTGTGGACTATAAGTGGTTTTCTTGCCTATGCAATGCTTTCAGGATGGAGTACAGCCGGTCATCCAACATGTTTGTATTGCATGGAAGAAACACGGGCGTTTTCTTTACCGAATGGTAAGAAAATTTCATGGTTTGACTATCATCGATGTTTTCTCCATGTCAATCATCCCTTCAGAGGAGACAAGAAAAACTTTTTAGCTAATAGAGTAGAAACCAGACAACCACCAATGATATGGTCAAGCGAAGACATATACAAACTTGTAAGGGACTATCCGAAGATATATGAAACTAGAGTGCAAACAGAAATTGTAGGCAAATCGACTATTCATAATTGGTACAAACAGAGTATATTTGGGAGTTTCCTTATTGGAAACATCTTCTGCTTTGTCATAATATTGATGTGTTGCACAATGAGAAAAATGTCTTTGATAATGTTTTTAACACAATTTCGAATGCCAAGGGGAAGACTAAGGACGATTTGAAATCAAGACGTGATATACAAGAATTATGCAAACGTCCTTAGCTTCATATGAAACCAAATGACAGTAAAGAAACCCAAAGAACACATCGCATTATCACAAGTACAATCCTTTAGTACTAGCCAAACAAGCATTGCAAGTTTATTACGCTCCTTATCCATCTCTAAAAAGAGATAAAGCAGATTGTTCGGCTGTTTTTAAAACAAAGGCAAGATTTATGTTTGATGGGAAGAATATTCCAAACGAACAAGCTTATCAGGCAGATCTTGAGCAAAGCAACGAAATAATAATTACAAACGATCGTACTGATTTTGGACCTATGAACGATGAATCAAACGTTTTGGTAAAAGCATTCGAGAGTAGGGAGGAAAATAATGTAGAATATGAGACCGAATCTGAATCAGAAGACGATGAGGATTGATGTAAATGATGAGATTTATTTTGCTAGTTATGTAATTATGCGATTGATGTAATTATGATGAATTCTTGGTGTATTACGAAATTGATGTAATTAATGAGATTTATTTTGCTAGTTATGTAATTTATGTCATTTATGAAACCGAATCTGCTTATCGTCATTTACATCTTTTATGGCATTACCATTTCTGTCTTTTATTTAGCAATTTATGTTAAAAATGCAATGTATTCTGCTTATCGTTGGAATATGAGACCCAATATGAATTAGGTATACTTTGCACTTTATGTACTTTATATCATTTATGTTAAAACATATTTCATTATCATGTTATTGTTCTCTTTTAAAATGATGTGTCTGTGACAGGTATCATGTAGTCCTGAAGGAGGAGTTCTTCTCATTCTTCTGGAGGCGATGGCAACGGTCCATCGCAACCGCTACAGCGACCTGTTGTGACTCTAGTGCCTAGAGCCGAGGGGTAAGTATTGAACTTTTTTCAGCATCTTAAATATTTTGTGTACGATATACTAATTAGCATCATATTTAACACAAGAGGTTTGAGCGACATCCATCAGCTGTAGTTCTATCGGTTTCGAGAGAGGCGTACAAGAGTAGGATGTCGGCTTGTTGGCCGAAGTGGGATAACATCCCTCCCTACATCCTCGAGTGTATTTAGCAGGATTTCATTGTAAGTATAATCTTCCATTTTCCATTCTTAATTTGTTTTTGTCTCTTATTTACAGTTCACCTTTTATTGTTTAATTTTTGGTTGCTTATTTATCATGAAACACAGGCCGTCGTGGACATACAGTCAGATCACCTGCAGTTGGTACGACATTACTGGATGCAGAAGATGAAGAACTACAGGGACTCCATGTCGACAATGAAGCATAAAGGGCAGAAGCCAAACTGGATGGGGACGAGTGTATGGGAAGGGTGGCTGGCACATTGGGATAGTGACGAGGCGAAGGTAAGTGTACTAAACTTTTATTAATTATTTGATTGATACGTAAATATTAAAAAATATTTGGTAAGTAAATAGTGTATTGAATTTAAATGTACAGGCAGAGTCGGAAAGAAACTCTACAAATAGGAACAAAAATTCCGTCACTCATCGAGGAGGGTCAAAGTCGTTCCAGCAGTATCGCCAGGAGTTGGTAAATTTATTAAATGTGAATTGTAAATAGTTATTGTTTTATATAATTTTGAATATACAATAACATTACATAATAATCAATCTCAGGAAGCTAAGGCGCAGGGTCCTATGTCATATATGGATGTGTTTACCCGTATGCATGCCGTCGAGCATGTAAATCCGGACGGGACAGTTTCATATACAAGGCACGACGATAAATCGAGAAAGAACCATGCAAGCATATTTTAGTTTATGTACTACTAGTAATTGTTTTAATTGTTAAATTATAATGAATTAAGATATCATGATATTAATTTTAAATGCATTTTTTATTGTTCATACAAGCAAGGTTTATGGAACAACGCCAGATACTCTTGGAGGATACCGGTCGAGAGCAGCTCACGACGGATGAGGAGGACGTTATTTTTGAGTCAGTCATGGATCCATCGTCACGGAAAAGGCGCTAAAGCTTTGGCAATCAAGTGGTAATGAATAATATATTAAGATATAACAATTTAATAATCTTTTAGTTCAAAAGAACTTCACATCGCTTTAGTTTCAGTAATAAGTTTAAAGATATAACAATTAACACATTATGTTGTAATTTTGATAGTAAGATTATAGACTAAATTAAATAAGTGTTGCAGGCCAGCAGATAGAGGCGAGCCAGCCAACCGACCAGAGCTGATATCGATCTAGCAGAGATCAAAGAGTTGAGAGCTAGGGTGGCGCAGTTGGAAGAGCAGAACCGTCGCCAGACCATCCAGATGACACAGCTGCTGGATCAGCGTATTGCTGAGTACATGCAGCAATATGGTGGCCGCTTTCCCTCTTCTGCTGGTTTGGGAGGTTCTAGAACTGTTTGACCAGACTGATAGGTATTTTTTTTGTTTCGTGTCATTGTTTTGTAAGTTTGGGTGATACATTGAGTTGGTGGAGTTGGGTTTGAACTGTTGTGCTTATTGTTTGATGATACATTTGGTGGTAGTAATTCTGACATTTGAGAGTTGATGGCGAGGAGTTGGTGAAGGATTGATGTATATATTGTACAATTAGATGTATGTAAATTATGGTAGCAAAGTTTGGTTTGATTTTATATGAATTATGTTTGATTTATTTCTTTATGATATTTGATTATCTTTCTATAGTTTGATTTCATATTGAATATCTGAGTTGGATATATTGAGTTGGGTGAAATATATTGTATTTATGGATTGTGGATGGAAGGCCAAATTGCAGCAGAAATGCAGAAAAAAAATTCCATGTTTTCCGATGGCTCCCGACGGCCTGTAGGCTAAAAATTACCGACCGATTCTAATGGCTCCAGACGGCATAATTCCGACGGCTCCTGACGACTATCGACGGCTTTCGGCACAAAGCGTGATCATCCACGTGTCTTCCGACGACCATCGGAAGCCGTTGGACAGCCGTCGAAAGCTGTCGGAAAATCTGTCGACGGACGCTGTCGGGAGCCGTCGGAAAATCTATTCACCGACGAATTATTTTGCAACAGCTTTTTCTGACGGCTCCCGTGGCTTTCAACGGCCGCCGACGGTCTGGAGCCATTAGAAATTGCTTTGCTTCTTGTAGTGTACCCAGTGGTCACCTCCGATCGTCCTAGATCCACCGTTGAAATCGAAAACTAAGAATGGACGACCGAGACTTCTTCACTGATTTCTGGCCAAACCGAACCTCCAATAGGAAAACAAATTACACAAGTTGATTACGTTCATCGAGTGCTTTCCAACGATATATAATTAACTATTGTTTAAGTAGTTTTGATTTTTCGATTTTGATTTTTGAATTGGGAATTTAGTGTTTTCTGCCATTGGGAAACAGATAATTGAACAGATTGATGGAAAATTGCATGTACAGGACAATGAAAATAAGAAGCTGCTAGAGTTTATAACAGGCTATATATAAGCAGAGATGGATAAGAACGAATGGACAGATCAAATTGGGTCGAAACGATAACAACGACCCGAAAAGCACGTTTCGTTCCCGGAACGAAAATAGGTCATCCAATAAATTGAAATATAGGTTTTCGATATTTTTGAACTCAATGGAACTAGTTTCAAACCCTGATTCCATTGTATATAGAAGTTAGCTTTCAAAATCAAATTATATCCATTTAAATTCTTTTAATTGATTTCTACGCATTTCGAGCTCACACGATCAAACGATAGGTCCGATCGCTATGAAACTTAAAATCCTACAATAATTCACTGTTGCGGATTTGATGAAATGGGTTTCATCGAAATCCTATACAGTGCCCAAAAAAGCAAAATTTCACGTTAATTAAATAAATAATTATTATTAAATTGATTTAATCACTTTTAAACCCTAGATTAAAAGTTAACTATTTTCATAATTCTTAATTAAACAGGAATTTATAATCTTTTAAAATACAAATTTCCATATTAATCCAAGATTTAAATATTGCACTAATTTCAGCATTCAATTACAACTGTAATAAAACCCCAGTTAATTATATTTTAGTTTCAATCAGATTCTTTTATTTCGATTTACACTCTTATTATTGAATCAACTATTACCTTATGAATATAATTAACATTAGTTTACATTTTATTACATTCTTATTCTACAGTTATCATCTTAACTCATATTAACTTAAATATTTAATTACATTAAATTTCATTGATTTTCAAATTAATTACAACAGATTAAATATTAAGGTGATAAATAAAACAATTGTCATATATTAGTAAGCCAAACACATTTCTAAATTTTGTTGTTTACAAATAGAAGCTAATAAATTTACGTACAAATTAATTGATTTCATATTCCATAATAAACCTATTCCAATTTATAACATATAATTTCAACATTAAATCCAACATTTAATTTATTCCTTATTTATAATTATAACCAAATTAACTTTACAATTATTTCAATTGATTGAAATTACATTAAAAATAGTTGTCAATAACATTCAAACAACATTATTAAGTCATATTCAAATTAATTTTCTCATTAATAAATCATAAATTTTAATTTCTCATAATATTAAATTTCAAAATCTTATTTAATTTAATAGTTTTATCAAAATACGGGTCGTTATACTCTCCCCCACTCGAAACTTTTCGTCCTCGAAAAGGAACAAGAAGGAATTAAGAAACTTGATATAATTTTATTCAAAACAATCAATTTATAATTAATTAATTTAAATAATTTAGTTTAATAAGAATTTGAAAATAACTCAGCTTTCATATAAATTTCTAAGTCTTAAATTTACGAAATAATTTCGGCAGAGTCTCCTTTGTGCGGTTAGGTCCGGAAAAAATATTAATATTAATAATTTCGATATATATCATATTTCAATAATAAACATCCCAAACTATGGGAAAAATAATAAAATATCGTCCAAAATCGTAATCCGAAAACGTACCTATTTGTCGGGCAAACAAACTTTATTTACGAAACCAAAAGCAGTAGCTATTGCTTCCATAAACCTGTATTTCACTTATATATCCAAAAGAGTTAATAATTATGTAAAAAGAGTAAATATAAGTTGTTTCAATTAATAGCACAAGCAACACAACAATGTATAATAACAATACGCAACAAAAGCAGCATGACTATTATAGACAACCAAAGAATCCATCACACATCCATAGCAACCAAACTAATGGTTTGTTCAGGTTCAAAAACTTTTCATCGTACAAGGATGATAAATAAACTACCAAGTGTACCTTATGCTCAACAGCCCTCGGGTAATTCTTAATGGATTATTCATACAACCTTAAATAGTTTAACGTATCATTCCTCAAACATCCCATAAGCCAAACACATAGAATTTTAAATATTATTTAAGTTTATTCGATTGGTTTCTTTTTCCATCATTTACTATTCATTTATTTTAATTCATTCATACAATGTCATCTTTTGTTAATTTACATTGATTACTTACATAATTTATTTCCCATTTAATTATTTAGAACATCAATAAATAAATTCTTAAAATATTATATAAGTTTCCTTGCAATTTAATTCATATTCATTTACTTATATAACTTAAGATTAATATTCATTAGTGAGTCAATTCATACTTAAGTTTTTCTACTTTTTAATTCACATTTATTTTTACCATAGTATTTCTTTCAATATTAAACCTATTTATGAATCATTTTAACATTCCTTAAGTTTATAATCATTTACTTAAATAGCATTCACTTTTTACTATTCAATTTAACTATAAATCACTTCAAAACATTAACTTAAGTTTATAATATTCTCGTAACATCTTAATTCTTTTATTTATAAACATATGTTCATTTTGAAGCATTTTTGTTATGAAGCTTTTACTTGTATAATAATCTATTACATATTCATAATTAACATTTCAATTTTAAAACATTTCTGGTAAGTTTTATATATGTTTTTAGAATGCAATTGAGTGTTATACAAATTTATCTTACTCATTTTAGTTAGCAAAAATATTCAATAATTTACATCTTCTAAATATCATTACCCTTTAATTTACCAGTGACAAATCTCCAATTTCTTTACAGTTCCATTAAACACTTAGCTTCTAATTTCTTATTTTTCATTTGAGAAGTTTCCAACTATTAAGATTTCACTTTATTTCTACAACTGAAAAACATTAATTTAATAGGAACTTAAGAACTATATACCGGGTTCATTTCAAATCATTTTGAAATAATATATATATTCATATCTTTTATATATATATCAAATCATACTTAAGAAAATTAAATTAAATTTGTTTATCAAGACAAATGTGTTGCAAAGCTTCTACAGTGGTCTTCCTACTTTGAAACTCGAAAATGAACGTCGATGATGTCGCGATCATCGCCGAAATTATTTTCTAGCGACAGAAGAGGGGAGTACATAATTTGTTTCCTTTTAATTTTTTTTAAAACATTTCTTTCAAATCACATTGAAAATATTTA
Organism: Allium fistulosum; assembly: GCA_030737815.1. NCBI lineage: Eukaryota > Viridiplantae > Streptophyta > Magnoliopsida > Asparagales > Amaryllidaceae > Allium > Allium fistulosum. Next base: position 368,192,628 of record CM060907.1, read on the forward strand.
TATCCGAAAATACTTCCAAATAATACTAATATTATATTCCAAAATCTTTGCAAACCAATTTCAAAGCTCCGGAACTTAAGTTCTCAAGTTTCCAATTATTTTGTAAATCCTATTTTATAACCAATATTTATAAAATTTCACTTCCAAATAAACAAACATATCACCTATAGCTATATCCATTTATAAAAATTATTCTTTTATATACAAATATAATCCTTGAAATGTCAAAAGGTTCATTTGTTGTGGTGCTAAGGAATCGGGCCAAGACATATAATCACCATCTTCTTGTTCTTCTTCTGGTTCTTCCTGCATAATAATCTTTCCTCGATCTTGTTGGGAACTTCCTTCATATGAAGATGATCTATGAGGATGGTAAATAGGAGTCTGTGTTGAAGGAGGTGGCGTTGGAGAAGGAGACGAGGATGATCTAGAAGATGATCTACCATGAACTTTTCTCATAACTTTGCCCAAAGTGGAAACAACCTTTTCCAAAATATTCTCCATTTTAGTCATTTGTGTTGAAAAAGGTCGTTCCAAGCCGACCATTTTACTATGCAAAGATTTTTTATTTTTCTCCAAAGCTCTCTGATTGACCGTGATCAATTTTTGATTTCCAAGCGTTAAATCACTGATGGATTCATTTTGAGCCGATTTAGTGCAAGCTTCGTAAATCTCTGAATCAGAATGATATTTGGTGGTATGGTGAGAAGAACCAGATTGTTGTAGAGGACGATGTGATTGAGCTTGTTGTAGAGGAGGAGGTGTTGAGCCTGTTGTGGAGGAACATGATGCATTTGTTGTTGTTGTTGATTAGTCCAATGAGCGAGAAACATGATTGGAGGTAGCCTTTTAGAAAGATGCATTAAAGGTAAAAACCTTATACCACTTTCTTTTATAGGAATTTCTTCGAAATGAGAAATATAAAAAGTTACTCTGAGACCTTGTAAAAGATGCACGATCTATAGAGAATATATAATTGTGCACCGGTGGTGAAACCAAAAACTTTTAATTTCATCTTGAACAAATTTAGCCTAATTTACTTAAATTCCACCAAATATAGTGTATAGGGCTTTGTGGTCACTTTCATATATTTGCTTATGACTTCCTAACCGGGGAATTATCGTATCTATTATCATACGATTTAATAATTTAGCTTTTGGTCATAAATAAATGGATTTCCACTGTGGCATTCTATCTTCTCAAATTTGGTGTGTAACTTCTTCATGTGGTAGATTTCTATGGTTGGGAATCTCTAAATCAAGTCCAGTAGAGGAACAATCGAGTAAACGACCAATTGTGTCTACACTAATTTTCAAAACACGACCATATACACTAGTCCATAACCAACCATCTTCATTTTCAGGTGTCCAAATATCATTACTGCATAAGTTTGCATAAAAAGAAAGATGGCCAATTGATCATTTTGTACCTCATTTTCATCAAAATTGATCAACTCTTGATGGCCGGAGGCGATGGTGAGTTCTTGAAGATCATATTCTCTAAATTTGCATAGTCGGTAGAATGGACCATAATGAAGTCTCTTTTGCTTTAGCTCTTCGGATCTTTTGTTAGCGATTGGACTATTTTGAAGCCATTCTTGAATATGGGCATCGGTGACAAGATGAATATGGGAAGAAGAAGATTGGCTCTCTTTGATCTCTTGTTGTAACGACCCAGATTTTTGCATCTGTTATTTAAATAATTAACTAATTTTAAATATTGAAATATTAATTTTTATCAGTGAATAAATTAAATTTTTGATATAGGTAATATCTGAAAGTGGAAAATAGGCATAAGGACAAACTTTGAAAAAAATTAAGGCTGAAGGACATCAAGTTTCATCTTTGGGTTGAAGGACAAACTTTGAACAAAAATTAGGCTGAAGGACAATGCTAGTTAGAACTAGCATTTTGTATAGTGTAAAAACTGAATATAATGCTAGTCTAACTAGCATTTTGTATAGTGTAAAAACTGAATATAATGCTAGTTAGAACTAGCATTGTCCTTCAACCTAATTTTTTCCAAAGTTTGTCCTTCAGCCAAAAAATAAAACTTAGTGTCCTTTAGACTAATTTTTTGTCAAAGTTTGTCTTTTTCCCTAATTCCCTCAAATATAAATTCTGAAGACTATATTTAAAATTTAAATTCTAATTTCTGAAATAATAAAATAGATATGTATGTATGTATGTAAACTTCACTATTTCAAATTTATAATAAAATATCTATATGTATTTATTCAAAGCTTCATGATGCAAATTTCAAACTTATGATGACAAAATATATATATATATATATATGAATAAAATAGAGAATATGTAAATTTGTATACGGTAAAGACATGCATATGTGAATGTATATATCTATATATAGGTGTATATATACATATGAAGTTTCATCATGGCAATTGATCAAATCAAGCCATAATAAATCAAATCAAATCATGAAATCAATCAAGCACACATTTTTCTTGCCTCTTGTCTGTACTTTGCTAAGCATTGGTGGCTTTGCATTGAATGCTTGTCCATGCATCTTGGTTTTGAAATAATTAGTGTTCATTTTATATACAAGGAGTTGTTCGTTTCATTTTATTCTCACTGCAATGGATACACGTTGCTTTCTATATTCCTTTTCCTTCCTTTACGAAAAACAAAAACACAGAACATTTTCATCTTCTCCTTTTTAATTTGGTTTCAATGGATGAAAACAAACCTTTACCATCATTCAAAAATCGACAACTCCCCATCCGAATACAACTAGCAAAAACCCCCAACATAGAAGTTGTCCATCCTTGTCTGTAGTATTTTTTAAAATTGACGATGCTCGATTTCATCAAACGAAGAAGGAGAAATCGTCAATTATCTGGAAGAAGGAAGTTTTGTTCAAAACTTTGAAATATTGATTTCTCTTTATCCGTTGAGAATTGATCGACGCCGTAAGCATCGTTGGGATCGTATGGGGATGTAGTATTTTTGGTGCGATTTTGGTGGGATTTCGGGTCGATGCTTGACGATGTTAGGAAGCTAGGTTTTGGTTTTATCTTTAATTTTAGCGTCGATTGGAGAAACGGAGGGTGGCGTGATGTTGAGCTAGGAGAGGGCTTCGTTGTAGTGAATTTTGGTGGTGATCGATGCTAAATGTTGTCACACGTTTTCTTGACCTGGGCGTTGATTTTCGGTCGGATTTTGTTGAAGTGGGCCATGCGTGACATGGTGATGGCTAGAGCGGAGCTCGTGGGAAAAGGAACTCAATGGCGGGGTCGGCGATGGAGATTGGTGGTGTATGTGCACGGCCGTGCACATCTATGGGTCCAGGTGAAAAAAAATAGAAAGGGAGGAGGAAGGAGAACTGTAGTGGAGTGGTGTGGGTTTGGTTGCGTTTACCTTGGCGAGGAGCAGCTCGAGGCTGAGTTTCATAGTGTGCGGCTCGTTCTTGATGGTCGTGATTATCGACCTGGATGCGTTCTTTTTTGTAGCAGGTTTCGATCGGATTTTCGAGGGAGGAGGCAGAGGCCGAGCCGGTGGGGGTAGAGGAATGGACTTGTGGAAAGAACACGTTGGTGGTCTTGGATCAAAGTTTAGTGTTGTGGATTGCTCGTGCATGTGCACGGCCGTGTGTGTGTGATGGGTTCTGGAGTTTGAGAAATGAAGAGATGGGGAAGAAACAAAGTACTGTAGAAGGCGGGTTACGTTTTGGTTGGGCTCGACCCATTATTTTGGGTGAGATTTTTATTTATTTAATTGTTTATTTAAGTATTTAAAGATGTTGAAAGTTTGAAATAGTGTAACTCGTTCATATGAAACCCGATTAACCCGCGAATTTTTGCATTAGGTTTGTATGAACGAATACAACATAATAGTGAAATTTTTGGATAGCTTTGGATTAGAATAAATTAATGACATATTTATACTGATGGAAGTTAAATTACGTCATTTTAAGTAATATTGTCATTTAAATTTATATACCTTCGTTAATAATGTTTATTGGGCCAAATAAAATATGGTTAGGTTAAATTGGATTAAATATGGTAATTGGACATATGTTTAGTGGAATAAAACACCATTCCGCTAATTAAATTTAAATGGGACATTGTTTAGCAGAATAAATCACTATTATGCTATTATTAACTGGTTAGGTCATACTTGGACATCTATTTAGTAGAAATAAACCTCGTTCTGCTATTATATTAGTGTAACACATAATTACTTTCAGTTGGTCTTATTAAGTGATGTAGTGACATTTGCTTGTTAATTGTGAAGTGAATTTACATATTGGGTGTTATGTAAATACTTGGATTATAAATTGAATGAATTAATGGAGTTAATGGTGACTTGATAAAGTACCATTGGAGTTACTTAGCCTCTTTCCAGATTTGGAAGTTGATTTTTGAATTAAAGTTATTGTAAGGATAACTATTATTTATTATTGAGGTTTTAAAGATAATTATTATTTATTAATAATGTATTAAAGATAATTAATAATTATTTAATGATGATCTAAAGTTAATTAATTTATGATTTTTAAAAGTTATTTAATATTATTTAATTATTGTTTAAAGTTATTTAATTATTTAAAATGTTTAAATTATATATTAATTATTTATTTAAGGTTATTTTGTAGTAATTGAATTTAAAAGTTAATAATTATTTAAGAGTTAATTAGTATTATAATATTATTATTTCAAAGATAAATTGTTCAAATATTAATATTGCTTTAAAAGTAATATATTATATTAATATTGTTTGAAGTAAATTAATTTAAAATATTTAAAAGTTATTTTTATAATGTTAAAAGTTTATTTTACTATAATTAAATAATGTTTTGTTCTAAAGAATTGGTTTTAAACGAAAGGATTTAAAAGGAAAGTTTTACCAATGGTTTGAGATTTATAAAAGAGTATTTTCCTAAATTAAACTTGGCAATTTATATAAAAAATTTATAAGTATTATTTTGAGATATTTTCTAAAATAAAAGATTTTGGGAAAGTAACGGTATATTTTCATAGCTTAATTCAAGGGTCAGAGATTGCCTATAGTTTGTTATTATTTCGCTGGGATAGCGACATAACCATTATGCAAACTGCGATCTATGATTGATTGCATGGCGGAAATCGGGAGGCAGAGATTTCTTAAGTTAAGTTTGGATTTCTCTAGGATAGAGACGTAATCATCGAGCTGCGATCCATGGTCGATACTGAATGGTGCTTTCCATATTTATTTTAAAAAGTTTTCAAATATTTTTAAAGGAATGGTTTGTGAATATACTTATTCCGATGAGATAAGTATATGACTGTTTTTGATAAAGAGATTTAATTTTTTGAAATTAAGTTGAACAAGGCTTAGTGATTTCAGTGGAAAAATGAAATCTTTGTTTGAATGTTTGTTTATTTGATAGTTAAATAACCGACTATCAAATCCTGACCTAAATATGTATTCCTTCTTAATTTTGGTGGTACGGAATTATTCCCTACTTAACACCGAAGGATTTTAACTCTGGAAATATCTAGGAGAAATGCGAGAATTATATGGTACGGTTACCGTCGGGTTGCTATACTGTACGTATAATCTTGTGGATCTTCTAGGACAAATGATAAGGAGATCCGTCCACTTAAACGGTTAGGGGGTGATCCACGATCTTATGTATTGTCTGATTATTTCCTAAAGAACCGGTTTTGATCATTCCAGAAATCGACGAATTGATTTTGGAGCACCTAGGAAATGGAGAGTGTACTCATAAGAGATGACTCGTTGGAGTGTGGGAATCTGTGTGAGATTCCAAGATCTATGGAGATGTGGAATTCAGGTGTGATTCCATGACCTGTTAAGGTGTGGAAGTCCATGTGGGATTCCATAATCTATTTTGGAGACGGTGCGTGAGTTGGAACCCCGGACGTAGCCTCATCAGTGGAGATGACTAAAACCAGAGATAGGATGCATAGCCAAGGGGGCCTAGCTAACCTATGAGGGTGTAGTCGTCTCTCTTTCTAGCAAGTCCCTATCGATTATTTTATGCATGATGGGAGTGATGCACTCGGCCTTGGTGACCAGTTATGTATTTCCTATGGTACCTCGGGTAGACGGGTATGATGCTTTGGAAGGATAACTCTGATCCTTGTGCAGGAGGACCGTTCTCGAAGTACTGAGGGCACCTCCATGGAAATCCTACACAATTAGCGAACGAGCTTTATCGGATTTGATTTTTATGACTAGTATGTGATGTACACAACACATGCATCACAACTACTTGTTATTATTATTTTTGGCGATTAGACATTATTATAATATAAGATGATTTTTTATAAAGGAGTTTTGATTATCGTAAGGTAAAAACCCGTCCGTGTTTATTTGCGGTAAGGTCTTACGAGATACCTTTGTTTTGAAAGGATTATTAAACTTAAGAATCAAGATGATTGTGTTTCTCACGCTGGTTTTACCAGACTGACCCGGGCGTGGTTTTTCCTATATGCTCGGGTTAGACCGAGCATATTTTCCAGGTATAGATGGATATTTTGGGGCTTCAGGAGAGGAGCTGGAGGCCTAGAGATGAATTTACGTAGATGATTATATTTCCGTTGCTTACATTGTCGTATATTGACAGGTTGTTATAACTGTCTGTGCTAAAATAGGTTAGTGTACTTTGATTTATGTCTGTATGTACTTATATTACAGATTTGTTTTGTGTAAAGATTGTTATATATATATATATATTATAGATTATTCGTTCCACTATGAGATTCTGTGTTAGTTTAGTTCTTCTTGTCTTCTATCTTCTTTCTTTTCCCTAACTATCCGCCTTTCCGTTCGATTTGGGTTGAACATGTGTGGTAAATTTTCAGTTTAAACTGTACGGAAAAGTAGGTCATGACACTTGTTACCTAGATTCTTTGCTTTGGGAGCCATTTTTGACGAATTAGGTTTTGTGGGAAGCTAAGTTTTTTGAGTTTGATTTTTAGAATTGAAATAGATTAGGTAATTGTTGAAGAGTTGGGTGAGAAAAATATATATGATTTGCTGTTTGTAACAGCCAAAACTTGGCTCAGACGTCTGAGGAAGAGTGACAGACATTAGAGAGTACTCAGGTATGTGTTCTCGAGAAATTCGACAAACATTTGTCACGTCTTCACAAACGTTTGACAACGAAAGAATTGTATTTTTTAGTATGTTGTTTATACTTTTTATTTCTAACTGAATATTTTCATAGAATTGGCATAATAAACGATTTATAATCAAGAAACATACAAAAAATTATATATTATATGGTTTACATATTTATTTATATATATATGTGTGTGTGTGTATATATAGATATAATTATTCATCTGCTGAAGAATTTTTGAATTCAGGTTGATCCCAAGAGTTTGTGTTAGTTTGCTTATTTTGAAGCTTAAGTGGAGACCGACTTGGATGAGATGGAGTATCAGTCCAGTCTTGGTTTGATGGCCCTGCATTCCATAAATTTCTTGGAGTAATGTTGCAAGTTTTTACAGGAGTTCCTATTAAACGAGGAGATTTTTACGCAAGAAATTTTTTGTTGATGAATGACTACAAAATGCTAGAATACATTTTTCGAGAAAGTTAGGATGAGATCCTTGACGTTGTTGCTCGCAATACATTTCTCATTGAACTCCCATCATTTCTTGTTAATAGTAATATATTGCATCAACTTTAGTATTGAGAGACGTTGATTCAAGATCAATCGCTCGTTCATCTTCCTTTTTCTTAGGAGGACAGCTGATGTGATACGTAAGTGATGCCATAATATTTAGCGAGGCTGATCGATTTGACGGATGTGTCGTTTTTGTTGGTGATATGTAGGTGCTATTTGATGAAGGTGAGCAAAAGTCGACAGATGATTAAGTGGAATAGTGATCGAAAGATACGTTTATTTTTTTAAATTTATAAATAATATCTCTATTTTATTTTCCTTTAACCTTATATAAATAGAATGTATAGTCTATTTATAATTAAAAAAATTTATGGATAGAACTGTTTTAACCATAAATTTGATAATGGTTTTTTTGTTATGCTTGTTAAAAGATTGACTGAAACAAATTCAAGTTAAAATTTTATATAGAGAAATAATGTTTAAAATTTTATAATGAGAAATAAATGTGACATATATTAGTTAACTCATTAATTGAACATGTACCAAGGTCTCATCGTAGCTTTATAAAAGTTGATTCACATGGCGGTTTAGTGAAAATATCGGCAATTTGATTATCTATGTAAACAAATTTAAGAAAAATGATTTCTTTTTTTACATTATCTCTTAGAAAATGGTGACAATGTCGATATCTTTTGTACAAGAAAGATTATTTGGATTCTTAGATAAATTTATAGTACTGGTATTACCATAGTATATAGAAGAGTTAGTTATAATTTTACCAAAATCTTAAAGTGTTTGATGCATATAAATTACTTATGCATAAGCTAAGGCTGCTGAGGTATACTTGGCTTCACATGTCGAGAGGGAAACATAATTTTCCTTTCTACTGAACTACAAAACTAGAGATTGACCAACAAAATGACATGTGCCACTTGTACCTTTTCTATCCATCTTGCAACCACCGAAATCTGCATCGCTATATGATACAAGTTCGAAAGAGCTGCCTTTTGGGAAGAAAAGTCCATAATCTTTGGCGTTGGTTATGTATCGCAAAATTCTTTTAACTGCTCGATGATGTGACTCCTTAGGTTGTAATTGAAATCTTGCACATAGAAAAATGCTCATCATAATATCCAGTCTGCTGCCCGTTAAGTATAAAAAAGATCCTATCATACTTCAGTATAATTTTTGATCGAAATCCTTCCCATTTTTATCTTTATCTAAATGGAAACTCGTGCTCATTGGAGTTGGTTTACTTGAAGTACTGTTCATTCCAAATCGTTTTAATAATTCTCTATAATATTTTTCTTGATTTATAAAAATTCCATTTTTTAGTTTTTATTTGTAAACGTAAAAAGAAATTTAATTCTTCCATATGCGACATTTCGAATTCATTTTTCATTATGTTAGAGAAATCATTACATAGTTTCTCGTTAGTTGATCCAAATATGATGTCATTAACATATATTTGTACAATTTATATATTATTATCTTCTCATTTTGTAAATAATATAGAATCAATTTTCCCAATTTGAAAACCAGAAATTAGTAAATGTGTTTTAGTCTCTCATACCAAGCACGGGGTGCTTGTTTTAATCCGTATAATGCCTTTTTAAGTTTAGAAACATGGTCTGGGTATTTTTGATGAACAAATAAGGGTGGCTACTTAACGTAAACTTTTTCTTTTATGAAACCTTTTAAAAATTCACTCTTAACAACCCTTTGGAATAATTTAAAATCATGATGACGTGCAAAGGCAAGTAATGCTCGTATAGCTTCAAGATATGCTACTGGAGTGAATGTTTCTTCATAATCAATTCCTTCATCTTGGTTGTATCCTTGAGCAACTAATCTTGCTTTATTACGAACAACGTTTCCATTTTCATTTGCTTTATTTTTAAAAACCCATTTAGTTCCTATTGTTTATTGATTCTTTGGTATTGGTACGAGTTCCCATACATCATTTCTTTCAAATTGATTAAGTTCTTCTTCCATTGCGATAATCCAAAAATCATCTCTTGACGCTTCTTTGTAATTTTTAGGTTCAAAATTAGATATAAATGCAACATGACATATTTAATTTAATTGATTTCTTGTTGAAACTCTTGTGTTTAATCACCAATTACAATATTAATTAGATGATCATTTAAGATTCGAGGTGGTGATCTCAAAAGATTGTCATTATTATTTATGGTATTATTGTTTTAAGTTGCAGAAGTATTATTAATACTATTATTATTTAAAACTTCATCATCGTCGTCACTTTTGATATTCTTAAAATCTTCGTCAAAAGAAACATGAAGACTTTCTTCAGTAATGTTAGCTTGTTTATTAAAATTTCTATATGGTTTGCTACGATCCGAGTATCCAACAAAAAATTCTTCATTGGCTTTTGGATCGAATTTTCAAAGATTATCTTTAGTAGTCAAAATAAAGAATTTAGAACCAAAAATACGAAAATATGATACTTTAGGTTTCTTTCCAAAAACATTTCGTAACATGTATTCTTAGTCATAGGTCGAACTGTTACACGATTTAATAGATAACATGTGGTAGCAATAGCTTCGGCCCAAAAAATCTTTGGTAAACTATTGTTATTAAGTAATGTTCTTAAACATTCTTGTAGTGTTCGATTTTTCCTTCCTACTACGCCATTTTGTTGTGGTGTTCATGAAAACAAAAAATTATGACCAGTTCCCTTTTTATTGGAAAAATTTTCAAAAATATTATTTTCAAATTCTATGCCATGATCGCTTCTTATACTTTTAATTTTTAAGTTCATTGAATTTTTAATTCTCTTAGCAAAGATTTTTAACGTTTCAAATGTATCACTTTTATATTTTAAAAGTAATGTCCCAATGCATCATGAAAAATCATCAAAGATAAAAAATACATATTTGTTATGATTTATTAATCGTATTTGAGTTGGGCCAAACAAATCTAGATGAAGTAATTCATGTGGTTGTTTGGAAGTAATTTATTTCTTAGGTTTAAAAGAACTTTTCTTTAATTTTCCAAGTTGACAAGCATCACAAAGATTTTTTATTTTATAATTAATTTTGGGCAATCCTCTTACCTTTGCTAAATTATTTATATATTAAAAATTTACATGACAAAACCGTTTGCGCCATAGCCATGGATCGTTATTATTGGCGTTTAGGCATAAATCACTATTGTTTTTAATATTTGTAACAACCTACACCCTTTAGTATATCCAAAAAGGGCACACTAAAAGATGTGGTGCGTTGTAGGTATAGCTATAAACTTATAGAGACTAAGATTCACAAGACAAAATAATTAAAACAACGGAAACATTTAAATAGAAATCTCATTATTCAAAATCAAACTTCATAAATACTTTATTAAACCAAATATCCATATCTAGTGAAAAACATTATCTTAGTCATAACATCAGAGTACATAAAATAACTAGCCCTCTCAAAGAAAAGTACCAGTACAACAAACGAAACAAAAAATGAAAAGAAGAAGTATAATACATGAAGAAAGTCTCTACAGCTGAACCTCCAAGAAACACTTATATCTACTATCCCTGCCTCTGGTGGCCTATGGGGGAGGGGGAATGGAAATAGAGGAGTGGGTCAGACTAAAAGTCTGGTGAATGAAAGTAATTACTAGTATTCTTAAGCAAGATAAAGGTAATAGACTTTGCAACAGTTCTAGTAAAAAAAGAAATAAAGGAAAAGATAAAGCTAGAATAAAATACGATTTAACTTGCTTGCTTTGCTAAGATAGTTCGATTAGATTGTTTGCACTTGTCTTAGATAACTACTTTGATTCGGCTAAATTCATAATCCTACTTTAATTAGGCCGAGGACCTAATTCTACCATTTGATCGGCATCCTATCTCTATTGTGCCTACTGCGGACTAGACCTATTGGCCCCTACGCAAAAGATGCGGACTAGACCCTGTTGGTCTCTACGCAAAAGATGCGGACTAGACCCTGTTGGTCCCTACGCAATGGATACCTACTACTGCAGACTAGACCCTGTTAGTCCCTATGCAATAGATACCTACTTAGCGCTTTGAACTAAATAACGGCTTATCAACTAGCACTGAGGCCGCACGCTCGACCACCATTAGGCTTGCGCTATCTGTTGCTCCCTCCCGTTGACCTCTTATTTACCACTGCTCCAGCATAAGCGTGCCCTTGCCTCATTGTGCTATTGTGAGACCACCTATGTCTAACAAAAAGGAAATGCTGTTGGTACGGGTCTTGTCTAACAAACAAAATCTTGTTGCGTTCCTTGCCCAAGTCACCTTATTTGAGCTTCTATTTATTGACCTCTTATTTACCACTACTCCAGCATAAGCGTGCCCTAGCCTCACCTAATCTAATTGTGAGACCTAACTGAAAAAGGGAATGTTGTTGGTACGGGTCCTACTTTTATCTTTGCTTATTAACTTAGTATAAGTCTGTTTTAATAAGCCCCTACCATTGTCCTTGCTATCTTTGCTTATTCACCTATTCTATGTCTTAAAAATAAGCTTTTTCTGTTCTTTATCTAATTATAACCTGTGTGTTATAACTTTGCTTATTAACTTAACCCAAGGTCTAAGTTTAAAAAAAATAAGCTACTTGTTCTATTCTCTCTTTTTAGTTATAATTATATGTTATAACCAAGCTTGCAAATATCTTAATTTTGCTTATTTCAGTCTAAGTCCAATTTTATTACAGTTTTTCTTATTTTACATCCCATTTTCTATAAATTCAGTGTTCTTATAATTTAGTTCATATTAACGAATTATTTTCTTCTATTTATTCCATTCGCATAAAAAGGGAATTAAAAAGAAACTGACATTTACAGAATAAATCCCAATGTAGAATAGATGTAAATAAAATGTAAACAACAGTAAATATCTATAAATACCGTAAATAACTATAAATAACTGGGAAAACTATAATTAACAATAAATAATTGCAAATAACTAAAATAGAATAGCTAAAAGAAAATAGACTGGAAAACAAGTCTAAAATTTACTTAAAATAAACTGTAAATAAACTTGCATAAAGGTTATCCCAAAATTGTAGAAAAACTACAACTATTGGAAACCCTATTATTTTAGAATACTTAAAAATCGAAAATAATTACAAAACACTCACCTGTGGTCCTTAGCTCTTTCCTTTGGCCTTCCCAGATCCACTTGAAGGGTATAAAATATTTTAATTAAAAAAATCTTCTCCTCGAAAAAATATTCCTTTTAGGGTCCAGCCTCAGGCAATGAACCCAGATGGAGAAAATCTGAATGAGAAAATAGCTAGGCCTAGGGTCTTATTTATAGTGTCACTTGTGGATCTCAAACCGTTGGATTTGGAGATTAAATCTGGTGCAACCACGTCATAGGCTCGATAGGAACCGTCGGATGGAAGCATGGACGCACAAGATGAAGCGAAAATAGCAAAATGACGTGTTCGAATCAACTGGAAGAAGACATGCAAAAGAATGCACGTGGGTCGACCTACCTGTCGACCCATCACTTGCTAGGGTCGACCTTAGGGTCGACCTAGCTATGGTGAGCGTCGACCTTCCCTATATAATTTTTTCTCTCGTTTCTTCATTAATTCATATCTTCTACATACTAGCTCGGATTTTGAAGTTCTATATATGGAAATTGACCAGAAAATTACCACGAACACAATGGTGCAACTCTCGTGGCTCAATTTGATAATTTCACAAAGTTATTTTATCATTTAATTAATTTGTTAATTAATTACTATGGCTTAAATTTCGGGTTGTTACATTCTCCCCTCCTTAAGGGATTTCGTCCCCGAAATCTCTTAGGATAGAAGAATGAAATACATGTTTCCATCCAAGTTCTACAACCAACTACTAAACCATCATCCATTGCATCCATTGTCCTTAAGTTTTTCTATTGCGATTTCTGATACTTATGCGATTAGTGTAGTGTCAATGTCCCAAACTAATGAAAAAGATTAGGCGATCTACTGATTCAGTCGACCTCCTTTTATGCAATCATGTCCATGCCATGTATCCAAATGAATGCAATTTCCCTAATGATAACTGATAGTTCTATATGCGTGCTACAATCATCATCCAAATGCAACAATCATGTGATAACCATCCATTAACCATGGAAAATAAAATAAAAATGAAAATGCACACACATCCATATGCATATGATCTAGTGTCCTATTTAGGCCGATCCCTAAGAGATAATAGTGCCTAGTGTAAGTATATGCGTCCATTAGCATCCACTAGCAACCATTTGCAACCAGTAGTATCCATCATACATAACATGTTCTAATAACATGTTTACATCAAACCTTACCATCCATAGGTTAAATCCTAAGTTCTACCCTCCCCAAAGGATAATAAAGGAAAGAACCTATTCAAAACTAAAGATGGAAATAGGAAATTCTAATACTCACTATCGAATAGATGCGGATAAGAGGTACGAATCTTCTCTTCAGCTTCCCATGTAGTGTCTGCAACATCATCTCCCTAGTGCACCTTCACTAACGGGACCTCTTTATTCCTAACCCTCTTGATGTCTTGTCCAATGACCTTTGTAGGAATACGACGAAGCGATTCTTCCCTTTCTACTTCCACTTCCTCCAATTGACTAGGCTTCATAATCTCTACTGAGTCATGTAAGCACTTTCTCAAGTGTGAAACATGAAAAACGTCATGTACTCCTGCGATCCCCTCCGGTAGTTTCACTCGATACGCTATCTTCCCTACTATCTCAACAATGGGGAACGGTCCTACAAATCTGGGGGCTAACTTCCCACTCGATCCAAACCTCATCACCTTCCTTAGCGAGGATACTTTAATGAAAACTAAGTCTCCAACCTCAAACTCAATATCTCTCCTCCGCTTGTCTGCATAAGATTTCTGCCTATCTTGGGCCGTCTTCATCCTCCTTCTAATCAAATCCACCTTCTCTGAGGTCTCCCTAACCATGTTAGGACCAAGTACCAACTTCTCCGTAGACTCCACCCAGCATGAAGGTGACTTGCAAGGTCTCTTGTAACGAATCGAGATTTTCGACTTCCGAAAATCGACATTAATACATCCACTGTATCAACTGCCGAGCAATCGTATGCCGAAAAATTGAATTGTTATGGAGAAAAGGAAGAGGTAGAAGAAGACAGAAGAAAAAGAGAACAGAAAAACACAGAAACATAAACAATAGCAGAATCTCACATTCACAGCGAAACAACATATAATAGATAAATGAATAATCTTTAAATCAAAGAACTATATCAGTTTATACATTACATCATCATCAGAGTTTACAACAACAATATACAACACAACACATCAATGAACAGTTATACAAACTTGTCCTCATACAGAATACACAATGGAATAAATAATATCATATACAAGTGATACGTCTCGCCATCCAGCTCGCCACAGAGCTCCACAGCATCTCCTGAATCTAGAATGACCTGGTAACTTGACTCTTGACTGCCCGTGTGGAAATTGGTGGGCACCCAGAGTTTAGGAAGGAAACAATAAACTCCAGGTCAGTCATGGTGACTGGTGTGAGAACTTAAAATAGTTATTTATCTTTAAAACAACAACAACAAGGAAGTAGAAAATATCCGCAATGCTTTTGGAAAAATGAAACTACCATAAGACCTCCCGCCATACACACAATGCAACCGCAGAATTGGAGGAGATTTATTCTTATGATAGTCAAACATGCTTACTATGCAAAATCATTGGATTATTATTATTAGTGCATAGTGCAGAAAACATTTCGAAAGTATAATATTAATCTTAGCCAACATAGGCATTTCACACTATGCCTACTACAGCTACTATGTTCAATAGCAGGTTACCACCACATTCCATAGCAGGTTATACAACTAAAACCGTATAAGGTTCGTATTGTTTCTTTGGTTTTCCAACAAATGGTCAGGCTAAGGAACTTCCTATGCCACATGGGATCACCTCTGGCCGGACGTCCTGAGAGACAACTGCTCTCTGCCAACACAAGGCCGAGTTACCTCTGACACCAGGTAACTACTACACGAATATGCCACCCCCCGATCCTTTGGGACCTTTATCCGAGGCGCCTCGATCAAACAACAATCACACAGTAAGTGAGATTGGAGTATCCACATAGGTTAAATACCAGGGCTCCATACTTGATACCACCCTTTTCCAAAAGGAAATGACATACCCTAAAGGGAGCGACCCTCATAACCTTGCCGCATCATTCCTGTTTCGACCATTTCTGAGTTGTGAGGTCCGAAGAGGTCTCGTCCACAAAGCTACGCTTTTTCACAAAGCCACGCTTTGATCACAAATGATCAATAAATGATCATCACACAGCAACACTCAGCATGCCACACTACCAAATTGGGAGTATATCACTGATAAATTTCAACTATATAACCTCTGAGCTCGTACATCTCAGAGAAGGGTGTTAAGCTAAGAGAATAAATTCTCCGCCACCAACAAAATGTATTTGAAAGAAATTAGCTTTATATCTCAAAATGTAATGTCAGATATGTAACCATACAAGTCTGTTTCGGGTTCGAACAGAACCGAAGGCACTTCCGAGAAGCCCTTGCAATCCGGGTATTCACAATCCCAATCGAACTTCCCATCACAAAGGAAATCTCTATACCGTAGCTAACGGTGCAGATACAATCGATAGGTCATCCTATCGTTTTCACAAATACCCGGCCTTCACCACCGGTCTTCACCACCGGTCTTCAAATGCTATCCATATTGTCGTATCACTAATTCGGAATGGGTTATATGACACAAAGGTCTTTTCCCGACTAACCCAAATAGTGAGCATAATATTTTAAAACATATGAATATTGGGATTTCAATTAAGTCACAACTTATTACTCAAATCCTTTCCTTTAAATGGTTTAAACAAATTACCATTTTTAATCTTTAAACAAAAAGATTTACATCACAAAGTTTACCCAATTTCACAAAGATTCATTCACAGATTTCCAAATCAATTTCCATTTCAATTGGATTAACCCATTAAATCTTTAAACAAGATTTAACTTATAGCTTTCAAAACTATTCACAATTCAAGTCTTTTATAATATAAAAGGTACACCTTTCAAAATCTTCTTTGATTTCAAAATAAAGCTTAATCATCTTCACAAAGGTTAATTCATAGTTTTCCTCAAACTAATTACAATTTCATTTCAACTTAAAATGTTTCGATGCAAATTGGAAATCTTTTCACTTTATGAAAGCTATTATTATCTGAAAATAGATAGTTTTCGTTTTGGGAAAAACTGTTTACAATTACACAAGTTTAAAACCATCCAAGTATGAAACTTGAATATAAATTTAAATTTCCAAAACTATATTTTAAATGGTTAAAATCCCATATAAACCTTTTATACTTATAAAATCTTTTAAACCAAAATTCCCAAATTATTGAATTCAATTCAAAATTTTGAATTCAAAATTTAAATCAAATGATTTAAATTTCAATTTTATTAAGTTATTTAAAATAACTCTTATTTTGAAACTTATTTCCAAAAACTTTCAATTCCAATTCCAAAACTATTTTGGATTCAAAAATTTCAATCTTTTCAAAATTGATAAAAATATGTGACTTAACCGATTTCCACGTGAAATCCACATTTGTGTGTGTATTGTGTAGTCCATGGGTTTAACACAATAGTGCAACAACATTCAACCATCACAGATCAAATATAACAATATAATTCGATAAGCGGTATAAATTATAACGCTTATCTTTCATTCACAGATCACAGATATATATATATATATCACAGATAAACAAATTATAGATCACACACAAAACATGATATATCACAAAGCATCACATATCAGAGATATCAAACAATTCGACATCCAATATAATCCAAACATCGATAAGTAGGATTAATTAAATTATACGATTAATTTAAAGTCAGATAAATTTCTGTGAATATATTTCACTAGTTATGGTAAATTAAAAATCAATTAATTTCAAATTGATTTCAAAACACCAAATCAAATTTCCAACGAATTTCCAAATTATTTATTTCAATCACCAAAAATCAATTACCAAATGGATTTCTAAATCTATTTCCTTTTTAAAATAAATTCCTTTTTTTAAGAAGATAAATTCCTTTATTTTCCAAAATATTCACAATTCAAAATTTAAATAAATTCTCAACTTATAAATAATATTTTCGAAATCCATTTATTAAGCCCTTTTTTTCCAAATTTGAAATTTAATTCAATACATTTCAAAAATAAAACTTTTATCTTTTTTTTGAAAACTCCTTATAAATTTCCCAATTTTCAAAAATAAATATTTCGATAAATTTTCAACTTTGAATTTTAAAAATTCCAATTTTATTTCTGGTATCTAACAATACCAAAAATATATTCGGCTAAATTATAGCCGTCAACAATTTCAATCCACAAATATAATCACACGGCGATTATAAATAAATCAACACACAATATTGAAACAAATTCAATTATTTGAGGAATCCAGTTGGATCCCTCCAACCTGTTTCCATGCATCCACAGATGTTAGCACAATACCAATTCCACATCGAGGTGGAATATCGCGGTATATGGGATTTATAAAATACTATCCACTATTATGCGGCGCAATAGGGTCTCATCCGCTATATAATGCGGGAAATTAACTCCAAATACGTATATAATACCAATTCCACTTCACGGTGGAATTATCGCGGTATATGTTTTTAATAAATAACCTCCGCTTAATATATGTAATGACCCAAGATTTTAGGAATTTATTCTGACAAATATAAATGAATTCAAAATAATTTTTGAATAAATTTTGAAAGGGGATTGATATAGCTTGATAGTGTATCAGTATGTGTGTACATGTGTGCACAGGAAATGCACATGAAATAAAGCTAAAAGTCCCTGAACTCTAAGAATAAATACATATTGATATGTATGGGAATATATATATATATATATATTTAGATTAAACCCTTAAAAGTTGTATGCATGAGTAAATATACATATATGGATGCTACTGAATATTTTTGAGTATACATGTGCATGTGTGTGTCAATACAGAATGATGTGTAAATATATATATGGGTGTGCTAATTATTTCAGTAAGACTTATATAAATACATATATGTGTTAATAAAATACTAGAGTTCAAATTAGTAAAATAAAATATACAGACATATTTTAGTATATAGGCAGAAAGAAAGAAAAACTGAGGATAGAAAAAGGAGTAGTCCTCTTGTAAATAAATAAAGGAAGTACATACCATTTACATGAAAGCTAAAAATAGGAAAAAATAAGACAAAACAGGGAAATGCTTGGTATAGGCAGAATTAGGAAGAGTATTTGATAAATAACAAATCAAGTCACATTTTTAGCATGATTGTAGACAAAGGAAAAAGTATTTTCTGAAAAGCAAATTTCTGAAAAGAATATAACCACTTTTCTCTTCACCTAAATTAGGCCGGGAAGGGTAGAATTTTGGGTTTAAATAAAATACAGATAACACAATTTTTCTGGTGGGCAAAAATGGCTTTAGCCAATACCCAAAACCCTAAGGAAGACCCTGTATATATATATGTATATGCAGCAGCCTCCTCTCCTTCTCAAAAAAAAAGAAACAACACCATAGAAATCATAAGGCAAGGGAAGGAAAAGAGTTTGAGGCTAAAGGCAGAAGTTCATCAATTAATTAAGGAAGCAAAGAAGAGAGCTAGGTGAGGAAACTCACTCAACAACTTAAGGCACTAAGTCCTAATGAAGGCAGCCAGTTATAAATGAATTTTTCTTAAAAGTATATGTGATTGTTCTTTAGAAATTAAGGATGCTTTAATGCTTGCTAGTTGTTCTGATTGTTTCATTCTTAATATGATCAGTATGCATGAATAGGTAATTTAAAAACCCAGATTTCTTTCTGATATGATATTAGATAGAAATATAATAAATACCCAGAAAATAAGATGTTGAATATAAGCAAGTAGTGTTGGTTTTGGCTCAACCCAGAAGAATTGATATGTATATGGGCTGCAATATACATATGTATATGTGCTGAGGCTTATTATAAAAAGGAATTAGGAGTGTAATAGGCTTGCCTATGTGCTGATACTCCTGTTTTAAAGAAAATATACAATAACCACCTAGCAGATAGATTTTGTGATTTAGGAAGCTTGGTCAATCTGAGTTAACTAAAGCACAGATGTTTGCAACAAAATATTCCAAATAGAGCCATAAACCAACGTTAGTTGTCTATACCTCTTCTAAATTGCAAGAACATGTTTTAATAAATTGCTTGATTGCCTCTGTCTGTTTATATGAATGATGAGGAATGTTATGAGATGAATGCTTATTTTAGTGGAATGACTCACTGGCTGGGTTACCCTGAAAATTTAAAGGATAAAACACCTGAGAAACTTGATTAGGAAAATGGGGTCAAGATTACTACAGGAATGACTTGTGTTCTTGAGTAATGCAAGTTGACACATGGCTTGTTTATGTCCTGAGATCTTTGTGTAATGGAGTGAATTAGTTCATTACAGTGTGTCCATTGATTCATAAATATTGCAGATGAGACCAGGATAGATAAATATACCAAGGGAAAAATATTTGAGATGATGAGAAAACTAGAGTTTTTCCCAGAATTGAAATATGAGGATGGAATAAATGATTTAACTCATATTGGTTATTTTCCTGTTTGGTGTGAATGATTGTTTGACTATGACTAAATTGTATGCTTGAATGTATGTGCCATATTTATATATGTAGTCTCTGGAAAGAAAAATCAAAGTGTGCACATGCACAATGACACAGAGCATGCACACAAGTATGACCTGATTCCAAAGGGCAGAACTTTATGTATATGTACTTAACTTGATTTTAACCTAATTAACTAATTGCTTTTGTGAATTTTCTCATACCAGACATGTGTCTGACCCTAGTGTGCTAATGGCATCTAGGGTGTCTCATTTAAAATGAGGCAGTTTCAAATGCTTTTTCAGGGATTGCAGCAACTAAGTAGGAGTAGGAGCAAGGCTTTGAGAAGAAGATTATAGCATGCTAAACTTAGTTAGATAAGAGCCTAAATGATAAAATCCGCATGTATTAATGATTTAAATTGTTACTTGTATTAAGTGTTGAATATGGGATGGATATTTTGTTAAGTATTTTATTAAGAGATTGACTTGTATCTGGAATTTATAAATCTAGTTAATATCTGATATAAAAGAAGTTAATCAAAATATTGTAAGTGGATTTAGTAAGAACACCATGTTAAAATTAAATGATTATATTTTAAAAATGTATTAGTCAATCTTGAGTCTTTAGAAATGATTTAAGTTTTGGAAAACCTGGATAGTTGATTCTCAGAAAAATTAAATGGTTTTATCTTTCTACCATGGCATATGTATACAAAAGATAATAGACATAGGTTGAATGTTTTTATGTGACTGCAAGGTTTCCATAATTTAACTTGTTTTATACAAATGTTTCATGCCTTATTTTTAAATAAAGAAAGAATCTGTAATATGGGAGTTGAAAGCCAGATCCAAAATAGTTGCAGTTATATACACACATAAACATGTTTTGTACAGATATTAACACACCTTTTCCTTTGTATTTTTAATAGGAATCTGACTTCCATATCACTCAGATTTTAATCAAATGCATTTTAAGACCAGATGGGTTACACCAGAACAAAGAGTCTGGTTGAACCGTGTGATTGACATCCATGGTTACAGGAAACCCACTCAATTTTGCACTTCATTTAATTTAAGGCATACTGACATCCAAGAATCAAGATGTTGAATGTGTTAGATCACTTTAAACTATTCAAAAAAAAAGAGCCTGTATTCCAGACAGATTTTATAAGAAAACAATCAAACATGGATAATGATAAACACTTCTATCATTTTTCAGAACCCAAGCACCAGACCATTAATTTATAGACAATCATATCACAATTATCTGGTTTCTAGAATTTATACTCCCTAGAGAATTTAGCAAAGAATCAGGAGTTTAAAAATATATATATAGGTATTCATGCATGAATGGAATTTTTATTGCATATAACACCGAACTATGTGTGGATTGATTAAATTCAATCAATCCAATATCCTCTTGTTTTCCAGAACTCTGATTCAAACAAGAGAGGCATATACATCCTCACATGTATGTGCATATCTTTATGAATGTACTGATATATTTATATTGGTTAATTATTTTGATCCTGGATATATTTTGTTTATTGGAAAAAGAAAATGACCCTGGGAAATATATTTGTAATGAATGATATATCTATATATCATCTCTGTAAAAAAAAATCCTTATGAAATTAGGGTAGAAATAGGAGGGTCATTTCATTTGGTATCAGAGCTATGTTATTCAACATAGTAGAAGTAAAGATCAAGTTCTTAGATAGAAATAAAATTTAAAGGAACTAAATATATATATCAATGTTTTCAGTGTGAAAAAAAAACCACTGAAATAATAAAATTACCAATCAAACTAACCAGCTATGTAAATTATTATTAGCAAACTATGGTAGGGAGACCACCAAATCAGGGAGCAGGATCTTCCCATGCACCACCAATGGTCAATCTGCAAGACTTGGTGAGAGCATTTAGGGATGGGGCAGGACAAAGGCAAGAAAATCCCTATGAAGAACTCTCAAAATTACTTAAGACATATACTCATTTAGGAGGCAAAAGCTTTGAAGGGACAGAGAGTATCATGGAAATTCAAACATGGTTGAGAACATTGGAAAGAATTTTCAATGACATGCAACTTGATGATCAAAGAAAGAGGCAAGTGGCTTCAAGACAGCTAAAAGGAGTAGCTTTAGGCTGGTGGGAAGTAATCATTGCAAGAAGGAATGAGAATGAAATCACTTGGAATCAATTCAAAGAGATGTTGGAAGCAAGGTTTGTACCAGCATCAGCAAAGACTACCTTGCTAGAAGAATTTATTAGACTTAGACAAGAAACCATGACTGTCACAGAATACACTCAAAAGTTTGAGGGGCTTTCCACATATGGAGCAATGCTTGTGGCAGATGAGGCATCCAAAAATGATAGGTACATAAAAGGGTTGAACCCAGGACTTAGCAGAGCCATGTTACCCTATGCAGACAGGACTTTTGACCATGTGATAGACTTAGCTTTGAGGTTGGAACAGCATGACAAGGAAAGGGAGAAGTTCAGAAATTTTAAGAACAATAATACCAAGAAGGGTAAGGGAAGGTATCACCCTTATGATAAGAAGAAGGAATAGGCCAGTAACAAAGGCACTGGAGATGTCAAAGCTAAGGAAACCAAGAAGAAAATTGTGTGCCATCAGTGTGGAAAGGAGGGGCATATCAAGCCTAGGTGTCCAGAATTGAAGGGAGGAGCTTTTAAGTGCTATCTATGTGGGAAAGAGGGACATATGAAGAGGAATTGTCCTGAGTACAAACAGCAAGGAAAATTGGCAAATTTGGAAGGAAAAGGCAAAGCCACAGTGGAGAGTAACACTGAAAACCATAACCAAGTGGAAGGTACATTACTTATTTGTACCATACCCATAGCAGTAGTATATGATACTGGGGCAACTCACTCTTTAATTTCTTATGAACTAGTTAAAATGCTAAAACTGAATTGCATATTGGTTGAAACCCCATTGCATATACAAAGTCCACTGGGGAGTTCTAGTGTTTTAAATATGATTTGTGTGGATGTGGAATTAAACATAGGAGGAAATATTATTATTTCCAATTTATATGTTTTGAATTACCCAAATATAGGTGTTATATTGGGGGTAGACTGGTTAAGGCAATTTAAAGCCATAATTAATTTAGACTCATCCACCATATCATTGCAAAATTCTAGAGGTCAGAGAATCACAGTTTTATGTGAAGTAGCTAAGGAAGGAAAACTATATCATTTAGTTGACTCAGAAAAAGATTTCAGTGAACTAACCATTGAAGAAATTCCCATAGTCAATGAATATTTGGATGTGTTTGGTGAGGTCAAGGGTGTTCCACACCATAGACCAGTAGAGTTCCAGATTAATCTAGTTCCAGGAGCAAGCCAGTGATTAAAAAGCCAACTAGAATGGGGCCAAATGAACTAAAAGAATTAAAGAAATAGTTAGAAGAATTGGAAGAAAAGGGTTTTATAAGACCAAGTAATTCTTGTTGGGGAGCACCCAGTGGTATTTGTTAAGAAACAAGATGGCTCCTTAAGACTCTGTATAGATTATAGAGAATTAAACAAAGTAACTATTAAAAATAAATACCCATTGCCAAGAATAGATGATCTTTTTGATCAATTAGCAGGGGCAAAAGTATTTTCTAGACTAGATTTAGCATCTGGTTTTCATCAAATGAAGGTGGAAGAATCAAGCATCAAGTACACTGCCTTTAACACTAGGTATGGGTTGTATGAATTTTTGGTTATGCCATTTGGCTTGACCAATGCACCATCATACTTTGTAGATTTAATGAACAGAACCTTTAGAGATTATGTAGACAAGTTTGTGCTTATTTTTATACATGACATTTTGATTTACTCCAAAACAGTGGAAGAACATAAGCATCATTTGCACCTGGTTTTGTCTAGATTAAGGGAAAAAGATTTAAAGGCAAAATTTTCAAAATGTGTATTTTGGAAAGAGGAAGTACATTTCCTTGGCCATGTTATATCTGCTCAAGGAATTTCTGTGAACCCCAATAAAGTAGTGGCTATTCAAGCATGGAAGAGGCCAAGCACTGTGAGTGAAGTGAGGTCATTTATGGGGATGGCAGGGTATTATAGGAGGTTTATAAAAGATTTTTCAAAAATTTCTACACCACTCACTAACCTAACCAGGAAGAACCAAGCTTTTGTTTGGTCAGAAAAATGTGAAAAGTCTTTTGACCAGTTGAAGGAGGCATTGGTGAATGCTCCAATTTTAAAGGTACCTCATGGAAATGAAGAATTAGTTGTATACACTGATGCTAGTGGATTTGGCTTGGGTGCAGTGTTGATGCAACAAGGCCAAGTCATTGCATATGCATCTAGACAACTTAAACCCCATGAAGTAAGGTATGCCACACATGATCTCGAATTAGCAGCTGTGATCTATGCTTTAAAACTTTGGAGACATTATTTGTTAGGCACAAAGTTCGAACTTTACACTGACCACAAGTCTCTAAAATATTTATTTTCACAAAAAGATTTGAACATGAGGCAACATAAATGGGTGGAGTTCTTAGCTGCCTATGACTTTGACATACTCTATACACCAGGCAAAGCAAACAAAGTTGCAGATGCTCTAAGTAGACAGCATGCTAAATTGGCTATGATGATGATAGAAGAATTTAAGGGCTTGTCTTTGCTAACTGAGTTAGAAATTGGGGAGAATGGTTGTGTGCACATTGATGAGCAGATGCATGGTGCACAAGAAGATAAAGGGAAGTTAAGCTTAATGACACTTCAACCAGATTTAATTCTGAAGGTAGGAAAAATGCAAGAACAGGATGCCAACTTATTAGAGAAGAAAATGCTCCTCTCAAGAGGGGAGGAAGTGATGAATCACCATATTGATAAAAATGGTTATATGAGATACCAAAATAGGATGTGTGTACCAGAGGACACAGAATTGAAGAAAGAGATATTGAATGAATATCACAGAAGTAAATACTCCATACACCCAGGCAACACAAAAATGTACCAAAATTTGAAAAGAGACTTCTGGTGGAAGGGGATGAAATCTGATGTAGCTAAATACATTGCCAAATGTATGACTTGCCAACAAGTCAAGGCTGAAACCCAAAGGCCATCAGGGTTGATGCAGCCTCTTGGTGTACCACAGTGGAAGTGGGAAGACATATCTATGGACTTCATAGATGGACTGCCTAGATCTAAGAGAGGTAATACAAGTATATGGGTGATAGTTGATAGGCTAACCAAGGTAGCACACTTCATCCCAGTCAAGTCAGAAAGGACAGCACCAAAATTAGCTCAAATTTTTATAAAGGAAGTGGTAAAGTTACATGGCATTCCCAAAACCATTGTGAGTGATAGGGATACCATCTGCACTTCAAAATTCTGGAGAAGCTTTCAAGAAGCAATGGGAAGTGAACTATGTTTAAGTACTGCCTACCATCCTCAATCAGATGGGCAGACTGAGGTAGTAAACAAAGTTTTGGAGGACATGTTGAGGGCATGTATACTGGATTTTGGGGGCAACTGGGAAGATTATCTTCATCTAGTTGAATTTACATACAACAACAGCTACCAAAGCACCATAGGAATGGCTCCATTTGAAGCCTTATATGGTAAACCCTGTTTGTCACCTGTTTGTTGGGTAGAAGCAGGAGAAAGGTCTATTTTAGGACCTGAGTACATACAGGAAACTAAGGAGAAAATTGAGTTGATAAGAAGAAGAATGGCAGCAGCTCAAGATAGGCAAAAGAAATTTGCAGACATAAGAAGGAGGCAGGTAGAATTTGAAGTGGGAAATTTTGTTTTCATCAAAATCTCACCTATGAAAAATGTGCTGAGGTTTGGAAAACAAGGCAAGTTAACCCCGAGATATATTGGACCATACAAAATTCTAGAAAGAATTGGTCCCTTGGCATATAAGTTGGAATTACCAGAAAACATGCAAGGTATACATCATGTTTTTCATGTATCACAATTGAGAAGGTGGGTCCATGACAAGGCAGAAATTCTTGAGACCCCAACCCAAGTGCAGATAAATTCTAATTTGATTTATGAAAAGGATCCAGTGGGAATTTTGGCAAAAGATGTGAAGAAGTTGAGAAATAAATCTCTGAAACTTGTGAAGGTACAGTGGAGTCTTGATCCTAGTGATTGCACATGGGAATTAGAAGACAAAGTTAGGATGAATTATCCTAAGCTATTTTCAGATTAAAGGTAATTTTGATTTTTGATTGTTTTCTTTTTTTTAGATGCATATGTTTTTAGTTATTATAGAACTGAAAATCTATTTGGTTGAGAATGTACTTGTTCTCTGAATTAAGATTAAAATTTATTTTAAGCTTAGGAAAATTGTGGGACACAATTTCTAAAAGGAGGGGTGTATGTAATGACCCAAGATTTTAGGAATTTATTCTGACAAATATAAATGAATTCAAAATAATTTTTGAATAAATTTTGAAAGGGGATTGATATAGCTTGATAGTGTATCAGTATGTGTGTACATGTGTGCATAGGAAATGCACATGAAATAAAGCTAAAAGTCCCTGAACTCTAAGAATAAATACATATTGATATGTATGGGAATATATATATATATATATATATATTTAGATTAAACCCTTAAAAGTTGTATGCATGAGTAAATATACATATATGGATGCTACTGAATATTATTGAGTATACATGTGCATGTGTGTGTCAATACAGAATGATGTGTAAATATATATATGGGTGTGCTAATTATTTCAGTAAGACTTATATAAATATATATATGTGTTAATAAAATACTAGAGTTCAAATTAGTAAAATAAAATATACAGACATATTTTAGTATATAGGCAGAAAGAAAGAAAAACTGAGGATAGAAAAAGTAGTCCTCTTGTAAATAAATAAAGGAAGTACATACCATTTACATGAAAGCTAAAAATAGGAAAAAATAAGACAAAACAGGGAAATGCTTGGTATAGGCAGAATTAGGAAGAGTATTTGATAAATAACAAATCAAGTCACATTTTTAGCATGATTGTAGACAAAGGAAAAAGTATTTTCTGAAAAGCAAATTTCTGAAAAGAATATAACCACTTTTCTCTTCACCTAAATTAAGCCGAGAAGGGTAGAATTTTGGGTTTAAATAAAATACAGATAACACAATTTTTCTGGTGGGCAAAAATGGCTTTAGCCAATACCCAAAACCCTAAGGAAGACCCTGTATATATATATGTATATGCAGCAGCCTCCTCTCCTTCTCAAAAAAAAAGAACTTGAAAAAAAAAAGAAACAACACCATAGAAATCATAAGGCAAGGGAAGGAAAAGAGTTTGAGGCTAAAGGCAGAAGTTCATCAATTAATTAAGGAAGCAAAGAAGAGAGCTAGGTGAGGAAACTCACTCAACAACTTAAGGCACTAAGTCCTAATGAAGGCAGCCAGTTATAAATGAATTTTTCTTAAAAGTATATGTGATTGTTCTTTAGAAATTAAGGATGCTTTAATGCTTGCTAGTTGTTCTGATTGTTTCATTCTTAATATGATCAGTATGCATGAATAGGTAATTTAAAAACCCAGATTTCTTTCTGATATGATATTAGATAGAAATATAATAAATACCCAGAAAATAAGATGTTGAATATAAGCAAGTAGTGTTGGTTTTGGCTCAACCCAGAAGAATTGATAAGTATATGGGCTGCAATATACATATGTATATGTGCTGAGGCTTATTATAAAAAGGAATTAGGAGTGTAATAGGCTTGCCTATGTGCTGATACTCCTGGTTCAAAGAAAATATACAATAACCACCTAGCAGATAGATTTTGTGATTTAGGAAGCTTGGTCAATCTGAGTTAACTAAAGCACAGATGTTTGCAACAAAATATTCCAAATAGAGCCATAAACCAACGTTAGTTGTCTATACCTCTTCTAAATTGCAAGAACATGTTTTAATAAATTGCTTGATTGCCTCTGTCTGTTTATATGAATGATGAGGAATGTTATGAGATGAATGCTTATTTTAGTGGAATGACTCACTGGCTGGGTTACCCTGAAAATTTAAAGAATAAAACACCTGAGAAACTTGATTAGGAAAATGGGGTCAAGATTACTGCAGGAATGACTTGTGTTCTTGAGTAATGCAAGTTGACACATGGCTTGTTTAAGTCTTGAGATCTTTGTGTAATGGAGTGAATTAGTTCATTACAGTGTGTCCATTGATTCATAAATATTGCAGATGAGACCAGGATAGATAAATATACCAAGGGAAAAATATTTGAGATGATGAGAAAACTGGAGTTTTTCCCAGAATTGAAATATGAGGATGGAATAAATGATTTAACTCATATTGGTTATTTTCCTGTTTGGTGTGAATGATTTTTTGACTATGACTGAATTGTATGCTTGAATGTATGTGCCATATTTATATATGTAGTCTTTGGAAAGAAAAATCAAAGTGTGCACATGCACAATGACACAGAGCATGCACACAAGTATGACCTGATTCCAAAGGGCAGAACTTTATGTATATGTACTTAACTTGATTTTAACCTAATTAACTAATTGCTTTTGTGAATTTTCTCATACCAGACATGTGTCTGACCCTAGTGTGCTAATGGCATCTGGGGTGTCTCATTTAAAATGAGGCAGTTTCAAATGCTTTTTCAGGGATTGCAGCAACTAAGTAGGAGTAGGAGCAAGGCTTTGAGAAGAAGATTATAGCATGCTAAACTTAGTTAGATAAGAGCCTAAATGATAAAATCCGCATGTATTAATGATTTAAATTGTTACTTGTATTAAGTGTTGAATATGGGATGGATATTTTGTTAAGTATTTTATTAAGAGATTGACTTGTATCTGGAATTTATAAATCTAGTTAATATCTGATATAAAAGAAGTTAATCAAAATATTGTAAGTGGATTTAGTAAGAACACCATGTTAAAATTAAATGATTATATTTTAAAAATGTATTAGTCAATCTTGAGTCTTTAGAAATGATTTAAGTTTTGGAAAACCTGGATAGTTGATTCTCAGAAAAATTAAATGGTTTTATCTTTCTACCATGGCATATGTATACAAAAGATAATAGACATAGGTTGAATGTTTTTATGTGACTGCAAGGTTTCCATAATTTAACTTGTTTTATACAAATGTTTCATGCCTTATTTTTAAATAAAGAAAGAATCTGTAATATGGGAGTTGAAAGCCAGATCCAAAATAGTTGCAGTTATATACACACATAAACATGTTTTGTACAGATATTAACACACATTTTCCTTTGTATTTTTAATAGGAATCTGACTTCCATATCACTCAGATTTTAATCAAATGCATTTTAAGACCAGATGGGTTACACCAGAACAAAGAGTCTGGTTGAACCGTGTGATTGACATCCATGGTTACAGGAAACCCACTCAAGTTTGCACTTCATTTAATTTAAGGCATACTGACATCCAAGAATCAAGATGTTGAATGTGTTAGATCACTTTAAACTATTCAAAAAAAAGAGCCTGTATTCCAGACAGATTTTATAAGAAAACAATCAAACATGGATATTGATAAACACTTCTATCATTTTTCAGAACCCAAGCACCAGACCATTAATTTATAGACAATCATATCACAATTATCTGGTTTCTAGAATTTATACTCCCTAGAGAATTTAGCAAAGAATCAGGAGTTTAAAAATATATATATAGGTATTCATGCATGAATGGAATTTTTATTGCATATAACACCGAACTATGTGTGGATTGATTAAATTCAATCAATCCAATATCCTCTTGTTTTCCAGAACTCTGATTCAAACAAGAGAGGCATATACATCCTCACATGTATGTGCATATCTTTGTGAATGTACTGATATATTTATATTGGTTAATTATTTTGATCCTGGATATATTTTGTTTATTGGAAAAAGAAATGACCCTGGGAAATATATTTGTAATGAATGATATATCTATATATCATCTCTGTATAAAAAAAAATCCTTATGAAATTAGGGTAGAAATAGGAGGGTCATTTCAATATACGACGTATAGGGTCTATTTTAACACAACAGATAGCAATTATCATCCAATCACACAATCAAGCAATTTTAAATCTAACTATTTAAAATTTAAATCGAACACAAATATTCGATTGAGTGAGAAGTTCTCACCTTGCTTTCAATAACGGTTGCAGCGTTTTATTTCAAATAAAATTAAACGCACATTTAATTTTACTCAAAATTTTCACTAGCTCTAATTGACTCCGAACTAGTTCCATTGCATAGAGCTCGTCGATACGGTTCCAACGCAATTTGTTTCGTCGAAAACGGACCTCGTATGAAGAAGTTATGCATTTTTAAAGTTAATACGATTTATAATATAATAATAAACCAATTTCTTTTTCTTTTATTTAAATTTTAACCTTCCCAGATCTGGGCCGTTCATTTCCATGCCCTAGAATCTCGGCCACATCTTCTATCATCTTCCTCCCAGTAAAGAAACGCACGCACAAACCCATGAAGCCGCCCCCTACCTTCAATTAACGCACCACCATCCATCACTTCGTCGTCGATCAGAGACTTCCATTCAAACGCCCACCACGAGAGCTACCCACTGCCACGACAATGGCAAGCTCGGTCATCAATTGGCCTGGGAAATCGTGCACAACCCATGAACGTAAGCGGCCCAAAATCTCTCCCTAGGGTCGACGATTCGAGATTCCCATCGTTGGATGGGAAGATCCCGCGATGCTCTTCAACTTCGTAGTTGGAAGTTTCCTCTAATTATCAACGGATTGGAAGCAAAATGAGGAAGAAATTTCGAATTTTTCTGGCCATTGGAAACAAAAGTGGCGGCTAACCCTAGTTGCTAAGGGTTTGAGTGCAAATGAAAATGATAATGTCCTTTTATAGAAAATGGCCAAAACACTATTCATCGAAAACTTTCCGAACTCCAAACGAAGCGTGCCGGCTGGCGTTTCTAAGGTTGTACCCACGTTCCGAACACAATGGAACGTGTTTCGGGAGCTAATTCGATCGTATGTGAGAGTTATGGAAATAAACGATCAAATTTAAATTAAACCGATTAAAACGATTTCGATGCGTTTTGGCTTGCTCCGGACAAACGACAACTCCGATTGACATGAAATTTGAAACCATACAATAATTTCACATTACGGATCCGATGAAACTAGTTTCGTCAAAATCCAAGACTGTTTGAAAAATGACTATTTTTAGTCGTCAATTAAATATTAAAATATTCAATTTCCACAATTTAACTTTTAATTCAATTTTAAAAGTTCTATAACATCATTATAACTCCAATATGATTTATTATAACTTTATAAATCATTTTTAATCACATTAAACCCAAATATCAATTATCTTTGGAATTTTAGGTATTAAATTGTCGATTTAATTATCCAATCAAATCTAGATATTCGAAATTAAATTCATTCAGCTTACAAATCTCACTTATTAATATTTAAAATTAATTAAATATACAAATTTCAAATGACAGAAATTCTGGGTCGTTACGATTACCATAAAGAGCTTCAAATGGTGCCATCCCAATGCTAGCTTGAAAGCTATTTTTATACGCGGACTCCACTAGAGGAAGATGCTCCTCCCAAGTTCCTCGAAAATCTAGAATGCACATCCTGAACAAATCTTCAAGCACTCTATTAACTCTCTCCGTTAGGCCATCCGTCTGAGGGTGATAGGCCGTACTCAATCTAAGATGCATCCCTAAAGCTTCTTGCAAGCTTCTCCAACACTCGCTAGTAAAAATAGGGTCTCTATCGCTCACTATGCTAGAGGGAACTCCATGTAGTCGGACTATCTCACGAACATACAAGGATGCCAAATAAGATGCCGTCCTCTTACTCTTGACCGAAATGAAGTGGGCACTCTTGGTCAACCGATCTATAATCACCCAAATGCTAGTATTCCCCTTCCTAGACCGGGGTAAACCATATATAAAGTCCATCGAAACGCTCTCCAACTTCCATTCAGGCACATCCAATGGCTGAAGTAATCCACCGGGCTTCTACTGCTTCGCCTTAACCCTTTGGCACACAAGACACTTAGCCACAAACTCTGCCACATCATTCTTCATGCCACTCCAATAAAACATCCTCTTCATGTCCATATACATCTTATCACCACCTGGATGAATAGTCATACGAGAATGGTGTGCTTCCTCAAGAACTGTTCTCAACAAATCACTAGTGCGGGGGACACAAAGTCTTCCATCTCTCCTTAGCCACCCTTTACTATCCCTGGAATAACATTGGAGATGTCTAGAGACCTCTCCTCTGCTAATCCTATCCATAATATCTGTAAGCTCTGAATCCTCTCGCTGCCTCGAGCCAATCTGATCTACAAGGGTAGGCCTCACCTCAAGTGCTGCTAACAATCCCATGGTAATGTCCGTAGAGGGCTTAAAATCAAAAGTGGAAACATCGGACTAAGGGT
The DNA here is from genome assembly GCA_030737815.1 of Allium fistulosum. Classification (NCBI taxonomy): domain Eukaryota; kingdom Viridiplantae; phylum Streptophyta; class Magnoliopsida; order Asparagales; family Amaryllidaceae; genus Allium; species Allium fistulosum. The sequence continues at coordinate 368,225,339 of CM060907.1, forward strand.
TGCTTTATTCCTCTGTTAGGGTCATATGTGTTAGTGGGTGAAGGTAGCCATACCCAAGTAGGTTTGGGACCTTTAAAGACATAATTATTATTATAAAAAATATTTTTCAAGTATTCATCTATATGTTTTTGTCTAATAAAATTGTTATTTGATTTAGGAATCCGTATTTTGACACTATATGTTTTAGGAATATTAATCTATAGTTTTGAGATAGGTTTCTTGAACTTACTATATAACGTACTATAGCTTCTATGTTTTTGCTTAGTTTTAAATCCTAATCCATTTTGACTTCCTAATGGTCTTGATATTTTTATCAAATTTTCTAAGTTTTGTTTTCCTTTATTAAATTTCGATACATTATTAGTTATTTTATCTAACTTGTTTTTAAGATGAAAAATTTGAATATTACTAGAACCTAAACTTGCCTTAAGTTCTAGTTTTCTTTTTCAAGTTTTGTATTTTCTAATTTACTATTTTCTAAATCATGTAATAGAGTAGTATTTGAGAAGGTAACATTTTACATTCTTTTTGAGCCATTTCTAGTTCTTCTTCTAATATTGTTTTTTCATCTTTTAATAAACCAATTTTTATCTTTGCCTTGTTTATTTTTCCTATACATTCCTTGTTTAGTTTCTTGAATTCTCTATATTTATCATCTAATTCTATGCTAATTTTCAAAATTTCAACATATGTTAATTCAGGGCGTACCTCATCAGTTTTAGCCATAAACAGACGTTTGCTTGTTCTGAATGGCTTTCACTATCAGTGTCAGAAGAAGAAGAACCAAAGTCATCCCAAGTTACTTGAAAGGATCTTAGCTTCTTTTTGAATTTCTCGAAATTGCTTTTCTTTTTGTCATTATTGAATTGTAGACAATCTTTCTTCATTTGGCTGAACTTGTCACATCCATAACATTTGATTGATGTTTGATTTGATGAGGTTGAATTGCCATCATTCTGAAATTTTGTCATCCTTTTGAATTTTTTGTAGTTCTTGACTACAATTTCTTCCTCGTCCAAGTCGGAATTTTCATTATTTGCTTGAAAACCAATATTCTTCTTTTCTTGATTTTTCTCTTTTCTTGCCTGCAAATTAGCTTTATATCACATCAGATTTCTTATTTTTCTTCGACTTTGAGTTGAGAGAGATCATTAGCTTCTTCGGTAGCTAAAACTTTTCTTTCCCATTCGACGATCAAAGAACTAAAGATTCGTGTAACTAGATTAAAATTAGTGAATTTGACCCCAAGTGTTGTAAGGTCATGTTGTATAGTTTGAAATCTTGCATACATGTCTACAGTAGATTCATTTGCTTTCATTTTAAACGATGAAAATTGATTTTGTAAAATAGAAATTTTTGTTTGCTTGACTTTGTCGTGCCTTTGTGTGTAACTTGTAAAGTGCGCCATATATCATATGTAATAATGCAAAGCATAACTCATGAAGATTCATTTTTATCAAGTGAACATGATAAAATATTCATGGATTTGGCATTATTAGTTGCCGTGTTCTTTTGTGCATCGGTCCAAGTGCTTATGTCAGTGGTAGGTGCTTCATATCTAATTTGAGTAGTTTGCATAATTTTTAAACCATTAGCTTCCATAAAATTTAGCATACATGTTAACCAACAAGCATAATTAGAACCACTAAATAGTGGAGGATGAGCAATTGATTGACTTTCTTGAAGTGTACTTGCCATAATAAAAAGTTTTCAACGTGTTACTGTAAATTGAAATAATCGTGCTATGATACCAAATGAAAGTCTAGTGGATCGTATCTAATATGACTTGTGTATGAGTATGTGAGTGTATACCAATATATGAGCTAAATATAACAATATAAAAAAGTATAAAAAGAAAAGTATAAGAAACGAGCACACCAGAGTTTTTACACTGGTTCAGACCTCCCGTCCTATGTCCAAATTCGAAGCTCTCCTTTGGTATTTCACTAAACAATAACCCTCACTTCGTTCAAAGGAATAGGCTAATCTTTTGATAATTTTGTGTTTAATACAACACTAATATTGACTTGTAGTACAATTCTTGCTATAATCTCCTTTGGATGATAAAGAGTGTGAGTTACTTAGATTTATAGGAAATAATTTAACCAAATATATAGATTTTGGTTTGAAAGTGATTGAGAATATTAAGTCAATGATAGCATAAGAAAATATAAATATAGAAATTAGAGAATAGTAAAACAAGTTAAATTAAATCTCAATCGATTAAAGTATTTATAAAATCAAAGAGTTGTATTTGAAAAGTCATGACTTCGTGAAAGATTGCTCTTTGATTTATGATTGCAACTATTAAATAAGGAAGAGGTTTGTTCAAAGCAAGGAGAAGTGTCTGTTAAAAAACGACAGTTGCAGTTTTATGTTTATTGGCCGAGAGAATTCACAGACGTTTGTCCGTATGTCATAGACTTCTGTGGATGTCTGAAAATAACAAACAAAGATATGTCACGGACGTCTGTGATAGGGGGATAGATGTGTGTCACTTTATGAAGTATAAAACTAGGGTTGTTTGTTATTTAAGATTTGTCGATATGAAATTTTGTGTGTTATGATCACTCAAGGAGATTGTACAACATATATCTATGACTATAATACAATAATATGACCTTACTTTTAAATAGTATGATTCATCTTTCTTCAATTATCTGTGATCTATGATTTTGTTATGCACCGTGATCTTCATCTAATATATATACCTGTAATATGATAAGATATATCCTGTATATGTGATTGTATAGTTGTTGTCATTGAAACCGCAGAATAGAGGTTCTAACAGAATCTCCACGAAGGAAATTAGGAGAATCAAACTTGAAAAGCAAAGATGTTAGAAAAAGCGCTTGGGATCACAAAGAAAGGATGAAAATTGCTTGACTTATAGAGTCAACAAGAATTCAAGGTTACCATATGAATAGTCTGCAAGCTCCGCTTTGCAAAAATAATACAAGTCAAAATGAGTAAACTATAAAGATGATAAGGCATATTTGAGAGACCTAGCTAATAAGATTACAAGAGATATAGCCGATTTGAAATGAAAGAGAATGATGAATCCCAAGGTGAACAACAACTTTAGAGGAGCACCATTTACAAAACAAATTATGGCTGTGCCACTACCATCTTATGTGAAAATCCCGTCTATCAAGTACGATGGCACCCCAGGGTCAGTACGATGCATATTGTTCCCAATCACTTTCTTTGGAACCGTAGAAAAATGGTATCGATGCTATAGAGAAAAAACAATCAATTCTTGGGAGTAATTCGCATATGAATTTTCGACACAATTTTGTACTTTGAAAGAACCAACAATTGATGCGAGTGTACGATTAACATCAAGCAGAAACCTATGAAATTGCTAAAGGCTTACTTGAAGCGATTCAATATGGAAGCTAATAAGGCTGAACGAGTAATTGATAGGGAAAAACCAATGGCAGTAAAATCTGAATTGATATAAAACACACATTTCTGGAAAGAATTGTACATTCATGGATGCAAACACTTACAAGATTTTCACTTCCAAGCCAATAAATTTGTGTTGATGGATGAGATATTTCATAGCAAGAAAAATCCGATGGAAAAAGGAAATTTTGTGGTTCCAAACAAGAAAGGAAGGTGGGATGAATTCAGCAAGGCAAACTCCGTAGAACTAAGACAGCCTATTCCTTATATATACGCTGTAATGAAGGATGAAATCGATTATCCAATGTCCTTCAAGGTGAGAACAAACCCAGAAACAAATAGAGGAGTTGACTATTATGCTTTTCACAAAGTGAATGGGCATAAAATCCACGAATTTCAACTCTAACTAGGATTTTTCGGAATATGGTCAGGAAAGGAGTCCCGAAAGAGTTCATTAAGATTGACTCGAAACCCCAATTCAATGAAAAACTACTAACAAACGACACCAACATCTTGGAAAATTAGCTCCCCTAAGATTTTTCGTAGGCAATCAATCATATTAATGTTATTCATGGAGGACCACATATTGCAAGCTCGAATAGAGAATCAAGGAGTAGATATGTGAAGGAAGCCAAAACAGGCATATACTCGATCAGTGAAGAGCCACCTTTGAATTCCTTCAAGGGTTCCATTCCAATGCTAGACTTGGTAATAACTTTGAAAGAAATACGAGGAGTTAAACACCCTCAGAATCATCCATCATGGTAATTTTTCAAATTGGACTTTCACTTGTATCCAGGATCTTGATTAATATTGGTAGTGCAGCAAATATCATTTTGAAGAGCGCTTTTGAACAAATGGCGATCATAGAACAAAAAATTGAGCTAGTCTAGAGTTGATCTTTAGGTTCAATATAAAGGTTCAACTCCGGTTGGCCAGATCAAGCTATTCTTTCAAATTGGCACCCCACCATGCATAAGTGTGTCTGAAACCTGATTATGGACCAACCTTCATACTTGTTACACCACGTTTTCGACTTGCACAGTAAGGTGTATAAGCTAGTTAAATAGAGAACTGCGAGGTAATGTTAGAATGACCAAACCAAAAGTGCAGCGCCTCACCTAAAAAGCAAGCTAGCTGAACCACAAAATAAGCCGTGTAGGGTCAAAACACATACCTAGTCAACATACTACAACTCTAAAACAAAGAGCAGATCACGTATCCTTAAGATACAATTGCACCAATATAACACAATAAAGCGTAAAGATAATAAGGCTGACAAAACTGGCCTGTCCAATCGAAAATCTACCAAGTTACAAGCTGAAAAGTCACTTCCTCTTACGAATAGAATGCACTATAACAAACTTCATAACTCCCACAAATATGAAGCATCACAGTATGACACACTAAGTAAACCATTATGCGTAGAACTAAGTGACTAAACAAAATAAAGCTAAGGTACGCCATATTGTCATACTCATGTTTCATTATCCACTTGATCATCAAAAATCTAAGTATAGGAGCAAGCAATCTTGGTATAATAGCTTATGCAACTCCAATGCCAGCCAAAGTGGACTGAGGCAAGCCATACAAACCACGCTGCACTTGTAAACTACTTCAATTCCAATAGAAATGCCACTTCAACATGTAAACCCGACCAATTACATCCCAATAAAAATCAAGTTCAGGGCAACCGAACTGTGTCGGCACACTTTGGAAGCATAAACCCCATACTGCACTAATGGAAAGTCGGGTCACAACATCCAAAGTCATACTAAACCACGTTACATAGTCACTATGAACTGTGTTACCTTTACAATATCATGCTGAGCCATAATCCCGCGTTAGGACAAAATCCAAATGATAGGAACCGACCTACAGCCTTGATATTCATCTTAAATTGGAACTGTGGCACATCTATTTAAACGACTATATCCAATCATAGATGCGACACAAACTGAAACTAACATCTAAATTGGCAAGTTTGCACCACAATTTTATATCACATAACAAAGCTACAACGATGCCTCGTCATCCTGATGTGACAATGAAGAGACAAGGCTGCACTAAATCCAATGTCAATGCTAAAGTGATAAAGATGCACCACAACCTTGCTGTAATAAGGCGGCGTCACAATCCTAAAAGATACTCACCGTACATATAAAAAGGTCCAAGTGATGGAAAAATGGACTAAAACTACTTCACGAATAAAAACTAAGCCTCGTTCCTCAAAGACAAGGGAAGCAGCGCAGCTCTCTATATATCAGAATGGCTTGGAATATATTCATATAGAGCGACTACCCTTCATAATAACAATGTAGTATCTTCTACTAAATCATGCAACCCTCCAACACCACCCTTTGCTAATAAAGGGCAGTTAATACAATTCATCCTCGAATAAAGGGGAATTTTCCAATGCAGTTTTTTCTACATATGTGTGGAGTTCACAAACATACTTTTTTGCAGAATCAAAGAAGGCATGATTTATTCAAATGTGAATGGTTCCCGCTTCAATACCAAATCATCCCACCTAAAACCAAATCTTTTCGCTAATGGAAAACTTCCCGCCCAAAGCCATGCCACCAATCCATATATGCTTAAAGCAAGTAGCAGATGGGTGACATGTGTAAAGATCCAAGGGAGGGAGCAAAACATGGCGAGATAGCATTCCCAAATGATACAAGAAAAGCTCAACTATAAATAAAGAGACATTGTAGCACTGTAAGAGGATCATTTTCTGAAATCCTAGAGTTGGGTCTTTTTCTCTTAAATTTTTAAGATTCATGAAGTTCTATGATGAAATATATGTACTCCTTCCATAAAAATTGTACCAAAAAGAAATACATGAACAAAGATTTGACCCGTGGATATAGGATTCAAAAGTTTCCGAACAACCTAAATTTCTATGGCTTTACTTTCCTTGGGTTTTGCTTATCATTTTAGTGTGAGATTCTTTTCTTTTATATTTTTATCTTAATTAAATAAAAATTGCTTGACATTTTAATAAATAGTGAGAATGCAACTTCTTAATCATGCAAGCACACAATATCATAATTACTACCGTAAGGTAAATTTACTACCATTTAAATTTGTTGATTCATAATTATGTAAGTAATTAGCCCCATAACTACTCTGTAATCAATTGGGTGTTGTGAGACTAAAAGTTTCACCCATAATACTATAATGCATTCTTCGTGAGACTAGCGCTGGATGAAATTGACACCTTTGTTTCACCAAAACATATATTAGTTAAATTTCTTTGTAAATCTGGATGGGGAACCATTCATGGCGAGCAATTTAGCTCATGCGAAATGTATTTTGCAACTCCTAAGCAATATAATAAAGTGGCAGAATCCTGTTATAGACCTGTGTTAAGTAACTATAAACAAAATAAAGAGCATTTGCATATCAGTCCCCAAGGACCAATATCCAAGAAAAATAAGTCACCACTTCAACCAAAGACAAAGGGATTAACCAATAAGGAGTTCAAACCTAGAACAAGGAAGAGAATGGATGAGGAATTAAACCAAGTTATCCAGGACAAAAGTGAAATTTCAAAAGAAGTAGCGTTAGATATGAATTCAAGAGACAAATGGGAGAATTCACAATCCGTGGAGTACCTAGAGGAAATAGAGCTAAAATCTAGAGGTTCCACCAAGATTGTGAAAATAGATAGAGGAATGAACAAAGAAAAAATAGGGAGATTGATTTCATTTTTAAAAACGAACATGGATCTACTCGCATGGAATCATGTCGTAATAGAGGGAATTAACCCATCTATAATGTTTTATGCACTTAGCAATGATCCTAAATTTGTTACCCTTAGACAAAAGATGAGGCTATTTGACAGAATTTGATATATAGCATTGAAGGAGGAGGTAAAGAGGTTGTTGGAAAATGTATTCATTAGAGAAGTCTTTTACCAAAAAGGTTAGCAAATCCAGTGTTAATTAAGAAGTCGAATAGAAAATTGAGAACATGCATTGATTACATAGACCTGAATAAGGCATGTCCAATGGATTGTTATCCACTTTCAAAAATCGATCAATTAGTCGATGCAACAGTGGTCATATATTGTTATCTTTTATGGATGCTTATTAGAGATGTAACCAAATTCCAATGTTTAGGCCCGATGAGGAGCATACTAGTTTTGTAACGGACCAGGGGGTGTATTGTTGCAAGGTAATGCCATCTGGGTTGAAGAATTTAGTAGCCACATATCAACAACTTGTGAAAAGAATGTTCAGAGACGAGATTGGGAGAATCATCAAAGTTGATGTGGATGACATGGCTGTAAAATCCAAAGAGAAAGATAGGCATGTAGAAGATTTAGGGGAAATATTTAGTATATTAAGAAAGTACAGGATGAAGTCGAATCCACAAAATACTTTTTCGGAATCAGGACTCGTAAGTTTCTAGGGTACATTGTAAGTGCAAGAGGAATCAAAGCTAGGTCCGACCAAATAAAGATCATTTGGGATATGGCACCTCCAAAGATATGAAAGGATGTAATGAGGCTAAAAGGATGAATTGCACCTCTTAAACAATTTATATCCAAGGCAACAGACAAGTATATTCTCTTCTTTGATGTAATAAGGAAAAAGAAAACCTTCGAGTGGACAGAAGAATGTCAAAAGGCATTTCAGGGACTAAACTATCATTTAGAAAAGCCACCAATGCTTTCAAGTCTTTTAGAAGGAGAACATTTATTCTTGTATAATGCTATTTCAGAACACATGATCAGCTCAGTTTTGATGTTAGAGGAAAACGACATTCAATTCCCAGTTTATTACACAAGTAAAAGTTTGAAAGATGCCGATACTAGGTACCCAGTAATAAAAAAAAGCTAGCATATTGTCTATTGTTGATGATACAGAAGCTAAGGCCATACTTTAAAGTGCACTCGATAAAGATTTTGACTAATTACCCATTAAGACAGGTCCTTAGTAAATCTGAAGTATCTGGAAGATTGGTAAAATGGGGAATGGAGTTATATCAATACAATATTTAGTATTTACCTAGGACATCAATTAAAGGACAAGTCTTAGTAGACTTTACTATGGAATGTATGGGATTTATCGAAGAACAATTGGAAAAGGAGAAAAACTTGAACCAAAATGACAACCGTATGTGGATGGGGCATCATACAAACAAGGTGTCGGAGAAGGCTACACTGTGATTACCTTGGAAAAACAGAGGTTATATTACACCATGAAATTGGGTTTCTCGGAAAACAATTACATAGCTGAATATGAGTCCATGATTGGGGGACTAACTCTAGCACGACAACTCAAAATCCCAAGGATCGAAGTATATATTGATTCACAGCTAATGGTAAATCAACTGAATAAGAAATTCCAAAATAAAGATTCTTACTTGGCTTATTGTCAAAATAATCCATGAGATGCTAGCCCAATTTGAAGATGTTTCCATATACTAAATACCAAGAAAAAGAAATGCACATGCAGGCTCTTTGGAAAAGTTGTCAAGTTCGAGAGGGGCACTTAAAGTAAAGAATTATCCCTGTCGAGTTCTAGCTAAATACCAGCATCGAGGAAGGAAAAGATGAATTAAAAAATGGAATTTTGGTTCAGACTAGCTCTCAAACTTAGCAACTACCAAGCAACAAAGGGAGTTTCCAAGGAAATGAAAATAATAATGGAATCCCCTAAAGAGTGTCCACCCTTGAAAATCAATACACAGATAACTGGTTGACACCCTTGGTTTAATATCCGAAGAAGAGGTTGTTACCAAAAGAGAAGAAAGAAGAAATGAAGCTAAGGTATCAAACTTCTTTATATACCATAGTTGATGGAATCTTATATAGGAAGGGGGTACTCGATGCCTTATTTATGGTTTTTTACACCGGAGATAGGAGCGAAATTGATAAAGGAAGCCCATGATGGGTTTTTTTGGAGATCATTCTAATAGGATAAAGATAGAAAAGAAAGTCATAAGACAAGGATATTAGTGGCCACGAATGATGGAAAAGGCCATGAATTATGTGAAAAGGAGTGACAAATGTCAAATATTTTCTAGGATACCACGACTTTCTCCTAGCAATTCAACTACCATTGCTAGCCCTTGGTCCTTGATGTATGAGGGATTGAAGTAATCGAACCTCCCTCGGTCTCGAAAGGGGGAGCAAAATTTGTAGTGGTAGCCATTGACTACTTTACTAATTGGATAGACGCCAAACTGTTGCCAAGTATAACTGTAGGGAAGGTCTTGAAATTCGTCATAAAAAACATAGTCACCAGATTTGGGCTTCCAAATAGAATCATCTCCGACAGGGGAACACAATTCAAAAGTGAAGAATTTATAATGAAAAGAACAGAATAATAAAGATTTTTTCATCAGTAGTGTACCCGAAAGCTAATGGGGTGGTGAAGTAGTAAATAAGACCATTATAAACATCTTGAAAAAGCAATTAGAAAAGGCTAAAGGAAATTGGGTAGACGAACCCCCCTCGTCCTATGGTCCTACCGAACTTCCACAAAAGCGGTCACCGGGCATAACCCATACTCCTTGACATACGCGTTTGAGAAAATGTTACCAGTCAAAATTGAGGTCCCATCATGCCGAAGAATCATTTATGCTTACGAGACGAATCAAGAGATGAAGAAATAATCACTCGACCTACTTAACTAATTAAGAGATCAAGGTGCAATACAAACAACCAAATATCAATAGAAAATCTCCAAATGCTATAATTCTAAAGCAAAAGAAAAAGCATTAAAAAAGGGAGATTTAGTATTAAGAAGAGTGATGGAATATACAAAAGACCCTATAGATGGTTCATTAGGACAAAATCGGAAATGACCATTAGTCATCCACGAGGTTATTCCTGCAGGGACTTATCAGTTAAGCAAACCAGATGGAAATGTAATATCAAGGACCTAGAATGTTGAGCATTTAAAACCGTACTTTACAACATTGAAGAATAAAATGGATTTCCAAAGAAACTGTGCCCAAATGATTGCCCTCAAATTGAGATGCAATGTTTGACTTAACCTCCAACCAAAAGAGGTCGGTAAGATTGGTTGACGAAAAGCACCCCTCTAACTCGGAAGATTACAAAAGCCTTTGGCCCTGCCGTAAGGCCTGGCAAAGAAAACCATCCAAAGAGTGATGGTTAGTTAACCCTTTGGTCCCAGCATAAGGTTTGACCAAAGTAACCATCCAAAGAGAGATGGTTAATTAAGCATTTGATCCTTCCACCGAGTCTAGTCAAAGCACCTATCCAAGGGAGATGCATCAGAAGCCTTTAGTCCTATAACAAGGCCTTGTCAAAGCAATTATCCAAAGAGTGATGGTTAATTAAGCCTTTAATCCTGCCGTCGGGCTTGGTGAAAGCATCCATCCAAGGGAGATGGACGAGAAGCCTTTGGTCCTGCTGCAAGGCTTGGCCAAGCAACGATCCAAAGAGTGATGGTCAATTAAGCCTTTGATCCCCTTGCCGGGTCTGGTCAAAGAACCCATCAAAAGGTGATGGTCAATAGGAACACTGATAATCAAGGAATGTCTATGAAAACAACCATCCAAAAAAGGATGATCAACTAAACCCCTTATTCGATGAAACACCAAATTCAGAAAAGATGAAGGACAAAATCCATTCTCTCAAAACCATGGGAATTTTTACCTTATGGTAATGTCAATGTGTTCTGGTAAATACCACTCTCAAGGTGTTTAAAGAGGATTTCCTTACTTTTAAAATTTAATTTTTTTCCTAAAATCACATTAATATGTATATACGCACGCGTGTGTGTGTATATGTTAGCACCAAAATTGGTCACTAACCTCGTTGAGAAAGATTGTGTAGAGATATAAGTGATGAAGGTAAATTAAACAAGGAAGAATATGCTAATTTAAATGCAGAAAGTAAGAACACCAGATTTATAGTGGTTCAGCGTAATTGCCTACGTCCACTTTGAGGTTAAACTTTATTGATCTTCTTAATGATTGATTACAGATACCATTCGTAGATCAAATGCTTGAACGCAATTGCTAAGTAAAGAAGATGAGTCTTGAAAATGGCAGAGTCTCCCCAGTGTTCCCAAAAAAGGTTCTTTTTCACTATGCCCCTGCCCCTCTATTTATAGGCAAAGATGGGTTGGACTTCCCAGGTGGGCTTGGCAACCGAACACCTTGGCAAAAATAGAGTGGTCGTCGTATGCCGAACCAGATAGGCCGAACGGTTGGATGCCGAACCACACTCTCCATGCCGAACGAGGCGCTTGCTGCGTGGGAAGAGTAGAACGAATATCAGTCGAAGCCGAACGTGCCTCTGGCTGAACGAAGTGTCTGGCCGAATGATACCTTTGGCCGAATGAAGCTCTTAACCGAACGTTGTCTCTAGTCGAACGATGGCACTGGCTGAACAATGCCTCTGGCCAAACGATGTCTCTGGCCGAACGAGAGCTTTAGCCGAACAATGCTTCTGGCCGAATGATGTTGGCCGAACAAGAGCTTTAGCCGAACAATGCTTCTAGCCGAACGATGTCTCTGGCTGAACAAGGGCTCTTGGCCGGATGTTGCTTTTAGCCGAGTAATGCCTTTGGTCGAACGATGGTTCTGGCCGAACGATAGCTTGTGACGAACAATATAGCCATGCCGAGCAATTGTACACGCCGAACGTCTTCTGATGCTGAATGCTCCTGGATGCCGAGTACTTCATGGATGGCGAGTACTCCTGGATTCCGAGTACTCCTGGATGCCGAGTACTTCGTGGATGCCGAGTTCGACTGTATGCCGAGTACCTAATTGCCTGGTCAAATCTCCAGGAAACACTTTCCCCCCAAAGTGTATTACGTGACTGAACTGTGATACGCTTTGATTTATGTAACCTTCATGTTCCGTTTCAAATCCTTGACTAACTTCGAATGGAGATGCCTTTTTGAGAATATCAGTGGTTGTGGTGTGCGCCTGATGTAGGATAAATGCCGAACAACACGTTCGAGGCCGAACATTCTTCATGTGCCGTGCAATCCTACATTTTGAAACCGACCGCTATAGCTTTGACCGGTTCTACCGGATATAGCCCCTTCGACTTCCACTTTTTTCCCCTATAAAACAAGGCACCTCCTCTCTTCTCTCCTTTTACTCTTTTACTTCTGTCGCTCCATAAAGACTTGCAATTCTCGCCAGTCAACCAGTCTTAAAGCCTAATTACTCCTTCCTAAGCTCTGATCTGCAAACTAGGTATAACCCTTTGTACGATTCAAATAGTTTCAACACGAGACAGCCGAGTGGGTTATGTAGAAATCTTTTGATTAGGTCGTCTTTATTGCTGAATGATGGTGCAAGGCGAGGAGGGATGATCAGTAGTGTTCGCACATAAGATCATTGGGCGGTTAGCTTCTTCGTGCCGAATTGAAGTTATAGGAGAAGAAAGAAAAATGAAAGCGTTGTAGGTGGTAAGGGTGTCGAACGGCATAGCTCTGATTCAGCGTATGTTATCATGCGCTGGACAGTGAAATGGAGGGCTAAGGTGAAGGAATGAATTAGTGGGATGCCGAACGATTACGAATGCCGAGCAATATCTTAGCCGAACAAAACCAAGGCCGAACTCTACTTAAATGCCGAACAACAACTTAGCCGAACAAAATCAAGGCCGAACACTACTTAAATGCCGAACAAATATATGTCAAACAACAGACATGCCAAACAGTGCAAATGCCGAACAACCATAAAGGCCGAACGATACCTTTACCGAACAGGAATTAGGCCGAACACTTATTAACTATACCTATTCATACAGCAAAACAAGAACCAGGACCTAAGCATACTAGCATATATGAAACTGGCCCGGATCACTAACTTCCTAGCTTTAGTAGACATAAATCTGAACTTAGATTAACATACGTTTTCTGAATCTGGAACTGTAATCACCACAAGGCGGGCTTTTTGAGACGGTCAGCGATGACGGTCTTCGAAGGCGACGATTCGAAACTTACTTTCGTATCTTTGTAACCTTTAGATTCTCAATGCTTACACACGACTGCTTGCACTAGTTTACACACCACGTGGGGGGAACACTTGTATTGTTAATTCTAACATTCAACGTTTTTCAAGTATAGTTTTCACAGGCGCTTAGACAGATTCATTATTTATTGGGGATGTCTAAAAAATCTAGCTCCGCCACTATATCTAATAGGCCTGGGCCTTCATCAAGGCAGGAAATCGCTGATACTTCAAATCCGTCGACTTCCCCTGCCTATAACTTAGCTCCTGATGCCCTGGAGGCAACAATTCTCTTAGACAATCCGATCGACTCACAGGCTTCGAAGATTAATGAAGTCGCACTTCGGCGAATATGCTCCATCCATGGGATCCCCTTCGCCGATGTGTTGGTCCCATCGCGACACGATCGTCCTCACCTGCTCCCAGTCGGATATACCGCCTGTAACAAGTTCATGTGCTGGATGGGCAGCGTGCCTCCATTCAATTTATTTCTTCGGGACGTGTTGCAGTACATAGATATTGCCCCGTCGCAGCTGCATCCAAACGGCCATGCGTTTATATACGGGACCTACCTACTCTTCATGGCCGTCTTCTCTAGGCCTCCAACTTCTGGCGACATCAGATATATCTATATGATCAAGAAGCAGAAAGATAGCCCCTCCTTCATGTTCCTCGAGCCATACCACAAATTTCAGTTCTTGACCGGAGCATGTACTCTTTGCTGAGTCATCATTCATGTTTAATTGGAGTTATGCTTTTTCTAACTCCTCGTTTCATCTTTTCAGGTATTAACCCGCGTCCGGAGGGCCGAGGATATTCTGAGGCCGTTGAAGCCATTAGAGCTCTTACTGCCGAGGAACGAGACATCCGAATCCTCCTTTCAAATGAATCACTATCGAGGTTCGGACTATTAGCAAGTGGTCGCCGGATTAGTCTCCCGGAGGGTGTTTCCATTCCCAAGCCTGCATCCGGCAAAGGGAAAAAACAAGCTGGATCGTCGTCACGTCATACTCCCGATGTGCACGAAGAGGGTGAACACAAGGAGGATGAAGCTCCTGGGACTCAAGGCGAGAATGTGGGTCCCGCTTGGAACCCGGCGGTCGAAGTGCATGACATTGAAACGTCGTCCTCCCCTTCGAAGGGAAAGAAGAAATTGACATACAAGATACGGAAGGAGAAAGTCGACGGAACTTCAAAAGTTATACTCATCCCGTCAGAGAAAGAGGCTTCTTCATAGCATATGGAAAGCTCTTTAAGGGGTCTGTCGAACCTTTCCATCCCTGACGATATACTCAATTATGGTTTTGACGATCCGGAAGTCTTCAAGTTTCCTTCGCCCGCTAGAGGCAACGCGGGAGTTCAACCCCCAGTCCAGGGAGACAACACTCCGATCAGTAAAGATAAATGAACCGGTCCATCGGGGGAACACTAGGACACACACGCACACACGCACTTTATCATACACTTCAAGTTTTTCCATTACCCCGATTTTTCTTAACTCGCTGTTATTTTTATCCTTTGCAGCTGACATGGGGCGCTCCCACGGACTCGATCGCCTCCATGGCTCTTCTATATTTCACCATCTCGGATGGGATTTAGGCTCGGGTAGACGCAGGGACAGAGATGATTACGAGGATCGAGACAATCGTCCTCGCGATTCGTCTTATCGAAAGAAGATATATTCTCAATCTTCACAGTCTCGTGATCCTCCCCCTCAAACTAAGCCGGATAGAGAGAAGCTTTCGCAGATGGGGTCCTAACCTGATGTTTCCCGAGAACAACACTCCGGTTCGTCGAGTACAAGGCAAACTCGAGAGCATCGAAAAAGAGCAGAACTCTCAAAGCCTCCTCCCTCTACTCCCGCGATTGACCCAACTGTAGCAGAGAAGATGGTCGATCTTAAGGCCAAATTCCCAAAAATCTGCTTTGATGGTCTGAAATTCCTCCCGACTATTCATCATATCCCAGGGCACGTGAAGCAGAGTGCCATTGCCTATAACAACGACGTCTATGTTCAACATGACGCGTTTGTACACTTGGTTGAAAAAATCTCGAAGGTATCTGTTGAGCGACAATATGAAATTGATCGTTTGAAATTGGAAGCTGGCTGTGACAAGAACATCATCAAGCATCAAGATGAAGAGCTCGCTTCGTATAAGTCGAAGCTTGAAGTCACGGAGCAAAGTGCAAAAGATACCGCTGAGGCCGTCACTCGTTTAGAGATGACCCATAAGAAGGAACTCGATGAAGCAGTCCAGCGCAGCGGTGCCCTTGCCTTAGAAAAATATTCCATCCATAAAGAAAGGGACGCGCTTGCCATACAAGTCAAAGAGTTGAAAGAATTACTCTCTAAGGAGAAAGAGGATAAAGTAGCTGCTCAAGAAGAGTCACAACGATATTGTGATGAAATCGTTGCTACTCGGCTCTTGAAAACGAAGCTCGATGACGAACTTGCTGGAGTTGAAAAAATGAAAGACGAAGCCCGTGAGGAGGGCAAAAGAAAAGCTTCGGAGGAGATTGACTCTCGCCTCGAGGCGGCCGCAGAGGCCGGCAGGGAAGAGGTCAAGTGCATGTTTGACCCGTTGATTGCTGAGTACGGTGCCCGCGTCCTTATGCATCGCGACTTGACATTCTTGGGCGAGGGCTATCTTGAATCCCTAGCTGAGGCCTGGGAAACTTTAGTGAAGATTAGGAGAATCGAGTCGGGCTCTGAAGAAGTCGATGAGGATGCTCTGGTGAAGGAATTTCTTAGAGGGAACGAGCCAGCGGACTTATCTGCAGCTTTGGCGCTTTATAGCAAAGGCTCTCCCTTACCAAAATAGAAAAATGATGAAGCTGGTCCATCTAGGGCTAAGACTACGGCTCCTCATATCGCTGCTCCTCCCACTGCTCAATTGGCTGGTCGGCCGACACTTGACCCATTCGAGCAGCATGCCGGCTACGATCCTGAAGATCCCAGTCTCGGCGTTCACATGCTATCCCCTATTCTGGAGGGTGAAACTCCATGCGCAACTGATAGCCAGCCAGAACCCGGTAGGAAACTCTTCTTTTTTAGAAGTTAAAAGATCAGTCACTTTTCAGTAGCGGTTATTCGTCCTAATGTTCATTCTTTATGTTTTCATGCAGGCTGCTTTGATTCCGAACCGACTCCGAGGAGTGATGACACCAAGGAGAAGGCAGAGAAAAACAGTAATATCGCTCATGCGGGTGTAACTCCCAGCCCTGACGCTCAGGTGATCGGGGCGCTAGATGACGACAAGCTTGACACTTCATCTCCCGCTGAAGGGAGTGATGAAATCGAGATCATTGGCGCCTTCGAACATACTTCGAAGATGAGCATGGAAGTGCGTCTCGCCGAAGAGGAGAAGAAAAAAGTCGAGATCAAAGTTGAGCCTAAAATACTGGAACTCACCGACCCGCGGAACAGACCTTTGAAGATCATTCTCCCTGGCAGGTCCAAACCGCTGGATGTTCCTTCTCCCACTCCTGACTCCGCTTCTTTAGCAAGCAAGAAATCCAAGAAGAAACGTGAGGGAGAGGAGTCATCGGAAAAAACAAAAGAAGACAACAAGAAGAAAACGAAGAAATAATCTCTACACATGTTCGACGAGTTTTTTGCTTAAGTCTTGTAACTACTTTTATCTTTTGTCTCCGTAGTTTGTGTAGATAGATTTCTGACTCCAAGTTTGGGAGGAATAACTGTATAACCTCATTTTGGACTATTAAATAAAGTTTAGTTCCTTAGTCGTTTGAACGATTCTTCGGAGTGGCATACTTCTTGTTCTACATTTCTTGAGTACTTAGAATTTTTTCTAAATTCGCGTTCCAGGGACTTATAGTAAGTTGATCCGCATTCAGGGGATTCGGAGATTGAGATTGTTAATACTCTAGTCCGCGCTCTGGGGACTTAGAGTACTCCGGTCTGCACTCCGGGGACTTGGAGATTGAAATCATTTATACTCTAGTCCGCGCTTTGGGGACTTAGAGTATTCCGGTCCGCACTCTGGGGACTCGGAGATTGAAATCGTTTATACTCTAGTCCACGCTCCGGGGCTTAGAGTACTCCGGTACGCACTCTGGGGACTCGGAGATTGAAATCGTTTATACTATAGTCCACGCTCCGGGGACTTAGAGTACTCCGGTCCGCACTCTGGGGACTCGGAGATTGAAATCGTTTATACTCTAGTCCGCGCTCCGGGGACTTAGAGTACTCCGGTCCGCACTCTGGGGACTCGGAGATTGAAATCGTTTATACTCTAGTCCTCGCTCCAGGGACTTAGAGTATTCCGGTCCGCACTCTGGGGACTCGGAGATTGAAATTGTTTGTACTCTAGTCCACGCTCCGGGGACTTAGAGTACTCCGGTCCGCACTCTGGGGACTTGGAGATTGAAATCGTTTATACTCTAGTCCACGCTCCGGGGACTTAGAGTACTCCGATCCGCACTTTGGGGACTCGGAGATTGAAATCATTTATACTCTAGTCCACGCTCCACGGACTTAGAGTACTCCGATCCGCACTCTGGGGACTCGGAGATTGAAATCGTTTATACTCTAGTCCATGCTCCGGGGACTTAGAGTACTCCGGTCCACACTCTGGGGACTCGGAGATTGAAATCATTTATACTTTAGTCCACGCTCCGGGGACTTAGAGTACTCCGGTCCGCACTCTGGGGACTCGGAGATTGAAATCGTTTATACTCTAGTCCACGCTCCGGGGACTTAGAGTACTCTGGTCCGCACTCTGGAGACTCGGAGATTGAAATCGTTTATACGAGTTCGTACATCGCACAGAATAATGTAGTTCTAGTAATTCATCACCCGACTATGAGATATAGAAACATTAGTAATTCATGGAAAATATGACTTCAAGCCTTTATTAATGAAAAACAACTAAACTGCCTGATTACATGGCTAAAAAGAAACTAAGTTACGACTGAACGAAAACATACAGGAAATAACTGTGCCTAAAATAGGAAAGAAACATACTAAATGTAATAATGTCGCAAATGTTCACTGTTCCACGCTCGGGGGAGTGTCACGCCATCAACGGTCGCTAGCTTGAATGTTCCCTCTCCAAGCTTCCGTTCAATGACGTATGGACCTTCCCAGTTGGGATTCATACGTGATGGTACCGGGAAAACTCGTTTCAGAACGAGATCACCCACATCAAAAATTCTTGGACGGACTCTGCCGTCGTAGTACCGCTTGACTCGGTGCCTATGTGCTGCCGCCCATAAATCAGCCTCTTCACGTTTTTCATCGACATAGTCCAGTGATTCCAATAAGTGATATTGATTCGTCTTCGGATCATAATATGTCACTCGGTGTGATGGAACTTCAAGTTCCACGGGTATAACGGCTTCCGAGCCGTATGCCAAGGCGAACGGAGTGTGGCCGGTCGTGGACTTGTGGTGGTTCTATAAGCCCATAATGCTGTCGGGAGTTCATCTACCCACTTGCCTCCGACTTTCTCCAAACGCTTCTTCAGTATAGACTTGATTATTTTGTTTACAGCCTCGACTTGTCCGTTAGCCTTTGGATGCGCAACGGCGGCGAATTTCTTCTCAATGCCATACTTAAAACAGAACTCTTTGAACTCTCTGCTTTCAAACTACGTTCCGTTGTCTGTAATGATGGTTTGAGGGAGGCCAAAGCGGCATATAATGTTTCACACAACGAAATTAATGACCTTCTTAGAGGTGATCGTGGCTAGAGGTTCTGCCTCGGCCCATTTTGTGAAATAATCGACTGCAACTATCGCGTATTTCGTGCCACCTTTGGATATTAGCAAAGAGCCGATTATGTCGATTCCCCAGATTGCAAATTGCCAGGGACTAACCATTTGTGTGAGTTCTGTTGATGGAGTCCTCGGTATTTTCGCATATCTTTTACACTTGTCACATTTCCTTACGTAGTCTGCAGCGTCCCGGTTTACGGTTGGCCAGTAATATCCATAGCGGAGGATCTTTTTTGCTAGCATTTTCCCCCTAGTATGGTCGCCACATTCCCCTTTGTGAACCTCCTTCAAGACCCGCTTTGTCTCATCATGAGCGATGCATCGTAATAAGGGGACTGAGAACCCCTTTCGATACATTAATCCATCCTGCATCATGTATCGCGTGGCCTTTCGAAGGACCTGTCGTCTTTCGCTCCTTTTTTCTGGTAAAGTCCAGATCGTCAGGTACAGTTTGAATGGGGTTATCCACGACTCCTTCTCGATTTTCGTTTCCAACACACAATCAACATTCATCTCGTCTATGCTCGGAGCATGCAAGGCCTCAACGGGAAACAATCCCATTTGTTGCGCATTGCCAGTGCTTGCAAATTTAGCCAACAAGTCGGCTTCTTTATTCTGTTCGCGAGGGACATGCGAAATATCATAACGCTCAGGGTTCGACAGTAGTTCTTGAACCAGAATAAGCTACAGAGCAAGCTTCTGTCCCTTTGCTTGGTAATCTCCCCACACTTGGTAGACCACCAACTGCGAGTCACAAAAGATTTCAACTGATTTGACTCTGAGTTCTCTAATGAGTTTTAAGCCAGCAATTAGTGCTTCATATTCTGCTTCGTTATTTGTGGCCGGGAAATCGAGCTTCAAAGCGTAACAAATCGATCGATTTTCCGGAGTTACAAGAACTACGCCCGTGCCGGAGCAACGATTGTTTGATGCCCCATCGGTGTATAATTTCCATCGAACGGGGGGCATGACGTTGCGACCATCTGGTTCGTCAGATACAGTAAACTCAGCGATGAAGTCTGCTAATGCTTGCCCCTGTATGGCTCTCTATGGTAAGTAGGCGATATCGAACTGGCTCAACTCGATGTTCCATTTTAACAACCTCCCAGAGGTTTCTGGTCGTTGGAGTACCTGCCGTAGGGGCTGATCGGTATAGACACTGACTGGGTGCGCTTGAAAGTACGAGCGCAGCTTCCGTGATGCAATCACCAAGCAATAGGCCAATTTCTCGATTTTAAGGTAATTTCTTTCTGCCCCCGTTAAACGCTTGCTAACGTAATACACCGGCTTTTGGATTCGGTCCTCCTCGCGGACCAAAGCCGCACTTATAGCATGTGGGGATACGGCCAAGTACACGTACATCATCTCATGGTCTACCGGTTTTGACAGCACTGGGGGACTCTCCAGATGCCTCACCAGATCCCGAAATGCTTCCTCACAATCGGATGTCCACTCGAAATTCCTCTTCCCTTTCTTTATTATATCAAAGAAAGGGATGCACTTGTCCGTGGCCCTGGATATGAATCGACTCAACGCAGCTACTTTTCCATTCAAGCTATGTACCTGTTTTATAGTTCTGGGCACTTGCACATCTCGAATAGCTTGAATCTTTTCTGGGTTAGCTTCAATTCCCCTAGCATTGACGATGAATCCCAAAAACTTCCCCGACGCAACGCCGAAGGAACACTTCAGAGGGTTGATCTTCATCCCATAATGTCTGAGTATATCGAACATCTCGGCCAAGTCTCGAATGTGGTCATTTGACTGTCGTGACTTCACGAGCATGTCATCCACATAGACTTCCATTGTTCTACCAAGCTGGTCTTTGAACATTCTATTCACCAAACGCTGATAAGTGGCTCCGGCATTTTTCAATCCAAAGGGCATTACTACATAGCAATATAGCCCGACATCTGTGATGAAACTGGTGTGTTCTTGGTCCGGAATATGCATCGGGATTTGATTGTAACCCGAGTATGCATCCATGAATGATAACAGCTCGTGTCCTGCAGTGGAGTCGACCAACTGATCAATCCTAGGTAACGTGAAACTGTTCTTGGGGCATGCTTTGTTCAAGTCGGAATAATCTACGCAAGTTCTCCATTTCCCATTCACCTTTTTTACCAGCATGGGATTCGATACCCATTCAGGGTAGAGGGCATCGCGGACGAACCCATTGGCTCTGAGTTTGTCCACTTCCTCTCTGAGAGCAGCGGACCTCTTTGGGTCCATTCCTCTCCTCTTTTGTTTAACTGGGACGTATTTCGGGTCTATGTTCAACATATGACTCATAATGGCGGGACAAATCCCGCACATATTAGAATGCACCCAGGCGAAAACATCAAGATTTGCCCGGAGGAAATCACTAAGGTCTTCAGTCATTGCGGGGCCGAGTTGCGATCCGATCTTCAATACTCGCGATGGGTCGTCTCGGCTGACTGAAATGTCAACTGTTAATTCAACCGGTGCTGCCTTTTCTTCCTTGGGTTTCTCATCGTCGTCTCTTGGATCCATGTCTCTGAAGATCCAAGAATTATGCCCGAGCCAGGGCTCAGAAATTACTTGTCAATTATCAGTATTAAGGATGCGGACGGGATTGTCCGCAACCTTTCCTTTCTCCCTCCGATGGGCCTCTCAGAGCTCAGCCACATAACAGGCACGACCAGCTGCTTGGTTGCCATGAACAAAACCTACTCCTTTGTCAGTTGGGAACTTCAAAGTTAAGCACCACAGGGTTAATGCTGCCCTAAACTCAGCCAGGGCCAGTCGGCCCAAGAAGACATTATACGAAGAATCCACATCCAAAACTACGAAGGGTAGGATTCGCACACTCCGACGTTCGCCTTGTCCCAGTTCAACTAGTAACTCAACATACCCCACCGCATCGGTTTTTGCGCCATTAAATCCGTGTATACGAGCTTTAGAAGGTTTCAAATCCTTCGTTTCCATCTTCATCTGGTCGTAAGCCTTCTTGAAGATGATGTTGACAGAACTTCCACAATCAATCAAAATTCTCTTCACATAAGCCAGTCTGATCGTCGCAGATATAACCATCGGGTCGATGGTTGGAGCCTCTACTTGGTCAGCATCTCTGTTTCTGAACACTATATCGTCTATCATTACGCGCAGTTGCTTAGCAGGGGTCCCATCCTCCACGTTCGAACAACACTCAAAATCTGCATGCTTCAAGGAACTTGCATACTGCTCCATCTTGTGCCAATTCTTATCCGCGGGGTGAGGTCCGCCGATGATCGTGTTTATGACAAGTCTACCTACAGTTCGGGCACGCTCCTCGGGATGACGCGGAGCTGGTGCACGCCCTGGGTTGGATGTTCCATGTCCTCCTTCCTGTGGATCCTTCACAAACTCCTGTAACTTCTTCTTCTTGATCAACTTCTCTATAGCATCATGTAGGTGTCTGCACTCTTCCGTATTGTGCCCGTAAGTCTCATGGAAGCGATAGTATTTTCCAGTCCGCTTCCGTTCCTCGGTTGACTAATTTGGACGTGGCTTCCTGTACTGAAAGGTATTGCAGGTTGATAGGTAAATGTTCTCAAGAGACGCATTCAGCGGGGTATACTCGTTGTAGCTTGGAATTCTCGGCTTCCACTTCCCTGCTTCTCTCTTCTTCCCTTGATTTCTTCCTCCGGACTCCTTAGGCTGCCCAAGCTTGTTCTGGACATTGACTTGGACTTTTCCCGAGTTGTCTCCGGACTGCTTCACAGCAATGTTGCTTTTCACGGACTCCTGGACAGGTCCCGGTGCCTTATCTCACCTTACCCACCTAGCTTCCTCTCTTCTTATGAACTGGTGTGCCTTTGAGTAAAAACGCTCTAGCGTAGTCGGAGGTTTTCCTGCCAACCAGTCTCCAAATTCAGAATCTGGATCCACACCTCGCATTACAGCCATTAGAATTGCATGATCATTGGGATTACTGACTTCAGTCGCCGCAACATGGAATCTCTGTAAATACTCCTTCAATGACTCCCCAGGATTTTGGATTACACTTGATAGAGACATTATGTCCTTTGGACGAGTAGTGTGTATCCTGAACTGCTCAATAAACTTCTTTTCCAACTCCTCGAAATTGGATACGGACTTTGGAGGAAGTCGGGTGAACCACATAGTAGCGATCGCAGATAGAGTAATTGGAAAGCATCTACACTTGGTCGCATCATTTGCTCTAGCTGAATCCATCATCCACTCGTACCTCATGACATGCTGTCTGGGATCAGTCTTTCCCTCATAAGCAGGGATAGTTGGCATACTAAACTTTCTGGGGTACGCAGCCTGTAGAACAACGTCTGTGAATGGAGTGTGACTTCTTGACACTCCCCAATCATCATTCGATAAGCCTTGATTCTCTTTCATTAATTGCCTGATCATGGCTGTCAGGTCTGGCGTTTGTATAGAAGGTGGAAGGCTGGAATCAGTTCTACGTGACTGATCATGCTGATGCCTCCTCTGTTGGCGATCTACCAAATGCGCATCTTGAGGTTCGACATCGTTAGCGTTTTGACGGTCTGGGTCTCCATCCTCCACCTGCACTCCAGCTCCTAAGTTTCCAGCTCCGACTCGGTCACGGTCTCCAGTTGTTTGGACAGCAGCACCTGCCCACGCAGTTTCAGTCTTACGTTGCCTACGCCTGGGAGGTTCATCGGATGAAGTTGAGCTGTCGGATGAGGAGTAAGGGGTGGGATTGCCCCCAGCATTTTGTTGCTGTTGTTGAGTGAGTTGTGCCATCAGGTTGGCGTTAGCTTGCATCTGCTCTCCTAGTTGTCTCCTGCTTTCCCTGAGTTCTCTCATCAAGTCGTTGAACTCTATTCTGGTGACAACTAGAGTTTGGTCCTGGGCGGCAATTCCTACACCCGGAATCGCTGGCTGATTGCTAGGTCCTGCTTGTTGCACGCTAGCAGTCTCGTGGGCGTCTGCATTATGAGAAGCTGACCTGGTATGCGGTCTTGCCATTGTAGAGTTATTGGTATGAACTCTGAGTAGAATCAACGGACGTCGTATCAATGAGTAAGATCTTCTTTGGGGGATTTGTTCAATCCAGTAGCTTCAAAGCAGATCCTTGAGGTCTGAGAATTCAATTCTCAGTGAAATCACCAAAGTGTTAGCACCAAAATTGGTCACTAACCTCGTTGAGAAAGATTGTGTAGAGATATAAGTGATGAAGGTAAATTAAACAAGGAAGAATATGCTAATTTAAATGTAGAAAGTAAGAACATCGGATTTATAGTGGTTCAGCGTAATTGCCTACGTCCACTTTGAGGTTAAACTTTATTGATCTTCTTAATGATTGATTACAGATACAATTCGTAGATCAAATGCTTGAACGCAATTGCTAAGTAAAGAAGATGAGTCTTGAAAATGGCAGAGTCTCCCCAGTGTTCCCAAAAAAAGGTTCTTTTTCATTGTGCCCCTGCCCCTCTATTTATAGGCAAAGATGGGTTGGACTTCCCAAGTGGGCTTGGAAGCCGAACACCTTGGCTTAAATAGAGTGGTCGTCGTATGCCGAACCAGACAAGCCGAACGGTTGGATGCCGAACCACACTCTCCATGTCGAACGAGGCACTTGCTGCGTGGGAAGAGTAGAACGAATATCAATCGAAGCCGAACGTGCCTCTGGCCGAACGATACCTTTGGCCGAATGAAGCTCTTAACCGAACGTTGTCCCTGGCCGAACGATGGCACTGGCCGAACGATGCCTCTGGCCGAACGATGTCTCTGGCCGAACGAGAGCTTTAGCCGAACAATGCTTCTAGCCGAACGATGTCTTTGGCCGAACAAGAGCTTTAGCCGAACAATGCTTCTGGCCGAATGATGTCTTTGGCCGAACGAGGGCTCTTGGCCGGACGTTGCTTTTAGCCGAGTAATGCCTTTGGCCGAACGATGGTTCTGGCCGAACGATAGCTTGTGACGAACAATACAGCCATGCCGAGCAATTGTACACGCCGAACGTCTTCTGATGCCGAATGCTCCTGGATGCCGAGTACTCCTGGATGCCGAGTACTCCTGGATGCCGAGTACTCCTGGATGCCGAGTACTTCATGGATGCCGAGTTCTGATGTATGTCGAGTACCTAATTGCCTGGTCAAATCTCCAGGAAACAGTATATATTTGATATTTGATCTTTGCATCAAAGGGTTTCCAGAAAAAATTATGAAATCATTTATGCTACTAAGGATAGTTTCAGGTAAGCCGGTGGGGAACTCTTTGACATAAAGAACATCTTCGGTGAGAAAAATCATTGCAAATAAAAATATTTTCAAAGGATTACATAAGTCTATGTGTTTTGGAATTTTTTTTATGAAAAGTACGATGATAAGGAATAATGGTTATTACAAAAGTCTGTGTATTTATGGAAAGTCATGATGGAAAGGAATAAAGGTTGTCACAAACATTTTATGGAAAGTCACAATGAGGAATAAAGGTTATCACAAATAATGTTTAGCAATAGTAAAAGTTTACATAAGCTAAAGCATAAGAAAACGTCTTCTGTATGGGGAGAGGCAAGTGTTATACTCAAAATTCCAAGAA
The DNA here is from genome assembly GCA_030737815.1 of Allium fistulosum. NCBI lineage: Eukaryota > Viridiplantae > Streptophyta > Magnoliopsida > Asparagales > Amaryllidaceae > Allium > Allium fistulosum. The sequence goes on from CM060907.1 coordinate 368,250,991, forward strand.
CTGATTGATAAGTGAAAGAGCCTCCATATGTCGATCAGAACCTTTAATAAAAGTTTACAGTTCTTTCTAATTTTACATCTAATTTATATAAATTTGGTGTTTATTTCTATTTAATCCATATTAGCGAATTCTCCTCTTTTTAATATTCTTATATTTTATTCGCGTAAAATGGAATACAAAGAAACTAACATTTACAGGCTAAATTCTAACGTAAAACAGATGTAAATAAATACAAATAACTGTAAATAACTGAATAAAATAGCTGAATAAAAATAGGTGAATAAAATATACTGAAAAGAACTTTAAAAACTAACTGTAAATAATTTATATAAAAACTATCTCAAAATTGCAGAAAAACTACAACTATTGAGAACCCTATTATTTTAAATTACTTAAAAATCTAAAATAATTATAGAATACTCACTTGTGGTCCTTAGCTCTATTCCTTAGCCTTCCCGAATCCACTTCTAGGGCATAGAATATTTTTATTAAAAAGATCTCCTCCCAAGAAATTTTTTCTTTTTAGGGTCCAACCTCAGGCAATGAACCTAATTGAAAGAAAATCTGAATGAGAAAAATAGCTATGTCTAGAGTCTTATTTATAGTGTAGCTTAGGGATCTCAGGCCGTTGGATTTGAAGATTAAATCTGGTGCGACCACGTCATAGGCTCGCTAGGAACCGTTGGATGGAAGCACGAACGCATAGGATTGAAGAAAAATCAAAATATGACGTGTACGAATGAAACAACGTTCAAGAATTAAGCGGGTCGACCAAACTCCTATGGGGGTCGACAAGTTATATATGGAAATTGATCAGAAAATCGCCAAGGACACAATGGTGCAACTCCCGTAGCTCGATTCTGACAATTTCACAAACTTATTTTATTATTTCATTAATTCATTAATTAATTATTATAGCTCAAATTTTGGGTTGTTACATTCTCACCTCCTTAAAAAATTTTGTCCCCGAAATCTCCAAGGACAGAAGAATGAAATAAATATTTTCATCAAAATTCTACAACCACATATTCAACCATCTACCATTACATCCATTGTCCTTAAGCTTTCTACTGCAATTTATGTTATATGCAATAGTGTAGTGTCAATGTCCCTAACTAATGCAAAAGATTAGGCGATATACTGATTCAGTCGACCTCCTTTAATACAATCATGTACGTGCCATGTATCCAAATGAATGCAAATTCCCTAATGATAACTGATAGTTCTATATGTGTGCTACAATCATCATCCAAGTGCAACAATTATATGATAATCATTCATTTATAGCAACCATGGAAATAAAATAAAAATGCAAATGCACACACATCCATATGCATATGTTTTAGAAACCTAGTTAGGCCGATCCTTAAGAGATAATAGTGCCTAGTGTATATATATGCGTCCATTAGCATCCACTAGCAAACACTTGCAACCACTAGCATCCAACATACATAACATATTCTAGTAACATGTTTACATTCAGTCCTACCATTCATAGTTTAAACCCTAAGATCTACCCTCCTAAAGGATACTAAAGGAAAGAACCTATTCAAAACTAAAGACGGAAATAGGAAATTCAAGACGTACCATCGAAAAGATGTTGATAAGAGGTACGTATTTTCTCCTCAACCTCCTACGTAGCATCCTCAATATTATCTCCTCACTGCACCTTAACCAAAGGGACTTCCTTATTCCTAAGCTTCTTGATATCACGTCCAACGATCTTGGTAGGAATGTGACGAACCGATGCTTCTCTCTCCAATTTAACTTCCTCAAGTTGACTACGTTCTACTACCTCTACTGAATCGTGCAAGCACTTTCTCAAGTGTAAAACATGAAAAACGTCGTGAACTCCCGCGAGCCTCTCTAGTAGCTTTATCCGTTATGCCATCTTCCCTACACTTTTCACAATGGGGAATGGTCCTACGAATCTGGAAGCAAGTTTCCCACTTGATCCAAACCTTACTACCTTTCTTAGCGGAGACACCTTAATGAAAACCAAATCTCCTATCTCAAACTCAATATCCCTTCTCCGCTTATCTGCATAGGGTTTCTGTCTATCTTGGGCCATCTTCATTCTCCTTCTAATCAAATCAATCTTTTCCGATGTCTCTCTAACCATGTCGGGACCTAGTAGCAATCTCTCTGTAGACTCGAACCAACACGAAGGCGACTTGCAAGGTCTTCCATAAAGAGCTTCAAAAGGTGCCATCGCAATGCTAGCTTGAAAACTATTATTATATGCGAACTCCACTAAAGGAAGATGCTCCTCCCAAGTTCCTCCAAAATCAAGAATGCAGATCCTCAACAAATCCTCAAGAACTCCATTAACTCTCTCCATTTGGCCTTCCGCCTGGGGTTGATAGGCCGTACCCAATCTAAGCTGCATCACTAAAGCCTCTTGCAAGCTTCTCCAAAACTCGCTAGAAAAGATAGGGTATCTATCGCTCACTGTGCTAGAGGGAACTCCATGAAGTCGGACTATCTCACGAACATATAAGGATGCCAAATAAGGTGTTGTCCTCTTACTCTTGACCTGAATGAAGTGGGCACTCTTAGTCAAACGATCTGCCATCACCTAAATACGGGTATTCCCCTTCCTAGATCGGGGTAAACCATCTATGAAGTCCATCGAAACACTATCCCACTTCCATTCGGGTACATCCAATGGTTGAAGCAATCAACCGGGTTTCTGCTACTCCGCCTTAACTCTTTGGTACACAAAACAATTACCTACAAACTCTGCCACATCCTTCTTCATGCCACTCTAATAAAACACTTTCTTCATGTTCCTATACATCTTATCACCACTCGAATGAATAGTCATTCGAGAATGTTGTGCTTCTTCTAGAACTGCTCTCGTCAAATCACTAGAACGGGGACACAAAGTCTTCCATCTCTCCTTAGCCATCCTTTACAATCGATGGAATAGCGTTGAAGATGTCTAGAGACCTATCCTCGGCTAATTCTATCTAGAATATCCACGAGCCCTGAATCCTCTTGCTGCCTTGAGCCAATCTGATCTATGAGGGTAGGCTTAAACTTAAGTGCTGAAATCTTAGCAAAATCTATGATAAACTTCCTATAATAACCAACTAAACCTAGGAAGCTTCTAACTTTGGCAGCGTTCTTGGGGGCCTTCCAATCCTGTACTGCTACTATCTTAGCGGGATCCATAGCTAAACCCTCTCTTGAGACTACATGCCCCAAGAAACGAACCTCCTTATGCCAAAAGTGACACTTCGAGAACTTTGCTTTCAACTAATGAACACAAAGTGTATGAAGAACCTCCTCAAGATGAGTAGAATGCTCTTTCATACTCTTGGAAAACACTAGAATATCGTCCATGAACACTACTACGAACTTATTTAGGACATTTCGAAAAACATGGCTCATCAAATCTACAAAATAGGCTGGGGCGTTGGTCAGCCCAAACGGCATAACCAACCACTCAAAGAATCCATCGGGTGTCCTAAATGTTGTCTTATCGATGCTATCGTCATCGACCCTAAGCTGATGAAATCCAGTGGCTAAGTCAAGCTAAGAAAATACTGAAGAGCCAACCAACTGATCGAAAAGATCGTCTATCCTTAGAAGTGGGTAACGGTTCTTCTTCGTGAGCTTATTCAACTCTCTATAGTCTACGCAAAGTCGAAGGGAACCATTCGCCTTTGTAGCGAAGACGACTGGCGCTCCCTACTCAGATATGCTCCGTCTGATGAAGCCTTTCTCTAATAGCTCACCAATTTGCTTACTTAACTCCTTCCTCTCCCTAGGAGCCATATTTCTCATGGGCAATGCCACTAGCTTAGCATTATCATTCAGATAGATCCTAAAGTCGATCTCTCTCTTAGGGGGTAGTAACCTAACCTCTTCAAAGACGTTTGGGAAATCACTAACGACTGGAACAAAATCTAACTCTCCTAGCGATGAATCAAGGGAATAAAGGAAGCTCAACATGACTGATCCCTATGGGTCACAAGAAACCTCTAGAGTCCTTCCGCTGCATGTCTCTAGTCTGACGACTCTCCTCTCGCAGTCTAATATTGCTCCATAAGTGGATAACCAGTCCATCCCTAAAATCATCCCATATCCCGAAAATCCCAGTACATAGGCGTCACAATCAAACTCTACGTCCAGTATAAAAATTTTCAAACCCTTACAAATCATGGATAAGTGTGTCGATCCTCTTATGGGGTTTGAAACAACTATAGGGTCTACTACTAGAGAAATATCTAAGTGCAAACAATCAACCAAGGAACTAGAAATGAAAGAATGTGATGCTCTAGAGTAAAAAAGAGTCCGAATAGAAAAATCCAAAATAGAGATCAAACCTTCTACAGAGACTTTCCTACCTCGATCTGGTCCACTTGAAGGTGTTGCATCCAAAGCCTGTAATGGCGCTATAGGTGCACCTGCTCTATCCCCAACCCTCTGAGGACAAGCTCTACTAAGGTGCCCATGCTGCCCACAATTGTAACACCTCCCCTTCATCGTGTCCTTCTTATAGTTCTTTGTGAAATGCCCAACCAATCCACAACTATGACATTTCTCACCTTTCTTGATCTGTCCCTTTTGAGGTCCTCCTCCTTTCTTCTTGTCCTTATCCTTTTTATTCTTCCACCACTGCTTCTTAGAGTTTTCTAATTTAGGAATCTCCTTAACCTTTTCTTTCTTAGCTACATTTGACATGAGAGCCATCTCCACAAGTGACTCCTATGTCGCTCCCATAGGTACATGTGTCAATGCCAACCCTTGGAGGGGCTGGTTCAAACCCTTAGCAAACTTGGTGGCCTTCTCATGCGGCGTATTAACAAGCTCCATTCTGAATCGTGATAACACATTAAACTGATTTATATACTCTTTCACCGAAAGACTCCCCTGCTTCAGACCAAAGAACTTCTCCCTTCAGCTGCCAAGTTGCAAGCTGAATTCTCTATCAGTCCTCCAATCCTAACAGCCCAAATATCCACTCTATATTCCTCAACCAAGCTCGTGCCTCCATGAAATCCTTCATGCCAGAAAACGTTCTGCCTCTTAGAATAGTAAAGTCCTTACATAGCTTATAAAAATTGGCTGCTGCATGTGGATTAATGGGATCTCCACCCATTGGTGCTATATCGGGCGCTTGCTCTTGCACCTCTGGTGTCGTAGCTTAGTGGTATCTACGGAACCAGGCAGTGGCTTGGACACCCTTTGAAAGATTTGGGGCGTCCGTCATTCTATGCAAAGAAAAGGAAATTTTAGGCTCGAAAGAATCGAAAGAAGGTTGAACTGGACTTTGAGGGGGATTTTTATAAAACTCTTTTATTCTTGAAAACTATTTCTATAATAAGAGTTTCATTCTGAAAAATACTTTTAGTCTGAAGATATGTTACCATTGAAAAATACTTTACTTTTAAAACAAGTTTTTAGGAATCCTATAACCTTAGGCTCTGATACCAAGTGAAACACTCCACACCCCTTAGTATACCCAAAAAAGGCACACTAAAAGATGTGGTGCGTTATAGGTATAGCTAAAGCATCATAGAGACTAAGATTCACAAGATAAATAAATAAAAATAGCAGAAACGTTTAAATAATAACTGGAAATTTAAATTTAAACTTCATTTCAAAACAGAATATGTCATAAAAACCAAATACACATGTTTCGTGAAAAATACAATCTCAGTCATATCATCAGAGTACATACACAATAAAAATCATCCCTCTCATAAAGTACCAGTACATCCAAAGTCAAATGAAAAGAAAACTGAAAAGAAGAAGAAGAATACATGAAGAACTCCGGGAATGTATCTCCAAAAAATCTTAATCTACTGTCCTCGACTCTGTTGGCTTATGAGGGAAAAAGGGGAAATAGAGGAGTGGGTCAGACAATAAGTCTGGTGAGTGAAAGTAATTACTAGCATTTCAAAACAAGATAAAGATAATAGACTAAGCAATATTTCTAGTATGAAAGGAAAATAAAGGAAAGATAAACTGGGATAAAATATTGTTTCTGCTTCTATTTGCTGTGATTGTGATTGCTTGCACTAGTCTTAGATTGCTGTGATTGGGTTGAAACCCTAATCCTATTTTAATTAGGCCAAAATCCTAATTCTACACATTGATCGGCCTTCTATCTCTGTTGTGCCATTGTGAACCAATCCTGTTGGTCACAGCAAAAGACACATCTTACCGCTTGGAACGCGGTATCGAATTATTTACCCTAATCGATGCCGCACGCTCGATTATTGCCGGTACACACTAACTGTTGCCCCCTATTTTGACCTCTTATTTACTCTAATCAGCATAAGCGTGCCCAGCTTCACCTAACTGTTGTGAGACCATCAGTCCTAGTCTAAAAGGGAATGCTGCCCAGTCTCACCTAAGTGTTGTGAGGCCATCAGTCTTAGTCTGAAAGGGAATGCTGCCGGTACTGGTCCTAATAAACAAATTCTAGTTTGTGCCCCTTGCCCAAATCCCTAGATTTGAGCTTTTATCTATTGTCCACTTAAGTACCCTAATTAGCATAAGCATGTCCCAGCCTCACCTAACTACTATGAGACTATCAGTTCCTGACTGAAAGGGAATGTTGTTGGTATGGACCCTTCTTCTATGTTTTCTTATTAACTTAGTGTAAGTTTTAAAATAAGCTTTTTCTGTTATTTCTGCTATATTTGCTTATTAACTTAGTCTAAGTTTCAAAATAAGCCTTTTCTGTTCTTTTTGCTTAATTATAACCTATGTTATAATTGTTACTCTTCTATTCTATCTTTTTAGTTATAACCACTAGTTATAAACATGCTTGCAAATGTCTCAAATTTGCCTATTTCAGTTTATCTTCTTTTTATAACGATTCTTTCTTATTTTACATCTAATTTATATAAATTCAGTGTTTATTTCTATTTAATCCATATTAGCGAATTCTCCTCTTTTTAATATTCTTATATTTTATTCGCGTAAAAAGGAATAAAAAGAAACTAACATTTACAAGCTAAATTCTAACGTAAAACAGATGTAAATAAATACAAATAACTGTAAATAACTGATAAAATAGACTTAAATGAACTTTAAAAACTAACCGTAAATAACTTATATAAAAACTGTCTCAAAATTGCAGAAAAACTACAACTATTGAGAACCTTATTATTTTAAATTACTTAAAAATCTAAAATAATTACGAAAAACTCACCTGTGGTCCTTAGCTCTATTCCTTGGCCTTCCCAGATCTACTTCTAGGGCGTACAATATTTTTATTAAAAAGATCTCCTCCCAAGAAAAGTTTTCTTTTTAGGGTCCAGCCTCAGGCAATGAACCCAATTGGGTGAAAATCTGAATGAGAAAAATAGCTAGGTCTAGGGTCTTATTTATAGTATAGCTTAGGGATCTCAGGCCGTTGGATTTGAAGATTAAATCTGGTGCGACCATGTCATAGGCTCGCTAGGAACCGTCGGATGGAAGCACGAACGCACAGGATTGAAGAAAAATCAAAATATGACGTGTGCGAACGAAACATCATTCAAGAATTAAGAGGGTCGACCAAACTCCTATGGGGGTCGACCTACAGGTCGACCTATGGCCTTTGGGGGTCGACCTGGCCTAGGTTTGGGTCGACCTGACCCCTTGTTATTATTATTTTTTTTCTTTTTATTTTCGATTTCTTATTTCTCTCATATCTTCTCCATACTAACTCGGATTTCGACAAGTTATATATGGAAATTGATCAAAAAATCGCCATGGACATAATGGTACATCTCTCGTAGCTCGATTTTGACAATTTCACAAACTTATTTTATTAGTTAATTAATTCGTTAATTAATTACTATAGCTTAAATTTTGGGTTGTTACAGCCATCGTGATGAAAATCATTGAAAGCTACGGTGAAACAACACATCAAGGCCATCGTGGAGCATTTCTTGGAGCCATAATGAAAAGAAATATGAAAGTCATCGTGAGACATTCATTAGAACCATCGCGAGTCATTCATCAAAGCCATCATATGTTAAATTATTGAGATGATTGGAAGGTACACTCCTCAAAATATTCATGAAATGTTACTCAAAGCCCTCATGAAACATTTATCGAAGTCATCGTGAAATGTTAAGGTCATCATAAAGCAGTTTTCGAAGTCATCATGGATGGAGGAATTAATGTCTTCGTGGAATTATCCAAGAAGTCAACATTAGGAGAAACATAGGAGTTATCATGAAAACTACTAAAGTTGCCAAGGAGGAATATACAAGAGATGTCATGGGAAGATCGTTGAGGGAGTTATCATGAGAGAAGCAACTATTGAAGGATGAATTCAAAAGAAAGACAAAGAATAAAATGGGAGAGGCCATATGAGGAATACTTAACCATGCTCTCGTAAGGGAAACTTGAACATTCCCTCATGAGAAATACTTTCAATGCCATCAGGAAGAGTACTTAAACATATCTTGGAGAAGAAATGCTAAAATGTGCCATCGTGAGATATTTTTTAGAGCCAAATGAAATAGATTTCAAAACAATCATGAAGAATTCTTTAGGGCTATTATGAAGTGTCCTCAAGGCTATTGTGAAGTGTCCCCAAGGCTATCATATTTAAAAAACAGAATAGCCCGGTTTTTATGAAATAAGTAAATTCTTGTCATCGTGATATACCCGTAAAGCTTTATGAGTGAGGATAAATCCTAACCACTCATCCATGCCAGGTGACACATAACATAAATATGAAGATTGAAGTTTTCTATAAATAGACATGTACCCCCCAAGTTGGTGATAATTTTTGGAGTGTATCTTCTTCCTCATTTTCATTTTTCTTTGAAATAAAATAAAAGGCTTGAATAAAGAATGTTAATGGCCGAATGAGCCATTTACATGATTTGATAAGCAAGTACCCGTACAAATGGAAATTTTCATAATAACCATTTTTGCTCTCTTTCTAGTGCCACTTGACTAAGAACTCCACCTTACTCAAGTGTCTTCATTCTCTCGGAAATAAGCATATTAGACACTAACATGAACAAAACAAAATGCTAAAAGAGGTGTAACATTATCGACATATGAATCTCTTTCTGAGACAAATACATGAAAAACATATAAAAAACCGTATCTTACACCCAGATCTTGTTCTACATAGTTACTCTCAACATAAGAAATCAACGCAAAGAGAAGGATAACAGTCGATTATAGTGTGACCAATAGTACATAGTATGAGCAGCAAATGTCAAGTTCCATGCAAGAAAGAAGGTCCTCTCCTCCTAAATCCCCAACTTATTGCTCTACTAGTATCTTGTAAATATCCAACTGGTGTGTAACATATGCATAGCACACTTTTCCAACCTAGTTATAATAACATAATACAAGTTTTAGTGAGTCCCAAATGAAATTGACTTTACTTACATGTGTGCATAAATTGAAATAGATCTGCTATGCACATTATGTTTTCCTACTAGATTAATCTGTAGATATATGTGTGTCCCTTAAACTAAGAATCAGTAGCTGAACATATAAATAATTTAAACTGTATTGCTGCACACATGATAAATTCTTACTTAATTTGAATTTCCTTATGTACATCGATAATTAGTTTAGTTATTTATATGTATACTCTTTCCTGGTGTATGGTGGTTGATGATATGTATTAATGTGGCTACATTATCATATATGATAAAGGTTATGTGTACATTCATATGAGCAACTAGCATATAAATTTTGCTACATTACCATATATGGTGAAGGGTACATGTACATTTACATGAGCAATTAACATATAAATGTGGCAATTAACATATATAAAGTTCAATAACTTCCAAACTTATAAACCGGCAACTGGTAAGCATCTGACTTAATTGACATGAAATTGGAATAAATATTCAATCCTATAAGCACAAAAGAAAACATTCGAATGTGGATATGCCCTATGTGTATACTGCGAATCGGGGATAAGCATCTAACTCTGAATCAACTCCAATATCCATCTTCTCTATTAGGTATTTCTTATGTTTATTTTAACAGTTATTATATTTATAGAAGGAATCAGGCAACCATCAGTTCCTTGTTTCAGGCAACCAATAGGCAGGTGCTTATGAGCAGTCAGAACCTATTCTGTTTCCTCATGCACAACCTATGCTTTTTACCTATGTGTAACAACCCTCCCTTTGTAACACCCAAAAATTTCAGCGCCTTACATCGACGCCTAAATTTTGAATACCACAAAAGATGGCTTGTCAAGAAAAGAAAGAAAGAAGAAGAAACAAAACAAAATGTCCAGGCATAACGATGCAACCTAACATCGGAATGATAACATATAGTATATTGAATATACATGAACTGAATTGCATAAACAATATATAATAGATTATACTGGTTGAAGTAACTGATAAATAAATACCAATACAAAGAGTTAGAATAAAACATCTGATACAATAAATCTCATATACAAATAACCTCTTTCATGTACTACTACGATATCAAATATATATACGAAGTATCGACCTCTTTCCACAGAATGCTCCAGCAGTCTTGAAAGCATATCCCCAAAAGCACCTGACATTCAAACTACTCAATCAAGTATCCGAGAGTTGTCATACATAAGTAGACACAAATAAAATATGGGTCGGACATAATGCCTGGTGTGAGGGGGACTATCTCAAAATACTGTTTATTAAAACTGTATACAATAAATATGAACATACTAACGCACATATGGTCTTCCCCACAATCGTGGCTCAGGAGCAATCTGGACTGTCCCTAAAAAGCAAAGTAAACCTATCCAAAAGATAGGAAATTATATCGTAACCTGTTCTTCTCATGCAAGCAACGAGTCAGCACAACTAATGCAATGTGACTGAAACGTAACAATCGTACTATGATAAAAGTACCCCAACATCCAAAAGTAGGGTGATCATAATATAGTTCTATCGTGAAACACGTACTGATAATAACAGTCAAAACAATTACATCAGCCAACCAATAATACACACAATATAGAAATGAAGGACAACAAAAGTACAAATTGATACCCATTATTACTGATGGTTGAAGCCAACTACAACCATTAATCACAACCCAACGATTCACTCTAAAGGTTCAAGATATATAGTCTCGTGTAGGTCTTGTCGTACCCTTTGAAGCAAGCTACGGTGATACATAACCTACTCTGTAAGCCACATCATACCCTCTGAAGCAGAATTTGGTGACATTTAGCCCACTTACTAGTAAATGATCGTCATTCTATGTGAACTAGACCGTACCTTCTACATCTAGCTTTGGCAACGTCTAGTTCACTTGTGGATGATTATCATCGTATATAAACCACACCATACCCTCCGAAGAAGGCTTTGGTGACATCTAGTTCACTTATGAATTTCACATGTAACTTACGTACGCCTCAATTAATAAGGGAACGACGCTCATATCTCATGTAATACGTTATCGAGACCACAAAGGAACACTGATGCCACATAAATATATGCACACATCAAATATAATATTGCAAAATCAATTGTGCCTATCATAAATGAAGGTCGTTATCTCATCATCGTGGATGGTCTATACAATAAGATCTGTAATATGTATGACCACTAGGATAAGGCCGGTACCATTCATCAAACATATCTTCCCAAAATCAAAGTCAAGGGGCATGAACTCACTCCGCTCAATCGTACATGCTCACTAAACATGTCTGTGTAATCCATCACTACATTGATACCGTATCTAATCATCATTGACCGCACACATATCACTATACATTGCATCCAAGTCCTAAGTTTTACTATGCATCCCACTTTCCCGAGTAGCCTGAAGCTTCCTCGAAGTCTTGCCGAAGCCCCATGTCGTGTCGCATCCGGATCCGGGGAGAAACCCCCTGTTGAATTTTACTTTGCTTGGGCTTTACTGCTCAAGCAAGTGCATCACCGGTCGACCGATGATCCACCACTGATCGATTGGTGGCTATCTTTCCTGGGTAGTAAAGCCTAGACAGAAAAGCCTCTAAATCGTCGGTTCATGCTTCACCTTCTTCGTCGCTTCGTCCGATGAGACGCCTAACTCCCTAGCCCACCTTCACTACGTCAGATATCTTCTGGTGTCCCTTAGTTGATATTTTGGAAGTGGTTTCTTAAGTATTCGAAAACTGACTTCGATGTAGAAAACCACTCTTTTACATATAAAGTTTCGTGGGGTGATTCTTTTGACCCGGCCTCCTCTATAACACCAAATTAGACTCAACCAACCTTCTCACCTCACGAGATGCTCACACGTGTGTCGATACACCCGCTCATGCACGTATATGCACACACGCATACGCAAACACGTAAAACTTCACAAATCACATTTCGAACTTCATCATATCGATTACCGACTAGTACTCGCTCAAGCATTTTAGCACGCCTGGCAGTCGTTATGGCAACATGAGATTGCCTATAGTGTGTTTATACACCTATGGACATTCCATATGCCTATACTGTTATTATACAAATAAGAAAATATTATCTACAATCCAAACTATTCAACAATTCTAATTATGATACAAGAATTATATTGATTATTATATAACTTCAAATACACGTATATGTATACTTACCCATATACATATACATACACGTATATTCAAATAATGATTCGATTATTTAATAATCAAATCTTACTTTTATTTATCAAATCATTTCTATAAAAGTTCAATATCGTTCTCTACTATTTTCTAAAATCATTCCAATATTTTATAAAATATAAAACTAGCTTATAAATCATTTTAAGATCTTATAATACTTAATTCCTTCATTAAGAATTCAGTATTCATCTTATAATTATTTTATAGAACCTTATAACCACTTTATAAAATAGTTTCTTTTTATTATTTTATAAAATTTCATACTTTTATAAAATACTTCCTTTATATCATTTTATAAAATCTCTTAGTTTATAAAACATAACTTTTATACTATTTTATAAAATCTTATTATATTTTATAAAATACATCTTCATTCTTATTTTATAAACTTTCATTCTATTTTATAAAATAGATCTTTATTATATTTTATAAAACATTCCATTCTACTTTATAAAATACATCTTCGTTGTTATTTATAAAATATATCATTCTATTTTATAAAATAAATCTTTCATTCTTATTTTATAAAACTCACTCTATTTTATAAAATATATCTTTCACTTATAAAATCATTTCCTTAAATAATATTTATAAATACTAGTTAAGCTCATTAAGCCTCTAATCACTTTGACAATAAGTGTATAGCTCATAACTTGCTTAACTATCTTATTAACTTCATTTTATAAAACATTCCATTATTTTATAAAATACATTTCTTCTCTTAAATAACATTTATAAATACTAATTAAGCATCAATAGGTCTTTAATCACTTTAACAGTAAATGTAGAACTTCTAACTCACTTAGTTAGCTTACTAACTTTTCCAAACATCATTCAAGTAGTATAATTAACGTATTCTAATGACACACACTTCATTATACTACTTAATTGATCACAAATCAAACTATAGCATCACACTAATAATCCAATCAGCCACATATTAATTCTACGACTTACTAACTTTTCAAAACATGTTCTTTAAGGTTTCTAACAAATAATGTGGCAATCTAAACATGTTTAAGGCAAAACATAAGCCTAATTACATTACTCACATTCTCTAAATCATTCCATATCACTTCATAATCACAAATAAACAACTATACAAAGTATAACATATAAATTAAGAGAACCATCCTACTCACCTCCTTCTTCACCAAATCCAACTCTAAATTACCAAAACCCAACTTTAGTTCTCTTTAATTTCGAGATCTCAGCCGAAACTCCAAATCATGCCAATTCCTTCATGGGTTTTGTAGAGAATAGAAAGAGATGATTTATGGTGAATTTTTCATGAATTTAGGAATATTATTTAGGAGGTTTAAGGCTTGGGGATTAGAAACGTGAAAAAATGACGGTGGAATGAAAATTATGAAGGGGTTTAGCTACATATAGGCAAGGTAATGGATCCTAGCCCAATTCATTCTCATCCACTCAAAATTCACTATTCACTCCAAAAATTCACTAGCTCCAAAAATAGTCGAGTTATACTCATTTTACCCGCGTTGAAAAAGTGAACTTAACTACAAGTGTTTTGAGACCCAACTCACTCGTCTGTAAAAGTCGAGTATGTCGAGCATTCCGTCGATTAGTGATTAGATATTCAAATTAATCATCTAAATATTCATTCATTAAAATTGTGGAGTGTTACACCATGCATATTATTCAGCTCATTGTGCTTCACCTTCATGAGCTAATGCATCTTCTCAACATGTAGTATCTAATTGCACTATAGCCCTGTTACATGTTTACTCTCAACCTCATGCTAAAATTTCATGTGCTTTCCCTGAAGAGCATGCTTCTCCTCTTCAAGTCATTCAACCACATTCTTCAGAATGCTAACAACAGCTTATTAATACCACGAGTCTCACTAAAACTCAACGTTATCATGATCAAATACCAAGCAATTCATAAGGTATTCTCCTTTTTTTGGACCCCTCTTCAAGTGATTGATATTGCTTACGGTGATGGTGGGATTGAAGGACACACTAAATTTGTATTGTCAAGCAAGAGATCTAAAGGACAGATTATTTAAAAGATTTATGATGCTGTAGGCTTCAATTACAGTTCTATAACTTACAACTATAACAATGAGCGAAAATTGAATCGAGGTGGGATCTTCAAACTATCATCAATGTTGCCAATAAAGAAGCAGGGTCATTTGAGCTACTCATTGATAACTAGCCGCGGAAGGAAAAGCGGGTGCATTGTCTATTTAGTTACACTGGCTTAGTGTCAAATCCGGCTAGTGTACGAAGTTTATCTCTTGATAATTTGATAAATGATAACTTTTTGAGGAAAGTATAATAATGATCAAACTGAAATCAGTGGCCAAAAAATGATCCACTATTTGGATAAATGAAAGGAAAATCCATTGTTTTTCTTCTTTTACACTATATAATTTACAAATTACATGCTCAACTTTTAGGGTAGCTAGTTGAGTATAAAAATTTTGGTTTCATTTTGGAACTGAAACTTAAAGGCTCAATCATTGCCTTTTAAGTGTAACTATAAAAGATCATGTAATTCTTTTAGTTGTCTTTCGTTTGTCAAATTTTACAATTTATCACTGTTCAGATTTTATTTTAAAAAGATTATTTTGAACTCTTCTTTTATTGGGCTTTAATGAACATGTTTCTACTGCAAATCACAACACATTTGTAATTTCTTTATATTGAAGTTGAATATTTACTAATTATGGTATATTTTATAATTCCATTTTGGAATCAATGTTGTGCATGCATGTTGAATATATATATCGATGGTGATATATTTTATAATACCATTTTGGAATCAAGGTTGGGCATTCACACCAATTTGTTGACATGTATTACATGTGCATATAAAAAGGCAATATATAGGTGACGCAGCGGATAATTCAAAACAAATGTAGATCGGTGAAAGTAGTAGTCGATGGATTGATGGATGCTGAATTGCCCGAATTCGTTGATCCGAAGATACCGAACTCTAGCTATCTCGAACTCGTTGATCGCGCACGATACCGGGTTCAAAGATCTTCAATTCTTCAAGCGTTGATCAAGCGCACTTGATTCCGCGAATCGGCTTCTACAATCGTTGAATCGAGCGCACTCGATTATCCGAAAGAGGAGATAGGAGATTACACTCAACTACCAATTTGAATGAAAGCACAAAGCAATCAAAAGAGAATTTTATTCAAAAATCAACAACCTTTACAAAATGACCATACACGCCTATTTATAGGCTACAACTCAACACAGCAGAAAAATTCACAACTCCTAGGTCGGAAACGACCTATGTACAACACAGCGACCTAAAACAAACAGGCTTAAAGATAAACGACTCACTTAGGTCGGTAACGACCTAATTACATTATTCAACGACTTAACAAATGAACGGCATCTGATAAAGCGGCATAACAATCTACGGCTACAATCTTCCGCGACTTAAGACCCTACAGCATTCCAGATCAGCGAGTTAAGGAAATCCATGGTATCCAGAGCTTTGCGACCTAAGAATGAACGGCATCCCTTCGTTTGCGACCTAACAGAAGCGGCTTCAGAAATTGTTTGCGACCTAGGCCTTCCGCGACCTAAGACTTTGCGACCTAAGCCTTTGCGACCTAGGCCTCCGCGACCTAAGACTTTGCGACCTAACTTAGCTCGTAACTCATTAGGTCGAAGCACCTTTCCCTTCAGGCTGTTAGGTCGTAGCATGTGATCTTTGAAACCGTTAGGTCGTTGGAGCGACCTAGAAGCCTCGTTAGGTCGTATGCGACCTAATACTTCACCAATCTCGCTAGGTCGTGAGCTGTTTTCCTGAGCATTGGTTCCGTTAGCTCGTAGCCCATCTTCCTTAGGTCGTGAGCGACCTAAGAACCCATTAGGTCGTGAGCGACCTAAGACTTCAATTTTGAGCGACTTATTTTCCAGTTTTGGATTGTTAGGTCGTGAGTGGTCTAAGACTTGTGAACTCTTAGCTTGCGCTGCATCATCCTCCCCAGGTTGAGAAAAATTCGACCTCGAATTTGTAAATTCATCTCCATCAATTCGTTCATCCCCATGATATGGTACGAGATGCTTAACATTGAACACGTCAGATGTATACACATCATCTGGCAGCTTCAGTTTATAAGCATTTTCATTGATTCGTTTCATAACTTCCACCGGTCCAATTTTCCTGGCTTTCAACTTGTTGTACGCGCCCACTGGAAAACGATCTTTTGTTAACACTGCATAAACCATATCTCCTTTATTAAACTCAACTTTTCGTCGTTTCAAATCTGCAGCTTGTTTATATTTCTCATTTGCTTTCTCTAATCGTTCTTGAACGATTTTATGACACTCCGTCAGCCCTTCAACAAAATCAGCAGCTTTCTTAATTGTCCCCTTTGAATGTGGTATCACTGTTAAATCTAACGGTCCTTTCGGTAAGCTCGAGTAGACAATCTGGAATGGACTGAACCCAGTACTTCGATTCACAGCATGATTATGGGCAAACTCTGCCTGGCATAACTTCACATCCCAACTCCTCAGATTATCTTGAACAAGACACCTCAACAAGTTTCCCAATGATCTATTAACCACCTCTGTTTGTCCATCAGTTTGCGGATGATAAGCACTACTAAACTTCAGTGTTGTTCCCACCATTTTCCACAAACTCAACCAAAAGTGACTCAAAAATCGAGTATCTCTATCCGACACAATAGATTCTGGCAATCCATGGAGTCGATAGATCTCCCTGAAAAACAATTGGGCTACATGAACAGCATCCGCCGTCTTCTTACAAGCAATGAAATGTGCCATTTTCGAAAATCTGTCAACCACCACATAAATGGAATCATTACCACGCTGCGTTCTCGGCAACCCCAACACAAAGTCCATACTCACATCAACCCATGGTTTAGTTGGTACTGGTAACGGCATATACAAACCTGCATTAGTCGCAGTTCCTTTCGAAACTTGACAGATATGGCATCTCTCAACAAATCTCTCCACTTCTTTCCTCATTGATGGCCAAAAGTAGGATTGTGAAATTAATTGTAAGGTACGGTCTCTTCCAACATGCCCTTCTTCGTGTAACTCCTTGATAATCTTCATTCTCAGACTACCCTCCGGTATGCATAATCGACTTCCTTTAAAAAGAAACCCGTCAACCAACATAAACTCATCAGTCTTCTCTTCATTGTTCCCTTCAACAAATTTCTTAAAGTAAGAATCTTCTGCAATCTGCTCCGGCAATAGTTCAAAACCAGTCACCTCAACTTTCATCGTTGTCAACAAATGACTCCTTCTACTTAAAGCATCAGCTACACGATTTGTCACCCCTGACTTGTGTTTCACAACGAAAGTAAACTGTTGCAGATATGCAATCCACGATGCATGTCTCGCTGAAATCTTGTCTTGCCCTTGTAAGTGCTTCAATGCTTCATGATCAGTATACAGAACAAACTCTTTCTGAAACAGATAGTGTCTCCAGTGCTTAATAGATTGTACAACAGCATAGAACTCCACGTCATATGTACTGTATCGCATCTTCGCTCCTGACAACTTCTCACTAAAATATGCAATTGGACGCCCCTTCTGACTCAACACCCCTCCAATCCCAACCTTGGATGCATCAGTATGTAGTTCAAACACTAGCTGAAAATCAGGTAATACTAGGATTGGTGCAGACGTCAGCAATTCCTTGATCTTCCCAAAAGCACTCCCTGCTTCCTCTGTCCATGCAAACTGTTTACCTTTCATGCAATCTGTAACAGGTGCCATCACACTGCTAAAGTGTGGTATAAACCTTCGATAGAATGAAGCCAACCCGTGAAAACTACGAACTTCCGTTATCGTCTTGGGCTGCGGCCAATTTCTGATCGCCTCAACTTTACTTTGGTCAACCTGTATTCCTTTCTCTGAAACAACATACCCCAGAAATAAAACACTATGCGTCATGAACACGCATTTCTTCGTTGCAGCATAGAACTGTTCTTGTCGCAATACCATCAGCACTTCTCTAAGATGATTCAAATGTTCCTCTGAACTCCCACTGTAAATCAGAATATCATCGAAATACACCACCACAAATTTCCCAATGAACGGTCGAAAAATCTGATTCATCACCCTCATGAAAGTACTTGGTGCATTCGATAGACCAAACGGCATTACCAGCCATTCATACAATCCTTCCCTTGTCTTGAATGCTGTCTTCCATTCATCCCCTGGTCTAATGCGAATCTGATGATAACCGCTCTTCAAGTCAATCTTAGAAAAGATAGTAGCTCCGCTTATTTGATCCAACAAGTCATCCAACCTCGGCATTGGAAATCTATATCTCACAGTAATCTTATTCAATGCTCGACTGTCAGTGCACATCCTCCACGTCCCATCCTTCTTGGGTACCAATAAAGCTGGTACAGCACAAGGACTCAGACTCTCCTGCACACGCCCTTGTTCAAGCAATTCCTCTACCTGTCTCCGCAATTCTTCATGTTCCTTCGGACTCATTCGATAATGTGGTCTGTGTGGCAATACAGCACCGGGAACAAGATCTATCTGATGTTGTATATCCCTCAACGGTGGCAATTCCGTTGGTAACTCATCTGGAAATACATCGTCAAATTCTTTCAGAACTGGTTTAACTTCTTCTGGAATTTCAACCTCTTCACTGCTTTCTCGTCCAATCAACAAGAATACTTCCGGCTCTTCTTCAACTTCTTTAACAAACTCCTTCAAAGTCAATAAAGTTTTCAGCTCTTCAATTTCTTCTGATTTACTTTCTTCTTGTGATCTCTTCTTTGGAACTAAGATAATCTTCGTGCCTTTAAACATAAAACTGTAGCTATTGGTCCGACCGTCATGTTGTACTGCTCGATCATACTGCCATGGTCTTCCCAATAATAAGTGGCAAACATCCATCTCTACTACATCACACCATATTTCATCTTTGTATTTCTTCCCAATAGAGAATGGTACACGAACTCGTCTATCCACTTTCACTTCTCCTCCTTTTCTCAACCATGCTAACTTGTATGGACTCGGATGTTTCTCTGTCTTCAATTTCAACTTCGTCACGGCTTCGGTTGAAATAATATTATCACAGCTTCCTGCGTCGATCACAAACTTACACACCTTCCCCAGAATAGTACATGTTGACTGAAAGATATTACTCCTCAACCAACTAGCTTCCTCCTGCTTCGGTGTTAAACACGATCTCCTCAGCATTAGGTTACAACCTTCGTCTCCTGACGCAATATCCTGCTCATCCTCCTCAGCTGGATTAGAACAATCTTCATCAACATCCTCATCGTCAACTTCTGCAATCATGGTTCTCTTCTTTGGCTTTGGACACTCACTGCTTTTATGACCCAATTCCTGACAATTGTAACATTTGAAACCATTGTTAACTTTCGCCTTCTCAGCCTCCTTCACCACTGGTCTACTGATAGGTTTAGAAACATTAGAACTTCCTCCAACACCCTTCGCTTGATTGTTAGAATTAGGAAACACACCACTTCCTCGTCTCCCTTGTTTTTCCCAAGCCAACGCTTTCTGATGTGCTTCTGCTACAGATCTTGGATCGAACATATTCACCATATCCTGAATCTGCATTCTCAATCCTCCAATGAACCTAGATGTCAGCTGCTCTTCTGTTTCCATAATATCGTTCCTTGCAATGAGTTGATAAAATTCATCAGCATAGTCATTAACTGTCTTCGTGCCCTGCCTCAAGTTCTGCAAACGTTGATACATAAGCGATTGATAATTATAAGGTAAGAATGTCGCTTTCATCAATTTCTTCATCTTTTCCCAAGATTCAATCTTTGACTTCCCCATACGTTCACGTGTAAGCTTGGTTTGCTGCCACCATGCCAAAGCTCTACCCCTCAGCCTTGTAGCAACCAACTTTACTCTACGATGTTCTGGTACTTCTTTGAAGTCAAAAATCTCCTCTACATTAGCCATCCAATCTAGAAACTCCTCCGCTTGCATACCACCCTTGAATTCAGGAATTTCAGTCTTCATCCCTGATTCCCACTTGTGATCATATTCAGAGTAATTTCTGCCTTGACCTCTTCCTTGAACACTACCACCATCATACTCTTCTTCAAAATCAGATGCATAACGATGTCGATTCTGACCACCAACATCTCTACTACCATTACGCCTTCCACCATCATCCCTTCTATCTACGTTCCTCCGTGCGTGATCATTCACGTTCCTCCCACGCCCTTGATCATTTTCAATACTTCGGTCTCGATTGGAATGTGGCGAGACTCTACTATCTCCATGATTAGATTCTGGTGAAACCCTTCTCCGATTTTGATTCATCTCCGTCATAAGCTTTTCTAACCGGCCAATTCCTTCGTTAAGCTTTTCACTAAAATTCTCATTGATTCTTTGCTCCATCTCATCAGCCTCTTCTCTTCGATATAAAGCTTCTACGTTTTGGTGGCGATTAGCTCTTCTTGGCGGCATACTCGAAAACTTCACAAATTCTTCAACACTTCAAATTCAAACACTTTCCGGATTTTGATCCAAAATGAAACGGATCGAAAACTTCCACTTTGTAGCAAATCGCGATGAACACGATGGACAAAGTTTCGGCCTCCAATGCAAATTTTGATCAAACAACTTCGAACAAGATGAACTCTTCTTCCTCTCGGCCACGGCTTTACACTTCAAGCACTCGCTTCTCTTCAAACTTCAAAAGTCTTCAAATGATTAGGCTCCAAGTCTCGATCTAGCTATGATTGGCTAGAACAAGCTCTGATACCAAAAACTGACGCAGCGGATAATTCAAAACAAATGTAGATCGGTGAAAGTAGTAGTCGATGGATTGATGGATGCTGAATTGCCCGAATTCGTTGATCCGAAGATACCGAACTCTAGCTATCTCGAACTCGTTGATCGCGCACGATACCGGGTTCAAAGATCTTCAATTCTTCAAGCGTTGATCAAGCGCACTTGATTCCGCGAATCGGCTTCTACAATCGTTGAATCGAGCGCACTCGATTATCCGAAAGAGGAGATAGGAGATTACACTCAACTACCAATTTGAATGAAAGCACAAAGCAATCAAAAGAGAATTTTATTCAAAAATCAACAACCTTTACAAAATGACCATACACGCCTATTTATAGGCTACAACTCAACACAGCAGAAAAATTCACAACTCCTAGGTCGGAAACGACCTATGTACAACACAGCGACCTAAAACAAACAGGCTTAAAGATAAACGACTCACTTAGGTCGGTAACGACCTAATTACATTATTCAACGACTTAACAAATGAACGGCATCTGATAAAGCGGCATAACAATCTACGGCTACAATCTTCCGCGACTTAAGACCCTACAGCATTCCAGATCAGCGAGTTAAGGAAATCCATGGTATCCAGAGCTTTGCGACCTAAGAATGAACGGCATCCCTTCGTTTGCGACCTAACAGAAGCGGCTTCAGAAATTGTTTGCGACCTAGGCCTTCCGCGACCTAAGACTTTGCGACCTAAGCCTTTGCGACCTAGGCCTCCGCGACCTAAGACTTTGCGACCTAACTTAGCTCGTAACTCATTAGGTCGAAGCACCTTTCCCTTCAGGCTGTTAGGTCGTAGCATGTGATCTTTGAAACCGTTAGGTCGTTGGAGCGACCTAGAAGCCTCGTTAGGTCGTATGCGACCTAATACTTCACCAATCTCGCTAGGTCGTGAGCTGTTTTCCTGAGCATTGGTTCCGTTAGCTCGTAGCCCATCTTCCTTAGGTCGTGAGCGACCTAAGAACCCATTAGGTCGTGAGCGACCTAAGACTTCAATTTTGAGCGACTTATTTTCCAGTTTTGGATTGTTAGGTCGTGAGTGGTCTAAGACTTGTGAACTCTTAGCTTGCGCTGCATCAATAGGTATTTAAGATTTAGTCTCGTGCAAATAATGAAATAATGTATGAAAAATACTTATGGCTTAGAAGTGCTCCTAGTAAGCTGTTGGTACAAGGAATGAAGGAAGGAGTAGAATATATTGGAGAAACATTAATGGTATAGAGCGTCATCTCTACATATATCAATAGGTGGTCCAAATTCTTAGCAAAGTAAAGTGGGATTAAGATGGTGGCTTTGTTTTTTAGGTAAAATAATTGGATTTGGATACATTCTAATTTTTATTTTTTAAAACTTGTTTGCAAAAAAAGTAAATCAAACACATTTTCATTATTCTTAAAATACCTTAAGATGAAATTGAAAACAACCATGAAAATTCAAAATGAAAAACATAAAATGCAAACCAAACTTCACCTAAGTTTTCTATGATGCTTGCCAACACGATTAATTCAAAAATATTAATAAACAAATCAACATATTTACTATTAATTTATTTTTATTTTAAAAATTATAAAATAATTATTTTAATTTGATTGTTGGTAACATCCTTACTTGAAACATGATAAAAATATAAAGTTAATGAGCATGATGCATGTTAACCATTGATGATACATTTTCATATTTGATTCCAAACAAAAGAAATGGCATGTGGAAACCAATGGATCTTATTATACTGCTTTTATCAATGAAATCAAATATATTTTTCCATATTTTGTAACCTTAAAATGATGATTTGTATGCTAGACCATAGCTGCAATGGCAATTACATATGTGGAAAATAACAATAATTATAGAACATCATCGAAATGCATAACATTCAAAGTACAAGCAAAAAAACATATTTTACAAAAAATTTTATATCATCTACAGAACAAGATTCTAAATATAAGCTGAACATTTGCAATGGAGACAGCTAAAGCAATGAATAGATTAGGCTGAAAGAAAATGGGGTTACATAAATTACCTCAAAACTATTCAATTAGGTTAAAACTTGCTTACGGTTCTTGACATTGGGATTAGGGTTCCGTATAGTTTAAACAAGCGGAGGTAGATTGAGTTCAATGAGGAGATAAGTGGTTTTGGTGGCTGCATTTCAACGATCCATGTCAGAATTGGGGCGTGCTTTTTTGGTAATTTATTGGAGAGGTTACTAGGTTGGATATAAGGTTCTCTACTGGAAGCGGAAGAAAAAACTGATGGAGAGGTTACTAGTTTGGATTGAGGATTTTGGTATCTAAGCTTTTTGCCCTCTTAAAGCAATAAAGATAAAGGAAGCATAGAGTGGTGGGATGGTGTTTGCAAAATAATTATTTTTATTCCCCATTATAAAAAAAAATAAAAAAAATGTTACCCTCCCTTTGCATAGCTTGTGGATACTTTATATCAATTTATTTTATTTATTCTTAAGTGCATACTAAGCAGCAACACTATGTATTAGTGCAATGGAAAGCCCAAATTTTTGTAGAGATAGTTTATAGTAAATAATTTTTGTAGGTATATTTGCATTTTAGTTATTTTCAAATTTGACGATTGGGGTTGACATTGCATGTTATTGATATTTAATAGTTAAGTTTGTTATTATAGTTCGTACCACATATGATGATTTATTTTGATGGATAAGTAGGAATACCGTTTCCTGCTTGTACTATTTGTATTTTTGCATTTGTTCCATTAGTTGCATGGATGCTATAACGACCCGGTATTTCGAACCATTCGCATCCGCACAGGTCGGACTTGAATTGCTCAAAATATCATATTGTTAATTTATATTTGGCAAAACTCAGCATGTACAGTAAATAAATCAATCACAGAATCACAGACACGGTGTAATATAACAATAAGCAGCGGAATAGAATAAATAGTAGTTCATGAAGCTACTATATAAAACATCAGAGTTTGAATATAAAATACAACAGAACATCTCAAATACAATGTAGTCTCGAGTACAAACAAATGACAAGTCTGACTAAACAACTGGATAGCCGAAAGCTAAACAGATATAGATGGATCTTCAAGCAAAGCTCCAAAGCTCCAAAGGTGAGTCTCAAATGCTGTGACACTCAGTCTGACCCGAGCATAAAGCAAAACACAAAACACTCGAGTCAGGATTAACATCCTTATATCAATAAATTCAACTCAAGTGAAATGTCAACTGAAATACAAGTAACTTAAAGGATGTTTGGGATTTCCATCCTCTAAGGATCCGTGGAACTATCTACTATGCAATAATATACGCTATTATAATATGCCTATAGTAAAGTAAAAGTATTAAAATAGCGTTAAGGCGTTACTCATATCCCCCTTAACACATTTTATATATTCATGTAGTCTATACAATGTCATATGCTCCTCCATAAACTGGAGGTTTACCTAGAGGACATCACATATTTATGGTACAAAACAAACTCCTAGAAGGCGCGATAGGGCATGCGACAAGGCACTCGAGGCAATGCCAGGGTAGATATACCGTTTGCGTATCCAGACTGGTGGTAACGCATAGCAGCTACTACCGCCCACCTCGTGACACACTCCCAAATCAAAGGGTGCACCCAATCAAATCACAAAAGCAATAGAATGGTATCGAAGAAATGTGCCCGATCGAAGGAATGACCTCACTTGGCCCGGCGTGGCTCCTGTTTTAGCCGCATCAAGTTGACTCCTGGGAGTCAGGGTCACGTAAATACCATATAGAATCGTCACCAAACCATCCTACCTCATTATGGAATCTCCACCACGTACACAGTTGTTAAAGTGGTGTAATGACTTGGTATTTCGAACCGTTCGCATCTGCACATGTCAGACTTGAATTGCTCGAAATACCAGGTCGTTACAAGTGGTATCAGAAGTGTAACGACCCGTAAATTTTATGGTTTTAATAACGTTAATAACTGAAATTTTATGAATTTTTAAATAATAAAAATTGGAAATAAAAGTTTGATATTTGGAATACGTCTTCTTAAACATAGCAAATGGTAAATTTTCGTCAGATAATATGGAAGTTTATTTTGTTGTGAAATTTTATTTAAATTTAAATCAGTTAATTTGATAATAATAAAATGTTTTTCAAACCTGAATATTTTTATATAATAAATTTGTAAATCATCTTCTGAGTGAGACGTCATATTTCGTTTTGCCAAATTTGAACTGCTATTGCTCCGTTTATCTTATTTTTGGCGTTTTAGCAGCATTTTTGGTACTGAATATCGACTTTTGATAGGATGATCGTGCCACTGATCTGTATACCGTTTTGATCATCTCATCGTGCTGATCTCCGTAGTATATTCGTTTGTACATTTCGGGGTCTGGCACGCTGCGAAATCAGTACAACGATTTTCACATCGGTCCGTATTTAGGCCTTTTGAGTTTTAATGTCTTTTCATATATTTACCGTATAATACCAACAGCTGTTAACATTTATATTTCCTAAATTCTCGTGCTTGACTTTTTTTTCCATTGGTTCCAATATTTTAAACCGGTTCATTTGTTGCTCTACCTTTCCTATTCTTTCTACTCTTAATTTTTAATAATATAGTATACAGCTATATTGGTCTGAACCGGTTCGTTTTCACTTCATCTTTTTTTGCTGTTCATTGCTCTTCAAACTTCTCCCATCCACTCACCACTCTTCCTCTCCTCCACCCAATACCTCTCGGCCTTTCCCCTCTTCCTTTCCAACACCTCAACTCACTCTCCTTTTCAGTTGTCGACCATCACCACCCGAGTCCATCCTTCCCTTCAATTTCGCGTCTACAGCCTTTCCCAAACCTGCGCCTCTTCACTCGAACCCAGCTCATCACCATGAAACCCACTCGTCCTCCCTCTGCCTCGCACCACCGCCTCCTTGCCTTCCACCTTCGAGCCCATGTCGCCACCAACCTGGACCTGCCATCATGATTTTGCCGAGCCCAAGACCGGCCTTAGTACTAGCCTGTTGAACCCTCTCATCACACCACTAGTACACAACCCTTTCGCCGACTACTCAGCCTCCTCCTCATGTGCCGAAGAGCAGCCAACCATCGCCTCGCCTGACTTCCTTTGCTTCGTTCAACACCACAGCCCCGCAAAGCCTCTCCTCTCAAATCTTTCTTTGCTGAAGAAAAAGAAACAGTAATATATACAAGGTTATATATTTACTTAACTTTGATGTTTTATATAGATTTTGCGTCTATTGTGTTTCATATATGTGTTTGATCTCAAGCGTATATATATCGTATTATAATATAATAATGTTTCTATGTATTGCTTTATATATAAATTTGTATAAGTTCTGTTTATATATTAGTATATACATATGTATTGTTTTGCTAGTACCTAATATATATATATATAGTTACAGTAGATGATATTATATAAGTTTATATTTGAATTATTATGACCGAGTATTTAAGTTAATATATTATATAGGTAAGTCTTTGTACATCAGAAGATTTTTATTGGCTTACTATATATGATTATATAGG
The DNA here is from genome assembly GCA_030737815.1 of Allium fistulosum. Classification (NCBI taxonomy): domain Eukaryota; kingdom Viridiplantae; phylum Streptophyta; class Magnoliopsida; order Asparagales; family Amaryllidaceae; genus Allium; species Allium fistulosum. The sequence continues at coordinate 368,277,864 of CM060907.1, forward strand.
TGAAGTAAAGTATATAATATGTTATATGAGTTTATACCCAGAACATGTCTGTTAAGCTTTGATTTAAAAGTATATATATGTATATTATATGAGTTGTATAATCTGTTATCTTCTGATTTTGATATAATATATATATGTTAGCATATTTGGATAGTTGAAAAGTGTATATAGAGTTTTAAATATATATATTATGTATATAAGTTTGATTTTATATATGTGTTTAACTGATATGGATTGGAAAATGTATAACATGAATATTTTATTCAATATGTACTTTAATGTTTTCTTTAAGTATTGTTTGGCAAGTATATATTTTATATAAGGTTACTTTATATATATATAAGGTTAGGTATGTATTATCTTATATATATGTGTTAGTTTATATGTATTGAAATAAATGTAAGTTTGCAGGTAGGAGTTGATGATTGTTTATGTATATTGGTTTTATAATAATTATTAATTTTAAAAGTATAATGAGTGTGTAAGTTAATATTTAGGTTTATATATTAATTTATATAGATGAGTATACATAAGTTTGGGTTTTCAAATTTTATATTGATTTTAGAGAAATATATAGATATAATATTCCTTTTCGTTTTAGCTATATCAAGCTAATTTGATTTGTTTCATCGATATCTGTTATCAGCTCTATCCGTCGAATTCGTGCCAATCTCGCTTTGCTTTTGAATTCGTGCTTGGATTCGTAACTCATCTCATTCTCATTCATCTTTCTAGCCTCAAAAGGTGAGAAATCACTCACGATTAACACTCTTACATTTATTAAATTTGATTTCATTTGAAACGGCAATTGAAATATGCTGCTAATTTAAGCGGTTAATTTTTTAATTGTTATATATGTTATGCTATTATCTGTAATTGTTCACCTGTGGGATATGACACCATATCCCATTGTTATATTATATTTTACTGTCACTGATGATATATGCCTCTTATTGATATGTTATATTTTATTATAATTGTTCTCACTCTGCAAGTTCCCTGTTAGTATAGAATTCCTATGGGTTGAAATGATACACACCCGAACGATCTTGTAGAATAGGAGAAAAATCGTTATTGGTTGAAATGATAAACCCAAGCGATTTTCATTAAATTGAATTTTAGGATTGCGGGTTGAAACGATATATACCAATAGATATTTGAGATTGGGGATTGAAATGATAAATATATGTATCACTTGACCATAGGATAGAAAATTATATACAGACACCGTTGGTCTATATTTAAAAAAATGATTTCCAAAGTTTTTAAAGGAAATATATGGGTTTTATTAAATATTGATTTTTTAAAATATAATATGTATAAAATTTAGATTTTTAAACTATAATTTTATTTTCTTAATAAATATAATTTAATTGGTTTATAATATGTTTAAGTATTTATTTAATTTTTTATTAATATTTTAAAATAGTTTTATAACTTTAACAGTAAAGGTTGGGAAGATAAACCAACGTTGACTTGGAATTTCAAGTGGTTAATAAATTGAATTTAAATAAGTATTTATTTGAACTTATTGATTTTTGATATTTTGAAAATATGATTTATAACTTGATTTGGTAAAAAGTGATTAAATGAATATTCTCAAAAATTGAGATTGAATATTTAATATTGATTTAAAATTTATAAATTGGGGTTTAAATAAATTGTTATTTAAATGGTTAAAGGAACACTTTCCAATTTGAATAAAATTAAAAGTTAAATGTTGAAATATAAATGGAAGTTATATTGTAAAAGCTTAAATATTTAAACTTGAATTTTATTGGAATTGAAGTGATAGTTCAACTTGGATTTGAAATCGATATAAATTGAAATGGTTTATCGAGAATTTGAATAGTTAACTTTATTAATTGAAATTGTTGAACTGGGATTGATCAAATTGAATTCTGGATTTTTAAGTTGATTTGAATCGATTTGCGAAATTGGAGGAAACTATTTTATTATATAAAGTATTTTAATATATATAAACTATTTTAATATATTAATTATTTTGATATATAAACTATTTTAAATTATAACTATTTCAATATCTAAACCATTTAAGTCAAAAGTGTTATGATTTCCAAAGCGTTATGGTTTCCAAAATATTATGATTTCAAAAGTGTTATGATTTCCAAAATGTTATACTTTCAAAAATGTTATGATTTTCGAAAGTGCTACGATTTCCAAAGTGTCATGATTTCCAAAGTGTTGTAATTGTTAAAGTGTTACAATTCTGGCAATGAATATTATTTAAAGTGAAAAATGATATCGAATTGATATGATTTTGAAATGAATATGATATTTTGATTTGTAGTATGAATTACTTGAAATAAAATGACCACGGTGTGAAATAAGCGTTTGGTTGTTAAAGTGATCGGGATCGGATATTGTCATACTCTCTGCCAATACCGAAAACCACTTTAACAACTGCGTACGTGGTGGAGATTCCAGAAATGAAGTAGGATGGTTTGGCGACGATTCTATATGGTATGACGTGACCCTGACTCCCATGAGTCAGCTTAGATGTGACTAAAAGAGGAGCTATACCGAGCCAAGTGAGGTCATTCCTCCGATCAGGCACATTTCTTCGATACCATTATATTGCTTTTGTGATTTGATTTGGTGCACCCTTTGATTTGGGAGTGTGTCATGAGGTGGGCGGTAGTAGCTGCTATGCGTTACCACTAGTCCGGGAGTGCGATTGGTATATCTACCCTTGCATTGCCTCGAGTGTCGTGTTCACATGCCCTAGCGCGCCTTCTACGAGTTTGTTTTGTACCGTACCTATGTGATGTCCTCTGGGTAAACCTCCAGTTTATGGAGGAGCGTACGACATTGTATAGACTACGGGAATATATAAAATGTGTTAAGGGGGATATGGATAACGCCTTAATGCTATTTTAATACTTTTACTTTACTATAGACATATTATAATAGCGTATTGTACTACATAGTAGATAGTTCCACGGATCCTTAGAGGATGGATATCCCAAACATCCTTTAAGTTAGTTTTATTTCAGTTCATATTTCACTTGAGTTGGATTTATTGATATAACAATGTTAATCCTGACTCGAGTGTTTTGTGTTTTGCTTTACGCTCGGGTCAGACTGAGTGTCACAGCATTTAAGGCTCACCTTTGGAGATTGGAGCTTTGTTTGAAGATCTATATATCCAGCTTTCAGCTATTTCGGTTTATTCCAGTCACTTATGTTCAGACTTGTCAGTTGCTTCTGTACTTGAGACTACTTTGTATTAGAGATATTCTATTGTATTTTATTTCAAACTCTGTTGTTTATATAGTAGCTTCATGAACTACTATTTACCTTTTCCGCTGCTTATTGTTATATTACTCTATGTTTGTGATTCTGTTATTGATTTATTTACTGTATATGTTGAGTTTTGCCAAATATAAATTAACAATCTGATATTTTGAGCAATTCAAGTCCGACATGTGCAGATGCGAACGGTTCGAAATACCAGGTCGTTACAAGTGGTTTTCGGTATTGGCAGAGAGTATGACAATATCCGATCCAGGTCTCTTTAACAACCAAACACTTATTTCACACCGTGGTCATTCATTTCAAATAGTTTACTTCATATCAAAATATCATATTCATTTCAAAATCATATCAATCCGATATCATAATTCCCTTTAAATAATATTCATTTCTAGAATCGTAATACTTTAAAAATTATGACACTTTTGAAATCATAACACTTTTGAAATCATAACATTTTGGAAATCATAACACTTTCAACTTAAACCGTTTAGATATGGAAAATAGTATATAATAAAATAGTTTCCTCCAATTTCACAATCGATTCAAATCAGCTTAAATTCCAAAATTCAATTTTAATCAATCCTTATTCAACACTTTCACTTTAAAGGGTTAAAGATTCAATTCAAAATCTTAATAAACCATTTAAATTTTCAGTTTCAAATCCAGGTTTGAACTATCTCTTCAATTCCAATAAGGTTCAAGTTAAAATATCCAAACATTTATAATATAAATTTCACTTATATTTCAACATTTAACTTTAATTTCATTCGTATTGGAAAGTGTTCACTTAACCATTATAAAAACAATTTATTAAAATCCTAATTTATAAATTTAAATCAATATTAAATATTCACTCTTAATTTTTATTTAAGGTTGAGAATATTCATTTAATCACTTTCCCCCAAATCAAGTTATAAATCATATTTTTAAAAATATCAAAAATTAGTAAGCTTAAATCAGTTCTTATTTAAACTCAATTATTAGCCAAATTTAAATTCCCAAGTCAACGTTAATTTATCTTCCCAACCTTTATTATTAAAGTTATAAAATTTATTTTTAAAATATTAATATAAATTTAAATAAATATTTAAACATATTATACATTAATTAAATTAAAAATTTTATTAAATTAAATCTTATTTTATATATTTTTAAGAAAATAAAATTATAAGAAAATCTTTAAAAATTATATTTTCAAAACATATAACTTTAAAATCTAAAATTTAAACCTTTATAAAAATAACATTTATATATAATATCTTAAAATCAATATTTATTAAAATCGTATATTTCCTTTTAAAACCTTGGGAATCATTTTCAAAATATATATATAGACCAATGGTGGTTGTATATAATTTTCTATCCTATGGTTAAGTGATACGGATATTTATCATTTCAATCCGCAATTTAAATATCTACGGGTATGTATCATTTCAACCCGCAATCCCAAAATTCAATTTAATGAAAATCGCTCGGGTTTATCATTTCAACCCATAACGATTTCCTCCTATTCTACAAGATCGTTCGGGTACGTATCATTTCAACCCATAGGGAATTCTGTACTAACAGGGAACTTGCAGAGTGAGAATAGTTATGATAATAATATAACATATTAACAACAAGCATATATCATCAATAATAAGTTAAATCATAATATAAATAACAGATCATGGTATCAGATGTCACAGATGAACAGTTACAGATAATAGCATATAATATATAGCAATTAAATAACTAGCAGTAGCGTATTTCAATTGCCGTTTCAAGTGCAATCAAATTTAATAAATATAAGAATGTTAATCATGAGTGATTGCTCACCTTTCGAGGCTAGAGGAGTTTGACAACAAAACAAGCTACGAATTCCAAAGCAAAGCAAGATTGGCACGAATTCGACGAACAGAGCTGATAACAGGAATCGATGAGAACAATCAAATTAGCTTGATATAAGCTGAACAAAATATCCATTATAGTTTTTCTCTAAAACCCATTTTTAAAACACACATTTAAAATAATATATATATATATATTTATTTATTTTTTTTCCAATCAGTATTTTAACTTTAATACCTATAAAAATAATATATATATATATATATATATTTGAAAACCAAATTCACCTATACTTTCAAATAAACTAATGTATATGAACATATATACAAAACTTACATACAAGTTATAATTTTAAAAACAATATGTATCATAAAAGTCAATATCAACTTACTTATCTATACATTCTAACCAACTTATAATCTATATATATACATACAATTTAAACATCAATATTTAAATGAACAATATATATATTTTCAAAGTTCATACCATATGCAGATCTTATAATTATATGCTTTTATGCAACCAGAACTTATAAATTTAAATCAAAATATCAATTATTAACCTAACCTATTATACAGACTTAAGTTAATCCTATATATATATAGTACAGGTTTCACAAATACATACATGACCAGAATTATATTGCAAGCTTTCAAACAAAACATATATATATTTTCCTTTTATAATATTATAAATACTGCAACCAAACACTGAACCCGTACATATATATATCTAATAGAATCTGCATATACAACAAACATGTTCTGTATAATATCATATAAATAACATATTACATTATATATAACTACAGATTATAGATATATTGTATAAACATATACACCTGTAAACAACCAGATCATATATATAACTTATATAAGTTTGTATATAAAATCAAACAGGTTATATAAACATATATACACAGCTCAGATATATAACTATCATATATAAACTAAAATATTTGTAGTGCCTATAAAACAATAGTTTTAAAACAAACAAAATATCCATATTTATATACATATACTGCTAGAGCTGTCAAAATTCAACCCGACCCTTTAACCCAACCCTTTTAGCTCAAATTTAATAGGGTCGGGTCCAAACTAATTAAATCATTTTCAGTGTAGGGTCGATACCCGTTCAGCTCATAAAAAATACGATACAACCCGCTTAACCCTTTTACTCGTCCATAACCCAAACCCTAATTTCAATTTATCTCTCGTTTCCAAACAACATGAAGTCGGCTGGCTCTCTCTCCCTCAATTCCTAATCTGTCTCGCTCGATTCAGATTTCCAAACGCCTGCGCTTGCTCTCGCGATTTCTCTCTCTCTCATTTCTTCAAAACCTCGCACGATTTAGCTTTCAAAGTTAAAAGCTCTAATCAATCGAAGGTATGATATTTTTATTTGAAAATTTATTTATGGTCGCTGATTGAATAATGAAGAGTTAAAATCTTAAATCTATTGCATTTGCAGCAAACCCTTTCTCATCGTGCATCTGAATCCTCTTTTCCAGTAAATTTCTGAAGCAATTATGATTAGGTAAATAATTAGGAAAGAATATTTTTTTAGATAAGATAGTTATCTTATAACGTTGGCTGATTAATGGGTCCTGATGATTGCAAAGTTATGTTGCAAAATTATAAACTTGTTATATGGTACTGCTATTTTTAAAAGAAGTTTTTAAACAATGTATAATAAGTTTTTCTTGATTCACAGATAAGGAAACATAATATTAGAAAATAAAAGTGTAATGATCCAAGTACATTGTGTTTATTCCTTTTTTTTCCTGGGGAAATTCCAAGTATAGAACAAATTATTGAAGGATGCCCTGTGTAATTTGGTGAGACATGATGATAGTTATCCCGCACACACTAAAGTCTATTTTACATTAAACTTGTATACATTCTATGATTACAAGCACGAAAACCATGAGAATAGATAAGTCGGTGAGTATTTACATAATTTTTGTTTAGACTACCGTCTGCTGTAACCAAATTTAAGCGTGACTAGTTTTGTTTTCTTTTATTCTCTAGTGGAAAGAAATACTGTATGTTTAATAATATAAATAAATAAACTTACATTTTTAGTATTTTTCTTTATCTCATATTTTTCTTTATGTGTTGGTTCAACGATTGTTACTTTGAATAAGATTTTGAGTAAGAAATTTGAGTATAAAGATCCACTACCTTCTTCAGATGTAAGTTCCATCTTCTAATTTTGTAGCTTACAAAATTTTATTGCTGATATAATATTTTGATCCAAACATCCAGGGATTGAAAATGCTTTACCAATTGAACCTTTACATATTACTGGTTCAATGGACGATATACATGCTCCCGATGGCTATACATGGCTTGATATGATTGCAGGCCAGTAAATATCTGTTTATAAAATTATGCTTAGTATTCAGGTTTTGTTTTATTTACACTTTCCTTTTCCATATCATATGGATAAAGCAGAAAACAATTTGTATGCAGCTCTTCCTGATCAAATTTCCGGTGTTTTCTTTGGTTGGATGAAACTACAAAAACAAGGCATATTTAAAGCAGTGGTGGCAATAGGATGGGATTATTCTTCGGGAATCAGTACTCGAAAGATCGTGAGTGCTCTAAAATATATTAGGATCAAATGCATGCATGCATCTGTTGTTTTTCATTATTGCTTATCTATGCTTAATAAACATCTTATTGCAGCATAGGCGTTTGTTTGGCGAAATTAACAATTACAATTCAAAAGAAAATTTTTAAATGTTTCTTGTTGGGTACATACGAAAACTGTCCGAAGAGGTACTGTCTTAACATGGTGTATATTTTTCTAGACTTAATGTGCAGTAGGAAAACATGGAAAGATTTAACTTCTATCTCTTTTTTTTGTGTGTTATTTTGTTTAATGTGGGTTTTGAATTGCAGGAGCAATGTGTATGTAAAGAAGATGAGAATATTGCAGAATCAGCCTTGGATCGTTCCATTTTCTCCAAGGACATAAGTAGTTCTTTTTTATCTGAATCGATCTTTGGTGATGAAGCATGCTATAAACTGAGCAATGAATAATGTTGATGTTGATTTTTGTCTCTCTTTGTATTACTGGTAGTCTGGTATCTTCTCTATTTTAAAGATGGCTTCTGTTGATGTTGTCTTTTTTATGCCCTCTAGTTTATTACTTTTACTATGTTATTTAAAATTGCAGTCTGTGTTATTGTCTTAGGTTTTTAATTATGCATTGGATGTTTTTTACTTTTTCTTTTATATTTTCACTTTTTGATTTTTTTAAATGGGTTAAACGGGTTGACCCATATATGAAACGGGTTGGGTCATATTGACCCTTTTAATAAATGTATTGAAAGGGTTGGGTCACAAAATGGGTCAGGTTAATTTTGACCCGACCCATTATGACCCGACCCGACCCGTTTGACGGGTCTATATACTGCTAGGTAACAACATATAAAATTCTTATCCTTTTCTTACTTTACATATAACAATAGAACTAACTGGCAAAACTTATAATATAATATATATATATACCTTTTTCTTCATAATCAAGAGAAAGCTTGTTAGGCGAGGTGTAAGGGGAGGATGGGTCGAGTTGGGGAGGGAAGAAGTGGGGTGTACGGGTGAGCATGGGTGAGCATGCAAAAGGAAGGGGAGAGGGGAGGAGGCAAAGGTGGTGGAGGCTTGCGTGTGGAGGAGGGCGAATGGATGCCGGTGTTCGGGTGGCGCCGCGGCTGAGAAAGGAAGGAGGGATGGAAGGGGTCTCGGCTAACATGGAGTTGCGTATGGATAGAGTTGGAACTATGGCGGTGGAGTGGGTGGCCGAAAAAGGAAGATGCCAGTCACGAGCCTGGGCATGGAGCTTCCTTCGGAAAATGAAGGTAGTAAAACAAAACTGACGTATAATATACACTTATATATTTAGATGAATGAAATAGAACCAAGGAAGTGAATGGGTGGAAAGAAAGATTAAAACGGACTAGTTATATTATAAATTAAAGCTAGAGTAAGATGATGGGTTTCAAAAAGGTGAACAGCTGGCTACAGATAAGAATGCACAGGCTTTAGTAATATATACTATTCATATATTTATTTTTATTTTCTTTATAGAGGTATGAACGGAAAGGGACATCGAAAAATGAACCGGGAATAGTACTGGGCAATAGTGAATAGTGAGGGTCAGCAATAATAATTCTGAGAATTTGAAAAGTAGTGACTATTGATTTTACGGTGGAAATGAAAGGGTAAGGAAAGGTCCAAATGCGGAACCGATACGACTGATCGATTTACTGATTTCGTCGTGTCCCGGACTCCGAAACACATGAATGAATATACCGCATGGATCAGCACAACGAGACGATCAAAACGGTATACAGATATCAGCAATACGACCATCCTATCAAAATTTGATATTCGGTACCGAAAATGCTGCTAATTTGCGGAAAATAAGATAAACGGAGCAATAGCAGTCCAAATTTGGCGAAACGAAATATGATGTCTCACTTAGAAGATGATTTACAAATTTATTATTTAAAATTATTCAGATTTCGAAAACATTTTATTTTCATCAAATTAACTGATATAAATTTTGAAACTGAAATTTACACAACAGAATTAACATTCATATTTCCCAATGAAAATTTTCCATTTGCTATGTCTAAATAGACGTATTCCAAATATAGAATTTTCATTGCAAAATTTTATAGTTTTAAATTTCACAAAATTCCCGTTAATTACGTTATAAAACCATTAAAATTTACGGGTCGTTACAGATGCTACGCTTGTTATGTACCAATAAGTATTTGGATGCGGAGAAGAGCAAGAAAAAAAACTATGTGGCTTGATCCCTCAGAAGAGGTACATAAGCAGTCTTTTCCTATCTAATAGCTCTTGAGGCTTTTTCCGGAGTATATAGGGTTAGGCACAATCCAAACATAACTGAAACTTTTTTCCTTTATTATATGTATATTAGTGTATTTTAATGTTTTTAGGTGGAAGCAAAGGAACAAATAAAGAATCTGGAATAGTTCGTATCCATAGGACTCTTGCACCTTAGTCATATAGTTATTGTAAATTAAATGGTAAATGTATTGAATAATTATCTGATATTTCGAATTTGTGTAATATTTAATTGTTGAAATGACATATATGTTTAAATTCCCCTCTGAGATTTCTTTTTTATGTTCATTGTTATGGATTTTTCAATTTTTTATACCTATGGTCTACCGTCTTTAATATGTGAATTTGGTTGTAAGCATAGTTGTTTATAATTAATTTTAGATTTTAAAAATAGTGAGTCATCGCAGTTTGTAACGACCGAGGTTTTCGACCCTCGAAAGTTGAAATTGATACCACCATTGTATTGTATGCCGAGCAATTGAATGCCAGAAAACCTGACTGTTAAAGGAAAAGAAGAAGGAAGAAAGAATAAAATTAAACAAGACAGAATCTCACAGCGAAACGAATAATCTATAATATACAACAAATCTATACATAAAGAAAAAAATTGTAATATACATACATCAATCAGAGTACACTAACCTATTTCAACCTGGACAGTTATAACAACCCCTCCTTACAATTGCTGATAAATGAAACCAACATACAACACAGCGGAACACAATGAAATATGTAGATACGTCTTTGACCTCCAGCTTATCTCCTAAGCTCCGATGCATCCAAAGCAATCTATAAATATGCTCGGTCTGACCCGAGAATTGAATGTGACGAATGCCTGGATAAGTCTGGTAAACCAACGTGAGAAAACTCTTATCATATCAATTTATTTCTTTATTTAGGAAAAACCCTTTAAACAAAAGGTATCTCGTAAGACCACGCCGCACATAAACACGAACATATTTTTACCTTACAATAATTAAATATTTTCTATAGCAAATCCATTGATAAAAGTAAATACGAATATAGCTGAAATGCTTGCATCTCACATTTCAACATAGTTGGGCACAACTAAGTCCTTACGGTGCTTATTAGAGAATGGATTCCATACAATGACTGGGCTATCGGGGTACCGCTCATCGCGGTGCATCTCTAGATAAAATAACGCCAAGGTCGAACCTATCAACCTCTACCAACACAGAACCGGCCTACCGATTGCTGGATGGTAATGAATATGATCACCCCTTGGTTAATGGGCCCCGAAGCATACAAATTAGAGATAATATCGACTCTAGATAAGGATGATCATTCCTTATTGGGAGCGACCCACCTAGCCCTGCTGCATATTCCATGTTTTAGTCATTCTTGATTGATGAGGCTTAAGGCTATGTTTTACCATTCATGTAGCACTTCCAACTTGGAATTCTAACATTGCCCTCCAAGCAACAATGCAATTCCAGCATTCATCCATACAAGTTGTTCAGAACATGAACAAATCGAAAGCAATACTTCTACTACATCCATTTTGGAATCAACCTCAGGATTAGTAGCAAGCAGCCCTTGCACTTCAAAGAGCTCCATCTTCAAATTCCATCATCTTCAAGGTGTCTCACTTTGAAACGCTTAAGTTAGATCAAAGCGGTTTGTGGATAATAGATTTGATCCTGGTCTCTTCGAAACAACGTTCGATAGTTTTTGGTAAACTCAGCCCCGGTTGTTTAGGAAATAAACAGTCAAAGGTAAGAGCGGAGATCACTTCCTAACCGTTAGTGGACAAATTTTCTTATCGTCTGTCCTAGGAGAATGAAACGAAATTTATACGTACAGTACAACATCATCGGAGATGATTATGCCATATAACTCACGTGTTTCCCCTAGATATTTCCAAAGTGAAGTTTTGGGTCCATATTAGATAGTCGGTTATTTAACTGTCCACAAACACACATCCAATCTGGAACTTATTTCTGAAGGGAAAACCAACATTGGTTCAACACAGAAGTAACCACTGGCCTCCCTAATTAATCTTTTCATTAATTGAATTCATCTTGGAAATACTTGTAACAAAATAGTTTTACAAGGATATTTTCACTGAACGGAGGAAGATTTCCTTTTTACACAATTCTAAAGCCATTTATAAACTCCTTGTAACAACCCGGGATTTGCATTACCAATTAATAAATAAAAGTTAGGATTTTATTTATTTTAATGAAGCATAAAAGGATTTGGAATAAAAAAAATTATTTGAAAAAGGCTATTTTAATTAAATGGGAAATATGGGATTTTAAAATGAGGATAAAATGTTATTTTTGAAAAGTTAAATATTTTAGGAGAGGATTTAAAATGGGTTTGAATAAGAAAAGTGAGTTTTATAAACATATATGAACACTTAGAAAATTTTTGAAAACATGGAAATAACTCTCTTCATATTGGGTTATTAAACCTTACCCAATAACCCACCCTAAACTTCCTCTATAAATTATCTCAAACTCTCCTAACCTCATTCATCAAAACCCTAATCAAAACCCTAACCATTTCCTAAAGCTTTCATAACAAAAATGGCTTCCATCTTCATCTCCTTCTAGTTTTAGCTTATGCAAGTCATTCTATGCAAAGGTAATGCAAATACCCACCTCAAATCCATATTTTATATCTTCATAATTTCTGAAATTTGATTAGTAACACATGTTTTATGTGTTTTTTTGATCTTATAGCCTCCTAATCACCTTTTGCTAATTTGGGTTGATGCTATAATAGTATTTGTTGCTTTCAAGAGAGGTATATTGCTAAAAACCTCTTCTAGCATGTGTTTAATCATCTTTTAATTTCAATAATCATTTAGTAACACATGTTTTCTTATGTAACATGTGAATCATAGCTCTTTGATCATCTTTGCTTTTATTTTGGGGTTGCACATAAGGTGTTTGTGATATTGCTTCATTAAGGTAATTACTATCTATTAGTGATTATTGCTAGTTATACTTATTAGTGATTATTGCTAGTTAATTTTGGTGAAAATTTTATACCAAAACTTGAAAAAAACAACCCTAAATCACTAAAAACATCAATATTTGCTGGCTGGAAATTGCTTCAGCCTGAAAACGGGCTGAAATTGGGATCTGAGGGCCCAAACAGACCTGTGTTGCACCCAGGCACAGTAGGAGCAGGCCAGCCCCTAGTGGGCTGGCACACAAACCCCCCCCCCCCAGCCCACTAGGGCTGGGGCAGAACCACACCCCAGCCCGCATGGGCTGGGGCCTCCCCAGCCCAGGCGGGCTGGGGACTGGTTACCCCAGCCCGCAAGGGCTGAGGCCACCCCAGCCCGCATGGGCTGGGGCCTCCCTAGCCCAGGCGGGCTAGGGACTGCTTACCCCAGCCCGCATAGGCTGGGGCCTCCCAAGCCCAAGCGGGCTGGGGACTGGATCACCCCAGCCCGCGTGTGCTGGGGCTTCCCTAGCCCAGTCGGGCTAGGGCCTGGATCACCCCAGCCGCATGGGCTGGGGCCTTGCACTGAATCCCCAGCCCAGACGGGCTGGGGGCTTCCCACCACATCCCAGCCCAGGTGGGCTGGGTCTACTCCCAACTCCCCAGCCCAGACGGGCTGGGGGTCTGCTTCCACCTCCCCAGCCCAGGCGGGCTGGGCCTGCTCCCACCTCCCCAGCCCGGGCGGGCTGGGGGCTTACTCCCATTTTCTCAGCCCAGACGGGCTGGGCTTGTCTGTTTCCAGGTTTTTATCTCCACTTTGCGATGCCGCCACGATCGCATCCGAAGTCGGAATTCGACGTTTTTGGTCTCGTTGGAAAGGTGGAGTTTCGAACTCCATCTCTGAAAAATTTGGGCAATATTGGAGTTCGTTTGGTACTTTGAATTTCGTGTCAAAGTTGAACTCTGGTCGCTGTTGGTAAACAGTGTGAATCTTGTTCTGGGTCCAACTTTGAGACGTCGCTACCACTTCGTATCAACTCGGAATCCAGAAATTCTTTTGCATCTTAAAGTAGGGATGTTGGACTACATGCCTACAAATTTTCATGACATTTGGACACTGTTTGCTGGTCCAAATAAATTGCCGAACTTGGGTTCGCAGCTGTTTTTGAATGTTTACAAACACTTAGTATTTTTCAATGATTTTATGGTTTTATTGATTTCTTTGAGATTTGTCTCTAAATTTCGTACACGGGTTTTATGAATCATTTTCAAAAGATTTTTCACTCCTAAATGGCTTTCAAAATTATTATATAATATTATTTTTAATTATTAAATTAATTACTCCATAATAGGAGAGTTTTCAAAAGCCATTTTAAAGTGTTCTCAAAATCAATTATAAATCCGTTTAGAATCATTATTTTCTATAATAAAAATCTCACACTCACTTTTTAGCACGTCGAGCGAAGTGGAAAGGTGCTTAAACGGTTAGGAAATCTCCGGCCTATGGAACCGTGTGTATTTTCTTTCCGGTTAATCCCCGACCTATTTGATTGATCGTTTTGACCTTTGGGTCTAGTTTACCGATGATACGAGGTGGACTTTTTCTTGTTTGGAGTGTGAGCTTTCTATTGGTTAGGAAACCGTTTAGTGCGAACGTGGGGTATGAGACTCATTGTTAACACTTTACGGGTTCCTCTCCAAGAAGTTAGTGACACATTAGCCTTTGGGCGGCCAGTACTGGACCTCTGGGTCACCACGCCTCTGGGCAACCGTCTTTGGACACCTGCTCTATGGAGCAGTTTATTTTTCGGCATGCACCTCTGGGCCTTATCCTTCTGGGAAGGATTTTGCCGTCTCGCGCATTCCGCATTTGTGCGAGTGATCGATCACAACTCTACAGTACTTGGCAACAACGACTCTGGTCGGTGCACGTGCAATATTGGTATTATTTGATGATTTTTATATCCATTCGAGTACCGCCATTCGGTGTTGGTTCTATGGAACCATATGATGTAAGTGCGATTGCCTTGTGGATTCACAGTGTCTCTGAACACTGCTTTTCAGTGTTGGATTTCATTGACTTTCCAGTATATCCCCATTGCTCTTTGGAGCATCGATCTTTGCTTGGGCATTGATTACAAACTCTGGTCACTCTTGGGATTATTGCCTATGGGCGTCTTTTTATAGCTTTGGCTACGCCGATGATATGAGGCGATTTTATTTATTCTACACTTTGGTGTTGATTTCTCTTTGGAGATTTTTATTGTTTATTGATGATTAGGGATCATCATTATATTCATGTGGTTTATAATATACTTCTCTTTGGATAAGTACTGTTTTATTTATGTAACGCATTATGATATATCTCAGTTATTACTGATTGTTTAGCTAGCCTGACCCGAGTGTTTTCGCTCGGGTCAGACCGAGTTGTTTCAGGTTAGGTCTCTGGACATAGCTTATGTGCTTCCGCTTTGGACTTATCTGCTATGCTTTTGAGATAGCTTATCTTAGTGTCCGCTTATGTTATTATTCAGACTTTGATATGTACATATTTTTGACTCACATGTGTGGGCAGTGGCTTTATACCCACTTATAGTATTTGGATCTGTATTGACGATGTATTGTTCTGGGATTTTATATCTGTTATATGATTCTGTTCTGTGATGTTTTATCATTTATTATTATGCTTTGTCCTGATAGATCTTTAGCCATTTGTAATTTCGTTATAAGTATTTACCGAATATGTCGAACCACTTGAAAAAAAATATAGATACCATCCTTTCGACGTATTCAGTAGATAGTTATAGCTTGATTACAAATGGTCGCTTCCACTATACTCTATTCTCCGCTTTAACAGACAGTATTACTCCCGTAATACTCTTTGTTACAGTGGGTCTCAGAGTGGGGCGTTACACTCCTTTATAAATTTCTAAAACCCATCTATAACTATTTTATAAATCTCTAGAAACCATTTCAAAACATCTCTAAATCATTTCTCAAGTCAGTTATAAACTCTTTATAAATCCACAAAACTAATTATAAAACTCCTCTTATAGGACTATAAACTCATTTCTAAAATTCGTTTCTAAATATCTAACCATTTATAAAACTCCTTTACCTTGTAAATAATCTTCCTTTAAGTCTTCAAACCATTTTATAAAACTCCCATTATAAAACCCAAGTCCGTTTATAAAACTCTATTTGTGAGTCTTGAAAACATTTATAATTAACTAAATCATTTACTTCAAACACTGTTATATTATAGTAATTATTAATAATAAGCATTATAAATAAATAATTATTATTAACTTAAAAACACCTTAAAATAACAATTTATAATTTCAAAACATTATTAAATAAACAATAATGATTATTCTTTACCATTATTATAAATAGTAATAATTAATTTCCAAAACATTAATAATAAATCTTTATTATTAATTTCAAACCATATTAATTATTTAAATGATTAACCTTTCAAAATATTAAAATATTGATAAATAACTGTAACGACCCGCCATTCATTCCACAAAATGATGCATCATTAATAAGAAAGAAAGGGATAGAAAAGAGAAAAGAAGAGAAGAAAGAAAGAAACAACATCAGAATCTCAACAGCAGAACGAATAAATTATATTAATAACATAAGTATTACATAATATACAACATTCATCAGAGTTACACAGATTATACATCACATACTAGACAGTTATAAACACCTGTCTAGTTATTACAACTCAATACAATACAGAGTTCAATACAAAGATCAACACAGCGGAACTATTATATATATCTACAATGCTGAAGCCTCCTGCTCCATTGCTCCTCCACAATTCGTCAAAGCTAACCTGAATCCCTTGGCTACTCGTAAAAATTTGAGTACCCAAGAGTTTATAAACAGAAAATAAACACTTGGGTCAGACATGGGTCTGGTGTGAGTAACAGGTTAAAGTTGCTTAACTTTGAAAAACCTTTGAAAGAAAAAGGGTATCTCGTAAGACTTCCCGCACATAAACACGGAAAAGTTTTTACCTTACGATAACTGTAACGACCCGACTTTCCAGACCCGGAAAATCGAACCATTTTAGTTAAGAAGAAGAGGTAGAAGAAGAAAAATAGAAAACAAAATCAGAATCTAACCATCGCAGCGGAATAAAATATAATATATATTAACAGATCTTTACACAAATCAAAACTATATCAGTTTTATATAATATAGCATCAGAGTATACACCAGAGAACACATAACATACAACTGGACAATAACCATATCATGTCCTCAATACAACAGAGTACAACAATCAACACAGCGGAATATATATATATATAAACAAGTACGAGAGATACGTCTCGCCATCCAGCTCATCTCCTGAGCTCCACAGCATCATATCCTGTAACCTAGAATACACGGTCTGATCCGAGCATCATATAAAACAATACCCGAGTCAGTCTGGAATACCAGCGTGAGAAAATCACACTCAATTGATTATTAAAGTTTTCAAAAATCCTTTTGAAAATAAAAGCATCTCGTAAGACCACGCCACAAATAAACATGTCGGATTTTTTAACTTACGATAGCTAAAACACTTTATATCAAAATCCTCTGATATTATAATAGTGTCTATTCACAAATACTTATTAAAATAGCTGAAATTGTTACATGATTAAATTCCAGCATACTAGCCACAACGTGGGTAATACAAACAAAACTCGTACAAGGCACGTAGGGAGAATGGATTTCCAACGAATGACTAGGCACTGGGGTACCACCTGTCACAGTACGTGGCCTAGATCACAATACCGAGGAGTACGCCCGCTCCCCTGCAACACAAAGCCGGAATCATCCCTTACTGGATAATTCCAAGTAAAATCACCCCACGGTTGGGATCAGCAACCGCACCACTAAGCCGAAATAAAAAGGGACATCTAGACAGGGATGACCTTACCCTCCAGTGGGAGCTACCCACGAAGCCTTGCTGCATAACCCCTGATTTTCAGTCATTCCCGGTTGATGAGGTTCGAGGCTAAACGATACCTTTATAGCACATATACCTTAGAATGCCCATCGTCCACCTGACGATGTCACGAAAGCATTCGTCCATACAAGTCCGTCCCGGGTTCGAACGGAACCGAAGGCACTATTCCTACTACATCCATTTTGGAAATATCCTCACGATTAGTAGCGACTAGCCCTTGCACTTCACAGCTCCATCTTCGACTCCGAAATCGTTACACGAAACGTACAAACCGGATCGAAGTGGTATTCGAGTCTCCAGACCTAGAATCCCGGTATACGGAAACTCGATCCCGGTCTCTTCGAAACGATCAGCGCATTTGGCCAATATTGATAGTCGGTTATTTAACTATCAATTAACATCCATAAGCAACCATCACACAATAAATAATTGTCCCAAATTATTTATTTATTTCAAATATCTTTGCAAGATATATTTCCAAATTTTAAAAGCTCATTTGAAAACAATTTCAAAACAGTTTCCGCTTGCGGATTACATTTCCCAAATATTTATTTCCTCTGGAACACCAAGTACAAAACACTTTTAGATTTTAAAATAATTTTAAAACACTTTACTATAAATATACTTTATAATATTGAAATTTAAAACTACTTTAATACCTTAACAAAATATATACTCAAGGAATATTTAAAATGAAACCACTTTACAATATAAACTAAATTTCTCTTTTTAAAACATAATACCAAATCACTTTTATATAATTACTACAATAATAGATTTTTGAAAATACTACTTTAGAATTTAAACATTTAGAAAATATAAATTTCCTAAAGCACGCTTTTTAAAACACAATTAGAACTTTTTACAAATATTTAAAATTTGCTTTGAAAAACGTACTTGGCTATCCAGAGAAATACACTTCTCATTCTCATCTTTTAAAAATAAATCAACATTTATTTTTAAACCAAACCATATCCTTTTATAAATTCCCATCTTGAATTTATATTCTCAAATATCCACTGATATTTTATTTTACTTTATAAACCCAGTTTATAGATTCCAAAATCTCACTTCTCCTTTAAAAATCCCGTTTTGACACTTAAATCAAATTTCAAATTGATTTCCGATTTACTTTATTGTGAAATAAATTCCTTGCTTACTTCATTTATTCCAAAATACTTTAACTTTAGATTTATTTCTTTATTGTGAGTTAAAACCCCTTTTAACTGAAAATACTAATTTAAACTTCTAAAATTCCTTCTTTATCCCTTTATAAAATTTAATCCTTACATTCAAAAATAAATCCTTTATTCTTTAAATTTAATATCACTTTAGTTTAAAGTTAATATTTCCCCTGTTAATTCAAAATTCCCTTATTCCAATTCACTTGAATTATTTTACTTAAAATTTACTCTTTTATTTCTTTCAAAATCCAATTCTATAGAATTTAATAACTCATTCTACTTAGATATTCAATCCAACAATATCTTCCAACATTTCAATCATCAATAAAATCATCACAGGATATCAATATTCATAACACAGAATATAAAACAGTCTAGATAAATTTTGAGGAATCCAGTTGGATCCCTCCAACCTGTTTCCCTGCATCCACAGATGTTAGCACAATACCAATTCCACTTCAAGGTGGAATATCGCGGTATATGGGTTTTATAAAATATCATCCGCTATTATGCGGCGCATAGGGTCTCATCCGCTATATAATGCGGGAATATCAACAATTCCAATATATACATATGCCAATATGTATATATTTCTATATACTACTATATATATATAGCACATCAATCAATGCAATCATCCAATCAATGATTTAAATTTAACCATTTAAATTTAAATTCAACTGAGTGAGATTAACTCACCTTTTGTTTTTAATATGAAATCTGATCCCATCTCGACTTGTTCACTCCAGATTTGGACCTTGAATAAACAATTCACAATTTATTATTATTTGGACTTACCAAACAATTCATTACCGCTTAATTATTTTCCATTTTAAAATTTGGATTGACCAATAAATCATTCTACACAAATAAGTTGGGTTTAAACCAATAATTTATTTCGTTGAATAATTTAATTTAGACCAACTTTTCTTTAAAATCCTTTTTGTAACTAAAATAGTTTAATCTTCAACCCCATTTATTTTAAAATTAAACTAGTTTAAAAAAAATAGTCAAACTAACCTAATTTACATTTGGAATAAATACCTTTGGTATCCCTTGAGATAATAATTTATACGCTTGATTTTAAATAAGAAATAATTCATAGTTGATAATGATTCTCATATTCGAGTTGACATCTATTGGGTAAATAAAATTCCAAATTTTTCTTTACTGTTGAATTTTGATAAACAGTTTAATTTAAAAGTTTAAACTAACCTATCATTAAATTAAAATGTTATTAAATTATTTTAAGATATCAATATATGTATACTAATTACAGTAACAACACATATAGTAATTTACTCAACTGTGAGTTACGTGCTAACGAATTCATTACCAAATTTTAGCTTAAGAAATCCTTAAACCTAAGTGTTGGAATTTGGTTACCTTCGAACGAGAGAACCCAAGAGCTTCAAGCTCCAGCTCCAGATCTGTACGAGATCGAACTCGACACCCCAATCCATCGAAGCTTCCGCCTCATCGAAAACCATCCCGACAAACGCAAGTCGCGACCTCGAGTCACCTCGACCTTGCCTATTACCACACTGCCTCCACGAACTTGCTCGCGCTCTGACAAACATCTCGCAGCCATGTCAGGGCAGAGCCCATCACCCGTGCTTCGTGTGCCTCGAAATCGACGCGAGATGCACACACTCGATCTTCCATCACTTTCGATCGAGCAATACTTGAGGTAGAAGAGTAGGAGATCGCAATAGAACAGGGAGGCCGTGATTTTTTTCGAACGAACTGAATTCGTATGCAGAGGAAAAAAAAGGAATGGGGTTTTCGAATTCGTGAAATTGGACGAGAGGAAAAGAGTATGCTGTCGATTTATTTTTGAGAGAATTCTAGAGAGGGGCTCAAAAAATTTTCTTTGTTTTCGATTTTTTTTCTTTCTTCGTTCTGAACTGAAGGTGGAAGTGAAGATGCGTGATTTGTACAAGGAAAAGAAAATGTTAGGTCAGCTGCTTCAGAGTAGGTCGGTTGTGATGTTATTAAAAGAGGGAACAAGATTTGGAAGGAAGGCTGCGTGCCATCATTAGGCTGCAATAGTGATTCTGGAAAGAACGAAAAAGCTCTCCGATGTGAACGAAAAGGAAAACAGCTTGACTAATCAATATATATGTTTTATTGATTTCGATATAAATCCAACGCGTTTATATATCGTACACTCGCACACCAACTCCAATTACTACGAAACTTGAAATCCGGTAATAATACATTATTACGGATCCAATGAAACTAGTTTCGTCGAATTCCGAGACTGTGCCCCGGAAGGCTATTTTTAAATTCAATTTAAACGATATAATTTCAAAACTGAAAAAAACAGTTTGAAATTACATTCTGAAGCTTCTATTATCTTCAGTATTATCATTACGAATTTTACGAGCTTTCAAAATATTTATAATTAGCTTAGAATGCCAGATTTACTATTTTATCCAACTTCAAATAAATTTAATTGAATTATTAAATTACTCAATAAACAGCGATATTTGAAATTTAAGTTTATAATTAACCTCTGAATATTTAAATTAATTAAATATTCCAATTTCAAATGCTCAAAAATTCCGGGTCGTCACATTCCTCCCCCCTTAAAAGAATTTCGTCCCCGAAATTACCAGTTAAGAGGAATGATTCAATCCCCGTTAACTATTTTCCCAATTCAAACCATTTTAACAATACCCAAACAATCTTTTATTAATGATACACTAATCATCTTTTAACTTCCCAAACTTATTCATAAGCCCCAAACCATATCACCTACTTATCAATTCAAATTTAAATTTGAATTCAATTTTGAATTATCAAAATTTTCCAAAATTTTTCTAACTCCCTAAATTTCCGAAAAATTTCGCCAGCGTCTCCTTTGCGCGGCTAGCTCGGTACTACTACAAAATGGCTCTACGGCCTCCCAATCTCAAAAAGAAAACAAAAAGCCAAGTGGCTGGATCCAAAACCCAATCAAATTTCATACAGAAATTCAAATACATACCTTTTTGTCGGGCCATTAAATTTTATCTTCTAAATCAAAAATCCCAATTATCCATTGCTTTTATACACCTGTATATCCTACTAAGCAATAATATTCAATCACAATTCCAAAGTCATTTTATACTTTCCTTTACAAATTTTCAATATTTGTTTTACTTAAGCCCGTACGATGCACATATATCATCCGTACGCAATATCACATTCGATCGCTCAATCGATCACACAATTTCACTTCCGAACTAGTATCGTCCACCCGACTTCCTAGTGCGGACTCAGATCTGGTTTCTTGATCAGAAACCGTCATTCTCCTTGCATAGCCACAAACTATGATAGAGAATATCCAGAATCAATCAACAATTCATATCCAGGTTCGCCATCGAAAATCGAGTGAAAAATTCCAACTCGGATCGATATATCTATCTCGAAATTCTGTGTTCGACATCTGGACCAAATAGCTATGCGAATAAAATAATATACGTACACCTTACGTAATTAGCCCAATTGATTATTAGTTATATCAATTCTCCTTTATTTCGCATTCTTTTTTTATTGTTATCCCTTTATTCATAACCATCCCATTTCACAACTTCAGTTTTAGTCTTCATTCAACTATTCACTTAGTATATTTTTCCAAAATTACTAAGTATATTTCCAATACAAATTTTCTTAAGAATTTCATTCTTCAATTCTTAAGTTCATATAAATTTTCTTATATTTATTTACTACTTCACCACTGAAGTGTATATATTCAAATCGAATTCCAATTTCATATGAATTCCAACTTACTTCAATTTACTACTTCATTTCAAATATAAATACTTATTCCACATTTCATTCAGGTTTCCATTTCCAATTTTTCTTTCTTAAATTCAATTTATCTCCAACCTATGAATATTGAATTTTATTTAGCTCGAAAACAATTCAAGTTAATTCATTCAATAACTATTTCTCAACTTATTTAAACCACTCCTCTGTTGAGTTCAGTTTCCATTCAACATTTACTTAAGTCAATAACTTAAGTTTATTTTCCATTTAACCAACCCTTTAAAGTTTTATTTCCATCTTTCATTTGATTCTTATTTAATCAAATTCCATCCATTTATTTATTTAATATAATTGGTTCATTCACTCAATCATTATGAATTTTAATTTCCATACTCAATTCATCTGGAATTATTTTATTAATAACCAGGCCATTTCCAATTTATTTTCACTTATTTGGATTTCATTCGCCATTCAAACCATCACTATTTTAATCCAATTTCATTAACTCACAATTCAATTTCATTAACTAATTTATTATCTCATTAGTTCCCCCGCTGGTTAAATTTAAATACTTGCTTTTTAAATCCCAAATATCACTTCACTTAATCATCTTAAGTTCAATTTATTTTATAATTCAAGTTTGGATTTACTTTAAAATTAAGATTGCTCATCTTAGTCGTTTCCATTTGATAATTACAATTTCAAATTATAACTCTTAATGGTTCAAAGAAATGAATTCCCATTTATGACTTACAATTTCATTTCTATTCATAAGTTTTAACTTACTTGCTTAAGATCTAGGACTATTCATTTAAGTCCATTTTTATCTTTATAATCAAATTTCAAATTATTGCACTTAAGAACTTAAGAATATAAATTTCTTTACACAATTATAAGCATTTTACATTACCTTTATATCCAATTCAATTCGACTTCAACTTATTTACATTTAATTCAATTCCAATTCTCAATTTTATTTAACTTATCTTAAGTTAAATTCAAATATATTTTATTCACCTTCAAATACTCAAATTAAATTTTAATTCTAGGATACAAATTCTATACGAGTTTTACAATTCATTCACCTTCAAGTTCTCTAACTCTTTTATCTACCAGCTTATATTACTCATTGAGTTATTTTCATCTCATAATTATAATCCCAGAATTTAAACTTTCATTCCCTTCTTATTTCAATCAACTTCATTCTATACTTTATATTGTTATATTGTTGATTCATTTAAATTTCCACATTTATATTTTAAATAGAATTCCCAGAATTCAATTGCCCGGTTTTATTTCAAAACCATTTTGAATCCATAAATAACTCATACACATCTTGGTATATCACATCAAACCCCAATTTCCAAAACAATCTGCCTTTACCAAACAATTTTCCCTTTGAATTTCAAAACCAACCCAGTTCACAATCACTTCCAATTTAAAACAGTTTGGTAGCAATTTCTCTTTGGAAACTCGAAAATAGACATCGATGATGCTGCAGTCATCACCGAAATTATTTTCCAGCGACCGTAAGAGAATTTAATGCTTTTATCACTTTGAAACATTTCAAACATTTTTAAAATCCCAAATTCCCACCAGATTTCAATTCAATTTCAAAAATATTCATGAAATAATATCACCATTATTTCCCAAAACCTTTAAAAACTATTTTTAAATCCAAAGGAATTTAAACCTTTCCCAAAACTTCAAATTCAAAACCCATCCAATTTTATATCCAAACATTACTTTGGAATGCTATCACATTTTATTTCAAGTTATAAGTCACATATACAATTTACATTTACAAGTTTCATTTGTTTATGAATTTATCTCATTTGATTATAAATCACATTCATAATTCACATTTGTATATAAAGTTTATCTCAATTTATAAATTTCATTTATAGACTATATTCTCAAATTCCATTTGTTATATAAATTTATTCTTCAACTTAGGTTATAAGTTTTCAATTTCTACTCAATAATGAGACTAACTCATTATTGTCATTTTCTAACAACCAAGCATCCAAATATATAACTATAATAAATTTCAAATAATTATTTCTTTTATATACAAAATAATTTGGGCAAAATTATTTCATTCACCCTATTTAAAACAATATTGTGTCGAACTGTTCTATTCAAGTGTTTAGAAACCCCTTCGATACAGTTGTACAGACTGTGCCGACTAAGGTTCATATGCCACTAAATAAATCAACCAACACAATATAAAACCATTTTATATTCACTAACAAATACGCGCTCATATCTATTAATACTCTCAAAATTCCCACCAGAGCCAAGGTTATCGCTAGCCTAAGCTCTTATACCACTGTAACGACCCGACTTTCCAGACCCGGAAAATCGAACCATTTTAGTTAAGAAGAAGAGGTAGAAGAAGAAAAATAGAAAACAAAATCAGAATCTAACCATCGCAGCGGAATAAATTATAATATATATATTAACAGATCTTTACACAAATCAAAACTATATCAGTTTTATATAATATAGCATCAGAGTATACACCAGAGAACACATAACATACAACTGGACAATAACCATATCATGTCCTCAATACAACAGAGTACAACAATCAACACAGCGGAATATATATATATAAACAAGTACGAGAGATACGTCTCGCCATCCAGCTCATCTCCTGAGCTCCACAGCATCATATCCTGTAACCTAGAATACTCGGTCTGACCCGAGCATCATATAAAACAATACCCGAGTCAGTCTGGAATACCAGCGTGAGAAAATCACACTCAATTGATTATTAAAGTTTTCAAAAATCCTTTTGAAAATAAAAGCATCTCGTAAGACCACGCCACAAATAAACATGTCGGATTTTTACCTTACGATAGCTAAAACACTTTATATCAAAATCCTCTGATATTATAATAGTGTCTATTCACAAATACTTATTAAAATAGCTGAAATTGTTACATGATTAAATTCCAGCATACTAGCCACAACGTGGGTAATACAAACAAAACTCGTACAAGGCACGTAGGGAGAATGGATTTCCAACGAATGACTAGGCACTGGGGTACCACCTATCACAGTACGTGGCCTAGATCACAATACCGAGGAGTACGCCCGCTCCCCTGCAACACAAAGCCGGAATCATCCCTTACTGGATAATTCCAAGTAAAATCACCCCACGGTTGGGATCAGCAACCGCACCACTAAGCCGAAATAAAAAGGGACATCTAGACAGGGATGACCTTACCCTCCAGTGGGAGCTACCCACGAAGCCTTGCTGCATAACCCCTGATTTTCAGTCATTCCCGGTTGATGAGGTTCAAGGCTAAACGATACCTTTATAGCACATATCCCTTAGAATGCCCATCGTCCACCTGACGATGTCACGAAAGCATTCGTCCATACAAGTCCGTCCCGGGTTCGAACGGAACCGAAGGCACTATTCCTACTACATCCATTTTGGAAATATCCTCACGATTAGTAGCGACTAGCCCTTGCACTTCACAGCTCCATCTTCGACTCCGAAATCGTTACACGAAACGTACAAACCGGATCGAAGTGGTATTCGAGTCTCCAGACCTAGAATCCCGGTATACGGAAACTCGATCCCGGTCTCTTCGAAACGATCAGCGCATTTGGCCAATATTGATAGTCGGTTATTTAACTATCAATTAACATCCATAAGCAACCATCACACAATAAATAATTGTCCCAAATTATTTATTTATTTCAAATATCTTTGCAAGATATATTTCCAAATTTTCAAAGCTCATTTGAAAACAATTTCAAAACAGTTTCCGCTTGCGGAATACATTTCCCAAATATTTATTTCCTCTGGAACACCAAGTACAAAACACTTTTAGATTTTAAAATAATTTTAAAACACTTTACTATAAATATACTTTATAATATTGAAATTTAAAACTACTTTAATACCTTAACAAAATATATACTCAAGGAATATATTTAAAATGAAACCACTTTACAATATAAACTAAATTTCTCTTTTTAAAACATAATACCAAATCACTTTTATATAATTACTACAATAATAGATTTTTGAAAATACTACTTTAGAATTTAAACATTTAGAAAATATAAATTTCCTAAAGCACGCTTTTTAAAACACAATTAGAACTTTTTACAAATATTTAAAATTTGCTTTGAAAAACGTACTTGGCTATCCAGAGAAATACACTTCTCATTCTCATCTTTTAAAAATAAATCAACATTTATTTTTAAACCAAACCATATCCTTTTATAAATTCCCATCTTGAATTTATATTCTCAAATATCCACTGATATTTTATTTTACTTTATAAACCCAGTTTATAGATTCCAAAATCTCACTTCTCCTTTAAAAATCCCGTTTTAACACTTAAATCAAATTTCAAATTGATTTCCGATTTACTTTATTGTGAAATAAATTCCTTGCTTACTTCATTTATTCCAAAATACTTTAACTTTAGATTTATTTCTTTATTGTGAGTTAAAACCCCTTTTAACTGAAAATACTAATTTAAACTTCTAAAATTCCTTCTTTATCCCTTTATAAAATTTAATCCTTACA
The DNA here is from genome assembly GCA_030737815.1 of Allium fistulosum. Taxonomy (NCBI): domain Eukaryota; kingdom Viridiplantae; phylum Streptophyta; class Magnoliopsida; order Asparagales; family Amaryllidaceae; genus Allium; species Allium fistulosum. The sequence goes on from CM060907.1 coordinate 368,305,251, forward strand.
TTCAAAAATAAATCCTTTATTCTTTAAATTTAATATCACTTTAGTTTAAAGTTAATATTTCCCCTGTTAATTCAAAATTCCCTTATTCCAATTCACTTGAATTATTTTACTTAAAATTTACTCTTTTATTTCTTTCAAAATCCAATTCTATAGAATTTAATAACTCATTCTACTTAGATATTCAATCCAACAATATCTTCCAACATTTCAATCATCAATAAAATCATCACAGGATATCAATATTCATAACACAGAATATAAAACAGTCTAGATAAATTTTGAGGAATCCAGTTGGATCCCTCCAACCTGTTTCCCTGCATCCACAGATGTTAGCACAATACCAATTCCACTTCAAGGTGGAATATCGCGGTATATGGGTTTTATAAAATATCATCCGCTATTATGCGGCGCATAGGGTCTCATCCGCTATATAATGCGGGAATATCAACAATTCCAATATATACATATGCCAATATGTATATATTTCTATATACTACTATATATATATAGCACATCAATCAATGCAATCATCCAATCAATGATTTAAATTTACCCATTTAAATTTAAATTCAACTGAGTGAGATTAACTCATCTTTTGTTTTTAATATGAAATCTGATCCCATCTCGACTTGTTCACTCCAGATTTGGACCTTGAATAAACAATTCACAATTTATTATTATTTGGACTTACCAAACAATTCATTACCGCTTAATTATTTTCCATTTTAAAATTTGGATTGACCAATAAATCATTCTACACAAATAAGTTGGGTTTAAACCAATAATTTATTTCGTTGAATAATTTAATTTAGACCAACTTTTCTTTAAAATCCTTTTTGTAACTAAAATAGTTTAATCTTCAAACCCATTTATTTTAAAATTAAACTAGTTTAAAAAAAATAGTCAAACTAACCTAATTTACATTTGGAATAAATACCTTTGGTATCCCTTGAGATAATAATTTATACGCTTGATTTTAAATAAGAAATAATTCATAGTTGATAATGATTCTCATATTCGAGTTGACATCTATTGGGTAAATAAAATTCCAAATTTTTCTTTACTGTTGAATTTTGATAAACAGTTTAATTTAAAAGTATAAACTAACCTATCATTAAATTAAAATGTTATTAAATTATTTTAAGATATCAATATATGTATACTAATTACAGTAACAACACATATAGTAATTTACTCAACTGTGAGTTACGTGCTAACGAATTCATTACCAAATTTTAGCTTAAGAAATCCTTAAACCTAAGTGTTGGAATTTGGTTACCTTCGAACGAGAGAACCCAAGAGCTTCAAGCTCCAGCTCCAGATCTGTACGAGATCGAACTCGACACCCCAATCCATCGAAGCTTCCGCCTCATCGAAAACCATCCCGACAAACGCAAGTCGCGACCTCGAGTCACCTCGACCTTGCCTATTACCACACTGCCTCCACGAACTTGCTCGCGCTCTGACAAACATCTCGCAGCCATGTCAGGGCAGAGCCCATCTCCCGTGCTTCGTGTGCCTCGAAATCGACGCGAGATGCACACACTCGATCTTCCATCACTTTCGATCGAGCAATACTTGAGGTAGAAGAGTAGGAGATCGCAATAGAACAGGGAGGCCGTGATTTTTTTCGAACGAACTGAATTCGTATGCAGAGGAAAAAAAAAGGAATGGGGTTTTCGAATTCGTGAAATTGGACGAGAGGAAAAGAGTATGTTGTCGATTTATTTTTGAGAGAATTCTAGAGAGGGGCTCGAAAAATTTTCTTTGTTTTCGATTTTTTTTCTTTCTTCGTTCTGAACTGAAAGTGGAAGTGAAGATGCGTGATTTGTACAAGGAAAAGAAAAAGTTAGGTCAGCTGCTTCAGAGTAGGTCGGTTGTGATGTTATTAAAAGAGGGAACAAGATTTGGAAGGAAGGCTGCGTGCCATCATTAGGCTGCAACAGTGATTCTGGAAAGAACGAAAAAGCTCTCCGATGTGAACGAAAAGGAAAACAGCTTGACTAATCAATATATATGTTTTATTGATTTCGATATAAATCCAACGCGTTTATATATCGTACACTCGCACACCAACTCCAATTACTACGAAACTTGAAATCCGGTAATAATACATTATTACGGATCCAATGAAACTAGTTTCGTCGAATTCCGAGACTGTGCCCCGGAAGGCTATTTTTAAATTCAATTTAAACGATATAATTTCAAAACTGAACAAAACAGTTTGAAATTACATTCTGAAGCTTCTATTATCTTCAGTATTATCATTACGAATTTTACGAGCTTTCAAAATATTTATAATTAGCTTAGAATGCCAGATTTACTATTTTATCCAACTTCAAATAAATTTAATTGAATTATTAAATTACTCAATAAACAGCGATATTTGAAATTTAAGTTTATAATTAACCTCTGAATATTTAAAATTAATTAAATATTCCAATTTCAAATGCTCAAAAATTCCGGGTCGTCACAATAACCAAAACATTGATAGGAAATCCAATTATATTATAATAGGGTCTATGGTTTCCAAATAAATATTCACATAGCCGAAATTGTTACATTCATTAAATTCCAGCATACATAGGTATACAATCAAGTCCGAGATCACTTATTGGAGATTGGATTCCATACAATGGCAGGGCTACTAGGGTACCGCCCGTCACAGTACGTGGCCTAGATCACCGTACCGAGGATCACTCCCAATCCCCTGCAACACAAGGCCGGAACCATCCCTTACTGGATAATTCCCGCACAAGACACCCCACGGTTGTCATGACCAACCGCACACTAAACCGAAATAATAAGGGACATCTAGACAGAGGTAATCTTGTCCTACTTGGGCGCTACCGACTAACCTTGCTGCACCTCCCCTGTTTTAGCCATTCCCGGTTGATGAGGCTTGAGGCTACGATTACCTTTAGAGAACATATCTCTTAGAATGCACATCGTCCACCTGACGATGTGCTGAAAGCATTCAATCCATACAAGTTCGTTCCGGGTTCGAACGAAACCAAAGGCATTATCTCGTTACACTCATTTTGGAATCACCCTCAGAGTTAACGACAATAACCTTTGCTCTCTGAATCTTCATCTTCACTTGAGATTCACGACCTATCGTTAATTTGGATCGATGTGGTATTCGGATATCCAAATCCGGAAACCCGATCCCGGTCTCATCGAAATCCAAAACGTATCTTTTAAGGCCAAGTTGTTTTAAGGTTAAAACAATTCAATTCATTATCTATTTTCACATAGATAGATAATTCACAATATCACAATAGATAATCAACATTATCAATATAAGCAGATAATCCATATTATCATCACAATTCAACTAGAACATCCATATCACAAATCAGCACATATCTCATCAGAGATATCAAACAATGCAAAACATTCCATATTATTTATCCATCCATAAGTAATGATTTATACCATTTCTAATTAATTTAAAGTGAATTAAATTAATTACTTCATTCTATAAATCCTGCTCACTTAACCATTAATTAATTTCAAATCAATTAATTATCCTCTAATTATCCTTTAATTGCATTTCAAGTAATTTATCCTTTAATTAATTACTCCAATTAAATATCCTTAACCATTTATATTAATTAACCTTTAATTACTCCATTAATTAATTAACTATAATTAATTAAATTAATCAACTATAATTAATTACATTAATTCTTAATTAACTACATTAATTAATCACTTCATTTATTAATTATTTCTTAATTAATTAATTCTTAATTACATCATTAATTATATTAATTAATGATCCTTAATTACATTTTTATTATTAATTACTCTAATTAAATTAATTACATTAAGTAATTAACCTTTAATTAAACCACATTTATTAATCACTCTTGATTAATCTTATTCAGTAATTAACTACCCTTAATTACTTCTTTAAATAAATTAATTACTCCTTAATTAATTATCTTTTAATTAATCCCTTGATTAATTATTCAAAGTAATTAAACTCAAATTACTTTCATTATTAAATCTTCTTTAATTAATTACATCCAGTAATTACCTTTAATTACTTTCCTAAGTAATTACACTTCATTAATTACATTTAAGTAATTATACTTATCAAATCACCAAGTGATTATCTTAAACTAATTTAATTAATTAATTTAAACTTATCAAATTTATTTAATTAATTACCTTAAGTAATTAATTCCTTTAATTACTTTCATTAAGTAATTATACTTAACCAATTTCATAAATGATTATCATAAATTAATTAATCTAATTGATTATCAAAATTAATCACATTAATTAATTATTAAATAATCCCCAGTTAATGATCTCTCATTAATTTTTAACAATTCTTTACTTACATTCCTTAAGTAATTAGACTCAAATCAACCATTATTAATTACAAATTAATTAATTCTTAATTACCAATTAATTAATCTTTAATTACTTAATTAATTTCTTAATTAATCTTTAATCACTTGATTAATTAATTCCTAATCATTTATTAATAATCTATACTTATTTAATTAATGATCCTTAATTTCAAATTAATTAACCCTTAATTAGTTAACTTATAATCCTTATTATTTAATTAATTAACACTAAATCATTAATTAATTAAATTATTAAATTACCCTTTAATTTGCCTTATTAATTTAATGAATCTCAACTAATTAATTCTTAATTATCTTTAAGATAGATCATTTCTTATAAATGACTTAATTATCATTTCCAAATGAATTTGAAACCTTTTGCTTTTAAATTTTCCTTTAAATTTCATTTCAAATTAAAGATCTCAAATAATTACAAATTAAACTTTAACAAAATTTAAACCAATTTTAAAACCTTTTTAAATTAAATGTTAAAGAACATGTTTCATTTATAAAGAAATTTATAAGAGTTTTAAAACCAAATTTCATTTAAATTCAAATCATTTTAAAATATACTTAACATTTAAAAGTTGTTAAAACATTTTAAATTTTATAAAACTTATTTATTTCAAAAACTAGGATTCAAATTTAATTTGAATCCAAAATTTAAAATTTGATTTAAAACTTTGTTTTAAATCCTGCTCTACATTTTTAAACTCATTTTAAATTTTAAAACTCCTGTCAGATTTAGAACCTGTAACCAAAAATCTACCCGAGCCTATACTTAAAAACTTCGAGTCACTCACGCGATCAACTCGAGAAAAACTCGAGTACCACTCCTCTGCTTTAACCCAGACTTTCCCCTGAACTAAAAATGCACCGTGCACATGCACGGTGGCTCCGACCCCTCCTGATCATCTACGATGACTCCACCACATCGGCGACCATCCCCTTTGACGATTCAGACCCCAAACCCATCGATTAACACCCGAAATCGAAATCGAGTAGCACAACATCAAATCTGGAACAACAGACCAAACTGGAAATACCTCATCACCACAACACTAACCACCGTGTCGACTAAAACTCCGGCCAATGCTTCGATAGCTCACTAACTTCCATCACCCAAAATCCTACTACAGTCGATAACTAGAGCAATCGCTACGATCTAGAATGTACAACCTGTTCAAACTAGGTTTACAAACTTCCCAGTTCAACCACCATCGCCACAGTGCTTTGACCATCCAACAGCCATTTTTCCTGACATCCCCGATCATCCTTCCATCTCCAGAGGAAACAGCATCCACCCCGAACACTTAGATCATCAGAACCCATCCAAAATGCAAAATCTGTTCAATCTCAAACTGCTCTCTCATCCCACTTCTAAAAATTGAGATTTAAATCTTAAAAATCATGTTTTAAAACAAGGATTCAGATCATATGCCTGAATTAATGAATTAAGAAGTTTGAATTTTAACAAAAACTCAAGCTTTCCTGTTCTACTTTGTTTTCCAGAGCAAATTCCCATTTTAATTTATTTCAATAAAGTTTAAACTTTAAGTCATTATTAAACAATCGAATGTTGTTTGAATCTTAAGTCCTAACAGAGATTATATCAAGAGGAATTGAATTTTGATCATGATTTTAGCTTCTAAAAGTAAGAACATGTAAGAACAGGTACAACAACAAACATGCATCTATACATCCATATATATACACAGAAATTTAATCATATACATCCACACAATACACATTTTATTTCCAGAAATTCACATGCAACCAGATATCCATATACTTAGGTTTTAAAAAGAAGGTCACTCACCTTTGTTTTTAAGAAGGACAAAGCACTTCTGTTTTGAAACAGCATTTGCTTTGATTTGAAAACTTGAATTGTTATGATCCTTATTAAACTGAAATTCTTTTGGTTTTACTTTTGATTCCAGATTTGCTTGTCTTGATTTATCTCAGATTTGAAGAAGTTCAGGCTTATGATTTCAGATTGAAGAAAATGCACTGGCTTTTGTCTCTAGTTTGAAGAATTTTATTTACAGGCTTATGATTTGAAAATGAATTATAGGTTATTGATTTTGATAATTTTTGGTTTGAGGAGTTGATTACTAATTTTGATTTTATAAGTTTCAGATCTAAAAACTATATTGATCTTCAGATTTGCATTTGAGAAAGGGTTTGAGTTTTTCTTGGTTTGAAAAGAAAATAGAAAGAAATGAAGAGAAGAAATGAATATGTTTATATATAAGTAAATTTGTGATTTATAAAAATAAAAGAAAATGAAAATAAATAAGGACACTTGTCATTAGAGTTGATCATTTATTCACATATGTTAAAACAAAGCCTTTAGATATTAACACTTGTCTTTTAAGTAATCTTTTTATTTTAAATGTAAATAAAAGCTTTTAACTTAATTTATAAATTTACAAATACTTATTTATATATATATAGATAACTTTTAAAGAAATAGACCAATTATACTTATAAAAGCTTGTACAAATATCTATAAAATCCAAATATTTAAAATATTACCCCTTTTGAATTTCAAAATTAATTTAAATTCAAATTCAAATTATATTTAAAAATCCAATTTAAAGTTAATTTATAACAACGCATTCAATTTGAAATAACAATCCTATTTTATTAAAGTCTATTTATATCTATATATAAAACAATACATTATTAATATTGTTTGAAAATAGCAATTTGTCAAATTAAAATAATTTATAAAGAGATTATCACATTATTAATAAATTACTTATACTAAATTTTACAACTTCAAATCATAATATATACATGCATATATATTATAAGTTTGAAAACATCCCTTTATTAAATTAAACTCAAGGACTTCCTATTTAAATATATACTAATATATACATTATAAATAGAAAACAATTTATATTAGCTTTTAAAAGATATAATTCACTAATTAAATATTTATTAAAGAAGATTATTAAACCAATTTAAACATTTTAATAAAGATTATCAAATCAATTTAATTATTTAAACAGATTATTAAATTGATATTGTCCAAAAATTCCAGGATATCACATTCCTTCCCCCTTAAAAGAATTTCGTCCCCGAAATTTAAAAAAAAGGTAATTTAATAATCTATTTAAATCACAAGCATATATTATCATCCATATGTTAACAACCATAGCAACCAATTTACCCAATCAAACAAATCTAACTATCCAGACAAAAATTCTGGATAGAATTCCCTAGAGTTTCCCAAGTATAAATACCGGGATACTCGCTCTACAGAATCCAAACAATCAATACTACTAAGCTATAGAGCTCCTACTCATCTAGATCTACAGAACTAAACAGGATATCAGACTACAGACAAGTCTGACTCAACAACCAAACCTCCCTGAACTGCTGGTTCCAAAACCAGAGATAGATCAAACATGTACTTCCTCAGAGATATGTGAAACACATCGAATCCCAATTATCCAAACTGGCAATTCAATCCTGAAGACCAAATACTTATCCTTAAGAGAATACAGAAAGATCCAGTATACTACGGAGCTAACTTCCCCGTCTTACCTAATCTTATTGCTCCCTTTACCAGAGAAAATCTCAACAACAACGAAGTCTCCAACTTCGAATTCCAAATTCCTCCGTCTCTTATCTACAAAATCCTTCTGACAATCCTGGCTGTCTACAGATCCTTCCTGATCAGCTCAACCTTCGCTGATGCTTCTTGAAACAAACAGGACCAAAAATAACTCAACAAAATGATCCTCTCAAGATCTACCCATAATCCAAAACACAACTCTAATAACCCAAGAGAACACTCAGCAATCGCAAGTCACTTTTGCGATCAACCCAACCTATTTCCAAGGAAAACTGTTCTCTCTTAACAAATCAGAACAGCTCATACTTAACTATCCAATCCATCGAAGAAATGGATCCACTCTGCTGCTTCTGAACTTCACCTTTAGAAAAACTGCTTAGCCAGAAAACTTTCCTGCCCATGCATAGAATACTCCGAGCTGCACTGCTGCCATAGATGCCAAAGACTTCCTTATCCAAAGCTTCTTTGAGAAACTCGAACCTCAAAACAAACAGAAACACCATGCTGAACTCAGCCACAACACCGAAGCATACACACTTCCTTAAACTTGTTCCAAAGAAAACATCTTCGGAACATCCATAGTCACTATATCTCATCACACAGTTACTTCTTCCAGAAGTTACCAATATACCATCACTTGCTTCTGCCCAACCGACAGATCCAAACTCTACTCATCCAACTTCAAGGATAGACTACAAACCTTAACAGGTTTCCTACAGAGATCAAAAAAATCCTTACACCACTGCAAAGGTTACTCGAGACGGTATTGGGTTTACAGTCTCGACAGATACTCTTCCAACCCCAAACATTCAAACTCCAACCATTGGTAGTCGTGTTACACACACCACTACCCTATCTACCTTTAGAACTCATATTGGAGAACCCGAACATGTAACCCAACCAATAGGTAGAAATATATATATATATATAGTTATATAAAAATTACAAATACGCTCTCTCAAGATAGACACCACTCCAGAGCCTAGGTATTATCTCAACCTATCGCTCTGATACCAACTGTAACGACCTGCCATTCATTCCACAGAATGACGCATCATTAATAAGAAAGAAAGGGATAGAAAAGAGAAAAGAAGAGAAGAAAGAAAGAAACAACATCAGAATCTCAACAGCGGAACGAATAAATTATATTAATAACATAAGTATTACGTAATATACAACATCCATCAGAGTTACACAGATTATACATCACATACTAGACAGTTATAAACACCTGTCTAGTTATTACAACTCAATATAATACAGAGTTCAATAAAAAGATCAACACAGCGGAACTACTATATATATCTACAACGCTGAAGCCTCCTGCTCCATCGCTCCTCCACAATTTGTTAAAGCTAACCTGAATCCCTTGGCTACTCGTAAAAATTTGAGTACCCAAGAGTTTATAAACAGAAAATAAACACTTGGGTCAGACATGGGTCTGGTGTGAGTAACAGGTTAAAGTTGCTTACCTTTGAAAGAAAAAGGGTATCTCGTAAGACTTCCCGCACATAAACATGGAAAAGTTTTTACCTTACGATAACCAAAACATTGATAGGAAATCCAATTATATTATAATAGGGTCTATGGTTTCCAAATAAATATTCACATAGCCGAAATTGTTACATTCATTAATTTCCAGCATACATAGGTATACAATCAAGTCCGAGATCACTTATTGGAGATTGGATTCCATACAATGGCAGGGCTACTAGGGTACCGCCCGTCACAGTACGTGGCCTAGATCACCGTACCGAGGATCACTCCTAATCCCCTGCAACACAAGGCCGGAACCATCCCTTACTGGATAATTCCCGCACAAGACACCCCACGGTTGTCATGACCAACCGCAAACTAAACCGAAATAATAAGGGACATCTAGACAGAGGTAATCTTGTCCTACTTGGGCGCTACCGACTAACCTTGCTGCACCTCCCCTGTTTTAGCCATTCCTGGTTGATGAGGCTTGAGGCTACGATTACCTTTAGAGAACATATCTCTTAGAATGCTCATCGTCCACCTGACAATGTGCTGAAAGCATTCAATCCATACAAGTTCGTTTCGGGTTCGAACGAAACCGAAGGCATTATCTCGTTACACTCATTTTGGAATCACCCTCAGAGTTAACGACAATAACCCTTGCTCTCTGAATCTTCATCTTCACTTGAGATTCACGACCTATCGTTAATTTGGAACGATGTGGTATTCGGATATCCAAATCTGGAAACCCGATCCCGGTCTCATCGAAATCCAAAACGTATCTTTTAAGGCCAAGTTGTTTTAAGGTTAAAACAATTCAATTCATTATCTATTTTCACATAGATAGATAATTCACAATATCACAATAGATAATCAACATTATCAATATAAGCAGATAATCCATATTATCATCACAATTCAACTAGAACATCCATATCACAAATCAGCACATATCTCATCAGAGATATCAAACAATGCAAAACATACCATATTATTTATCCATCCATAAGTAATGATTTATACCATTTCTAATTAATTTAAAGTGAATTAAATTAATTACTTCATTCTATAAATCCTGCTCACTTAACCATTAATTAATTTCAAATCAATTAATTATCCTCTAATTATCCTTTAATTGCATTTCAAGTAATTTATCCTTTAATTAATTACTCCAATTAATTATCCTTAACCATTTATAGTAATTAATCTTTAATTACTCCATTAATTAATTAACTATAATTAATTAAATTAATCAACTATAATTATTACATTAATTCTTAATTAATTACATTAATTAATCACTTCATTTATTAATTATTTCTTAATTAATTAATTCTTAATTACATCATTAATTATATTAATTAATGATCCTTGATTACATTTTATTATTAATTACTCTAATTAAATTAATTACATTAAGTAATTAACCTTTAATTAAACCACATTTATTAATCACTCTTGATTAATCTTATTCGGTAATTAACTACCCTTAATTACTTCTTTAAATAAATTAATTACTCCTTAATTAATTATCTTTTAATTAATTCCTTGATTAATTATTCAAAGTAATTAAACTCAAATTACTTTCATTATTAAATCTTCTTTAATTAATTACATCCAGTAATTACCTTTAATTACTTTCCTAAGTAATTACACTTCATTAATTACATTTAAGTAATTGTACTTATCAAATCACCAAGTGATTATCTTAAATTAATTTAATTAATTAATTTAAAGTTATCAAATTTATTTAATTAATTACCTAAGTAATTAATTCCTTTAATCACTTTCATTAAGTAATTATACTTAACCAATTTAATAAATGATTATCATAGATTAATTAATCTAATTGATTATCAAAATTAATCACATTAATTAATTATTAAATAATCCCTAGTTAATGATCTCTCATTAATTTTTAACAATTCTTTACTTACATTCCTTAAGTAATTAGACTCAAATCAACCATTATTAATTACAAATTAATTAATTCTTAATTACCAATTAATTAATCTTTAATTACTAAATTAATTTCTTAATTAATCTTTAATCACTTGATTAATTAATTCCTAATCATTTATTAATAATCTATACTTATTTAATTAATGATCCTTAATTTCAAATTAATTAACCCTTAATTAAATAACTTATAATCCTAATTATTTAATTAATTAACACTAAATCATTAATTAATTAAATGATTAAATTACCCTTTAATTTGCCTTATTAATTTAATGAATCTCAACTCATTAATTCTTAATTATCTTTAAGATAAATCATTTCTTATAAATGACTTAATTATCATTTCCAAATGCATTTGAAACCTTTTGCTTTTAAATTTTCCTTTAAATTTCATTTCAAATTAAAGATCTCAAATAATTACAAATTAAACTTTAAAAAAATTTAAACCAATTTTAAAACCTTTTTAAATCAAATGTTAAAGAACATGTTTCATTTATAAAGAAATTTATAAGAGTTTTAAAACCAAATTTCATTTAAATTCAAATCATTTTAAAATATACTTAACATTTAAAAGTTGTTAAAACATTTTAAATTTTATAAAACTTATTTATTTCAAAAACTAGGATTCAAATTTAATTTGAATCCATACTTTAAAATTTGATTTAAAACTTTGTTTTAAATCCTGCTCTACATTTTTAAACTCATTTTAAATTTTAAAACTCCTGTCAGATTTAAAACCTGTAACCAAAAATCTACCCGAGCCTATACTTAAAAACTTCGAGTCACTCACGCGATCAACTCGAGAAAAACTCGAGTACCACTCCTCTGCTTTAACCCAGACTTTCCCCTGAACTAAAAATGCACCGTGCACATGCACGGTGGCTCCGACCCCTCCTGATTAACTACGACGACTCCACCACATCGGCGACCATCCCCTTTGACGATCCAGACCCCAAACCCATCGATTAACACTCGAAATCGAAATCGAGTAGCACAGCATCAAATCTGGAACAACAGACCAAAATGGAAATACCTCACCACCACAACTCCGACCACCATGTTGACTGAAACTCTGGCCAATGCTTCGATAGCTCACTAACTTCCATCACCCAAAATCCTACTACAGTCGATCAACTAGAGCAATCGCTACGATCCAAAATGTACAACTTGTTCAAACTAGGTTTACAAACTTCCCAGATCAACCACCATCGCCACAGTGCTTTGACCATCCAACAGCCATTTTTCCTGACATCCCCGATCATCCTTCCATCTCCAGAGGAAACAGCATCCACCCCGAACACTTAGATCATCAGAACCCATCCAAAATGCAAAATCTATTCAATCTCAAACTGCTCTCTCATCCCACTTCTAAAAATTGAGATTTAAATCTTAAAAATCATGTTTTAAAACAAGGATTCAGATCATATGCCTGAATCAATGAATTAAGAAGTTTGAATTTTAACAAAAAACTCAAGCTTTCCTGTTCTACTTTGTTTTCCAGAGCAAATTCCCATTTTAATTTATTTCAATAAAGTTTAAACTTTAAGTCATGATTAAACAATCGAATGTTGTTTGAATCCTAAGTCCTAACAGAGATTATATCAACAGGAATTGAATTTTGATCATGATTTTAGCTTCTAAAAGTAAGAACATGTAAGAACAGGTACAACAGCAAACATGCATCTATACATCCATATATATACACAGAAATTTAATCATATACATCCACACAATACACATTTTATTTCCAGAAATTAACATGCAACCATATATCCATATACTTAGGTTTTAAAAAGAAGGTTACTCACCTTTGTTTTTAAGAAGGACAGAGCACTTCTGTTTTGAAATAGCATTTGCTTTGATTTGAAAACTTGAATTGTTATGATCCTTATTAAACTGAAATGCTTTTGGTTTTGCTTTTGATTCCAGATTTGCTTGTCTTGATTTATCTCAGATTTGAAGAAGTTCAGGCTTATGATTTCAGATTGAAGAAAATGCACTGGCTTTTGTCTCTGGTTTGAAGAATTTTATTTACAGGCTTATGATTTGAAAATGAATTACAGGTTGTTGATTTTGATAATTTCTGGTTTGAGGAGTTGATTACTAATTTTGATTTGTATAAGTTTCTGATCTGAAAACTATATTGCTCTTCAGATTTGCATTTGAGAAAGGGTTTGAGTTTTTCTTGGTTTGAAAAGAAAATAGAAAGAAATGAAGAGAAGAAATGAATATGTTTATATATAAGTAAATTTGTGATTTATAAAAATAAAAGAAAATGAAAATAAATAAGGACACTTGTCATTAGAGTTGATCATTTATTCACACATGTTAAGACAAAGCCTTTAGATATTAACACTTGTCTTTTAAGTAATCTTTTTATTTTAAATGTAAATAAAAGCTTTTAACTTAATTTATAAATTTACAAATACTTATTTATATATAGATAACTTTTAAAGAAATAGACCAATATTACTTATAAAAGCTTGTACAAATATCTATAAAATCCAAATATTTAAAATATTACCCCTTTTGAATTTCAAAATTAATTTAAATTCAAATTCAAATTATATTTAAAAATCCAATTTAAAGTCAATTTATAACAACACATTCAATTTGAAATAACAATCCTATTTTATTAAAGTCTATTTATATCTATATATGAAACAATACATTATTAATATTGTTTGAAAATAGCAATTTGTCAAATTTAAATAATTATAAAGAGATTATCACATTATTAATAAATTACTTATACTAAAATTTTACAACTTCAAATCATAATATATACATGCATATATATTATAAGTTTGAAAACATCCCTTTATTAAATTAAACTCAAGGACTTCCTATTTAAATATATACTAATATATACATTATAAATAGAAAACAATTTATATTAGCTTTTAAAAGATATAATTCACTAATTAAATATTTATTAAAGAAGATTATTAAACCAATTTAAACATTTTAATAAAGATTATCAAATCAATTTAATTATTTAAACAGATTATTAAATTGATATTTTCCAAAAATTCCGGGATATCACAATAACTTTAAAACAACATTAAATAGAAATAATTAATCTTTAAAATAATATTAAATAAAAATAAATAACTTAGAAAAGACAGATAAAAAGGTTGAAGTAAAATTGTAGTTAAATCCTTTAAAACAAAATATTTTCGAAACCGAATTTTAGATTTAAAATCATTTCCCACCTCCAAAAACTAACTCCAACTCAAATGGCGATTTATAGTATTTTTAAAATACAAATTTGAGGCCAATAACTACCTAACATTTAACCAATATCGATATTGATTTTCTATCACTACAGGGTTTAAGTTTTGGACATATAATAATGTCATTAGCAATTATGTCAAACAATCAGGTTTGATATCCACTGATTCATATAACAGGAATATTATCGAAAACATTCAACAATGACGAGGAATCCCATTGGATCCTTCCAACCTGTCCCCCTACATCACAACTCATATAGAGACACACACACACACACACATATATATATATATAAATAAAATTCAACAGTGGTAAGTTGGATTCCTCCAACCTGTTCCCCTACATAACAACCGTATATAATTATATAATATGGGTAATCCACTACTAGGCGGGTATATATAAAAGGTCATCCGCTCCAGGAGCCAGAATAAAACCAAACCAACTGATAAAATAGTAAATCATCCGAACATTTAATCAAATTTTTTTATCAACTATATAACATTTTTGGTTAACCAAAAAGGTGAGTTTAACTCACCGAAATTTCAGTTATTGCTGAAGCGTTTTGGTTTCGTCTAAACTCAAACGATGTTCGAGTTTAGCGTATATTTCACCTCTAAATCCATCCAATCTAACTCCATAACGTAGTTTACGTTAATACGAAAGTAATGCAAAAATCCACGTTCAAATTCGACCCAATATCATCAAGTTATAGCATTTATAAGATTCACAATTTAAATAACAATATTAAGCCACTTAATTACATTATTAAACTAATCCCTCCACCTTAATCATCTTCTCCCTCAACTAAGGACTCCCTCCTGTACACGTACCATCACCACAGTGCACGGTTGTGCACTGACGCGCTGCCTTGGCCTACAATCCAACATACGGAATCCACCATAGCACTCCTCATTGCCTCCTCTACGTGTTGCACCCAAACATCCGAAGCTTAGCCCCCTAAATTGAAAAGTGACCCAACTCCTTCATGCGACCAACAGAAGGTCGTGATTTTGCCCTGCGCCTCCTCGAGCCACCAAATCGTCATCGAATCATGCCTTCGCAGTCATCTATCCAACGCACGTGGTCTCACTTCCTAACCCCTCTAATCGCCTATGCCGATCCAAAGAGACGCCCACGAATGGAGGAAAAATTCAACCACCACGCGACGAACCATGATGATCCCACCGTTGAATGAGTCGAGCTCCTCGCTACGATCATCTTTGATGTTGAACTCGAGGACCAATACGGCCTTTGGTGGTCTAAAACAAAGATGGTTGTTCGATTTAATGGGTTAAATTTTGCATTTGGGCCAGCAATGAAGAGGCCGAATATAAAAAAGGGGAACAAACATGGTAACGACAATGTGATATGGCCTTGGTATAGTACATGGTATGATTAGGGTATTGGTGAATATATATTTAGAGTCAAAAAAATCTATCTCGATGCACTCAAAAATCTCAAACTCCAATTAAGGCTGTCGTCTGGCGTTCTATACTAAATACCCCCATTGCAAACCCAGTAGAACTAGTTTCGAGACCTAATTCGATCATATGCAGAAGTTACTCTTCCAAATCCAATTATATTATATTAATTCCTGAAATTAATTTCTACGCATTTCGAGGTCGCACAACCAAACGATACGTCCAATCGCTATGAAATTCATTAACATACAATACTTTACTATTACAGATCCAATGAAACTAGTTTTGTCAAAATCCGAGACAGTGCCTCGGAATGATATATGTTAATTAAAACAAATTATTATTAAAACAAGTTTTAATCAATTTTTAATTCGAACTTAAAAGTTTATTATCCCATTCTTATTCATTCTGAATTAAAATAAGATTTCGAAATCATTTTCATCAACATTAAACCCTAGATTCAATTATTAAATATTCCAATTATTTAAATTCACTATTTAATATCTTTTATCAATCGCCATTCATATATTCAAATAAACCCCTTTTATTTGAAATTAAAGCTATTTTACTTATAAAATTATTATCTTAATATTTTAAATTAATTAAATATTTCAAAATTAGATTTCTAAAATTTCTGGGTCATTACACAGTTGGTATCCAAGCTTATCTTTAGCGATTCCTCAAGACTTGGTAGGTTTGACTATTTTGGGTATGATGATTCAGACCTTAGGTTGGGTTAGCATATAGAAAGAGAAAGCATTTTGATTGATAAGCGTGTGTTTTGTGCGTTTTGATAATCTTTTAAAATAAAATTTCCATGTTAAATCCGATATTTAAATATTGCACTAATTTCAACGTTCAATTACAACTGCAATAAAACCCAGTTAATTATAATTTAATTTCAATCAAATTCTTTTATTTCGATTTACACTCTTATTATTGAATTAACTATTACCTTATGAATATAATTAACATTAGTTTACATTTTATTACATTCATATTCTACAGTTATCATTTGAACTCATATTAACTGCAATATTTCAATTGCATTAATTCCATTAATTACCAATTTAATTTTAATGGATTAAATAATAACGTGAGAGTAAAACAATTGTTATACATTAGTAATCCAAACACATTTCTAAATTTATTGTGTACAAACAGAAGCTAATAAATTTACGTACTAATTAATTGATTTCATGTTCCATAATAAACCTATTCTAATTTTTAACATATAATTTCAACATTGAATCCAACATTTAATTTATTCCTTATTTACAATTATAACCAAATTAACTTTATAATTATTTCAATTGATTGATATTACATTAAATTAGTTGTCAATAATATTCAAACAACATTATTAAATCATATTCTAATTATTTTTCTCGTTAATAAATCATAAATTTTAATTTCTCACAATATTAAATTTCAAAATCTTATTAAATTTAATATTTTTAATTATAAAAAATACGGGTCGTTACACTCTCCCCCACTCAAAAATTTTTCGTCCTCGAAAAGGAACAAGAAGGAATTAATAAGTTAAATATATTTTTATTCAAAATAGTCAATTTATAAACAATTAATTTACATAATTTAGTTTAATAAAAATTTGAAAATAACTCAACTTTCACAAAAAATTTCTGAGTCCTAAATTCACGAAAAAATTTCGGCAGAGTCTCCTTTGTACGGATAGGTCCGGAAAAATAATAATGTCAATAATTTCAATATATATATCATATTTCAATAAAAAATCCTAAACCATGGGAACACAATAAAATATCGTTACAAAAACCGTAACCTGAAAACGTACCTATTTGTCGTGTAAACAACTTATTTATGAAACCATAATCAGTAGCTATTGCTTCCATAAACCTGTATTTCACTTGTATAATCCAATGAG
Source organism: Allium fistulosum (assembly GCA_030737815.1). NCBI lineage: Eukaryota > Viridiplantae > Streptophyta > Magnoliopsida > Asparagales > Amaryllidaceae > Allium > Allium fistulosum. Next base: position 368,323,209 of record CM060907.1, read on the forward strand.
TGAAAATTATGTAAACGATTAATATTTATTAGTTTTTTCAAATCAATAGCACAAGCAATATCCAATATATCATAATCAGATGCAAGCAATAGCAGTACAACCAATATATGCAACAAAAGAAATCAATCATACATCCATAGCAAACAAAATAAATGGTTTGTTCAGGTTCAGAAACTTTTCATCGTACAAGGATGATAAATAAACTACCATGTGTATCTTACGCTCAACAACCTTAGATAATTACTTAATAGATTATTCATACATCCTTAAATAATTTGAAGTATCATTTCCCAAACTTCCCATAAGCCAAACAATAAGGAAGTTTAAATATTATTTACGTTTATGTGAATGGTTTCTTTCCACATTATTTACTTTCCATTTATTTTCATTCATTCATACAATAATTATCTTTTATTAATTTACCTTCATTACTTACATAATTTATTTCCCATTCAATATTTGAAATCATCAATGAATCCATTATTAAAGTATTACGTACATTTCATTGCAGTTTATTTAACATTTTTTTATTTACTTATAACCTTGATATCCATTTGAATATTAATATTCATTAATAAATCATTTTATACTTAAGTTTCTCTATCTTTTAAATCCCATTTATTTCTTCATGTGTAGTATCAATTAATATTAAATATGTTTATGAATCATTCCAACATTTTTTAAGTTCATACTCATTTACTTAAATCGTATTCTCTTTTAACTATTCTGTTTAATTATTAGCATTTCAAACATTAACTTATGTTTATAACATTTATTGTACATCTTAGTTTTTCATTCTTAAATATATGTTCATTTTGAAGCACTTTTGTTATTAAGATTTTACTTGTATAATATTCTATCACATATTCATATTAACGTTACAAATTTTTAAATGTTTCTGATAAGTTTTATGTATGCTTTTAGAATGTAATTGAGTGTTATACAAATTTATCTTATTCATTTTAGTTAGCAAAAATATTCAATAATTTACATCTTCTAAATTTTTATTATCGTTTAATTTACAAGTGACAAATCTCCAATTCTTTACAATTTCATTAATCACTTAGCTTCTAATTTCTTATTTTTCATTTTAGAAGTTTCCAACTATTAAAATTTCACTTATTTCTACAACTGAAAATCATTAATTTAACGGGAACTTAAGAACAAAATATCGGGTTCATTTCAAATCATTTTGAAATGATATATATATATATATATATATATATATATATATTCATATCTTTTATATATATATATATTCATATCTTTTATATATATATATCAAATCATTCTTAAGAAAATAAAATTAAAATTTGTTTATCAAGACAAATGTGTAGCAAAGCTACTACAGTGGTCTTCCTACTTTGAAACTCGAAACTGAACGTCGATGATGTCGCGATCATCATCGAAATTATTTTCCAGTGACAAAAGAGGGGAGTACAGAACTTATTTCCTTTTAAAATTCTTTTAAAAGATTTCTTTCAAATCACATTGAAAATATTTATATCTGAAAATACTCTAAATAATACAAATATTATATTCCAAAATCTTTGAAAACCAATTTCAAAACTCCGGGACTTAAGTTCTCAAATTTCCAATTCATATTCATTTTATTTGTAAAACCTATTTTGCAACTAATATTTATAAAATTTCACTTCCTAACAAACAAACATATCACATACAACTATATCCATTTATAAAAATTATTCTTTTATATACAAAATATAATACTAGGTAAAATTTTCATTTACCTATATTTCAGAAACAATATTATGTTGGTCTGCCCTATTAAGTGTTTAGAAATCCCTATCGATGCCATAGCGTCCTATGTACCGACCAGAATACATAAATACTCAACAGAACAAATTAACACAATATAAAAACATTTTTTTATAGCACTAACAAATACGCTCTCTCATATATATACTCTCAAACTCATTCTAGGGTATTAATGACCCTATCTCTAATGAGTTAACCCCGAACAAGCTAAGGTATCCGTAAACCAAAGCTCTGATACCAACTGTGACAATCCACCTTTTTGGACGGTTTAAATCAATAATAAACCACACATGTCAACTCAAACCATTCAAAATGGAGGATTGTCAATGGGATAAATAAGAAAATAAAAGAAAAAAAAGAAAGAAAAACATAGAATCACACAGCGGAATGACAAAATATAATAATCAAATAAACATTTCATAAAGCTATTTTACAAATAACATTTGATTACACTTTTACAATACAATTAGAGTATACATACAGCAAGCAATATAGGATAATGCAGCGGAACAACATAATGTAGTGGAATAAATATAATTAATAGTAGACTAATCTCCATCTTCATCCTCCAAAATAAAATTTCTTCAATACACTGAAATGCTCAGGCTGACCCGAGCGTAATGAAAAGACAAAACACTCGAGTCAGAACTAAAAGATCTTATGTAAGTTAAATCAACAACAAGTAAATATGAGTGTAATGGCTTCAGAGATGTTTACGAGATTTTACATCTCCTATCCAGCATATAACGTGCGTGCAATAACTTAAGAAATGTTCGGTATTTTCCATCTCCGAAGGGTCCGTTAAACTATCTATATGTAGTAATAAACGTTATATATGTAGTGTCTATCAGTAAAGTATAAATATTAAAATAGCGTTAAGGCGTTACCATATCCCCCTTAACACATTTTTATAAATGTCGTAGTCTATACAGTACTATAAACTCCACCAAACCGGTGGGCTATCAGGGAGCACTCCATATGTATGACACAAACCAAAATCGTAGCGGGCTCGATAAGGCATATGATAGGGCACACAAGGCTATACCCACTGTAGGATTCTACCGAATTGCAAAACCAAGCTGGTGGTAATGCATAGCCGCAGCTACCGCCCACCTCGAACAACATTCCCATAATTAAATCGAGTGTGGCCACCAATCAATCACAAAGTAATAGATATGGTATCGAAGAAGCGTGTCCGATCTGAGGAGCGACCTCACTTGGCCTGGTTATGGCTCCTGATTTTAGTCATACCAAGCTGACCCCGAGGGTTAGGACTGCGTTCTTACCTCATACCAGTAGCGTTTGCCAAACCATCCTACTTCGTTCTGGATTCTCCACCACGTGCACAGTTGTTAAAGTGGTTTAGGAATTGGCAGAGAGTATGACAATATCCGACCCTGGTATTTTTAACAACCAAACGCTTATTTCACACTGTGGTCATTTTAGAAAACATTTTTAATAATAAATCCAGAAAACAGTTTATACCTTCATATCATGGTATCCATATACTTATTTCAAAAGTATAAATATATTCATAGATACCGAGGAAGATTTTCTTTCAATCAATTTCGAAAATAATTTATAAATCTCTCTTAAACCATTTATAAACTATTTATATGCTTTAGAACCATTTATAAATCTATTTATAAATTCAATGTTTGGTTATCGTAAGGTAAAAACTTTTCCGTGTTTATGTGCGGAAAGTCTTACGAGATACATTTTGTTTCCAAAGGTTTTTCAAAGTTAAGCAACTTTAACTATTTACTCACACCAGACCCATGTCTGACCCAAGTGTTTATTTTCTGTTTTATTAAACTCTTGGGTATTCAAATTTTTATGAGTAGCCAAGGGATTTAGGTTAGCTTTGACGAATTCTGGAGGAGTTTTGGAGCAGGAGGCTTCAGCGTGTAGATATATTATGTTTCCGCTGTGTTAGAATTTGTGTCTGTATTATATTGATGTACTTGAAATGTATGATAGACAGGTGTTTATAACTGTCTAATTTGAGATGTATAAGTTGTGTAACTTTGATGTATATGATACTATGTAATATCTTATGTGATATATTATATTTCATTCGTTCCGCTGTGAGATTCTGATATTGTTGAGTTTCTTCTTTTTTATCTTTTCTTCTTCTATCCCTTTCTTTCTTATTAAGGATGTGTCATTCTGTGGAATGAATGGCGGGACGTTACAAAATAGTTTACAACTCTTCCCCTTTTCATAAGCTTCTACGCAAATTCCTTTAAAACGCTTCCAAATCCCTTTATACAAGTTCTTTCTAAAACCCCTTATAAAATATTTTAAACTTTTATAAACTCTATTATAAAACCATTATAAAATCCTTTATAAAAATCTTTTATAAAATTCTTTTTATAAAATCCATTATAAAGTCTCATAAAAAACTTTTATAAATTCCTTATAAAACCTTTTACAAAATTCTAAAAAAAATTTACAAAAACCTTTTATCTATTAAAGTTATTATAAAAGTCTATAATTATTATCTTAAATCAAAACTATATTTATTATATTAAATTAAATTTAAAATAAATATTAAAACTATATTAAATATTTTATTAAATCAAATTTTAAACTATTTAAAATATATTTTTTTAAAACTAAATAAAATTATGAATTAAAAACTTAAATTTACATTTAAACCCATATATTAACTTATAATTTGAAGCTTTAAAACATATGAAATAAATTACTTTCCCAATATATTTTTTAAATAAAATCATTAAATTAAACTTAAAAATCAAATTGTAAAATCAAACATACTTTACTATTTAGAAAATAATTTAAAACTGACCAACGGTGTCCGTATATAATTTTCTACCCTATGGTCAAGTGATAGGATATGTATCATTTCAACCCAAAATAGTTAAATTTCCCGGGTATATATCATTTCAACCCGTATCCCGAATCAATATTTCCAAATCAATAAAATCGCTCGGGTTTATCATTTCAACCTATAACGATTTTCGCTAATCTATAAGATCGTCCGGGTATGTATCATTTCAACCCATAGTGATAACAGAGATATAAGCATCCATTCATCCAAAATGTCAACAAATAACATCCAATCAACCAATAAATCACAACAATTAACTGGTTATCATTATCACGTTTTTAACTAACAATTTAAATTCAATATTAATTTAAATGGCAATTTAATCCAACATAAATTCAAATTAAATTTAAATGACAATTTAAATTACAAACATCAATCAATAAATTTCTTATCACATCATAAACTTAATTCAACTAACATAAGAAGGTTTAGTATTTGTGAGTGGGTTAAATAACTCACCTTTGATTTATCGTCGATTTAAAAATCCAAATAAAGCCCAAAAATAAAATAGTCTTGGAATGCAGCCAAACCAGTTCTATATTGTCCAGAATTTCGATACGAACCCAATGTAAGAAACCGCGTCCAAATCCAAGTTCGTATGGAAAAGTTATGATAGTTAGAACATTGAAAATTTAAATTTTAAATTAAATAAAATAGAGGGAAAATACGTAATTATATTATCACCTACCAAACCCTAATGCACCTTGAACAAGAGACAGACCCATAGCCGCCAACATTCACTGAAGACCGCACGCTACCATGACCATCTATCCCGTGATCCTACTACGTCGTCGTTCCCTTCAGACCACGCCGCCCCTCCCCTGGCTGCCACGACGCCTCCGGTCACTTCCAGGAACTCCACTACCACCCCTAAAGATCGTTTATTTATGGCAAATCAAGGCACTACTGAGACGAACTAACACCATGGATCCACTCCCCTCAACTCCCTCTATGCGCCAGTATCCTCCGATCGTGGTCGACGATCCACCGTTAATTCCAAAACCCTAGGATGGACGGCCGAGACTAAACTGCTGATTTCTAGCCAATCTGAAACTCAATTGCAAAAACAAACTGCAAATCAAGATTACGCTCGTCGAGAGCTTTTCGACGATGTATAATTTGATATAGTTTGAGGTGTTTGAATTTGGATTTGATTTGGAATTTGGGAATTAGGGTTTTGATTGAAATTAAAATTATGGTTTCTGCCATTGGGAAGGAAGAGGAGATAATTGAACAGATACATACAGAAATTGGAATAGATAGCTAAGGCTTTAGCAAATATCCATTTATATAGACAGAGATGGATAAGAACGAATGGACATATCGAATTGGGTCGAAACGATAATGACAACCCGAAAAGCCCGTTTCATTCTCGGAACGAAAGTGGGTCATCCCATATATCAAAATATACATTTTTGATATTTTTAAACTCAATGGAACTAGTTTCAAACCCTAATTCCATTGTATATAGAAGTTAGCTTTCAAAATCAAAATATTTTTATTTAAATTCCATTAATCGATTTCTACGCGTTTCGAGCTCGCACGATCAAATGATAAGTCCAATCGCTACGAACTTGAAATATTAGAATAATTCACTATTACGGATCCGATGAAACTGGTTCCGTTGAAATCCGAGACAGTGGCCAAAAAGGCTTATTTTACACGTTAAATTAAATAAATTATTATTAAATTGATTTAATCACCTTTAAATTCAAATTTAAAAGTTAACAAATTTATCATTCTTGATTACATAGAAATTTATAATCTTTTAAAATAAATTTTCCATGTCAAATCCAATATTTAAATATTGCATTAATTTCTGTGTTCAATTACAACTACAATAAAACCCTAGTTAATTATAATATAATTCAATCAAATTCATCTATTTTGATTTACACTCTTATTATTGAATGAACTATTACCTTATGAATGTAATTAACATTAGTTTACATTTTATTACATTCATATTCTACAGTTTTCATCTTAACTCATATTAACTGCAATATTTCAATTGCATTAATTTCATTAATTACCAATTTAATTTTAATGGATTAAATAATAAGGTGAGAGTAAAACAATTGTTATACATTAGTAATCCAAACACATTTCTAAATTTATTGTTTACAAGTAGAAGCTAATAAATTTATGTACTAATTGATTGATTTCATATTCCATAATAAACCTATTATGATTTATAACATATAATTTCAACATTGAATCCAACATTTAATTTATTCCTTATTTACAATTATAACCAAATTAACTTTACAATTATTTCAATTGATTGAAATTACATTAAAATAGTTGTCAATAACATTCAAACAACATTATTAAATCATATTCTAATTATTTTTCTCATTAATAAATCATAAATTTTAATTTCTCACGATATTAAATTTCAAAATCTTATTAAATTTAATATTTTAATTATCAAAAATACGGGTCGTTACATGACTTAAATATTCGATAGAAAGGCGTGGAATCGTTGGAATATCTAGAGCCGTCGACTCTAGGGTTTTTGATTCAATAGTGAAACAACCACCAGTCGATGATCGAGAAATACCGTTGCTTAGAGAGCAATGAATGAGATGCATCTATGGTGGTCGATCATCGCAAATCGAAGCAACACGATTGGAAAATTTTAAGAAAGAGGGAAATCCTCATGGCAGCGGCATGCCATAGGCCATGGAGGGGCAGCGCTGGTGAGGTCGAATAGGAAGGCGACAACATAGGGAGTGCACTAGTGGGTTCCTATTGACCAACGGTAGCCTAGAGTGGATGGAATTTGCGGTCAAAGTTAGGCTTGAGTGGAGCTGACTAGCGGCTTTGATTTGGGGAAAAAGAAGTACATTTTCTTTAGGTCACCATGTTTTAATTAATGATAAATTAAACCCTGAATCTTCTAACCTCTATAACTTTTTCATACAAACTCCGATTCATACAAGGTTTCTTCAATTGGACTCGTGGTGGAATTCTAAACGATTTGCTGCCTGGTTTGCTGAATTTTGAAGCTATTTGCAAAAGCATGTTCGTATAGTTTATATAAATTTAATTAATTGAATTTTAAATTATAAAACACATATCTATTGATGAAAAGTCATATTTACAGATATATGTCGCGTTCTATGGATGACGGGTTAGTAATTATAATATTTTGAATGTAGTGTGCTTGGATTGGATAATTACTATTGATTGCAGTGTTTATGGGCAATTAATTAAAATAAATATTTGATTTAAATTGGAAATAGTGGAATAAAATAGATAAATAAATGGTAAATAAGGTTATTTATAGATTTTGGATGATACCAGTAAATAACAACGATTTAACGAATTTTATTGAAATTAAAGTATGGAATTTAATAAGTTTCTTATTTATAATTTCTAGTGAAATTCATAAATAATAATTAAAATTTATTTTAAATTGAGATTTAGGGTGTTTATTATTATTTATAAAATAAAATGGGATTTTAAATAATAATAACATGAATTTGAGTGAAAATAGTATTTTTTTTCATAAATGGCAAAATGATTAATTTTACAATATTTGTTTATAGGAAATATTAAAATTATTTTTGAAAAACCCTGCTCCGAGGAGTTGAGATAGAGGATTCAGATGGCCCGCCACAATCGACCCCCCTTTAGCTAGTCTAATGCAGAGCATCGGTCCCCTAAGCATTCTCGCTTTTTCGAGGGAAAACCTCTCCACATCTTAAAGGTTACACAATGCAGCTGGCTAGGACTCGAACCTGCGACCTCAAGGAACTTTGTTCAATGAATGCTAGGCAGCCCTAACTAACTGAGAAATACACGTGGACTAAATATTACTATTATTGTTTGAGAAATAAAATAAAATGGTATTTTTGGCAATGACAATAAAGAAATGTTTTCTAAAAGTGTTTCTATATAAAATAATTACTATTCTGAGATGAATAGGAATAAAACGGAGTTTTGGCGATTTAAAATAAAGTATTATTATATTTGAGATAAATAGTAATAAATTTGTTTTGGAAAATATGAAATAGATTTCAATATGTATATCATTATTTTGATGTCAAATAATGAATTATTGCTTCGAAAAGTGATTTGATGTAAATTACTATTTCCAAAGGAAAACATTTTGAGGGATTTGGAGTAATGAGATTATAAAAAGAGTTTTTGAAGTATATTATGATTTTGGAGAGGTTATTTTTATTTTCAACTTATAAAACTAGAGGTAGTTTTATAATAAACAATAATAAAATTAATTTTATACCTATGAGAAAAACATTGGTCATAAATGTACTGTTTAGGATGGATGTAATATGTGATTAATTGTCAATTCGAATTATCACATATGTTATTTTCTGATGAAGAAATTACATTAGGATGAGTATGTGATGTTTTATCGTATTACTACCAGACGATGGATAGTTAATTATGATTATTTATAATTGGTATTTTGTTACTAATGTTGATTGGATTAGTATATATTTGGTAAAATTAATGTTATGATACTATTGTAGAGTGATTAGTATACACTTGATGACTTATACTTTTATTGATAATGCATTACTGTAGTTGATAATTTATAATGTCAGTAGGTATATTTATGTTGTTATTATTTTATTATTTGATGATTGGGGTTGGCATTGTTATTGTTGATGTTAATGACTAAGTGTGCTACTATTGTTGTTATCCCATATGATGATTTGTTGTTATGGATATGTAGGAATACTGTTTCTTTCTTGTACTATTTACAGTGGTTGAAACCATTTCATGGATGTCATGGTTGTTATATACTAATATGTATTTGGATGTAGGAGAAGAGAATGAAATAGAACTACATGGGGTTGATCCTCCGGAAGGAGTACGTAGGTAGTATTTCTTATGTAGTAGCTCTCAAGCCTTTGGTAGGTGTATAAGGTTAAGTGCGGTCCAAACATAGTTGACATTTTTTCCTTTATGATTGTACATTTGTGTATTTATAAGTTTGCAGGTGGTAGTAAAGAAGGAAACAAAGAATCAAGAATAGGTCATATCTATAGGATTATTCAATATATCTCTTTCATCATAGTTATATAGTTGTTGTTGTAAATTAAATGGTTAATATATTGAATATGTATATTATCTGATATTTAAAGTTTGTTTGATATTTAATTTTTGAAATGATATCTATGTTTAAATTCCACTGTGAGATTTCCCTTTATATGATTCATTGTTCTAGACTTTTCAATTTTGTATTCCCATGGTCCATTGTCTTTAACATCTGAATTTAGTTACTGGCGTGTTTTGATGGCATTTATAATTTATTTTAGATGTTAAAAATAGTGGGTTGTCACATATCCCTTTGGGTATAACTATCAAAATTGTATTTTGATAATGTAGTTGGAATATTTTACGGTTTTAAGCATCATACCATGTGTTAGATTTTATACTCTTTATGGCTTATTGGCAACTAAGGAAATTATTATATTAACAATTCCTTTTCTTGACATTGATTTGAAACTCGCTATTTCTCTTTAATGTACAATTTTCATATTAGACATTCTAATGAGTTGTGTCTATTTTAGGCTCGGTTAATTTGTTTTCATCTTATATAATATGTTTCCATGTTAGAGTATTTGAATAGTATCTAGTACTTACATAAAACTAAATAAATTTTGAGTTCAGAAAATTTATATTCATAACATAAATTATTCAACCATTGTTGGTCGATCCAAAACTCCTTTAGGGTGTTTCACAAGAGATACCTCTCGATTGAATTTTACATGAAGCCTCTTGACTCACAAAACTCGTCACTCTTTGACCTGGGACATGTGCAGATTTCATGTTAATTCATTTTTTGTATGATTTCATAAATATTTCTTTGGATGAAATTGAATTCATCATATGTATGTACTCTTAAGTACATATCCTTATAAAAAGAAGTTAGTTCAATATCACTCATCATTAATCGTATTTTGTCCAACAAAGTCTGATTACTCCTTATTGATACATCATTATGTTTCATTGGGAAGAGTGACTTTGAGATTGAATTTTATTCATTTTTAGTTATTTTTGGAACTCCTTCCAACATACTCACGTATTCGAATTGAACCATTTTATTTCCTTTGCATGTTATGTTTTCTGCTTCCATTTTAAATTCTGTGAACTTGTCAAAGATATACTACTTGTGTATTAAATACACATGTTCATGTATATGATAGTTCATTGTTGAATTCAACGAATTAAGTGGATTCATTTTGGTTTTATATGACCATCGATTGCATACACAAACACGCGTGCGCGTGCGCACACACACACAGATATATATATATATATATATATATATATATATCTGAAGAGTCCATTAACTCTTTTCTCGCTTTCACTGAATGAGTGCTTAACACTTAATCATCAAGGAACAATATAATTTAGTAGTATTATGTTATTCACAATCATGTGATTTAAAGAATTATTCCTCCAAGATACCATTGAGTCTATAATCCCCAAAAATAATTGTTAAAATTTCATATACTTTTGTACTATATAGCTAATGCAGCAAATTCCATTATTTTAGATTTATTTTGCAATGAACTTTGAAAATATCAACAATAAAATAAAACTACACGCATACACATACGACGCAGTCAATACTGAAAACATTTGTTATTTTGTAAATAATATTCTATATGTAAATGTGAAAAACCTTTCAAATCTTGATGCATCCATTTATAAGTGTCATATGTTATGCTCCCACTATTCCTGTTATTACTATAATAGCGCATGAAATAAAAAGCTCCATTCACTATTTATTATGGGCTATTTATTTTCTTATTGCAACTAGTTTATATTTGAGAGTTCTAATCAAATACTTGAACTCATATAACTATCTTGAATAGAAAACAATATTCTATAATAATATATATTTTGATTGGAAAGCACATTTCTAATTCCATATAAAGTATCTTTCTAAATATTGTACAATCCTATCGTATGATGTCTGTTCATAAAGTAAAGGCGACGATTCCATTCTCTTAATCTTAACTATGCCTATTTTAAATCCACTATCAAACATTCACTTTCCTTTCCAAAAGGTTGAACCATTCAAAAGGAAACTTTTACTACAGGACTACACTAAACTCTTTACAAAAGTGCTTCTGACATCCTTAACATTTTAAGGATATCGAACAAGTCTTGCTTAAGTTAGTTGATCAAAACTGACATTTAGCAATCGAGTTCCTAGATTGATCTATAGTCCTTGGTTTTTCACTATTTTAAATACAACAAGACTCCTATTATATCCATCATACTAACTACATGATCTTACACTATGGTTTATTTGCTATTTGAAAGAACCAATTTCATTGGAATTTGCAATTACGACTATTTGCCATACCACTTTTGCATATCATATAATATTGACCAAATATCCATATTCTTATATTTCTTCTAAGTTCAATACTCATAAAAGAAAATAGTTATCTTAGGTAAATGAACACTTAAGCGACCAAGGTGTGAATATATTTGGTAATTATATTTTTTGGCTCTTGCATAGGTCTCGAAGTGATAACATACCAAAGTATTTAACGGTAAGTATATTTTATATTTCTATGACAATCTTTATTCAGTTCATTAGTACATTTTAATTGACAACCATTTTTATCAATCAAAATTAGTTGCAAAAATTTATTATAATAGATAATTTTAATTTGTATAACATATGTTCTTACAATATCCAAAAGGTTAATGTATTCATTTTATTTATCTAGTAAGGCTCCCATTAGACTTTTATACTCCAAAAACATAAAAGAAATATAGGAATATTTATATTCCTCTAGCGAAAGTTAGGATTCACTCACCTTGGGCATCTGAACTTGAGTTTTCTCAATGAATCATGGGACCACAAGCAATGGATAACTCTTTATCAGTTGTATTATATATAACCCCTAACCATGGTCTTTTCCCTAACCTTGACGTTGACCTTGAGTATGCTTAACAAATCAAGAGAGATTATTCACACTTAGTTATCATTTCACGACGACCTAAATATAATGCACATACTAAGATTTGCTCAACAAATACATTGATATATCTTACGTCATCTATGCAATATGTTAATAGTACAACATAATAGCTCTAGCTTATCTTTGTTTAACAACTAGTGCATATGCAAGTAATCTATTAACTTACAAATGATAAAGGGCAACATATATCAGAGATTCATAAGCTTTAATATATTTTAAGCGACATCAATTGTACCACCCCTAAATTTTAATAACATTATTCAGGAGATTTAATTAGACAAATTAAATAAGATAATGTAAAGAGTAGAGTGATAAGGGGATTGAGATTTGAAAATTTATTAAAGGCCGAGCTTAACTAAATATAAACATAAAAGAATGGGTTTATGTGAATGGTTTTTTAAGTTAGCTAATAAAAGAATAAGGCAAGGGTATTATGGGGAATAGCCGTCCACCATAACCCTTAACCCCTAAACCCTTATTCTTATATTTATTTCATAAGTTCAAAACTCTAAAACATAAACTAAGGAGCTCAAGCCAGCCATTATCTAGAGGAAAAGAAGAGGAAAATTCAAGTAGAAGCTAAGGAATCAAGCAAGGAGAATTAAACAAGATCAAATCTCAAGTTCCTTATCCAAATCAAGGTGAATAAATTTCGGGTTTCAATTTAAATCCTTTATGATGATTTTAATGATGATATGTTTGGATTACATGATATGTTAATTCAAACAAGTTTGTTTCATAAAAGGTTTATTCGATTTTAAGGCAAAAATCATATATAATGGGTTTCGAATGCTATGAGGATTTAATATGTTATGAAAAAACATTATTTTTGAGATGAGTTTAAATTCTCGTAATTATCCAAGCTATGGATAATTTATTATGAATTTTTAGAGGAAGATATGTATAATTAGGTTTAAATATTTATTTTGGTAATTATATAAAGTAATTTGGGTCTGAAATTTACATATGTTAGTTAACATATTAAAAGTGAATTTCTATGATTTTTGGGGATTTTTCTAATTTAATATGTAAATTAAATTATATAAGATGAAGGACTTAAATGTCTTAATTGTTTGTTAAAGGGAAGTGCTATTTTGTTAATTATTTTTAATTAATTCGTGAACAAATTCAGCAGTCTTTTAGAGAATATTTTGTTAAAGTTTATGGCAACCAATCATATTTTACAAGTAGGCCAGTTGGTTGAAAAGTATTACTTAAAAGGCAATAGAAACAGTTTTGTATAAGTTTATTGTTTCGCCACTTCCAGTAGCTACCTTTCGACCCTATACCTCCGCCTCAACCAAGTCCAAAACCAATACACAAGGTATCACAGTTTTGGTACGTAGTGGATTGGAGGAAGACGATAGGTATGGAGTCGAAACCAGGCTTTCGAAGGGGTCGAAGCCTTCGTTTTGCCTTATAAAGAAACGCCGCTTGCCTTGTTGTTAAAAGAATGCTTTCGAAAGGGTATAACATAGCTGTCGAAAAGGTTGCCGCAATTTTGCTTAAAGGGTAGCTTTCGAATGAATTGCCTTATTTTTAAATCAATGCTTTCGAAAGGGCTATAGTAGCCACTTATACTAAAGGTTTCGAAGAATATGGCTTCGAAAGGTGTTTCAACGCTAACCTTCTAATTTTTTTACTTAAAGGATAAAAGCTTTCGAAAGGATGGTTCCGAAGCCATCTGTTTTTCCCCAAACTCTTTTATTTAAAGATTATTGGTTTCGAAAAGAGGTACTTTCACTTGTATTCACCTGGACCCAAAAGGTATGTTTAAGATTAAACCTAATGGTTTCAAAAGGGGTACTTTCAAATGGTTTCCAAGCTATGCTTCTATAAATTAGCAAGTGACGCTTTAATACTTTCGAAAGTTATGTTTTGGTGGTTTCGAAAGATATGTTTTAAAGTGTTCTGAAAGGCACATGCTTAGTGTTTTGAAAAGAAGATTTGAATGCTTTCGAAATATGTTCTCCAATGGTTAATGTTCTAAGGTTTTAAAAGCCTTAGTTTTCAAAATAAAGAACCCAATCTCATTTTTAAAAGGAAAAACCCATGGCACTATAAAAAAGATTTAAAATGCTTATAAATTTGTAGTTTTTGAAGAAGCCTACCATGATAAAAATAATGGGTTAAAGGGACTAACCAAATTTCAGCAGGAAATGATTTCAGGGGTATTAAACCAAACATGTCGGTATTATTTTTCTATATGCTTCTTCTATAGATATATTCACTATGTAATGGACCCATAACTGTATTTTGGGAGTAAGGGTAGAATAACCAAGTAGGTTGACCCGGTAGTGAATATAAATTAAGTAAACTCCTGAATAAATTGAGTTTCATCTAGGAGATTAAGTAGACCAGAATATACAATGCCTAAATACTAATTGAGAAGTTGTCAGTTTAGACAGGTTCATAGTAAACCCATGAAAACTATGTTTAAAGATAGTTATTGGCAGGGCCAACAGGTTTGTAGTGATCCCGATGAAAACTATATTTGGAATATGTTATTGACAGAAGTCAATAGGTTCATAGTCAACCCATGAAAACTATGATATAAAAGGAGTTATTGGAGATACCAATAGGTTAAGGGAGAACCATGAAATAATAGAATGAAGTTATTGCAGAGGCCAATAGGTTCTTAGTGGTCCCATGAAAACTATGAGACCGGGAAGATAGTCCATAAGTTTGATATAGTTTCTTAGTGATCCCATAAGAACTATGAAATAAGAGAGGCAGTCCATAAACTTTAATCTGGTTATTAGTGAACCCATGAAAACTAATAGGTTAATGGTGACCCTAGAAACTATAACTGAGACGGACAATCAAAATGAATGGGGATGGAAAATCCAGGTTATTTTGCTTGTTTGCATATCATCGTAATAGTTTAAATTGCTATGTTTTTAACCATTGTGGATGTAGGAGCACAATATATGGTTATTATAAATTTTAGGTAAGATACCAGTGAGGGGAAAATCTATTCCGCTAAGCGGCGTGGTCTCACTTGATATCTAAATGGTTCGAGATGGTAATTTATTATTCATACTAGGCTTTATGTCCGACTCGAAGTTTATGTTTTGCGTTAAACTCTCGGGTGCTCTATTGATTTCGAGTAGTTTAAGAGTTGAGGATTTTCAGGTTCTCTTTAGACGAATAAGCTTCCGGAGACGTGAAGGGGGCAAACTATCTAATAAGGAGTTATTTTATTTTTGATTTTGCTGGATTTTGATTTAAAGGCAAAATTGTTTAATTGCCTATATATATGCATACTATGATCATCCAAGTGGGCATCTTCATATGTCGCTCTTGGCGTAGTTTGCAATAAATATATTTTCTCTGAATGTGGTTCTCGAGTTTGGGGTTATGTAATGAATTTGAAATGATTTAAAATGGAATGAGAAATTTGATTAAATAGTTTTAATTTTTTTCCATATCCATGTATTTCTATTGTATCAATGTATCTAGCATTACCGCATTAGGTTGCCGAAGATTAATAACTATGGATGACTGCAGCATCCGTAGCCATTAGTTTTGGGCTTCCAAGTGGAGGATGTTACATCAATTTAAGGAATATCACGTTTCTTATTAAATAACCTCATCATTTTGCCCCAAATTTTGGATATGATTAGACATTTTTCCATTGATTAATATGAACATACGCTTTAGTGTGTCTCTCAAATTATAACTGGTTTGCAAATTATGTTGGAATTAATTTATGTTTGCCTGAACCCCACCCAGATTTGAGTAGTACTTATGTTTCATATTTGCAAGGTACTTGAGGAAAATAGTTAGATGAACAAGGTAAAAAATGTTACATTTGCAGGTTTACCTACAGTGAGCAGTAGATGGAGAAACTAGCCAAAATTGATAGTCCGTACGATCATGGACCACATACGCAAACCCTGTTTGAAATGGGTAGGGGTAAGATATCGCTTCATGAAATATATTCTTTGCATATTTTTTCATTTGTTGGATTACTATAATAATTAAAATAAGTTTTTTCTGAACTGATTTTTACCGTGCCTGCTATTCATAAACACACACTTACGCACTAACCTCAACCTTATGTTTCACTACTAAATTTTTTTCTTTTCAAATCGCGCATACACACGTAGAGATTACAATCTTTTCTAAATATCTGCTTTTGCTGTGATGTTTGAAATTATGCATGATGTTATTGATTTCACTATTTAATTAAATTAAATCTGTATGCTGAGCAGGCTAATGTAATTTAGCTATACACCATTTACAAATGTTTGTGCCATAGTTGCATATATGCAACACACACTGGATCTACATTTATACATTTTTGGACCATTCTCTCCTTGATAGCCTGTAACTTAGATATTGCGTTAAATGTTCACATCGCTGTTTTGGGACAAATTACTCTGTCCCAAACCTAATCCTACTATGAAATATTGTTAAACTTCTTCCTAATTTCTTCCCATACCGCTTTAAAGCTACAATTTCCTTCCTTCCTTCCATGTCTAATAATCATAGATTTTGTCCTTGTACACATGACTAACTTCAATTTCTTCCTTGATATTGCCCAAGAAACTATAATGGTTGACTCTCCATTCTCCATTGTCAATATGTCATCAACCAACGTCTTCTCCCCCTAATTCTTACTATCATGTCTACAACGAGTTTATCAGCAAGTCTACCCATCGGATCCATGGATCAAACCACAAAGAGGTAGATTGACCATCCACTATCCTTATTTCTATACAAATAAGTGCCTCCTTCTTGATATTCAATAAAAATTTCCATGTTCCCGAGTCATCATTGTAGATACTTATTCCATAAAATGGCCGATTTTTAACATATTTATCGTATGTAATCAAAGCCGCAAGCCTTCCTTGTTAGTTATTTTCCATATAAGCTTAATTCCCAAAGTTAGTTGAATCTCTTCGGAGTGTCTTAATCCTAGGCCCTATCTTATTATTTTTGCTACAAACAACATCTTATGGAATTTTACTTACTTGCACTTTCCATAGGAAATTGGAACACAACTGCATGATCTTGTTAAGAGTTTCTTTCAAAACCTTAAAACATTGCATCTATTACCGAATCATTGGATAGATAGTATATTTCATCAATTCTAAACGACTTGCAACGATTAGACGTTTGCTCTCCCATCCTTCTATTTTCAATTTAATTCTTTCCAACAGAACCTGGTAATATATGTATCTCAAGTTGACATTTGATATAGGACCACCAAGATATTTTATTGGTAAGGCACTCTAATTTATCCCTAGTTCATCATAAAATTTTAATTTATTTAAGTAGCCTTAGCGAGAAACATCATATTTTGTTGCATTGAGCTCCAACCCTATCACTTTTTGAACTTCAAATAACACCTCTTTGATAGCTCTTTCTCCTTCAACATTCGCTTCTAAAAATACCAGGATATCGTTTGCATATATAAGATGTGATATCTTTAATGAATCTATCAGAAACATTTTAATCCTTCCCTCATCTATCTTCTTTTCTAACTCCAAAGTGAAATATTCCATTACTACAATAAATAGTAATGACAATAGTAGGCTACCTGTTGAAGGCCCCATAAGCTGGCAAAGAAACTATGCACCATGCCTTGACACACAACAACAAAGCTAGAATAGTTAATCACTTTTTGGATTAATTTAATTCGTTTCTCTGCGAAATCCTTAGCATTTGCACAACAAGCGATCTGTTAACTTTGTCATATGCCTTCCTTAAATCTATTTTTATGCACATGTTTGAATTTGTTATTCTACCCATACCTCTTATAACTTCATGAGCCACCAGTATACCATCCCTAATTCTTCTATTCTTTACAAATTCACATTGATTTATTGATATTAACTGGTCCATAAAAACATCCATCCTATTATTTTGCGCTTCTACAACAAATTTGTACAGGAATTACAATAAGAGATCGGTCTGGTATCCTTAATATCTATTGGGTTCTTTATTTCTGGAATTAGGCTGATTAGTGAGTGATTGCATTCCTTAACTAACCTTCTATTTCCGAAAACATCTCTTACCAAGTCCAAAATGTGGTCTTTATAGCCTTCATGTGGACTATAAAATTTTGAATCGTATCTATCCTACCCAGGAGCGGTTGAGTCTTTTAATGGAAAATCACCTCTCTAGCCTTATCCAAATCGATCTTATCATTAAGTTAATTTTTCTTGTATTTGGTAATTACCATCTTGAACATTACATTGGAACAAAGATCGGCGTATGATTGTACATTTACTTTAAATATTCTGATTAGACCCAATTCAAAACTATCACTGCACATAAAACCTCCAACGTTATTCCACTTCCCTAGTTGTTCCTTAATTAGTTACATGCCATTTTTGTATAGAAATAGGCCGAAGGGTCATCATTGAAGTTTAGCCACTCACATTAGGCTTTTTCTTGGTCTCAACAAATTCTTGATGATGCACTGTTTCTAACTTCTTTTTATGCAAGGTTAATTCTACTGCACACTCTCCATTACAATTTACCGCCAACCGCTTCTGAAGCTCCCCATGTTTCATCCTCATTTTTTCTACCTCCTTCCTCATCGAGTTCCTATTACTATATTATAGTTTCAGTAGGCCCTTTAAGCCCTTATGTTTCTTAAATAAGCAATACAATGGCCAAGCTTCAATCATAGTTTTCCAACCTTCTTCAAAGACTCAATGATAATCATAAAAAATGTGCCAATGATTCATTTATTTGAAGGATTTCATTATCGGATGAGCATGTTGAGATATTTAGGTGTGAATAGCACTATGGTCACCACTACTCATCGAAAGATATTCTACCAAATAGGATGGACATTTTTGAACCTATTCAATATTCGTCGGCACTCTATCAATCCTATTTAAGTTGTTCTTCTCGAGGCCTGTCCACCATAAATAATTATACCCTATTCCACTTCTAGAAGCCTAATTTTCTCTATACATCTATCCATTTCTATCATTTTACTGAAAGGAACTATTGATTAATAAATTATCCAACCATAGAATTAGACCAATGCGTTTGTGAAAGAAAATGCTACTTGCTAACACTAGGCTTAAAATTGTAAAATAAGGAGAAAACTAATAAGTTAAAGTAAAGAACAAAAAAATATCGAGTAATTTAGATAAGCTTTCCTACATCCACTACAAAGACCTCTTACAATATTTCTCTCTAACTATTATAAGGAATTATAAGAGAATAATAAGAAATAAACAATTAAGACTAAAATTACTAATCTTTAGAGCTTAGGGCTTTAGTTTGCTATAAGGAGTGAATTCTAAGCTTGAAAATAAACCTTCAACCTTCCCGATGTTGTATGGCATGGGGTATATATAGTAAGTGAAATGAATGATGGATGGCTAAGATTGTGCAGAAAAACAGTCGGCAAGCATGCTTGGCCATCGATCTGGTCGCATGGGCTGATGGAAGACTGTCGTAAAGATGGTGTATAATATGTGGTTGAGAAGTATGTCAATTGTCACTCTATACTAGGCACATGCTTTGCATTTAAAGCACAATTATTGTTTTAGACATGCTTTTTCCAGATTCGCTACAATACCTAGTATAGATGACTGTACGAATTGCCATTTAATTTTGCATGTCTATATGCAAGGTGGATGAATAGCTTCTTTCGACTATGCTGGTTGGTCGCTTGTTGAAGAAAGTAGTGTTGCTAAAGGCGTGCTGGGTCGCCTAAGGGATGACGAGACATAATGATTGAGACCAGTCGAATGTAGACCATGATGAAGATGAACCAAAAACCGATCGTGCATGAGCTGAGCCTTATCTAGAGAGTTGGCTATTGAAGGTGCCTTGAGTTATGTTTAGCTGGCCAGTCATGGACCTGGACTGTAGCTGAGTAGATGGACTAGCATGGGGCCAGGTTGAGTGTGGGCCGACATAAACTAGGTGGTGCTTGGATATGTTGGGTCGACTTAGATTCAATTGGGCTATGCTAAGTTTGCTTGTTTGTTATCCTTGCGAGAAATTTGAGCAACATTTTGCCCTCAAGCTTGTCTATGCGAACAAGGGCGGGCTTGTTAAATCATGAAGATCCTACCGATCGATTCTTCTGTTACGCATTTAATGCAAGCCACATGTGATGCTTTGTCATTGGCTGAGATGGCTCACTTATTCTAGATGTGGCAGTGGGGCTCATGTTACCAATGTGGGTAAAGTAACAAGGGCATTGATGACACCTAAACATTCGAGATCCGATGACTCTTCGAATCCAATGGCTATGATGAAGGGTGGAGGTATTATAAATATCCTTCGTCTTCTCCCCTTTCATTCTTTAACAAAGCATTTACATTTTCAGCAATTAAAGCTTTTAGAAACCTTCAAAAGCCGCTCAAATTTTCAAGTTTTCTTTGAAAAACAGTAGCTTTCCACCTTCTTCTTCACTTCTACGAAATTCATGGCCATCGAAAAGCTTGAGCTTTTGCAGTTTTTATTTATTGCCATTTTTGGTTTACTATGTTTTTATAATGCTTGAATTAGCTATTGCTTTTATGTGATGCTTAGTCGAAGTCCGCATTCTTACAACCATCTTTGGACGTCGATCAACCATCGCTGCCATGTCAACGATGGTCAATTGATGTTAGCAAACTCCAAAATAGGCCTATAGTTTTCAATAGTAATGTTAGTGACAATTTAGTAATGGGATGTAAAAAAGGCCCAATTTGATAGCCATGGGCTTTAAGTAATAAGTTGAGTAATAGGTATAAGCCATAAGGCTTGCAACTTAGCTTGTTAGGAGCCGTTTGAGTCATTAGCCATATGTTAAAGGGTGCTCGGCTAGTCACACCATGGGCGGCTGTCCGATCTTTTCCCTAGGGCTTTCCCTTAGGCTTCTCCAGACTGGGCAGTAGAGTTATTGTTTAACCATGTCATTTGTGTTTCAAATGGTATCCTTTGGTATTTCTTTGGCTGGTGGTTCTAGCCTTAGAGCTTCTAAGTTGGCAGATGGGAAAGTAAACATGGCCAAGAGCTTGGCCGGTCATGGATTAAATACTTGGATAGTTAGATATCCCATAGCTACCAACCATCCTGGCCACACTCCCTTGGGCTCCTTCGCCTTCACTCTAGGATATTTCAATGTAGGAGTCATACTACCTCTCCACCACTTCTCTATCTCCATTCTGAAAGCCTACAGTTTTGCCCTCGGTCGGCTTAAAACCTATAATTACCAGTTTCTATGCAGGATCTATGTTGCCTATGCCGAGCTTCATCTTTTAGAGCCAACTGTTAAACTAGTTAGCATAGTCTTCCACTGGCAGAAGGAGGCTGGTAACCCAATCGGCACCTACTTTCATTTTTAGGATAGCACTAAGCATGTTATTTTTATCATGGTCTTGAGGAAGGCTACCTCTAGCGGGATGGGCAAGTACTTCTTCATCCCTCACTGGTTCAACCCCGGCTATAGCATCTCGAGTTCCATACCCCTAGTAAATCCTTACCGCTCTCTTTTTTCCTTCATCTATATACCTTACTTTCTTTTACTTAACTTGCTCAGTTACCGAAGCATGTATTGACTCTATTAGAACCGGCCATGGGATGTTGAGCTATTTTATTGATCGTTTAAAGCTGACTGTCACCAATGTTCGGGATCTAAAGATCTTGGTGACTAATGCAAACCTCCATTGGGTCTGGCTAATAAGGGGGACCTAAACAATGTTTATAGATTTGGCATGCCCAAATAAAGAAAATGGCACAGAAGGTGACCAAGGCGAATCTGGACTACTCCTAGATCAAATTTCGGGACAACATAGACGGGTCGATCAGTTATGCCAAAAGGGGATATGATGTCATTATCATGGGCGGGGAGCCTGGAGAGTGGCAATAAGTTGATCTTGATAAGCTGAGTGATGTAGTGCCGATACCATAGTAGGAAAAATATGACCTATAAGAGCTGAGTGATGCCACCTGTTGACTGGGACACTGAGGCAAGCTTGGAGGAAAGTAGAGTTAGGGGAGGGTTATAAGAGCTAGGCATTAGTAAGGACGCAGATTCCAGCTTCGAGCAAATTCCTACATATGACCCTTTGTTTCTCGGATATGATGTGCCTCTGCGTGAGCCTCATGTCGGTATGGATCAAACTAGCATAGGCAGTTCGACCTCATTATGTCTACCTCTTATCAAAAATCAATGTCGGTTCGGTACAAATGGTAGTTTAGTTGTAGTATTCTTTCTTTTACTTTGCATTTTAAATAGCTCTTGTTCTTTCATATTATCGGAGTGGCTTTCAAGCTTAGGATGCTCTTAACGATATTGAGGACGTCGTTTCAATCGCTACAATCAATGTGCCTATTGCACCCATCGAGCCCAAGACACCCGAGGTCGGTCAACAGATCATCTATGTGGCCTCTAGCCCCATGGAGTCACACCAGCAATCCATCAACAACAAAAGAGGAAAAGAGAGTGAGTTGGCCCCTCTTTGGAAATTGAGGTCCTCATTTCTAATTCAAAGTTCCTTCAAATTTATGATATAGAGAAGCTGCTAGTCGAGGAGGAGGCAATGCCGTTAGGGCAGGTATCTTTTGACATCTCCCATATCAAGGATACCAAGGACCTAGAAATATTGTAAGAGTTTTTTATATCATGTCCATGGAGACCCTCTTATACCCCCACTGATCTCGAACCCGTCGAAGCCGACATTCTTTGAAGACCATGGGAAATGCATAGACTCGAGAAGCGCTGTTGGTAAGTCACCAACCATGAGTTTCCTTATTTGTTATTTTTTTATTATTCTAACACTAGTTGTTCAGTCCAGGTACCACTACATCTGCATCCAGGATAAGGTGGAGAAACTCTAGAAGGACCTAGGAGTCAAAGGAGATGCACTCACAAAGATAGAGGTTGAGGTCGTCTAGGCAAAGAAGGCAATGAAGGGGCTGAAAAGGCAGCGAGAGAGTTGACTGAGGCTAAGGAGAAGGCAGATGAGGCAAGGAAGTTGGTAAAGATGACCGTGGCGGAACTTAGGAAGATCTTAGATAAAGCCGGGAAGGGGGACGAAGAGTTGGGGTTGACTTGGGCAAGTGCATTGCTGGTCCCCAAATGGCTATGTTCTGGAGGTCGCTAAGAAGACAAAGGATGACAGATGGACCAACCGACTAAGGAACTTTATAAAGACCAGGATCAACGAAAACTTTTGCTTCTTGAACTCCATTAGCAATTTCAATGCCAAAGCCTTTGCCTAGGTCCGGGAGGAGGTGGCCGAAAAGATGAGGATGGTTGGGATCGTCATGCTGACTGTCCTCAGGTAGGAGCATTTGGAAATCTTGGCTCGGTCTCTTGAGGAGCTGCTATGAAAATACTTTTTCTTTCACCTTTTGTATACGTAGTGGGGCAGGTTGTCTACCCCGCATTTTTTTGATGAATGAAATTCCTTTTGTTATGTAATTTGTCCAAGTACTTTGCTACTTTATCTATCCTTGTCGATTTATAAGTAGCTTGTAAGGTACCATATTTTTAGTGGCCGATATAGTCTCTATGCTGTATGCACTTAAATGTTTTCATAAGGTAGATATAGTAGTGGTACGGAAATAAGACAAGCGGTAAGAGGGACCCATTCATGGGAACCATGCACTTAGTGATTTGTATTAAACTTATTTGTATATTGAGCCAGGATAGCACATGGGATGGACATGAGTGCATGTTGGATATCCCAGTTGTGATTCTTGTTCCATGAAGAGGGGCGGTTCTGATAGAAATCAAAGCGTTGAGTTTCTCATAGTTCTCTTAGGTGAAATGTAGCAAGTTGATAGAGTAGTGGGCAGTCTCGGTGCAAACCTATGCATCGAGTGGCTTGAAGGTTCTCCTAGGTGAGACGCTGCCAATTGATATAGTGTTAGGAGGTCTCAGCACAAATTTGAGTGCTGAGTAGCTCGAAGATTCTCCTGGATGACATGCGGTAGGATTGAGTGGCATGCAATCCCGAAACGAACTTAAGCACTAAGTGGCTCAAAAGTTCTCCTCGGTGACATGTTGCTAGTTGATATAGTAGTGGGCATTTGTGGCACAAACATAAGCACTATGTGGGTCGAAGGTTTTCATGGATGACATGACAATAGTTTACATTGAGCCTGGCTTATTTTTATATGGGTGCACTATGGATGTCGGACTTTGACATCAATTAGGGTAACATTTCCAGTCTCGAAAACCGTGCCCCATCTCGCATGAGGGATGGGCAACAGCATGGGCAAGGCATATGAGACTATTACACTTGCACTTAGCTTGTCAATGCATCCTGACACAAAGGGGAGAGATGTCTTACCCAAAATCATGGGGCAGATGGGCAGTACCTAAGCAAGGAAGTGAAAAAATGGTTATTCAATTTTATAGGATAGCCTGGTAGTCCCTAAACAAGGAAGTGAATGCATGTTAATTCACCCTTGTGGATAGCTAGTTGACAACGAAGGGAGCCAAGGCTTGCACAGTCTTTGGTAGAAAAGGTCGACAATCCCCAAATAAGGTAGTGAGCGCATAATAACCCATCCTTATTGGATAACTATGGAGGTGGTTGACAGTCTTGACATAAACGTAAGCATGGGCTTAAACGCTCTCTCGAGTGACACGCCACCAGTTTGGTTGTCTTTAAGCAAGGAAGTGAATGCAAGGTAATTCACCCTCAATGGATAATTGGCCGGCAAGGAAGGGAGCATTGAATGGCTCGTGCAGTCCTTGGTAGTAGAGGTCGGCACTCCCTAGACAAGGTAATGAGCACATAATAACTCATCCTCGTTGAATAGCCTTGGCGATCATGCTATACAAAGTAGGTTCTAAAGTCTTTGATGTATTCCTCACAAAAGATGTTTTACATAGCCTTATAATCATGGCTAGCTTTCACACATGATGGGCTCATAGGTGCATCATGTTCCAAGTGTGGGAAATGTGGGTTACATCAGTGTGAAAGAGGCGATAAGAACCGTTCGTCAAGACAAAGCTGATAACATATGGCCCCTCCTAGTTCAGGACGAGCACTCCCCCCGCCAGCTTCTTTGTATTTGCAAACACCCATTGTAGAACTAGATCATCGACAATAAATTTTCAAACCTTTACTATTAAGTTGAAGTGCTTGGCTATCTTTCTTTTGTAATATTTGGTGTGGAGTTCAAATTCAATTCTTCATTTCTTCTATGATGTTGAGCCTAAGCTTGACTAGCTCGCCATTTTTCTCAGACTTATATGTAAGACGTTGAGGGGTGGGGACGTCTACCTCGATAGGTAGCATGGCTTCATACCCATAGGAAAGTGAGGAAGGATTATGGCTATTTAAAATGGGACTGGAGGTGCGATATGGCAAAAGAACGAGCAGCAATTCTTTATCCTATCCCCTTTGGCTTCTGCAAGGCATTTCTTAAGTGTTGATTTGATGGCCTTGTTGATGGACTCGATTTGTCCATTTTTTTGAGGATAGACAATGGAAGAGAAGCATTTCTTGATCATGTTCCTTGCGCAGAAGTCTTGATAGAGGCTACTCTACATTTAAGTGCTATTGTCAGTGATAAACTTCTTTGGCAGGCCAAAATGATAGACGATGCTTTTGACGACGAAATTCAAGATCTTATGGGAGGTGACCCCATTAAAGGGCTCGACCTTGACCCATTTGGTGAAATATTCGATGGCGACTATGACATGATTATACCCACCTTGGCATTAAGCAAGTTTCCTATCAGGTAAATTCCACACACATCGAATGGCCATGGGGAAGTCATAGGGTATGGAGGATAGGAAAGGCCCCGAGGATTCTAGTAAACCACTAACATCGATCACCTTTTAGATGCAGTCTATATAATCTTTGATCATAGTAGGCTAATAGTAGCCTTGTCGAGAGGCATTTTTGCTAAGCTTTTTCTTCGGGGATCATCCCTACAAACCCTTTATGCATATGTTCCAGAATTTGGCTAGCTTTGTCTTCAGACATGCACAATGGTGTGGAGTACCCCTATTTGTAGAGCTTTTGATCTACGAATGTGTAGTGAGGAGCCTAGCTATTTGAACCAAAAATGGCACAAACACCCAGAATTTATAAGTAGTAGAGATTAAATGAAGAGAAGTAAATGAAAATGAGGAAAATAAATAAGAGACAATCGTTTACAGTGGTTTCTTAAAGCTAGGTCCATGTCCACTTTAATATTTGAATACTTGTTCCTGACTTAGAGGTAGAAGTTCTTAGGGTTCTGTACAACTCCAGCACTTAGAATTTCAAAGTTACAAAAATATAAGAAATAATAGAACTAGAGCCAAAAGATCCCCAAAAATGAGCCCTACCTTTCTATTTATAGAGGTAGGGGGTCTAAAATCTTGCATGTAATATCTCTTAGCTGTTGTGTCCGAAATTGACTCGTTCTCCCAAAAAGATATATGCTAACTCGAAAATACTTGGGACTCGGTACCAAATCCTAGGTCGGAATAAATATTGATCCCCAAATTTGATGATTCTTGCATCTTCAACTCCTTAGCTTGGATTATCTTGTGGTAGGCTTTGCGAATCCACAGTTGTTTACTTCAATCCTAGCTTGTTTCCAAGCCCAAATGATGGAGTTGCAGGAGAACAAAGCTGTAAATTAAGGAGTTCATGGAGATTGATAGATAATTGCACTAATTCAATAAACCAACTTTGAAAATAGACTTTCCGTATCGGAATAAGCTTATAGGCAGAAGATGGGGTCCCCCAAAGTTGTATTTGGGATTCGGTACCAATCCCCAATAGGAGTAGGTACCGATCCTCAAATTGGGGGATCATACTACTTTGTTGCCTTAGATAGTTTTGACTTTGAATTCATGGCCCTGCCTATGCTTGGTTTCTGGATTTCTAGGCTATCTCTTTCTGGCTTTCCGCCTTGATAACTCCAAGTTCTATCTATTCAGTTTTGTCCGAATTCTGCCCAGCCAAAAGGCAGGATAACACTTTCCCCCTAAAGTACATCTCTTTTCCAACGGGATGTGCTTTAAATCGAGACAAGTTCGGATTTCTGAGAAGGATTCCACTCTGTGCTTTGAATGGTCGCTATCCTTTTGCAAATCGATTATGCGAATTGTTATATCCATAATGACCTGTTACGACTTTCTGCTAACATCTGAGACTATAAATCTAGAATGTGATCCCATGGTCTACTGTTCCAAATCTGATGATTTTAGACTAACCCCATCCATTAGTTCTCCAGGTATAAGTCTAACTTTCCTTCGACTTTAATTGTCAAGCATTAGGTATATACTCATATGGCTCATCACATGTGCATAAGCACTCACATATATATGCATAAACCATTCATATGCTTGTATATATCTTTGCTTTTTTTTAAATCTTGGGACTTGGTACCGACCCCTGAGTTGGGAGTCGGTATCGACTCCAGACTTGAGAAAATTTCTCAAGCTTATTTTCTTGTGTGAGAACTTTGGGAACTCGAATCCCTATATAACCCATCTCCTTCCTTTCACTCCCTCACTTTATCACCTTGCTTTGGAGAAGAAATCAAACCAAAGAAACTCGTGCTCACCCGTTGGCAATCCGATTCCTCAATCAATCTCCAATTCTACGCACCCCTGGAGCCACCGCCGCTCCTTCCTTGCATATAATCAACATTGCTTGCATCGCCGTCTCCATGCCTCGTCTCCCCAGATCCGCTTCGTTATGCCCTGATCCAAACCTTAAAATGAATTTTGGTAACTGGATGGTTTGAACTGACATGGGGTTTTGACGTTGATGATGGATAGGGACAGCGACAAACGTGGGTGGACGGTGGTGATTACCGGCGGCCACGATTAGGGCCATCGGAGATGGAAGAAGAAAAGAAGGTGTAGGGTCGGCCTGACTCCTATACTTATGCAAAATTTGACTATGCTTTTCCTTGTTTGAACTTTCCATTCAAACATTGCCTCGTCAATTCGGGTCGAACCCTTCTTTCATCTTGCGATGCCTCTAAAGCATGGTTATCAATATGAAGCTTGTCGGGACGGTCAATGATAACGGTCACGTTGAGTTATATCCTGACTGTAAATTGACATGTTAACATGACCAGTTAAATAATAATGGAGAATTTGAACTGCATAACACTGCATAACACTACACACACTGCACTAGAATCCACTTTAGCATGAGAAGTACGGTTTGTAATTAATCTTCTAATGTTGATTATTTGTCAAGATTTTTATGGAGATGGACCAAAGACGTTCCAAAAGTCTAGCTGCTTAAACTATAGGTGCTTCGTTTTCCAAATATATCGAATCTGATGCAGAATTAAGCTTAGCTACAACTTTGTAGGCGCAACAAACTCCTATTCAACAAGAGCAGCAACCGCAAATTCCAAGCATTGATCAAAAAAATCTAGAGAACCCGGAAGTAGAACAATAGATACCCAAAAATACGATTGAACCGGTAGAGGGAGCTCAAATAGATCCAACAGCTAATACTCCTGAGGATGCTATAATACTTAATAACTCGATCGACTCTGTTCCTTCTAGAATCGACGAAGGATCTCTTCGGAGGATATGTAGTAAACATAGCATTCCATTTGATGATGTCCTAGCACCATCTTATGACCAGAGAGCTTAGGATCCTCCAGAAGGGTACATAACTTGCAGTAGATATATATGCCTTTCGGGTTGTGTCCCACCATTTAATCAATTTGTTCGTTGAGTTTTGAACTTTATGAGACTGGCTCCTACACAGCTACATCCAAATAGCTATGCCTTTCTTCTTAGCACTTATCTTCTTTTCTTTGAGCATTTGAGCCGAGTGCCTAGCGATGAAGAAATCCAATACATTTATAGCTTTAAAAGCCGTAAGGAAAACCCATCTCTTATTTACTTAGAGCCAATGAGGGTTGTAGAATCATCTTAGAGGCTTGGAACAAGCTGACTTACTTCAAGGCTGAATGGTTCTATGTGCACTTCCACCTGGGTTCGCTTGTAAATGGATATTCAGATGTAAGTTTTATTTCAAACGCCATTCATGTATTTGCCGTATAGTCAGCATGCTAAATTTATCTTTTACTGTTGTACAGATGTTCTGACAAGACCCAACGACGGATCACTTTTGGATACCCTTAACACTCTTATGGTAGTCCCAACCGAGAATAGATATATAAGAAACCTTTTAACGGATGAGAATCTTCTCACTTATGGCTTATTAGAGGAAGGCTGCAGCATCGACATTGTTCCGATTGTCGACATTGAGGATGATGATGATGATAATGATGATAACAATCCCCCCGCAAAAGTCGAAGTCGATCCTGAGTTGCCCCCTCTCTGAGACCTGGGGCCGGAGCCACAGAAAACATGGAACTAGAACATGAAGCCGCCGAGGAAGGCGAAATTATTGGAGAAGGTGGTGAGGCCGGCCAAAGAAACATTGAAGTGGGCCACTGATCCTAGACTGAACAACCCAAAGACAACCCATCATCTGCTCCCAAAAAGAAATTAATTGTGAGAATTTCGATAGCGCACACTTCGAATTAATATCCACCAGTCGCAAGTGCAAAGAAGACTCCATCTCTTCGTTCAACGGGCACGTTTGTCGATCTAGGGACCATCTCCATGGAGTTTGGCTCTTTTGACATTGGTAACATCAGCATTGGCAACATCGGTTCTCCGATCCACTTTGAGAAGGACATCATTCTAACCGCTAAAGGAGAGGTTACTCCCATTAGTAATGCTCCAGTACATGGTCAGTCGGGGGGACACTAGGACATGCATACACGTGCACTATTCGACACTTGCACTTGACTCATGTCCTTACCTGTTTGACTTAACTCATCCTTATTTTCTTTGTAGGTTCATTGGATAGGAGAAAGCACTCATTCCGATCCCTCGAAGAGAAAGCCTACCATGTTCAATGCCCTTGGTCGAGCTCATAACATCAAGGGAGTAGCTAAGACTATGATTCTAGCTATCGCTCCAGCCACAATAGATATGACCGGGATAAGAGTAATTACGACAGGGACCATTCTTCTCAGAACTTCACTTCTAAGCATCGATAGAGATCCAGATCACCTCCTTATAGAGGCCCAGATAAGCAGCCCGATCGTCGTGATGATATTCCCTCGGCTGACTCTTCTCCAGCTCCATAACCTGCCTCTGTCCCTTTACATTCTGCGACACTATCTCACTCCAGTTGGTTTTCTAAGTGCAAACATTATAAGAGTGACTCCGGTACTTTTTCACTAGAGGCTAGGAAAAGGAAGCGCTGTCATTCTAGCCACTACAAAGGAGTGACATGTAGATACTACGGGGCGGATGGCTAAACATAAGAATGAATTCCCCAACATTTGCTTCGATGGAGTTATGTTCTTGTCGAACTTAAAGAGAATTTCTGCTGAAGTCCAATAGAGGACCATCAACTACACGATCGATGTCCATAATCAGTACAATGAATGGGTGAAGCTGGCTGAAAAGATTTCAAAGGTCTTAAGAGATAGGCTACAAGAGATAGAAGACCAGAAACTCATCGAGGTGGAGAACAACATAATTATAGACACTCTTGACATGGAGCTCGAAAATTCAAGAAAATCCCAAGCTGAACCAGAGAAGAATGCCAAGGAGGCCATTAAAGCATTCAAAGCAAAGAGACCTAGGCATCTAAATGAAATCGAGCAAGTGCATCATCGCAACCACGAGCTTGTAATGGAGAGGTTTGCTTCCAAGAGGAACGTAGCTGAATTGAAAACTAAGCTCAAGCATGAGATCGGGGAAAAAGATGAAGCATGGAAGATTGCTCAGTGTGCATGCGACGAACTGGTCGCCATCAGGATTGAGAAGAATATTGCACTTGAAAAGGTCAGTGACATTGATGCTCTCATC
Organism: Allium fistulosum; assembly: GCA_030737815.1. Taxonomy (NCBI): domain Eukaryota; kingdom Viridiplantae; phylum Streptophyta; class Magnoliopsida; order Asparagales; family Amaryllidaceae; genus Allium; species Allium fistulosum. The sequence goes on from CM060907.1 coordinate 368,354,623, forward strand.
AAGAGAGAAGTTGAAGCTACAATAAAACATACCGAGGAATGGATAGAGGAGTAGATGATGAAGAAGTTTGAACCACTGATCACTCAAACAATGCCAATGTGCTCAAATTTTAAAATCTAGTATGGTTTAGGGAAGATCACCCTTTGATGCTTGCCCGTGCCTAGGAACGGGTCCTCGAGGAAGATAAGGAATTCTTAATAATGATATCATTGATATGGAGCAGTTGGAAAAAGAGATTTTGAAGGGAGATGAGCCCAAGATCCTTTATGACAACCAGCATCTTATTCATCCGAAACTTGATGCAACCGCTCAAAATGAGTTAGGCGAAGGTCTCGATTCTGCACATCACGATGCTATAGCTGGTCAAGCTCTCGGGACTCAAGCTACTCCTAGTTCCACCATTGATTCTTCTACCGACGCTGGTTACGACCCAAAGAAGCTGTAGCTCCAGAAATCCACTGTTCTTTTTCCTATTCCTGAGGAACCTCCTAGCAGCACTCTAGCTCACGCGGAAGTTCAAACTACAGAAGGTAACTCACCGACTTCTCCTATTTTCCAAAGAGTTGACGTGTCGTTGGTCAACATTGCTAACCTCCCTCCTTTTTTTCTTTAGCTACATATAAACCTGCAATCGTTTCGCTTCCTCCCAAGGATTCTCAACTAGGACCACAAGTATCAATGACGGAGTCCGTGACCATCACAACCTCAACAACAATTCCTAGCATCCTGGTTAAGGAGACCCCGAGCCTTGATGAGTGCATGATAGATGCTTTGTTGGAAGAAGGAAACGATGAAAATCAAAGGACTCAAGTTGATGTGGATGTTATTATTACCGGATCTCCTAGTCCTTGTCGGGTCCCTCCATGCATGAACTTGAGCAAAAACTTGGGGGTAGATATCCTGCTTTCCAACCAAATCAAGCAGGAGAAAATAGAAGTTTTTCCTCCTCCATTGTCGATCGCATTGCCTAGGCAAACCATTTTCACTCTAGTTTATATTCCTCCTCCTAGGGGTGCTTGAAGTACGTCGACAGTGTTTTCACAAAGCATCCCAATTTCAATTTCCCCACCCGAAAGCGGCCAGAGTGCGCCTGTTGGATCTTCGCAAAGTACTCCCTCCAAAGGCCAAAGCAGTACAGGAAGAGGCGGAAAGAGACATGCGGAGAGCTCGAGTAAAGTCTTTCCTAGTTCTAAGAAGAAAAGGAATTCCAAAAGGAAAAGGTCGCTAGCTTTTTTTTCGTATATAGACTCATATTGTTTGTTGGCTAACTTTTTTAAGGTTTGGCTCCCCATTATCACTTTTTTGCTTTTGGAGTGAACCATTTGTACTTGGCTTTCCTAGTTTGATGTCAATAATAAAGACTTTTTAATTTGTACAAATCTTTGCTTAAATTTGTCTAAGTACTTAAGAAATACGCTTTTGATTAAATTTACTTTCGATTTAACTCCTTTATTGATTGTTTTCGAGTCAAGTCTTTAATTCATTCTGTAATTTGCCTATTGTTCTAGCAAATGTAAAGCAGTCCTTAGGGCAACCTCTTAAAATAGTGGCTTGAGTGTCCTTTTTCATGGTAATAAGTTCCAACTGTGCCAAACTATGGGCGCAAGTTAAGTTCACCACTTAGAATTGTAGTCCGCACATCCTCATCCAAGATGTTAGCATTCGATCACACCTAACTCCGGGCATTAACTGAAGGCTTGCCTATTGGATCCCGCTTTATTCTGAGCGTGGACCCACCATTCTGCCTACTTCGAGCAAGGTGTTAAGGATAAGACGGACTTGTCACGCCTGTTTCCAATTATACTTCTGCCCCCAGTCTAGGGGCGAGAGCCAGTTTGTGGATGAAAGTGTTTCATCGAGCTTAAGTTTATACTCCAGCTCCTACTCTGGGAATGGGTGTTAAGGTACGGAGTCTCGTATCGCATCCTATTTGCGTTTATACTTATATCCTCAATCCAAAGGCAAGAGATAGGATGGGTATAGTCATATCATGTCCGGCTTATGTTTATTCTTTGGCTCCTACTTCAGTAGCGAGAGTCAGAATGCAGATAGCTATATCGTGTCCGACTTATGTTTATACTCCGACTCCTACTCCGGAGGTGAGAGTTAGGATGCAAACAAGTATTTCATGTTCGGCTTATGTTTATATTCAGGGTCCTACTCCTGGAGCAAGAGTTAGGTAATGCCAATCTCCAGAAATCAAAAAGGAACTTTAGGGGCTCGATCATAGGCGACAGAAGTTTGACTGGCACCTATCTCTGAGTACCTACGTACCTGCATTAATCATATGTAGGTTCATTTGGGTTAATCAAGGCACAACTCTTAATAAATGGAGAGACAAAATTTCTAGCATGAAAGGCTGTTTTATTTGATTAAAAACAGAAAGTTACAAAATTCTATCTTATTACATGGCTCTAGCCGGTTATTTACAAATTTACTCTAAGTGAAATAGCGTCATAGGCACTCGCTATTCCATGCCCTTGGTAGTGAGATCTCATCCACTCAAAGGCCATGGGGTAGAGGAAGAGGTGGAAAGAGGCAAGGAGAAAGATAAGTGAAGTCTCCCCTGGTTCTAAGAAGAAAACGAAGTCTAAAAAGAAATAATTGTTAGTTTGTCTTTCCATATATAGACTCCTTTTATTTGTTGGCTGGCCTTGTATGGGTTAGGTCCTCATTACCAATTTTCTGCTTTTGGTGTGAACTACTTGTACTTAGCTTTCTTGGTTTAATGTCACTAACAAAGGCCTTTTGTTTTGCAAAATCTTTACTCGAATTTGTCTAAGTACTTATGAGACACACTTTTCATTCAATGTACTTGTGATTCATTTCGTTTAGTGACTATTTTCAGAACAAGTCCTTAGTTCATTTTATAATTTGCCAACTTTGCATGGATCCAATGAATATAAAGCAATCCTTAGGATAAACCATTTAAAATAGTGGCTTGAATATACTTTTCCAGGATAATAAGTCCCAACCGCACCAAACTTCAGGCGTGGGTTTAAGTTAACTGCTTAAAATCATAATCCGTACATCCTCATCTAGGATGTTAACATTCGATCATGCCTAACCCCGGGCATTGATCGAGGCTTATAAATTGGATCCCACTTTACTCCGAGCGTGGACCTTCCATTCTGCCTACTCCGTGCAAGATGTTAAGGATCAAACAGACTTGTCATACCTATTTTCGTTTATACTTATGGCCCCAGTCCGGGGACAAGTGTTGAGTGAGCAACCAGTTGTATCATGCTATTTTTGATTTATACTCCTACACTCCATTCGAGGGTAAGGGTTAGCGTATGGATGGTTGTGTCATGTTTGGTTCTAAGTTTATGCTCTTGCCCTCAATCTGAAGGCAATAGTCAGTTTGCGGTTGAATATCTTTCATCCAGCTTAAGTTTATACTCTGGCTCCAACTCCGAGAAAGAGTGTTAGGGTACGGAGGCTCGTATTGCATTTATACTCTTGCCCTCAATCCGAAGGCAAGAGTTGGGATGTGGATAGTCATATCATGTCTGGCTTATGTTTATACTCCTGGCTCCTACTCCGAGATTGATACCTAAGATGCTAACAGTTATGTCGTGTCCGGCTTATGTTTATACTTTTGACCCTATTCCTAGAGCGAGAGTTGGGGGGCGGACGATCATATCATGTCTGGCTTATGTTTATAATCTTGCTCCTATTCCATAAGAGAGAGTTCGGGTGCAGATGATCATATCATGTTCGGCTTATGTTTATACTCTTGCCCCTAATCCAAATGCAAGAGTTAGCCGAAGTCTATCTTCGGACATTAAAAGGGACTTCACGGGCCCGATAATGGGCCGAAGAAGTTTGATCGGTACCTATCTCCAGGTACCCATGCATCTGCACTAATCATATGTAGATTCATTCGAGTTGATCTAGTCACAACTCTTAAGAAATGAAGAAACATAATTTTTGGCTTGAAAGGCCGTTTCATTTGGTTAAAGATGGAAAGTGACAAAATTCTGTCTTATTACACGGCTCTAGCCAGTTATTTACGAATTTACTTTAAGTGAAATAGCGTCGTAGGTGCTCGCTATTCCATGCCCTTGGTAGTGAGATCCCTTCCACAGTTGCCAGCTTGAAAGTGTCATCTCCAAGCTTTTTCTCTATTGCATACAGACCATCCCAAATCGAGACCAAGTTGTTAGGGCCAGGTAAGATTCGTTTGACGACCAAATCTCCATCAAAGGTTCGACTCCTAACTTTGGTTTGTAATATCATGCCATTTGGTGTCTGTGCGCAACTGCTCTCAACTCAGCTTTAGTCTGCTTTTCATCGATCATATCAAGAGAATCCAGAAGGAGTTGCTCATTCGTCTATGGATCGTAGTGGATGCCCGATGAGAGTGTACTTCCAGTTCGATTGGGATCACAGCCTCCGATCTTATGCCAAGGTGAACGGAGAATAGTCAGTTGCTAACTTGTGGGTGGTTCGATAAGCCCAGATGTTAACAGGATTTCATCGACCCACTTGCCTTCGACCTTCTCCAATCGTTTCTTAAGAATGGACTTGAGAATCTTGTTTATATCTTCAACCTATCCATTTATCGAAGGATGTGCTACCACTATAAATTTCTTCTTTATGCTGTGTCGGCAGTAGAAATCCCTAAACTCTATGCTATCCAATTGGGTCCCGTTATAGGTAACGATTGCTTGTGGAACTCCAAAGTGATAGATGATATTCCGAATAACAAAGTTGATTACTTTCTTTATGGTAATCATGGTCAAAGGCTTCGCCTTAACCCATTTAGTAAAGTAATCCACGACGGCGTACTTTGTGCCACCTTTAGATATCGGCAATACACTGATAGTATCAATCTGCCAAATTGCTTATGGCCAAGGACTGACCATTTATGTAATTTCTATCAGCGGGGCTCTCAGAATTTTAGCAAATCTCTGGCACTTGTCACACTTTTTGGTAAAATAACCCACGTCTCGATTGACGATTGGCCAAAAATATGCATAAAGAACGATTTTCTTTGCCAGGGTCTACCCCCTAATGTGGTCGCCACCGGCCCATTCATCAACTTCTCTCAGAACTTGTTTGACCTCATTGTAAGCGATAAACGGAAGCATGGGGACAGAGAAATCCTTCCTTTATAGCAATCCTTCTTGCATGATGTATCTCAAAGCTTGGCGAAGAATTTTGTGTGGTTCATTCTTTCTCTCCGGAAGAATCCCTCTTTGCAAATAATCCCGAATCGGAGTCATCCATAACTCCCGTTCAGGCTTAGTTTCGAAGATCTAATGGACATCCATCTGTTTGATGCTCGGTGCTGAAAGTACTTCCATTAGGACTAGCTCTATGAGCTGCGCATCTCCGGTACTAGCCAACTTAGCAAGCAAGTCGACTTTCTCATTTTCCTCTCTGGAAATATGAGCAATTGTGCAATATTCAAAGTCGCCAAGCAGCTCAAGAACCTGGTTTAGATAGGGAGCTAGCCTTGCTCCTTTTGCCTGATATTCTTTCCGAATTTAGCATACCACTAGTTGGGAGTCACAGAGAATGTGTAAAGTTTTTATTCCAATTCCCTGGCGATCTTGAGTCCTACAATCAAGTCCTCATATTTAGCTTCTCTGTTCGTTGCTGGAAAGTTGAGTTTCAAAGCATAGCAGATTGGGTGTTCTTCGGGAGTGACAAGCAAAAGTCCAGCACCAGAACACCAATCATTGGATGCACCTTACGTGTATATCTTCTATCCAACTTCCTTTTCTCTACTGCTCTCGTGGGGGGGGGTCATCTCGTTCATTGAATTCAACTATGAAATCCACAAAAGCTTGATCCTGGATTCCTCTTCGAGGGTAATAGGTGATATCATACTAGCTCAATTTGATGTTCCATTTTAACAGCCTTTCGAAAGTCTCAGGTCGTTGCAAGACTTGTCATAAAGGCTGGTCAGTAAGGACATTAATCGGGTGAGCCTGAGAATAGGTGTGGAGCTTTTTCGAAGCGATCAACATACAATATGCGGGCTTTTCCAATCTCGGGTGGTTTCTTTCTCCTCCTGTCAATCACTTACTAATGAAGTAGAACGGTCGGTGGATGCGAGATTCCTCATGCACAAGTGCGGAGCTCATAACATGCACCGACACCACCAGATATAAGAACAAAACCTCATCATCTACCGATTTTGAGAGAATGGGAGGTCTCTCCAAGTGATCTACCAAAGCCTGGAATGCATCTTTGCAGTCGTAATTCCACTCAAAATTTCACTTTCCCTTCTTGATCACCTCGAAGAAAGGGATGCATTTGTCAGTTGTCTAGAGATGAATCGACTCAGGGCGACAACCTTCCCGTTTAAGCTTTGGACCTCCTTGATCATCTTTGGAACTTAGATCTCTCTCAAAGCCTTGATTTTCTCTGGATTGGCTTCAATTCCATGAGAGTTAATGATGAAACCAAAGAATTTTCCTGACGCAGCACCAAAAGAACATTTCAAGGGATTAAGCTTCATCATGTATTGTTGGAGGACATTAAACATCTTCGCCAGATCATCAACGTGATTTCTCGAATGTCGTGATTTCACGGGCATATCGTCCATGTAGATTTCCATTGATTGTTCGATCCAGTTCTTAAACATCTGGTTCACAAGCCTCGGGTAAGTTGCTTTTGTGTTCTTTAATCCGAAGGGCATGACTAGATAGCAATGGAGTCTGAGGTCGGTGATGAAACTAGTGTGTTCTTGATCTAGGATGTGCATAGGGTTTTGATTGTATCCAGAGTACGCGTCCATAAATTAAAGTAACTCATGGACAGTAGTTGAGTCCACCAACTGATCTATACTTGGAAGCGGGAAGCTATCCTTCGAGCATGTTTTATTCAGGTCGGAATAATCGAAGCATGTCCTCTACTTCCCGTTTGCTTTCTTCACCAAATAGAGTTTGATGCCCAATCTAGGTATAAGGCATCGCAGATGAAGCCATTATCCTTAGCTTATCCACTTCTTCTTTGAGAGTAGTGGATCTCTCAGGCTCCGACGTTTCTGTTCCACAAGGACGTATTTAGGATTTATGTTTAATGCATGGCTCGCTATCTCGGGCGAGATCCCTCACATATCCGGGTGTGTCCAGGCAAATAAATCTAGGTTTACCTAGAGAAAATAAACCAACTCCCTCATCACCCCAATACCGAGATGAGATTTGATTTCAGGACTTCACTTAGGTCATCCCTACTGACCAGAACATCGATTGTCAACTTGACGGGAGCTGCTCGTCCACCCACCGGCTATTTTCGTCGGTCCATATCATCATAGAGCTGACTACTCTGCCCGAGCCATGGCTCATGAGGTAGTTGTTATCCGTCTAAAGCCTTTGTGCAGAGTACAATCTCTATATTCTTTCCTTTCTCTTTACACCTTGCTTCCTTAAGTTCAATGACATAAAACTCATGGCCATCCACTTGATCACCATGCACAATGCCCACTCCATTGTCAGTAAGGGAATTTCGTAGTTAAACACCAAGGAGTGACGGCTGCTATAAATTCAGCTAGGGCTGGTCGGCCCAAGATGCATTGTAAGCAGAATAGATATCCAACACTAAGAATGGCATGACCCGCACTCGGCTACGGTTGCCTTCATCGAGTTTCACTGGTAATTCGACAAATCTGATGGCTTTAGTAGCCATCTCGTTGAACCTCTGTATACAAGATCTACAAAGCTTCGGATTTTTGTCTTCCAACTTCATTTGGTCGTAAGCTTTTTCAAACAAAATATTGACTTAAATCCTACAGTCAATAAGAACTTTTTGTACAACAGTAGGACCAATCGCTACTGAAATCATGAGTCGGTCAATTGTTGGAACCTCGACTCCATCAGCATCCTTGTTCTGGAAAATAATGTCATCTTTTATAGTTCGAGATTATTTTGCCGGAGCTCCATTCTCGACAACGTAGCAACTTTCATTCTCAACATGCTTCAGGGCTACAATATATCTATCCATCTTCGCAAGGTTCTTATCGGTAGGATGCCCACTGATGGTTGTGTTTATCACTAACCGTTTTTTTAGTCACCTGAATGCATCAGCACCAAGCTCAGCTTGCCCTCGATAGGAAGATAGCCTGGAGGCGCTATTATTTCCTTGTCCGCCATCATGTGGGGCTTTCACGTAAGGCAATAATTTGTTTTTCCTTATTGATTCTTCAATCATTTCATGCAAGTGCCTGCACACATTAGTATTATGACCATGAGTCTCATGGAATTTGCAGAACTTGCCCGACTTCCTCTCCTTCTCAGTTGACTCCCTAAAAGCTGGCTTCCTATATGGTTCGATATTCTGAGTTGCTAGATAGATGTTCTCTATCCAGTTGTTTAATTCAGTGTAGCTGTCATACTTGGGACATCTGAAATGGCTATTGTTATTTGGCTTTCCCTTTTTTGTCCTATCATTATTTTGTTTTCCTCCTTTGTTCTAGTTAACGACTTTCAAGCCAACGTTTCCAAAACTTCCTCCTGATTGCTTTACAGCAATATTACTCTGAAGTGGTTCATTTGGACTTCCAACGTCAGTTCATCATGGACGCTTATGCGCATCCTTTAGGCATAGATACTCATCAGTTTCCTATAGAAAACTTCCATTGTTGATGATTGCTTTCTTTTTATCCAATCCCCAAAATTCGAGTTAGGATGAACTCAACTACAAAGTGCTATCAACACCATATCTTCTTTTGAATCCGTTATTTCCGCTACAGCTATGTGGAATTTAATTAAATAATCCCACAGTGACTCTCTTTCAGCTTGATATACATTAGAAAACAACATCACGCGCTTCAGATGTGAGGTATACAAATGGAATTGCTCCATGAATTTCCATTACAATTCATCAAAAGATGATATGGACCTCGATAGAAGCCGAGTGAACCACATCGTAGCTACCCCTTCTAAGTAAATTGGGAAACAATGGCATTTCACAGCATCTGAAGCCCTCGTTGAATCCATATGCCATGAATATCTCAATAAGTGTTTCTTAAGATTCATCATTCCTTCGTACAATGACATCGTTAGCACATAGAATCTCCTAGGATATTTCATGTGAAGGATGTCCTTTGTGAACAAGTTTCAAATAGCATAAGTTCTCCAATTGTCATTAGTTCTGAACCTATTTTCACTAACCAATCTCCCAACCATATCTTCCAAATAATCCAAATCAACAGGTTTTACTAAATGGTGGTGATCGGGTCCGGCCCTGAGTGTTCAACCCGGCCAATGCTCTCGGGAAGGTGCTCGACACCTAGGCTCCCCTAACTTCGGGGACCCATTTGTCCAGCATTCCCTTGTCTGATTCCTATGAGCTGCATCATCAGCAGTACCATGGGTTCTAAGTTCTAACCTCCAACAACATATCCAAGGACTACGTCTCCACTCCCTCTAGGAAGATGGGTTTTGGGTTCACCATATTGGGAGTCGGTACCGAGTCCTAGGGAGGATCAGTACAAATTTCTGATTATGGAGCTGGGGCCCATCTTCCTTCCTGCTGAGATTTCCCAGTAGCGTACGGAGCCTTCTTCTTCCTTTTATCATACTGCCTTCGATCGGATAAAGAAGAACTCTATGGCTCTGAGCTGGAATCCCTTCTACTCCATCGACGGCTGTTTTGAGTCAACTCATTCAGTAGCCTCAAGCTCTATTGCATCGTATTGTTCATCTCCTATTGGCTAGCTTGGAACCTATCTTCCATCTACTTCATCACCTGTCTATCTCCACTCTAGTCACAATGTTAGTAGGTGCCTGGACCTCAAGTTGAGTTGGCTGAACAACTCCATCTCCTTGCTAAGTATTCTGATTTTCGACTTCAATAGTAACTATGGAATTAGTAGAACGAACTCTTCTTGAAGGGGCCATGGCAAAAAGCTGTTGGTAGACCTTTGCAAATCTGAGTTGTAGAACAAAAAGATAAAGAGATTAGACCTATCTCATGGATATAGGATATCCAATAGTAGATTATGGATCTAAATGACTTGAGAATATGTCGTTCTCAGTTAAAGCACTAAAATGTTTGAACCAAAAACATAACAAACACCCAGAGGTTATATGTAGTAGAGATTAAATGAATAAAAGTAAATGGAAATAAAGAAAATAAATGAGAGACAATCGTTTATAGTGGTTTAGCAAAGCTAGACCTTTGTCCACTTTAATATTTTATTACTTGTTCCTGACTTTGAGGAAGAAGTTCGCAGGGATCGGTACAACTCCAACACATAGAATTTCAGAGTTACAAGAATATAAGAAATAATAGAACTAGATCCAAAAGATCCCAAAAAATGAGCCCTATCTTTCTATTTATAGAGGTACGGGCCCACGTAATATCTCTTAGCCGTTGTGTTTGAAATTGACTCATTCTCCCAAAATGATAGGTGCCAGCTCGAAATTACCAGCACTCGATACCGGACCTTAGGTGGGAATCGGTTTCGATCTCCAAGTTGATGATTCTTGCATCTTCAACTCCTTAGCTTGGATCGCCTTATGGTATGGTTCATGAATCCACAGCTGTTTGCACTAATCTTAGCTTGTTTCTGAGCCATTATGATGGATTCATAGGAGAGCAAAGCTGCAGATTTAGGAGTTCATGGAGATTGATAGAGAATTGTACTGATTTAACAAACCAACTTTGGAAATAGACTTTCAGCATCGAAATAAGCTTGTAGGCATAAGATGGAGCCCACCCAAGTTATATTTGGGATTTGGTACCAATCCCCAGCGAGAGTCGGTACCGATCCCCAACTTAGGGGATCCCATTACTTTGTTTCCTTGCGTAGTTCTGGCTTTGACTTTGCCGCCCTATCTGTGCTTGGTTTCCGGACTTCCGGGCTATCTCTCCATGCTTTCCACCTTGATAACTCCAAGTTCTATCTGTCCAGTTTGTCCGAATTCTACCTGGCCAAAAGACAGGATAACACTAGCGGAGAATCTTCTTGGCTTTCTTTCGGTCTGTAGGAAGTTCTTCGCTCTTTAAGTTTATAAGGGGTGCTATCCAATTATCCGTGGATAGCATAGTAGTCTCCATTGTTGTTGTCCTTGGCTCATAGCAAGGGGTGCTTCAAATCTTGAATGGCACCTAAGGGGTGACTTCTTCTAGGTTGCTTGCTACCTTAGCCAACTAATCGGCCCTGGCATTCTACTCCCTGGGTATCTTCTCTAGCTTAAACTCAATAGACATGCTGATTATCTTCTTGGCCTCAGAAACATACAAATCCAGCATATTACCATTGACTTGAAAGTGCTCATCAATTGACGAACATTGATGAATTGTTGAATGATGGAATTCATGTGTAACTCCTTTGCCATCCTAACACCAGCCAGGATAGCTTCATATTCTGCTTCATTATTGGTCATCTTGAAAGTGAGGCAGACCGCAAAACATATTTCTCTTCCTTTAGGAGTGACAAGGGCCATGCCGGCCTCTGTCCCTTCTCATATGACACCCCATCCACATACGGGTCCCAAGCTTTCCTAGCTTATGAAAGTCTCCACTTCGACATTGTCAGGGATTGAGCACTCAACATTGAAATCAATGACGGTTGGCCATGGATAAAAGTGCAAGGAAAGAATTAGATGTGTTGTTGCTCTAGCTCCACAGACCACTTCAATAGTCGGCCTGTTATGTCGAGTCAGCTAAGGACATGCTTCAAAGGCTGTTTCGTCAAGACTATGATAGTATGGGATTGAAAATAGGACTATAGTATTTGAGCTACCGTGAATAGGTAGAACAAAAGCTTCTTTAGCTTTTTATATGTCATTTCTGGGCCAAACAACCTTCTGCTGACATTGTAGATTAGTTGTAGGACCATCTTGTCTTTTCTAATCAAGGAAGCATTGATTGCGTGGTTAGTGATCGTAAAATATAGGTACAAATCCTCTTTGTCAATGGTTTTGGACAATACCGAAGGAGCGGTCAAAGCCGCTTCAACTCCTCGAATGCCATTATGCACTCATCATTCTATGTAACTAACTTTCCCTTATTAATGAGGTCGATGAAAGGTAGACACTGGTCGGTTTCCTTTAATACAAACGGTTTAATGCTGCTACCCTCTGATTCAAGCTTTGTACTTGCTTCATAGTTTTAGGGGACTTGCGTATCTTGGATGGCTTAGATTTTTTTAGGGTTAGCTTCAATTTTCTTGGTGCTCACGACATAGTCAAAGAATCTTCTAGACTGGATGACAAAAGAGCAGTTTTTAGGTTCAGCTTTGGGTTGTACTGGCGTAACATGCCAAAAGTTTCAGTCAAGTTCTATATATGCCTCTGGCCTTCTCAGACTTTACCAACATATCATCCGTATAAACTTCCATAGACTGGCTGATCTGTTCTGAGACCATACTTTGATGTGTCATTTATAGGTGGCTTCTACATTCCATAATCCAAATGGCATGGCATTATATTAGTACTTATTAACATTGGTGATGAAGGAAGTATGCTCTTGGTCCGGGCTGTGCATGGCAATAAAATTATACCCAGAATAGGTATTCATAAAAGTGAGGAGTTCATGTCCACTGGTCCCATCTACTAGCTAATTGATGCGAGGCAATGGAAAGCTATCTTTGGGGCAGACTTTATTGACATTGGAGCAGTTAATGCAAGTCCTCCAAAATCGGATATTTTGCCTCCTGAATGAAGCCGTTTGCTAATAGCTTCTCTACCGCTTCTTTAAGAGATTGGTACCTTCCTGGGTTGACCGGTCAACACTTTAATTGATTGGGGTAGCTTTGGGATCAATGTTGAGTGTATGGCAGATGGTCCTAGGACGCCGGTCATGTCAGTGTTCTCTCATGCAAAGACTTATATTCTTTACTATAGAAACTTGACTAGCTCATCTCTAACTTTTGGGCTGAGTTCTATGCTGACTTGAACAACTTTGCCGGGGTCGACATAGCCTATGGATATTGACTCCAATGAAGCAACCGACCTATCCTCAATGTTTAGTTCTCATGTTAGGGTCAAGTCAGTCATCAGCATTATCTGGGTTTGCTTCCAAGTCGCACTGGTCAAGTGCATAAATCTTGCACTCTATGACATTCTTGGCTTGGACCTAATTAGTTAATATCGGTATTGGGAACGTATCGGTCAAGTACCGAAATGGGATATTTTAAAATATCGTAAGAGTATCGGATAATATCGTTAAAATATCGAATATGTGTAGATCATTTTATGAATGATATTGTACTATGTTATAATGATGCTACATTTTAAAATTTTTGGGTTTGAATTTCCAAATTACTAGCAATGACTGATTGCATATAGTTTACAGATTACAATCTGTTTACTATTGTATTCTATTAAATACAAGTCATAAAAAAGGAGAAATTCATATAATGTGCATCTTTACTATTTTCTCATGTTTGTACTATATTCAGTTCTTCTTTAGTAATCTAATCACCTATACTACTTTTCAAAATTTTCCATATTAATGTTTCTTCCTTTTCATTTCACTTAATTCAATAAATAAGTAATGTTGTTTGTTACCGATTACTACTTCTAGCTCGTTCTTTATCAATATGTCAAATATATAACTTTATTGCTCTTCAACCTTTAGTTCTTGATGCATGATAATGATTAATAAATGAATTTTCATAAGCTAACTTATCAATTAGAAATGGTGAACAAAAGAAAATAACTGAAAAGAAAGTAACTCTTACATGATCATCTTTTTGGTGGTAAAGTCTTCGCACATAATAAAACATATAAAATGGAATAAGTAAAGTTATATTTATTGAATGACTAATGATAAAGACTGAAAAAATATTATCAAAACTAAAAAAATTAGTGCATTGTATTTCTAATATCGTATACATCTTATCGTTCGCCATATACTAGAAACAAACATTGAGAACATAAAGATATTTATTTTTAAATTTATTTTTTCTGACGTGGATCGATATTCTTAGAAAATATCGGGTATTTTAAACTAAATATCAAAGAGATATATCGATGAATATCAAGCGATATAGCGGTAACGATATTTTGGAAAAAATATCGACTATGGAGCAATATGAGACATATCAGAGATATATCAGTGATATTATCTGATATTAATTACATAGGCTTAGACATACGCCCATTCTCAATTGGGATATTGATGTTGCCTCTGACTCTCGCATTTGAGTCAGCTACTATTGAGAAAGTAGGAGTTGTTGTATAGGATTCCCTCGCCTGCCAATAAGGTAAGACTTATTCAGTTCATGCTGGGGTGAGTTCTTTAGCTCTTCAGAGAGTGGACAAGGAGAAAGGATTCCTTCCATCCTAGTCTTTGATGTGGCGAGCGATACTGGCATGACCTTAAGTGCTATTAGGCCCTCTAGTACTCTCAGGTGACACATTGCAAATTGATGTAGCTTCACCATCTTAGGTGGATTCTACAAGAACTAGAGTGCTAATGGGCTTGTGGTTAATCCTAGGTGACACATTGTCCGCAGTTGTATCCTCAAGGGAAAGGATGGTCCTGACATGACCTTGAACTCTACTAGGCTCAAGGGTACTCCTGGATGACATGTCGTTAATTGCCACAACGTAATCTTGTAGATCAGTGTCCAAGGAGGAGCTGCTAATGTTAATGTCCTGGCTTCAGAGCTAGGGACGATCTTAGTAGGAACCTGAGCATTGACTGGCTTGAAGGTACCCTCAAGTGACCCGTCGCTGATTGTTATGAGTTCCTACTAAAGCATAAGGACTCCTTTATAGGCTTGTCAAAGGAGGCTTCATAGCACTCCCTACATTTCTGTTGATTGCCCAGGATTTCCCCAATCCTGCCTTGGATAGAGAACTTCGTGATGAGCAGGTTGTCGAAGACAATTGCATCCAATTCTACAAGTGCTAGTTGTCCTATCAAGATACTATAAGCAAATGGAAAATCAACTACTACAAAGTTTACCTAAATCTTTTCTACATGAGGCTCTTTGTCGAATAGGGTTTTGAGGGAGGTAGTACCCATCAGAACAATGCCCATACCCCAAAACCGTAGATGGGTAAGGCACAGGGGGTGAGGCTGGAGGCAAGGAGCTTGAGAGCATCAAAAACATGTTTTCACATGGCGTTGACTGAGCTACTCCCACCTACGAAGGCTTGATGCACATTTGTATTGGCCATTGAAAGATTGATGAACATAGGATCATGGTGGGGGTAAGAGATGTCTCCTCCTATCATTAGCAGTGAATACGATGGGCTAATCTGTTTCCATCCTGGATGCTTTGGATGCTCAATGCTCTAAAGAATAGATTTGGCCGGCTAAACTCACTTCTCTCTGATATCAAGACAATGATACCTAACTAATCTTGGCCACATGTCGGCCTATACTTATGGTCAAGATGTAAGTTATGGCTACAACGTTGTTGTTCGGTTGGTGGGGTGGTGCCCGTTGGTTGTTGTGAACTGTCCTTTGTTCCACTTAATGCCGAACAAACTCTAAAATGTCCCTTCTTGGATTAGCTTCCAATTTTGTCTTTGAGCACCTAACACTCGTTGGTAAAGTGGTCCTTGATTTGATCGAATTAGCAATATTTGTCATTGCCATGAGCTTCCTCTCTTCTTCTACCTCAGTAGCATTTGGTCTTTGCAATTACACCAGTCATGGGTCATGAAATATATTATCTCCATATTCTATTCGAAGTAGCATATTTAGGGTACCTAGACCGATATTGGGTGCCGGTCTCTACATGACCCTTGGTACTGTTCTGCTGACCATTAGGTCAATGGTCAGCATTTTCATGAGGACCAGTTTGAGTGGAACGTCGGGTTTCGTTACTACTATTAGAAAAATCCGCATCCTCCATTCTCATAATGTCATTTTCCCATTAATAAAATTCAGTTAGGGACATAGTTGGCTGATTTTAAAGTTCCTTCCACATTTTTAACTTGTATCTAACCCCTATGAAGAGGGCCAAAACTAGGCTACTCATGTCCGCACCCCCAGCCCAGGTGGATTCTTTATTGAAGCAGTTCACATTCGACCAAAGATATCGGTCGGCCCCTATCTGATTTTACCTAGCTCCCTAGCCATCATAACATTGTTTTTTGAAGTTAAGAAGGTCGCCTTGAAGTCTGAACATAGTTGGACCTAAGAATGGATGTTTCTCAGTTGTAGGTGTAGGAACCAGCAAGAGGCTGGTCCTATAAGAGTGGAGGGGAAGAGTAGGCACTGTGCTAGGCCAGAAAGCCGGCTTACATGGGGTGATGGAGTTGAAGAAAGTAATGTGATTAGATGAGTCAACACTCTCGTCATACTTGTCAATGGGAAGCAAGGCATACCGCTTGTGGATATACGTGTTCAAAAATTCCTCAAAAATGGCTCCTCATTCTCGTCATTGGAAAAAGCTTCATGCCTAGCATTTCAGGCTTGCATTCTATTGAGTTGCTGGTAGAGGATGTTCTTTCCCTCCCAAAAGCTGGAATTGGCATACTATGGGATTTTATAGCCAACGATCGGTTGTGGACTCAACCAATGTCTTTATGGAGAGGGAGATCATTAAAGGGTAGGACAGTGATGATGCCGACAATGAGATGGAATAAGAGACCTCTCCCTATGCATAAGGGGCAACCATGAATGACTAGCCTATCGTTCTCTTGATCTAGGCCTTACTTTACACATATGGGATTCAGAGTGCACCTATAGGGCCCTAAGCTCTCTGTCGATGACATGGGCATCACCGCTAAGATGCCTAAACCTCAAGTTTTCAGCTTCCTTTGCCACCCACAGGAGGCTGACTTCCATTCTGCTGAAGGAGAGTGGCTATGTCATGGTTCCCTATGCACGGCTTTCCCAGGACAATGTCAATTAAGAGACCTGGCCCACACATAACATGTCTTCTTGGATGGCAAATCCATGACTGGGGTTTCAGGCATCACCATACCCCGAGCTTTGGAGGTGTTCATGAGATCATAAGCATTGGAAGAATTGGTTGGAGAGGGTTTATTTCGACTATTGAAGGGGGTAGTGGAAAAAAGTTTACATTTTCTTGGCATCCAACCTCGTTCTCAATTCATTTACCTTGCGGGCCTGAGCTTCCACATTAGTCAAGCATTGATGTACGCTTTCCACATGTCATTGCTAAGCCCAAGGATGGGGCTAGTAGTGCCACTAATCGTGTCATCATTAGTTTCATGGTCATTAGAGTTAATGATTTCATTCTCACCATTAGAATTTGATATGGTGAAACATGAAAAGAGTGTGTAGAGAAGAAAAAGTGAAGAAATGTAAGAGCTTTTAGGGGAGGCCCTCCATTTATTACCAAAATGTTGACCGATAAAGTAGCCAACTTTGGAATTAGACTAATGTATTTGTGATAGCAAATGTTATTTGCTAACACTAGGCTTAAAAATGTAAAAGGGGAAAAAGCAAGAAAATTAGATTAAAAGACACAAAGATATAGAGTGGCTCGGCTAAGCTAGCCTCTGTTCACAGTGAAGATCTCATACTATATTTCTCTCTTACAATTAAAAAAATTACAAGAGAATAATAAAAAAACATTTAAGAATAAAAAGCTGCTATTTTTAAGAGCTTAGGATTTAGTTTGGTGTGAGGAGTTGAATTATGAGCTTGAAAATCAACTTTGAACCTTCAACTTTGAACCTTCCTGATGTTTTATGGCATGAGGTATTTATATTAGCTAAAATGGATAATGGATAGGTAAGATTGCATAGAAAAATAGGTAGGAAGCATTCTCGGCCATCGATCTGGTTACATGGGTTGATGGGAGATAGTTGTAAAGGTGCTGTGGAACGTTTGGTTGAGAAATATGCTAATTGTCACTTCGCACCAGGCATGTGTTCTACATGTAATGCACATATAATGTTGCGGCATGCTATGGGAGTAAGCATGGTTTTGGCTGACTTTCTACAGTACCTAGTAGGTTTGGTCGTATGAATTGTCATTTACTTTTGCATGTCTATGTGGCAACGCGACGAGTACCTTCTTTCAAGCTGTGTTGGTTGGTCGCTTACTACTGATACTTGCTAAGGAAGTCTATGTTGTTAACGATCTAATTGCAAGGGATGTGCTAGGCTTGCAAAGGGATGATGAGACGGGCTACCTGGGACCGATCGAAATTCGGTTGTGATGAAGCTGGACCAAAGACATGTCATGCTTAAGTTGGGCCTTGTCTAGAGAGTTGGCTATTGAGACCTCTCTGAGTTGGGTTGACCTAGCCAGCCATAGACCTGGAGAGTAGCCGAGTAGATGGGCTAGCTTGGGGCCAGGTTGATTGCGGTCCAGCAGGAACGGGGCGATATCTAGGGCTGGCTTAGATTGGGCCAGGTTGTGTCAAGTTGGCTTACTTGTTATTCTTGCAATAAATTTGATCAACAGAAACGTTATTATCCATCAATTTCTCACCGATATATCTAATACAACTGAAACTGCCTAAGAGGAGCCAAGGTTTATAGATGGAAAAGTCATAATTTTCCAAATGTAACCAAAGACACTCTCTCAAATAGTCAAAGTTAAGACCATATATAAAAGAGCATGCACAGACTTTTCCATCACCATCTTTGGATCTCAATGTTATGTGTTGATCACTCATATTGAACACCGAATAACTAAAAATCTCTTTTCCAATTAAAATAAGAATTCTGCACTTATAGTAACATTCAACATTGCAAAAAAAACTCCCACTTTTTCCCAAAGCTGCATTTCATATCTACAATCTCTTCCCATCTCTACTTGTTCTCCAGTAAACCAACACAATTAGTTCGATATTTATACATGTAATTCCTAACATCTAATCTCCATGAGGGCTTGTGAAGGCCCCTTACCTTCCAACATAGGATATTCATTTAGGTGGGACGATTTTATTCTTACTACCCAATTCTCTCCCCTTAGATCCTTTACCTCGCCCTCTTTGTGTTTGTCATTCCTTTCCAAGTTTGGATTTTTCCTCACTAACAAATTCAATTTTTTCTTGTTTGTATTTTTCATCTTCTTAGGGAGGATCTTAGGTTGTCCTTTCCTACCCCCATCCAACACTTAATGAGTAGCATCTTCCCTGTTATCATCATTCAAAATAATCGGGTTATCTAGATTGTTCACCTCAAGTGATAGTTTATTTGGGGCATGAAAAAATATAAAACTTGTTAAATCACAGTTTTCTTTAGGATTATTGTATAAAGTAATAAAATAGTTATAAAGAGTTATAGGTAGGGTGTGTTAATACCATAGATATTGATTTTGATGACAACAACCATATAAATACAGGTACTAATGTTTTCCCAAGTGGTATATAGTATTTTGCAGGATATGATACAGGTTTATACAAGTACATGATAATTGAGTATGATGACTAATCAGTAAAAAGACTAGATATAAAGATCCGGATATGATTAAGATATTTGAATACTGATGAGTTTAATAGACAAAGACACTAAGAGTTCAAGACTATAAATTATAAGAAATAAACATTAGAATAATTTGTCAAAGTCTTTGGATAACAACCATCAGTTCTTTGAGTACTCTCTTATCAAATTATTTACTTTATATATATATTATATTTATTTAATTATAATTTTACAAATATTTTATAAAGAGTTTTATATATTAAAACTGTATAAAAACTATGTTTAAAAGTTTTACAAATTATTAGAATTTTATAAACACTTTAAAAGGATTATTAATTTTGAAAATTAACAAGGGTATATCGATATATTCTACCTATATATGTTGACATATAAACCGTTGAGAGATGCCATTTAAATTTTTAATAGTTGTGATTTTTGTTGCATTATTTTGTGGATAGACACATCCCTTCAAAAACTATAAAAAGGTGACTAGAAAGCAAATTTTAAAAACTACTTTCTCTACTTGCTTCTTACTCCAAATTTTCATTATATATTTCACAATGTCCACTTTTCATACTCTTCAAATTCAATCTCTACTCTACTATATTCATTCTCTAAAATATATTCACCGATTTGAAAGTATCCTCTCACCAATTCAAAGATCAAATTGCTATCAAAAGGGCTATAAGATATTATTTATCTAAAGTACAACGTTTGTATTTGGAATCAACAACTCGCTTGATTTCATCGTGGGCGATCCGTCGGAGTAAAGGGACAGAAAATCCCCTTCTGTACAAGACTCCATCTTGGATAACAAACCGCGAAGCCATTCAGAGGATCTTTCTCTTCTCGCTCCTGCGCTCGGGCAACGTTCTATGTCAAGATAGTTTCTGATTGGAGTCATCCACGACTCCATCTCGGGTGTTGCCTCATGAACCCAGTCTGTCTCTGCCCAATCAATACTTGGAGTAGTAAGCGTCTCTACGGGGACGAGTCCCATTTGCTATGCTTCGCCAGTGTTGGCTAGTTTTGCTAAAGAATCGGCCTTCTGATTTTTCTCTCGGGGTATATAGCGGATAATATAATAGTCAAATCGGTTCAACACTTGGACCCGCATAAGATAGGAGGCCAACTTTTGGTCTCTAGCTTAATACTCTCCTCGAACCTGGCACACCACCAGTTATGAATCGTAGTAAATTTCCACAGCGACGACTCCCAAATCCTTAGCAAGCCATAGTCCAGCGAGCAGGGCTTCATTGTTAGTTGTACGGAAGTCAAATTTCAAAGCATAGCATACGGATCGTCCCTCTGGGGTTTCGAGCACCACTCCAGTGCCTGAGCACCGGTCGTTTGGTGCACCATCGGCGTATAGCTGCCATATATAATTGAGACGTTCACTGGTTTCAGGAAAGTCCTCCGGTATGGTGAATTCAGCTATGAAGTCCGCCAGAACTTATCCTTGAATAGCTCACCTTGGATGTCCGTGGATCTGGAAATGAACCTGCTTAAGGCTGCCACCTTCCCATTATGACTTTGCACCCTCTTTACGGTTCTGGGAGTATCGAGATTCCAAATCCCCTAGTTCTTTTCAGGATTGGCTTCAATTCCTCTGGCATTGACAATAAACCCAAGGAACTTTCCAGATGAGACTCCGAAATGGCACTTCAGTGGATTGAGCTTCATTCTGTGCTATCGGAGTATGTTGAACATCGTCTCTAAATCACCGATATGGTTGCTGGATAGTCGTGACTTCACGAACATGTCATCTACGTACACCTCTATAGTCTTCCCGATCTGGTTTACAAACATTCGGTTTACGAGCTTATAATAAGTTGCTCCAGCATTTTTGAGTCCAAACGGCATCACCTTGTAACAATAAAGTCCCAGAGCAGTAATAAAGCTAGTGTGCTCCTGGTCAGGAAGGTGCATCGGGATTTGATTGTAGCCGGAGTATGCGTCCATGAAAGATAAGAGCTCATGTCCGACTGTTGAATCCACCAGTTGATTGATTCTAGGAAGAGAGAAACCGTCGTTGGGGCAGGCTTTGTTCAAATTTGAATAGTCCACACATGTCCGCCATTTTCCATTCGACTTTCTGATAAGCACTGGATTTGATACCCACTCCGGGTATAAAGCATCACGAATAAACCCATTAACCTTGAGTTTATCCACCTCTTCCTTCATGGCGGCAAGTATCTCTAGATCCATACCGCGCCTTTTGGTTTCACCGGGACGTGCCACGGGTCGATATTTAGTGCATGGCTTGCGATATTCGGTGAGATCCCACACATGTCTGAATGAGTCCAAGAAAACACATCGAGGTTTGCCCATAGAAAATCAACCAGTTCCTATCTCATCCGAGGTTGAGTTGAGATCTGATCTTTACCACTCTAGGATCGTCGTCGTCGTTGACCGGGACATCAATTGTCAACTCTGCCGGGGAAGCCTGGTATTCTTTGGCTTCCCCTTCATCGTTGTTGTCTCTAGGATCAAGATCTTTAGGAAACTAGTCGTGGCACCCGAGCCTCGGCTTAGGCATTAGTTGTCAATCCTTCGAGATATGGACGTAGAGAGATTCTTCCACGCCTTTACCTTTCTCTTTGCATTACACATCCCGTAGTTCCGCAACATAACAGGCGCGTCCGGCCACCTGAACTCCATGTATCACCCAACTCCATTATCAGTGGGGAATTGTAGAGTCAAGCACTAAGGGAAAATCGCTACCCTGAAGTCCGCAAGGGCCGGTCGGCCCAGAAACGCATGGTAAGGGGAATGTTATCCAACACCACAAACTGTAACATTCAGACTCTTCGGCGATCACCAACACCCAACTCAACAGGTAACTCTACCATTGCAGCTGGTATGGTGGTGCTTCCATTGAAACCATGTATACGTGACTGGTACGGTTTCAGATCCTTCGCTTCCATCAGCATTTGGTCATAAGCACGCTTGAAAAGTAATTTTACAGAACTTCCACTACCAACTAAGATCCTCTTCATCCAAGTAGGACCTATTTGGTCAGAAATAACCAACGGATCAATGGAGGGGGCCTCGACTCTGTCGGCATCGCGGTTTCTGAAAATGGTGTCGTTTGTCATCATCCTCTATTGCTTTGCCGGGGCCCCTTCGTCCGTACCACTACAACATTCGAAGTCTACAAGCCTAATCGAACTAGCATATGATTCCATTTCCTTCCAGCTCCGATCAGCTGGATGAGGACCGCCACTCACAGTATTAATCACCAACCTTCCACCAATATGCACGGGTTCCTCAGGCCTAGCCTGGTCTTGGCCCCGATTCGGGTTGGATGGGCCCGCTCCAGTATCCTGCGGAGTCCAGACAAACTGCTCTAACTTTCTCTCTCTAATCAACCTTTGAATAATATCCTACAAATGACGACATTCATTAGTGTTATGGCCGTAACAATCATGGAATCTACAGAAATTCTCGGTCCGAATCTGCTTTTTTGACGATGGTTTTGGAGCTGGCTTCTTCTACTGCCCTGTATTACAGGTTTGAAGATAAACAATCTGTAGCGATGTGTTCAAGGGAGTATATCGATCAAACATAGGAGCTCTCGGTCTCCCTCGATGGGGTCTCTCTTCTTTCCTTGACCTCCGTTATCCTTCTGTTGGCCTTGTTTATTCTGAATATTTAATTGTACTTTACCGGAGCTCTCCCCAGTCGGCTTCACTGCAATATTACACTAGATACCATCACTAATGGGCCCCATGATGTCCTGCTTCCTAGACCATCTAGCATCTTCTCTCCTCAAAAACTGGGCTGCCTTTGCATAGAAACGGTCCAACGAAGCGGGGGGTTTCCTAGCCAACCAATCAACAAATTCGAAATCAGGATCGATCCCTTTAGTCAATGCCATCAGAATAGATTTATCATTAGGATTGCTGACTTTTATCCGGCCTTTTGGCAAGGCCGTGACACCAAGGACTTGACTAGAGATTGAAGACAATCCATCCCGAAGATCGGTTATTCACAGGTCCACTATGGATACAGGCAAATTTGGTCCAAGTCCGGATCGGGCTATAATTAACGTGGTATGACAAACAAAGCTATGAGAGTAAACATTCTAAATTTTAGATTAATCGGAGTTCGTATGCTCAAGTTATGGATTGATCAAGTTTCATGAGAAGCATGTTTGCTCTGTATCCATCACCTTCATATATGTTACCTTCGTATCCATCAACATCACAATCCATCCCCATTGTATCCACCAAGCAATAGCATCGATTAGAGTTTATTTGCTCAACCACTGCCCATTTCGTATCGATCCTACTAATACCCATTTCGTATCGATCAACGAAGAATCGATACGAAACCAACATCTAGGCATTGATACAAAACCTCATGCCAACGTCGGTACGAAGGGAGCAACCTAGGATCGATACAAAGATTTGGACCAATCATCGATATGAAGACAAGGATATAGTATAGATACAAAGAGCAGTGCACATGATCGATACGAAGGAGGTAGTCAGACCAAAGGAAACAGTCTTTAGGCGTGAAATATAGATCTCAACAAAATGCTCAGTTCACGTCATCGATGCGAAAATGATCGATATGTATGGGTCGATACGCAACCACTAGCCAAACTGCAAATCCAACATTTGATCGATCATAACTCAAAAACTACAAGTCCAAATGCCTCCAAATTTTCACAGAAGCTTTCTTATCATCTGAAGGACTACCATGATCGATCGCGGCTCAAATGGAGCTAAAAGTGATCAATACAAAGATGACGGGGATCGATCAGGATCGATCCCAAATGACCCCAGATCGATCTAGCGGGCCAAACCACGTGAGAGAAGAGGTAGTCCGAGCTTTGAGAAAGATATTTCTGGATCTACTCCTATAAATAGCACCCCTACGTACGCCTATAGAAAAGGGACTTTTGAAGCTTCTACGCCATTACTCTACTGCAACTCTATTGTAACTTGAGAGCTAGTGATTTGTACTATTGTAATCAGTTGTCAATCATCAATAAAGAGCAAAAATATTCAAAGTGGACGTAGGCTACAATGCCGAACCACTATAAATTCTTGTCTCTTTCTATTTTTGTTTGATTTTATTGGTGTGATTGTTAGATTAGCCTCTTTTTCCATTTAATTTCTTCATTCTAATCTCTTCAATTACATCTGAAGAGTGTTGTGCCCAATTTTGGTACAAACAACTTGGTGCTTCCACTAAGAAAATTCTGCTTTTCTCTGATTCAGTGGATCCCCTGCCATTGTTGGATTGCTAAAATCTAAGGAGGAGATCCAGATCTGTCTTCCCATAGTTCTTTCCATTGTATTCAAATTACTCAAGATCTAGAAAAGAGCTACATTCATCATTGTGCGTACTACTAGAACTGCTTTAAATGTTGTTGATCTAGAGGGAAGGGATAGGCAAAATCCCACGCAGCTAACCACAGCAGGCCAGACATCAGCTGGATCTTTGGATCCACAAGGTCCTGTGACTAGGGAGGAGTTCCAGACCCTCATGCAAGAGCTTACTCAGAGCCATTAGGAGCTTACTCAACAAATTCGTGCCAACATGGAGCTTGCAAACCAACTGAATGAAGAAAGGCGAAGGAGATCTAGAAGGGGTCATCTCTCTAATTCCTCGACCGAAAGCTCGGCTTCATCTGACTTCAATCACAGATCTACACGCCGTCGGTATGATGGAAACTATGTAGAAGGCTCCGGGCATCAGCATGCCATGTATCTCGGACGGGCCGAGATTGGTCCTTCAACAAGGCACCAAGCTGGACCCTCCTCCCGAGGAGGGGCACTTCCTTATCACAACACTCATGACCACGCAGCTGCTGCCGCTATAGATCTAGAAGAAAAGATCCAAAACCAACCAGATCTAGCTCATCGTCAACATGTTCATGCTCGGGATCCTCACTTCCCTGAACATCGGGAGCCAAGGAGGTGAGTAACGGACCGTAGACAACGACCAGACGATCCCTGCAACATGTAACCCGATCATGCCTTGGCCCCGAACATCCAGATGCCTGACATTCCAACTATGATACGCCAGATGATTAGAGAAAGTCAAGGCCTTATGAACGATGATTGGGGAATCTCCAGAAGTCATACTCCATTCATTGATGACATTCGTTATGCAAAGCCACCTCGTCGATTCAGGATGCCAACTTTGCCAGTGTACAAAGGAAATTTGGGTCCTAACCAACACATTTTAAAGTATTAATGGCTCATGAACGCCGCTCGAGCTGACGATGCGGTTAGGTGTAGAAGTTTTCCTATCTATTTGGGAGGCATTGCAATTATGTGGTTCACTCGATTACCACCCAGATCCATATCATGTTTTGATCAATTGGCTACTAAGTTTATTGAGCAGTTCCGTATGCATGCTACTAGACCAAAGGTTGTCAACACCTTGTCCAGTGTTACTCAAGCTCCAGGAGAGACTCTTAGACGTTATCTGGGAAGGTTCCATGCAGCTTGTGTGGAGGTTAGCAAATCCAATGATAATTCTATTTTGATGGCATTGACTAAAGGGATCGCTATCGATTCCGAGTTTGGTGATTGATTGGATGGGAAATCCCCTACTTCATTGGATCGTTTCTTTGCTAAGGCGGCCTAGTTCTTGAGGAGAGAAGATGCAAGACAGTCTAGGAAGCAGGACGTAGCGGGGCCCAGTGGTGAAGGCATTCAAAGTAATGTTGCTGTGAAGCAGACCGATGAGAACTCCAGCAAAGTGAAATTGAATATTCAGAATAAGCAAGGTCAACAAAAGGGTAACGAAGGTCAGAGAAAGAAGAGAGACCCAAATCGCGGACTGAGACATAGAGCTCCCATGTTCGACCGATATACTCCCCTAAACACATCATTGTAAAATGTTTACCTTCAGACTTGTAATACCGGACAGTATAAGAAGCCAGCCTCGAAACCATCATCTGAGAAACAAATTCAAACCGGGAAATTCTGTAGATTCCACGATTGTTACGGCCATAATACTAATGAGTGCCTTCATTTACAAGACATCATCGAGAAGTTGATTAGAGAAATGAAGTTAGAGCAATTTGTTCGGGCTCCACAGGATGGAGGTGCGGGCTCATCTAATCCTAATCAAGGTCAGGGCCAAGCTAGGCCCGAAGAACCCGTGCGTACTGGCGGGAGGTTGGTAATAAACATTGTGACTGGTGGTCCTCATCTGGCTGATCGGAGCTAGAAGGAAATGGAGTCATATGCAGTTCGATTAGGCATATGGACTTTGAATGTTGTGGTAATGTTGGTGACGGGGCCCGGCTAAATAACAGAGGACAATGATAGACGACATCATTTTTAGGAACCGAGATGCTGACAGAGTCAAGGCCCCCACTATTGATCCATTGATTATTTCAACCTAGGTAGGTCCTGCTTGGATGAAAAGGGTCTTAGTCGACAATGGAAATTCTGTCAATATACTTTTCAAGCGCGCTTAAGACCAAAGGAGAATGAAGGCGAAAGATCTAAAACCATGTCAGTCACGCATACATGGTTTTAATGGAAGTGCAACCTTACCAGCTGGGATGGTAGAGTTACCCATTGAATTGGGTATTCGAGATCGCCGGAGACTCCGGATGTTGCAGTTTTTGGTGTTAGATATACATTCCTCCTATAATGCTTTCTTAGGCCGGCCGGCACTTGCGGAATTCAGGGCGGCGATTTCCCCATGGTGTTTAACTCTGAAGTTCCCCACTGATAACAGGGTCGGAGTAGTACATGGTGATTAGGCGGCTGGATGCGCCTGTTAGGTTGAGGAGCTATGGGATGCGCACAGAAGGAGAAATGGATGGGCGTAGAGGAATCTCTCTACGTCCATTTTTCAGAAAATTGACAGCTAACGCTTGAGCCTAGGCTCAGGCGCCACAGCCAGTTCCTTAAGGACCTTGATCCTAGAGATAATAACGTTGAGGAGGAAGTCAAAGATAATCAGGCTTCCCCGGTGGATTGACGATCGATGTTCCAATCCACGACGACGACGGTTCCAGAATGGTAAACGTCGGATCTCAACTTGGCCACCAGATGAGATAGGAATTGGTTGATTTTCTCTGCGCGAACCTTGATGTGTTTTCCTGGACTCATTCAGACATGTGTGGGATCTTGCTGGACATCACGAGCCATGCATTAAAAATTGACCCGCTGCATGTCCCGGTCAAAAAAAGGTGCGTTATGGATCCAGAGAGATCTGCCGCCCTGAAGGAAGAATTAAATAAACCCAAGTCGAATGGGTTTATTCGTGATACTTTATACCTGGAGTGGGTATCTAATCCAGTGCTTTTCAAAAAGTCAAACGGGAAATGGCGAACATGTGTGGACTCCTCAGATTTGAATAAAGCCTGCCCTAAAGACATTTTTCCTCTTCCCAGAATTTATCAACTGGTGGATTCAATAGCCGGACATGAGCTCTTATCTTTCATGGACGCGTATTCCATCTACAATCAAATACTAATGCATCCACCTGACCAGGAACATACTAGCTTCATCACTGATTTAGGACTCTATTGTTACAAGGTGATGTCGTTCGGACTCAAGAACGCTGGAGCAACTTACCAGAGGCTTGTAAACTGAATGTTCGCTAACCAGATCGGAAAGACCATGGAGGTGTATGTGCATGACATGCTCGTGAAGTCGTGATTATCCATCAACCATGTCAGTGATTTGGAAACAATGTTTAACATACTCCGACAGTACAGAATGAAGCTCAATCCGTTGAAGTGTCATTTCGAGGTAGCGGCAGGAAATTTCCCTGAATTCATCGTCAACGTCGGAGGAATTG
This sequence comes from Allium fistulosum, assembly GCA_030737815.1. Taxonomy (NCBI): domain Eukaryota; kingdom Viridiplantae; phylum Streptophyta; class Magnoliopsida; order Asparagales; family Amaryllidaceae; genus Allium; species Allium fistulosum. The sequence continues at coordinate 368,382,684 of CM060907.1, forward strand.
AAGCCAACCCTAACAAAATCTGGGCAATTTGGAATCTCGAAACTCGTAGAACCATAAAGCAGGTGCAAAGCCTCAACGGGAAGGTGGTAGCCTTAAGCAGATTTATTTCTAGATCAATAGACAAGTGCATTCCCTTCTTCGATCTGATCAGAAAAGGAAAGCAAAATTTCGAATGGATAGAGGAGTGCGAAGGTGCATTCCAAGCACTAGTTCAACATCTGGAAACACCACATATTTTGTCAAAACCGGTTGATCACGAGAGAATATATGTCTATCTGGCCGTTTTAGCAAATGCAATCAGTGCTACATTAAGTCGAGAAGAGGATCAGATTCAACGACCGGTCTATTATACTAGCAAAAGGCTAACAGGGGAAGAAAGAAACTACTCGAAGGTGGAAAAGCTGGCTTATTGTCTCGTCAAAGCCTCGAGGAAGCTCCGTCCATATTTCTGGGCTCATCCGATCACTGTCTACACCGACCAACCGTTGCGACAGATCCTAACATGACCTGAGATGTCTAGTAGATTACTTAAGTGGAATATCGAGTTGAGTCAGTTTGATATTGCTTATACACTGAAGCGAGCCATTCAAGGACAAGTTCTAGCGCACTTTATAGCTGAATTCACCATACTAAAGGATTTTCCCGAAGCTAGTGAATCCCCTAAGCGTACATCGAAGCTACACACTAATGGTGCATCAAAAGACCGTTGCTCAGGTGCTGGAGTGGTACTCGAAACCCTAGAAGGTCGATCCATATGCTATGCTTTAAAGTTTGACTTCCGTGCAACTAACAACGAAGCCGAGTACGGAGCTTTTCTTGCTGGACTAAGACTTGCCAGATACTTGGGAGTTATTACTGTGGAGATTTACTGTGATTCGCAATTGGTTGTACGCCAGGTTCGAGGAGAGTATCAAGCCAGAGACCGGAGATTGGCCACCTACCTTGCTCGGGTTCAAGAAGTGTTGGATCAGTTTGACTATTATGCTATTCATTGTATACCCAGAGAGCACAATCAGAAAGTCGATCCTTTGGCGAAACTGGCAGCACTGGTGAAGCATAACAGATGGGACTCGTCCTTATCGAGACACTTACCGCTCCAAGTATCGATCAAATAGAAATAGATTGGGTGTATGAGGCAACACCCGAGAAGTAGTCGTGGATGACTCCGTTTAGAAACTATCTTGAGCACGAGCTTTACCCGAGCATAGAAATGGGAACAGACAGGTTCTCCGGAAAACTTTGTGGTTTGTTATCCAAGATGGAGTCCTGTACAGGAGGGGATATTTTGTTCCTTTACTACGGTGTATCGCCCAAAATGAGATAAAACGAGTGTTACACGATGTGCATGAAGGAGAGTGTGGCGATCACGTTGGACGGCAAGCCCTTGTGAAGAAATACTCAAATATGAATATTACTGGCCAACTGTGAATCGAGACGCATCAGATTACGCTAAGAAGTGCGATAGGTGACAAAAGCATGCCAGAATTCCAAGAGCCCCATCTACAGAAATTACTCAGATGGTCAGTCCATGGCTGTTCGTCACATGGGGTATTGATATAATAGGGTCTCTACCTTTAGCCAAGGGTTGTACGAAGTACACCATCATTGCAGTTGACTACTTTACTAAATGGGCAAAAGTTGAGCCCCTTGCCACTATCACGACGAAGAAAGTAATTACCTTTGTTGTGCGCAACATCATCTATCGCTTTGGCTTCCCATACACCATTGTAACTGATAACGGGACCCAATTCGATAGTGTTGAGTTCAAAGATTTCTGTCAACGCTATCGCATCCAGAAGAAATTCTCAGTAGTAGCTCACCCTCAAGCAAATGGACAAGTCGAAGCTGTCAATAAAGTTATCAAGTCTATTCTGAAGAAACGACCGGAGAAGGCTGGAGGCAAGTGGGTCAATGAACTTCCTATGGCCCTATAGGCATATCGAAATATCCACAAGTCTGCGTCCGCCATACTCCGTTTGCACTTTCCTACGGCTCTGAAGCCGTTATTCCAGTTGAATTAGAAGTACCTTTTCACCGTGTGACTTACGACGATCCAAAGACGAATGCCATCCTACTTGCAGAATAACTGGATTTACTGAATGAGAATCATTAAGAGGCTGATTTGAGGGCAACCGCACACCGCAGTCGAGTCGTCCGATTACACAATGATAGTCTGACCCAGAACCTTCGAAGTTGGTGATCTCATACTTAAGAGAATTTATATGTTCTCGTCACACATGAAATTGACATGGGAAGGACCGTATGTCATTGAATGGAGACTTGGAGACGACACATTCAAACTATCAACTACTAACGATCTCACTTTACCAAGGGCATGGAACAGAGAGAGTCTCCGTCGCTGTTACACATAACTGGCTTTTATTCATTTTAGTCTGCTTTTCCTTTGAAATTTGCTTATGCATTTTTTGAATTTGAACTTGTAATAAGGCAACTGACTTTGCCATACTTTCTTATTTCAGCAATAAAGTGCAGACTCATCAAGCTAGAGTGGCAATTCTTGAAATGCATCGTGCGACCGTCACGATGTACAAAGAGCTAAGTCCCATCCTACGGTGGGACTCATTCAAACAGGGAATGATCGTGATCCGACCAGTCACTCGCTAAGTGAAACCCCGAGCTTGAGGACAAGCAGCGATAAAGTCAAGAAGGATTGAAACATGACAATCCACTAACGAACTCCAGCTCCCAGAGTGCAAGATAAAGTACAAAACTCCAAAATCTGGACTCGAGGAGGATGGATCCATCCGTCCATGATCTCGCCTTCAATCTTCCAAGTTCGAAGAGGATGGTTCCGTCCATCTACGACTTCGCTTGCCAAATCAAGGTGGATGTGATCCGACCATCCACAACCTTGATCAACCCCTTGTTCCAGGAGTGCGAACGAGATCCTAATACTTAAACAGATGTGACTGACCGTCTGTCGACTGACTCCAGATTTCAGGAGTGCGAACTGGAGTATAAACATCACACGAGTGTGACTAACCACCCATCGATCAAACTCTAGTCCCGAGAGCGCGGACTGGAGTATAAACACTAAATGGGTGTGACTTACCACCCATCAACTAACTCTAGTCCCGAGAGCGCGGACCGAAGCTTAAACACTAAACGGGTGTGACCGACCACCCATGAAACAACTTATGTCCCCGGAGTGTGGATATAATCTTAAAACGTTAGATGGGTGTGACTGACCACCCATCAACTGACTCTGGCCCCGAGAGCATGGACCAGAGTATAAGCACTAATGTGGCGTGACCGACCGCCCGTAGGTTAATTTATGTCCCCAGAGTGTGGATATAATTTCAAATACTAAACGGATGTGACCAACCGCCCGTAAAATCACTCATGTCCCCGGAGCGCGGATATGATTCTAAGCGATAAGCAGGCGTGACCGACCGCTGGCATACAAGTTTAATCCCTAGAGCGCGGATGCAAATGCTAGCAGATGAGCGAGTGTGATCCGACCACTCAAACTCATTTCACTTTAACATTGTTCCGACTTAGTTAAATTAAAATTAGCAATGGTGGAAAACGACTACTGATCAACTACTTCAATTCTCCTCGGGACTAGGGGCATAACTCAGGTACCAGTCACTGACCGAGACAGTGCAACGTTGGGATTCGACTCAACGTTTGATTATGACCCAAAGCCATGACTTTAGGATTTAGCGACCGGACTCAAGTTCGACTCAGAAACTAAAGCCTCAAAAGTACATTGAATGGAAACGCGAGTGTTGAAATACTTAAACAAATGACACAGAGTTATGCTGAGAAACGAAAAGAAATTTTATTTCTACCATTCTTTGAAAAAGATGAGTACAAAAATCTGCTCGATGAATTCCTATAAGAAGGGGCCAAACCCGCATCTATACATGGCCTACGAAACCAAAAGAAAAAGCCTATTCTAGTTGTCTACCAAAAAGAGAAGAAGCAAAAGTGCAAGTCTACGCCTTTGATTTTATATCCTTCTTGCTTGTCTTCGGCATAGACCCGCTAGAGCTACCGCTAAGAACCCTCTCCCTCTTTGAACCTTTGCCTCCCGACCCACTCCGGCGGGCTTATCTCCGGCCGGGGGTAGTGAAGCAATCTCCTTATCGGAACTCACAGGGATTGAAATGTCCTTTGTGTGCGGAACTGAAGGGATGGTGGCACTTTCGATGTTAGAGGGAGGAGGCGCGCTGGTATTAATGATGGTGCCACCTAGAGAAACAACAAGTATCGAGATCGGACCAGGGCCCGCCATGCCACTACCAACTCTACGAGCCTGCTTAGCTTACTCGATTTCGTCTTTTATTTTCTCCATTATTTGCTCCGCCCGGTCTGCACGTATGCCCATTGGATTGCTGATGGTCGGACCCGAGGAGCCCGTAATGACCACATCTTCATCTACATTGAACGACATTTCAATACTTGGATCGCTTTGGTGGCCGAGGAGCTTTTCCATTAATTGGTCATCAATCACATAACTGCCGCTGTGTGTCTCCCCGGCTGAAGTAGTGACCATCATGATCGTAGCCTTTGTTGTAAGTGCCTCCTACTCGTGATGAATTTCTTAGGTTGCAGGAGGATCAGTCGATGCAGAACCTAAGACTGAATAAAGATAAGAGAATATATTAGTAATATCATCTGATAGTGCTCTTGAATTTTGAGGAATAGGAGAAGTGTCTAAAATTCCTTCCTCGGGTTGACACCCGTGTTGAGTTGATGTGCCTTCCGAGCCGCGTTCATGTATAGGAGAAAGGTGCGGATTATCAAGGTCATATCCTGGGACAACTGGAGGATCGATAGAAAAAGTAGGCTCAGATTGAGAGACTGGGAGCGCTTCAAAACCGACTTCATGATGCTCAGCTCCAGATCCTTCACCAGCGTCCGGATACTTGGTAGCCAAATTCTCTTTTTCGAGAGCGACGATTATATTGTGGAGGACCTTCAGTTCATGTCCGACAAATATTTGAGCTTCAAGTTCGAACTGATCGATAGTTGAAGCATTGCGGATCACCTTTTCGTCCTCTCCCAAGTGACTCCAGGCCTTGTACAGTTGGAAAGGATAATCCTCGCCGAGCCAGTTTAAGTTGAGGTTTATTAAGACATTGGCATTGTACGTGACCAGAAGATCTTCAAATTCATTCTCCATCCTAGACCACTGCTTTAATTTCCCTATCCATCTTGACATTGGCTTCTTGGGCCTTCAAGTTCGCTGCATCCCTCTCCTCCTTAAGTCTCATCGCCTGTTCACATGCTTCTTGGGAGGCTTTATTGACCTCGTATTTTTCCTTGATGGCCTCGGCTAGCTTCACCCTTAGCTCCTCAACCTCTTTCCATGCGAAGTCCCTTTCCTGAGTAATAACAGTGTTATGGTGACCTTTCTCCTGCACCAGATCCATATGAGTTGTTCTCATGCTTTCCATGGATTGCCTAGCCTCATCGGCTCTCTTATCAGACTCCATCTCCGATTTCCTTGAAGATTCAGTTTCAGTATTAAGCACTTCTATTATTCTGTCTTTCTGAGCAAGGTCGGCCTCCGGTTTCTCAATTGTCTTAGCCCGCTCGAAAGATACCATAGAAACTCGCTTAGCCGTCTTAACCCATTCCATGTACTGGTTGTATGCATCGTGCATGTAGTCCTGCACCAGTCTTTCTATGTCGTTGGGAATTCTTTTCAAGTTTGGAGGAAAGTGGAAGCCATCAAAATAGATAGTCGGAAAATCTGTCTTTAACTTAGCAATACAGATGGATCCCTACCCTATGGGCTCGATAGCGGCTTGCTCTATAATGATGGTATTTTTCGTTTTAGTTCTACGGCGTTGATCGCTGGATTTCAAAGTATGAGGAGGCACTACTTGGTATGAAGTTTCAGAAGATTTCCTGCCAGATCTGGGTGGTTTTGAGGAACCTTTAGGTGGTGGCGATCGCGACCGGGAGCGGCGGCTACTTTGATGTGACCTTTCCTTCTCCCTATCATAACACTCATGCTCTTGGCTGGAGTGGTGGTTGCGATCGTAGTCTCTTTAACTTTCACGCCTATGAGATTTAGAGTAAGAGCGGGAAGAATGGCGTTTGGAGTGAAGATTGCTGAGCATAGACCCCTGCCTCACCATCATGTCTGTAAAATGAAAAGAGAAGCAGAATTAGACATCTCCATAGATTTGAAAACATGTGATTAGAAATTGTGTGTTGCCGTGGAGTGCGTGTATGCATGTGCAAACCCCCCAACCGATCGATTTTGGTAGCCTTGCTCATAAGAGTCGGCTCCCCTATGTCTAAAGAAGTTAAGCCTGCGCCTGTTCGTGGCGGGGAAGGGAGTCCCTCTAATCCAAAATCTTGGAATGAAGCTATGTCATCTGGGATAGAGACATCAGATAATCCTCTCAAAGAACTTTCCATTTGCGGAAAGGAAGTCTCCAGACTTATAACAGTCGTAACAGGCAGAGACATTACAATGGTCTTGTGCCTCTTGGATTTATGGGCGAGAGTCTTGCCTTTTCCTTTTGACTTTGGTGATTGAAGGCCCCGCGGAAGCACAACCGCGGGCTCATATCTAGCTGCCACATTCTCGTCATCGCCTCATTCAGTGATTATAACTCCAGGAGCTCCCCTTCCTCCTTGCCTTACTGGAGCCACTTTGGGAACTCTTGTTACTCTAATGCTTTGGCCTCTCTCTATGAGCCCCACGATGATCAAATTATCATCGCTAAGGACTTCATCGATCTCTCTAAGTTCAGCAGGCACCGATTGAAGAGTTCTCACTATCTCCTTGAATTGCGCTCCTTCGAGCCATGGAATCGAAGCTACAAAAGAAACGCAGTATTAGCCTCAGCATCAGCTTATATTACTCGGTTAATCGGCGAAGAAGTTGGAGGACTTACGTATAACTAACCACTTTCTAGAATATCTTGCTGGACATCAAACAAAGAACCACTCAGTCTTGAAGTAGCTCAATTTACTCCAAGCACCTGCCACTACTTGGCAGTTTCTGACTGCTTCTAGGAAAGTAAACGAAGGGTTATCCCCACAACTCTTGATGTTGAACAAGTATCTGATTTCCTCGACGGTCGGGGGTCAGAAAAGATGCTCCATGAAGATAATATACAAGTTGTTGAGTAAAGCATATCCATTCTGATGCAATTGAGAAGGGGCAATCCTAAAAAATAACAGCACATCCCTAATAAATTGGTTGAAGGGGGGCAATGTTCTGGCTACGCATATAAATCTATTGCAAGTAGTAAACCCCTTCGGGGGATTATGCGCTCTGTCTTCTGGCCCAGGTAGTAGAACATCTTCTAGAGATAATCCACGCCTGAAACAGAATCTGCCTAGCATATCTTCGAAGATTTTGGAATGAACTGAGTCCTCCGGATTCAAAACTAAAGCTGCACCCGGCAGTTCATCCGGAGTAGGACTTACTACATCAGCCATGATTTCTGGTATTTCTATAATGGGAAGTGGAGAACTTTGAACTTCCTGCTGCCCTAAGCTTCCGGGATCCATAGCTATTGAACTTAGTAAAAACCATTGTTAGATGGCACGAAACCCATGTACCCCCAGTGTAAAGTGAGTGATCGTGTTGTGCAGTGCTACATAATACTTTAAATTTCTACAAGTTCGAAAGATGGTAAAATGACAAGACTTTGAGATTCGACCGGAGTGACCGTCATCGCTAACCATCTCAACCGTTCCATCCTAACTTCGAAGAATGATCCGTGTTAAAGTTTGTTATGTTTGTCAAATTACAGTTCCATCGACGAGCTTTGAAGGATGGTCATATATGCAGTTTAATAGTCAATTCCAAGTATGCGAGGCTAAAGCTCGTCGGAGTTAAGTATTCAAATATGTAGAAAGTAGTTGATTTCGTATCCATCATGGTTTGAATGCGATCGTTCTCCCGAAGCCTAAATTTGTATCGATCCAAAGCTTGCACCAATGACTTTCTCATATCGATACGTTTGTATCGATACTCCATTCGAATCGATCGATCCATGTGTATCATCGACTCGTATCGATCCAGAGTTTTCAGTTTCGTATCCATCGCTCTTCACCGATACACACCGCCTCACTTCTCAGATCGATACGAAGCAACTTCCACCATCTCCTATCGATACAAGTTTGAAGCAAGAGATTGGAAGTCAGTGACTCCATTGTCTCCATCGATTGCTCTCCTTCTTCCCCAAGCCTCCAAGGCGCCATTACTGCATCTTCAACCTCGCCTTAGCCCAATTCCGGCATCAACAACGCCGGAATTAGCCATCGCCTTGGATGAAGTGGTGTGAAACCCGAATCTCGTCATGTTAAAATGTTTTAGTCAATCAATTACCTAATTCATGAAATCTGGATTTAAGATTAAAAAATTGGTTGATTGGAGGATGATAGTTCTACAATTCTTTTTCTTTTCGTATTGATATGAAGTAAAAGTAAAAACAAGAGCCAATGAAAATTTTCTAAGTCCAAAATCCTTTTATATGGTTTCATATCCAGGGGAAGATGTTTCGAATCCCAATTGCTCTACCGAGAGAATCAGTCACTTCCATCGATACGAAGGCACAACTTCGTATCCATCAACACAAGGCAATCCAGCTAGTTCATATCCATTGGCACTTCGTATCCATCAATGACCAGCCATCTATTTCGTATCCATCGATACGAAACCCATTGATATGAAAGTCACTGCAAGATCATATTTGAACCATTCAACTCCATCGATACGAAACATCAATTTCGTATCCATCTGTTTGAAGACCCAAAACTTCGTATCCATTGATACGAAGCATCCTTAGGGACTATCTATTTCATATCGATATCCATCGATACGAAGCATAAATTCCAACATCCCAGATCAATCAAGGAGAGGATCGATACAAAGGAATGAATTAAAGAAACCATCAATCGTTGTTACAACTCGAGTTTCACGTCGATCCAGGAGAGGATCGATACGAAACCGGATCCAAACAAGAACAAAAGAACTTGAGAGCGACCCGTGAACGTGCAAACTTGAACAAGGGTCAGGTTAACATACGTGCATGTATGACAAACTAACATTCGATTTTCAAAGTTAACAAGAATTTGAATGCTTACCTGGTGACAACGAAAACAGTGAATAAAAAATTGCTAGCACTCGACCTTCAGTTACAACAAAACACTGCATGATCATTGGCAGTCTACAATTCAACATTTATATTGCTGGAAATCAATCAAAGGTTACATCTCTTGGCGAAAAGACAACAATTATTCAACAAATCGGATAGAACATTTTCAGAATAAAGATTGCAGCTTTTCAAAGCAGGTCATGTTCACACAGGATGTACTTTGGAGGGTAAATGTTATCCCACCTTTTGGCAAGGCTGTGACACCAAGGACTTGAATAGAGATTGAAGACAATCCATCCCGAAGATCGGTTATCTATAGGTCCACTATGGATACAGGAAAATTTGGTCCGAGTTCGGATCGGGCTACAATTAACATGGTATGACAAATAAAGCTATGAGTGGCAACATTCCAAATTTTAGGTCAATCGGAGTTCGTATGCTCATCGATCAAGTTTCATGAGAAGCATGTTTGCTTCGTATCCATCACCTTCGTATCCATTACCTTCGTATGCATCAACTCCACAATCCATCCCCTTCTTATCAATCAAGCAATAACATCGATCAGAGTTTATCTGCTCAACCACTTCCCATTTCGTATCGATCCTACTAATACCCATTTTGTATCGATCAACCAAGCATTGATACGAAACCAACATCGAGGCATCGATACGAAACCTCATGCCAACATCGATACAAAGGGAGCAACCTAGGATCGATACGAAGATTAGGACCAATCATCGATACGAAGACAAGGATATAGTATCGATACGAAGAGCAGTGCATAGGATTGATACGAAGGAGGTAGTCAGACCAAAGGAAACAGTCTTCAGGCGTGAAATATTGTCACGACCCGGCTTTCTACCACCAGAAAGACGTATCATGAATTAAGAAAGAAAGGGATAGAAGAAGAAAAGAAAGAAAAGAAGAAAGAACAACAACAACGATCTCACAGCGGAACGAATAAATTATATTAATAACATAAACTATTACATAGTATACAACAATTTACAGAGTTACACAGCATATACATCACTTACTAGACAGTTATAAACATCTGTCTAGACATTACAACTCAAATACAAGACAAGACACTATCACAGATATCAACACAGCGGAATACTATATCTACGAACGCCGAAGCCTCCTTTTCCATTGCTCCTCCAGAATATTCGTCAAAGCTAAACCTGAATCCCTTGGCTACTCGTAAAAATTTGAGTACCCAAGAGTTTATAAAACAGAAATAAACACTTGGGTCAGACATGGGTCTGGTGTGAGTAACAGGTTAAACTTGCTTAACTTCAAAACCTTTAGAAAGAAAAGGTATCACGTAAGACTCCCCACAAATAAACATGGGTAAGTTTTTACCTTACGCTAACCAAAACATTTGATAGGAAATCTGATTTTATTATAATAGGGTCTAGGGTTTTCAAGTAAAATATAGAAATAGCTGAAATGCTTACATCTCACATTCCAACATAGTTGGGCACAACTAATACGTACGGCACTTATTGGAGTTTGGATTCCATACAATGGCAGGGCTACTGGGGTACCGCCCGTCACAGTACGTGGCCTAGATCACCGTACCGAGGAGTACGCCCGCTCCCCTGCAACACAAAGCCGGAACCATCCCTTACTGGATAATTCCGAACAAGATAACCCCGTAGTTGGCGCGACCAACCACACACTAAGCCGACTAAAAAGAAAAGGGACCTCTAGACAGGGATCTATCTTGCTCTCAGTGGGTGCTACCCACGAAACCTTGCTGCACCTCCCCTGTTTTAGCCATTCCCGGTTGATGAGGCTTGAGGTTACGATTACCTTTAATCAGAACATATCACTTAGAATGCTCATCGTCCGCCTGACGATGTGCTGAAAGCATTCAATCCATATAAGTTCGTTCCGGGTTTGAACGAAACCGAAGGCATTATCTCGTTACACTCGTTTTGGAATCACCCTCAGAGTTAACGACAATAACCCTTGCACTCTAAATCTTCATCTTCACTTGAGATTCACGACCTATCGTTAATTTGGATCGATGTGGTATTCGGGTCTCCAAACCTGGAATCCCGGTATACGGAAACCCGATCCCGGTCTCATCGAAATCCAAAACGTATCTTTTAAGGGCCAAGTTGTTTTATGGTTAAAACAATTCAATTCTTATCTATATACACAAAGATAGATAATTCAATAGATAATCTACATTATCATCCCAAACAGATAATTCACATTATCATTATAATTCAACCAAACATCCATATCATATATCAATCATATCTCATCAGAGATATCAAACAATGAAATACATTCAATCTCATTCATCCATCCTTAAGCAATGATTTATATCATCTAATTAATTTAAAGTGAATTAAACTAATTACTTCATTCTATAAATCCTGCTTACTTAATTATTAATTAAACCAATTAATTAATCATTACTCTAAATATCCATCTTAATTTATCATTCCTGATTAATTATACTTTAATTACTTTAAGTAATTAATCCCTAATTAATTTCACAAATTAATTATCTTAAACCATTCAGTAATTAATCTTTAATTACTTCATTAATTAATTAATTATACTTAATTATCTTAATCCTTAATTAATTAAAATTAATTAATTACTTTAATCACTTATTATTTATTAATTAATATTAATTAATCAATTCTTAATTACATCATTAATTTTATTAATTAATGATCCTTAATTACTCTTAATTAATTATCTTATTTAAATTTAATTACATTTAAAAATTAATTAGTCACATTTATTAATCACCTTTGATAAATCTTATTTAGTAATTAACTACCCTTAATTACTCATTTCATAAATTAATTACTCCTTAATTAATTATCTTTTAATTAATCCCTTGATTAATTATACAAAAGTAATTAAACTCAAATTACTTCCATTATTTCATCTCCCTTAATTAATTACATCCAGTAATTACCTTTAATTACTTTCCTAAGTAATTACACTTCACTAATTACATTTAAGTAATTATACTTATCAATCACTAAATGATTATCTTAAATTAATTCAATTAATTAATTTAAACTTACCAAATTTATTTAATTAATTACCTTAAGTAATTAATTTCTTTAATCACTTCCATTAAGTAATTACTTAACTAATTCATAAAAGATTATCATTCTAATTGATTATCAAAATTAATCCCATTAATTAATTATTTAATTATCCCTAATTAATGATCTCTCATTAATTATCAATAATTCTTTACATACATTCCTTAAGTATTTTAAACTTAAATCAACCATTATTAATTTACAAATTAATTAATTCTTAATTACTAATTAATTCATTTCTAATTACTTAATTAATTTCTTAATTAATCTTTAATTTCTTGATTAATTAATTCCTAATCATTTATTAATAATTCATACTTATCTAAATAAATTAATTAACCTTTAATTAATTTACTTATAATCTTAATTAATCAACACCAAATCATTAATTAATTAAATTATTAAATTACTCTTTAATCACCTTATGGATTTAATGGATCCTAAATCATTAAATATTAATTCATCTTTAAATTAAGGTATTAGCCTTTATAACAACTTTAAATTATTATTAACAAAAAAAAACTTAAAAAACATTTTACCTTAAAATCTTTCTTTAATTCATTTCAAATTAGAGATTTAAATTTAAATTACAGATTTGACTTTAACAAATTTTAAATCAAATTTACAAAACCTTTTTAATCCCAAATGTTAAAGAAACACTTAACATTTATAAAAGAAATTTATAAGGTTTTTAGACCAATTCATTTAAATTCAAACCCTTTTAATCTATACTTTCAAATTTTAAATTTATTAAAACGTTATAAATTTATAAACTTATTTATTTTCAAACTAGGATACAATTTGAAATTGAATCCATACTTTAAAATTTGATTTAAAACTTTGTTTTAAATCCTACTCTATATTTTTAAACTCATTTTAAAATTTAAAACCCTGTCAGATTTTAAACTGGAACATCACTATCTACCCGAGCCTATACAAAAATACTTCGAGGCAAAACACTATATTCTTCGAGTCACTCATGTGAGAATCCCGAGTACCCCTACTCTGCTTCCAAAACCAGCTCGCCAGAAAATATCACTGCACCGTGCACATGCACGGTGGCTCCGACCCTCTATGGTCAACTACGACGACTTCACCACATCGGCTACCATCCCCGTACCAGATTACGATCCTCCAAACTTCCTTAACAACTCGACATCAAATTCGAGTTAAATTTCCAAACCTGGAAACATCTGAGCAACATCACCACAACCCTGTCAACGCTCCGTCCTCCCAATGCCAATCATCAGAACGCCAGCGCTTCCAGCCAAAGCTTCGTCAACGTCCTCTCTTCCAATTCCCATAAGCGCATCGAACTCGATCACAAATCAGAGGCGAACAAGACCCAAATACTACCCACGACAAAATTAGGTTTAGGAACTAAAACGACCAACCACCATCGCCACAGTCATCTGCCTCTACTTCCACCATTTTTCTCATCAACTTCGATCACTCTTCCATCACCAGAATAAAGCCCAGCCTCCCAGATCTTCGGGATCATAAGAATTTCTCAAAAACCCCAAAAACAGTGCAACCCTGACATGCTCTTCAATTCCATTTTAGAAATTATGATATAGATCTTAAAAATCCTATTTTTGAATCAGTATTCGATTTATAATCCTAAATAAAAGAATTACAATGTTTGAATTTTTACTAAAAACTTAACTTACCTGTTGTTTTTGTTTCCAGAGCAAATTACAATTTGTTTTAGTTTAAATAAAAGTTTAAAGCTTTCATTATAATATATCAGACAGATATCATTTGAATCCTAAATCCTAATATGAACTTGTTTAAAAGAAAAATGGATTTTTATCAAAATCCTTGCTTCTGAAACCAGGTACAGGCAAACAGATTCACAACACATTCAATCATTTATATATATACTTATAGCAATGCATTTAAAAATTATACACCCAAACATACTAATCAACATGCATCCAGATATTCATACACAAAGCATACTTATTCCAGTCATAAATCAAGCAACAGATTATACTTAAGTTTATATTTAAAAGAAAAAGTTACTCACCTGAAATAAGAAACAGAAGACAGTTTTTCTTAAATCTGGAACTTGCACTAGATCTTCTTACTATTGAATTAAATCTGAATTCGTTGAATTGATTTGGTTGCCAGTTTGATCTCAGGTTGATATATGTTGAAGATTTGAAAGTAACTGAAGTTGCTGATATTAAGATTGTTGACTTGCCATTGGATGTTTAAGTTTGAAACCATGCTCAGGCTAAAACTGGAGACAGGTTGTTGAGTTTGATCTATTTGATTACTAATTTTGGTTGAGAGGATAGTTTGATTACAGATTATTTAAGAGGATTTTGTTTTGTTGAGAGAAGATTTGTTTCAGATTTTAGTTCAGCTGAAAGATTTCTTTTTCTTAACTTTGGAAAAAAATGAACATTAGAAAGAGTAGATTTTGAAGAAAACATGCTTATATAAGTATAAATGATTTATTTAAAAATAAAAATCAAAAATTAAAAGGACACTTGTCTAAAAACATAACATTTGTCAAATTGAGTAGATTAATTGTTTACATTTGTCTCATTAGTTACTTAAGATATTAACACTTGTTATATACATATTTTCTTATTTTTATTTAATATAAAAGTAAATACAACTCTTTCTTTATTTATTAAATGCTTATATATATATATGAATTACTTTCATATGTAAATGTATATGTGCATTCCTTTTTTAAAGAAAATGAAATAAAACAATACATATAAAAATGAAAGCTTACTTACATAATTTAAATATGTTTATTCATTTGAATTCAAAATAAATTCAAATTCAAATTCTATTTATATTTGAAAATCCAATTTTTAAAACTAATTTATATCAACATATTTTAATTTCAAAATAATAATATTGTCTTTTAAAATCTATCTATATTTATACATTTATTATTGTTGTTTAAAAATAACATTTTATCAATTTTAAAATAATTTATAAAAGAGATTATTAATTTGCTACTATTACCAACATATCATATGTAAATTGTATTCTAAACTTTATATATATACTTCTTAAATCATATTTATTATCAATATTTAAAAAGAAAATAAATTAACCTTACTATTAATCTTTATTCAAAACCAAATAGTTATTTTGTTTTAAATAGCTTTGAAAAGCTAAGTATTAATTAAATCATAATTTCCCCACTATCAAAATGTATTTTAGAAATTTAAAACAAGATTTCACTTATTATTTAAATTTCAAACACAAGCTTATCTGTTTACAATATATACAATTGTATATACATTATAAATAGAAATCATCTTATAAAAATTTAAAGGATAAATTTACTAATTTAAATATTCATTTAATCAGATTATTAAATCAATTCAAATTTTATTATTAAAAATTATCAATCAATTTAATTATTTAAACAGATTATTAAATTGATATTGCCTCAAATTTCCAGGATATTACAAATATGGATCTCCACAAAATGCTTAGTCCACGTCATCGATGCGAAAATGATCGATACGCATGGATCGATACGCAACCACCATCCAAACTGCATATCCAACCTTGGATCGATCATAACTCAAAAACTAAAAGTCCAAATGCCTCCAAATTTCACTTAATCTTACTTATCATCTGAAGGACCACCATGATCAATGGCGGCTCAAATGGAGCTAAAAGTGATCGATATGAAGATGATAGGGATCGATCAGGATCGATCCCAAATGACCTCAGATCAATCTGGCGGGCTCACCCACGTGAGAGAAGAGGTATTCTAAGCTTTAAGAGAGATATTTCCAGATCTACTCCTATAAATAGCACCCCTACGCCTGCTGAAAAGGGACTTTTGAAGCTTCTATGCCATTACTGTGCTGCAACTCCATTGTAACTTGAGATCTAGTGATTTGTACTGTTGTAATCAGTTATCAATCATCAATAAACAACAAAACTATTCAAAGTTGACGTAGGCTACAACATCGAACCACTATAAATTCTTATCTCTTTCAACTTCTATTTGATTTTATTGGTGTGATTGTTAGATTAGCCTCGTTTTCCATTTAATTTCTTCATTCTAATCTCATTAATTACATCTGAAGAGTGTTGTGCCCAATTTTGGTACAAACACTGACTTCGACACAAGCAGCATGGAAGCTTTCTAGATAATGCGTTAGAGTCTCTCCTATAGCTTGAGTAACACGGAACATGATGTTAACATCCTTTGGTCTTGTAGAATGCATACGAAACTACTCAACAAACTTAGTAGCCAACTAGTCAAAACATGAAATAGATCTTAGTGGTAGACGGGTGAACCACATAGTCGCAATGCCTAACAAGGAGATAGGGAAGCTTCTACACTTAACCGCATCGTCAGCTCGAGTGGCATTCATACGCCATTCATAATTCAGAATATGTTGGTTGGTATCCGAATTTCCTTCCTACACCAGCAAGGTTGGCATCCTGAATCGACGGGGTGGTTCCACATATAAAATATCATTGGTGAACGGGGTGTGACTTCTAGAAATTCCCAGTCATCATTAGTGAGGCCTTGAATTTCTCTTATCATCTGCGTATCATAGTTGGAATATCAGGCATCTGGAGATTCGAGGCCAAGGCACGATCAGGTTCCATGTCACAAGGACGGACTGGTCGCTATCTACGGTCCATTTAACGCCTCCTTGGCTCTCGAGTTCATAGAAGTGAGGATCCTGGGCATAAGGGGCTAGATATGGTTGGTTCTGGATCTCAACATCCAGATCTATAGCAACAGCAGCATTTTCATAAGTAGTGTTGCAAGGGAGAGTCCCTCCTCGCAAGGAGGGTGTAGCTTGATGCCCTGTAGAAGGACCTATCCCGGCCTGTCCAGGATTTGCAGCATACGGGTGCCCGGAGGCTTCCCCATAATTCTCATCTAATCGGCGGTGTGTAGATCTGTGATTGAAGTCAAATGACGCTGAGCTTTCAGACAAGGAATAAGAGGTATGCTCCCTTCTTGATCTCCCCCGCCTTTCTTCATTCAGCTGGTTCACAAGTTCCGTATTTGCATGGATCTGTTGAGTGAGATTTTGACGGGTTTGAGTGAGCTCATGCATGAGGGTCTGGAATTCCTCTCTAGTTACTAGATCGGGTGGATCTGGAACTCTAGCTGATGTTTTGCCTATAGTAGTTAGCTGCGCGGGACATTGCCTATCCCTTCCTTTGGGATTAACAGCGTTGGAAGCGGTACTGCTAGTGCGCACAATGTTGAATGTAGTTCTTCTTAGATCTGGAATGATCTGAATAGAATAGATGGAACCATCGGAAGACGGATCTGGATCTCCTTATTAGATTTTAGCAATCCAACACGGTAGGGGATCCACAGAATCGAAGAAAATGCAGAGTTTTTTCAGTGAAAGCACCAAAGTGTTTGTACCAAAATTGGGTACAACACTCTTCAGGTGTAATTGAAGAGATTAGAATGAAGAAGTAAAATGTAAAATAAGGCTAATCTAACAATGACACTAAGAAAAATAAGCAGTAATAAATAGGAAGTAAGAATTTGTAGTGGTTCGGCATTTTTGCCTACGTCCACTTTGAAGGTTTTTATGTTTATTGTTGATTAGAAACTGAGTTACAACAATACAACAGCTAACACTCGAATTACAATGGAGTTCCACTCAAGCGGCAGCATAAATGTCCTTTTTTAGTTGCAACGGGGGTGCTATTTATAGGTGTGAAGCTGGAAATATCTACCTTGAATCTCGGAACACCCTTTCTCAACCCTAAATGGGCCCACACAATCGATCTGGAGCCTTTGGGATCGATCCACATTGCTTTCGTATCGATCGGAAATTGCTCCTATTGAGCTGCGATCGATCATGGATGTTCCTAAGATTATATGCAACCTTTTGTGAAAATCTCATTGTATTTGGATTTTTGGTTGTGGAGTTATTGGTCGATCAAAGTTGCAAATATGGAGTGGCTGAAGCTTTCTTATCGATACCTTCGTATCGATCTCTTCGTGTCGATGACGTGGCGTGCGCGCTTTATGGAGATCCATATTTTGTGCATAGGGACTGCTTCTTTTGGGTTGACCACTTCTTTCATTGATACCTTGCTTCTCGTATCAATGCCTTACCACCGTCTTCGTATCGATTGTAAGATCTGTTATTCGTATCGATCAAGTAGGTGATCGATACGAGAAGTGCAGTTGCTGGCCAAGTGAAGCGCAATCGACCTGGGAAGTGCCGAAGTCCATCATTATGTACTTGAACCATATGGATATGAACGATAGATGTCGAGTGATAGAGTTACGTTCATTTCATATTGATGTGATGGATACGAAATGATGGATACAGATGGATGGATACGAAATGATGGATACGAGATGGTCGTGCTTTACATGGATCTTGTTCGTTCCATAACTCGAGCATACGAACTCCGATTGACCTGAAATTTGGAATGTCGCCATGCATAGCTATGCTTGTCATATCATGCTAACTGTGGCATGATCCGGACTCGGACCAAGTTTGCCTGTATCCATCGTGAATTTGCAGATAACTGATTTCTGGAGCGGGCTGTCTTCTGTCTCTAGTCAAGTCCTTGATATCACGACTTTGCTAAAAGGCGGGATAACAATAATTAATACATATTTAATTTTAAATTAAAACATGTTTAAATATATTGGGAATAAACGTAAAATGTTTTTAACTTAGTTAAATTTAATAGAGTATTAGAGTATTTTCGTTTTTGAAAATATGTTAAAAAATCAATTAAAAAAATACTTTCATAATTTTTATAATGTATAAATGTCATTTTTCTATTCATTCTTTTAAAGAAGATATAATAATTCCAGAATGTAGCAGGAATAACGAGATATATAGGAAATAACGATGCTTAAAGCGGAAAGGCGATTTTTGAGGCTATTTGGGAAAGTCATAGTGGCAAAAATCCGCTATGGAGTACAGCAGGGTAATAGCCGGGCACTAATTGCAAAGGTTAAAGTAGACTTAAGATCTATTCACAATAGTACTATAGCATTTCTGTCATTTGGTATCAGAGCATCAGGTTTTCAAAACCTCGTTATTTTTTAAAAATTATAAATGGCTAGTAAAACTGGTAGCACATTATCTAACATTTTTGAAGAAAATAAAGTTGTAAAATCTTTATGATTCCCTTAAATAGATTACGAACTAATAATATTGAAAAGTCACTTGATCATTTGGAAGTGTATAAAGTAGATTTGCAGGAACAGGTATGTTATATGGTAGACATTGAAGGGACACTTGAGGACAAATGGATACTAGACAGTGTGTAACGACCCGTAAAATTTTGGATAACTTTATTTGTTTATTTATATATTTAATTGAAATTTTGTGAAACTTTAAACAATAAAATTTTGAAATTTAAATTTGATATTTGAAATCCATCTGTTTTAACATAGCAATTGGTAAATTTTCATCAGATAATTTGGAAGTTTATTTTCTAGTGTAATTTTTTTATTCCAATTTATATTAGTTAAAATTGATGATAGTAAAAGTGTTCCGAAACCTAAATATGTCAACAAGAGAAAATTTATTTAGAACACTCCGAATAAGACTGCGTAATTCGTTTCGCAAATTTCGGACGTTTCTAGCTCCGTTTGGATTTTTCCGTACGTAATAGCAACGTATATCAGTGTCTGTATCGACTTTTAATAGGATGATTGTACCACTGATATATGTATACCATTTTGATCGTCTCGTCGTACTGATATCTACGGTATATTCAATTCTGTGTTTTGAAGTCCGGTACACAGAGGAATCCGCAAAACCGGTAGCCGTATTCGTGACGTTTTGTTTTCTTTTGTGTTTCAAACTTTAAACCATGCAGCCCAAGCAATATAATAAATTGTTTTAATGACTTTGCTGAATCAATGGACAGCCGTTGCCATTTCCATCATTTCACTTTATTACATATATGGTACGTTTCTCTATCTGTGCCTCTCTATCTCCCTTATTTCTATTTATAACAAAGAAAACTGTGCACGATTATATATAAAGTTATAAAGATGTGGCCAGCTCAAGCTTCATTGTTTTTCCTCTTTTCTCGAATCATCTCTCCACCACACCAATGGCCTTATCTACCAATAGTCGCTTCGAACCCCAGCCGCCTTTCCTCTCTATACTCCGCCCGGTCACGAACACCAAACTCCAAGGCTCTACCACCGATGTTCGAAACCAGGCCTCCTCTCTCCCTCTTTGAGTCGCCATCAACCATCGCCGTTGGCCTCGGCCGAAGTCAACTCCACCACTCAAATATAGACAGCCCATCGCCGACCACTACCCCACCTCACCATCTCCCTTGACCCACCTAGTAGCCAACCTACCCGAGCCTTGCTCGAGCCCTCCACCTTGCCGCGTGTAACCAGCCCATCGCCGGGCAATCGACTCATTTTCCAAGCCCGAGTCACTTCTACCGTGCCTCTTTTACGTACTCGGAACATTTCTTATCTTCTTATCCTCTGCTGCATTGTTTTTAATAAAAAAGGTATTTGTTTGTTGTTATAAATACAGATTTGTAAATACGTTGTGATATATATTAATTTTATAATAAATATCGATTTTAAAGTATTTATAAAAATAGTGTAGGTTGCGTATAGTTGTAGTTCTTCTACCACTTGCTTGGTCACTGTAGTATTTATTTCTGATATACATGTATAATAATATTGATTATTAAGGTGTATATTATATATATAGTTGTAGTTTATGAGATGTCAGTTGTGAATAAATATTGATTTTTAAAGATACTGTCTTCATATTACTGTTGAAGTAACAGCCAGTTTTATTAAGTTTGTTAAAGTCATGGTAGATCTGCATATAAGCTTCGGCATCAAATTTGGAAATGGAATATATGTATATATATATATTTTCTATGTATGTTTAGTTTTAGTTATATATATTTACTATTTTGACAGTTATATTAATATATATATATATACGAATGTTTATATATTTATATAGTAGTGGCTTGTTAGGAAAGTATATAAGTCTGTTATATGTATAAGTTTAAATCAGTCGATTTATAAAAGTATAGGTTCAAATATGGGTTTAGTTTATATATATGTATGCTGAAATTCGAAGTATTTATATTGGTTTAGGTGGTTTGCTAGATTTTTGCATTGCTGTTATAAGGTAAAAAGTGTGATCTGTATATAAACAATACATAAAATTTGTTGAAATATAATTTTATCTAGCTTAGTGTTTATAATAAGTTGTTTGTATATATATTTATATATAGAAAACTCAAGTATGTGTTGAATATAAAATATTAATTTTAAGATATATGTTTTAATTGATTATTTGATATATATAGATACTTTCAAATAAAATACATTATATATGCAAGTATTTCGTATTTTAGTAAGTATATATATAAATAATTATTTATTTAAAATTTTATTATGAAGTTATGTTGTTATTCTATGTATTTAAATGTAGAATATGACTTTATAAATATTATATATAGTTATATTTATACGTTCACTTATACTATTTATCTTCATCGATCCCGTTCAGATTTGATTCCGTCAATTTCTATTCGTCAGCTTTGTTCGTCGAATCGTGCCCATCTAGCATTGCTTTTGAATTCGTAGCTCATTTCTTTGTCAAATCTATCTAGCCTCAAAAGGTGAACGATCACTCACGATTAACGTTCTTATATTTATTAAATTTGATTTCAATTGAAACGAAAATTGAAATATGATGTTGTTAGTTATTTACATTTTTATATATATGTTGTTATCTGTATCAGTTCAACTATGACATCTGACACCTTTATCTGTTATTTATATTTATGTTATATGTCTGCTATATTGTTATCATATATGTTATCACTCTGCAAGTTCCCTGTTAGTATAAAATTCACTATGGGTTGAAATGATACATACCCGAACGATCTGTAGAATAGGAGAAAATCGTTATGGGTTGAAATGATAAACCCAAGCGATTTTCATTGACATAGAATTTGGGATTGCATGTTGAAAAGATATATACCCGTATATATATTTAAATTGCGGATTGAAATGATAAATATCTGTATCACTTGACCATAGGATAGAAAATTATTTATAGACATCGTTGGTCTATATATATATAAAAATATTTTGATAATGATTTCTATGGTTTTGAAAGGAAATATATGGTTTTTAATAAATATTGATTTTTAAGATTTATTAAAGTTGATTTCATAAAGTTGATATAAAATATGTTTAAGTATTTGTTTAAAATATATATTTTCAAATATAGAATTTATAATGATTCAGGTTGGAAAGATAAATTTGAAATTTACTTGAAATTATATTTATTTAAGAATTATACTTAAATAAGTTGATTCGAAATTTTTAAATTTGAGACATTAAAAAAATATGATTTTATAACTTTATTTTTGTTTAAAGTGATTAAATGAATATTTCAAGTTTAAATAAATTGAAGGAATATTTAGAGATTTGAAATTTGGGTTTTTATTTAAAATGATATTGAATTTATTTAGTGAATATCGCAAAACTAAATAATAGTAAAGTGAATTTGATATATATATGAAATTATCGAATTTAGTTTTGAAAATGTTGTATATTTAAAGCTTTGAAATATATTGAAATTGAAATGGATTATTTTATGGTTCAAATATGTATTTGAAATCGATAATTTGGAATGGTTTATTGAGAAATTGAATTGAGTTAAATTTATGAATTGAGATTGAATTAAGTTGAATTTGGAATTCGAATTGATTTTGAATCGATTTGTGTAATTTAAGGAAGCTATTTTATATAAAGTAATTTTAAACTATATCTAAAACTATTTATATTTTTACTTTATAAATTATTTTAATATAAACTATTTTAATATAAATCATTTTCAATATAAATTATTTTAATATAAATTGTTTTAACTTATAACTATTTTATATAAATTATTTTATTTTATAAACTATTTTATTTTATATACTATTATTAATATCTAAACTGTTTGAAGGAAAGTGTTATGATTTCGAAGTATTATGATTTCCAAAGTTAAGAATTTCAAAGTATTATTATTTCCAAAGCATTATTATTTCAAATTGTTGGTTTCGAAAGTATTATAACTTTGAAAGTGATTTGATTTTTGGAAATGGATATATATTTGAAGTGAAAATGATATCGTATTGATTTGGTTTTTGAAATGGAAATGATATTTTGGGATTTTGAAGTATGAACTATTTTGAAATGACCACAGTGTTATAATAACGTTTGGTTGTTAAAGAGACCGGGATCAGATATGGGCATACTCTTTGTCGATACCTAAAACCACTTTAATAACTGTGTACACGGTGGAGATTCCAGAATGAAGTAGGATGATGGCGACGATCCTATTGAGGTATGAACGCGGTCCCGACTCCCATGAGTTGGCATAAGGTGGCTAAAACAGGAGCGATTCTCGGGCCAATGAGGTAGCACCTCTGATCGGACGCATTTCTTCGATACCATTCTATTACTTTGTGATTGATTTGGTGGCCACCCTTCGATTTTTGATTGGGAGTGTGTTCCGAGGTGGGCGGTAGTAGCTGCTATGCGTTTCCACCAGCCCAGATGCGTAATTGGTATATCTACCCTGGCATTGCCTAGTTGTGCCGTGTCACCTACCATATCGAGCTTTACTACGAGTTTGGATTTGTGCCGTAACCTGTGGAGTATTGAGGGTAGCTCCCGATCTGGGGGTATGCTGGTACTGGATAGACTACTGGGACTATTATGTGTTAAGGTGGAAAATGTAAAGCCTTAACGCTATTTAAAAGTAAGTTTATTTTATATTAGACATTATTATAATAGCGTATATTACTACATGGTAGATAGTTTAACGGATCCTTAGAGGATGGTTATCCCAAACATCCTTTGAGTTACTTGTATTTCAGTTGATATTTCACTTGAGTTGGATTTATTGATATAAGAATGTTAATCCTGACTCGAGTGTTTTGTGTTTTGCTTTACGCTCGGGTCTGACTGAGTGATACAGCATTCAAGACTCACCTTTGGAGTTGAAGCTTCGCTTGGAGATCCATCTATCGATTCTGCTTTCAGTTATTCAGTTGATTTCAGTGATGTATTCAGATTTTGTATTTGACTATTGTATTCGAGACCTCTGTTGTATCTTGTTTAACTCTGTTATATATATAGTAGCTTCATGAACTACTATTCTTTTGTTTCCGCTGCATTATTGTTATATTACTATGTGTCTGTGATTCTGTGATTATTTTATTTACTGTATATGCCGAGTTTTGCCAAATTTAAATTAGCAATCTAATATTTTGAGCAATTCAAATCCGATATGTGTGGATGCGAATGGTTGAAAATTTCAGGTCGTTACAGTTGGTATCAGAGCTCTGGTTTTAGGCAAACTTAGCATATGTAGTAAATTTAATTACGGAATCACTTTCGTTCGAGCTTGAATCTCTTCCTCTTTAATTCGGTTTCCTTTGAATTTTGGAACGTTCCCCTCGGTTCAAAAATCCATCCGTGTCTCCCCTATTCTTATTCTTCTGATTCTGGAGCACCCCATAGCTCCACTGAACGATTTGTAAAAGAGTGAACTCCTTTACAATTGGCGTTGATTCACCGGAGACTTCTATATCCTCGGTTACGATGCTGCTATCTTTTGCTATTCCCGAATTTTATCTCTTATGATCGAATGCCGATTTTCCCTCAGAATTCTACATCGATCGTATTCTTGAAGTCATGGTTGACCCGGTTAAGGTTGCCCGCGATTTATATAAGTTATCCATTCTTTCTCTCCCTGTAAATCATCTTATCTCCCTATCGAGTATCATTTAGTTGAATTCTATTTGATCTGAGTTCCTCTACTTTGAATCCCATCTTTTCTTTGAAATCCATTCTTGAATTATCGAGTGAGGGAGTGTATTTGTAATTAATATTAAAATGTTTTATTTATTGTGTTGTTTGAGTTGTTGATGTTGATTTGGGTTTTCGATCGATTCGTCTGATCAACGCTATCAATAGGATTTCCAAAACACTTCAACAAAGCAAACTAACACAATATTATTTTCAAATTTGGTAAATGAAATAAATTGGCATGATTATATCATATATATAAGTATAATTTTCTTGAATTTAATAAGTTAATTAAAATGGTTGTTTGAAATGATAATATTTGATTATCATTTATTGTTCTATAAATGAATTTATAATATGGTTTATAAATCGATTTAGAGTTTAAATGAATTAAATAAAGAATTTGAGAATTTAATTTCTGGTGATTTCAAACTTTGGTTTTAAAGTTTTAAATGTATATTATATAAAGTATTTCTGAGTATAAATCGTTTCCAAAGGATTTAAAGAAGTTTAAATTAGTACTCTTCTCTTTGTCGCTGGAAAATAATTTCGGTGATGGCGACCGCATCATCGACATTCATTTTCGAGTTTCGAAATGGAGAGACCAATATATAGCTTTGCTAGAGTTTTATTTTAGAAATTAATATAATTTGAATTTCTTAAGTATGGTTTGATTTATATATATATAGGAATATTATTTTAAATTTGAGTTGATTTGAATTTCTTAGGTATGACTTGATTTAGCTTATATATATATTTATAGATTTGATTTGATATATATAGCATATATATAAATATTTATCTCTAAATTGTTTGAAGTAAATCGGAGATTTAAATTCTTAAATTTTAGATTTAAAGATGATTTCAATTATAAATTGAAGTCAAAATTCTTGGATAAATATTTAACTGGGAATAACTGAATTGTAAAATTTTATTTGTATAATACTCAATTGCATTCCATATATAACTTACCTAAATTATTCAGAAGTTAAAAATGTAATTGGATAATATACAATATAATATGATTTTATAAACAAAATTTGAGTGTTTATAATGAATGTTATACACTTAAATTTTAATTATAAAATGTTAATAGAGATAAATAGAATAAGTTAATTGAATAATAAATCAGATAAAATAAATAAATTTTGTTTTGAAGAAATTAATAAATTGAAATTAGATCAACTTAATGTAATACCTTGAAAGAAAAATCAATTATTGAATATTAATGAATTTAAATCGGAATTTATATGGTTTAAATTAATTGTTTTATTCTGTTTTTCCAACCTAGTTTCTTTCTGGGTGTTCCATTCTCTTACCTCCTTCCTTTTCGGGGAAGAAAAGTTTTGAGTGGGGGAGAGTGTAACGACCCGTAAAATTTTGGATAATTTTATTTGTTTATTTATATATTTAATTGAAATTTTGTGAAACTTTAAACAATAAAATTTTGAAATTTAAATTTGATATTTGAAATGCGTCTGTTTTAACATAACAACTGGAAAATTTTCATCAGATAATTTGGAAGTTTATTTTCTAGTGTAATTTTTTTATTCCAATTTATATCAGTTAAAATTGATGATAGTAAAAGTGTTCTGAAACCTAAATATGTCAACAGGCGAAAATTTATTTTGAACACTCTGAATAAGACTGCGTAATTCGTTTCGCAAATTTCGAACGTTTCTAGCTCCGTTTGGATTTTTCCGTACGGAATAGCAACGTATATCAGTGTCCGTATCGACTTTTGATAGGATGATCATACCACTGATATATGTATACCGTTTTGATTGTCTCGTCGTGCTGATATCTATGGTATATTCAATTCTGTGTTTTGAAGTCCAGTACACAAAGGAATCCGCGAAACCGGTAGTCGTATTCGTGACGTTTTGTTTTCTTTTGCGTTTCAAACTTTGAACCATGCAGCAAAAGTAATATAATAAATTGTTTTAATGACTTTGCTGAATCAATGGACAACCGTTGCCGTTTCCATCATTTCACTTTATTACATATATGGTACGTTTATCTATCTGTGCCTCTCTATCTCCCTTATTTCTATTTATAACAAAGAAAACTGTGCACTATTATATATAAAGTTATAAAGATGTGGCCTGCTCAAGCTTCATTGTTTTTCCTCTTTTCTCGAATCATCTCCCCACCGCACCAATGGCCTCATCTACCAATGGCCGCTTCGAACCCTAGCCGCCTTTCCTCTCTATACTCCACCCGGCCATGAACACCAAACTCCAAGGCTCTACCATCGATGTTCGAAACCAGGCCTCCTCTCTCCCTCTTCGAGTCGCCATCAACCATCGCTGTTGGCCTCGGCCGAAGTCAACTCCACCACTCAAATATAGACAGCCCATCGCCGACCACTACCCCACCTCGCCATCTCCCTCGACCCACCTAGTAGCCAACTTACCCGAGCCTTGCTCGAGCCCTCCACCTTGCCGCGTGTAACCAGCCCATCGCCGAGCAGCCGACTCATTTTCCGAGCCCAAGTCACTTCTATCATGCCTCTTTTACGTACTTGCAGCATCTCTTATCTTCTTATCCTCTGCTGCATTGTTTTTCATAAAAAAGGTATTTGTTTGTTGTAATAAATACAGATTTGTAAAATACGTTGTGATATATATATTAATTTTATAATAAATATCGATTTTAAAGTATTTATAAAAATAGTGTATGTTGCATATAGTTGCAGTTCTTCTACCACTTGCTTGATCACTGTAGTATTTATTTATGATATACATGTATAATAATATTGATTGTTAAGGTGTATATTATATATATAGTTGTAGTTTATGAGATGTCAGTTGTGAATAAATATTGATTTTTAAAGATACTGTCTTCATATTAATGTTGAAGTAACAGCCAGTTTTATTAAGTTTGTTAAAGTCATGGTAGATCTGCATATAAGCTTCGGCAGCAAATTTGGAAATGGAATATATGTATATATATATATATAGTTTCTATGTATGTTTAGTTTTAGTTATATATATTTACTATTTTGACAGTTATATTAATATATATATATATATATATACGAATGTTTATATATTTATATAGTAGTTGCTTGTTAGGAAAGTATATAAGTCTGTTATATGTATAAGTTTAAATCAGTCGATTTATAAAAGTATAGGTTCAAATATGGGTTTAGTTTATATATATGTATGCTGAAATTCGAAGTATTTATATTGGTTTAGGTGGTTTGCTAGATTTTTGCATTGATGTTATAAGGTAAAAAGTGTGATCTGTATATAAACAATACATAAAATTTGTTGAAATATAATTTTATCTAGCTTAGTGTTTATAATAAGTTGTTTGTATGTATATTTATATATAGAAAACTCAAGTATGTGTTGAATATAAAATATTAATTTTAAGATATATGTTTTAATTGATTATTTGATATATATAGATACTTTCAAATAAAATACATTATATATGCAAGTATTTCGTATTTTAGTAAGTATATATACAAATAATTATTTATTTAAAATTTTATTATGAAGTTATGTCGTTATTCTATGTATGTAAATGTAGAATATGACTTTATAAATATTATATATAGTTATATTTATACGTTCACTTATACTATTTATCTTCATCGATCCCGTTCTGATTTGATTCCGTCAATTTCTATTCATCAGCTTTGTTCGTCGAATCGTGCCCATCTAGCATTGCTTTTGAATTCGTAGCTCATTTCTTTGTCAAATCTATCTAGCCTCGAAAGGTGAGCGATCACTCACGATTAACGTTCTTATATTTATTAAATTTGATTTCAATTGAAACGACAATTGAAATATGATGTTGTTAGTTATTTACATTTTTATATATATGTTGTTATCTATATCAGTTCAACTGTGACATCTGACACCTTTATCTGTTATTTATATTGATGTTATATGTCTGCTATATTGTTATCATATATGTTATCACTCTGCAAGTTCCCTGTTAGTATAAAATTCACTATGGGTTGAAATGATACATACCCGAACGATCTGTAGAATAGGAGAAAATCGTTATGGGTTGAAATGATAAACCCAAGCGATTTTCATTGACATTGAATTTGGGATTGCGTGTTGAAAAGATATATACCCATATATATATTTAAATTGCGGATTGAAATGATAAATATCTGTATCACTTGACCATAGGATAGAAAATTATTTATAGACACCGTTGGTCTATATATATATATAAATATTTTGATAATGATTTCTATGGTTTTGAAAGGAAATATATTGTTTTTAATAAATATTGATTTTTAAGATTTATTAAAGTTGATTTCATAAAGTTGATATATAATATGTTTAAGTATTTGTTTAAAATATATATTTCCAAATATAGAATTTATAATGATTCAGGTTGGAAAGATAAATTTGAAATTTACTTGAAATTATATTTATTTAAGAATTATACTTAAATAAGTTGATTCGAAATTTTTAAATTTGAGACTTTAAAAAAAATATGATTTTATAACTTGATTTTGGTTTAAAGTGATTAAATGAATATTTCAAGTTTAAATAAATTGAAGGAATATTTAGAGATTTGAAATTTGGGCTTTTATTTAAAATGATATTGAATTTATTTAGTGAATATCGCAAAACTAAATAATAGTAAAGTGAATTTGATATATATATGAAATTATCGAATTTAGTTTTGAAAATGTTGTATATTTAAAGCTTTGAAATATATTGAAATTGAAATGGATTATTTTATGGTTCAAATATGTATTTGAAATCGATAATTTGGAATGGTTTATTGAGAAATTGAATTGAGTTAAATTTATGAATTGAGATTGAATTAAGTTGAATTTGGAATTCGAATTGATTTTGAATCGATTTATGTAATTTAAGGAAGCTATTTTATATAAAGTAATTTTAAACTATATCTAAAACTATTTATATTTTTACTTTATAAATTATTTTAATATAAACTATTTTAATATAAATCATTTTCAATATAAATTATTTTAATATAAATTGTTTTAACTTATAACTATTTTATATAAATTAATTTATTTAATAAACTATTTTATTTTATATACTATTATTAATATCTAAACTGTTTGAAGGAAGTGTTATGATTTCGAAGTATTATGATTTCCAAAGTTAAGAATTTCAAAGTATTATTATTTCCAAAGCATTATTATTTCAAATTGTTGGTTTCGAAAGTATTATAACTTTGAAAGTGATTTGATTTTTGGAAATGGATATATATTTGAAGTGAAAATGATATCGTATTGATTTGGTTTTTGAAATGGAAATGATATTTTGGGATTTTGAAGTATGAACTATTTTGAAATGACCACGGTGTTATAATAACGTTTGGTTGTTAAAGAGACCGGGATCAGATATGGGCATACTCTTTGTCGATACCTAAAACCACTTTAATAACTGTGTACACGGTGGAGATTCCAGAATGAAGTAGGATGATGGCGACGATCCTATTGAGGTATGAACGTGGTCCCGACTCCTATGAGTTGGCATAAGGTGGCTAAAACAGGAGCGATTCTCGGGCCAATGAGGTAGCACCTCTGATCGGACGCATTTCTTCGATACCATTCTATTACTTTGTGATTGATTTGGTGGCCACCCTTCGATTTTTGATTGGGAGTGTGTTCCGAGGTGGGCGGTAGTGGCTGCTATGCGTTTCCACCAGCCCGGATGCGTAATTGGTATATCTACCCTGGCATTGCCTAGTTGTGCCGTGTCACCTACCATATCGAGCTTTACTACGAGTTTGGATTTGTGCCGTAACCTGTGGAGTATTGAGGGTAGCTCCTGATTTGGGGGTATGCTGGTACTGGATAGACTACTGGGACTATTATGTGTTAAGGTGGAAAATGTAAAGCCTTAACGCTA
Source organism: Allium fistulosum (assembly GCA_030737815.1). Classification (NCBI taxonomy): domain Eukaryota; kingdom Viridiplantae; phylum Streptophyta; class Magnoliopsida; order Asparagales; family Amaryllidaceae; genus Allium; species Allium fistulosum. The sequence continues at coordinate 368,413,549 of CM060907.1, forward strand.
TTTAAAAGTAAGTTTATTTTATATTAGACATTATTATAATAGCGTATATTACTACATGGTAGATAGTTTAACGGATCCTTAGAGGATGGTTATCCCAAACATCCTTTGAGTTACTTGTATTTCAGTTGATATTTCACTTGAGTTGGATTTATTGATATAAGAATGTTAATCCTGACTCGAGTGTTTTGTGTTTTGCTTTACGCTCGGGTCTGACTGAGTGATACAGCATTCAAGACTCACCTTTGGAGTTGAAGCTTCGCTTGGAGATCCATCTATCGATTCTGCTTTCAGTTATTCAGTTGATTTCAGTGATGTATTCAGATTTTGTATTTGACTATTGTATTCGAGACCTCTGTTGTATCTTGTTTAACTCTGTTATATATATAGTAGCTTCATGAACTACTATTCTTTTGTTTCCGCTGCATTATTGTTATATTACTATGTGTCTGTGATTCTATGATTATTTTATTTACTGTATATGCTGAGTTTTGCCAAATTTAAATTAACAATCTAATATTTTGAGCAATTCAAATCCGACATGTGTGGATGCGAATGGTTGAAAATTTCAGGTCGTTACATAGTGGATGCTCAGAACACATGACTAGAAATTCGAAGATCTTAAAGGACATCATTTACAAAGATGGTGGTACAGTTAACTTTGAAGATAACTCGAAAGGATATATCATCGGCATTGGCAATGTTGATAACTCTAAAACTCCTATTATTTCTAATGTTTTGCAAGTTAGGAATTTAAAACATAATTTGCTTAGTATTAGTCAATTATGTGATAAGGGTTCCAGTATTAAGTTTAGAAAAAGACGTTTTCCACATTGAGGATAATGAGCCTATAATTATTTCTAAAGGAGTTTGGAAATGTATATTTACATTTCGAGTATGAAAGTGTCAAATGATAATCTCTTTTTTGTCCAAAGTGACCCTTGGATTTGGCATAAACAATTTAGTCATTTAAATTTTAAACATGTAACGACCCGTAAATTTCAACTGTTTCAATAACGTAATTAGTTGAAATTTTGTGAAATTTTAAATGATAAAATTTTGAAATATAAATTTGATATTTGGAATGCGTCTAATTAAACATAGCAACTGGTAAATTTTCGTCCGAAAATATGAAAGTTTATTTCACACGTAAATTCACTTCAATTTAATCAGTTAAAAAGAAATGAAAATAAAATGTTTCTGAAACCTAAATATTTTTACGTAGAAAAATTTTAAACCATCTTCTGAGCAAGATGTCAGTTTGACGTTTTTCCAAATTCGGACATCTTTGGCTCCGTCGATCTTATTTTTCAGCGTTTTTCTTGCATTTTCCGCTATTAGAAAATTCGAACTTTTATAATTCGATCGTGCCACTGATAATTTTATACCGTTTTGACCGTCTCGTCGTGTTGATCTGTATGGTATATTTATTTCTGTATTTTAAGATCCGGTACGCGACGGAAACAATAAAACAGTACGTCGTATCAGTATCGTTACCGTTAACCTTCCTTGCTTTTCAAAATTTGAACCGCTGGCCACAATAATAAATTGCTTTAAATATTTTAGATTTTTACCGTTACAATTCCCAAAATCCACCTTGTGACTTTTGTTATTTCCTATTGCAATTATTTGTGTCGGTTGGTTTATTTACTTCTGGTCTCTTTCGATTACTTCTATTTGTTCCGAAATTTTTATATTTTTATTTTTATATTTTTTTTACTTTCATTCAATTTGATAACCTGCCCTTTCGTGAACCTTGTTTCTTCCTTTACCATTTTAGTCTGTTCTTCTTCTTGTCATTTGTAGTCTATTCTTCTTCTTGTCTGTTGTGATAATATAAATTATATATTAAATCCGTATTCAAATATTTGAGCTTCTTCTTTCTTTTCTCTGCCAAGTTTGCCATTGCCTAGCTAGAAACCACCATGGCCGTGCTTCCCAAAGTGACAGAGTTTATTTTCAATTTAACTGCCGACTTCCATTTCCTTATCTGCTACCCGCTCCACCACCGTACGCCTCCATCTTCCACTCATCCTCTCTACCATTTCCACTGACCAACCTACCGACTGTTTACCTCACCAATAACCGCATCCCGTGAGCCACACCACCTGGGCTGCAAATCGATCGCTAATCTTGCCTCCCCTAATAGCCGAGCACACACCCACCACCTTGCAACCTGACACAACCACATTCGCCTTTTCGCGCCGAGACTTCAACCGTGCCTGCCTTTCCCTTGGCCACCGAAGCTCCGCCGACCTCCGCCGACCTCCGCCATGACCATAGACACCGACCGCCCCTCTTCCCTGCCTAGCAGACTCCACCAGATCCGCGCCTAGCCACCCACTTCCACAACAGCCACCTTGGCCGCACCTTCTCTCACCCGATCATCTCCTCCGCCGGCGCAGCCCCACCTTCACCTCGTGCCGAAGCCTCACTTGTCTGCCTCCCTACTTATTTGGTGGTAAGATGCATGTATTAGATTTTATATATATGTTGATTTTATTCATATAGCAATATGCTTACATATTTATATAGAGACAAGTTGTTAATATTTTAATTTTATTTCTGTTTTGCGTGTGAAGTTCTATGGTCTGCAGTTTTATATAAGCTATGTATATATTACATCTATATTTTGTTATCCCAACTTTGGTGGATCTGAAGATAGTTTGTAAATCATACTTTGCATGGTTCCTTTGTTCATAGTATACGTTGGATAAAATATGTATGGTCTGCATATAAGTTGTTAATATATAAATATAACAGTTCCATTTTATTTTAATGTGGTTATAATATATAAACGTTAAAACAGTGGTTTGTAAATTATATTTTATGTTATAAACTTTATTATCTGTCGTGTTTTCAAAATATATATGAAGTTGTGTATATAAAGTTTTATATAAATAGATTGAATATAATGTTGTTTTATAAACTATATTTTCCGTGTCTTTATATATATAAAGTTTTATGTATTATAAGTATATATTGTGAGCTATAGTTGTTTTCATATATACACGTTCTACATTTGAGTGGAGTAGTGTCAGCATGGTTTAGTTTATATATGTACGATTTATCTGAGTTTACATAGATGCTAGAGCTTGCGTGAGTATACTATATTATACATCTATATCTTATGTGTGATTTCAAATCTATTATGTATTATATTATGTATAATATATTTGTGATGAACGGTGAAGGACAGTTTTGTTCTTTTGGGTTGTATATTATAAAATACATACATTTTGTATCTGTTGGTTTCAATTATAGTATGGTATATGTTGTTGAGCTTATGTATGTGATTGACGTGAATTTTATATATACATCTATTAATAAAGTAAGTTCATATTAACTCTATTAGAAGCTTTGATTTTTTTTATTTTTTTTATTTTTAAATACAAAGATTTTATTTTGGTTATTAATTTCTAATTATAATATATAAAGTTTATTTTAAACAAGTGTTTCAAATTTATGTTGGTTTAATATAACATGTGTGCATCTTGTTCCAGTTGTATAGAGCTGGCTTTGATTCGTCTTCATCATTTCCAAGCTATCAACTTTGCCCTTCGAATTCGTGTCCTCAGTGCAGTGCTTGAAAATTCGTGCTCGGTTTGTCGCATCTTGTTCTCGTCTATTTCTCTAACCTCGAAAAGTGAGCACTCACTCACGATTAACGTTCTTTTATTTATTAAATTTGATTTCAATTGAAACGACAATTGAAATATACTGTTGTTAGTTAATTACACTATTATATATGCTATTGCCTGTATCATTTCACCTGTGACATCTGACACCATTATCTGTTAATTATTTATGCGATGATAATACAGTTTGGCTGATAATTGATTGATTGTTGATGTTTATATTGGACGTTAAATTGTTAATGTTAAAATGATAAATAGTATGAAATTGAATTTGATATAGGATAATTAAATGTTAAATTTGATTAACTGACATTTGTATAATATGACCCCTTTAACTGTTGAATTTATTGACACGTAGGATTTGTTTAATTATACTTTGAACCACTGAATGTATGATGTTAAATTGATGATGTATGAAATTGTAAATAGATGACAAGTGAAAAACTGTAATGTAATAATCTTTAATCTACATGAAATGATAGTGTAGATTCTAGAAATAAGTATATTAATTCGTACAAATAACAATGCGAATTAATACGGTTATTTTGGGATTATTTGAATTGATTATTGGATTGTTATTGTTGTTGTTATTGCTTGTTTATTTACTTTGACACCATCCCAGTTATCACACTGCAAGTTCCCTTAGTTATGCTTTGATTTTTGAATTGAATTGGAATCGGGTTGAAATGATAAATACCCAAATTAAACTTTGACCTAGGAAAGAAAATTAAATAAAACCCGATTGGTCAATAATTTGATTTAAAAATAAAATGAAGGTTTTATTTGAATAAATAATATGGTTTTGAAATGAAGTTGAAATTTGAATTTTTAATGGAAGAAAATGTTAATATTTAATAATCTGAAACAAAATATTAACAATGTAATTGATGAAAGAACGATGTTTAATTTGAGAAATGATTGAATTAAGTTTGAATTTTTAATAATTAAGTTTGAAATTATTTAATAATTAAATAAGATTGAATTATTTAATAGTTAAATAAAATTGAATTCTTTATTAAGTGGAATTGAACTTCTTAAATGACTGAAATTGAGTTTCTTTATTAATTAAGTTTGGAAAATTATTTAAGTAAGTAAATAAGTGAAATTTAATTTCTTTAACAAGAAATAAAATGTGATTTATTGAAATAAATGTAAGACTTGAAAATTAAAGGATTTAATTTAAATTCAATTTGTAAGTTTTGATATAAGGAAGTTGAATTTAAATAATGGATTTAATGAATTGGAAATTTAATAGAAATTGTTTTGAATGATAAAGTAACTTAACGAATATTGAATGAAATCGATAAATGAATTTGGAATTTATTTGAAGGTTAAATTAAATTAAATGTAAATGATTTCGAAACGAAACTTATATACGAACTTGAATCAATTTTGAATTGTTTTAAATAACGATTGAAATTGAATTATAAGATTTTGAAATGGTAATTTGGATGTTTTGAAACGTAAATATTTGGGAATTGGTTTTGAAAGTCAAATGAAATGTTGATTTACAAATGTTTAATTGAATTGAAATTGATTTGGTTTTGAAATATAATAAACGACCAATCGGTGTAATAATTACGAAAGTTATTAAAGAGACCGGAATTCGGTTATGGATATACTCTCTATCTAAACCGAAAACCACTTTAATAACTATACGCGGAGTGATGATCCAGAATGAAGTGGTTGGAATGATGTACGTGATGACTGAAGAAAGTGAATGATAATGGATAGCCTTGACACTTGTGTCAAATTGGAAATGACTAAAACAGGAGCTGTGCCGGGCCAATGGAGGATTGATACCTCAAGTGGACACACTTCTTCGAACTACTTATACTTGTTGTCGATTGGTGCACCCTTGATTTTGGGAGTGTTGTTTCACGGTGTTGCGGGCGCTGCGGCGTTGCGTTCTCACCAGTCCGGATCAGGCGAACGGTAGTATCACTACCTTGGGTATAGCCTCATGTGCCTTGTCATACTTGTATTCCATTTATGCGCGACCACTACGAATTTGTTTTGTACCTTGAGTATATGGATTGCCCTCTGGTGACTTCCGGTTTTGGGGAAACTACGGTCTTGTATATGCTTGTGGGAATAAAAATGTGTTAAGGGTGGAATGGGCCATGACTTAACGCTATTTTGATATCTTTATATTACTGATAGACATTATCTACTTAGCGTATATTACTATCTAGTAGATAGTTTAACGGATCCTTAGAGGATGGTTATTCCAAACATCCTTTGAGTTACTTGTATTTCAATTGCTATTTCACTTGAGTTGGATTTATTAATATAAGAATGTTAATCCTGACTCGAGTGTCTTGTGTTTTGCTTTACGCTCGGGTCAGACTGAGTGGTTCAGCTTTCGAGACTCACCTTTGGAGTTGGAGCTTTGCTTGAAGATCCAGCCATCTATTCTGCTTTCAGTATTCGATGATTCCAGTGATGTATTCTGATTTGTATCTGATGTATCGTATTATTCTTCTGTTGTAAACTCTGATGTATTTTATATATTCAGATAGTAGCTTCATGAACTACTATCTCTTTTAATTCCGCTGCACTTATTACTCTGTGTCTGTGATCTGTGATTATTATTTATTTACTGTATATGTTCAGTTTTGCCAAATTTAAATTAACAACGCGTTAGTTTGAGCAATTCAACTCCGGCATGAGTGTCTACCTATACACTTATAATGGACGCGAATGGTCCAAAAATATCGGGTCGTTACAGTTGGTATCAGAGCTTTGGTAGCTCTAGGCAAAACTCAACATATAGGGTAAAGGTATTTACAGAATCACTCTCATTCGAGTTTCAATCTCTTCCTTCTGGTTCAATTTCATTCGTGTCCCTCACTATTCGTCTCCTTTCAATTCTGGAGCATCACATAACTCCACTTCGAATGACCCTTATAAGGAATCGGCGGTCTCGCCAAACTTCGAACGATTTGTAAAGGGGTGAAACTCCTTTACAATAGGCATTGATTCACCGGAGATTTCTGTATCCTCGGTTTACGTTGCTATCTATCTCCTGCTATACCTGAATTCTATTCTTGAGATTGAATGTAGATATGCCTTGAAATTCTGCATCGATCTTATTCTTGAAGTCACGGACGACCCGGTTAAGGTTGCCCGTGAATTTAATAAACTCATCCATCTCCCGATTGTGGTAATTGAATTATCTTATCTTCTGTTTCAAACTTATTTTCGAATCAAAATTCTCTTGGATTTGAGTCTATCAAATTTGAATCTCTATCCTTGCTTTGAAATTCATTCTTGTATAGTCGAGCGAGGAAGTGTATTTGTAAATTAATATTAAAATGTTTTATATATTGTGTTGTTTGAGTTGTTGATGTTGATTTGGGTTTCCGATCGATACGTCTGATCAACGTTATCGATAGGATTTCCAAAACACTTGAACAGAGCAAACTGACACAATATTATTTTCAAATTTGGAAAATGAAATAAATTTGTTTGATTATATTGTGAAAATATAAGTAAAAAAAAATAAAAAAAATTCTGGAATTTAATAGGTTAATTAAATTGTTTGTTTGAAATGATAATATTTGATTATCATTTATTTTTCTAAATAAATTTATAAATATGGTTAATAAATTGATTTGGAATTTGAAATGAATTTAATTCAGAAATTTGAGAATTTAGTTTCCGATGATTTCGAATTTTGGTTTTAAAATTTTTAAGTATATATTATTGAAAATATTTTCAAATAGAAATCGTTTTCAAAGAATTTAGATATTGAAATCAGTACTCTTCTCTTTGTCGCTGGAAAAATTTCGGTGATGGCGGCCGCATCATCGACATTCATTTTCGAGTTTCGAAGTGGAGAAACCATTCTGTAGCTTTGCTACGGTTTTGTTTGGAAAAAAATAATATTTTGATTTGAATTTCTTCAGTATAATTTGATTTATATATATATATATATATATAGGTATCTCAATTTAAAATTTAATTTGATTTGATATGAATATATTATATATATCTCTAAGTTGTTTAAAGAAAATTGGAAATCTAATTCTTAAATTTTGTAAAAGGATGATTTTAATTATAAATAAAACCAAAATTTGGAATAAATATTTAAACTTGAATAATTGAATTGGGAAATTTTTATTGTATATTGTTCAACTGCATTCTATACAACTTACCTAAATCATTCAGAAGTTGAATATGTAATTGGATAATATATAAGATAAATTGAATTTATAAATAAAATTTGAGTGTTTATAATAAATGTTATACACTAAATTTTGATTATAAAGATGTTAATAGAGTTAGATAGAATAATAAGTAAACTCAGTTAATAATGAAATAAAATTGATTTGAAAGAATTAATGAATTTGTTTTGAAAGAATTAATAAATTGAAATTTGTTCAACTTATGAAAGTACCTTGAATTTAAAAGCAATTAGTGAATATAAAGTAATTTAAATCGAAACTTGTATGGTTTAAATTAATTTATATGGGTTAAATATATGTGATAAGATATATTAAGTAGAATAAATTTAACAATAATTTGGAATAAAGAAGAATTTAAATTGGTTTTAGAAATTTTAGATTGAGGATAATTGGATAATGAGATAACGAATTTAGAAATAGTTGAGATTAATTTTAGTGAAATCAAATGGATTAAATAATTTTTGAATATCAATTAATTTTGAATTTATATGGTTTAAATTAATTGTTATTTTGTATTTCAAATTTGTTTTTCTTTCTGGTTGTTTCTATTCTCCTACCTCGTTCCTTTTCGGGGACGAAAAGTTTTGAGTGGGGGAGAGTGTAACGACCCGTAAATTTCAACTGTTTCAATAACGTAATTAGTTGAAATTTTGTGAAATTTTAAATGATAAAATTTTGAAATATAAATTTGATATTTGGAATGCGTCTAATTAAACATAGCAACTGGTAAATTTTCGTCCGAAAATATGAAAGTTTATTTCACACGTAAATTCACTTCAATTTAATCAGTTAAAAAGAAATGAAAATAAAATGTTTCCGAAACCTAAATATTTTTACATAGAAAAATTCTAAACCATCTTCTGAGCAAGATGTCAGTTTGACGTTTTTCCAAATTCGGACATCTTTGGCTCCGTCGATCTTATTTTTCAGCGTTTTTCTTGCATTTTCCGCTATTAGAAAATTCGAACTTTTATAATTCGATCGTGCCACTGATAATTTTATACCGTTTTGACCGTCTCATCGTGTTGATCTGTATGGTATATTTATTTCTGTATTTTAAGATCCGGTACGCGACGGAAACAATAAAACAGTACGTCGTATCAGTATCGTTACCGTTAACCTTCCTTGCTTTTCAAAATTTGAACCGCTGGCCACAATAATAAATTGCTTTAAATATTTCAGATTTTTACCGTTACAATTCCCAAAATCCACCTTGTGACTTTTGTTATTTCCTATTGCAATTATTTGTGTCGGTTGGTTTATTTACTTCTGGTCTCTTTCGATTACTTCTATTTGTTTCGAAATTTTTATATTTTTATTTTTATATTTTTTTTACTTTCATTCAATTTGATAACCTGCCCTTTCGTGAACCTTGTTTCTTCCTTTACCATTTTAGTCTGTTCTTCTTCTTGTCATTTGTAGTCTATTCTTCTTCTTGTCTGTTGTGATAATATAAATTATATATTAAATCCGTATTCAAATATTTGAGCTTCTTCTTTCTTTTCTCTGCCAAGTTTGCCATTGCCTAGCTAGAAACCACCATGGCCGTGCTTCCCAAAGTGACAGAGTTTATTTTCAATTTAACTGCCGACTTCCATTTCCTTATCTGCTACCCGCTCCACCACCGTACGCCTCCATCTTCCACTCATCCTCTCTACCATTTCCACTGACCAACCTACCGACTGTTTACCTCACCAATAACCGCATCCCGTGAGCCACACCACCTGGGCTGCAAATCGATCGCTAATCTTGCCTCCCCTAATAGCCGAGCACACACCCACCACCTTGCAACCTGACACAACCACATTCGCCTTTTCGCGCCGAGACTTCAACCGTGCCTGCCTTTCCCTTGGCCACCGAAGCTCCGCCGACCTCCGCCATGACCATAGACACCGACCGCCCCTCTTCCCTGCCTAGCAGACTCCACCAGATCCGCGCCTAGCCACCTACTTCCACAACAGCCACCTTGGCCGCACCTTCTCTCACCCGATCATCTCCTCCGCCGGCGCAGCCCCACCTTCACCTCGTGCCGAAGCCTTACTTGTCTGCCTCCCTACTTATTTGGTGGTAAGATGCATGTATTAGATTTTATATATATGTTGATTTTATTCATATAGCAATATGCTTACATATTTATATAGAGACAAGTTGTTAATATTTTAATTTTATTTCTGTTTTGCGTGTGAAGTTCTATGGTCTGCAGTTTTATATAAGCTATGTATATATTACATCTATATTTTGTTATCCCAACTTTGGTGGATCTGAAGATAGTTTGTAAATCATACTTTGCATGGTTCCTTTGTTCATAGTATACGTTGGATAAAATATGTATGGTCTGCATATAAGTTGTTAATATATAAATATAACAGTTCCATTTTATTTTAATGTGGTTATAATATATAAACGTTAAAACAGTGGTTTGTAAATTATATTTTATGTTATAAACTTTATTATCTGTCGTGTTTTCAAAATATATATGAAGTTGTGTATATAAAGTTTTATATAAATAGATTGAATATAATGTTGTTTTATAAACTATATTTTCCGTGTCTTTATATATATAAAGTTTTATGTATTATAAGTATATATTGTGAGCTATAGTTGTTTTCGTATATACACGTTCTACATTTGAGTGGAGTAGTGTCAGCATGGTTTAGTTTATATATGTACGATTTATCTGAGTTTACATAGATGCTAGAGCTTGCGTGAGTATACTATATTATACATCTATATCTTATGTGTGATTTCAAATCTATTATGTATTATATTATGTATAATATATTTGTGATGAACGGTGAAGGACAGTTTTGTTCTTTTGGGTTGTATATTATAAAATACATACATTTTGTATCTGTTGGTTTCAATTATAGTATGGTATATGTTGTTGAGCTTATGTATGTGATTGACGTGAATTTTATATATACATCTATTAATAAAGTAAGTTCATATTAACTCTATTAGAAGCTTTGATTTTTTTTATTTTTTTTATTTTTAAATACAAAGATTTTATTTTGGTTATTAATTTCTAATTATAATATATAAAGTTTATTTTAAACAAGTGTTTCAAATTTATGTTGGTTTAATATAACATGTGTGCATCTTGTTCCAGTTGTATAGAGCTGGCTTTGATTCGTCTTCATCATTTCCAAGCTATCAACTTTGCCCTTCGAATTCGTGTCCTCAGTGCAGTGCTTGAAAATTCGTGCTCGGTTTGTCGCATCTTGTTCTCGTCTATTTCTCTAACCTCGAAAAGTGAGCACTCACTCACGATTAACGTTATTTTATTTATTAAATTTGATTTCAATTGAAACGACAATTGAAATATACTGCTGTTAGTTAATTACACTATTATATATGCTATTGCCTGTATCATTTCACCTGTGACATCTGACACCATTATCTGTTAATTATTTATGCGATGATAATACAGTTTGGCTGATAATTGATTGATTGTTGATGTTTATATTGGACGTTAAATTGTTAATGTTAAAATGATAAATAGTATGAAATTGAATTTGATATAGGATAATTAAATGTTAAATTTGATTAACTGACATTTGTATAATATGACCCCTTTAACTGTTGAATTTATTGACACGTAGGATTTGTTTAATTATACTTTGAACCACTGAATGTATGATGTTAAATTGATGATGTATGAAATTGTAAATAGATGACAAGTGAAAAACTGTAATGTAATAATCTTTAATCTACATGAAATGATAGTGTAGATTCTAGAAATAAGTATATTAATTCGTACAAATAACAATGCGAATTAATACGGTTATTTTGGGATTATTTGAATTGGTTATTGGATTGTTATTGTTGTTGTTATTGCTTGTTTATTTACTTTGACACCATCCCAGTTATCACACTGCAAGTTCCCTTAGTTATGCTTTGATTTTTGAATTGAATTGGAATCGGGTTGAAATGATAAATACCCAAATTAAACTTTGACCTAGGAAAGAAAATTAAATAAAACCCGATTGGTCAATAATTTGATTTAAAAATAAAATGAAGGTTTTATTTGAATAAATAATATGGTTTTGAAATGAAGTTGAAATTTGAATTTTTAATGGAAGAAAATGTTAATATTTAATAATCTGAAACAAAATATTAACAATGTAATTGATGAAAGAACGATGTTTAATTTGAGAAATGATTGAATTAAGTTTGAATTTTTAATAATTAAGTTTGAAATTATTTAATAATTAAATAAGATTGAATTATTTAATAGTTAAATAAAATTGAATTCTTTATTAAGTGGAATTGAACTTCTTAAATGACTGAAATTGAGTTTCTTTATTAATTAAGTTTGGAAAATTATTTAAGTAAGTAAATAAGTGAAATTTAATTTCTTTAACAAGAAATAAAATGTGATTTATTGAAATAAATGTAAGACTTGAAAATTAAAGGATTTAATTTAAATTCAATTTGTAAGTTTTGATATAAGGAAGTTGAATTTAAATAATGGATTTAATGAATTGGAAATTTAATAGAAATTGTTTTGAATGATAAAGTAACTTAACGAATATTGAATGAAATCGATAAATGAATTTGGAATTGATTTGAAGGTTAAATTAAATTAAATGTAAATGATTTCGAAACGAAACTTATATACGAACTTGAATCAATTTTGAATTGTTTTAAATAACGATTGAAATTGAATTATAAGATTTTGAAATGGTAATTTGGATGTTTTGAAACGTAAATATTTGGGAATTGGTTTTGAAAGTCAAATGAAATGTTGATTTACAAATGTTTAATTGAATTGAAATTGATTTGGTTTTGAAATATAATAAACGACCAATCGGTGTAATAATTACGAAAGTTATTAAAGAGACCGGAATTCGGTTATGGATATACTCTCTATCTAAACCGAAAACCACTTTAATAACTATACGCGGAGTGATGATCCAGAATGAAGTGGTTGGAATGATGTACGTGATGACTGAAGAAAGTGAACGATAATGGATAGCCTTGACACTTGTGTCAAATTGGAAATGACTAAAACAGGAGCTGTGCCGGGCCAATGGAGGATTGATACCTCAAGTGGACACACTTCTTCGAACTACTTATACTTGTTGTCGATTGGTGCACCCTTGATTTTGGGAGTGTTGTTTCACGGTGTTGCGGGCGCTGCGGCGTTGCGTTCTCACCAGTCCGGATCAGGCGAACGGTAGTATCACTACCTTGGGTATAGCCTCATGTGCCTTGTCATACTAGTATTCCATTTATGCGCGACCACTACGAATTTGTTTTGTACCCTGAGTATATGGATTGCCCTCTGGTGACTTCCGGTTTTGGGGAAACTACGGTCTTGTATATGCTTGTGGGAATAAAAATGTGTTAAGGGTGGAATGGGCCATGACTTAACGCTATTTTGATATCTTTATATTACTGATAGACATTATCTACTTAGCGTATATTACTATCTAGTAGATAGTTTAATGGATCCTTAGAGGATGGTTATTCCAAACATCCTTTGAGTTACTTGTATTTCAATTGCTATTTCACTTGAGTTGGATTTATTAATATAAGAATGTTAATCCTGACTCGAGTGTCTTGTGTTTTGCTTTACGCTCGGGTCAGACTGAGTGGTTCAGCTTTCGAGACTCACCTTTGGAGTTGGAGCTTTGCTTGAAGATCCAGCCATCTATTCTGCTTTCAGTATTCGATGATTCCAGTGATGTATTCTGATTTGTATCTGATGTATCGTATTATTCTTCTGTTGTAAACTCTGATGTATTTTATATATTCATATAGTAGCTTCATGAACTACTATCTCTTTTAATTCCGCTGCACTTATTACTCTGTGTCTGTGATCTGTGATTATTATTTATTTACTGTATATGTTCAGTTTTGCCAAATTTAAATTAACAACGCGTTAGTTTGAGCAATTCAACTCCGGCATGAGTGTCTACCTATACACTTATAATGGACGCGAATGGTCCAAAAATATCGGGTCGTTACAAAACATTTACCTAAAGTAGTCAAATATGAATTTGTTAGAGGTCTTCGAAAAATGAGTTTTAGTGTCAATAACCTATTGATGCTTGTCAACTAGGAAAACTTCATAAAAGTTCATTTAAATCGAAGACATGATTTCGACCACACATCCTTTAGAACTTCTTCACTTAGACCTTTATGGACCATCATATGTTCTGTTAATCAGCTAAATTTCTATCGATTTAGAAAATAGTCAAAAAAAATTCAAATTAAAATAACCGCAAGCGCACGGTGTATAATAGTTATTACGCAGCGAGTACAGGTCGATCCGCAGGGAATTGTTAGAGTTTAAAAAATTTATTCAATCAAATTAGACCAAATGGAAGAGAAATTGTTAACTAGAAATAAAATGAAGCCAAAACTAGAATTAAAATTTGATTTAAAAAACTGTTGAACTAGAGAACAATTTAGAGGCAAATCCACTCTCTTATTTTTGCAACGAACAAACAATTTATGATCTCTAGCTTTGATATTAAGTGAAATATTGTTGTATTTATCATAAGTATGGTTTGTTTATGTTATTAATTAACATAACTCAAACCATCAAACTATAATACAACAAATAAACCACTTATAATTCTCATGAAAATGAAGCCAAAGCAAAAGCTATTTTAAGTATGATCTATTTACTATTGTAACTAGTAATATAGATCATCAAATTTCATTTTTCACAATCAAAAATGGATTAGCAAATGATGATGCAAATTGTGTTTATGTTGAATAAGAATAGCTCATTTGCATAAGCAATATAAGCTATCAAACCCACTTGTATAAACTTGCATCAAAATTCACTTTTATGAAGCACACACAAAGAGATCATAAATCATAAAAAATGTTGAAATTACATAATATTTGAGAGCTTCATTACCCCTAAATTGAAGGGGTTTAGCTACTCATTTGTGTTATCAAATCAACACGTGTAAGTTTCAACATTGAAAATGAAAGAAAGTAGAGAATAAACAAAGAAAAAGAAGATTAACTACTAGAAGAAAATTGATTAGACTTGTGCATAAATGTAAATCTAAGCTATGAACATTAAGATAAAGAGAGAATAGAAATAAGCATTAACATAAAAACAAATAAAAGCATGTAGAAAAGAGAGGAAAAAGAGGCTTGGAAGCCATTTTATTTCATAGAACATTGCCATTACAACTTGTACTTTTCATTTCCTAGCTAATATGAAAGAGTAGATGATGTTACATGAACATAATGGGTTATTTATACAAGCATGAAACCCTAATCCATAATTTGGGGAATGCCCAAACTACCCTTGAGAAAGTGTAGAGGCCAAGTAATCATTAGCTTCTACTAATCATCATTTAAGTGTACATGAAGCCATTAATTCCATAAGCATGTGCATTAGCCTCTAATTTGTACATTAAGGTAGGTGGGGTCCTCCATGTTCTTCACTTTGAATTATTTCCATTTTCATTCCTTTGTATTCATTTTGTGCATGCATGTGTCTTCATGAAACCACTCCTATTTGAGATCAAATTCCTACACAAATATATATAAATTTCCAATTAATTTTTCTCAAAGAAATATGTGCATACTAATGACCGTTTTGCCCCTATATGAAGATGGATATGTGACAATTTGGAATTAATATGGATTTTTGGTTAAAACAAGTTAAAATACCCAATATGATCATTTATTTAATTTAAATAGAATAAATATGGTGGTAAAAATATGCACATTTACGTGCACATCATGTTCAATCACTAAATCATAATAGATATGTTTTTAATCGTAGACAACTTTTCAAGATATAATTAGACAATATTCCTTAAATATAAAAGTGATGTTGATTATGCTGGATGCATATCTGATCGGAGAAGTACAAGTGGAACATGTCACTTTCTAGGACACTCACTTGTATCTTGGTTCAGTAAAAAGAAAAATTATGTATCTCTATCCCCAATAGAGGCAGAATATATATATATATATATATATATATATATATATATATATCAACCGCATTAGTCTGTTCACAGGTTATCTATATGTAACAAACTCTAAGAGATTTCAGTTTAAATTTAAAACAATCACCAATATATTGTGATAATACTAGTGCAATAAATTTATCTAAAACTCCAATACATCGTGCTAGAACAAAACATACAGATATAATACACCATTTCTTAAGAGATAACATAAATAAAGAAATTATTACATTAGAATTTATAAATATTAAAATCAAGTAGCCGATATTTTAACAAAACATTAGCACAAAATACTTTCATTAAATTAAGAAGAGAACTTAGAATATGTTCATTTATAGAAATCTAAAATAATAACTTTAATTTTTTGAAAAATATAAAGAAAAATGGAAAAATACCCTATATATGTCGACATGCCTAGCTACCTGGTAGTTTTCAAAAAACTGAATTTCCCTCCTTCATTTAAAATTTAAAATCCAGTTATTAACCAATAAATTTCGACTCCAAACTTATTTTCTCATCACATTCTTTTTGAAGACTCAAAATAAAATATAAAAAATGGATCCATCCAATTCCAAACGCCCTAGAGAAGAATCTAGCACCTTTCGTGACCTTACATTCTCCAAACTTGACAAAATTGAAGAACTAAAGCATGTCCTTACCATGCTTACTGAAATTTGAAGTCTTGTAACTTCGTTCCAACAATAAAAAAGAAAGGCAAGGGAGGATATTAAGGAATCTACAAAAGCATGCTTTAGATAATGAAGTAGATCCAATCATTATCGTAGAGGATTCTCAATTAAATCTTGGAGTTCATTATCCTTTGGATCAAGAGGATGAAGAGGAAGACGAAGAAGAGGATATTGATGAGGATGAAGAAGAAGATGGAGTTCATTGTGTAGGAGAGGTCCATTACGATGCTTATGGCAATTTGGTAAAGTAGAAAGAAAATTTCTATCTTCACTATCCAAATTGTTCTTTATGCAAATCGCCTATTGTTAAATCAAAACCTTAAAATTGTAAAAATAGTAGATGGTTTGAGTTTTATTGATTTTAGGATTGACTAGTTGTTTGGTTTGAACTTCTAGGTTTGTTTAAGTTAGATTATATAATTTGATTTATATCTAAAACTTATAGAAGTTGTGTGAATGTTCGACTTGGATTGAAAATATAGTTTCATATGAATGATACTGAATATATATGGTAAAAATAATTGTAAGTTATGATTGTATATATACATAATTATCTCTCTGAAACATTATCAATTATTATTGGTTCTGGTTCTATTTACAACATTATCAAATATATATGTCATATTTAGAGGGGATTTATTTTCTTTTACAGGGGTTTTTGTTGATTACAAAGCGAGAGAGAAATATAAAATATAATATATGCATATACTAAGGGGAGTTAACCAAATTTTGGGGAGATACATTATATTTTATAATAAATATATTTACATGGTTGTCATTATCAAAAGGGGGGAGATTGTTAATACCACAGATATTGTTTTTGATGAAATCAACTATATAAATATAGGTACTAATGTTTTCCCAAGTTGCATAGAGTATTTTGCAGGATATTATATAGGTTTATACAGGTATGGGATAATCGAATTTGAAGACTGATCAGTAAAAAGGCTGGAGATCTAGATTCGGAGATGATCAAGGTATTTGAAGACTCATGAGTTTAAAAGACAAAGACACAAAGAGTTCAAGACTATAGATCATAGGAAATAAATATTAGAATAATTTGTCAAAGTCTTTTGATAACAACCATCTATTTTTTGAATACTCTCTTATCAAATTATTTATTTTATATATATTATATTTATTAAATTATAATTTTACAAATATTTTATAAAGAGTTTTATATAATAAAACTATTTAAAAAATATGCTTAAATGTTTTACAAATTATTAGAATTTTATAAACACTTTGAAAGAATTATTGATTTTCAAATTAACATGAGATGTCGACATACCTACCTATGTATTTCGACATATAGACCATTAGATAGTTGCCTACTGAATTTTAAATAGTTAAGATTTTTGATTTCATCTCTTTGCGAATATAGACATCCCTTCGAACATTGTATAAAAGGGACTGCAAAACAAATTTTAAAAACTCCTTTTTCCACTTTTTTCATACCCTAAATTCTCATTATATATTTCACAAAATCCACTTTCTATACTGTTCAAATTCATTCAAATTCAATCTCTACTTTACCACATTCATTCTCTATACTTTACTCACTGATTTTAAAGTATTCTCTCATTAACTCAAAGATCAAAGTACTATCAAAAGGGCTATAGGATATTCTATATCCAAAATATAACTCTTTGAATTTTGGATCAATAACTCGCTACTATTATTTGTTTGGGTGTGATTTTTACCTGTTCAAATCAAGTGGGTGTGCTTGTTGTCCAATCAAATCAATTGGGTGATCTTATTACATGATTAAATCAAGTGAGTCTACCCTGAACTCGTAAATTTGGATGGTGTATCTCATTGCCTTGAAATCGAGACCGCATGCTGGTTTGCTTGTTACCTATTTAAAGTAGGCATTGGAAAAGAAATCCATTATACAGGACTAGACGTAGGATTGGTTAATGAGAACTAGTATAAAAACTGCTGGTGCCATCTCTCTTACTTTTACTTTTACTGCATTTATATATGTATGATTGTCTATTAATATAAATCTGTGATTGATTATCTATGTTTGAACTTAAATCTTGAAATAATTTAGAAAAATTCCATATAATTTATAAAACATTATTCACCCTACCTCTACTGTTAAAGTATCCTTAAGATACATTCACGATAGTAATACAACATTTCCACGAGGTGGAGTAATTTTGAACTAATCACGTTGAAGACTTACTAGAGATGTCTAGTGCTATCAGCGAATTTTGCTGGTTGTTAATTGGCGTAGCTCCTCCATTCTCCAACAATGGGGTTGAAGTAGAACGACCAACTAAGGATTTTTTAGATTTTGCCCCTTCACCACTCAAACTGAACCTTGGGGGTGTCTTATGCATATTCAGCCAATTGCAGACTGCATCACCTTCCCCATTTAAGTTATGTTTAGTCTCCTTTGTTGTTTGTATTATGGTTTCATCCTTTATGCTTATTCTCTCCTTATTATCTAGCTTAACATTCTCCCTTTTGCCAATCCCCTAGTCTTTCATTATATATTACCCAGATGCTCACACTTGTCACCACCATTTCTTTTCAAAAAGCTCTCCTAAACTTCTGTTATCACCTTCTTACCCTTCCTCTTTGTAGATAAATTGGACATCTTCTCCTCCAAATCATTACTCGTGCCTTTCTTAGCCAATTAGAGTTGTTCAGTAGTCTCCTCCAAATCACACAATGTTTTTGATGAAATTTTTACCTCTTCTACAATACCATTAAAATTATGCTACTGAACATTGCAGGCCTAAAACTATAATATAAGAATATTAATGCGTATGTCAATCGAGTTTGGAAAACATATGGATCTTTTCTTTACAGTATAAAGAAAATCATTTCTGTATGTTGCGACTTAGTAGTAAGAAATATTAAATTAAAATTTTAAAGGATGGCCCTTGGTTCTTTGACAAAAATCTTGTAATTATGAAGTGTTTAAATCCTAGTATCTAGACCGGTAAGGACTTGCCTACCTGTATAGGTGAAACTTTTGGGATTTAGTTTCAATCTATAGGGAACGGATGTCATAAGTGCTTTAATAAGTACTCTTGGGATCCTATTTAAAATGGATGAAACATTAGCTAATCATGGTAGAATATCAGTTACAAGAGTCTTGGTTAACATGAATGTGGAGGTATATTTGCCTAGATATGTAGATGCTGAGTTCAAGAATGGTGCAGTGCATAGGCAAAAGGTGGAATATGACAATCTCCCTAAATGCGAGAGTTGATTTTGTTTTGGCCATCTTAAGAAAGAAAATCCACTAGTTAGAACTCAGGTTCCCAAGCAGAATGTTATAGTAGAGGATGCTATAGATCCGGGTAAAGATAAATTCTTTTATATAATTGAACAATTTAATGAAAAATTTAAATTAAATAAAAAATATAGTATTATTTATCTTAACAAGTTTAAGATAAATATATGGTCGTAATAGTTATAGTTACATACATATATCACTATATGTGCATTTGTTTACATTAATTTTAATTCATTTATTAAAAATTTATTCATTTAATTAGAAAAACTTTAACTAAATATTTTTAATAAAATCAAAAATTATATTTATAGTTTACCTTAAATAGTTTAATATATATAGCATTATTTATATTTATTTTTACTTAGCTACCATTAGTTAATATTTATTTGATTAAGCTCATAATTAAATAGTAAATAGTTTTCAAAATTATTAAGCATATTTTCGAAACCATTTAAAAAAGCTTTATAATTTAAAAAAATTCATTTTATATTTTAAACTTAACTTTTAAATTTAAAATATATTTTAAATTTTCAAATTACAATATCAAAATTAGCACAAGGCCGATGTAGCTCTAGGCCTTACGTCTAAGCCAACATTTTGGACTTACTTCTACCATTGGGCTAGGCTAGCTGCTATGGAGGGGAGAATACTTAATTATTCAACCCAAGCCTAGACACTACTTTTCTAAACAGTCATCGGATAAATAAGTTTAATTGATTTTCTATAAATTTTGACTAATTAAATAGCATAGACCATTTGACCTCTGATACCATTGAAGGTCCAGCCCAAATGCCCTTGGGTGTCCCAACCAGGTTGTAACAACCCGTAATTTTGTCACTTTAAATATGAATATTTGATATATTTTTAAATAATTAAATAATGGATTTTGTAAGTCAAATAGACCTCTTTTAAGTAATAATTAATGATGGTAAAGTTGTTTTAAAATTTTGTTTATGAAAATAGTTAGTATAGAGAAAAATCGGAAATGGGACCGAAAATCGTTTTTCGGATTTATGATTTCATCATTCAAAAGTTGTTGGAACATGTTGTACACAATAGAGTATATATGTACGCATATATATAATTAGCATATGCCTTGTTAATAAAGCGATTAGATTAAAATATGTTTAAAAATACACCTAAGATTAATTAAAATAGAGTGGACTTTTCTTTTATTATTTAAAAAGGAAAAGTGGCACAAAAGATAAGAGAATAAGTATTATTCAAAAGAAGTAAAGTGATGGATTTGTGTAAGGGGGAGGGGTGACGTGTGCAACATGATGAAGTGGGTGATGTTTCATCATTTTGTGGAGGATAATGGCTAAGGGAAGTTTTGTAATTCCCTATATTTCATTTTCTATAAAAACAACTTTACTCCTTCCATCTCACTTTACTTCATTTCTCTTCATTTTATAATTCTTATCTTCTTCCTTTTTATCCTCTTCTCCACTTTTTCCATGTCTTCCCAAATTTTTCAAATTAAAAATCACTTCTTTTCTACTTTAATCCTTATGGTTCCTACTTGAAAGCAGATGGCATATATGATAATTTGCAGGGACTTGAAATAAAGTCGAAGTGTTTGTAGCGATTAAGCCTCTACGACACACTTCGAAGTGCATATGTAATATTTTGCAAGTGATAAATTTTTATTGCCTTATGAGGTTGTTTATATTTCTATATATGAGAGCTTATGTATATAAATGTGAATGTTAATTAGTATAGTTAACAAACTTAATTTGGTTTTTATTTTGAAATTGAAATCCTGTGTTTCCTTTAAACTTGTTTAATACTTCATTTTCTAAGAATGTTTTAGAAAAAATTTCCAAACTTAACTTTTGTTTTCAAAACCTTTTTATAAAGTTATTTAAGTGGTTTAAATATAAAAAGAAAGGGTTTAAAGCTATTGTGATCTACAAAACAAGTTTTAAAATTTATGGTCCATATAATGATAGTCGTTGCAGATGCAGTTTGTAAATCAATATTTTTTGTATAAAAGGAAAAGGGTTTCTACTTTATATATTTTTGAAAAGTCTTTTAAATAGGTTTATAAGTATTAAAAAGGAATTTTAAAACTTTAAAAATATTTTGAATTTTTTTATTTAATTATTTAAATAAGAGGTTTAAATTTTAATTGCTTTATTTCAAAAGTCGGGTTTTGTTTATAAGCAATAATCTTTTAAAAGGATGTTTTAAATATAAGGGACTTCTCTGTCTATGCCATTAGGTAACATCAAACAAATGTGGTAAGCTGTGCTAAAATTTTGACATGTTTGTGGAAAGTAAGTCATATTATATTTAGCGCTAAAAACTGATGGGTAGGCTTTCCTCTATCTGTGAGATCAAGAACCAGAGTTTCTGAGCGAGTGATAGAGAAGTCGAAATGAAGGAAATGTAATAAGTATAAGAGAGTTAATTTGAATAAATGGGTCATGATTAAATAAGTATATGGAAGGTACTTCATCATATACTTGACACCAAATTCCAAGGTATGGAAACTCGTCTCTATCCCTAGAAGTAAGAATGTATGTCGAGGCAAGAATAATTTTCTAGCTTGTTTGACTTCATTGTTAATCAAGGGATAGTACCTTTTGAAATCAAAACACAATAATAAGTATAGGATGTCCTATTTTTCATATGCAGACTATACTTACACCCAAATAGTGGTTTGTCCACTATCGATAATTTGACAAGTATTAAAACTATCGGTTGTTGGTTCGAAGAGACCAGAATCAAATAAGCATGAGTTATCTCAAAAACACTTCGAACTGGCATAAGCATTCGAATTGGAACATCTTGAAGATGATGGAATCGAAGATGGAGTTCTTTGAAGTGCAAGGGCTACTTGCTACTAATCCTGAGAATGTACTAAAAGTAGTGCCTTCGATTTGTTTATATCCTGAACAACTAGTATGGATGAATGCTGGCATTGCATTGTTGCATGGAGGCAATATTAGCATTCCAAGTAGGATTTGCTAAAAAGGTAAAACGTATCCTCAAACCTCACACCCGGGAATGACTAAAACAGGAGAGATGGAGTAGGGCTATGTGAATCGCACCCATTAAGGTATCGTCATCCCGATCTAGATCGATATTTTCAGACTAGTATGCTCCGGTCTCGATATAGTTTTTGATCGCAACCGAGGGATGATCATATTTGATACTATTTAGGAAGGGGTACACCGATTCTGTGTTGGTAGGGGTCGAAAGGTTTTTGACCTCAGCACATGTTTCTAGAGGTGTACTATGGCAGGAGGTACCATAGTAGTCTTGTCATTGTATGGAATCTATTTTCCAATACGTAGCTTTACGGACTTAGTTGTATACTTAATATGCTGGAATGTATTAACGTAACAAATTCGGCTATGATTAAATATTTATTTTAAACCCTAAACATTGTTATAATATCACAAAATTTCTAATAAAAAGGTTTTGGTTATCGTAAGGTAAAAACCCGCTCGTGTTTATGTGCGGTGTGGTCTTACGAGATACCTTTATTTTTGAAAGGTTTTAAAAGTATAAAAATTCACTTATTTTGAGTTTACTCACACTGGACCCATATCTGATCCAAAGTTTTCCTTTCTTCCCATAAAATCTTGGGTGCTCTAATTTTTAAGTAGCCAAGTATTCAAGGTTGTTACAGATGCATTTTGGAGGAGCATGGAGAAGGAGGCTTCAATGTTATTTAGTTATCGATTTTATTTCCACTCTATGTGTATGTTATATATCAGCATTATGGAGGCAGGCAGTCATGACTATCCCTAGCTGAGGTTAGTACCTGGTTTAACTTTGACTTTTCATTTGGGAATGATTATATTTACTATCTTATGTTCTATTATATATGATTTCCATGCATTGTGAGATTTTGTGTTTCTTTCTTCTTGTCTTTTTCCCCAATGGCTTGTCTTTCGTATGCCTAGATAATTGACATATAAATACCATGGATATATTAAATGTCATCTTTAGGAATAAGAAAGGTACGTCTATATAATTGACATATGAATACCATGGATGTATTAAATGTCATCTTTAGGAATAAGATAGGCAGATCGTTATATAGGTACCCTACAAGTGAGTTTTACATCCATCCTTTTGACTAGCATAACCATCATTGGACATGCAGGGGTAAGAGGTAATTTTTCGTTGTAGATTACAATATGAGAACACCCTATCATAGTAGCTATAGGGATCGAACCTGAGACATCCAATATACCAAGAGAATGCCTCAACCAATCTCGCTCTGATGCCATTAAAAGAACCCAGTCTGTTTAACGGATGAAATGAGTAGATTTTTTAAAAATTAAGTACATGGATCATAGTGGACCTATGAAGTCTAATAGGTTTCACTGCATCCAATCTAATTGTTATTAATAAAATCATATTTTATTAATATTGTCTTATTCTTAATTAATTAAATCTATGTTAA
Source organism: Allium fistulosum (assembly GCA_030737815.1). Lineage (NCBI taxonomy): Eukaryota > Viridiplantae > Streptophyta > Magnoliopsida > Asparagales > Amaryllidaceae > Allium > Allium fistulosum. Next base: position 368,437,694 of record CM060907.1, read on the forward strand.
ATAAGTTTTAAATCTGAAAAGATATGAATACATCAAATATATTCATATTTTAAATGGTGTGATAAACATGTGAAAAATATAATGAGTGTAATTGGAATTGTTCAGTGTTTATGGATAAGAACAAACATTAAATTATATTTAGATATAATCACATCACAATCTAAAATGAAAGAGCTAAATGGGGCAACGTTGAATGATTACACCTTTCCACTTTTGCAAACATTGAATTGATACTGCATCTAATCAATATAAAAGGGATGATATGTTACAATAATATTTTAAAATGACAAAAGCAACAAACAATAACTTGGTCATTGTTTACATGTGTAGATACTGGAATTTATATTTACTACATACATACATACATACATACATACATACATACACATATACATACATACACATATACATACATATATATATATACATATTATTGCCTCAAATAAAAGTGTTCAATAAAAATAAATTTATGAATAAAATTGTTTTTAAAATACATGCATCAACAATATAAAATATAAATATAAATACAGATATTTATACACACATATGCAGTTAAAACGCTTAGCGGTTCTATAGTGATGGAATTGCAAAAAATGACGAGGGGGATGAAGTGGGGATATAGCAAAAAATAGCAGAAGTGCGAAAAGCTTCATTATATGTAAAACCAAATATTTAAAGTTAATTTATTCTCATTCTCACACAATTTGTGTAGGAAAAAGAAATATCTTTTAATCTTATATAACAAAACCAAAGAATATAATGATTTATGCAGACTAGATTTTGTGACTATAATAGATTTCCAACTTATTTTGAGAACTTATGTCTTAAAATAAGGTCTTTAGCCTAACTTTGTTGATTTAATTTAAAAGAAAACCACTCAAATCAACCTTTGTACATTAATGTTGCTAAAGCGGGTGCTAAAAAGCCTTGATACATACACATATAATAATAATGCCAAAATAATTTCTAGTTGATTCAAAACAAAACATTTATATTACATTATACTTTCTGATGTATTTACAGATATAAATGCACATGTGGACGCATATTTTTTTGAGTATGGATTCTTTATTAACGACGTAAAGAATAATAAAGGTTCCGCCTCCTTAGTAAATCTTACCAGAGTAGTAAGGAAAGAGAGAACGACAACCATTATAATACAAAGTCAAGATCAACAATAGTAAATACATAAATAAACACACCACCTCCTTAACTAAGTTATAACCCGATCCAACCCAGTTAACACACACAAAAAAACCCTAACTTTCCACCGCAACATCTACCTTGGATCAGAACTTACATTACAATATCCAAAAATTTCCATGTCCTTCTCTTTAAGTTATTCTCTAAAATTTCTTTATAGCTAAAATCAAACATTAAGCTGCATCATCTTACTTCTCTGCGCCTTTTGGTAGCCTTTATGCTTAAAAATATGTTTACTTCTCTTAACCCATATGTAGTGAGGAGTTGTCGTCGTACAATTAGAGCTAGATCTCTTACCATTCTTTTGGTTCAAAATCAACAATTTATCAACTAGAGATCCTCAAATAAAATTGGATCTGAAGGTGTTAACAAACATAGCTTGCGTTGTTAGCAAACGTAGCTTGCGCCTTGCTTTTTTCCACATATAAGTACTGTATCGGCATTTAAAAACAAATGCCGATGATTTTCCATGTGATTGTTACATAACATAGACTCTATAGTATCTGTAACACCACATCCATGTAAACGATCTAGTGTTGGTAGACGGAATTATCAAGCTTTATATGTAGTAAAGCCGATATTTTTTGCAACAGTTTTTTGTCAAATTAATTTCCTCCAATTGATTGTTGGTGCTTGCTGTTTGATCTTGTTCTGAATGTCTAAGAAGATGAACTTAGTAGATCGACAAATTATCCAATAATCTTGATTATGTTGTGTCAAAATTACTACTTGTTGAATTGCATGTTGAATTTCTTTTGTTTCTATAATTACTTTTGGATGAAATTCACTATTTTGTATTATACACCTCACATTAGATTGAGAATAATTACTCATGCTAACCTTGTCCATCCCAGTAAATCAACTAATGATTTATTGTTGATCCAAGAGTCAAACCATAAGAAAGTGTTCTCACTATTTACAATAATTATTTGCATTAATTGACAAGTAATATCCCTTTCTTTGAGAAAATATTTCATTGTACCTTTGTAATTGTTATCGACTGGAATAACCTAGAATTTTATTATGTAGATACTTGATTTTCATCCAATCACTCCATAAACACGTTTTAGTCGAAAAATTCCATGTCAATTTGATAACAACAGTTTTCTTGAGATCCCTGCATAATCTAAAACCTATGCCACCTTTAGGTTTGGGTCTACAAAAATGCTCTTATGTAATTTTATGTAGTTTTCAGCTCCATAAAAGATTAGCACATAATGTTTTAATTTTTTTAGCATGAAAGTTAGTATGTGATAAATGAGTATCCAATTTAATACAATTGGTGTGATAGTACCATGCATCAGCTCAGCCATACTACTGTTGATAATAAGCTGTCGTCCCATCCTTTAAATTTCTATGAAACATTATTCAGATGGGGTGTATAATGTGATGCATGAAATATAATCAATTAATAAAGGCACCCCTAAGTATTTAACAAGTAGCATTTCCTTATTCATTCCTAAGATATGTAGAATTTGATTTCAATTTGAAACATCACTACTAAAAAACACTTTAGATTTCACCTGATTTATATGAAATGCCATAAATCATTTAATATTTGTCATAATAGTACCATTAGTCCTATTGGCTGCTAAGAAAATCATAACATCGTCGACATAAAGTTGGTATTTAATTATAGGGTGCATTTTGGAACTAGGCTCCAAATGTTCATAGATACATGCATCTTCCATCCGTTGGGTGAAAATTTTCGTAGCAGTGCAAAACAAGTATGGGAACGAGGGGTTCCCTTGTCGTAATCCTTTTTGTTGAATTAATAAAACCATTAGGAATCCCATCCACCATTATAGAAGAAGTAGGCATGTTAATACATTCGAATACCAAATTTATTAATGATATTGGAAAGAATATCGAGTATAGCTTGTAGCACATAGAATTCCTATTGACCGTATCTTATGCTTTTTGCAAATAACTCTTAATGCATATTTTAGCTTTTCCATTTTTCATGAAGTCCCTCACCAATTCATGTTCTAGTAGTCGATAGATTTTCTACAGTAAGAAATGGTAGGGAATGTTTAATTCTGAAACACAATAGTTTAGAGATTACTTGTTATAAAACATTTGCATATGATATAGGTCTATAATCTAAAAAAACTTGTGGCTTATCTTTTTTAGACGTCAAAGTGGTGAAATTATGGCACATCCCCTTGGCAATTTTTTTCGACTGGAAAATTTATTTAACTAATACTAGAAAATGCATAATTTTTAACTACTTGGTTTTATCGACATCATTCTAACACCCATAGTAAAGGTATCAATGGGGCATCTGTAACAACCCGAAATTTAAGCAATAGTAATTAATTAACGAATTAATTAAATAATAAAATAACTTTGTGAAATTATCATAATTGAGCCACGAGAGTTACACCATTGTGTCCGTGATGATTTTCTGGTCAATTTCCATATATAGATTGTCAAAATCCGAGCTAGAACAAAGAAGTTACAAAATAAACAAGAAAACAAGAAAAATGATATATATATATATATATATATATATATATATATATATATATATGGGGCTAGGTTGACCCTCACAATGGCAAGGTCGACCCTTGCTAGTGAAGGTCGATAGGTATGTCGACCCGCCTACCCAAAGAATGCATTATTTTAAATTCCTTCGTCCAGAACGATTTTAACACATCATTTTGCAACTTTTGTCCAATCATGTGCGTCCGTACATCCATCCGACGGTTCCTATCGAGCCTATGACGTGGTTGAACCAGATTTAATCTTCAAATCCAACGGTCTTAGGTCCACAAGTGACACTATAAATAAGACCCTTGGCCTAGCTATTTTTCTCATTCAGATTTTCTCCATCTAGGTTCATTGCTTGAGGCCGGACCCTAAAAGGAATATTTTTCCGAAGAGAAGATCTTTTTAATTAAAATATTTTATATGCTATAAGTTTTTCGGGAAGGCCAAAGAAAGAGCTAAGGACCACAGGTGAGTATTTAAGTAATTATTTTAGTTTTTTTTATGTAATTTAAAATAATAGGGTTTTCAACTGTTGTAGTTTTTCTACAATTTTGAGACCGCTTTTATACAAGTTGTTTACAGTTAATTTGTAATGTTATTTTCAGTCTATTTTAGTTAGCTATTTTTATTTAGCTATTTTATTCATTTATTTACAGTTATTTACTATCATTTATGGTTATTTGTATTTTATTTACATCCGTTTTGCGTTAGATTTCAGCCTGTAAATTTTAGTTCTTTTTATTCCTTTTACACGAATAAATTAATAAAAAGCGGATGATTCGCTAATATGGACTAAATTTTAAGGACACTAAAATTACAGAAAATTGTTAGTCCCTTAGGAGTTGGTTTTGATGACAACAACCTTACATAGAATTAGATTATAAAATATATAATACTAACATTATTGTGTAGATATATATAGATATGTTTGCAAGTACTAAAGAATGAAGAACTGTACAGTATAAAGATTCAAGATCAAAGATTGAAGATATCAAGATTCAAGACTCATGAGTATCAAGAATTTCAAGAGTTCAAGTTTCCAAGATAAGTTATATAGTTAGGAATATTGTTAAAACTCATAGAAAGGCACTGACATCTTAAAATCTATTTTATTCGTGGAATGGAATCCACTTCGTGCTCGTTAAAGGGATGGAACCCTAAGTAGGATGGAACCTACGAAAAATCTAGTGGAACATCTTTTTGTATCGACCTACTTTTATTTCAAAATGACTTTCAAAATATATACCTTGTTTTTCAAAATGATTTTAAATAATCCTGTTTAAAAACCAAAATCATCTGTCCTGGTTTTTCAATATATTTTAGCCTATAAAATATCCTTAGTTTTAAATATCCTTAATTTTAAATATCTTTGATTTTAAATTATTATCCTAAGTTTTTAAACTATAATTCTGATATTAATATATTTAGTTGTTTTATATATTTATACTTAAGATTTAAATATAAAAGTATAGAAAATTATTATATATATTTTAATATTGTTCTCTATAGTTATTTATGTATTATAACTATATATAAGTATATTTTAAAATTTAAATATAAATATAATGTAATATAGAAATTATTTTCAAAGAAAAACAAATCACCAAAAAATACAAGGGCATGTCGACATGGTGACATGTACCCTTGTCGACATGGTGACAGTTAAATTGTTTTTTAAAAGAAGTGTCTATTCGCCACAACCCTTCACCAATGGACATGGCTATTGATCTACTATAAATAAAGGGTGTTTTCAATGAATTTTAATCACTTTTTTCTCTGATTTAACTTCTCTTCTTCTTCTCCACTTTCTTATTTACAAATTACACCATTACTCTACCGAAATCAATATCGAATCTAACTAGATTATTTCTGGTTTTGATTCTCTCCACTATCTCTACAAGATCCAAGTGCTAATCTTAGTTATAGACTTTTTGTAATCAATTGAGCGAGAGAAGGTGTGATTGTAGCCCTGGAAATCAATTGGGTGAACTTGTTGCCCCGGAAATCAAGTATCTCTACCCAAAGGATTGTGATTCTGGAGGGTGTACCTCGTAGCCTTGAAACCGAGGGTTGTATTTGTAAGAATTGTTTTTGAAAGGAAATCCGTACTTGTGTTGCGGGACTGGATGTAGGGTAACTCCAAACCAGTATAAAATCCGATGCGTTCTTTCCTTTACTGCTTTTACTTTATATTTGCATCTGTGTTTGATTCTGTGTTCATATCTGTGTCTGATTAGTGTATGCATTGTTAACAAATTAAGATAAATTCAAAAAGATTAACAAATTTCTTAAAACACTATTCACCCCCCCTCTAGTTTTAATTCTAGCCTTAAGATCCTTAATCCGCATTCTAACAATTGGTATCAGAGCAAGGTTTTCAAAAGTTTCATAATCTGAATTTTGAAAAGTTTTAAAATGGCTATTTTTGAAAAATCTGTTAAAACTAGTTTAGAATTGTTAATTCATCATTGTTCCATGAGTCTGCATATGAATGTTATTCAAATTCTAGTTGTCTACCCAAATTTTATAATGTGCAGGAAAGATGCTTTATGGGTATTAAGGAATCAATCCACAATGGACAATCTGTGCAGATCAAAAGGAATAAGTGGATACTTGATAGTGGATGCTCTAGACACATGACTGGTAATCCGGATATGCTGAATAATATTATATACAAAGACGGAGGACTGGTTAACTTTGGACACAACTCGAAAGGATACGTGATTGGCATCGGCAATGTCGGTAACTCTGAAACTACTATTATTACTAATGTTTTGCTAGTTAAGAATTTGAAACACAATCTGCTAAGTATAAGTCAACTATGTGATAAAGGATATAAAATTAAATTTGAAAAAGATAAATGTCATATTGAAGATAATAACTCAACCATAATATTTGAGGGAACTAGGAAAAAGAATATTTATATTCTTAGTATGAAAGTTTCAAATGATAACCTATGTCTTTTGGCAAATACAAGTGACCCTTGGATTTGGCATTAAGAGATTTGGACATTTTAATTTCAAACTCTTATCTAGACTGTCAAAACATGATCTAGTAAGAGGTCTCCCTAAAATGAATTTTAAAGTAGATAGTTTATGTGATGCATGTCAATTAGGAAAGCTTAGAAAAAGTTCCTTTAAATTAAAAGATATGATTTCAACTTCAAAACCCCTTGTGTTACTTCATCTTGATTTATTTGGTATATCTCAAATTCAGTCAATAAATCATAGTAAATATGTTTTTGTAATTGTAGATGATTATTCTAGATTTACAAGGACAATATTTTTGAAACATAAAAGTGATATTTTTGAATGTTTTAAGAACTTTACAAAAAGGATTCAAAATCAATTATCTTTAAAAATTATAACTATTCGTAGTGATAACGGTGGTGAATTTGAAAATGAAAAGTTTGAGTAATTCTGCAATAAGAAGGGAATAACTCACAATTTCTCATTTCCAAGAACTCCACAACAAAACGAAGTAGTTGAACGTAAAAATAGAACGATACAAGAGTGTGCGAGAACTATGCTTTCAGATAGTAATTTACCAAAACACTTTTGGGCAGAAGCTATTGCTACCGCCTGTTATATTTTGAATAGAATTTTAATTAGACCTTTAACTGATAAGACACCTTATGAACTTCTTCATGGAAAGAAACCTAAGGAATCATACTTCAGAATTTTTAGAAGTAAATGCTTTATTTTAAATACAAAAGATAATTTGGATAAATTTGATCCTAAATCCGATAAAGGAATCTTTATTGGATATTCTAATAGAAGTAAAGCTTATAGAGTTTTTAATTTAAGATCTAACACCATCGAAGAAACAATGCATGTTTCGTTTGATGAAAATTTAAAAGATTTTGAAATTACAAATGATGAAGAAGATATAATTACTCAAAATCAGGAATCAACCGAAATTAATAATGAAATTAATCATCCTAATAAAAGGATTAAACTTTTAAAAGATCATCCTATTGAAAATATAATAGGAGATATGCAATCTATTGTTAATACTAGAAATCAACTAAGTAAAATGAGTAATGTAGCATTTATATCATCTATTGAACCCAAAAAATCCTAAAGAAGCATCAACTGATGATTCATGGATTTTGGCTATGCAAGAAGAATTAAATCAATTCACTAGAAATGAAGTTTGGGAACTTGTTCCTAGACCTGAAGATAAAACTATAATTGGAACTAAATGGGTCTATAAAAATAAAATGAATGAACAAGGTGAGGTCGTTAGAAATAAAGCACGATTAGTCGCCCAAGGTTATTGTCAAGAAGAAGGTATAGATTGTGACGAAACCTTTGCTCCTGTAGCAAGATTAGAAGCCATTAGGATTCTACTTGCTTTCGCAAATCATAATAATTTCAAATTATTTCAAATGGATGTTAAAAGTGCATTTTTAAATGGATTTGTAAAAGAAGAAGTATATGTTGAACAACCACCACTTTTTGAAGATGAAAATTTACCAAACCATGTGTACAAACTTAAGAAAGCTTTATATGGTCTAAAACAAGCTCCTAGAGCCTGGTATGATAGACTAAGATCTTATTTATTACAATCAAATTTTGAAATTGGTAAAATAGATAATACTCTTTTTATTAAAAGAAATAAAAATGATATCCAACTAGTTCAAGTATACGTAGATGATATCATTTTTGGTTCAACTAACTTCAAAATGAATAAAGAATTTTCTGAAATAATGACAAAAGAGTTTGAGATGAGTCATATGGGTGAATTAAACTTCTTTCTAGGATTGCAAATAAAACAGTTAGATAATGGTATTTTTATTAGTCAAGAAAAATATGCTAAAGAACTAGTTAATAACTTTGGTTTGACTACTGCGAGTGGAAAACCTACTCCCATGGCAACCAATGAATATCTAAGTAAAGAAGATCTCTCAAAAGATGTAGATCAAAAGTTGTATAGAGGAATGATCGGATCATTGCTCTATATCACTGCTAGTAGACCTAATATCATGCATAGTGTATGTCTCTGTGCAAGATATCAATCTCATCCTAAAGAAACTCACTTAAAAGCTGTAAAACGTATCATAAGATATATTAAACACACCTCTGATTATGGCTTATTTTATCCTAAAAATGATTCATTTGATTTAATATCATACTGTGATGCTAACTATGCTGGATGTAAATCAGACCAAAAAAGTACAAGTGGAACTTGTCACTTTTTGGGACATTCTCTAGTTTCCTGGTTTAGTAAAAAGCAAAATACAGTTTCTCTATCAACAACTGAAGCAGAGTATATTTCTCCTGCTCTGGCTTGTTCTCAAGTAATATATATGCAACAAATCTTAAGAGATTTTGGATTAAATATCTCAAAATCGCCAATTTATTGTGATAATACTAGTGCAATAAATTTATCTAAAAATCCTACTCATCATGCTCGAACTAAACATATTGATATTCGACATCATTTTCTTAGAGATAATATAACTAAAGATGTAATTACTCTCGAATATATAAACTCTGAAAATCAAACTGCTGATATCTTAACAAAACCATTAAATGAATCTATATTTACTAAATTAAGAAGAGAATTAGGTATATGTTCAATAACTGAAATATAAAACATAAATATATAACAAGTATAATTAAATAAATTAAAAATAAATTGGAAGCCAAAATTAAAATACCCCTGTCGACAACCCAATATCCCACCATGTCGACATATAACGGTATTTTTTGAAAATTAAAATTCCCACCAAAATTTGAAAAGTTGGTTATATATTCTTCCATATTTCGACTTTCTCTTCATTCTCTCTCATTTTCTTCTAGTTTATCTTCTGAAACAAAGAAAATAATGGCTTCTCCATTAAATTCAAATATAAACTCGACTTTCTCATTTCACTCTCCTACTCCCGGCCCTCTTCAACGCTCCATTCACGCTCGTGTGATAAAATTAGAGGATACTACAAAGGAAGTAGCACCCTTGGAAGAAGAGGATGCACTTGTTCATGAAGTGCAAGTTGAAGACGACGACACCGTAGTTTGCATTGGTGAAGTATGTTTTGATACGGATGGAAACCTTGTCAAACAGCGTGGAAACTTCTGTCTCCACTATCCTAATTGTTCGATTCATAGGTTTCCTATTGTCAAGAATACTCCTTAGTGTTCTGTAACGTATCGGGTTTTGCCCGCTCGAAAATCAACATCCGTACTTCACATTGTACTAGAATGCCGCAGATTCGACCGTTCAAATCCGATTCGCCGGAGCTATAACACAATTAAGTAAATAACACAACGGAAGAAAAGAATAATACATTGATATATAATATCTGATACAACAGAGTGATACAATGAATATCAATATACATCAGAGATATGATACAAGAAATAGCAGCGGAAAAGAAAAGATAACAACAGCAGCGGAACAATATCAATAGAAGTGATAACTCCAAAATGATCTTCAAACAAGAATGAATCCACAACTCCAAGATAAGCAACTCCGATGAATGAACTAGCTCCAGATAATCTACTAAACCTGAATATCTGAAAAGAAACCCAACTCTAGACTGCTCGTGTGGAAAATTATGAGCACCCAGAGTTTAGGAAAGGAACAATAAACTCCGGATCAGTCATGGGACTGGTGTGAGCAACAAAAACAGTTTATCTTTAAACAAACACAAAAGGATTTTAAACATTGAAATCCGCAATGCTTTTGGAAAATGAAACTACCATAAGACCTCCCACCACACACACAATGCAAACGCAGAATTGGAGGAGATTTCTTCTTATGATAGTCAAAGATGCTTACCACGCAAATCAAATCATTTGATATTATTATTAGTGCATAGTGTAGAAAAACATTTCGAAAGTATAATATTAATCTTAGCCAACATACGACCAGTATCGTATGCCTACTATAGCTACCATCTAAATAGCGGTGACCACCGTACGTAAATGGCAGGTTCTACAACTAAAACCGTACAAGTTCCGTATTGGAGAAATGGATTTCCAACAAATGGTCAGGCTAAGGAACTTCCTTCCGCCGCATGGGATCGCCTCTGGCGCGACGTCCCGAGAGACAAACTGCTCTCTGCCAACAAGGCCGGGTTACCCCTGTAATAGGTAACTCACGAATATGCCACCCCCCGGTCCTTTGGGACCTTTATCCGAGGCGCCTCTAAACCAACATCACACATAATAAAGTGTATCCACATGAGTAAGTATCTGGGCTCCATACCATGATACCACCCTTTTCCAGAAGGAAATGACATACCCTAAAGGGCGCGACCCTCATAATCTTGCCGCAACATTCCTGTTTCGACCATTTCCGGGTTGTGAGGCCCTGACGAAGTCTCGTCCACAAAGCTACGCTTTTTCAAAAAAGCCACGCTTTGGGTCAACAGATGATCAACCTATGATCACAAAGATAAATGATCAAACAAATGATCATATCACAAATGATCAACACTGATCATCACACAGCAACACTCAGCATGCCACATTACCAAATTGGGAGTATATCGCTGATAAATTTCAACTACATAACCTCTGAGCTCATACGTCTCAGAGAAGGGTGTTAAGCTAAGAGAATAAATTCTCCGCCACCAAACAGATATGTATTTGAAAGAAATCGGCTTTATATCTCAAAGTGTAATGTCAGACATACAATCCATACAAGTCTGTTCCGGGTTCGAACAGAACCGAAGGCACTTCTCACGAAGCCCTTGCAATTCCGGATAATTTCCAATCACGTCCGGACTTCCCGTCACTAAGGGTGATAAAACCTCTATATCGGGGATCAGCCGATGCAGAGTAACTCGACGGTAATCCTTCCGTTTTCAAAAAATATCCGGTCTTCAACACCGGTCTTCAAATGCTATCCATATACGACGTATCACATATTCGAAATGGGTTATACGACCCAAAGGTCCTCTCCCGGCTAAACCGAATAGTGAGCGAAATATTTAAAAACATATGGATATGGGATTTCAATTAAGTCACAACTTAAACCCAAACTTCTCTTTTCAAATGGTTTAACAAATTACCATTTTCAAATCTTTAAACAAAAAGATTCAATCTTTATTTAAACAGTTTCCACACTTTAATCCTTTAAACAAAAGATTCATTCACAGATTTTCCAAATTAATTTCCATTTCAATTTGATTAACTCGTTAAACCTTTAAATCAAAGATTTAACTTATAACTTTCAAAACAATTTCATTTCAAATGATTTAAACCAATCATTATTCTAAATCTGTTAAAAATAAACAGATTTAATTCATAACTTTCAAAAAAGAATTCATTCATAACTTGGAAAACCATTTTTTCAATTCAATCTTGAAATTCCCTTAATTAAATTGGAATTTCATTTCTTATCTATATGAAAGCTTTTATTCTGTTAAAACAAACAGTTTCATTTCAGAAAATCTGATTCATTCATACGAGTTAAAACCCATGGGTTAAGTTCAAATTCTCAAAATTTTACTTTTAAAATGGTTTAAATTCATATAAACACATTTATAACATTTTTTATCCCTAGTTTCAAATCATAGGATTCAATTTCAAACTTGAATTCAAATTTAAACCAAATTATTTAAATTTTTAAAACTCAATTAAGTTACTCAAAATAACTTTTTTTTATCTTTGAAATTCTATTTCAAAAGCTTTTCACTTTAAACCCAAATTTTCCAATTTCAAAATCAATTGAAATTAAAATTTTAATTTCAAATGCATCAAATTTAAATTATCTGTGACTTAACCGATTTCCACGTGAAATCCACATTTGTGTGTGTAAAGGTGTAGTCCATGGGTTTAACACAATAGTGCAACACAATGAATCATCACAGATCAAAATACAGGATATAGTTGATAAACGATATAAACTATATCGCTTATCTTTATTCACAGATCACAGATATATATAAATTTCAGATAAATAAACTACAGTAAAGATTACACACAAATCAGAATATATCACAAAGCATCACAGATCAGGAAATATCAAACAATTCAATCATCCAATAGAATCCAAACATTCATAAGTAAAATTAATTAATTGTCTGATTAATTCAAATCGGGTCTTTTACTTATGAATTACAAATTCTGGTTAGTTAACATTGACTCATTACAAATTTTTTTTTAATTAACCTTTAATAAATTAATTAGCTTCAATTAATAAATTAATTAATTATCATTTAATTAATTATCCTTAATTAATTACAAAAATTAATTTATAAATCCTTAATCAATTACTTTAAATTAAGTAATTATCTTTAAGTAATTAATTACCCTTAATTAATAAATTTCTTTAATAAATTACATTTAAGTAATACTCAATTACCAGTTAATCAATCTCCAATTACTTGATTAATTCTTAATTAAGAATTTATTAATCTCTAATTACTTAATCAATCAAATTAAATAATTACTCTTTAATTTCTTTAATAATTCAATTAATATTTTAGTCATCAAAAAACCTTAATTTAACTTAAGATAAAACATTTCATATTAATACCTTAATTATCATTTACACATTTTATCTTAAATTTTTTTTTTAATTTACTTAATCAAAATCTAAAGTAAACGATTTCAAAACTTCTTAGCTAATTGTTAAAGAAAGCAATCATTATTTATGTGAAGCAATTTATACAAGAAAACTTAAACTAATTTATTTTTAAATTTCAAAGATTTTGTTTCTAAAAACTCTTTTTAAAAAAAACTGCTCAGTCTTCACTTCCTATTAAATTTCAAAACTTGGTTACTGATTGCTTTAAAGTTGAAAACTGCTTTTGTTTCTTTTCTTTTTTTTTAAACTTTTTAGACCAGCTACTAAAACAAAACCAACCCGAGACCTCAAACAAAATTCCCCGAGCGAAACTCTCAAACCCCCGAGGCACTCGCGAAACGCTGCCACTTCGAGAAAAACCCAGTGCAACTTCGAATTCGCCCCGAGAATTCACGTCTTCTTCCCAAACACTTCAACAGCCCAGATTTAGGTGCACACGCGTGCACGTGTACGGAGGTTCCGGCCACCAACGATCAACGCTGCAACTCTCCTCATGTCGACGACCAACTCCTCTGACGACCTGACCTCCAGTTTCATCCATTCGATAGCGGAATCGAAAACGAGCTACTGAGCTCCTCCCTGTAACCCAAACACATCCAACAAAGTCACCTCGCAACCACGTCTTCGGCCACCAACGGCTACCCAACTCCGGCCGTGAACTCGTCCACCCCTCCTCTTCCTTCTCTCAAACCAACGTGGCGCTCAATCCACTGCTAACGATGCGCGAATCGAAAATGCACGTTCCCCCAAAACTAGGTCACCCGAGAAAAACCACCCACCGCCGCTTCCACAGTGCTCCGGCCATCTCCGGTCCATTTTTCCTCCACCCACGGCAGCCTCCTCCACCTCCAGACCAAGCCCCGATCCCTCTGATCAACTCGGCCTGTCCCAGCGACTCGAATTGTCAAAAACGAAGAAGCATAAACTGCTCTTCCCTGTGATCACTAAAAATTCTGATACCTATCTCAAAAATCATTATTTCCAATACGCATTCAAGTTATAAATATGAATCACCATTTCGTAAAGTTCGAAATTTGACAAAAATTGAGTTTGTTCAGCAATTTGGGTTCCAGTGATAATTTCTAAGTCGTTTAAATCCTGACTAAATTTATAAACTTAGTTTATGATGATACGAACATCTTTCGTTTGAATTTGAAGTTAAACCATCCACTAGAAAAAGAGTGATTGATTTTTGAAATCAACAGGCCTGAGTCTATGAACTAAGAACAGAGAAAATTTAAACAACAGCATAAATAACATGTTCCCAGCTTCCATATACATATAGATAACTATATATGCACAAACACACACATATCTCGGATATATTTGCACAGTTTAAACATTTAATTTTTAAAGAAAATTGTTACTCACCTTGGTTTGCAGAAGAAAACAAAGCTGCTTTTCATTTGAACCAAGCTTTGAACTTCTAGCTGCATCCTTTCATTTAATCTCTGATTTGTAGTTGATTGTTTTAGTTGAATTTTGTTTAAGTTTTTGAACTGAAGCTCATCTCAGATTTTCTCAGTTTTAAAATGATCGAAACTGAGGTGAGAAAAATTGGTAGATATATATGAAGTCACAGGGTAGATATGTTTATTTGTTTAAGCTGAGATGGTTGTACAAGTGATTATATTTTTCTTGTACTATAGCCAGTGATATTTCTTGTTTGTAGGCTGAGAGGAAATCGTTTGGTGGCTGATATATTATGTATTGTGTACTAGTGATATAGCATTAAATGCTTGTCTCCTTTGCAAACACTCTTATATACTTTTGTCTCTTCATTTTGCAGGCTTTGATTTTCTTTGCTTTTTGTTTACATCTTGCTTCATACTTCAAGTATTTTCTTTAATTCTTTTTAATGATCGAACTAAGGAAAAGAAGCTCCCAAGATGATATGTATAAAGTTGAGTTTGTAGGTGATATAATTTCTTTTTTTGTTTTTTTTTTATTTGCCTGGCAGCTTTCATCCTTATATTATATTTAACAAATTTACAGACAACATGATATTATGTACTTTTGTTTTGCTTTTCAAACTCTATTTTATATAACTATAAATTTGTTTAAAATATTTGTTCGAAACAAACATTTATTCGTTTCGGGGAAACTCGAATCTATTTACAGATGAATTTTACAATTTTTATTCAAAAATCAATTTAATTATCAATTTAAATTTAATTAAAATTCGGGGTCGTTACAGACTTCCCCCCTTAAAAGAATTTCGTCCTCGAAATTACCAAGGAGACACAAAGATAGATGAAAAATATTTCATCAACTCAAACTGAATATTCATTCTGCATTTGGCTTACAAAATAAGAATATCAATAACAGATACAAGAACGAATTTGTTTAACACTTCACAAAATACTCGGGTTATCCAGATCTACGAAATATACAGTGGCATTGGTTAGTTCGAAGAGATAACTAACCATTCGTAGAACATATCCGGACCCAAAGAATAGATAGATACATGGATACGATTTCGAAATTTTTAGTTTAGAAACTAAATTATACCTATCAATCATAGCAAACAAAACAATCAATACATCCAAACAACAATTTTGGCTCAGTTGGAGTTTATGTCCCATTTTAATATATCGAATCTTCTTCCTGGATCTACCAGAAACTATCGAAGAATTGAGAAAAGATGTTGAACAAAAGAGATTGATAGAGAAAATTTGTTTCCACTATTGTTACAGAGTATTGACCATTTATAGTCGTATTCCCCTGTCCCCTATCTCGTCCTCTTCTTTCACTCATACTTACTATCAGTGGATAGCAAGAGAATTTACTGAGGTATTCGAACGGATATCTGAGAATTACTCATTCTAGGGTATACTTCACCCTATCTCTAATGAGCTACTTAACGTGTTATACTCCTGAGCTAAAGTTCAACCTTAGCTCTGATACCACATGTAACGTATCGGGTTTTGCCCACTCGAAAATCAACATCCGTACTTCACATTGTACTAGAATGCCGCAGATTCGACCGTTCAAATCCGATTCGCCGGAGCTATAACACAATTAAGTAAATAACACAACGGAAGAAAAGAATAATACATTGATATATAATATCTGATACAACAGAGTGATACAATGAATATCAATATACATCAGAGATATGATACAAGAAATAGCAACGGAAAAGAAAAGATAACAACAGCAGCGGAACAATATCAATAGAAGTGATAACTCCAAAATGATCTTCAAACAAGAATGAATCCACAACTCCAAGATAAGCAACTCCGATGAATGAACTAGCTCCAGATAATCTACTAAACCTGAATATCTGAAAAGAAACCCAACTCTAGACTGCTCGTGTGGAAAATTATGAGCACCCAGAGTTTAGGAAAGGAACAATAAACTCCGGATCAGTCATGGGACTGGTGTGAGCAACAAAAACAGTTTATCTTTAAACAAACACAAAAGGATTTTAAACATTGAAATCCGCAATGCTTTTGGAAAATGAAACTACCATAAGACCTCCCACCACACACACAATGCAAACGCAGAATTGGAGGAGATTTCTTCTTATGATAGTCAAAGATGCTTACCACGCAAATCAAATCATTTGATATTATTATTAGTGCATAGTGTAGAAAACATTTCGAAAGTATAATATTAATCTTAGCCAACATACGACCAGTATCGTATGCCTACTATAGCTACCATCTAAACAGTGGTGACCACCGTACGTAAATGGCAGGTTCTACAACTAAAACCGTACAAGTTCCGTATTGGAGAAATGGATTTCCAACAAATGGTCAGGCTAAGGAACTTCCTTCCGCCGCATGGGATCGCCTCTGGCGGGACGTCCCGAGAGACAAACTGCTCTCTGCCAACAAGGCCGGGTTACCCCTGTAACAGGTAACTCACGAATATGCCACCCCCCGGTCCTTTGGGACCTTTATCCGAGGCGCCTCTAAACCAACATCACACATAATAAAGTGTATCCACATGAGTAAGTATCTGGGCTCCATACCATGATACCACCCTTTTCCAGAAGGAAATGACATACCCTAAAGGGCGCGACCCTCATAACCTTGCCGCAACATTCCTGTTTCGACCATTTCCGGGTTGTGAGGCCCTGACGAAGTCTCGTCCACAAAGCTACGCTTTTTCAAAAAATCCACGCTTTGGGTCAACAGATGATCAACCTATGATCACAAAGATAAATGATCAAACAAATGATCATATCACAAATGATCAACACTGATCATCACACAGCAACACTCAGCATGCCACATTACCAAATTGGGAGTATATCGCTGATAAATTTCAACTACATAACCTCTGAGCTCGTACGTCTCAGAGAAGGGTGTTAAGCTAAGAGAATAAATTCTCCGCCATCAAACAGATATGTATTTGAAAGAAATCGGCTTTATATCTCAAAGTGTAATGTCAGACATACAATCCATACAAGTCTGTTCCGGGTTCGAACAGAACCGAAGGCACTTCTCACGAAGCCCTTGCAATTCCGGATAATTTCCAATCACGTCCGGACTTCCCGTCACTAAGGGTGATAAAACCTCTATATCGGGGATCAGCCGATGCAGAGTAACTCGACGGTAATCCTTCCGTTTTCAAAAAATATCCGGTCTTCAACACCGGTCTTCAAATGCTATCCATATACGACGTATCACATATTCGAAATGGGTTATACGACCCAAAGGTCCTCTCCCGGCTAAACCGAATAGTGAGCGAAATATTTAAAAACATATGGATATGGGATTTCAATTAAGTCACAACTTAAACCCAAACTTCTCTTTTCAAATGGTTTAACAAATTACCATTTTCAAATCTTTAAACAAAAAGATTCAATCTTTATTTAAACAGTTTCCACACTTTAATCCTTTAAACAAAAGATTCATTCACAGATTTTCCAAATTAATTTCCATTTCAATTTGATTAACTCGTTAAACCTTTAAATCAAAGATTTAACTTATAGCTTTCAAAACAATTTCATTTCAAATGATTTAAACCAATCATTATTCTAAATCTGTTAAAAATAAACAGATTTAATTCATAACTTTCAAAAAAGAATTCATTCATAACTTGGAAAACCATTTTTTCAATTCAATCTTGAAATTCCCTTAATTAAATTGGAATTTCATTTCTTATCTATATGAAAGCTTTTATTCTGTTAAAACAAACAGTTTCATTTCAGAAAATCTGATTCATTCATACGAGTTAAAACCCTTGGGTTAAGTTCAAATTCTCAAAATTTTACTTTTAAAATGGTTTAAATTCATATAAACACATTTATAACATTTTTTATCCCTAGTTTCAAATCATAGGATTCAATTTCAAACTTGAATTCAAATTTAAACCAAATTATTTAAATTTTTAAAACTCAATTAAGTTACTCAAAATAACTTTTTTTTATCTTTGAAATTCTATTTCAAAAGCTTTTCACTTTAAACCCAAATTTTCCAATTTCAAAATCAATTGAAATTAAAATTTTAATTTCAAATACATCAAATTTAAATTATCTGTGACTTAACCGATTTCCACGTGAAATCCACATTTGTGTGTGTAAAGGTGTAGTCCATGGGTTTAACACAATAGTGCAACACAATGAATCATCACAGATCAAAATACAGGATATAGTTGATAAACGATATAAACTATATCGCTTATCTTTATTCACAGATCACAGATATATATAAATTTCAGATAAATAAACTACAGTAAAGATTACACACAAATCAGAATATATCACAAAGCATCACAGATCAGGAAATATCAAACAATTCAATCATCCAATAGAATCCAAACATTCATAAGTAAAATTAATTAATTGTCTGATTAATTCAAATCGGGTCTTTTACTTATGAATTACAAATTCTGGTTAGTTAACATTGACTCATTACAAATTTTTTTTTAATTAACCTTTAATAAATTAATTAGCTTCAATTAATAAATTAATTAATTATCATTTAATTAATTATCCTTAATTAATTACAAAAATTAATTTATAAATCCTTAATCAATTACTTTAAATTAAGTAATTATCTTTAAGTAATTAATTACCCTTAATTAATAAATTTCTTTAATAAATTACATTTAAGTAATACTCAATTACCAGTTAATCAATCTCTAATTACTTGATTAATTCTTAATTAAGAATTTATTAATCTCTAATTACTTAATCAATCAAATTAAATAATTACTCTTTAATTTCTTTAATAATTCAATTAATATTTTAGTCATCAAAAAACCTTAATTTAACTTAAGATAAAACATTTCATATTAATACCTTAATTATCATTTACACATTTTATCTTAATTTTTTTTTTAATTTACTTAATCAAAATCTAATGTAAACGATTTCAAAACTTCTTAGCCAATTGTTAAATAAAGAAATCATTATTTATGTGAAGCAATTTATACAAGAAAACTTAAACTAATTTATTTTTAAATTTCAAAGATTTTGTTTCTAAAAACTCTTTTTAAAAAAACTGCTCAGTCTTCACTTCCTATTAAATTTCAAAACTTGGTTACTGATTGCTTTAAAGTTGAAAACTGCTTTTGTTTCTTTTCTTTTTTTTAAACTTTTTAGACCAGCTACTAAAACAAAACCAACCCGAGACCTCAAACAAAAGTCCCCGAGCGAAACTCTCAAACCCCCGAGGCACTCGCGAAACGCTGCCACTTCGAGAAAAACCCAGTGCAACTTCGAATTCGCCCCGAGAATTCACGTCTTCTTCCCAAACACTTCAACAGCCCAGATTCAGGTGCACACGCGTGCACGTGTACGGAGGTTCCGGCCACCAACGATCAACGCTGCAACTCTCCTCATGTCGACGACCAACTCCTCTGACGACCTGACCTCCAGTTTCATCCATTCGATAGCGGAATCGAAAACGAGCTACTGAGCTCCTCCCTGTAACCCAAACACATCCAACAAAGTCACCTCGCAACCACGTCTTCGGCCACCAACGGCTACCCAACTCCGGCCGTGAACTCGTCCACCCCTCCTCTTCCTTCTCTCAAACCAACGTGGCGCTCAATCCACTGCTAACGATGCGCGAATCGAAAATGCACGTTCCCCCAAAACTAGGTCACCCGAGAAAAACCACCCACCGCCGCTTCCACAGTGCTCCGGCCATCTCCGGTCCATTTTTCCTCCACCCACGGCAGCCTCCTCCACCTCCAGACCAAGCCCCGATCCCTCTGATCAACTCGGCCTGTCCCAGCGACTCGAATTGTCAAAAACGAAGAAGCATAAACTGCTCTTCCCTGTGATCACTAAAAATTCTGATACCTATCTCAAAAATCATTATTTCCAATACGCATTCAAGTTATAAATATGAATCACCATTTCGTAAAGTTCGAAATTTGACAAAAATTGAGTTTGTTCAGCAATTTGGGTTCCAGTGATAATTTCTAAGTCGTTTAAATCCTGACTAAATTTATAAACTTAGTTTATGATGATACGAACATCTTTCGTTTGAATTTGAAGTTAAACCATCCACTAGAAAAAGAGTGATTGATTTTTGAAATCAACAGGCCTAAGTCTATGAACTAAGAACAGAGAAAATTTAAACAACAGCATAAATAACATGTTCCCAGCTTCCATATACATATAGATAACTATATATGCACAAACACACACATATCTCGGATATATTTGCACAGTTTAAACATTTAATTTTTAAAGAAAATTGTTACTCACCTTGGTTTGCAGAAGAAAACAAAGCTACTTTTCATTTGAACCAAGCTTTGAACTTCTAACTGCATCCTTTCATTTAATCTCTGATTTGTAGTTGATTGTTTTAGTTGAATTTTGTTTAAGTTTTTGAACTGAAGCTCATCTCAGATTTTCTCAGTTTTAAAATGATCGAAACTGAGGTGAGAAAAATTGGTAGATATATATGAAGTCACAGGGTAGATATGTTTATTTGTTTAAGCTGAGATGGTTGTACAAGTGATTATATTTTTCTTGTACTATAGCCAGTGATATTTCTTGTTTGTAGGCTGAGAGGAAATCGTTTGGTGGCTGATATATTATGTATTGTGTACTAGTGATATAGCATTAAATGCTTGTCTCCTTTGCAAACACTCTTATATACTTTTGTCTCTTCATTTTGCAGGCTTTGATTTTCTTTGCTTTTTGTTTACATCTTGCTTCATACTTCAAGTATTTTCTTTAATTCTTTTTAATGATCGAACTAAGGAAAAGAAGCTCCCAAGATGATATGTATAAAGTTGAGTTTGCAGGTGATATAATTTCTTTTTTGGTTTTTTTTTATTTGCCTGGCAGCTTTCATCCTTATATTATATTTAACAAATTTACAGACAACATGATATTATGTACTTTTGTTTTGCTTTTCAAACTCTATTTTATATAACTATAAATTTGTTTAAAATATTTGTTCGAAACAAACATTTATTCGTTTCGGGGAAACTCGAATCTATTTACAGATGAATTTTACAATTTTTATTCAAAAATCAATTTAATTATCAATTTAAATTTAATTAAAATTCGGGGTCGTTACATGTTCTTTCTTTCATTCTTTCGTTCGTAACGTTGTATATATAGTTGTTTATATTAAAAACACATGTATATCTGTTTACATAGTTTACACACATGTAAATATAACATTATATAATAAATTGTGTTCTCTTATTCGTATATTCTCGTATCTTTTGAATATATAGTTTATTAGTTAAGAAAAGTAGTTATTAAGAGTTTAGTTTAAAGTTAAGTATTGATTATGTATGATAACACTATCATTATAATCACAAGTAATGTAGTCTTAGTTTCAGGGGGAGTTATATAAAATTATATAGTATTATAATTATGGAGTTATATGGATTTTTGTTGATGACAAAGGGGGAGAAGTATAAAATAGGATAGTTTGGCATTGATTAAGGGGGGAGTTATTAGAAGTATTAGGATAGAAGTGATATTTTATAAACAAAGGTTGTCATCATCAAAAAGGGGGAAATTGTTAGTCCCTGAGGAGTTTGTTTTGATGACAACAACCTTACTTAGAATTAGATTATAAAATATATAATACTAACATTATTGTGTAGATATATATAGATATGTTTGCAGGTACTAAAGAATGAAGAACTGTACAGTATAAAGATTCAAGATCAAAGATTGAAGATATCAAGATTCAAGACTCATGAGTATCAAGAATTTCAAGAGTTCAAGTTTCCAAGATAAGTTATATAGTTAGGAATATTGTTAAAACTCATAGAAAGGCACTGACATCTTAAAATCTATTTTGGAATGGAATCCACTTCGTGCTCGTTAAAGGGATGGAACCTACGAAAAATCTAGTGGAACATCTTTTTGTATCCACTTACTTTTATTTCAAAATGACTTTCAAAATATATAGCTTGTTTTTCAAAATGATTTTAAATATTCCTGTTTAAAAACCAAAATCATCTGTCCTGGTTTTTCAATATATTTTAGCCTAAAAAATATCCTTAGTTTTAAATATCCTTAATTTTAAATATCTTTGATTTTAAATTATTATCCTAAGTTTTTAAACTATAATTCTGATATTAATATATTTAGCTGTTTTATATATTTATACTTAAGATTTAAATATAAAAGAGTAGAAAATTATTATATATATTTTAATATTGTTCTCTATAGTTATTTATGTATTATAACTATATATAAGTATATTTTAAAGTTTAAATATAAATATAATATAATATAGAAATTATTTTCAAAGAAAAACAAATCACCAAAAAATACAAGGGCATGTCGACATGGTCACATGTACCCCTGTCGACATGGTGACAGTTAAATTGTTTTTTAAAAGAAGTGTCTATTCGCCACATCCCTTCACCAATGGACATGGCTATTGATCTACTGTAAATAATAGGTGTTTTCAACGAATTTTAATCACTTTTTTCTCTGATTTAACTTCTCTTCTTCTTCTCCACTTTCTTATTTACAAATTACACCATTACTCTGCCGAAATCAATATCGAATCTAACTAGATAATTTCTGGTTTTGATTCTCTCCACTATCTCTACAAGATCCAAGTGCTAATCTTAGTTATAGACTTTTTGTAATCAATTGAGCGAGAGAAGGTGTGATTGTAGC
The DNA here is from genome assembly GCA_030737815.1 of Allium fistulosum. Classification (NCBI taxonomy): domain Eukaryota; kingdom Viridiplantae; phylum Streptophyta; class Magnoliopsida; order Asparagales; family Amaryllidaceae; genus Allium; species Allium fistulosum. Next base: position 368,461,005 of record CM060907.1, read on the forward strand.
CCTGGAAATCAATTGGGTGAACTTGTTGCCCTGGAAATCAAGTATCTCTACCCAAAGGATTGTGATTCTGGAGGGTGTACCTCGTAGCCTTGAAACCAAGGGTTGTATTTGTAAGAATTGTTTTTGAAAGGAAATCCGTACTTGTGTTGCGGGACTGGATGTAGGGTAACTCCAAACCAGTATAAAATCCGATGCGTTCTTTCCTTTACTGCTTTTACTTTATATTTGCATCTGTGTTTGATTCTGTGTTCATATCTGTGTCTGATTAGTGTATGCATTGTTAACAAATTAAGATAAATTCAAAAAGATTAACAAATTTCTTAAAACACTATTCACCCCCCCTCTAGTTTTAATTCTAGCCTTAAGATCCTTAATCCGCATTCTAACAAAAATTGGATGTAAATAAGTAGAACTGTAATAAAAGAATATAGACTGAAATAGGCAAATTTGACATTTGCAAGCAAGTTATAACTAGTAGATTATAACTAGAAAGACAAAATAAAAGAGAAATTATTACATAGGTTATAATTAAATAGAAAGAACAGAAAGAGACTTATTTTAAAGACTTACACTAAGTTAATAAGCAAATACAGCAGAGATAATAGAAGAGGCTTATTTAAAGGACGTAGAATAAGTTAATAAGCAAATAGAGCAGAATGAATAGAAGAGGCTTATTTAGAAGACTTAGAATAAGTTAATAAGCAAGTAGAGCAGAATGAATAAAAGAGGCTTATTTAAAAGACTTATATTAAGTTAATAAGCAAAGATAGAACTAGGGCCCATAACCAATAGCACTCCCTTTCAGACTAGGACTGATGGTTTCACAATAGGTGAGGCTGGGCATGGCCCTTTCATAGTAGGACTAATGGTCTCACAGTAGGTGAGGCTGGGCATAACCCTTTCAGACTAGGATTGATGGTCTCACAGTAGGTTAGGTGAGGCTGGGATATGCTAATGCTAACTAAAGTAACTTAGGGGCCAATAGATAGAAGTTCAAATCAGGGGATTTGGGCAAGGGACGCAATGAGATTTTGTTTGGTAGGACCCGAATTGGCAGCGTTCCCTTTCAGACTAGGACTGATGGTCTCACAACACACTTAGGTGAGGCTGGGTAGGACCCTTTCAGACTAGGACTGATGGTCTCACAACGGAGGAGGTGAGGTAGGGCATGCTTGTGCTATTTAGGGTAAGAGGGAGCAATAGATAGTGTGAGCCTAACGGTGGTCGTGCGTGCGGCCTCGGTGCAGGGAGATAAGTCGCTATTGAGTTCCAGAGCGCTAGCAGGTGTCTTTTTGCTGTGGAACCCATGTTGGGGACTAGCTCACAGTGGCACAACAGAGATAGAAGGTCGATCAAAGGGTAGAATTAGGAATTCAGCCTAATTAAAGTAGGATTAGGAATTCAGCCTAATCAAAGCGGTAATCTAAGACAAGAGCAAACAATCAAAATAATCAAACCAAGCAGCGTTTTATTCTAGCTTTATCTTTTCCTTTATTTCCTTTTTATATTAGAACTATTGATAAGTCTATTATCTTTATCTTGGTTAAAAATACTAGTAGTTACTTCCACTCACCAGACTTTTAATCTGACCCACTCCTCTATTTTCCCCTTTTCCCCCATAGACCAGTAGAGGCAGGGACAGTAGATTTCAGACTCTTGGAGATTTCAGCTGCGGAGATTTTTCTTCATGTATTCTACTTCTTCTTTTTCAGATTTTATTTCATTTTGATGTACTGGTACTTTTCTTTGAGAGGGATAGTTATTTAATGTACTCTGATGTTATGACTGAGATAATTTTTTTCACTAGACATGGATATTTGGTATTTTGAGACATATTTGGTTTTATGAAGTATTTATGAAGTTTGACTTTTAAATAAGTTAATGTTTCCGTTGTTTTATTTATGTTGTTTTGTGAATCTTAGTCTATGTGATGTTATTAGCTATACCTATAACGCACCATATCCTTTAGTGTGTCCTTTTGGATATACTAAGGGGTGTGGGGTGTTTCAGCATTAGAATGGTGTTAGTGACTTAGTACCTATAAAAAAATGCCGATGTCATTTTGACCCCTTTGAAAAGGTCGGTGAGGTGTCGGTCTGGCGTCGGCCCTAACCATACTAACCCAACCGACGTCCTCTCCCTATCACTTTTTCCACTCCAAAATAAAAACACAAAACCCTCCCAAATCCCCCATCGGCCCCCTCCTCCCCCATTAACCTCGTTTGTTACTGCCTCCTCCACCCTCGATGTCACCACAAATCCCAACCCCAGCCTTCATTACCTTATATCCCTCTCACATCATCATCGCAAATCCCAAGCCACCACCTCGTTGATCGCTGCATGCCCAAGCTATTACCTCCCAAGCCCAGTGCCTGCTCCATGTTGCCGCATAAGGCTCTAAGCCATCGTCAATAATGCAAATCCTAAACCCAGCGCGACCTCCATCAATTACTACTCTGACTAATTTTCTATTCGATGCTATGATTTCATTAGCTTCATATATGATATAGATCCATTGGTTTATATTCATTGATATATAGTCGTTGACATAGGTTCGATGGTATGATAATTCATATGTGATTTGAGATAACATTGGTATTGTTTTTAAATTGTTTGATAACTCATTGTCATTGATGTGATGGTATTAATGAAACCTTGTTGATGTTTAATTAGTCCCCGTCTGACAAGTGCCATGTGTGATTGTTATATAGATATTCTTGTTTTTCAAAATAAAATGAAAATCAATATTCATCTTATACTCTATTTGTTGGATTTTTCCAATTATTGGACAATTTAAAAACGTAGTGGTATTTATATTTCATAAATAAATATTTCAAATCGAATGGTTAACAAAATTTTGACGGTACTGTTAGTCCCTGAGAAGTTGGTTTTGATGACAACAACCTTAGAATAAGATTATAAAATATAAATACTAACATTATTGTTTAGATATATATGTATATGCAGGATATATATACAGGTACCAAAGAATGAAGACTGTACAGTATAGAGATTCAAGAACTGATGAAATCAAGATCGAAGATATCAAGATTCAAGACTCATGAGTATCAAGATTATCAAGAGTTCAAGATTTCAAGGTAAGTAATTTAGTTAGGAATTTTGTTAAAACTCCTAAAAAAGCACTGACATCTTAAAATCCATTTTATTCGTGGAATGGAATCCACTTCAAGCTCGTTAAAGGGATGGAACCTATGAAAAATCTAGTGGAACATTGTTTTGTATCCACTAACTTTTATTCAAATGTTTTACAAAATTATATCTTGTTTTCAAAATGATTTCAAAATCTTCCTTTTTAAATCAAAAACATCTATCCTGGTTTTAAAATACTTTTAGCCTCAAAATAATCTTTATTTTCAGTATCAAATTATCCTTGGTTTTAAACTATCTTTTAATTATAATATATTTAACTTTTAATATTTATACTTAGATTTAAATATAAAATTATAGTAAAATTTTATATGTATCAAAATATTATTATCTATACTTATTTATGTATTTTAACTATAGTTAAGTATATTTATAAAGTTTAAAATAGTTTTAATACAAGATAGAAGTTATTTTCAAAGAAAAACAAATTACCAAAAATAACTTAGGCTTGTCGACAACCCCATGGACACCTTGTCGACAAAGTGACAGTTTATTTCAAAAGTTTGAATTTCAAAGGAAGTGTCTATTCGTTATATCCTTTCACGAATGGACATGGCTATTGTTCTACTATAAATAGGGGCTATTTTAAACGAATTTACATTCATATTTTCTCTGATTTCACTCCTCTTCTTCTTCCACATTTCTTTATATACATTTTTACCATTACTCTGCCGAAATCACTATTGAATCTAACTAGATCATCTCTGGTTTGATTCTCTATCACTATCTCAACAAGATCCCAGTGCTATTCAGAGTTATAGACTTCATTGTATTCAATCGAGCGAGAAAAGGTGTGATTGTAGCCTGGAAAATCAATCGGGTGAACTTGTTGCCCGTAAAATCAAGTATCTCTACCCAGAGGATTGTGAATCTGGAGCGGTGTACCTCTTAGCCTTGAAATCGAGGGTGTAATTGTAAGAATTGATTTTGAAAGGAAATCCGTACTTGTGTTGGAAGTAGGGTAACTCCGAACCAGTATAAAATCCGGTGTGTTCTTTCCTTTATTGCTTTTACTTTATATCTGCATCTGTGTTTGATTCTGTGATCATATCTGTATCTGAATATTGCATACATTTGTGTTCAAATTAATATAAACTCAAAAAGAATTAGTAATTCCTTGAAACACTATTCACCCCCTCCTCTAGTGTTAATTCTAGCCTTAAGATCCATAATCTGCATTTCTCACATTTGGTATCAAAGCAAGGTTTTCAAAGTTTCATAATATGAATTTTGACAAAGCTTTCAAAATGGCTATGTTTGAAAAACTTGTTAATACTAGTTTAGAAATATTCTGATCATCACTGTCTCATGAGTCTGCATATAATCGATATTCAAATTCAAGTTGTCTACCAAAATTGTATGATGAGCATGGAACATGTTTTATGGGTGTTGAGGAATCAATCCATAATGGACAAATTATGTAGATCAAAAATAATAAATGGATACTCGATAGTGGATGCTCTAGACACATGATTGGTAATCTGGATATGCTGAATGATATAATATACAAAGACGGAGGACTGGTTAACTTTGGAGACAACTCAAAAGGATATGTGATTGGCATCGGCAATGTCGGTAACTCTGAAACTGCTATTATTACTAATGTTTTGCTAGTTAAGAATCTGAAACATAATTTGCTAAGTATTAGTGAACTTTGCGATAAAGGATATAAAATTAAATTTGAAAAAGATAAGTGTCAAATTGAAGATAATAATTCAACCATAATATTTTAGGGAATTAGGAAAAAGAATATTTATATTCTTAGTATGAAAGTTTCAAATGATAACCTGTGTCTTTTGGCAAATACAAGTGACCATTGGATTTGGCATAAGAGATTTGGACATTTGAATTTCAAACTCTTATCTAGACTGTCAAAACATGATCTAGTAAGAGGTCTCCCTAAAATGAATTTTAAAGTAGATAGTTTATGTGATGCATGTCAATTAGGAAAACTTAGAAAAAGTTCCTTTAAATTAAAAGATATGATTTCAACTTCAAAACCTCTTGAATTACTTCATCTTGATTTATTTGGTCCATCTCAAATTCAGTCAATAAATCACAGTAAATATGTTTTTGTAATTGTAGATGATTATTCTAGATTTACATGGACAATATTTTTGAAACATAAAAGTGATACTTTTGAAAGTTTTAAGAACTTTACAAAAAGGATTCAAAATCAACTTTCTGTAAAAATTATAACCATCTGTAGTGATCACGGTGGTGAATTTGAAAATGAAAAGTTTAAGGAATTTTGCAATAAAAAGGGAATAACTCACAATTTTTCATTTCCATGAACTCCACAACAAAAAGGAGTTGTAGAACGTAAAAATAGGACGATTCAAGAGTGTGCGAGAACTATACTTTCAAATAGAAAATTACCAAAACATTTTTGGGCAGAAGCAGTTGCTACCGCCTTTTATATTTTAAATAGAATTTTAATTAGACCTTTAACTGATAAGACATCTTATGAACTTCTTCACGGAAAGAAACCTAAGGTATCTTATTTTAGAATTTTTGGAAGTAAATGTTTTATTTTAAATACAAAAGATAACTTAGATAAATTTGATCCTAAATCTGACAAAGGTATCTTTATCAGATATTTTAATAGAAGTAAAGCATACAAAGTGTTTAATTTAAGAACTAACACCATCGAAGAAACAATGCATGTTTCATTCGATGAAAATCTCAAAAATTTTAAAGATACAAATGATGAAGAGGATTTAATTACTCAAAATCAGAAATCAACTGAAACTAATAATGAAATAATCATCCTAATAAAAAGATTAAACTTTTAAAAGGTCATCCTATAGTAAATATACTAGGAGATATGCAATCTGTTGTTACAACTAGAAATCAACTAAGTAAAATGAGCAATGTAGCCTTTATATCAACTATTGAACCCAAAAATCCAAAAGAAGCATCAACTGATTATTCATGGATTTTGGCTATGCAAGAAGAACTAAATAAATTCACTAGAAATGATGTTTGGGAACTTGTTCATAGACCTGAAAATTAAACTATAATTGGAACTAAATGGGTTTATAAAAATAAAATGAATGAACAAGGTGAGGTCGTTAGAAATAAAGCCCGGTTAGTCGCTCAAGGTTATTGTCAAGAAGAAGGAATAGATTGTGATGAAACCTTTGCTCCCGTAGCAAGATTAGAAGCCATTTGGATTCTACTTTCTTTCGCAAATCATAATAATTTCAAATTATTTCAAATGGATGTTAAAAGTGCCTTTTTAAATGGATTTGTAAAAGAGGAAGTATATGTTGAACAACCACCACTTTTTGAAGATGAAAAATTACCAAATCATGTTTACAAACTTAAGAAAGCTCTATATGGTCTAAAACAAGCTCCTAGAGCCTGGTATGATAGACTAAGATCTTACTTATTACAGTCAAACTTTGAAATTGGTAAAGTAGATAATACTCTTTTTACTAAAAGAAATAAAAATGATATTCAACTAGTACAAGTTTACGTTGATGATATCATTTTCGAATCAACTAATTTTGAAATGAATAAAGAATTTTCTAAAATAATGACAAAAGAGTTTGAGATGAGTCATATGGGTGAATTAAACTTCTTTCTAGGATTGCAAATAAAACAATTAGATAATTGTATCTTTATCAGTCAAGAAAAATATGCTAAAGACCTAGTTAGTAAATTTGGTTTGACTACTGCAAGTGGAAAACCCACTCCCATGGCAACCAATGAGTACCTAAGTAAAGAAGATCTCTCGAAAGATGTAGATCAAAAATTATATAGAGGAATGATTGGATCACTACTCTATATCACTGCTAGTAGACTTGATATCATGCGTAGTGTTTGTCTCTGTGCAAGATATCAATCCCAACCTAAAGAGACCTACTTAAAAGCTGTAAAACGTATCATAAGATATGTTAAACACACCTTTGATTATGGCTTATTTTATCCTAAAAATGATTCTTTTGAATTAATATCTTACTGTGATGCTGACTATGCTGGTTGTAAATTAGACCGAAAAAGTACAAGTGGAACTTGTCACTTTTTGGGGCATTCTCTGGTTTCCTGGTTTAGTAAAAAGCAAAACACAGTTTATTTATCAACAACCAAAGCAAAGTATATTTCTGCTGCTTTTGCTTGTTCTCAAGTAATATATATGCAACAAACTTTAAAAGATTTTGGTTTAAATATCACAAAATCACCAATTTATTGTGATAATACTAGTGCAATAAATTTATCCAAAAATCCTACTCATCATGCTCGAACTAAACATATTGATATCAGACATCATTTTCTCAGAGATAATATAAGTAAGGAAGTAATTACTCTCGATTATATCAATTCCGAGAATCAAATTGCTGATATCTTAACAAAACCCTTAAATGAATCTATATTTACTAAATTAAGAAGAGAATTAGGTATTTGTTCAATAACTGAAATATAGAATATAAATATATAACAAGTATAATTAAAATTAAATTAAAATAAATCAAATAGCAAAAATATAAGTACCTTGTCGACAACCCTCCTTTACCCGTGTCGACATATAACGAATTTTTTTCTTTTGAAATTTTTCCACCAAAATTCAAAAGGGTGGTTATATATTCTTCTTATTTTGAAATTTTGTTCATTCTTTCTGTTCTTTCTCTATTCTAACTTATGAAAACAATAAAACAATGGCCTCCTCCTCCAAATCAAACAAAAATTCAACCTTTTCGTTCCCTTCTCCTTCTACCGGACCATTTCAATGAACTACGCTTGCACGAGTGATGAAAATGGAGGTTTCCTTGAAGGATGCACTGCAACTTATGACTGAAATTCAAGTGGTGCAAATCAAAATGGCCAAAAAACAAGAACGGCAAGGCAAAATCCTTAGAAACTTGCAAAAGTTTCTAATGGACAATCACGCCAATCCCATCTTGATCGATGAAGAATCCTCAAGTGTTCAAGTGCAAGAGGACAGCGAGGAAGAAGAAGAAGAAGCCCCCATGGAAGAAGAGCACCCTGAAGATGATGACAAAGTTGTTTGCGTTGGCGAAGTGTGCTTTGACAAGGACGGAAATCTAGTCGAACAACGTGGAAATTTCTGTTACCACTACCCAAATTGCTCGGTTCATAGATCTCCCATTGTCAAGGATACACATTAGTTTCTTTTCTCTCTTTCTTATCGTTATTTGTATATAATCTTACTTACGTTTTCTACGCAAATGAAAATATAACATTATACAATTAATAAATGATTTGTGTTCTCATATTTGAATTCTCACATTATCATTATTATAAATATTATCATATATGGATTCTTAGTTAGGAGAGTTAGTTATTAAGGGCTAAATTTTAGTTTCAGAATTAAGTGTTGATTATTTATGATAACACTATCATTATAATCACATGTAATATAGTATTAGATTAAGGGGGAGTTGTATAGATTTAAACTTTGTTTTTGTTGACAAAGGGGGAGAAGTATAAAATAGGATAGTTAAGCATGAATTAAGGGGGAGTTATTAGTTTTAGGGGGAGTTATTAGGATAGAAGTAATATTTTATAAACAAAGGTTGTCATCATCAAAAAAGGGGAGATTGTTAGTCCCTGAGAAGTTGGTTTCGATGACAACAACCTTAGAATAAGATTATAAAATATAAATACTAACATTATTGTTTAGATATATATGTATATGTAGGATATATATACATGTACCAAAGAATGAAGACTGTACAGTATAGAGATTCAAGAACTGATGAACTCAAGATCGAAGATATCAAGATTCAAGACTCATGAGTACCAAGATTATCAAGAGTTCAAGATTTCAAGATAAGTAATTTAGTTAGGAATTTTGTTAAAACTCCCAGAAAAACACTAACATCTTAAAATCCATTTTATTCGTGGAATGGAATCCACTTCGAGCTCGTTAAAGGTATGGAACCCTAAGTAGGAGGGAACCTATGAAAAATCTAGTGGAACATTGTTTTGTATCCACTAACTTTTATTCAAATGTTTTACAAAATTATATCTTGTTTTCAAAATGATTTCAAAATCTTCCTTTTTAAATCAAAAACATCTATCCTGGTTTTAAAATACTTTTAGCCTCAAAATAATCTTTATTTTCAATATCAAATTATCCTTGGTTTTAAACTATCTTTTAATTATAATATATTTAACTTTTAATATTTATACTTAGATTTAAATATAAAATTATAGTAAAATTTTATATATATCAAAATATTATTCTCTATACTTATTTATGTATTTTAACTATAGTTAAGTATATTTATAAAGTTTAAAATAGTTTTAATACAAGATAGAAGTTATTTTCAAAGAAAAAAAAATTACCAAAAATAACTTAGGCTTGTCGACAAACCCAAGGACCCCTTGTCGACAAGGTGAAAGTTTATTTCAAAAATTTGAATTTCAAAGGAAGTGTCTATTCGTCATATCCTTTCACAAATGGACATGGCTATTGTTCTACTATAAATAGGGGCTATTTTAAACGAATTTACATTCATATTTTCTCTGATTTCACTCCTCTTCTTCTTCCACATTTCTTTATATACATTTTTACCATTACTCTACCGAAATCGCTATTGAATCTAACTAGATCATCTTTGGTTTGATTCTCTATCACTTTCTCAACAAGATCACAGTGCTATTCAGAGTTATAGACTTCTTTGTATTCAATCGAGCGAGAAACGTGTGATTGTAGCCTGGAAAATCAATCGGGTGAACTTGTTGCCCGTAAAATCAAGTATCTCTACCCAGAGGATTGTGATTCTGGAGCGGTGTACCTCGTGGCCTTGAAATCGAGGGTGTAATTGTAAGAATTGATTTTGAAAGGAAATCCGTACTTGTGCTGCGGGACTGGATGTAGGGTAACTCCGAACCAATATAAAATCCGGTGTGTTCTTTCCTTTATTGCTTTTACTTTATATCTACATCTGTGTTTGATTCTATGATCATATCTGTGTCTGAATATTGCATACATTTGTGTTCAAATGAATATAAACTCAAAAAGAATTAGCAATTCCTTAAAACACTATTCAGCCTCCGTCTAGTGTTAATTCTAGCCTTAAGATCCGTAATTCACATTTCTCACAGGTACTTCCTTCTTGTTCCTCGTGCGCACTTTTTGGAATATGATACAAAGAATAAGGGGAAGTGCTGTCAAAATTTTGTTAATTGTTCAATTCAAAATGGTTTACAAAACTTAAATATTACTGCATTTGTAATGGAAAGTAGGATGGCTAGCCATTTAAAGAAGTGTAGAAATCCCTAGGTTATATAGCTTTGAAATTGTGTGTAAATTCAATTGATTTATAATAATATTAATAATGTTATTTAAAGTAACAATAAAATTAATAATGTTATTTAAATTAATAACAAAATTAATAATGCTATTTAAATTATTCATTAAAATAGTAATGTTATTTAAATTAACATTAAATTAAAAATCTTTAATGAATTAATAACACCATTGTGTGAAAGATAATGAAAATTTTGTTCACGTATAGAGTATAGAAGATGAATTGTTTGAAAGATTGAAGTTGGATGTACATGAGAGGTAAAAATTAAGGAACGATTCTATTGCACTTTAGAAATGGCATGGATTCATTCATTAATCTAGTAGTATACAAAAAAAGTTCGATGTCCATTTTCGAAGTATAGTTGCCTGAAAGTTCTAGAGTATTATGCTATGATATTACATTTAAATCAATATGATTATATCACGTTGTACAAGAGGAGACTGTAAATGTGGATGTGGATTGCGATGAACCCCTTATTAAAGAAAATGTATATCTAGAAAATAAAATGACCAAAATGGTTCATGATACTGCTGGTCTAAGTATGTGGACCAAAGAACCAGATTTTGAGGACGATTTTTACTCGGAAGCAAAAAAGTTTTTCAACTTGTTTGAAGTATCGAAACGACCACTTTATAAAGGTTGTAAAATGAAACACTTAGCAACAACATCTAGGTAAATTGCTATAAAATCCAAATACAATGCAAATGAATGCAATTCTTATCTTGTGTAAAGAAATTCTTACACCTTACAATTTATTGGTGGAGAACGGGTACTTCCTTAAAAGAGAGGTATTTGCATTTAAATTGCCCTATGAAAAAACTGACACATGTCTAGGTGGATGCATGATTTGTTGGATGGAAGATTAAAATTTGGCGTTCTATAAATTCTTTAAAAAACCTGGATATAAGTTGATGAAAACCAATAGTAGAGGTGCACCTTTCACCAGAATGCATTATTTTCCTATTACATCAAGATTGCAAAGGTTATATGCATCCGCTACTACAACAAAATACATGTGATGACATAATGAATGATAATCAGATGAAGGTGTCTTATGTCATCCTTTATACAGTGAAGCCTAGAAACATTTTGGCAGGACGTATCATGATTTTGCTAAAGAATCAAGTAATGTTAGATAATGTTAGACTTAGTTTGTGTATGTATGGTTTTGCCACATTTCCTTCGTTCGGTAAGCCTTATTTAACGTGGCCATTTATTATTACACTTACAATCTACCTCCTTGGATGTGTATGAAGAATCCATATATGTTTCTAGCTGTAATTGTTCTTAGATCTAAAAATCCACAAAACAGGATAGACATGTAATTGCTCCCTTTGGCTGATGAGTTGAACAAGCTATTAATAGAAGGTATTTATTACGTATGACGTCTCAAATAAAAAGAACTTTAGACTATTTGATTCTTTATTATGGATAATAAATGATTTTCCTATGTATGGGATGCTTTCTAGATGGTGTACTGGTGACAAATTTGCTTGTCCCATTTGCATGGATCGGATAGAATCAATAGGACTTACACATGGTGGCAAATAGTGTTGGTGGGATTGGCATCATCCCTTTTTACGTGTATATGGTCACTTTAGAGTTAATTACAAAACTTCTGATGAAACACAACTATTACCCTAGAGCCACCATCCATTTTGAGCACGAAGATGTGTACAGGCTTATGCTAGCTTATCTCAAAATGCACGAGATAAGAAAAGAGCCCAAATTCCCTCGTAAAGGAGGGCATCACAATTGATGTAAACAAAATATATTTTGGAAGTTACCATATTGAAAAAATTATAAACTTCGACACTAAATATACGTAATGCATAACGAGAAAAATGTGTTCAAAAAATTCTATAACACGATAATGAACAAAAAAGAAAAAACAAAAGAGGATTTGAAGTCAAGAAAGGATATCGCATTATACTATAATCATATTGAGCTTATAATTGATAGTGGATGACCAAATTTCTAACATCTTGCTTATTACGATTTGGAAAATAAGCATCGAAAAACACTATTAGAGTGGGTTCAAAATTTGAGGTTTCCATATAGATTACTTCGAACATGAAAATATGTATTGATATAAAGGATCTTCAACTGCTAGGATTGACGAGTCACGATTGTCATGTATTTTAGAGACTCTTTTCCCGATAGTATTTAATGATCTTTTTCTATCGAATGTGTGGATGCTTATTACTGAACTTATATAAAGAGTTGTGCTCAACCACACTTGATAAAAGTAATTGAAAAAATTAAAAATGGATATACCCAAATTATTATGTAAATTGGAGAAAATATTTCCTCCAAGAGTATTCAGTTGCATGGAACATCTACCGATTGAAGCTTTAATGCAGGACCAGTACAACACGGATGGATGTACCCTTTTGAGAGGTAAGTTAAATTCAATTAGGAGTTATATATTCCTTTTCAAAATCAACATAGTAAGTGTATAATTGATACTCTTTTGATATGAAGGTACTTGGGTTACCTTAAAAAAATTGAAACAAAATGCAAGCATTGGAGGTTCAATGTGTCAAGCATACATTGTTGAAGAAGCATCCATATTTCTTAGTTATTATTTTGAAGACCATGTCAAGGTGAATTCTAACACTAGTCCTCATAATGATGATGATATGGATGAGTCAACTGACATTTCTCTTTCCATTTTTCACAAAAGTGGACGTCCTTCGGATAAATGGAAGGATTATAGTTTTCAAACACTTTAAAAGTTTGTCGTAGCTAGAACAATGGTTCTTCTAAATCGTTAAGAAGTATCATATTTTATTAGGTAATATGATATTTGTTTATTTACTGTCAATACCATGTTATATAGCACAATCATTTTTAACTTAACAATATCAGCTGTTGAATAGCTAATTTGAGCAAAAAAATCTAAGGATTCAACCCAATAAAGGATTTAAGGTTGGTTTCAGAAATATGGAAGCATGTGTGTGTATAATTGTTGAACAAACTTAGTATGATACAATTTAATTATTACGTATATTAAGGTGTATTACTTTAATGCAATAGGTTGTTGTAATGAAATCAGCGATATTTGTTACAAAAGTCTTGCATTTGGTCCAATGACTAAATACAAAAAATGCTCAATCCAACATGTAAATGGCTATAAATTTCACACAAAGGAGTTTGGAGTCAGTAAAACAACTTACAATTGTGGGTTATGTGTTAGTGGTGATGAACAGGGTGATGATTTACAATATTATTATGGAGTGTTATAGGAAATAATTGACCTCACTAATTCTACAATACCGAAGCTTAAAACCTTTTTTTTCAAATGTGATTGGTTTGATACTACTCCTGATGTAGGAGTATGTTTTATACATAAATATTATCCTCTGCCGAGGTAAATCATAAAAGGCGATATAAAGGAAACGATCCATTTGTGCTAGCAGCATAAGCAACGCAAATTTATTATGCGCCTTATCCTACCGTAAACAACATAGGCGATTAGTGGGTTGTCATCAAAATAAAACCTAAATAGTCATACAACGGGGATACGATCATAACTAATAATCAACCATACCAAAATGATCCCGCGGACAATGATATACTCTAAATAATAGAAGATATTGATGATATTGGACCGCTTAACAATGAAGTATTTTATGGAGTCGAATTAGATGAAGATGTCAAGGTTGTTGATGATGATGTCGAAGTAAATGAACATGAATATGATGATGATGTTGACAATGATGTTGATAATTGGTACCTTATGTATAATTTATTGAAGGACTCTTTTTTCTCTTTGCCATGCCAAGTCTATAATATGAAGATGGATTATCATTCTTTACTATATTGTATACATCTGTATATACATTATTATAACAGATAGTCTAGTCCACACCGACACGACCGTAGTGGCACTTCATCAGATCAGGGTGACTCTTACTCATCATAGCATGATGTCAACGATGCACGCATGGTGTCACCATTCATTCAAACTGTCGATGCTTCTAATGCTCCTATGGATGGTACCGGCCCATCTACCCATGTGTTTGGGATGGACTCTTCCACATCCATCCTATGAATTGATGCCTTCCCAAGAGAGCAAGGATCAGGGTGAGGGGTTACATACACACATACACTCACATACACATACACGTACACATACATACATAAACACTAACACACTCATACACATACATGTACATATACTCACACACATTCTGAAACACCCCACACCCCTTAGTATTCCCAAAAAGGGAACACCAAAGGATGTGGTGCGTTATAGGTATAGCTAAAGCATCACAAAGACTAAGATTCACAAGAAAAAATAAGTAAAAGCAGCGGAAAACATTTAAATAATAACTTATCATTCATAATTAAACTTCATCTCAAAATAAGTCATAACATGTCTCAAAAACTCAAAATCTCTCATGTCTTATGAAAATACATCTCAGTCTCACATAATCAGAATAAAAATAACAATATTAATCCCTCTCACAAGTGCCAATCCATCATAAGCCAAATGAGAAAGATGAAAAGCAGAAGAATACATCTTAAATGAGAAAACTCCAGCAATGAATCTCCAAGCAACCTGAATCAACTATCCTCAACTATGTTGGCCTATTGGGGAAAAAGGAAAGATAGAGGAGTGGGTCAAACAATAAGTCTAGTGAGTGAAAGTAATTACTACCATTTCTAAGCTAGATAAAGATAATAGACTTAGCAATAGTTCTAGCATGAAAGGAAGATACACAAAAGATAAAACTTGCATAAAATACTGTTTCTGATTCTGTTTGATTGTTTGCACATGTCTTAAACTGTTGTGATTAGGCTGAAACCCTAATCCCATCTCAACTACTAAATTGATTATGTTGAAATTCTAATTCTACCCATTATCGGCCTTTCCTATCTCTGTTGTGCCACTGTGAACCAATCCCGTTGGTCCCATGGAAAAAGACATCTCTTAGCGCTTAGGACGCAGTAGCGAATTATTTACCCTAATCGATGTCGCACGCTTGGTCATCATCGATACACATTAACTGTCTCCCCCTACTTGACCCTTTATTTACCCTAATCAGCAAAAGCGTACCTAGCCTCACCCACGTGCGAGACCATCGGTCCTCGACCTGAAAAGGAATGCTGTCGGTACTGGTCCTAACAAACAAATCTTCTAACTTTGCGCCCTTTGCCCAAAGCCCCAAATTTGAGCCTCTATCTATAGGCCACTTATTTACCCTAATCAGCATAAGCGTGCCCAGCATCACCCACGTGTGAGACCATCAGTCCTAGACCTGAAAGGGAATGCTGCCGGTACTGGTCCTAACTAACAAATCTTTTAACTTTGCGCCCTTTGCCCAAATCCCCAAATTTGAGCCTTTATCTATTGGCCACTGATTTACCATAATCAGAATAAGCATGCCAGCTGCACCCACGGGTGAGACCATTAGTCCTAGACCTGAAAGGGAATGCTGCCAGTATGGGCCACTACTGCTATATTTGCTTATTAACTTAATCCAAGATCTAAGTTTTAAAATAAGCCCCTTCTGTTATTTCTTTCTTTCTAATTATAACCTACGTGTTATAATGGTCCTTGCAACTGTTACTCTTCTATTTTCTCTTTTTAGTTATAACAACTTGTTATAATCATGCTTGTAAATATCTCAAATTTTCGAATTTCATCCAGCTCCATTTTATTTCAGTTTTTCTCATTTTACATCTGATTTCTGTAAATTTAGTGTTTTTGTATTTTAATCCATATTTGTGAATTCTTCTCTTTTTAATAATTTATTTGCGTCAAAAATGATTAAATCTCTATAAAAAGAAATTAACATTTACAGGCTAAATTCCAACTTAAAACAGATGTAAATAACTGTAAATAACTGCAAATAACTGAATAAAATAGCCGAATAAAAATAGATTGAAAAGAACGTCTGAAATTTACTTAAAAACTGACTGTAAATAAACTTACATAAAAACTTTCTCAAAATTGTAGAAAAACAACAACTATTGATAACCCTATTATTTTAAATTGCTTACAAATCTAAAATAATTACAAAACACTCACTTGTGGTCCTTAGCTCTAAACTTGGGCCTTCCTGGATCCACTTCTAGGGTGTAAAATATTTTTATTAAAAAGATTTCCTTCCTAGAAAAATTCTATTTAGGGTTCACCCTCAGGCAATGAACCCAATTGGGAGAAAATCTGAATGAGAAAAGTAGCTAGGCCTAGAGTTCTATTTATAGTGTGGTTTAGGGATCTCGGGCCGTCGAATTTTGGATTGAATCTGGTGCAATCATGTCACAGGCCCGCTGCGAATCGTTGGATCCAGAAAACAACGCTTCAGATCGCACGAAAATAAAATTATAAAACTTTGGCACATCCTTGGATGATTTCTCATCCAGGGCAAAATGCGGGTCGACCTATAGGTCGACCCGACCCTGGCAAGGGTCGACCCATAGGGTCTTTTTTTCGTTTAATTGTTTATATATTTATATAATTTTGGTTTTTTATTCTTCTCGTAACTTCTTCACACTAGCTTGGATTTTGACAAGTTATATATGGAAATTGATCAGAAAATTGCCGCGGACCCAATGGTGCAACTCCCATAGCTAAATTCTAACAATTCCAAAAACGCTTATTTTCACCGTTAATAATTATTTTGGTTATTTAATCATCTAAAAATGCGGGGTGTTACATTCTACCCTCCTTAAAGTATTTCACCCTCGAAATCTCCAAGGACAGAAGAATGAAATAAATATCTTCATCCAAATTCCACAACCACATATTCAACCATTATCCATGTAACGACCCGCTATTTTGGACCATTCGCGTCCATTATAAGTGTATAGGTAGACACTCATGCCGGAGTTGAATTGCTCAAAATACCGCGTTGTTAATTTAAATTTGGCAAAACTGAACATATACAGTAAATAAATAATCACAGAACACAGACACAGAGTAATAATTTGCAGCGGAAATAAAAGAGATAGTAGTTCATGAAGCTACTATATGAATATATAAAATACATCAGAGTTTACAACAGAAGAGTAATACAATACATCAGAGTTAAACTAGATACAACGGAAGAGTAATATGATACATCAGATACAAATCCGAATACATCGCTGGAATCATCGAATACTGAAGCAGAATAGATGGCTGGATCTTCAAGCAAAGCTCCAACTTCAAAAGGTGAGTCTCGAATACTGGTACACTCAGTCTGACCCGAGCGTAAAGCAAAACACAAGACACTCGAGTTAGGATTAACATTCTTATATTAATAAATCCAACTCAAGTGAAATAGCAATTGAAATACAAGTAACTCAAAGGATGTTGGAATAACCATCCTTTAAGGATCCGTCAAACTATCTACTATGTAGTAATGTACGATAAGTAGATAATGTCTATCAGTAATATAAAAAGATATCAAAATAGCGTTAAGTCATGGCCCATTCCACCCTTAACACATTTTTATTCCCACAAGCATATACAAGACCGTAGTTTCCCCAAAACCGGAAGTCACCAGAGGGCAATCCATATACTCAAGGTACAAAACAAATTCGTAGTGGTCGCGCATAAATGGAATACAAGTATGACAAGGCACATGAGGCTATACCCAAGGTAGTGATACTACCGTTCGCCTGATCCGGACTGGTGAGAACGCAACGCCGCAGCGCCCGCAACACCGTGAGACAACACTCCCAAAATCAAGGGTGCACCAATCGACAACAAGTATAAGTAGTTCGAAGAAGTGTGTCCACTTGAGGTATCAATCCTCCATTGGCCCGGCACAGCTCCTGTTTTAGTCATTTCCAATTTGACACAAGTGTCAAGGCTATCCATTATCGTTCTCTTTCTTCAGTCAACACGTACATCATTCCAACCACTTCATTCTGGATCATCACTCCACGTATAGTTATTAAAGTGGTTTTCGGTTTAGATAGAGAGTATATCCATAACCGAATTCCGGTCTCTTTAATAACTTTCGTAATTATTACACCGATAGGTCGTTTATTTATTTCAAAACCAAAACAATTCAATTTCAAATAGAATTCGTAAACAACAATTCATTTGTCTTTCAAAACCAAATTCCAATAATTTACGTTTCAAAACTTCCAAATTATCATTTCCAAAATCTTATAATTCAATTTCAATCTTTACTTAAACAATCCAAATATCGATTCAAATTCGTATATAAGTTTCATTTCGAAAACATTTAAATTAATTTAATTTAACATTCAAATCAATTTAAATTCATTTATCGATTTCATACAATATTCATTAAGTAAATTTTCCGTTCAAAACAATTTCTATTAAATTTCCAATTCATTAAATCCATTATTCAAATTCAACTTCATTGTATCAAAACTTACAAATTGAATTAAATTAAGTTCATCAGATCAAATTCTTTAAATTTCAAGTCTTACATGAATTTCAATAAATCACATTTTATTTCTTGTTAAAGAAATTCAATTTCACTTAAGTACTTACTTAAATAATTTTCCAAAGCTTAATAAATAAAGTAACTCTATTTCAATTATTTACGAAGTAAAATTCACTTATTCAAAGATTCAATTTTACTTATTAAAGAGTTCAATTCAATTTAATCATTAAATAATTCAATCTTATTTAATTATTAAATAATTCAAAACTTAATTATTACATCATTTCAAAGTTTAATAATTTCAAACTTAATTAAATTTCAAACTTAATTATTAAATCATTTCCAAGTTTAATAATTTCAAACTTAATTATTAAATCATTTCTCAAATTAAACACCATTCTTTTATCAATTTCATTTTAATATTTTATTTCAGATTATTAAATATCCACATTTAAATTTCATTTAAAAATTCAATTTCCAACTTCGTTCCAAACATATTATTTATTTAAATAAAATCTTCGTTTTATTTTTAAATCAAATTATTGACCAATCGGATTTTTATTTTATTTTATTTCCTATCCTAGGTCAAAGTTCAATTTGGGTATTTATCATTTCAACCCGATTCCAATTCAATTCACAATCAAAACAAAGGGAACTTGCAGTGTGATAACTGGGATGGTGTCAAAGTAAATAAACAAGCAATAACAACAATCAATAACAATCCAATAATCAATTCAAATAATCCCGAAATAACCGTATTAATTCGCATTGTTATTGGTACGAATTAATATAATTATTTCTAGAATCTACACTATCATTTCATGTAGATTAAAGATTATTACACTACGGTTTTCACTTGTCATTCAATTTACAATTTCATACATCATCAATTTAACAACATACATTTAAATGGTTCAAGGTGTAATTCCATATTTCTACGTGTCAACTAGTTTAACATTTAAAGGGGTCATATTATACAAAATTTAACTAATCAATTTTAAACATTTAACTATTCTATATCGAGTTCACTTGCATACTATTTGTCAATTTACATTAACAGTTTAACGTCCAATATAAACATCAACAATCAATCAATTATCAGCCAAACTGTATTATCATCGCATAAATAACTAACAGATAATGGTGTCAGATGTCACAGGTGAACTGATACAGGTAATAACAATGTAAATATCTAACAGCAGCATATTTCAATTGTCGTTTCAATTGAAATCAAATCTAATAAATAAAAGAACGTTAATCGTGAGTGAGTGCTCACCTTTCGAGGCTAGAGAGTACAGAAGATGACACGGATACGCACACTGATACGGCCACTGAAATTTGAATGATGAACGGAAGTAAAGTGGAATCGGCACGAATCCAACGATCAAAGCTGATAACAAAAATCGATGGAATCAAATCGAAACTGGATTGACGAAGGTAGATGGAATAAAAGAACATATAGGTAACTATATATACTATATACAAATCAATATACAACATATAATTTAAAATAAACATAACTTCAAAAATCTCTATATACAGGTGTTCAAAAGGTAACGATTTCATATTCTAATATATACAACAAGTCTCGGATTGAAGCACAAATCAATATACACATATCTACGCAACAGCAAGTGCTACCTAAACTAACCCAGATAATAAAGATTTATATAACTAACATGTTTATACCCCCCTTATAATATAACATATAAGGCTTCAAATATCCAACCATGCTAGGAACAGAGAAAACTGTTGACACTTATGCAGTACCTTTATCTTAGCATGAATGGACTCAACATATAGTGCTATATTATAAACTATACACATAATTTAAAACAAGCACTGTCATTATAATATAAACAGTACACAAAATATATACAAAAAAAAATAATGAAAACTGTTGAACTGAATATACGTATATATATTTATATAAATTTTTTATCAGATTAAAACGTATAGTTAGAATAATATATGTGTATTTATTTTTCAAAACAATGGTTAAATGGCAAAACGTACCATATCTATAAAATTTTATTTATTTATTATTTTTTTGAAAAACCCAGATGTGCGCATTTATAAGCTTGAAATGCATAACACAAATTTTAACTAAAATATCGATATCTCGATATATATATACTTACTGTAGTTACCTACTAACGCATATATAACTTATATAACCCATACTGTAAACAAATTATGAACGTAAGCTTCCGAACTAAAACATGCAAACAGAAATATGTCAAAACATGCAACTTGTTCTAACCTATACAACCTATATACTAATACAACTGATTTGACAACAGGCCATAAAAATAGAAGTAAATGCAAACAAATTTTACTTTGTATAAAATTTAGAAATATAAGCGATTCAAATATATATGTTAACATATACTTTAAGTAATATATATTAGAACATACGGCATATATACAATATGTTACAGAAAACTAACCAACCTATAACTCCATACAACATTACAGTGACCTGTATCTTAATACAACAGGGTGTAACATATATACCTTAACGTTCATTAATATATTGTAACGACCCGTAAATTTCAACTGTTTTAATAACGTAATTAGTTGAAATTTTGTAAAAATTTTAAACGATAAAATTTTGAAATAAAAATTTAATATTTGGAATACGTCTAGTTAAACATAGCAACTGGTAAATTTTCGTCCGAAAATGTGAAAGTTTATTTCGCGCGTTAATTCACTTCAATTTAATCAGTTAAAAAGCGTTGGAAATAAAATGTTTTCGAAACCTAAATATATTTACATAGAAAAATTCTAAACCATCTTCTGAGCAAGATTTCAGTTCGTCATTTTTCCAAATTCGGACATCTATTGCTCCGTCATTCTTATTTTCTGCAAAATAGCAGCATTTTCGGTACCGATATCAACTTTTGATCCGATGATCGTACCACTGATATCCGTATACCGTTTTGATCGTCTTATCGTGCTGATCTCTATGGTATATTCAAATCTGTGTTTCAGATTTTTAATACCTAGGCGATATCGGTAGAGCAAATGACCGTATCGGTTGGTATTTTTATTTGAGTTCTGTGATCTGCCAATTTCAATGGTACGTTGAAAAACGAACAGTCAGTTGCTTTATGGTTTCAAGAAATAATCAATTACCTTTTCTATTCGTATGGTATTAATTTCTACTACTGTTCATCCATATTATTCTACATTGAAAATGAAACACATTATTGATTGAGAAATTCAAAACTAACGTTACCTGCTTCCTATTCCTTGCCCACTTGCCATGCAAACTCCCCTTGCATTCTTATTCACTTCTTCTGTTACGCAATAAAAAAAAAAGGGAAAGACAGCTTTTGACTCATCCTCTCCTCCTCTCCCTTGAACCGACCTCTTCCAACCAAACCCCACCACGCAAGTTCATACCTCCACCTTCTCACTTTGAACCCTGCCACCTCATGCAGCTCGCCTCCCCTCTGTTCGTCTTCCTCCCCTCCTCAACGTGAAAGCCCAGCCCTGCCTTCTCGGCTACTACTCAACCCAGGCACCCACATGCCGAACCACGCTCCATCTCCACCATTTTGCAACCCGCATCCGCCTTTTCCCTCTGCCGACCAGAGATAGCAGCCATGACAGCCTGCCCTTTTGCCACCGCATCAGCCGAACCCGACTTCGCCTTGCCTTCCCTCCTCCATGGCCGCTGTATGTCTCTGCCATCTCCACCTCACCTTTTTCCCATGGCAGCCTTGCCGAGCCAAGCTCGCAGGAGCCGTGCACCACTACACTACCGACCTTGCGTCGGAGTGCGGACGTGACTTTCCTTCTTACCGCCTGGGGATATATATGGTATACTATGTAAGTATTATATTGCGTTTTAGTTGTACATATAATAATTTACATATATTGAATCTGGGTTTATAGTTGAGTATAAAGATATTAGTTCTTTAATAAAATAGATATATTATATAATGGTTTGCATATGCTGTAAATTCATGTGTCAGTCTGCATACTTTATAAGTTGTTTTATATATTAGTTATAAACTTGTGATCTAATAGTTTACATATGTTTGAAGTTTATATAATGTTAGTTTTATAAAATGTTAGTAGTCATATGTTAGTATATATATATATATTTTAAGAATTTACATTTTAAAAGTATGTGATACAAAGTTTCGGTTGTTGATTGTGAAAACTTGCATAAATTTGGGTTTGCATAAGGTTACAATATGATATATATCTTATAAAGATAATACTGTTTCATGTATATATGTTTGCGTGCACGGATATTTTATTACACTTTATATATTTTATAATATATGGGTTTTATAATTTCTGAGTTAAAGAATACGTATATATTATATATGTGAATCTATACGTTATGTTTGGGTCTGAAACTATTTTTGGGTAGCATGAAATATATGTACTTGTGTCTTCATATGGATTGTCTTCAAATGTTATATATGCGGTTATTTATATGTGGTTGGGTAGTCGTATATATATTTATAATTTTATTGCCTATTTTTTTTTTTGGGTCCGCATACTTGTTAGGGTCTGCATATATATATATTTTGATTTTTGTAAATATTTGATTTTTCCAAATATGCTATAAAGACTTTGTTAAAATGTATGTAAGTTAAATATTGATCTTGAAAATATATAATAAAGAGTTTTTATGAGTTAATACGAGACTTTTAAAAAAAAAAAATTTATCTGTTCTCATCAATTCCTTATCTACCAGCTCTATTCGTCGAACTCGAATCCATCGTGCTTTGCTTCGAAATACGTGCTTGGATCCGTAACTCATTCTATTGTACATTCTCTCTAGCCTCGAAAGGTGAGCAATCACTCACGATTAACGTTCTTTTATTTATAAAATTTGATTTCAATTGAAACGACAATTGAAATATGCTGCTATTAGTTAATTACACTGTTATATATGCTATTGCCTGTATCAGTTCACCTGTGACATCTGACACCATTATCTGTTAAGTATTTATGCGACGATAATACAGTTTGGCTGATAATTGACTGATTGTTGATGTTTGTATTGGACGTTAAATTGTTAATGTTAAAATGATAAATAGTATGAAATTAAACTTGATATAGGATAATTAAATGTTAAATTTGATTAACTGACATTTGTATAATATGACCCCTTTAACTGTTGAATTTATTGACATGTAGGATTTGTTTAATTACATTTTGAACCATTGAATGTATGTTGTTAAATTGATGATGTATGAAATTGTAAATGGATGACAAGTGAAAACCGTAATGTAATAATCTTTAATCTACATGAAATGATAGTGTAGATTCTAGAAATAATTATATTAATTCGTACAAATAACAATGCGAATTAATATGGTTATTTCGGGATTATTTGAATTGATTATTGGATTGTTATTGTTCATTGTTATTGCTTGTTTATTTACTTTGACACCATCCCTGTTATCACACTGCAAGTTTCCTTTACTATGCTTTGTTTTTGAATTGAATTGGAATCGGGTTGAAATGATAAATACCCAAATTGAACTTTGACCTAGGATAGAGAATTAAATAAAAACCCGATTGGTCAATAATTTGATTTGAAAATAAATTGAAGATTTTATTTGAATAAATAATATGGTTTTGAAATGAAGTTGAAATTTGAATTTTTAATGAAAGGAAAATGTTAATATTTAATAATCTGAAACGAAATATTAACAAATGTAATTGATGAAAGAACGTTGTTAAATTTGAGAAATGATTGAATTAACTTTGAAATTATTTAATAATTAAGTTTTTAATTATTTAATAATGAATTATTAAATGATTAAATTGAATTGAAATTCTTTAATAAGAGAAATTGAACTTTTGAATAAGTGAATTTTACTTCGTAATAATTGAAATTTAGATTTCTTTATTAATTAAGTTTTGGAAATTATTTAAAGTAAGTAAATCAATAATTGAAATTGAATTTTCTTTAACAAGAAATGAAAATGTGATATTTTGGAATTAATGTAAGACTTGAAATGTAAAGAATTTGATTTGACGAATTTAATTTAATTCAAAATTGTAAGTTTTGATTTGATGAAGTTGAACTTAAGAATTGATTTAAAGAATTGGAAAGTTAATAGAAATTGTTTTGAATGATAAAGTAACTTAACGAATATTGAATGAAATCGATAAATGAATGTAAATTGATTTGAATGTAAAACTAAATTGATTCTAATGATTTCGAAATGAAACTTTTGTACGAACTTGAATCAATATTTGAATTGTTTTCAATATAAGATTGAAATTGAATTATAAGATTTTGAAATGGTAATTTGGAAGTTTTGAAACGTAAAGTATGGAAACTGTTTTGATAGACAAATGAAATGTCGATTTGCGAATTGAAATTGAAATTGAAATTGATTTGGTTTTGAAATAAACAAACGACCAATCGGTGTAATAATTACGAAAGTTATTAAAGAGACCGGGATTGGTGATGGATATACTCTCTATCTGAACCGAAACCACTTTAATAATTATACGCGGAGTGTTGATCCAGAACGAAGTGGATGATTTTGGTAAACGCGTTGACTGAAGAAAGAGAACGATTTTGGATGACCCCTGACATGACTAAAACAGGAGCCGCGCCGGGCCATTGAGGATCGCCATCTCTAGCGGACACACTTCTTCGATACCATATCTATTACTTTTGTGATTCGATTTGGGTGCACCCCTCGATTATGGGAGTGTTGTTTCGCGGTGTTGGGGTAGTAGCTGCTATGCCCAACATCAGTCCGGATCAGGCAACTACTAGTATCCTAGTTGGTATCGCCTCATGTACCTTGTCATACTGATTATCCTATTCGCGACCACTACGATTTTGATTTGTACCTTTAGTATATGGATTGCCCTCTGGTGACTTCCGGTTTTGGGGAAACTACGGTCTTGTATATGCTTTTGGGAATAAAAATGTGTTAAGGGTGGAATGGGCCATGACTTAACGCTATTTTGATATCTTTTTATATTACTGATAGACATTATCTACTTAGCGTATATTACTACCTAGTAGATAGTTTAACGGATCCTTAGAGGATGGTTATTCCAAACATCCTTTGAGTTACTTATATTTCAATTGCTATTTCACTTGAGTTGGATTTATTAATATAAGAATGTTAATCCTGACTCGAGTGTCTTGTGTTTTGCTTTACGCTCGGGTCAGACTGAGTGTACCAGTATTCGAGACTCACCATTGGAGTTGGAGCTTCGCTTGGAGATCCAGCTATCTATCCAGCTTTTAGATATTCGATGATTCTAGTGATGTATTCTGATTTGTATCTGTTACTCTTCCATTGTATCTGGTTTAACTCTGATGTATCGTATTACTCTTCTGTTGTAAGCCCTGATGTATTTTATATATTCATATAGTAGCTTCATGAACTACTATCTCTTTTATTTCCGCTGCACTGATTACTCTGTGTCTGTGATCTGTGATTATATCTATTTACTGTATATGTTCAGTTTTGCCAAATTTAAATTAACAACGCGGTATTTTGAGCAATTCAACTCCGGCATGAGTGTCTACCTATACACTTATAATGGACGCGAATGGTCCAAAATATTGGGTCGTTACAGTTGGTATCAGAGCTTTGGTAGCTCTAGGCAAAACTCAACATATAAAGTAAATGTATTTACAGAATCACTCTCATTCGAGTTTCAATCTCTTCCTTTGATTCGATTCCTTTGAATTTTGGAACGTTCCCTGCGGTTCCAAATTTCATTCGTGTCCTTCACTATTCGTCTTCTTTCAATTCTGGAGCACCCCATAACTCCATTTTGAATGTTATCTATAATAGATCGGCGGCCTCGCCAATCTTAGAATGATTCGTAAAGGAGTAAAACTCCTTTATAATAGGAATCGATTTACCGGAGATTTCTGTATCCTCGGTTTACGATGCTATCTTTCTCCTGCTATAACTGAATTTTATTTCTTGAGATCGAATGTCGATTTACCTCGGAATTCAGCATCGATCTTATTCTTGAAGTTACGGACGACCCGGTTAAGGTTGCCCGTGAATTAAATAAACTCATCCATCTCCTGATTGTGGTAATCGAATTATCTTATCTTCTGTTTCAAACTTATTTTCGAACCAAAATTCTCTCTGATTTGAGTCCATCAAATTTGAATCTCTGTCTTTGCTTTGAAATCTATTCTTATATAGTCGAGCGAGGAAGTGTATTTGTAAATTAATATTGTATTCAAATTTGGTAAATGGAATAATTTGTATGATTATATTATAATTATTTATAAGTAAAATTTTCTGGAATTTAATAGGTTAATTAAATTTTTTGTTTGAAATAATAATATTTGATTATCATTTATTGTTCTAAATAAATTTATAAATACGGTTTATAAATTGATTTGGAATTTGAAATGAATTTAATTCAGAAATTTGAGAATTTAATTTCCAATGATTTCCGAACTATGGTTTTAAAGGTTTAAAATGCACATTATTTAAAGGTATTTTGACTATAATTTGTTTCCAAATAATTCTAATGTATATTATTTAAAGTATTTTCGAATAGAAATCGTTTCCAAAGAACTTTTAAAATGTTGAAATCAGTGCTCTTCTCTTTGTCGCTGGAAAATAATTTCGGTGATGGCGGCCGCATCATCGACATTCATTTTCGAGTTTCGAAGTGGAGAAACCATTCTGTAGCTTTGCTACGGTTTTGTTTTGGAAAAAAAAAGAAAAAAAGAAATTTTGATTTGAATTTCTTTAGTATAATTTGATTTATATAAATATAGGTATCTTATTTTAAAATTTAATCTGATTTGATATAAATATATTATATATATCTCTAAATTGTTTAAAGTTAATCGAAATCTAATTCTTAAAAATCACGTTAAATGATGTTTTCAATTGTAAATAAAGCTAAATTTGGAATAAATGTTTAAACTTGAATAATTGAATTTGGAAAAATCTATTTGTATATCGTTCAACTGCATTCTCATACAACTTACCTAAATCATTCAGAAGTTGAATATGTAATTGGATAATATATAAGATAAATTGAATTGATAAATAAAATTTGAGTGTTTATAATAAATGTTATACACTAAATTTTGATTATAAAGATGTTAATAGAGTTAGATAAGATAATAAGTAAACTCAGTTAATAATGAAATAAATTTGTTTTGAAAGAATTAATAAAATTGAAATTTGATCAACATATGAAAATACCTTGAATTTAAAAGAAATTAATAGATGTAAATTAATTTAAATCGAAACTTTTATGTTTTAAATTAATTTATATGAGTTAAATATATGTGAGTAGATATATTAAGTAGAATAAAATTTAACAACAATTTGGAATAAAGAAAAATTTAAACTGTTGGAAATAAAATATGATTATAATAAAAGATTATTCAAAATTATGGTTTTAGAAATTTTAAATTGAGGATAATTGGATAATAAGATAAGGAATTTAGAAATTGTTGAGATTGATTTTAGTGAAATCAAATGGATTAAATCAATTATTGAATATCAATTAATTTAAATTTGAATTTATATGTTATTTTAAATTTCAAATCTGTTTTCTTTCTGGTTGTTTCTATTCTTCTACCTCGTTCCTTTTCGGGGACGAAAAGTTTTGAGTGGGGGAGAGTGTAACGACCCGTAAATTTCAACTGTTTTAATAACGTAATTAGTTGAAATTTTGTAAAAATTTTAAACGATAAAATTTTGAAATAAAAATTTAATATTTGGAATACGTCTAGTTAAACATAGCAACTGGTAAATTTTCGTCCGAAAATGTGAAAGTTTATTTCGCGCGTAAATTCACTTCAATTTAATCAGTTAAAAAGCGTTGGAAATAAAATGTTTTCGAAACCTAAATATTTTTACATAGAAAAATTTTAAACCATCTTCTGAGCAAGATTTCAGTTCGTCATTTTTCCAAATTCGGACATCTATTGCTCCGTCGTTCTTATTTTCTGCAAAATAGCAGCATTTTCGGTACCGATATCGACTTTTGATCAGATGATCGTACCACTGATATCCGTATACCGTTTTGATCGTCTCATCGTGCTGATCTCTATGGTATATTCAAATCTGTGTTTCAGATTTTTAATACCTAGGCGATATCGGTAGAGCAAATGACCGTATCGGTTGGTATTTTTATTTGAGTTCTGTGATCTGCCAATTTCAATGGTACGTTGAAAAACGAACAGTCAGTTGCTTTATGGTTTCAAGAAATAATCAATTACCTTTTCTATTCGTATGGTATTAATTTCTACTATTGTTCATCCATATTATTCTACATTGAAAATGAAACACATTATTGATTGAGAAATTCAAAACTAACGTTACCTGCTTCCTATTCCTTGCCCACTTGCCATGCAAACTCCCCTTGCATTCTTATTCACTTCTTTTGTTACGCAATAAAAAAAAAAGGGAAAGGCAGCTTTTGACTCATCCTCTCCTCCTCTCCCTTGAACCGACCTCTTCCAACCAAACCCCACCACGCAAGTTCATACCTCCACCTTCTCACTTTGAACCCTGCCACCTCATGCAGCTCGCCTCCCCTCTGTTCGTCTTCCTCCCCTCCTCAACGTGAAAGCCCAGCCCTGCCTTCTCGGCTACTACTCAACCCAGGCACCCACATGCCGAACCACGCTCCATCTCCACCATTTTGCAATCCGCATCCGCCTTTTCCCTCTGCCGACCAGAGATAGCAGCCATGACAGCCTGCCCTTTTGCCACCGCATCAGCCGAACCCGACTTCGCCTTGCCTTCCCTCCTCCATGGCCGCTGTATGTCTCTGCCATCTCCACCTCACCTTTTTCCCATGGCAGCCTTGCCGAGCCAAGCTCGCAGGAGCCGTGCACCACTACACTACCGACCTTGCGTCGGAGTGCGGACGTGCCTTTCCTTCTTACCGCCTGGGGATATATATGGTATACTATGTAAGTATTATATTGCGTTTTAGTTGTACATATAATAATTTACATATATTGAATCTGGGTTTATAGTTGAGTATAAAGATATTAGTTCTTTAATAAAATAGATATATTATATAATGGTTTGCATATGCTGTAAATTCATGTGTCAGTCTGCATACTTTATAAGTTGTTTTATATATTAGTTATAAACTTGTGATCTAATAGTTTACATATGTTTGAAGTTTATATAATGTTAGTTTTATAAAATGTTAGTAGTCATATGTTAGTATATATATATATTTTAAGAATTTACATTTTAAAAGTATGTGATACAAAGTTTCGGTTGTTGATTGTGAAAACTTGCATAAATTTGGGTTTGCATAAGGTTACAATATGATATATATCTTATAAAGATAATACTGTTTCATGTATATATGTTTGCGTGCACGGATATTTTATTACATTTTATATATTTTATAATATATGGGTTTTATAATTTCTGAGTTAAAGAATACGTATATATTATATATGTGAATCTATACGTTATGTTTGGGTCTGAAACTATTTTTGGGTAGCATGAAATATATGTACTTGTGTCTTCATATGGATTGTCTGCAAATGTTATATATGCGGTTATTTATATGTGGTTGGGTAGTCGTATATATATTTATAATTTTATTGCCTATTTTTTTTTTTGGGTCCGCATACTTGTTAGGGTCTGCATATATATATATTTTGATTTTTGTAAATATTTGATTTTTCCAAATATGCTATAAAGACTTTGTTAAAATGTATGTAAGTTAAATATTGATCTTGAAAATATATAATAAAGAGTTTTTATGAGTTAATACGAGACTTTTAAAAAAAAAAATTTATCTGTTCTCATCAATTCCTTATCTACCAGCTCTATTCGTCGAACTCGAATCCATCGTGCTTTGCTTCGAAATACGTGCTTGGATCCGTAACTCATTCTATTGTACATTCTCTCTAGCCTCGAAAGGTGAGCAATCACTCACGATTAACGTTCTTTTATTTATAAAATTTGATTTCAATTGAAACGACAATTGAAATATGCTGCTATTAGTTAATTACACTGTTATATATGCTATTGCCTGTATCAGTTCACCTGTGACATCTGACACCATTATCTGTTAATTATTTATGCGACGATAATACAGTTTGGCTGATAATTGACTGATTGTTGATGTTTGTATTGGACGTTAAATTGTTAATGTTAAAATGATAAATAGTATGAAATTAAACTTGATATAGGATAATTAAATGTTAAATTTGATTAACTGACATTTGTATAATATGACCCCTTTAACTGTTGAATTTATTGACATGTAGGATTTGTTTAATTACATTTTGAACCATTGAATGTATGTTGTTAAATTGATGATGTATGAAATTGTAAATGGATGACAAGTGAAAACCGTAATGTAATAATCTTTAATCTACATGAAATGATAGTGTAGATTCTAGAAATAATTATATTAATTCGTACAAATAACAATGCGAATTAATACGGTTATTTCGGGATTATTTGAATTGATTATTGGATTGTTATTGTTCGTTGTTATTGCTTGTTTATTTACTTTGACACCATCCCTGTTATCACACTGCAAGTTTCCTTTACTATGCTTTGTTTTTGAATTGAATTGGAATCGGGTTGAAATGATAAATACCCAAATTGAACTTTGACCTAGGATAGAGAATTAAATAAAAACCCGATTGGTCAATAATTTGATTTGAAAATAAATTGAAGATTTTATTTGAATAAATAATATGGTTTTGAAATGAAGTTGAAATTTGAATTTTTAATGAAAGGAAAATGTTAATATTTAATAATCTGAAACAAAATATTAACAAATGTAATTGATGAAAGAACGTTGTTAAATTTGAGAAATGATTGAATTAACTTTGAAATTATTTAATAATTAAGTTTTTAATTATTTAATAATGAATTATTAAATGATTAAATTGAATTGAAATTCTTTAATAAGAGAAATTGAACTTTTGAATAAGTGAATTTTACTTCGTAATAATTGAAATTTAGATTTCTTTATTAATTAAGTTTTGGAAATTATTTAAAGTAAGTAAATCAATAATTGAAATTGAATTTTCTTTAACAAGAAATGAAAATGTGATATTTTGGAATTAATGTAAGACTTGAAATGTAAAGAATTTGATTTGACGAATTTAATTTAATTCAAAATTGTAAGTTTTGATTTGATGAAGTTGAACTTAAGAATTGATTTAAAGAATTGGAAAGTTAATAGAAATTGTTTTGAATGATAAAGTAACTTAACGAATATTGAATGAAATCGATAAATGAATGTAAATTGATTTGAATGTAAAACTAAATTGATTCTAATGATTTCGAAATGAAACTTTTGTACGAACTTGAATCAATATTTGAATTGTTTTCAATATAAGATTGAAATTGAATTATAAGATTTTGAAATGGTAATTTGGAAGTTTTGAAACGTAAAGTATGGAAACTGTTTTGATAGACAAATGAAATGTCGATTTGCGAATTGAAATTGAAATTGAAATTGAAATTGATTTGGTTTTGAAATAAACAAACGACCAATCGGTGTAATAATTACGAAAGTTATTAAAGAGACCGGGATCGGTAATGGATATACTCTCTATCTGAACCGAAACCACTTTAATAATTATACGCGGAGTGTTGATCCAGAACGAAGTGGATGATTTTGGTGAACGCGTTGACTGAAGAAAGAGAACGATTTTGGATGACCCCTGACATGACTAAAACAGGAGCCGCGCCGGGCCATTGAGGATCGCCATCTCTAGCGGACACACTTCTTCGATACCATATCTATTACTTTTGTGATTCGATTTGGGTGCACCCCTCGATTATGGGAGTGTTGTTTCGCGGTGTTGGGGTAGTAGCTGCTATGCCCAACATCAGTCCGGATCAGGCAACTACTAATATCCTAGTTGGTATCGCCTCATGTACCTTGTCATACTGATTATCCTATTCGCGACCACTACGATTTTGATTTGTACCTTTAGTATATGGATTGCCCTCTGGTGACTTCCGGTTTTGGGGAAACTACGGTCTTGTATATGCTTTTGGGAATAAAAATGTGTTAAGGGTGGAATGAGCCATGACTTAACGCTATTTTGATATCTTTTTATATTACTGATAGACATTATCTACTTAGCGTATATTACTACCTAGTAGATAGTTTAACGGATCCTTAGAGGATGGTTATTCCAAACATCCTTTGAGTTACTTGTATTTCAATTGCTATTTCACTTGAGTTGGATTTATTAATATAAGAATGTTAATCCTGACTCGAGTGTCTTGTGTTTTGCTTTACGCTCGGGTCAGACTGAGTGTACCAGTATTCGAGACTCACCATTGGAGTTGGAGCTTCGCTTGGAGATCCAGCTAACTATCCAGCTTTCAGATATTCGATGATTCCAGTGATGTATTCTGATTTGTATCTGTTACTCTTCCATTGTATCTGGTTTAACTCTGATGTATCGTATTACTCTTCTGTTGTAAGCCCTGATGTATTTTATATATTCATATAGTAGCTTCATGAACTACTATCTCTTTTATTTCCGCTGCACTGATTACTCTGTGTCTGTGATCTGTGATTATATCTATTTACTGTATATGTTCAGTTTTGCCAAATTTAAATTAACAACGCGGTATTTTGAGCAATTCAACTCCGGCATGAGTGTCTACCTATACACTTATAATGGACGCGAATGGTCCAAAATATTGGGTCGTTACATATATGCTTTTTTTTATATATAAAAATAATAGTACAACTGCTAAATTAACTATATATATAGAATACTTATATTATTTACTTATTATATTATATACTTTAACCTAGAACAATATGATACACTTGCTGTTATATATGAAGCTTTAAAACATAAAGTATACAGGCTCGCATAAAGTATATTTTACAGTGTAAAAAGAAATGTGGTTCTTCACTGCTATTGAAATAAAGTGAACACAAAGTCTAATATAGTTCATTATTGAAATAAACGTGTATCCACTGATATAACTTTAACCTACTTATTATATAACAAGCTAGGAGATCAATACCCAACAGATTAAATACTAAAACAAAGTCTAATACTACATAAACAAAATTATGAAATGCTTACATAAATATGTAGGAAGGAATGTCGATCAATCAGGCGAATAATATGGAGGAAAACAAATCGGCTATGGTGGAGATGCAGGCGAAACAGTGAAGGCGGTGGTTAGCGTTCGCTACCAGGGAGGAGGCGGGACACAGACGATCAAGATTTGTGAACGGCGAGGCCCGAGTGCTCGAGTGCTAGCATGGGCCGAGGGGAAAGAGACGTGGACAATAGATGCTGTCGAGGCCATGAAAGCAAAGGAAGGGTAAGGAAATGGCAGGCTCGAGAATGGGTTTAAAAGAAATGAAGAGATTTGCAAATAAAGATGATGAGCTGGCGAATGAAATTTAGGAACCAGTAAATGAAATGAAAATGAACGAAAGTAATAACTGTTTTGGAGCCAGTAGAAAAGAAAAAGTCACTTCTCCTAAATTCAGGAAATAATTAATTTCAAGTCGCTGATAGCTGTTTGAATTTGTATCGGAAAAAAATGAAGAGTCTCAAACCCAAAAGGCACAAATAACGATCCGCAACGGTCAACCATTTTAACGATTTCACGGTGTACCGTGGTTCGAAAGAAAGAATTGAATATACCGTTGAGATCAGCACGACGAGACGATCAAAACAGTATATGGATATCAGTGGTATGATTGCATTATAAAAATTCGAATTTTCTACCAGCGGAAAATGCAAGAAAAACACAGAAAATAAGATCGACGGAGCCAAAGATGTCCGAATTTGGAAAAACGACAAACTGACATCTTGCTCAGAAGATGGTTTAGAATTTTTCTATGTAAAAATATTTAGGTTTCGAAAACATTTTATTTTCATCGCTTTTTAACTGATTAAATTGAAGTAAATTTACGCGTGAAATAAACTTTCGTATTTTCGGACGAAAATTTACCAGTTGCTATGTTTAACTAGACGCATTCCAAATATCAAATTTTTATTTCGAAATTTTATCGTTTTAAAATTTTGCAAAATTTTAATTAATAACGTTATTAAAACCAGTTAAATTTACGGGTCGTTACACTCTCCCCCACTCAAAACTTTTCGTCCCCGAAAAGGAACGAGGTAGGAGAATAGAAACAACCAGAAAGAAAACAGATTTGAAATCCAAAATAACAATTAATTTACCATATAAATTCAAATTTAAATTAATTGATATTCAATAATTGATTTAATCCAATTGATTTTACTAAAATCAATCTCAACTATTTCTAAATTCATTATCTTATTATCCAATTATCTTAAATTTACAATTTCTAAAACCAAAAATTTGAATAGTCTTTTATTATAATCATATTTTTTTCAGCAATTTAAATTCTTCTTTATTCTAAATTATTGTTAAATTTATTCTGCTTAATATATCTTATTACATATATTTAACCCATATAAATTAATTTAAAACATAAAAGTTTTGATTTAAATTAATTTTCATCTATTAATTTCTTTTAAATTCAAGGTATTTTCATAAGTTGATCAAATTTCAATTTATTAATTCCTTCGAAACAAATTTATTAATTCTTTCAAAACAAATTTATTACTTTATTAACTGAGTTTAATTATCATCCTATCTAACTCTATTAACATCTTTATAATCAAAATTTAGTGTATAACATTTATTATAAACACTCAAATTTTATTTATAAATCCAATTTATCTTATATATTATCCAATTACATATTCAACTTCTGAATGATTTAGTTAAGTTGTATTAGAATGCAGTTGAACAATATACAAATAAAATTTTCCCAATTCAATTATTCAAGTTTAAATATTTATTCCAAATTTTGGTTTTATTTATAATTAAAATCATCCTTTTACAAAATTTAAGAATTAGATTTCCGATTTACTTTAAACAATTTAAAGATATATATATAATATATTTATATCAAATCAAATTAAATTTTAAAATAAGATACCTATATATATGTAAATCAAAATATACTGAAGAAATTCAAATCAAAATATTTTCAAAACAAAACCATAGCAAAGCTACAGAATAGTATCTTTACTTCGAAACTCGAAAATGAATGTCGATGATGCGGCCGCCATCACCGAAATTATTTTCCAACGACAAAGGGAAGAGCACTGATTTCAATATTTAAAATTCTTTGAAAACAGTTTCTATTCGAAAATACTTTCAATAATATATACTTTAAAATTTTAAAAACCAAAGTTCGAAATCACCGGAACTAAATTCTCAAATTTCTGAATTAAATTCATTTGAATTCCAAATCAATTTATAACCAAGTTTATAAATTCATTTATATTACGCGATAATCAATGGTTTACAAAACAATAAATAAAAATCAAATATTATCATTTCAAACAATTTAATTAACCTATTAAATTCCAGAAAATTTTACTTATATTTTCACGATATAATCAACAAATTTATTTCATTTTCCAAATTTTGAAAATAATATTGTGTCAGTTTGCTCTGTTCAAGTGTTTTGGAAATCCTATCGATAGCGTTGATCAGACGAATCGATCGGAAACCCAAATCAACATCAACAACTCAAACAACACAATATAAAAACATTTTAAATATTAATTTATAAATACACTTCCTCGCTCGACGATACAAGGATGGATTTCAAAATAAATGTAGAGATTCAAATTTTGATGGAAATCAAATCAAAGAGAATTTTGATTCGAAAATAAGTTTGAAACAGAAGATAAGATAATTCAATTACCACCATCGGGAGAAGGATGAGTTTATTTAATTCACGGGCAACCTTAACCGGATCAACCGTGACTTCAAGAATAAGATCGTTGTAGAATTCCGAGGTAAATCGACATTCGATCTCAAGAAATAGAATTCGGGCATAGCAGGAGATAGATAGCATCGTAAACCGAGGATATAGAAATCTCCGGTAAAT
Organism: Allium fistulosum; assembly: GCA_030737815.1. Lineage (NCBI taxonomy): Eukaryota > Viridiplantae > Streptophyta > Magnoliopsida > Asparagales > Amaryllidaceae > Allium > Allium fistulosum. Next base: position 368,497,741 of record CM060907.1, read on the forward strand.
CAATGCCTATTGTAAAGGATTTTTGCTCCTTTACGAATCATTTGAAGTTTGGCGAGACCGCCGATTCATTATAAGGGTCATTCGAAATGGAACTATGTGATGCTCCAGAATTGAAAGGAGACGAATAGTGAGGGACACGAATGAAATTTGGAACCGTAGGGAACGTTCCAAAATTCAACGAAGTCGAGTCGAAAGAAAAAGATTGAAACTCGAATGAGAGTGATTCTGTAAATATATTTACCCTATATGTTGAGTTTTGCCTAGAGCTACCAAAGCTCTGATACCAACTGTAACGACCCGCTATTTTGGACCATTCGCGTCCATTATAAGTGTATAGGTAGACACTCATGCCGGAGTTGAATTGCTCAAAATACCGCGTTGTTAATTTAAATTTGGCAAAACTGAACATATACAATAAATAAATAATCACAGAACACAGACACAGAGTAATAATTTGCAGCGGAAATAAAAGAGATAGTAGTTCATGAAGCTACTATATGAATATATAAAATACATCAGAGTTTACAACAGAAGAGTAATACAATACATCAGAGTTAAACCAGATACAACGGAAGAGTAATATGATACATCAGATACAAATCCGAATACATCGCTGGAATCATCGAATACTGAAGCAGAATAGATGGCTGGATCTTCAAGCAAAGCTCCAACTTCAAAAGGTGAGTCTCGAATACTGGTACACTCAGTCTGACCCGAGCGTAAAGCAAAACACAAGACACTCGAGTCAGGATTAACATTCTTATATTAATAAATCCAACTCAAGTGAAATAGCAATTGAAATACAAGTAACTCAAAGGATGTTGGAATAACCATCCTTTAAGGATCCGTCAAACTATCTACTATGTAGTAATGTACGATAAGTAGATAATGTCTATCAGTAATATAAAAAGATATCAAAATAGCGTTAAGTCATGGCCCATTCCACCCTTAACACATTTTTATTCCCACAAGCATATACAAGACCGTAGTTTCCCCAAAACCGGAAGTCACCAGAGGGCAATCCATATACTCAAGGTACAAATCAAATTCGTAGTGGTCGCGCATAAATGGAATACAAGTATGACAAGGCACATGAGGCTATACCCAAGGTAGTGATACTACCGTTCGCCTGATCCGGACTGGTGAGAACGCAACGCCGCAGCGCCCGCAACACCGTGAGACAACACTCCCAAAATCAAGGGTGCACCAATCGACAACAAGTATAAGTAGTTCGAAGAAGTGTGTCCACTTGAGGTATCAATCCTCCATTGGCCCGGCACAGCTCCTGTTTTAGTCATTTCCAATTTGACACAAGTGTCAAGGCTATCCATTATCGTTCTCTTTCTTCAGTCAACACGTACATCATTCCAACCACTTCATTCTGGATCATCACTCCGCGTATAGTTATTAAAGTGGTTTTCGGTTTAGATAGAGAGTATATCCATAACCGAATTCCGATCTCTTTAATAACTTTCGTAATTATTACACCGATAGGTCGTTTATTTATTTCAAAACCAAAACAATTCAATTTCAAATAGAATTCGTAAACAACAATTCATTTGTCTTTCAAAACCAAATTCCAATAATTTACGTTTCAAAACTTCCAAATTATCATTTCCAAAATCTTATAATTCAATTTCAATCTTTACTTAAACAATCCAAATATCGATTCAAATTCGTATATAAGTTTCATTTCGAAAACATTTAAATTAATTTAATTTAACATTCAAATCAATTTAAATTCATTTATCGATTTCATACAATATTCATTAAGTAAATTTTCCGTTCAAAACAATTTCTATTAAATTTCCAATTCATTAAATCCATTATTCAAATTCAACTTCATTGTATCAAAACTTACAAATTGAATTAAATTAAGTTCATCAGATCAAATTCTTTAAATTTCAAGTCTTACATGAATTTCAATAAATCACATTTTATTTCTTGTTAAAGAAATTCAATTTCACTTAAGTACTTACTTAAATAATTTTCCAAAGCTTAATAAATAAAGTAACTCTATTTCAATTATTTACGAAGTAAAATTCACTTATTCAAAGATTCAATTTTACTTATTAAAGAGTTCAATTCAATTTAATCATTAAATAATTCAATCTTATTTAATTATTAAATAATTCAAAACTTAATTATTACATCATTTCAAAGTTTAATAATTTCAAACTTAATTAAATTTCAAACTTAATTATTAAATCATTTCCAAGTTTAATAATTTCAAACTTAATTATTAAATCATTTCTCAAATTAAACACCGTTCTTTTATCAATTTCATTTTAAAATTTTATTTCAGATTATTAAATATCCACATTTAAATTTCATTTAAAAATTCAATTTCCAACTTCGTTCCAAACATATTATTTATTTAATTAAAATCTTCGTTTTATTTTTAAATCAAATTATTGACCAATCGGATTTTTATTTTATTTTATTTCCTATCCTAGGTCAAAGTTCAATTTGGGTATTTATCATTTCAACCCGATTCCAATTCAATTCACAATCAAAACAAAGGGAACTTGCAGTGTGATAACTGGGATGGTGTCAAAGTAAATAAACAAGCAATAACAACAATCAATAACAATCCAATAATCAATTCAAATAATCCCGAAATAACCGTATTAATTCGCATTGTTATTGGTACGAATTAATATAATTATTTCTAGAATCTACACTATCATTTCATGTAGATTAAAGATTATTACATTACGGTTTTCACTTGTCATTCAATTTACAATTTCATACATCATCAATTTAACAACATACATTTAAATGGTTCAAGGTGTAATTCCATATTTCTACGTGTCAACTAGTTTAACATTTAAAGGGGTCATATTATACAAAATTTAACTAATCAATTTTAAACATTTAACTATTCTATATCGAGTTCACTTGCATACTATTTGTCAATTTACATTAACAGTTTAACGTCCAATATAAACATCAACAATCAATCAATTATCAGCCAAACTGTATTATCATCGCATAAATAACTAACAGATAATGGTGTCAGATGTCACAGGTGAACTGATACAGGTAATAACAATGTAAATATCTAACAGCAGCATATTTCAATTGTCGTTTCAATTGAAATCAAATCTAATAAATAAAAGAACGTTAATCGTGAGTGAGTGCTCACCTTTCGAGGCTAGAGAGTACAGAAGATGACACGGATACGCACACTGATACGGCCACTGAAATTTGAATGATGAACGGAAGTAAAGTGGAATCGGCACGAATCCAACGATCAAAGCTGATAACAAAAATCGACGGAATCAAATCGAAACTGGATTGACGAAGGTAGATGGAATAAAAGAACATATAGATAACTATATATACTATATACAAATCAATATACAACATATAATTTAAAATAAACATAACTTCAAAAATCTCTATATACAGGTGTTCAAAAGGTAACGATTTCATATTCTAATATATACAACAAGTCTCGGATTGAAGCACAAATCAATATACACATATCTACGCAACAGCAAGTGCTACCTAAACTAACCCAGATAATAAAGATTTATATAACTAACATGTTTATACCCCCCTTATAATATAACATATAAGGCTTCAAATATCCAACCATGCTAGGAACAGAGAAAACTGTTGACACTTATGCAGTACCTTTATCTTAGCATGAATGGACTCAACATATAGTGCTATATTATAAACTATACACATAATTTAAAACAAGCACTGTCATTATAATATAAACAGTACACAAAATATATACAAAAAAAAAATAATGAAAACTGTTGAACTGAATATACGTATATATATTTATATAAATTTTTTATCAGATTAAAACGTATAGTTAGAATAATATATGTGTATTTATTTTTCAAAACAATGGTTAAATGGCAAAACGTACCATATCTATAAAATTTTATTTATTTATTATTTTTTTGAAAAACCCAGATGTGCGCATTTATAAGCTTGAAATGCATAACACAAATTTTAACTAAAATATCGATATCTCGATATATATATACTTACTGTAGTTACCTACTAACGCATATATAACTTATATAACCCATACTGTAAACAAATTATGAACGTAAGCTTCCGAACTAAAACATGCAAACAGAAATATGTCAAAACATGCAACTTGTTCTAACCTATACAACCTATATACTAATACAACTGATTTGACAACAGGCCATAAAATAGAAGTAAATGCAAACAAATTTTACTTTGTATAAAATTTAGAAATATAAGCGATTCAAATATATATGTTAACATATACTTTAAGTAATATATATTAGAACATACGGCATATATACAATATGTTACAGAAAACTAACCAACCTATAACTCCATACAACATTACAGTGACCTGTATCTTAATACAACAGGGTGTAACATATATACCTTAACGTTCATTAATATATGCTTTTTTTATATATATAAAAATAATAGTACAACTGCTAAATTAACTATATATATAGAATACTTATATTATTTACTTATTATATTATATACTTTAACCTAGAACAATATGATACACTTGCTGTTATATATGAAGCTTTAAAACATAAAGTATACAGGCTCGCATAAAGTATATTTTACAGTGTAAAAAGAAATGTGGTTCTTCACTGCTATTGAAATAAAGTGAACACAAAGTCTAATATAGTTCATTATTGAAATAAACGTGTATCCACTGATATAACTTTAACCTACTTATTATATAACAAGCTAGGAGATCAATACCCAACAGATTAAATACTAAAACAAAGTCTAATACTACATAAACAAAATTATGAAATGCTTACATAAATATGTAGGAAGGAATGTCGATCAATCAGGCGAATAATAGGGAGGAAAACAAATCGGCTATGGTGGAGATGCAGGCGAAACAGTGAAGGCGGTGGTTAGCGTTCGCTACCAGGGAGGAGGCGGGACACAGACGATCAAGGTTTGTGAACGGCGAGGCCCGAGTGCTCGAGTGCTAGCATGGGCCGAGGGGAAAGAGACGTGGGCAATAGATGCTGTCGAGGCCATGAAAGCAAAGGAAGGGTAAGGAAATGGCAGGCTCGAGAATGGGTTTAAAAGAAATGAAGAGATTTGCAAATAAAGATGATGAGCTGGCGAATGAAATTTAGGAACCAGTAAATGAAATGAAAATGAACGAAAGTAATAACTGTTTTGGAGCCAGTAGAAAAGAAAAAGTCACTTCTCCTAAATTCAGGAAATAATTAATTTCAAGTCGCTGATAGCTGTTTGAATTTGTATCGGAAAAAAATGAAGAGTCTCAAACCCAAAAGGCACAAATAACGATCCGCAACGGTCAACCATTTTAACGATTTCACGGCGTACCGTGGTTCGAAAGAAAGAATTGAATATACCGTTGAGATCAGCACGACGAGACGATCAAAACAGTATATGGATATCAGTGGTATGATTGCATTATAAAAATTCGAATTTTCTACCAACGGAAAATGCAAGAAAAACACAGAAAATAAGATCGACGGAGCCAAAGATGTCCGAATTTGGAAAAACGACAAACTGACATCTTGCTCAGAAGATGGTTTAGAATTTTTCTATGTAAAAATATTTAGGTTTCGAAAACATTTTATTTTCATCGCTTTTTAACTGATTAAATTGAAGTAAATTTACGCGTGAAATAAACTTTCGTATTTTCGGACGAAAATTTACCAGTTGCTATGTTTAACTAGACGCATTCCAAATATCAAATTTTTATTTCGAAATTTTATCGTTTTAAAATTTCGCAAAATTTTAATTAATAACGTTATTAAAACCAGTTAAATTTACGGGTCGTTACAATCCATTACATCCATTGTCCTTAAGATTTTTAATGCAATTTATGATATATGCAAGAGTGTAGTGTCGATGTCCCTAACTAATGCAAAAGATTAGGCGATCTACTGATTCAGTCGACCTCCTTTTTATGCGCTCATGTCTGTGCCATGTATCCAAATGAATGCAAATTCCCTAATGACAACCGATAGTTCTATATGCTTGCTACAATCATCATCCAAATGCAACAATCATATGATAATCACCCATTCATAGAAACCATGAGATAAAAATGCAAGTGCACACACATCCATATGCATATGCTTTAGTGACCTAGTTAGGCCGATCTCTAGGAGATAATAATGTCTAGTGTGTGTGTATGCGTCCATTAGCATCCACTAGCAAACACTTGCAACCACTTGCGTCCAACATACATAACATGTTCTAGTAACATGTTTACATCCAGTCCTACCGTCCATAGGTTAAATCCTGAGATCTACCCTGCCAAAGGATACTAAAGGAAAGAACCTATTCAAAACTAAAGATGGAAATAGGAAATTCAAGACGTACCATCATAGAGATGCAGATAAGAGATACATATTTTCTTCTCAGCCTCCTATGTAGCGTCCTCGATACTATCTCCCCACTGCACCTTAACCAAAGGGACTTCCTTATCTTAAGCCTTTTGATATCATATCCAACAACCTTGGTAGGAATGCAATGAACCGATGCTTCTCTCTCAACTTCAACATCCTCAAGTTGGCTATGTTCCACTACCTTTGCCAAATCATGCAAGCACTTTCTCAAGTGTGAAACATGAAAAACATCATGAACTTCCACGAGCCTCTCCGGTAGCTTTATCCGATATGCCATTTTCCCTACCCTTTCCACAATGGGGAACGGTCCTACGAATCTGGGAGCAAGTTTCCCACTTGATCCAAACCTTATTAACTTTCTTAGCAGAGATACCCTTGAAAACCAAATCTCCTACCTCGAACTAAATATCCTTCTCCGCTTATCTGCATAGAATTTCTGTGTGTGTTGGGCCGCCTTCATTCTTCTTCTAATCAAATCAATCTTTTTCGAAGTCTCTCTAACCATGTCGGGACCAAGTAGCAGTCTTTCTATAGACTCCAACCAACATGAAGGCGACTTGCAAGGTCTTCCATAAAGGGCTTCAAAAGGAGCCATCCCAATGCTAGCCTGAAAACTATTGTTATAAGCGAATTTCACTAAAGGAAGGTGCTCCTCCCAAGTCCCTCCAAAATCAAGAATGCACATCCTCAACAAATCTTCAAGAACTCTATTAACTCTCTCCATTTGGCCATCCGTTTGAGGGTGATAAGCTATACTCAATCTATGCTGTGTCCCTAAAGCCTCTTGCAAGCTCCTCCAAAAATCGCTAGTAAAGATAAGGTCTTTGTCGCTCACTATGCTAGAGGGAACTCCATGTAATCAGACTATCTCACGAACGTATATGGATGCCAACAAAGGTGTTGTCCTCTTACTTTTGACCGGAATGAAGTAGGCGCTCTTAGTCAAATGATCTACAATCACCCAAATACTGTTATTCCCCTTCCTAGATCGGGTTAAAGCATCTATGAAGTCCATCGAAACACTATCCCACCTCCATTCGGGTACATCCAATGGTTAAAGCAATCCGCTAGGCCTTTACTGCTTCGCCTTAACCCTTTGGCACAAAAGACACTTAGCAACAAACTCTACTACATCATTCTTCATTCCACTCCAATAAAACACTCTCTTCATGTTCCTACACATCTTATCACCACCTGGATGAATAATCATCCGAGAAACGGTGTGCTTCTGCTAGAACTGCACTCATCAAATCACCAGTGCGGGGGACACAAAGTCTTCCATCTCTCCTTAGCCACCCTTTACTATCGATGAAATAGCGTTGGAGATGTCTAGAGACCTCTCCTCTGCTAATCCTATCTAGAATATACACAAGCTCTGAATCCTCTCGATTCCTTGAGCCAATATGATCTATGAGGGTAGGCTTAACCTCAAGCGCTACCAATAATCCAGGAGTAATATTGTTCGTTGAGGGCTTAAAACCAAAGGTGGAAATAAACTCCAGGCTTTTCCACTCCACGAACATTGGGCTAAGGGTTGTTCTCTTCCTACTTAATGCATCTGCAACCACGTTCCCCTTGCCAGGGGTGTAAGCTATCTCAAAGTCATATGCAGAAACTCCATCCAACTCTGCTGCCTCAAGTTTAAATCCTTTTGTGAGAAGATGTACTTCAATGATTTATGGTCAGCGAAAAGCTTGAACCTCTCTCCTAGCAAGTAATGTCTCCAAGACTTGAGCACGAAAACAATAGAAGTCAGCTCCAAATCATAGGTGGTGTAGTTCTTCTCATGAGTTATCAACTGTCTACTCCCATAGCATACTACCCTCCCCTTCTACATCAATACTACCCCAAGGCCAGTCCCATATGCACCAGTGTATACTGTAACAGGCTTAGCTTCGTTGGATAAAACTAATACTGGTGCAGTATTAAGGGCCTTCTTTAGCATCATGAAGAAATCCTCATAATCCACATCCTACACGAATGCCACATTCTTCTTAGTGAGGCGAGTAAGCAGTGCTGAAATCTAAGCAAAATCTTTGATAAACTTCCTATAATAACCAGCCAAACCTAGGAAGCTTCTAACTTCGGTAGCGTTCTTGAAGGCCTCCCAATCCTGTACTGCTACTACCTTAGCGGGATTCACAGCTAGGCCCTCTCTTGAGACTACATGCCCCAAGAAACGCACCTCCTCACGCCAAAAGTGACACTTCGAGAATTTTGCTTTCAACTGATGAACACGAAGTGTACGAAGAACCTCCTCAAGATGAATTGCGTGCTCTTCCATACTCTTGGAAAACACCAGAATGTCATCCACAAACACTACAATGAACTTATTTAGGATATCTCGAAAAACACGGCTCATCAAATCTACAAAATAGGCTGGGGCATTGGTCAGCCCGAACGACATAACCAACCACTCAAAAATCCATCAGGTGTCCTAAATGTTGTCTTATCGATGCTATCGTCAGTGATCCTAAGCTGATGAAATCTAGTGGCTAAGTCAAGCTGAGAAAATACTAAAGAGCTAACCAACTGATCGAAAAGATTGTCTATACTAGGAAGAGGGTAACGGTTCTTCTTCGTGAGCTTATTCAACTCTCTATAGTCTACGCAAAGTCGAAGGGAACCATCTACCTTTGCAGCGAAGACGACTGGCGCCCCCCACTCAGATATGCTCTGTCTGATGAAGCCTTTCTTTAATAGCTCACCAATCTGCTTACTTAACTTCTTCCTCTCCATAGGAACCATATGTCTCACAGGCAATGCCACTAGCTTAGCGTTTCATTTAGATAGATCCTAAAGTCGATCTCTCTCTTAGGGAGTAGCTCCCAAACCTCCTTAAAAACGTATGGGAAATCTCTAACAACTGGAACCGAATCTAACTCTCCTAGTGATGAATCAAGGGAATAAAGAAAGCTCAACATGCCAGACCCCTATGGGTCGCAAGAAACCTCAAGGGTCCGTCTGCTACATGCCCTAGCCTGACGACTCTCCTCTTACAGTCCAATATCGCCCCATAAGTGTATAACCAGTCCATCCCCAAAATCATCCCATATCCCAAAAATCCCAGTACATAGGTGTCACAATCAAACTCTATGCCTAGTATAAAAATTTTCAAACCCCTACAAATCATGGATTAATGTGTCGATCCTCCTATGGGGTTTGAAACAACTATAGGGTCTACAACTAGAGAAATATCTAAGTGCAAACAATCAACCAAGGAACTAGAAATGAAAGAATGCGATGCTCCGGAGTCAAAAAGAGTCCGAATAGGAAAATCCGAAATAGAGATCAAACTTTCTACAGAGACTTTCCTACCTCAGTCTGGTCCACTACTAGAAGGTGCTACATCCAAAGCCTGTACTTGCACCGTAGGTGCGCCTGCTCTCTGCCCTACCCTTTGAGGACAAGCTCTACTAAGGTGTCCAGGCTGCCCACAGCTGTAACACCTTCCCTTCATCGTGTCCTTCTTACAGTCCTTTGAGCAATGCCCAACCAATCCACAATTATGACATTTCTCGCCCTTCTTTATCTGTCCCTTTTGAGGTCCTCCTCCTTTCTTCTTGTCCTTATCCTTCTTATTCTTCCACCACTGCTTCTTAGAGTTTTTTGATTTAGGAACCTCCTTGACCTCTTCTTCCTTAGCAACATCTGATATGAGGGCCACTTCCACAAGTTACTCATACATCGCTCTCATAGTTACATGTGTCAATGCCAACCCTTGGAGGGGCTGGTTCAAATCCTTAGCAAACTTGGTGGCCTTCTTATGCGTTGTATTAACAAGCTCCATCCCGAACCTCGATAACTCATTAAACCGATTTATATACTCTTTCACCGAAAGACTCCCCAGCTTCAGACTATTGAACTTCTCCAACTGCATGCTTTCCTCGGCTTGTGACAAGAACTTTCTCTCAAACCTTTCCTGAAATCCAACCCAACCAATGTCTCTACCCACCATCTCTACAATCTTCCACCAGTAATAAGCCTCTCCCTTTAGCTGCCAAGATGCAATCTGAACTCTCTGTTGGTCCTCCAATCCTAACTGTCCAAATATCCGCTCTGTATTCCTCAACCAAGTTCTTGGCCCTAAGAAATCCTTCGTGCCAGAAAACGTATTGCCTCATAAATTAGCGAAGTCCTTGTATAGCTTAGAAAAATTGGCTACTATAGGTGGATTAATGGGACCTACACGCGCCGGTGCTGCATTGGGCGCTTACCCTTGCACCTCTGGTGCCATATCTTAGAGGTATCTACGGAACCAGCCAGGGACTTGGACACCCTCTGGAAGATTTGGGGCGTTCGCCATTCTATGCAGAGAAAAGAAAATTTAGCCTCAAAAGAATCGAAAGAAGGTTGAACTGGACTTGAGGGGATATTTATAAAATCTCTCTTATACTTGAAAACAATTTCTATAATAAGAGTTTCTTTCTGAAAAATACTTTTAGTTTGAAGATATGTTACCTTTGAAAAATAATTTACTTTTAAAACAAGTTTTTAGGAATCCTGTAACCTTAGGCTTTGATACCAAATAAAACACTCCACACCCCTTAGTATTCCCAAAAAGGGCACACCAAAGGATGTGGTGCATTATAGGTATAGCTAAATCATCACAAAGATTAAGGATTCATAAGACAAATAAGTAAAAGCAGCAGAAAACATTTAAATAATAACTCATCATTCAGAATTAAACTTCATCTCAAAATAAGTCATAACATGTCTCAAAAACTCAAAATCTCTCATGTCTTGTGAAAATACATCTCAGTCTCACATAATCAGAGTAAAAATAACAATAATAATCCCTCTCATAAGTGCCAATCCATCATAAGCCAAATGAGAAAGGTGAAAAGCAGAAGAATACATCTAAAATGAGAAAACTCCAGAAATGAATCTCCAAGCAACCTGAATCAACTATCCTCAACTCTACTGGCCTATTAGAGAAAAAGGAAAGATAGAGGAGTGGTTCAGATAACAAGTCTGGTGAGTGAAAGTAATTACTAGTATTTCTAAGCAAGATAAAGATAATAGACTAAGCAATAGTTCTAGCATGAAAGAAAGACACAGAAAAGATAAAACTTGCATAAAATACTATTTCTGATTATGTTTGACTGTTTGCTTTAATTGTTTGCACTTGTTTTAAACTGCTGTGATTAGGCTGCAACCCTAATCCTATCTCAATTGCTAAATTGATTAGGCTGAAATCCTAATTCTACCCATTGATCGGCCTTTCCTGTCTCTATTGTGCCACTATGAACCAATCTTGTTGGTTTCACAGCAAAAGACACCTCTTAGCGCTTAGGATGCAGTAGTGAATTATTTACCCTAATGGATGTCGCACGCTCGGTCATCGTCGGTACACACTAACTGTCGCCCCCTATTTGACCCTTTATTTACCCTAATCAGCATAAGCGTGCCCAGCCTCACCCACGTGTGAGACCATTAGTCCTCGACCTGAAAGGGAATGCTGCCAGTAATTGTCCTAACAAACAAATCTTCTTACTTTGCGCCCCTTGCCCCAAATCCACAAATTTGAGCCTCTATCTATTGGTCACTTATTTACCCTAATCAGCATAAGCGTGCCTAGCCACACCCACGTGTAAGACCACCAGTCCTAGACCTGAAAGGGAATGCTGCCGGTACTGGTCCTAACAGACAAATCTTCTAACTATGCGCCCCTTGTCCAAATCCCCAAATTTGAGCCTCTATCTATTGGCCACTTATTTACCCTAATCAACATAAGCGTGCCCAGCCTCACCCATGTGTGAGACCATCAGTCCAAGACCTGAAAGGAATGCAGCCGGTACGGGCCAATACTGCTATATTTGCTTATTAACTTAATCCAAGATCTAAGTTTTAAAATAATCCCTTTCTGTTATTTCTTTCTTTCTAATTATAACAGACGTGTTATAATGGTTCTAGCAACTGTTACTCTTCTATTTTCTCTTTTTAGTTATAACCACTTGTTATAATCATGCTTGTAAATATCTCAAATTTGCCTATTTCAGTCCATCTCCATTTTATTTCAGTTTTTCTCATTTTACATCTGATTTCTGTAAATTTAGTGTTTTTCTATTTTAATCCAATATTTGTGAATTCTTCTTTTTTTAATATTTTATTCGCGTCAAAATGGATTAAATCTCTATAAAAAGAAACTAACATTTACAGGCTAAATTCCAACTTAAAAGAGATGTATATAACTGTAAATAACTGCAAATAACTGAATAAAATAGCTGAATAAAAATAGACTGAAAAAAACTTCTGAAATTTACCTAAAAACTAACTGTAAATAAACTTGCCTAAAAACTGTCTCAAAATTGTAGAAAAACTACAACTATTGAGAACCCTATTATTTTAAATATCTTACAAATCTAAAATAATTACAAAACACCCACCTATGGTCCTTAGCCCTAATCCTAGGCCTTTATGGATCCGCTTCTAGGGTGTAAAATATTTTTATTAAAAAGATTTCCTCCCTAGAAAATTTTTCTATTTTGTGTTCAGCCTCAGGCAAAGAACCCAATTGGGAGAAAATCTGAATCAGAAAAGTAGCTAGGCCTAGGGTTTAATTTATAGCGTGGCTTAGGGATCTCAAGCCGTCATATTTTTGGATTGAATCTAGTGCAACCACATCATAGGCCCGTTGCGAATCGTTGGATCCAGAAAAAAATGCTTCAGATCGCACGAAAATCAACTTATAAGACTTCGGCATGGTCCTGGACGATTTCGCGTCCGGGGAAAAACTCGGATCGACCTGGGTGTTTTGCGGGTCGACCCGTAGGGTCTTTTTTTATTTAATTGTTTATATATTTATATAATTTTGATTTCTTATTCTTCTCGTAACTTCTTCATACTAACTCGGATTTTGACAAGTTATATATGGAAATTGATCAGAAAATTGTCGCTGACCCAATGGTGCAACTCTTGTAGCTAAATTTTGACAATTCCAGAAATGCACATTTTCACTATTAATAATTATTTTGGTTATTTAATTATCTAAACATTCGGGGTGTTACACATTCACATACATATACCATGTGTATAATAATTTACTAATTAAATATTCATACACTCATATATGTGTGCGCGCACGTGTGCACGTATGTACATATATGATTTAACCTGCGGTGTCACATCCGATGCTATGTGTGATGGCTTGCATAGATCACGACATTCTGGCCTACATTCGATGACATTCCCAATGACGTGAAGGAAGTCATGTTTGAAGAATTTATGGTAAAGTAATTTTAGTACATAACACACTATACAAAAATGAATATCATTTTATTCATAGTATATTCAATTTGCATTTACAGAGGAAATTCTCTTGGAAATAGGGCGTTTTTGAAGAGCTAGTGAGATGGGCTTGGTCTGCAGCAGCATCCAAAAATATCGTGAGTGGACGTATAGTTTGTGTAGTCATGGCAAGAACCATCCATCCCTTGCCCATGAGATATACAAGTAGTTCTTGTAGGATTGGGAGACATAGGAGTTTAAGAAAATATGAAAACTGAATGCTGAAAGTAAGAATATAAATCCTAGATTGCATACTAATGGCTTCAAATTATACGCAGATCATCTTAATGATCTGCTACGTATTTATTTATTAAATTTATTTAACATTTTAAATAAATTAAAGTAGACTTATACGATATTGTACTAAATTCAAATTTCAGTACGAAGAGCAGAATAGTGAGTCTCTATCTTGGCAACTCTATTGCAAGACTTATAAGGTTAAGTCATCAGATGGGTCTACCACCAATAGTTGGGTAGATGATGCTTCCACTGACTTTGCTCTATGTTATCCATAAAACGTTGTTTATATAACATTTATGTATATATACATGTATAAATTTCCGATGAATATGTAAAATGCAAAATAGCCAAAATACCAAACTAAGGTTGAGGAGCTTTAGAAGCAAGATATGGACATAAAAGGAGATGTGGACGAAGATGAACTCCACACACTCCCTAAAGCTATTATGAAAATAGAGGACCGTAAGAGCAACTATGGCAATACTCCAGGGTACTTAATAGCTTAAACATTCGATACATACATCGATATTAAGTATATAAATATACAAAACCACACAGATATATATATATACACACAAATATATATATATATATATACACACATATATGTATGGTATACATTATGTATGCACACATTGATTTTAAACCCAACAACCCCCCCCCACACACACACATATATATATATAGACACACACAAAAATGCTTAGTATAATTAAGTTTGAGTTATCTTAAATCCCAAGAACCAAATGTAGACTCAATAAATTAATAAGTTATTTTAAATCCCAAAAATTGTTATTTCACAAATAAATTAAGTTTGAGTTAAAATATATAAGTTAAGTCACTCAATAAATTAAACAAATAAATAATTAAGGTAAATTATAAATTAAACAAATTTATAAGTTAAATCACTCAATAAATTAAAAAATGTATATATAATTGAGTCAAATTATAAATTTTGTTTACATAAGTGCACAAGAGTTTATTCGAGTTAAAATTTCTATTTTTGAAATGACCTAATAAATTTAACAAATATATAAGTTAAATCACAAAATAAACTAAACAAATGTATACATAATTGGGTTAAGTTATAAATTGTGTTCAATTAATTAAAAAAGAGTACGTTTGTAAAGTTAAATAACTTATAAATTATATAATATATATAATTAGGCTAAATTATAAATTTTATTTCAACAAATTACATAAGAGTTCAATTGAATTAAAATATCCTTTTTCTAAATCACCCAATAAATTAAACAAGTATATAAGTTAAACCACTCAATAAATTAAATAAATATATATATATATAATCGAGTTAAATTATAAACGTTGTTTCAATTAATTAAACAAAAGTATGTTTGTAAATTCACTCAATAAGTTAAATACTATTTATATATGTATAATTAAACAAATATATGGTTAACGCAAATTTAATTTAATTTTTTAATAAATATAATATTTGAAATAAAAATTAACTTAGTAGATACAAATAAATTTGGTGAAAATGTAGAGACCGTCATTAGATAGAGCTTCTATATTTAATACTAGTTTAGAAGAGGAAAACCGATAGGTGAAGTCACACGTCGGTAAGCTAGTGAAACAGCTCAGATTGCTTACATATGGCTTTTTACAATGCTTTCCAAATGAGAACATTTATGCTAGGGGTGGTGATGGTGATGGAGATGCAGCTGATGATGTCGGGTGGGGTTTAGACGAGTAGGTATTTGGTTATGTATATTTGATTTTTTTGGAGATGTATATTTTTGGTTCAGATAAGATGTATATTTGTTTGTTTGAGTATTTGGTTGGGATATTTGTGTTTGTATTGGTTGTGTTATTTGGATATTTGCTTATGGATTGTTTGGATACTTGATATGTATTGTGATGGTTATGGTTTTGTTTGATTTGTATTGTGATGGTGATGGTATTGTTTCATTAGGATATTTGATTTGATTTGCACTGTGATGGTGATGATATTTGTGTTGATATATGATATGAATCGGCAATATATATATGTACGAATGTGTGATTGAGGTGTGAAAGGCAGTAGTAATGCTGCAAATTTGTTTCAGCAAATGCGTCCACAAAAAGTCAATTATCCAGTTTTTGCCTTTTAACTTGGCATCGGTAAATGGTCGATAGAGCATCTATAGAGCGTTAGCAATTCCAATTTTTTTAATTTAAAATGTGGTCGACATAACATCAAAAAAGCGTCGGCAAAATGTCATTGATAAGGGATCGGTAATATGTTTTCTGTAGGGCGTTGGTAATAGCACCACGCTTGCCATCTTTAAGCCGTTGATAAATTTATTCTAACATACTTTTTACCGACGACTAATATGGCATCGGCCATGTACCGATATGACATTTACCGACACCCCACCAACACCTATTTATTGTGGGTAAATGGTTATTGTTTTTATAGTAAACAACAGTAAATAGGTCATCTTGCAGTAGATCCCAATGCAATTTAAAGAATTTGGAAGAATATCCATGTTGACTTGGGCTCTTTGAATGATCAATAGAGAACAAAGCAGTTTTAACTTCAGTTAATGTCACTACAACAGATAAGAATCTTTTCCCCTCTTTATTTATCAGAATTCTGGATCAAATGACTGGGAAGTTTGTGTAATAAGAGATAGTCGTCTTGGTTATTCTCTAAATATCATATATATAATCACCATCATTATTTAATAGGCCCTGAATTCCATTTCCATGCTTTCTCATTGCCATTTTGCATAAAACAATTTCGGAATTAGTATCTCCGCAATGTAACTATAATATTTTGCTATTTTGTTTATTGCTTTCGTGTTGAATCGTTAGCTGGGCTCTTAGTTGAAGATTCAAGCAAACCATAGTAAAAAATTCAACTTCTACGTTGTCTCTAGTTGTATAAAAGCATTTTTGTAATCATCCTCTAGTTTGTGTAGTGGATCTTCCTTATTGCTATTTTTGTTCCACGGTTTCTAGTTGACTTTTTTGTTCTACAGTTCGCATATTAAAATATGCACTATAGTACCCTTTTTTATCTTTTAGGCCATCTAAAATGCACTTCATGTACCCATACAATAGAAGCCAAGTACTTACGTATTTGAATGGATTTCCTTTTGTGTGGTTGATGTGGTCTGAAAGTTGAATTAGTTAAGGGGTGTGATCACTGAAATGAGTTGGCATTGCAATGGTAACTATATTTGGAAATTTAGTAAAGAAACCATAATTCGCTAGCAGTTTATCGATGATTGTTGCTATGCCCCTCTTTCACTAAGTGTATTTGCATCGCTGTGAAAAAGTTTCAACCAGGCCACACTGTAATATACAATTTTTAAAATTATTTGTATAAGGAAAGGAGATTGGAAGACCTACCATTTTGTCTTTTGGATTTGAAGCGTTATTAAACTCTCCCACCTAGCCATGGAAAAATTATTAAAGAAGTATTAAGACAAAGATATCCCTATAATTTTTCTTTATCAACATAGAAGTTATTTGCATATACAAAAGTGAAAACACATTGCATGCCCCTTTTATTAATCTTACATGTAGTAATGTGTTTTTCACTTTAGTCCATCACATCATAAGACCAAATGTTAATATCAATAATAATAAGAATTCTCGCTTTGCACCCAATGTCATTATTATGAATTACATCTCAATTACTATTAAGCTGTGTTTTTAAAAAATTTCAATAATGCTTGTATCCAATTTATTCTCATATTAGCTCATAATAGTGAGCTTATGGGTATGCAGAAGTGTCAATCCATGTTGACACACACACACATACATATACATACATACATACGTACATAAAGTTTCAACCCAAAAATAAAATTGTGCTTTTTAAATAATCAAAATATTATAAAATCAAAATTACATATATAAAATCAAACAAGAAATCAACAATCTCGATATTTTAGGATTGACTAAAATTCAAACAGAAACATTTAAATATTGAATTTTATAATATTTCTAGAATATTATTATAGGTAATTTTAAAACATAGATTCGTAATCTAAAACATTGCTTTATGCATATACAAATTTTGGTTTTAATTTATCAAGTTAAACCAGATCAAATCATTCAATAAGTTGTTTAAATTGTATTACTGATTCTAAATCAACGTAGGTAACAATATGTATATACAACATTATGATAATTATATTATATCTAATAAAATAAATTAAATTAATAATATAGCTTTCGGATTTAGCTAGTAAGTGACACTTTGATTCGGAAATCCCTTCTCGTATTCTTGAATCTACATCGAACTTTGCATGAAAGGATGAATCATGTACCTTTTATTTATTTGATGTTTTGTTTTGGATTTGATATTTTTCATAAATAGAGAAGGAATTTTCAGCCATGAAAGAAATGAAGGAGGTAGCCATAGATGAGGGAAGAGGGAAGAAAAATTTAATGTAAGAAAATAAATAAGAGGAATTTGTTTTAAAGAAAGAATAAAAGTATTTCCTATTGTTTCTTTATAAACTTAATCTTTTAATTCCTAATTAATTTTGAACTAGTGCAATCTTCCCCTTTAACTTTTCATGGTTGGCTAAGCATTTCTCTTTACATAAACAAATTTTCCAAAAAGCCCGTCAAATAATTAGCTGAATTTAAAGCTCGTTTAAATACATACCAATATCGTATATCGATACGTGCATATATAACTTTTATATATATATCCAAATAATTACTAATAACACCAAAGCATTAAATGAATTAATAATTAATATTTCTCAAATATTAATTAATTTAAACATTTAATAATCTAATTAAATCCTATGGTTTTCTGAAGAATTCAAAAACGCGGTTGTAAATTTCTAAGGTGTGAATTTAGTCAGCGATTATTATTGAGCTATTCAAATATTAACGATCACATGTGACCTTAGCTAGTGGTATGCCAATTTGGCCAAATTCATCGCTTATAGATCTTTTTGGTAAAATCTAGTATCGCATTTTCTTAAGCAGTACCTTTTAGTAATGATAATATATACACGTTCTCTTTTGTGAAAACCACATCGCTTTAGGATATACGGAATTTGACATTGGTCAAAATTCTAATATTATCCACATTCAGCTCAATTAGTCCACAAAACAAAGTTCTTGATTCAATAATAACATTTATTACTAATTGTACTACTCTGGCTAGAGATTTTGACTTTTAGTTGACTACAGTTAACCGTGATACTAACTATATACAACCAAGGATACGAATTTTTTATTGAATAGTGCTTCACTTCCAAAGCTTCTATTCAGAACTAATTATAATCGGTCGATGGGTTACCATGCCATGATTTAAATATAATCAAAGTGGAGTATTCACATTAAAGTTCCATAGTATTCTCAAGTCAAGGGCGTGTAACATAGTCACGTTGATATTTCATGTTTGACCTTGTTGTTATCAACCAACAGGAAATCCTAAATGAGTCATTCCACCATTATCCAATAATTGTAAGTACATAACCCCTCAGTAGCCCGGGTAGCCATAAGTAATACACTGTCCAACATTAGTAGGGCGTTACGTACTCTAGTCTTAATGGATAAATTGATATCCTTTTCTTGAAACATCTTGAGCAAGAATATTCAAAAAAAATTCATTTATTTTGTGATTAATTACTCACGATTGCAACTATTTGCAACTACAATTACATAACGTTCTATTTAAGGATTTTCTTATTATATACTTTAAATTAACTATTTAATTAATTATATCACAATATAACAATGTACATAAAAGAAAATAAACACCACTACTACGAACAATGTTGAATACGGAGTTAGATATATGTCAAAAATTACATAATTCCCCCTATGGCATACTACCAACTCTTTCAGTAATCTGGTCTTTACTTTGTTTTTAGGTACAATAGGCAAGTCATGATTTGACAATCTCGACAAGAGGAGAAGTAATGGTTGTCTCTCTCTTTGCCACTCTAGCTATCAACCCGGATACGACCCTCATTGGGAATCAGAGAGAGAGAGAGTAGAGAGGAAAGAAATAGAGAGAAGCACAAAGAAAGAAGGCTCTGCTTTTTAGCACGATAGAGATTTCCATGACCGCTCCAAGTCGAAAAAAGATTTGGTTCTCCACGTCAAGGTCGATATCTAATTCCTCGCTCTTCCGATCCATCTTCTAGGAAAATCCCATCTCCAAGAGGATGAGTTTATCTCAACCATTGTCCTTAAGGCTCTCATTAGCAACACCATTCAAACCTCTTAGGCCATTGTTCCCAATCACTCCAAATCCAAAGCTTCACATTCTTCATCTTCTGCCCCATCTCAGAGGTCAGGAAAAGAACAAATCTCTACTACCACTACCTTCTTATTAAATGTTTCCGTTCGCTGATGCATTATTAGAGCAACAACTCTTGCATCATGGGATGGACTTAACTAGGATCCAATTTATGTACAATAGGGTCCCCTCAAGCAATCTGTAAATAGGGATATCGCTTCACAGTAAGGTGGCAAAGCAGTACAAATTATGAAGGAAATTAGCTATGACATTGGCCGACATGAACAAAAAGAACTGGCTCAACCAGCGATGATGAAGAAGGAGAGTGATAAAGACAAGAAAATAACAAATAACCTCTCTAATCAACTAAAGAAGGTCGAAAAAGAATTGAAAACAAAAGGAAAAAGCTGCCAGAGAAGTTGAAAAGAAATACCAAGCTAAGATACGAGCTATTGAAAACAAAGTCAAACGGCTTAAGGAACAACTGTAGATGGCTCATGTTCACAACAATGACCTGACTAGGAAAAAAGAGGTGCTTAAGGCTTAGAATGATATTCAATCCCTTGAGCTTTCCGCTACAAACGCCAAAATTACCAAGCTCCAGGTTGACTTAAAGTGGGAGAAAAAGGAAAAAGTTAAAATCCAAAAAATGGCCTAATTGTACGCTCATAAGATTTGCGACCGAAGAGAAGCAAAGAAAATCCTCGAGGATAGGGTAGCTGAGCTGGAAGCTCACCTCGCTCGAGTAGAAAAGGAAAAAGATTAGTTTGAACTGAATGTCGATACAACCATCTTGAGTTTCTAGGTGAACATTGGAAAGATGGGCAACTTCAAATAGCTCGATGAGATCTATCCAAAAGCCTTGGTTGAAGTTTATGATGAGATCATTCACCAAGAGAAAGAAAAGAAAGAAGAGGTCGAAGAAGAGGTGATAAAAGCCCTTTTCTTTGAATAGTTTGTTCTTAAGGCACTTATAAAGCAAGTAGCACAAGTCGCTAAGGTTACCACATCTTCGTAGATGCCCAATGGGGTTCCGGCTGAGTCTAGCTTAAAGGACTTAGCTAAGACATTACCTCTAACCTTGAGGAGTCCTGTATGGAGGTACCTACATCTGCAGTGTCCAACTTTGAGGTTATCATTCCTCCTATTCTACTCCACTACTGCCCGCTGCTGAAGTTTCATTTAAGGGGTATAACCATGAAAATGCTAGATTTATCCTTCCCCCGTATGTCCCCATACTTCCTTCACTTACACTAGTTCTTAATAAGGAGTGGATCATGATGACTTTTCACGAGCTTACCCCAACTTTGGAGGTATTTCTCTAACTTCACTGGTCATTGAAAAGCTTCGAATGACTTTAAAGAAACTTCCAACTAGTACCATTCAATTTGCCTCCATATAATTTAATCTCTGGTCATGGCACTTTCAGCATTTTCTCAAGTCATGGGTACTCCATTTACTGCTTCTGTCACCAAGTTCATTTTTGTCTAATCGTCCTTTCCCATCCATGCCTCCTTTGTCAGGTCTAGACCTAGTCCCGAAGATGAAAAGATAAAATTATTGAGGAGGAATTAGAAGATTTTAACCTCCTTGTCAACGACGACAATGATTTAACCATTACTCGGCTTATGGGGTTTATGCTAGCTAAGGTGGCTAAATTGGCTGTTTACATTTCAAATCTTCCAACATCATGATAGAGCCTCAAATGGAAAAAAATCCTAAGCCATTATCTATAGTTATTCCTACAATGTTCATTAAGCTTCCTTCTGCCCTTGCCTTTAGAGCTGCTTCTGAATCTTAAAAGACCCCCACCTACACCAATGCTGAATGCGTTTGGGATGCCGAGGAAGTGAAAACAACACCATCGAAGGATCCTAAGAAGTTAAGGCATAAAGGTAGGATTCCTTCGAAGGCGAGGAAAGGCGGCAAAAGAGGCAGGATGTAAAGGATTCGATCATCCCTCACCGAAGATCATCTGCTATTTGGTCTTTCTGTTATTTTCTTCTTTATCTCCATGTACATAAGTTGTTAATGTGCATGTTTGGCCCTTACAATTTTGTTTCTAAATATGATGCTAATAAAAGTGGTTTATGTTCAACCTTGCCTCATTTACATTATCGCATCTTTTTATTTCTTTATCTATGCACTTGCCTACATGTATATATATATATAATTATATGTAATGAAATTACTTATATATCATACTTGCCAATGTTACTGATCAGTGCAATGGATTTATTTACTGTAACTCTGTATATAAACTTCCACAATTGCTTAGTTTTAGTTATTATCGGCCAGACACTTCCTATTTAATTATAAATAAAACTGTATTCTGTATTGCGACTGAAATCATGTGGATTTCCTCTCATTTTTACATGGTCACCAATGTAACCCAACATTGTACATGCAACACTCAATTATATATTGATGTCCGTCTTTGGGTATTGTTGTCCATAGTGTCTATCTCCGGGTATCCCTCCTCGACCTCGCCTATCTCCATGGTCGATGATGAGATGTGTAGGATTGAATTATCCAATCTTCCCCAATTTGATCATATTTTAATGACCTAATCAAGATTCAAAGGAGTCTGTCGGTACCTATCTCCAAGTACCTAGACAATCAGATTTTCAACCATAAATTGTTCGATCATACTGGCAATCCTATAGCAGAAAGTCAGATTTAATGAAGTTGGTTCCATTAACTCAAAAGGCTAACTTTATTTCAATAAATACAAAGGCAAGTTCTACCTTATTATATCTGATCTGAATGGAATTAAACAACTAAGCATAAAAGAAATCCAATTCGATACTTAGCCCTCATGTTGGTCATTCTACAGAGGTCGAAAGTAATCTTTCGAGCAAGCTTTGTTCAATTCCAAATAATCTGAGCATGTCCAACACTTCCCAATACCTTCCTAACCTATATGGGATTTGCTATTTCTAACACCCTGAAAATTTTAATAAATAAATTAAAATAATAATAAGGCAAAATATTAATTACATTAAATGACAATTTTTTTTCAAAAACATTGGAATTAGGCCTCGAAACCTATTCCATTACATCTGAAACATCATTTATAGTTAAAAAACATATGTAAAAGGTCAAATTTGATAAAATGGGTCAAAATTTGTGAAAACTATAATTAATGGCATTTCCGTAATTTCTAATTTCAGGCCTAGACTAGAAAACCTAGTTTCTGACTATAAATTGGACCCTAGCCTCCATTCTTTCTCATCCTAAACCCTAATTGTCACATGTACGTACAATTCTCCTTCCTCTTCCTCGAAACTTCTTAACATAAAAAAGCTTCTCTATCTCGTTCAAAATTCTAAACCAGAATAAAAATAAAATCAAAGTAAAATTAAGAAGGGGAAAGAAAACCAGCAAATATGTGACGACTCGGGTTTTGCCCGCTCGAAAATCAACATCCGTACTTCACATTGTACTAGAATGCCGCAGATTCGATCGTTCAAATCCGATTCGCCGAAGCTATAACACAATTAAGTAAATAACACAGCGGAAGAAAAGAATAATACATTGATATATATTATCTGATACAGCAGAGTGATACAATGAATATCAATATACATCAGAGATATGATACAACAAATAGCAGCGGAAAAGAAAAGATAACAACAGCAGCGGAACAATATCAATAGAAATGATAACTCCAAAATGATCTTCAGACAAGAATGAATCCCCAACTCCAAGATAAGCAACTCCGATGAATGAACTAGCTCCAGATAATCTACTAAACCTGAATATCTGAAAAGAAACCCAACTCTAGACTGCTCGTGTGGAAAATTATGAGCACCCAGAGTTTAGGAAGGGAACAATAAACTCCGGATCAGTCATGGGACTGGTGTGAGCAACAAAAACAGTTTATCTTTAAACAAACACAAAAGGTTTTAAACATTGAAATCCGCAATGCTTTTGGAAAATGAAACTACCATAAGACCTCCCGCCACACACACAATGCAAACGCAGAATTAGAGGAGATTTCTTCTTATGATAGTCAAAGATGCTTACTACGCAAATCAAATCATTTGATATTATTATTAGTGCATAGTGCAGAAAACATTTCGAAAGTATAATATTAATCTTAGCCAACATACGACCAGTATCGTATGCCTACTATAGCTACTATGTTCAATAGCAGGTTACCGCCACATTCCATAGCAGGTTATACAATTGCAATCGTAAAGGTTCGTATTGTTTCTTTGGATTTTCCAACAAATGGTCAGGCTAAGGAACTTCCTTCCGCCGCATGGGATCGCCTCTGGCGGGACGTCCCGAGAGACAAACTGCTCTCTGCAAACACAAGGCCGGGTTACCCCTGTAACAGGTAACTCACGAATATGCCACCCCCCGGTCCTTTGGGACCTTTATCCGAGGCGCCTCTAAACCAACATCACACATAATAAAGTGTATCCACATGAGTAAGTATCTGGGCTCCATACCATGATACCACCCCTTTCCAGAAGGAAATGACATACCCTAAAGGTCGCGACCCTCATAACCTTGCCGCAACATTCCTGTTTCGACCATTTCCGAGTTGTGAGGCCCTGACGAAGTCTCGTCCACAAAGCTACGCTTTGTTCACAAAGCCATGCTTCGGGTCAAACAAATGATCAACCTATGATCACAAAGATATAAGATCAAACAAATGATCATATCACAAATGATCAAACACTGATCATCACACAGCAACACTCAGCATGCCACATTACCAAATTGGGAGTATATCGCTGATAACCTTCAACTACATAACCTCTGAGCTCGTACGTCTCAGAGAAGGGTGTTAAGCTAAGAGAATAAATTCTCCGCCACCAACAGAAATGTATTTGAAAGAAATCGGCTTTATATCTCAAAGTGTAATGTCAGACATACAATCCATACAAGTCTGTTCCGGGTTCGAACAGAACCGAAGGCACTTCTCACGAAGCCCTTGCAATTCCGGATAATTTCCAATCACGTCCGGACTTCCCGTCACTAAGGGTGATAAAACCTCTATATCGGGGATCAGCCGATGCAGAGTAACTCGACGGTAATCCTTCCGTTTTCAAAAATATCCGGTCTTCAACACCGGTCTTCAAATGCGATCCATATACGACGTATCACATATTCGGAATGGGTTATACGACCCAAAGGTCCTCTCCCGGCTAAACCGAATAGTGAGCGAAATATTTTAAAAACATATGGATATGGGATTTCAATTAAGTCACAACTTATTAATTCAACTTCTTTTTAAATGGTTTCCATCGATTACCATTTCAAATCTTTTCAACAAAAAGATTTATTTTAAACAACCTTCAACGGTTTAAACAATTTCCACATTTAAATCTTTTTAAACAAAAGATTCATTCACAGATTTTCCAAATTAATTTCCATTTCAATTTGATTAACTCGTTAAACCTTTAAATCAAGATTTAACTTATAGCTTTCAAAACAATTCCATTTCGGATGGTTTAGATAAATCATTATTTTAAATCTGTTAGAAATAAACAGATTCAATCCATAGCTTTCAAAAAGAATTCATTTATAACTTGGAAAAACCATTTTTCAATTCAATCTTGAAATTCCCTTAATTAAAATGGAATTTCATTTCTTATCTGAAAGCTTTTATTCTTTTAAAACAACAGTTTCATTTCAGAAAATCTGATTCATTCATACGAGTTAAAGTCTTTGGGTTAAATCCAAATTCTCAAAATTACAGTTTTAAATGGTTTAAATTTAGATAAACACATTTATAACATTTTCAATCCCTAGTTTCAATTCATAGGATTCAATTCCAAACTTGAATTCAAATTTAAATCAAATTATTTAAATTTCCAAAACTCGATTAAGTTATTCAAAATAACTTTTATCTTTGAAATTCCATTTCAAAAGCTTTTCACTTTAAACCCAAATTTCTAATTTTCAAAATCAATTGAAATTAAAATTTCAATTTCAAAAACATCAGATTTAAATTATCTGTGACTTAACCGATTTCCACGTGAAATCCATATTTGTGTGTGTAAAAGTGTAGTCCAGGGGTTTAACACACAATAGTGCACATCATACAATCGTCACAGATCAGAATACAGAATATAGTTGATAAGCGATATAAACTATAACGCCTATCATATAGATCACAGATATATATCACAGATAAGTAAATTACAGATCACAACATAAATCAGGATGTATCACAAAGCATCATATATCAGGGATATCAAACAATTCACATTCAATAGAATTCAAACATTCATAAGTAAGATCTGTTAATATCTGATTTTAATTAATTTATACCAGGTTAATTACTTATGAATAAACTACAAATTTTGGTTAATTAACATTAATAAATTATAAACCATTTTAATTAGTTATCCTTTAATCATTTATTAATTAATCTTTAAGTTAATTACATAATTAATTAACCTCATTTATTAACTACCTTTAATTTATTATAATAAGTGATTATTCTTAATCACCTATATTTTATAATTTCTAATAAATTTTTATTGAGAAATTATACCTTAATCACTTGATAAATCAATTTAAATAAATGAATTAACTTTCAATTTAGTACATTAATTAATTACCCCATACTTAATTAATGAAGAATCTTTTGAACTTATCAAGATCCTAATTTAATCAAAGATAAACGATTATCTTTATTTATCATTTAAATCCTTATTTATTAATCCTTGAAAAATCATTTTCTTAAAGCTTTAAAATCTGTACATATAGTTTTCCCCAAAAACTTGTAGTATGCCAACAACCCGAGCCCACACGAACTCCCCGATCCAAACTTCACCATACCCGAGCAAATCTCCTTACTTCCCCGAGTATCTGTTAAAAATTCGCTTCGAGTAAACTACTCGAATCCCCCGAGTACGCTTCGAGTTCCCCTGCCTTTCCCAGACGACAACACCCAGGCGATCAATTTCGCCCTCGTGCACGTGCACATGGCCGTTGGCCAACTTCGATCGCCATCAATACTTCGAGCACGTCACAGGCCACCCCAGCTCCGCTTCCAGTCACCCACTTCGGCCAGAACGTCATTAATCTCGAATTCGAGAATGACAGAGCCTGGAAACATTCGACATTTATAACACTCCGACCTGTCAACGCCAATTCCTCACATCTCCGGCCACCGTTGCCACCCAAACTTCGGTGAAAGCTTCGACAACCCATCGACCTCCTTCCCCTAAAACCCCAAGCGACTCGATCAACCAACGACGAAGTACGAATTGGAAACAACTGCCCTTCCCAAACTAGGTCACCAGACTTCTATCGCCTACCGCCACCACCATAGTCATCGCTCGACCATCGGCGCATTTTTCCCATGACCCTCGATCACCCCTGCGTCTCCAGTCCAAGTCCCGACCCTTCCAGCCGCCTCGATCAACCACGGCAACTCAAAATGTCAACAACAAAGAAATCCAAACTGCTCTTTCATTTAATCACTAAAAATTTCGATATGAACTTTAAAATTCACGTCTTCCAGTGAGTATTCAAGTTATGTAGTTAAATCCGAAAATAACGAGATTCGAATTTTGACCCATTGAAGTTGTGCTCGAAAACATCTCCTTCCAGAGATGATACCAAGTGATTTCAATTTGAATTTATTTAATGTTTAGTTCAAATTTAAATAAACCATAACTGTTTTGATTCCAAGTCTAAATATCCCATAGTTTAGGCAGTATTGATTTTTGAAATCAAATTTGGCTTCCAGAGTACCAGAGAACAAGTATTTTCAAGCATTTCCAGGTTATAGTTATATGCTAAGGTCCTATATATATACTGGCTTATCCACACTTATATATGTGTATTCCTACCCAACAAAATTTCAGATTTAATCACACGACTAGATTTAAAACATAAGTTATTAAATGTGAAGCTACTAACATTTTAAAGAACATAAGTTTATACTAGAGCTAATAATGACAAAATTATCTAAAATTCTCACAGGCTTGCATATATACAAATATGCAAAGAAATCATCACCCAGAAATTCATATGTACACAAATTCGTTACTTGAGTTTATAGAAGTGATGTTACTCACCGCTTTAAAGAGGAAGAACAGAGACTTGTTTTTGAAATCTGGTTTGAACTTGAAAAACTGGAAACATGTTTCCACTTTGATCATTCTGCCAAATCCTTTGCTCACTGTTTTGTATTGGTATGCTGGTGGTGGTTGAATGCTTGTTTTAGGTTTTTAAATGGAGTTTCATTTTTAGTCTTGTTTAGTTCGAATTGAAATGAGAAGTGGTAAAGGAAAATAGCTTTCAGGTTGAAGTTTTGAAATAGTTTACAGGGCATAATTTAGGGTCAGAGATTTTTTATAAAAATGGAGGCTGAAATGAATCTCTCGTGTACTAAGAAGGCTGAAGTACCTTGCATTAATTATGTTGTACAAACTGAGATTTTATAATTTATTTGAATTCTTTCCATAGTTGAATATATACACCAGTATCTTCTTTTATAAGCTTTCCTTTTGTTTTCGGCTGCACAATACATATGCTATTTTCTTTTGTTTTATATAAGTATGTACATATGTACTTTATTTATTTCTTTGTCTACCTTTTCTCAATTCGGCTGAGATGTAATTGGTGCTGGCATTTATGATGCTTTGACTTGTTCATGCTTATATATATATTTGTTTAAGAGTTAATGAAAACATAATTTTGTTTTAGTCCTTTGTATTTTAGTTGTTTAACTTATGTATATTTTATTTCTATGTCTACTTATCACACAAAAAAAAAACTTGTATGACTATATGTACATTTTTATTTATTATTTTTAAAGTAATTTACACATTTAACAATTCGAAATTATTCATTCAGAATATACTTGAATCCGGGGAAACTCGCTCCATTTTATCGATTTATTCCACAAATATAAATTCAAAATTAATAAATTATCATTTTAAATTTATATAAAATCCAGGGTCGTTACAAACTTCCCCCCTTAAAAGAATTTTGTCCTCGAAATTCACAGGCACGAAAACAAAGACAGATGAAGAATGTTTCATCAAGTCAAACTGAATATCTATTCTGCATTTGGCTTACCAAATCAGAATATCAATAATACACACAAGAACGAATCTGTTGAATTCTTTCACACGATACTCGGGTTATCCAGATCTACGAAATATACAGTGGCATTGGTTAGTTCGAAGTGATAACTAACCATCCGTAGAATATATCCGGACCCAAAGAATAGATAGATACATAGATACAATTTCAAAATTTTTAGTTTAAAAATCAAAATATACCTATCAACTATAGCAATCAAAGCAACCAATACATCCAAACAAACAATTTTGGCTCAGTTGGAGTTTATGTCCCATTTTTATATATCGAATTTATTCCTGGACTAGCAGAAACTATCGAAGAATTGAAAAAAGATGCTGAATAAAAGAGATTGATAGAGAAAAGATGGCTTCCTCGTTGTTACAGAGTATCGACCATTTATAGTCGTATTTCTCAGTCCCCTATCTCATCCTCTTCTTGCACTCATACTCACTATCACTGGATAGCAAGAGAATTTACTGAGGCGTACGGACAGATATCTTAGGGATATACTTGTTTGCACAAAAAATGGACAAACACCTCAAAGTTGTATGATTTAGTAGATCTTATGTTGTTCTTAGTGATTTTGGAGGTTTATGCAAATATATGAAAAACAGGGGCTAAACTGTAAAAAGACACGCGGATTTATAGTGGTTCAGCCAGAATGTGCCTACGTCCACTTTATATGTTATTTCTCTTCTTTTTTTTGTGATTACAAGTACAAAGCTTTGATACAAGTAAAAGAAAGTTGTTTGAAAGTTCCTTCCGTGCTTGAGCTCTCAAAACTTGTCCCCATTGTTGTACCCCTACCCCTCTATTTATAGAGTGAGGCTAGGGGTAGGGGTCTAGGGTATGTATAGTCGTTGATGGGCCTGGGCTGAGATGATTTGGCCTGGTATGTCTTGGTTCGGCATTGCTTGGACCGGTGTGGAGATGGACGTAGGTTGGATCGGTAGTAGTTGGTCCGGTAGGATGGAGTTTAGGTTGGATCGGTGGCCGTTGGTTCGGTAGGATGGAGTTAGGCTAGTCCGGTAGGAGTTGGTTCGGTAGGATGGAGTTAGGCTAGTCCGGTAGGAGTTGGTTCGGTAGGATGGAGTTAGGCTAGTCCGGTAGGAGTTGGTTCGGTAGGATGGAGTTAGGCTAGTCCGGTAGGAGTTGGTTCGGTAGGATGGAGTTAGGCTAGTCCGGTAGGAGTTGGTTCGGTAGGATGGAGTCTGCCGAATGGACGTGGCGGGATGAGAATGCCGGATGGGTTTCTATTGGGCATGGGAACCGAATGAAGTTCTGCCGAATGGGCCCTGGAGAATGTCAATGCCGAATGACTTTTAGGTAATCCTGGGTGGATGCATCTTGCTTTTTGGTCTCGAGGTCTTCTGGGTGAGAACACGCCCAACATTTGCCCCCCAAAGCGGGACATATTCTCGAATATGGCGTGCTTTGTTCGATACCTTCATTCGGCCCTTGGATACCGATCCAGATGGTCCGGTCCTGTCCTCTTGTCTATAAGTAAGGACCATATGCCTTGGCTATTTCTTACCTACCGTACTAAACACTTGTCTTTGCCGGATCAGACTCTTACCCTCGCCGAATCAAAACGTGGTAGCCGAATCACATCTGGTAACCGAATCAGATCTGGTAGCCGAATCAAACATTTCGCCGAATCAGTTACTTTGCCGAATCAGGTGAGTGAATATTCTACTGAATGAGTTTATGTATTGTATCACTGAATGCCGAATGATCTTGCGTTCGTGCGTTTGTATGCCGAATGGACTTAGTCCTCCGATACCGAATGACATATAAACGTTTAATACCGAATGAGATTATTGAATTGTTGTACTGAGTAAACATGTGTTTTATACTTCGAATTTTTAAGCGAAATTCCAGATTATGCTGCTTGTATGTTCTAACGATATACCTTTCCCATGTTTGCAGATAAAATGTCTCGAAAAGTTGAAACTCGATCAGATAAGAGGAGATCCGGGGGTGAAGGAGAGTCCTCGGCCGTGCCCCCAGCTCAATCAGGATCGGAGCGTCACGGGCCTGCCCCGAGGTCATTAGTGGATGGATATGGTCCCCAGGAGTTGCTGGATTCTCCGCCTGACTGCTTTCCTAGCTTTCTCAAAGAGGAGCAACTTGATGTTATATCTCGTTCCTTTGGGATTGATAGAGCCCTCATGCTGCTGCCGGGTCCAGGAGTCATGCCATACAGTCCTCCCGAAGGATACTTTGCTTATAGCAGGTACCATTGCATGTGTGGTGCTATCCCGCCTCTCAATGCTTGGATAGTCAGCTTCCTCACGTACCTGAAGGTGGCCCCATTTCAGCTTCAGCCCAACTCTTACGCCATACTGGTGAGCCTTTTCGTTATTTTTCGGAGGAAGTATGGTCGCGCTCCCTCCAACCGGGAGATCCGGTACTTGTACAATTTAAGGGGCTACAAGAAGGGGTCCCCATATATTAACTTGGAATCTGCTGTGACCTTCAAGCTGGTCCTGGACCTTTATTCCAAATTCAGCATGTTCAAGAAAGAGTGGTTCTTTGTTAGGGACGACTCCGTCTCTATCCGGCGCTTTACCTCTGGATGTAAGTTGATGCTTTTACTTATAATTTCTATCCTGATTGTGATGCTTCTTCTCATACTTTCTCATTTTTGCTAGCGACAGGTGGCTTTCCTATTGTGGAGACTGACCGCCTGGTTCAGACGGCGGCGGAGATAGAAGGCATTCTTGGGAAATACAGATCATCTGCTTACTTGATTAGAAATGCGATCCTTCTAGAATATAACTTGATCCTTCCGCAGCAGTCTGTAGTTAAGTTGAGGGAAACGGCGGAAGAGAGGGCGGCTGCTCAGGCCAAGGGAGGCGTTGCGGCAGAGGGTGGAAAGAGAAAACCATTCACGAAACCTCCAGCCGTTGGAGGTAAGAAACTTAAGAGGTCAGACGGTCCTTCTCCCAGCAATTGTCCACTTACTCAGGGGGAGATAGACGCGGAGGAGGAAAGAGGTGAGGCGGAGGGCGGAAGTGACGTTGAGCGTCTTGGTGACGAGGGTGGCGATGGTTCCAGGGCTCTGTCTTCTGGGCAAATAGGCGAGATGCAAGAGTGGACGGATGATGCTCTCCGTCAAGCTTTTGAGGGGTTGGGTGATGATCCGGCTTTGGTAGAGAAGACCGGGGAGGCGGACGAAACCGGGACTGGTGCAAGTGAGTCTTCTCCGACTATTCCGGCCAAGGTGGCTCTGACGACTCAAGGTGAACTCTTGACCCCTGCATGCTTCACTAATGATAGGGACTTAGGAATATTTTATGACCCGCTCCCGTCCTGGAATGAAATCCAGGACTTATTGCAGTATCCCACTCCTCCCCAGGGTTTGTACAACCACAGCTGTGTTTCTTTTCCTTTTCTAACTTGTAACCTACCGCGTTTCTTGAATCATATAGTAATGTAAGATTATGACACTTGTTCTTTATATCAGGAGCAGGCAAGACGCCCAAAGCTTCAGACCTTCGACACAGGCTCGAGCAATATAAACTTTCCAAAATTTCTGCTAAGCCGAAGCCCTCAGCCCAACGCTTCGGGGATGTAGTCGGGTACCGTCCTCTTCTTGGGGTCATCGAAGAGGGTATTCAGCAGAGGAAGAGGGGTCATCCTTTATCCGAAAATTCGCTCGGTCCTCAGCCTCCGGCTCAGCCTATTCATGACATTACTGAGGAGGGTAGCGAGTTTGTACCCTCTCCACACCCATCCGGACACCCTTCTGTTATTCATATCGACCGTCCCGACTTGGCCCGTAATCCCTTCGCGAGTCATCCTAATCTGGATCCAGGTTCTCAGGATATTACTTTTGACGAAGTTACTGGTGAACACCTTCTCCCCCGTAACCCCATGGTACGAGTACTTGACGAAGCCAAGTCCTTAGACCTCGATCTACTCACCACTCGTATAGTCACTATGGGAGACGAGGCCAAAGCTAATATTGATCGGGTGGCAGAGGAGGCCAAGAAGCTGATGGGGCATCACGCTCGGCTGGTTAAGGCCGGAGAGGAGATAGGGAGCGCCAATATCCGACTTCGATTGGTGGTCTCGGATCAGGCCAAGCAGCTTGCGGATCAGGCTATCCAGATTTCTCAGCATGAGGCTGCTACTGGGCGATTGAGGAGAACCATGGAAGAGGCCAGTCGGGCCGAATTGCGGAAAATGGAAGCTGCTTGCAAAGAGCGGATTGACATGGCTATTACCACGGTGGATGAGGTTCGGAGAGCGGATCTCGAGCAGGTGGAGGAATTGTCCGAGAAGCTTGAGGCTGCAGAGCTTGCTCAAGCTAAGTTGAGGGAAGAGATGGAGGTGATGCGGAGGTCCCTTAAAGCTGATTGCTCGAGATACAGACTGGAGAGAGATGCTGCCGTGGAAAGGTTGTCGGCCTCCGATGCCCGGATGAGGGAGTTTGAGGAGAACGAAGGAATGATGGATGACATGCTCCAGGACATGTATTTCCGGACTTGGAAGCAGGGTAACCTCTCTTGGATGGATGATTATCCCAGAGTCATGGCCAAGACATATCTTCGGGCTTTGGAGGAGGCTAAGGCTGATGCAGATAAAGAGGGTGGAACGGTCTTCAGTATGGATGTGGTCACTGCCCAGTTCACCAAGGAGGAGAAAGTGGCGGTAAAGGAGGGTATGCGGCTGCTTGCTGCTGAAGAGGCGGGTGTGCAGGTAGAGGATGACGACCAGGATGGTCAAGAAGCTAGTACTGGTAAGCCTTCCTTTCTAGTCTTTCTGTTAACTTGGTTACTCATCACTAATGAATCCTTTTTATGACCGGACAGGCGGGCAAAAGAACAAGGACAAGACTTCGACGCAACCAGCTCCATGACTGAACCTGAAATTTTTTTTTTTTCGTAGGCTTGGCATTGTTGTATCTGTTAGTCTTAAGACAGTAGAGTAACCTCTAAGTTGTAATTCTTGCTACTTGTAATAACATTATTCTTGACGTGTACTTTTTTAGCTCAAGTTGATTTTGTCATTTCTTGAATATTTGTTGCTATTTCGACATATCGTATGAGAAAAGTAGCTATGTATATTCTTGTAATTAAATTGTGTTTGATGTCAGATTCTGGTTTTAAATCATAATCTCATGACTTGCAATGTTAGCGTGTGGTGTGAAAAAATCAAATTATAGTCATGCATTTGTACATAAAGGAAGAAAATACCGCCTTTCATGTTCTGTTTGTAAATGGCAGTTTCGAATATCTTGTATGACCAAGCATGGAAAGCAGTTGACTGCCCTGCCATCTGATTGTGAATCTCTGCATCCATTGGCGGGTATCTCTTACCCTGCATCCTGTACTTTATGGTTTGTTATAGAGGATAGGAGGAAAGTTTTTCAAGTAAAATTGAAATATGTGAAATAGTAAAACTTCCAGTCACGGAAGGCCTTCGATGTGCTTAAGTTCGTGGCAAACGGGTTTTGTAGTCACTTTCCCTAGCTGTGGGTCTTGGAGACATTTGTCACCCATCTTACGCCTCCGCGGGGAGTTAATTCTTTTTTACCACAGCCGCACTTAAGACACACCGGAGCCGAGATCGCGCACAGTAACTACCCGGGCCATTATGGCCCGTACTCATGGGTATTATTCGACTTACTGTGGCCGGCTAGCGTGGGTGCCGATCGTCAACTGTGAACTGCCCCTGGTTGGCCACACCTTATGTTGGGGCTTATAATCGGTTCACAGTCGCCGGCGAGCCTAACGCCGTAATGAGCTGCCTCGGCTATAGTCGGCCTTCTCGGTGGCTTATAATCGGCTCATTACAGTTGGCTTTAAGGGCCGTCGCGAGCAATGAGTTAACCCGCAGCAGAGGGATGCTGGAGCAAAAGTGTCTCATTGGCGAGGGCATAGATTCGCATAGTACCTGTTAGGGCTTGTCCACGTGAAGTTGCATTGTGGAGTGCTTTGAATAGAAATGCTATATGCTCAGGATTTTGTTCAACAGAAAAGGATAAAGTTTAACAAGCAGCCAAGATACAAAGGAACAAGTTAAAAAAGAGACAGGGCTTTTTTAAAGTGGTTCGGCACGAAAAAATGCCTACGTCCACTGATTCTCTTTGTTAATTAACTTCATATGGGCAATACAAGTTAAGAAAAGTATCGACGGAGGTGTTGGATGTTCCATGCCCTCTGGAACACCTCTCCGTCCACTGTTGACAAAATATAGGCTCCGTTGTGGAGATCTTTATGAATTACATATGGTCCATCCCAGATTGGGTCTAGTGCTCCGGGGCGAGGGAAGATTCGCTTGAGGACAAGATCCCCTTCTTGTAAGGTACGATGCTTGACTTTGGAGTTGTATTGTGCTGCCACCTTTTGCTTGTGGGCTGTTGTTTTTAGGACTGCATCATTCCTTCTCTCCTCGACTAAATCCAAAGACATGTTGAGGAGCTCTTCGTTTTCTTCTGGGTTATAGTGGATCCTACGGTGGGAAGGCACAATGGTTTCAACTGGGAGCATAGCCTCCGATCCGTATGCCAAAGAGAAAGGAGTGTGCCCTGTTGATGTTCTGAAAGATGTGCGGTAGGCCCATAGTGCCGTAGGGAGTTCATCCACCCAAGCGCCCTTTGATTTTTCGAGCTTCTTTTTGATCAAAGTTTTCAGAATTTTGTTGACTGCTTCGACTTGTCCGTTTGCTTGGGGATATGCTACGGATGAGAAGCTTTTGTGAATTCCGTGTTCTTGGCACCAGTTGGCGAATTCCTCGCTGTCAAACTGAAGTCCATTGTCTGATATGATTTTTAGTGGGACTCCGTACCTGCACAGAACATTTTTGATTAAGAAGTTGATAACTTTCGCTGAAGATACTTTATTTAGAGGTTCTGCTTCCACCCATTTGGTGAAATAGTCGACTGCTACTATAGCATATTTGGCGCCGCCTCGACCCATTGGCAGTTCACCGATTAAGTCAATTCCCCATACTGCAAAGGGCCAAGGGCTGGTCATCTGAGTAATCTCGGTTGTTGGCAGCCGAGGGATCTTAGCAAATTTTTGGCATCTGTCACACTTCTTGACGAAATCTAAGGCGTCCTTGCTTAAGGTGGGCCAGAAATATCCGTATCGGAGTATCTTTTTTGCTAACGTTTGCCCTCCGGTGTGATCTCCGCAGCTTCCTTGATGAATGTTGGATAAGATTTCCTTGGCTTCCCTTCCGGTGACACACCTTAATAATGGGTTAGAGAACCCGCGCCGATAGAGGATGTCTCCTTGTATTGTGTAGCGGGACGCTTTCCTCAAGATTTTCTTGACTTCGTTACGCCCGTCGGGTAGTGTGCCATTTTGTAGGTAGTCTCGGATGGGAGTCATCCAAGTCGCTTCTTCGGTTGCAGTTATCAGATTCACTTGCTCAAAACTTGGGATCATTTGCTTTGAGACAGTTACTGCCCCGAAGATGGCGACGTCTCTCATACTTGCTTGCTTTGCCAATTCGTCGGCCTCTTGGTTCTCTTCCCGAGGGATGTGTTTGACTAAGTAGTGGTCCAATCGGCTGAGAAGTAACTTGGTCTTCTTTAGATATGCTATGAGTCGTTCTTCTCGAGCTTGGAATTCCCCTAGTATCTGATTAACAATAAGCTGAGAATCGCTGTGAAGACACAAAGAATTGGCTCCGATCTCGATAGCAATTTCTAATCCGGCTATTACTGCTTCGTATTCTGCATCGTTGTTGGTGGCAGTGAACTCCAACCTTATAGCATAGTGCAGTTTATTTCCCCTGGGAGTGATGATTACCACACCTGCCCCCGAGCCTTGTTCGTTAGATGCACCGTCCACAAAGAGATTCCACTTGATATCTTCTGTTATTTCCAGTTGCTCCTTATCCTCGTTGGTAGTGAATTCTGCAATGAAATCAGCCATGGCTTGTCCCTTGATGGCGGCGCGAGGGTGATAGGTGATATCATATTGACTCAGCTCAATACACCATTTAAGTAGTCGCCCGGAAGTGTCGGGACGATGGAGTACCTGCCTTAGTGGTTGATCGGTTAGAACCTTGATGGAATGGGATTGGAAGTAATGACGTAGCTTTCGTGAAGTGATTAGTAAACAGTATGCTAACTTTTCAAGCTTAGGATATCTGACTTCTGCCCCAGTAAATCTTTTACCGACGAAGTAAACTGGTCGTTGCGTGCGGTTATCTTCCCTTACCAAGGCAGCGCTTAGAGCGTGAGATGACACAACAAGGTATAGGTATAATTCTTCGCCTTCGCTTGGGGTCGAGAGTACCGGTGGTTTCTGGAGGTGTTCGATCAGGTTAAGGAAAGCGGTCAAGCATTCGTCCGTCCATTCGAACTTTCCTTTATCTTTCTTTAGAGCTTTGAAAAAGGGGACGCACTTGTCCGTTGCTTTGGAGATGAATCGGCTTAGGGCAGCCACTTTTCCATTTAGGCTTTGCATTTCCTTTCGGGTGGAAGGTATCTTGATGTCTCTTAATGCTCGGACCTGTTCAGGGTTTGCTTCTATCCCTCGGGCATGGACGATGAATCCTAAGAATTTTCCTGATGATACTCCGAAGGAGCACTTTAGTGGATTCAACTTCATCCCATACTGTCGAAGTACCTGGAACATTTCGCCCAGGTGGCTTACGTGATCTTGGGCTCTCCGAGATTTTACCAGCATGTCGTCTACATATACTTCCATTGTTCGTCCTATTAGCCCTGCGAACATCTTGTTGACGAGGCGCTGGTAGGTGGCTCCTGCATTTTTAAGTCCGAAGGGCATCACTTTGTAGCAGTACAAACCCCGGTCGGTGATGAAACTAGTGTGATCTTGGTCGGGAGCATGCATAGGAATTTGGTTATATCCTGAGTATGCATCCATAAAAGATAGGAGTTCGTGCCCGGCTGTGCTGTCTACAAGTTGGTCGATTCTGGGAAGCGGGAAGCAATCCTTTGGGCAGGCGTCATTTAGGTTGGAGAAGTCAATGCAGGTCCGCCACTTCCCATTAGCCTTCTTTACTAGTACCGGGTTGGCGATCCATTCTGGGTAAATAGCTTCTCGTATGAAGTCATTGGAGAGCAGATTCTTTACTTCTTCATCGAGGGCTGCTGATCGCTCTGCCCCCATACTTCTCTTTTTTTGTTTTACAGGTGCCTTGGTAGGATCAATTTTTAATACGTGGCACGCTATGTTGGGGGAGATTCCGGTCATGTCAGCGTGTGACCAAGCGAATACATCCAAGTTGTGGCGGAGAAAATCAACGAGTTGTTCCTTCAATTCAGTTCTCAGCTGCGACCCAATTTTCAGTAGCCTACTTAAGTCGTGCTTGTCTACAGATATAAACTCCATAGCCTCTGCAGGCTCGGCGGTGGCCTCCTCCTCTTTGTCCCTAGGGTCTAATTCATTGAAAGGGTCGCTGGTGTATCGAAGAGGAGGGGCTTTCTTTAGTTGCTATGCTTCAAGGCTTTTTGTGCAGAGGGCAATCTCTACACCTTTCCCTTTATCTCTCCTGTGGTTGTTGCGAAGTTCGGTTACATAGCAGTCTCGTGCAATATCTTGGTCTCCTTCCACTTCCCCTACTCCATTGTCCGTTGGAAATTTCATTTTCAAGCACCACGGGGCTAGGACAGTCTGGAAGTCAGATAGGGCTGGTCTTCCTAGGAAGGCGTTGTAGGCCGAATGGTTTTCTATCAGCACAAACGTCTGTTTCCTTACAACGGAGCGGGGATGGCTTCCAATTTCAACGAAGAGGTCCAGCTGCCCGATGGGCATTTTCGCATCTCCAGTGAAACCGTGTAGCGGTTTATCGCAGGGAGATACATCCTTCATTGATAGCCTCATTTTGTCGAATGCGTGTTTGAACAGGATATTTACAGAGCTTCCGGTATCTACCAGGATTCGGTAAACTTCGGCGGGACCGAGTCGGGCAGAGATGACCATGGGATCCATGTGAGGGTACTGTCTTCCTTCTAGGTCGCGTTTACTGAATGTGATGTCTTCACTTTCTTTCCGCTTTGGGTGGCGCTCTTCTATAACCGTATTGACACAGTCTCTATTGTCTCTGAGCGACTTCCCATATCTTTCCATCTCTTTCCAACTTCTGTCTGCGATGTGTGGACCTCCTGAGATGGTATGGACCACTATCTTCTCTTGACTAGAGCTGCTAGCGTTGCGGTCGCCTCTGCCGGTCCCTGGTGAGGGTAGCCTTGGGTTTTCACTGGCAGGAGCTGGAGTCCTGTCTTGACTTTTTACATAGCGCTCCAGTTTCTTTCTTCTGATGTGTTCCTCAATCAGATCTCGGAGATGATGGCATTCGTTGGTATCATGTCCGTGGGATTCGTGGAAGCGGCAGAATTTTCCAGATTTCTGTGCGCTATCTGATTCCTTCTTGTATGGTGGGCGTTTGTATCTAACTTCGCCTTGGGTGGCAAGGAAGATGTTTTCGACGGTCTCGTTCAAAGGGGTGTAAGAGTCGAATCTTGGTCCTGGCCGATATAGGCGCTTTTCTACTTTCTTGCCCCCAGCATTGTCTCTGGAATCATTCCTTCGAACGTCCCTTGCCACAGCAGGGGCGTTGCCAGGGGTCGTCTTACTTTGCTGCCCTGACTG
Source organism: Allium fistulosum (assembly GCA_030737815.1). Lineage (NCBI taxonomy): Eukaryota > Viridiplantae > Streptophyta > Magnoliopsida > Asparagales > Amaryllidaceae > Allium > Allium fistulosum. The sequence goes on from CM060907.1 coordinate 368,537,514, forward strand.
CTCCTCAATGGCATCGTCCTCAAGCCTCATGTATTTCCCGGCTTCATGGAAGAAATCGGGTAAAGTAGCTGGTTTTTCTTTTGTCAATCTCCTAGCAAATTTAGTGTCTGGATGTACCCCACTGCAGAGGGCCATTAGGATAAGCTTCTCATCGGCATCCTGAACTGCGGCTGCTGCGGCGTTGAATCTGGTCAGGTATTGCTGCAGCTTTTCTCCAGGTTTCTGTTTGACGCTGGATAAGGAATAAGCGTCCTTAGGTTGCTCCACATGAATGCAGAACTGACTGATGAATTTTTCTTTCAACATTTCCCATGAGCTGATGGATCCTTGGGGTAGATGACAGAACCAGGAGGTAGCAAGATCTGCTAAGAAGAGCGGGAAGCATTTGCACAGCACCCCCTCTGTTGCTCCACTCATGAGCATGTGCTGCGTGTACCTCTGTAAGTGTACAACGGGATCGGAGGTTCCTTTGTAAGGTTCCATTGTTGGCATCTTCCATTCTCGGGGGGTGATAGCAACTTCGATATTGCGGGCGAAAGGGCTGGTTACCCTAGCGCCTATCCCTCGATCTCTTTGCTCCCGTTGGACACACTCTCTGAATAAGCGCGCCATCCTTTCATCAGAATTTGGAGCAGACAGAAATGAGTTTGGCTCTGTTCTGTGGGGTTGATTCCGTCCAGACAACCTGTAGGGATGGTATCGTCTATCATTCCTCATATTTTCCAGTGGCTGCCTTTGATCTTCGGGGAGCATGCTTGGGTCAGCTACAGTTGGCCCTTGCCTTGATCTTCCCCGGTTGGGTTCTGATCTTAGCACTTCCTCGGGTCCAACTTCGGGCTGAACTCTAGCTCGGCCCCATTCACCGGTGTTTCTGTGGTTAGGCAGCATGACAGGCTCAGCTGCAGTTGACCTTCGCCCGGTACCTTCCCCGTTGGGTTCAGTACCAAACGTTTCCTCAGGCCTAACTTCGGGCTGGGCTTGGTCTCGGCTCCTACCACGGCTACTTCTGTCGTTAGCTCCTTCGAAGAAGGAAGATCTTTGCTGTCTCTGAGATCCTCCAGACTGGGACTCGCCCCATGATTCAGTGTTGCGGTTGGATTCTTCAGCGTCCCTCAAGCGTGACATGAGATGGTCCACCAAGGCTTCCTGCTAGGACGTGAAGCGGTTAGTTACTTCAACAACAACTCTGTCCAAATCTGCCCTAGTAATTGCTGCAGGCTGTTCTGTGGCAGGAGTGGTTGGGTTAGCCTGTCCTCCATTTGTTACCGTTGCTGGAGGAGGAGGATTCACTTGATTTGCGATAGCTGGATCAGGAAGGCTACTGGATGCGATGTTTTTTCCTTTGTTAACATCTTTCCTCTGTTTGGGAGGCATGTTTTCCAAGTGGCGGATGATGCTGTTAGGAAAACTTGTTAAGCGGATGAAGCTGAAGCTTCGAGCTTCAATCTCTCAGTGAAAGCACCAAAAATGTTTGCACAAAAAATGGACAAACACCTCAAAGTTGTATGATTTAGTAGATCTTATGTTGTTCTTAGTGATTTTGGAGGTTTATGCAAATATATGAAAAACAGGGGCTAAACTGTAAAAAGACACGCGGATTTATAGTGGTTCAGCCAGAATGTGCCTACGTCCACTTTATATGTTATTTCTCTTCTTTTTTTTGTGATTACAAGTACAAAGCTTTGATACAAGTAAAAGAAAGTTGTTTGAAAGTTCCTTCCGTGCTTGAGCTCTCAAAACTTGTCCCCATTGTTGTACCCCTACCCCTCTATTTATAGAGTGAGGCTAGGGGTAGGGGTCTAGGGTATGTATAGTCGTTGATGGGCCTGGGCTGAGATGATTTGGCCTGGTATGTCTTGGTTCGGCAATGCTTGGACCGGTGTGGAGATGGACGTAGGTTGGATCGGTAGTAGTTGGTCCGGTAGGATGGAGTTTAGGTTGGATCGGTGGCCGTTGGTTCGGTAGGATGGAGTTAGGCTAGTCCGGTAGGAGTTGGTTCGGTAGGATGGAGTTAGGCTAGTCCGGTAGGAGTTGGTTCGGTAGGATGGAGTTAGGCTAGTCCGGTAGGAGTTGGTTCGGTAGGATGGAGTTAGGCTAGTCCGGTAGGAGTTGGTTCGGTAGGATGGAGTCTGCCGAATGGACGTGGCGGGATGAGAATGCCGGATGGGTTTCTATTGGGCATGGGAACCGAATGAAGTTCTGCCGAATGGGCCCTGGAGAATGTCAATGCCGAATGACTTTTAGGTAATCCTGGGTGGATGCATCTTGCTTTTTGGTCTCGAGGTCTTCTGGGTGAGAACACGCCCAACAATACTCATTCTAGAGTTTACTTCACTCTATCTCTAATGAGTTACTTAATGTGTTACACTCCTGAGCTAAAGTTCAACCTTAGCTCTGATACCACATGTGACGACTTGGGTTTTGCCCGCTCGAAAATCAACATCCGTACTTCACATTGTACTAGAATGCCGCAGATTCGATCGTTCAAATCCGATTCGCCGGAGCTATAACACAATTAAGTAAATAACACAGCGGAAGAAAAGAATAATACATTGATATATATTATCTGATACAGCAGAGTGATACAATGAATATCAATATACATCAGAGATATGATACAACAAATAGCAGCGGAAAAGAAAAGATAACAACAGCAGCGGAACAATATCAATAGAAATGATAACTCCAAAATGATCTTCAGACAAGAATGAATCCCCAACTCCAAGATAAGCAACTCCGATGAATGAACTAGCTCCAGATAATCTACTAAACCTGAATATCTGTAACGACCCGACTTCCCAGACCCGGAAAATCGAACCATTTTAGTTAAGAAGAAGAGGTAGAAGAAGAGAAAACAGAAAGCAACAACAGAATCTAACCATCGCAGCGGAATAAAATATAATATATATTAACAGATCTTTACACAAATCAAAACTATATCAGTTTTATATAATATAGCATCAGAGTATACACCAGAGAACACATAACATACAACTGGACAATAACCATATCATGTCCTCAATACAACAGAGTACAACAATCAACACAGCGGAATATATATATATAAACAAGTACGGGAGATACGTCTCGCCATCCAGCTCATCTCCTGAGCTCCACAGCATCATATCCTGTAACCTATAATACTCGGTCTGACCCGAGCATCATATAAAACAATACCCGAGTCAGTCTGGAATACCAGCGTGAGAAAATCACACTCAATTTGATTATTAAAGTTTCAAAATCTTTTGAAAATAAAAGCATCTCGTAAGACCACGCCACAAATAAACATGTCGGGTTTTTACCTTACGATAGCTAAAACACTTTTTATCAAAATCCTCTGATATTATAATAGTGTCTATTCACAAATACTTATTAAAATAGCTGAAATTGTTACATGATTAAATTCCAGCATACTAGGTATACAAACAAATACCGTACAAGGCACGTAGGGAGAATGGATTTTCAACGAATGACTAGGCACTGGGGTACCACCTGTCACAGTACGTGGCCTAGATCACAGTACCGAGGAGTACGCCCGCTCCCCTGCAACACAAGGCCGGAATCATCCCTTACTGGATAATTCCAAATAAGATCACCCCACGGTTGGGATCAGCAACCGCAACACTAAGCCGAAATAAAAGGGACATCTAGACAGGGATGACCTTACTCTCAAGTGGGGGCTACCCACGAAGCCTTGCTGCATAACCCCTGATTTTCAGTCATTCCCGGTTGATGAGGTTCGAGGCTAAACGATACCTTTATAGCACATATCCCTTAGAATGCCCATCGTCCACCTGACGATGTCACGAAAGCATTCGTCCATACAAGTCCGTCCCGGGTCCGAACGGAACCGAAGGCACTATTCCTACTACATCCATTTTGGAAATATCCTCAGGATTAGTAGCGACTAGCCCTTGCACTTCATTGCTCCATCTTCAACTCCGAACACGTTACACGAAACGTACAAACCGAATCGAAGTGGTATTCGAGTCTCCAGACCAAGAATCCCAGTATACGGAAACTCGATCCCGGTCTCTTCGAAACGATCAGCGCATTTGGCCAATATTGATAGTCGGTTGTTTAACTATCAATTAACATCCATAACATCCATCAACAATCAATAATTTCTCCAAATTATTTATATCCCTCAAAATATCTTCACAAGATATTATTTTCATTTCAATTCCCATTGGAAACAATTTCAAACTATATTCCTCTCACGGAATAATTTCCCAAATATTTATTTTCACTGGAATGCCCAGTACAAAACTATTTTAGGTTTTTAAAATCATTTTAAAACACTTTATTATAAATATATTTTATAAAACACCCTTTGAAAACTACTTTAAATACTTAAGTTAAAATATATATTTAAAAATATCTAAAATAAAACCATTTTAAAAATATAAACAAATTTCCTTTTTAAAACATTACCAAATCACTTTTATGTTTACTACAATAATAGGTTGAAAAATACTTACTTTTGAAATTTAACATTTGGAAATAATAGATCTTCTAAAATATAATTTTTAAATAACTATAAATCTTTTTAACAAGTATTTAAAATTTGCTTTAAAACGAATGTACTTGGCTGTCCAGGAAATACTTCTCTTTTACAACCTTTAAAATAAATCTCTGTTTATTTTTAAAACAGATTCACAATCCTTTATAAATTCACACCTTGAATTTATACTAAAATCCGCTTCACTCTATAAACTCAGTTTATAGATCTCAAAATCTCATTCCTCTTTAAAATTTCCCAGTTTCAATATTTAGACCAATTCTACAATTTTATTTCAAATTTGCTTTATCTTGAAATAAAATTCCCTTATTTACCTTATTTATTTCAAATACAATTATTCGGGTTTTTAATTTTTAAATTTCTAGTTAAAACCCCTTTAACTGAAAATTCCTATTTTAAATTCCCAACATTCCTTATTTACACTTTTAATTAAATTAAATTATTAAATTAAAAGTAATTCATTTATTTCTCTAAACCAATATTACTTCAGTTTTCTAATCTTTATTTCTCCTCCGTAAATTTAAATTTCTTTTTCCTATATTTACTAAAATTCCAATTCTCTTTATTTTATCTTATTTTCAATTCACTTTTAAATTTATTCCAATTTACTTAAATTATTATTCTTTATTTTCTTCAAAAATTCAATTCCATAGATTTTCAAAATTTCTTATACTGGGAATTCAATCAACCACAACATCCAATATCAAATCATCACAGGATGTCAATATTCAGATCACAGAATAATAAAATAAATTTTTGAGGAATCCAGTTGGATCCCTCCAACCTGTTTCCCTGCATCCACAGACGTTAGCACAATACCAATTCCACTTCGAGGTGGAATATCGCGGTATATGGGATTTAAATAAATATCATCCGCTATTATGCGGCGCATAGGGTCTCATCCGCTATATAATGCGGGAATATCAAATCCAATATATACATATGCCAATATATATATTGGTATACACTACTATACATAGTATCATATCAATCAGTCCAAACAATCATTCAATCAATTATTTAAATTTAACCAATTAAATTTAAATTAAAATTTAACTGAGTGAGATTAACTCACCTTTGCATTTATTTGCCATCCCCACCAATATTACTTTGATTTCCAATTATTGACCTATCAATCGTTCCAAGTAAAAATGAACGGCAACCCACCAAAATTCGCCATCACAGCTCTGACTCCGACCGCCGAGCTTCTCCGAGCACTGCACCATTCCCACGCTTCCACACGAACCCCAAAAACGTTGCACGAATCACCTCCCCGTGCTGCTCGAATCAAGCGTACATCGCGAGTGCCCCAGGTCGCCGCCCTTGCTCACGAGTCGCACATCACCATCGAAAGTCCCCTTTTCTGTCGCGGCTCCAATCAGCTCTTCCATGCAAACTCCCAACAACTTGAAGCCCCCTTCGCTGCCCTCGATCGAAATGAGCTCCAGATCCAAGTCGCAATGAATTTGAGCCTTCCCCTTCAACTTGACAGTAGAAAATATCGCGTAGGAGGAGGATGAGCCGCGATGATGGCTGATGGAACAGCGAGTGTGATATCCCGGGAATTTGGACAATATCAATTTAATAATTTATATTTAAAAATTAAATTGATTTGATGATCTTTGTTAATAAATTTGAATAAATTTAATAATCTAATTAAATAAATATTTAATTAGCGATTTATCTTTTATAACTTTAATAGAATGATTTCTATTTATAATATATATAAGTGTATATATTGTAAATAGATGAGTTGGTTTGAATTTAACAAATGAGATTATATTTTCAAATTCTAATATATATTGGTAATTTGGAAATCATGATTAATTTAATATTAAGTTTTTCAAAAGTTATTTAATAAATAACTATATAGTTTAAAATACATATTATAAATGTTTAATTGTTTAAAAATAGATTTTTAGCTTAAGTTTAAATTTAAATGAAAAGGTTTGTTTTATTTCTTTTTAAAATATTACTTGATATATATGATTTAAAAATAGAAGTTTAAATACAATTTACATATGGCCTTAATTCATTTAAGTAATAAGTAATTTATAATCTCTTTTATAAACTATTTAAAATGGTCAAATGTGTTATTTTCAAATAATAGATATATGTATTGTTTTTATATATAAATATAATTGGTTTTATTTACATTTTCTTTAAAGTAATTTATATACATATACATATTAGGTAAGTATTTATAAATAGTAAACTAGTATAAAAGCTTTTATTTACATTTTAAAATAAATAAATATATGTATTAAATACTTAAAAGACAAATGTCATTATATTAAAGCCTAATATGACATGTGTTAAGTAATAAATATAACAATATGACAAATGTCAAGATTTTGTTTTTCTTTTAATTTTTAAATAAATCATTTTAGCCATTCTAAATACATATGTTATCCCCCTCCTCATTTCTTTCTTTTTAATCAAAACTAAGAAAAAAACTTCAGCTTAAAACAAACAGATCAAAAACAGATCTGTAATTCAATTTCTTTCCTAACTTTTTCTATTCAAGGCCAAGAATAAACCCAATCAATCCTCATAAACGAATCTATAATCAACATCCTCCTCAAATCTGAGATGCAAATCTAAGCCTGTAATCCTCTTCAAAACTAAACCTGGAAATGCATTTTCACAAATTAAACCCAAACCTGCAAAATTCTTCTTAAATCTGTAATTAACATCCTCTTCATTCCAAAATGTATTCAAAGCCTGTAATGTTCTAAAACCTGGAAGTGAAATTTTCAAAATTTAAAACCCAAGCCTGGAAGTTCTCTTCAAATCAAAGCCTGCATGTATTCTTCAAGACAGAGATAAGCAAATAGATCTGGAATCAAAAGCATGCAGTTTAATAACTCAAGTTTTAAAGCAAAAGGCACCTTCCAGTTCTCAAGTTTCAAAAGACTTTTCCAACAACTAAATCTCTAAAGGTTTTCAAAGCTATTTTCAAAACAAGTGAGTAACAATTTTTAAAAATAAACTTAAGTTGATTCTGAAATTCATGTTAAGTATTGAATGGAAGATGGTTGCATGTGAATATTATAGGTAGTTCTACATATAGATATATTGATGTATGATTATATATGTGAATTTCTATGTATACATGGATGAATAGTTATGTGTGCATATCTGTTATCTTTGAACCATGTTCTGTTTGTTGCCCAGACTTAAGAATTTCTTTTAAAATCTCTTACCTCTGTATCTAGTTTTTGTAATGACTTAATTTACAAACAAAATATGATTGATTTGTAATAAACTAAAGTTTTAAAGGTTTAATTAAGTCAAAACTTTAACCTGAGTGCCTTTGTAAACCAAAATAACAGTGCATGTTATAAAATGTAAAAATTCAAACTCGGTAATTTATAGATTCAGGATTATATATGGAAAATATAAGCTATAACATGATTTTTAACATTAATATCATAGTTTTTAGTTTAGAATTAAAAGAGCAGTTCTGATTTTAACTAAAAATGGATTTTTGGTTAGAACTGTTAATCTAAGAGGATTGATTTACCAATATCATGTTTGGTAATAGTGGAATGATCAAGGACGAAGGAAAAATTACTAGAATTTAAACTAAGGCAGTGAGGTAGAAATAATTCAGGTTTGAAATTTTTAAACCTAGTTTTAACTAGGCTAAGAAAATCAATCACCACGTTTTCTCAAGTGGATCGAGTGCTTCAGGACTTTTACGAAGGAAAGTTTGGTCGTTGATGAAGTAGTGGTCGGAGTCGCCGAAGCTCTGGTGGTCGAGATTTGAAGACAAGGGGTGTTGACAGGCTTTGAAAGTGTTGTCTGGTTCCAAGTTTTGGGGATTTAGGCTCGATTTTGAATTCGACTTATTTTCGTTGATCGAGAGGGTGGATTCTGGTATAGGGATGAACGTGGACTGGTGGAAGATGTCGACGATGACCGGAGACGCCGTAGATGATCGTGCACGTGTACACGATTGGAATTTCTGGGTGAAGTCTGGGTTTTACAGAGGAGGGGTACTCGGGTTTTTCCTCGTGGCATTTGAAATTTTGCTCGGGTAATGTGGTAGTCGACTCGAAGCATTTTAGCAAGGGGTTGGGAAATTTTGGGTTTCAGGTTTAAGCCTGATCTGTCTTTAAAAATTTTCAAGTAAAGGTTTAAACCAGTTTTAAATCTAAATTCAAATCTGATTTAAATTTAAATCTATATCTCAGATTTGAAATTTAAGGAAGTTTTTAAATTAAATTGTTTAAATAATTTAATTGGTTAGAATATATATTAAAGGGTTAGAATTTAAAAGTAAATTGATTTAAATTCTTGAATTCATTTATAAGAATAGTATTCCTTCATCATATGATTTTAAGAGTTGTAAATGGATTTTTAAATTTTTGTTAAAGTTAAATTTTTATTCATTTTAAATCCATAATTTAAAATGGAATTTAAAGTAAATTTGAAAGTTTAAATGTTTTCAAATATGTTAGAATGATAATTATAAATAAAGAAATGTTTTTACAAAGACTTAATGATTTGTAATAAATTTAATTAATAAGGTAAATAAAAATGGATAATTAATTTATTCAATTAATTAAAGATTTGGAATAATTAATTTGTAATTAAAGATTTAAATTAATTTAATTAAGGTTGAAGATTAATTAAAAAGAATAATTAATTTATAATTAAGGATTATAAATTAGAGTATTAATTAATGATTAAGAATTAATTAATAAGTAATTAAATATTAATTAAGTTATGGTTAATACTTAATTAATTAAGTAATTAGAAATTAATAAATTGGTTATTTAGTTTATTAATTTGGAATTAATAATAATTAATATAAGTTAATTACTTAAGATAAGTAATTTAATAATAGTCAATGAAGTCATTAACTATAGATTATTAAATAATTAATTAATAGGATAAATTTTGATAATTAATTAGTTTAATTAATTTAAGATAATCAATTATAGAATTTGTTTTAAATGGAATTACTTAATGGAAGTAATTAAGAATTAATTACTTATTGTAATTAATTGAAGTTAATTTGATCAATTAAGTTAATTAATTAAGTTTAATTAATTTATAATAATCAAGAGATGATTTGATAATAATTACTAAATTGTAATTATTAAGGTATATTATTTAGGTAAGTAAATAATAGATAATTACTGGAAGTAATTAATTGAATGGTGATGTATTAGTGAAAGTAGTTTGAGTTTAATTACTTGTGAATTAATCAAGGGATTAATTAAGGAATTAATTAAGGAGAATTAATTTAGTAAATGAAAGTAATTAAGGGTAGTTAATTACTGATTGAAGATTAATCAAGGTGATTAATAAATGTTGTTTAATTTAAAGTTAATTACTTAATGTAATTAATTTAATTAAAGTAATTAATAATTAATTTGTAATTAAGGATCATTAATTAATATAATTAATGATGTAATTAAGATTGATTAATTAAGTATAATTAATAAATGAAGTGATTAATTAATGTAATTAATTAAGAATTAATGTAGTTAATTATAGTTGATTAATTTAATTAATTATAGTTAATTAATTAATGAAGTAATTAAAGGTTAATTTCTATAAGTGGTTAAGGTAATTAAAAGATAATTAATCAAAGATGATTAATTGAAAAAGGTAATTAGAGGATAATTAATTAATTTGTAATTAATTAATGTTTAAATAAGAAGGATTTATAAAATAAAAGTAATTAATTTAATTAACTTTAAATTAATTAGAGATGATATAGATCATTACTTATGAATGGATGATAATACTGAATGCTTTGCATTTATATCTCTGATGAGATATATGCTATGTGATATGGATGTTTAGTTGAATTGTGATAATATGGATTATCTGATGATATTGATAATGTTGATTATCTATTGTGAATTATCTTTCTAAGTGTATAAAGATAATTGAATTAAATTGTTTTAACCTTTAAAACAACTTGGCCTTAAAAGATACGATTTGGATTTCGATGAGACCGGGATCGGGTTTCCGTATACCGGATTTCCAGGTCTGGAGACCCGAATACCACATCGATCCAAATTTACGTTAGGTCGTGAATCCAAATGGAGCAAGTGAAGACTCGAGGTGTAAGAACGATTCTTTGTCAGTATAACTCTGTGGGTGATTCCGTAATGAGTTGACGGAGATAGTACTTTCAGATTCGAGATAAAGATTTAGAGTGCAAGGGTTATTGTCGTTAACTCTGAGGGTGATTCCAATACGAGTGTAACGAGATAATGCCTTCGGTTTCGTTCGAACCCGGAACGAACTTATATGGATTGAATGCTTTCAGAACATTGTCAGGTGGACGATGAGCATTCTAAGATAGATGTGTTCTTTTAAAAGGTAATCGTGACCTCAAGCCTCACAAACCGGGAATGGCTAAAACAGGGGAGGTGCAGCAAGGTTAGTGGGTAGCACCCAAGTAGGACAAGATTATCTCTGTCTAGAGGTCCCTTCTTATTATTATTCGGCTGTGTGGGCAGTTGTGAGCTCCAACTGCTGGGATATCTTGTGCGGGAATTATCCAGTAAGGGATGTTCCGGCCTTGTGTTGCAGGGGATTGGGAGTGATCCTCGGTACGGTGATCTAGGCCACGTACTGTGACGGGCGGTACCCCGGTAGCCCTGCCATTGTATGGAATCCAAAATCCAATAAGTGCCAACGGACTTGATTGTATAACCCACTTTGTGGCTAGTATGCTGGAATTTAATAATGTAACAATTTCAGCTATTTCATATTTATTTGAAAACCCTAGACCCTATTATAATACAATCGAATTTCCTATCAAATGTTTTGGTTAGCGTAAGGTAAAAACTTACCCATGTTTATGTGTGGGAAGTCTTACGTGATACTTTTTCTTTCAAAAGGTTTTGAAGTTAAACAAGTTTAACCTGTTACTCACACCAGACCCATGTCTGACCCAAGTTGTTTATTTCTGTTTTATAAACTCTTGGGTACTCAAATTTTTACGAGTAGCCAAGGGATTCAGGTTTAGCTTTGACGAGTAATCTGGAGGAGCAATGGAGCAGGAGGCTTCGGCGTTGTAGATATAGATAGTAGTTTTCCGCTGTGTTGATCTTTGTATTGATCTGTATTGTGTTGAGATGTAATAACTAGACAGATGTTTATAACTGTCAAGTATGTGATGTGTAATCTGTGTAACTCTGATAGATGATGTATATAATACTATGTAATATTTATGTGATATATTATATTTCGTTTCGTTTCCGCTGTGAGTATCTGTTGTTGTTTTCTTTTCTCTTCTTCTCTTTTCTATTTCTCACCTCTTTCTTTCTTACTGTCGATGCGATTTTCCGGGAGTGGAAAGTCGGGTCGTCACACGTGGTATCAGAGCTATTGGTTGAGTGAATACCTAGCTCTGGAGTGGTATCTATCGTGAGAGAGCGTATTTGTAATTTTTATATAACTATATATATATATTCTACCTATATTGTTGGGTTACCGTACAGGTTCTCCAATATAAGATATAAAGGTAGATAGGGTAGTAGTGTATGAAACACGACTACCAATGGTTGGAATTAAGGTTGGAAGTGTATTTATCGAGACTGTAAACCCAATACTGTCTCGAGTAAGTTTTGCTGTGATGAAGGATTTCATCGAATCTCTGAAGGAAACCTGTTAAAGTTCGGCGTTTATCTTTGAAGTTGGATAGGCAGAAGCAAGTAATGGTATCTTGGTAACTTCTGGAAGAAGTAGCTGTGTGATGAGATGCAGTGATTATGGATTGTTCCCGAAGATGTTTTCTTTGGAACGAGTTTAAGGAAGTGTGAATGTTTCGGTGTTGTGGCTGAGTTCAGCATGGTATTTCTGTTTGATTTGGAGTTTGAGTTTCTCAAAGATCTTTGGATAGAAAGTCCTTGGCATCAGTATCAGCAGTGCAGCTCGGAGTATTCTGTGATGGCAGGAAGTTGTCAGGCTGAGTAGTTTTTCTGGAGGTGAAATTCAGAAGCAGCAGGGTGCATCCATTTCTTCGGTGGATTGGATAGTTAAGTATGGGCTGTTCTGATTTGTTAAGAGGAACAGTTTTCTTTGGAAATAGGCTGGGTTGATCGCAAAAGTGACTTGCGATAGTTTGAGTGTTCTCTTGGGTTATCAGAGTTTTTCTGAGTGTCTTCAGAGAAGTCAGGAGTTGTCCGCATCTGAAGGTTGAGTTTTCTTATCGACTGGATTCCAGGAGTAGTACCGGTAGTTCAGTCTAGTTGAAGGATGTTTCCTAGAGATGGAGTTGGTGCAGCAACTCAAGTTTTGATGAAGTATCTGAGTTTTATTTATGGATCAGTGAACCTTATTTCTGGAATGAGTTGTCCAGTCTGTGCTTGTGTTCTACCTCAGATCAGAATTGAGCAGCGAAAGCAGTTTGGGGTATATCTCTGGATAGGAGATGTAAGTTTGGAATCTACTGATGTTGTGAAGTAAAGTTATATTTGGATCTCTTCTGTGTTCTGATTTGGATAAGTATTGGGTTTTCAAGATTGAATTGTCAGTTTGGACAACTGGAATTCATTGTGTTTTACGTATCTCTGAGGGAGTACGTGTTTGATCTATCTCTAGTTTTGGAATCAGCAGTTCAGGAGGATTTGGTAGTTGAGTCAGACTCGTCTGTAGTCTGATATCCTGTCTAGTTCTGTAGATCTAGATGAGTAGGAACCCTGTAGCTTCGTAGTTTAGATTGTTTGTAGAGCGAGTGTCCCGGTATATATATACTTGGGGAAACTCGAGGAAATTCTATCCAGAATTTTGTCTGGATAGTTAGAATTGTTTGTTTGGATGATTGGTTGCTATGATGTTAGCATATGGATGATAGTATATGCTTGTGATTTAAAATTAAAATCTTTGATAGATTATTAAATTACCTTTGTTTAAATTTCGGGGACGAAATTATTTTAAGGGGGGAGGAATGTGATATCCCGGGAATTTGGACAATATCAATTTAATAATTTATATTTAAAAATTAAATTGATTTGATGATCTTTGTTAATAAATTTGAATAAATTTAATAATCTAATTAAATAAATATTTAATTAGCGATTTATCTTTTATAACTTTAATAGAATGATTTCTATTTATAATATATATAAGTGTATATATTGTAAATAGATGAGTTGGTTTGAATTTAACAAATGAGATTATATTTTCAAATTCTAATATATATTGGTAATTTGGAAATCATGATTAATTTAATATTAAGTTTTTCAAAAGTTATTTAATAAATAACTATATAGTTTAAAATACATATTATAAATGTTTAATTGTTTAAAAATAGATTTTTAGCTTAAGTTTAAATTTAAATGAAAAGGTTTGTTTTATTTCTTTTTAAAATATTACTTGATATATATGATTTAAAAATAGAAGTTTAAATACAATTTACATATGGCCTTAATTCATTTAAGTAATAAGTAATTTATAATCTCTTTTATAAACTATTTAAAATGGTCAAATGTGTTATTTTCAAATAATAGATATATGTATTGTTTTTATATATAAATATAATTGGTTTTATTTACATTTTCTTTAAAGTAATTTATATACATATACATATTAGGTAAGTATTTATAAATAGTAAACTAGTATAAAAGCTTTTATTTACATTTTAAAATAAATAAATATATGTATTAAATACTTAAAAGACAAATGTCATTATATTAAAGCCTAATATGACATGTGTTAAGTAATAAATATAACAATATGACAAATGTCAAGATTTTGTTTTTCTTTTAATTTTTAAATAAATCATTTTAGCCATTCTAAATACATATGTTATCCCCCTCCTCATTTCTTTCTTTTTAATCAAAACTAAGAAAAAAACTTCAGCTTAAAACAAACAGATCAAAAACAGATCTGTAATTCAATTTCTTTCCTAACTTTTTCTATTCAAAGCCAAGAATAAACCCAATCAATCCTCATAAACGAATTTATAATCAACATCCTCCTCAAATCTGAGATGCAAATCTAAGCCTGTAATCCTCTTCAAAACTAAACCTGGAAATGCATTTTCACAAATTAAACCCAAACCTGCAAAATTCTTCTTAAATCTGTAATTAACATCCTCTTCATTCCAAAATGTATTCAAAGCCTGTAATGTTCTAAAACCTGGAAGTGAAATTTTCAAAATTTAAAACCCAAGCCTGGAAGTTCTCTTCAAATCAAAGCCTGCATGTATTCTTCAAGACAGAGATAAGCAAATAGATCTGGAATCAAAAGCATGCAGTTTAATAACTCAAGTTTTAAAGCAAAAGGCACCTTCCAGTTCTCAAGTTTCAAAAGACTTTTCCAGCAACTAAATCTCTAAAGGTTTTCAAAGCTATTTTCAAAACAAGTGAGTAACAATTTTTAAAAATAAACTTAAGTTGATTCTGAAATTCATGTTAAGTATTGAATGGAAGATGGTTGCATGTGAATATTATAGGTAGTTCTGCATATAGATATATTGATGTATGATTATATATGTGAATTTCTATGTATACATGGATGAATAGTTATGTGTGCATATCTGTTATCTTTGAACCCTGTTCTGTTTGTTGCCCAGACTTAAGAATTTCTTTTAAAATCTCTTACCTCTGTATCTAGTTTTTGTAATGACTTAATTTACAAACAAAATATGATTGATTTGTAATAAACTAAAGTTTTAAAGGTTTAATTAAGTCAAAACTTTAACCTGAGTGCCTTTGTAAACCAAAATAACAGTGCATGTTATAAAATGTAAAAATTCAAACTCGGTAATTTATAGATTCAGGATTATATATGGAAAATATAAGCTATAACATGATTTTTAACATTAATATCATAGTTTTTAGTTTAGAATTAAAAGAGCAGTTCTGATTTTAACTAAAAATGGATTTTTGGTTAGAACTGTTAATCTAAGAGGATTGATTTACCAATATCATGTTTGGTAATAGTGGAATGATCAAGGACGAAGGAAAAATTACTAGAATTTAAACTAAGGCAGTGAGGTAGAAATAATTCAGGTTTGAAATTTTTAAACCTAGTTTTAACTAGGCTAAGAAAATCAATCACCACGTTTTCTCAAGTGGATCGAGTGCTTCAGGACTTTTACGAAGGGAAGTTTGGTCGTTGATGAAGTAGTGGTCGGAGTCGCCGAAGCTCTGGTGGTCGAGATTTGAAGACAAGGGGTGTTGACAGGCTTTGAAAGTGTTGTCTGGTTCCAAGTTTTGGGGATTTAGGCTCGATTTTGAATTCGACTTATTTTCGTTGATCGAGAGGGTGGATTCTGGTATAGGGATGAACGTGGACTGGTGGAAGATGTCGACGATGACCGGAGACGCCGTAGATGATCGTGCACGTGTACACGATTGGAATTTCTGGGTGAAGTCTGGGTTTTACAGAGGAGGGGTACTCGGGTTTTTCCTCGTGGCATTTGAAATTTTGCTCGGGTAATGTGGTAGTCGACTCGAAGCATTTTAGCAAGGGGTTGGGAAATTTTGGGTTTCAGGTTTAAGCCTGATCTGTCTTTAAAAATTTTCAAGTAAAGGTTTAAACCAGTTTTAAATCTAAATTCAAATCTGATTTAAATTTAAATCTATATCTCAGATTTGAAATTTAAGGAAGTTTTTAAATTAAATTGTTTAAATAATTTAATTGGTTAGAATATATATTAAAGGGTTAGAATTTAAAAGTAAATTGATTTAAATTCTTAAATTCATTTATAAGAATAGTATTCCTTCATCATATGATTTTAAGAGTTGTAAATGGATTTTTAAATTTTTGTTAAAGTTAAATTTTTATTCATTTTAAATCCATAATTTAAAATGGAATTTAAAGTAAATTTGAAAGTTTAAATGTTTTCAAATATGTTAGAATGATAATTATAAATAAAGAAATGTTTTTACAAAGACTTAATGATTTGTAATAAATTTAATTAATAAGGTAAATAAAAATGGATAATTAATTTATTCAATTAATTAAAGATTTGGAATAATTAATTTGTAATTAAAGATTTAAATTAATTTAATTAAGGTTGAAGATTAATTAAAAAGAATAATTAATTTATAATTAAGGATTATAAATTAGAGTATTAATTAATGATTAAGAATTAATTAATAAGTAATTAAATATTAATTAAGTTATGGTTAATACTTAATTAATTAAGTAATTAGAAATTAATAAATTGGTTATTTAGTTTATTAATTTGGAATTAATAATAATTAATATAAGTTAATTACTTAAGATAAGTAATTTAATAATAGTCAATGAAGTCATTAACTATAGATTATTAAATAATTAATTAATAGGATAAATTTTGATAATTAATTAGTTTAATTAATTTAAGATAATCAATTATAGAATTTGTTTTAAATGGAATTACTTAATGGAAGTAATTAAGAATTAATTACTTATTGTAATTAATTGAAGTTAATTTGATCAGTTAAGTTAATTAATTAAGTTTAATTAATTTATAATAATCAAGAGATGATTTGATAATAATTACTAAATTGTAATTATTAAGGTATATTATTTAGGTAAGTAAATAATAGATAATTACTGGAAGTAATTAATTGAATGGTGATGTATTAATGAAAGTAGTTTGAGTTTAATTACTTGTGAATTAATCAAGGGATTAATTAAGGAATTAATTAAGGAGAATTAATTTAGTAAATGAAAGTAATTAAGGGTAGTTAATTACTGATTGAAGATTAATCAAGGTGATTAATAAATGTTGTTTAATTTAAAGTTAATTACTTAATGTAATTAATTTAATTAAAGTAATTAATAATTAATTTGTAATTAAGGATCATTAATTAATATAATTAATGATGTAATTAAGATTGATTAATTAAGTATAATTAATAAATGAAGTGATTAATTAATGTAATTAATTAAGAATTAATGTAGTTAATTATAGTTGATTAATTTAATTAATTATAGTTAATTAATTAATGAAGTAATTAAAGGTTAATTTCTATAAGTGGTTAAGGTAATTAAAAGATAATTAATCAAAGATGATTAATTGAAAAAGGTAATTAGAGGATAATTAATTAATTTGTAATTAATTAATGTTTAAGTAAGAAGGATTTATAAAATAAAAGTAATTAATTTAATTAACTTTAAATTAATTAGAGATGATATAGATCATTACTTATGAATGGATGATAATACTGAATGCTTTGCATTTATATCTCTGATGAGATATATGCTATGTGATATGGATGTTTAGTTGAATTGTGATAATATGGATTATCTGATGATATTGATAATGTTGATTATCTATTGTGAATTATCTTTCTAAGTGTATAAAGATAATTGAATTAAATTGTTTTAACCTTTAAAACAACTTGGCCTTAAAAGATACGATTTGGATTTCGATGAGACCGGGATCGGGTTTCCGTATACCGGATTTCCAGGTCTGGAGACCCGAATACCACATCGATCCAAATTTACGTTAGGTCGTGAATCCAAATGGAGCAAGTGAAGACTCGAGGTGTAAGAACGATTCTTTGTCAGTATAACTCTGTGGGTGATTCCGTAATGAGTTGACGGAGATAGTACTTTCAGATTCGAGATAAAGATTTAGAGTGCAAGGGTTATTGTCGTTAACTCTGAGGGTGATTCCAATACGAGTGTAACGAGATAATGCCTTCGGTTTCGTTCGAACCCGGAACGAACTTATATGGATTGAATGCTTTCAGAACATTGTCAGGTGGACGATGAGCATTCTAAGATAGATGTGTTCTTTTAAAAGGTAATCGTGACCTCAAGCCTCACAAACCGGGAATGGCTAAAACAGGGGAGGTGCAGCAAGGTTAGTGGGTAGCACCCAAGTAGGACAAGATTATCTCTGTCTAGAGGTCCCTTCTTATTATTATTCGGCTGTGTGGGCAGTTGTGAGCTCCAACTGCTGGGATATCTTGTGCGGGAATTATCCAGTAAGGGATGTTCCGGCCTTGTGTTGCAGGGGATTGGGAGTGATCCTCGGTACGGTGATCTAGGCCACGTACTGTGACGGGCGGTACCCCGGTAGCCCTGCCATTGTATGGAATCCAAAATCCAATAAGTGCCAACGGACTTGATTGTATAACCCACTTTGTGGCTAGTATGCTGGAATTTAATAATGTAACAATTTCAGCTATTTCATATTTATTTGAAAACCCTAGACCCTATTATAATACAATCGAATTTCCTATCAAATGTTTTGGTTAGCGTAAGGTAAAAACTTACCCATGTTTATGTGTGGGAAGTCTTACGTGATACTTTTTCTTTCAAAAGGTTTTGAAGTTAAACAAGTTTAACCTGTTACTCACACCAGACCCATGTCTGACCCAAGTTGTTTATTTCTGTTTTATAAACTCTTGGGTACTCAAATTTTTACGAGTAGCCAAGGGATTCAGGTTTAGCTTTGACGAGTAATCTGGAGGAGCAATGGAGCAGGAGGCTTCGGCGTTGTAGATATAGATAGTAGTTTTCCGCTGTGTTGATCTTTGTATTGATCTGTATTGTGTTGAGATGTAATAACTAGACAGATGTTTATAACTGTCAAGTATGTGATGTGTAATCTGTGTAACTCTGATAGATGATGTATATAATACTATGTAATATTTATGTGATATATTATATTTCGTTTCGTTTCCGCTGTGAGTATCTGTTGTTGTTTTCTTTTCTCTTCTTCTCTTTTCTATTTCTCACCTCTTTCTTTCTTACTGTCGATGCGATTTTCCGGGAGTGGAAAGTCGGGTCGTCACAGCGAGTATGCAGCGATGATTATTTTGAAGGCGTTAATTTTCGAAGCTCAGCCCCTTTTTTTTTTGAATCTCGAACTGGAAATCGCGGTTTAGATTAGGAAATGAAAGCGGAAATTATAAAAGAGGAAGGGGAGATTGTGAACCCGGTTGTTTGAAAGAGAAGAGGACGGCCATAGATTTATTCTCAAATTTTGAACTGAGAGGATACTAGTCTCGTGTTCGAAAGAAATAGGATAAGGGATGGTGTGTTCGAGAAGGCAAAGGAAGCGTGTTGAAGACGCCTTGCTACAGTGTTCACTTATTTTTAAAAATTCAATTTCAAATCGATTATTATCAATTAAATTTTTAGCGCGTTTATATCTCGTACACTCACACCCTAACTCCGATCAATACGAAATTTGAAATCCGATAATAATTCAATATTACGGATCCAATGGAACTGGTTTCGTCGAATTCCGAGAGTGTGCCCCGGAAGGGTATTTTTAAATTCAATTTAAACGTTAAAATTTGAAAACTGAACAAATCACTCTTTATTTGATTTTAAAAGTTCTACTGCCTTCAGTATTATCAATATAGATTTTACAAGCCTTCAAATTATTTTTAACTGGCTTAAAACAGCAGATTCAATAATTCACCGAATTTCGATAATTAAATTCTACAATTAATTATCCAATAAATTTTGATATTTTGAAATTCTAGTTAATAATTTACTTTTGAATATTTAAAATAAATTAAATATCCAATTCCAAATGCTCAAAAATTCCGGGTCGTCACATTCCTTCCCCCTTAAAAGAATTTCGTCCCCGAAATTACTAGTTGGAGGAATGTTCCAATTCCCTGTTAATCAATTCCCTTAAAGAAAACAGTTCTATCAATTTATCATCCCAAATCTTTTATTAAAGATTATCACTTCAACTAACTGTCCACATTTTTAACCATAGTTCCCAAACAACTTAATTTTACTTCACAATTCAAATTCAAATTTGAATTCAAATTTAAATTATTCAAAATTTCTCGAAATTTTTCTAACTCCCTAATTTCCCGAAAAATTTCGTCAGCGTCTCCTTTGCGCGGCTAGCTCGGTACTACTACAAAATGGCTCTACGGCCTCCCAATCTCAAAAAGAAAACAAAAAAAACAAGTGGCTGAATCAAAAACCCAATCAAATTCATATAGAAATTCAAATACATACCTTTTGTCGGGCCATTAAATTTTATCTTCTAAAATCAAAAATCCCAATTTATCCATTGCTTTTATACACCTGTATATCCTACTAAGCAATAGTATTCAATCACAATTCCAAAGTCGTTTTATACTTTTCTTTACGAATTTTCAATATATGTTTTACTTAAGCCCGTACGATGCACATATATCATTTGTACGCAATATTACATTCGATCGCTCACTCGATCACACAATTTCACTTCCGAACTAGTATCGTCCACCCGACTTCCTAGTGCGGACTCAGATCTGGTTTCTTGATCAGAAACCGTTATTCTCCTTGCATAGATACAAACTATGATAGAGAATTTCCAGAATCAATCAACAATCCATATCCAGGTTCGCCGTCGAAAATCGAGTGAAAAATCCTAACTCGGATCGGTATAATCACCTCGAAATTCTTTGCTCAACATCTGGATCAAATAGCTATGCGAATAAAATAATATACGTACGCCTTACGTAATTAGCCCAATTGATTATCAATTATATCAATTCTCTTTTATTCACATTCATTTGATTGTTATTCACTTATTCACAACTATCCCATTTCACAATTTACAGTTAAATTTTCTATTCAATTATTCACTAGGAATAATTTTCTCAATACCGAATTTACTTAAGAATCTCACCATTCATTTCTTAAGTTCAAGATAAACATTTTATATACTTCAAGGATTTATTTCACTTCATTATTGAAGTTCATATCCATTTCTATTTACTCTTGTCTTTACAATTCCATTTGATTTCAATTTGGCTTTCACCCGAATATTTAATTAGTTGCACTTACTAATTAATTTAAATTTCAATTAACAGTTTATTCGCAAACCTCACTTCTTTAGTTCCTTCGATTTCACTTTACTTTACATTCGCATTTGAATTAAATTCCAATATTCAATTTCAATTCTCTTTGCTTAACAAATTTTAATCGTTTATTGTTAATGAAAATTTTCAAAAATTTCAAAAAAAATTTCTCTCCTAAAATTTACGGAAAATTTTGGCAAAGTCTCCCTTGTACGGAGGGACTTCTGCGATATCGCAGGATGCACAAATATATATATACATCGGCCTCAGGCCGGAAATCACAATATATATCAATATATGCAGTTCATATCTCCTATTTTTAATTTTTGCGTAAGCGTACCTTATTTTAGCATTTTTAAGCAAAGCGGTTATTTATTTAAGCAATTAGCGCAGTCAAATCCAGCCAAACGGTTTTCCCGAACCTGTACTAACTCAATTTAAACAGGTTAGTGACAAATATTCAAAGTTTGTTATCATTTCAATTAATTTCATTAGCTAACACATACAACATAAGCAATATTCACTAAACACTTCCATAAGTGAATTTATTAGGCCCAACACAAATTAAATGCTTCCATTTAAATGGTTTACACTTCATTACTTACATTCTATTCATTTTAATCCAAATGAATACGTATTTATTACGATTGATTTAAAAATCAATTATATTACTTATATTAACTCACATTTACTACAATTGATTCCAGAATCAATTTTATTTCCTTTCTATCAATTCATAGAATTTTATTCAACCTCGTTTTACCTCAAACGATCCATTTTCTAATACAATTCGACAATATCAATGTGAATAAATGATTACTTCTGCTTTAGAACCATTTAGGTTAAATCCAACTAAATTTACATTTAACCTATTCCATTTTAAATTTATTCACAACTTTCATTGTATTTCTTCCATATCCAAAGAGTTTGATTCCAAACCATTTTATTAAACTCAGCCACCAATATATCAAATAACCATCACAAAATTTTACTCAAGTTATTTATTTTCTTCAAACAATTCCACCCAATAACTTAAGTTTATTTTATTCAACAACTTCCGTTCAAATCCTTGATTTCATTTTCTTTTAATCAAATCCCATATTTGATTTTCCTTGAGTTCAATCTTATTTTATATCCCAAGTTTCGATTTTCACATTTATTTGTTTGAGTAGAATTTTATTTCATTAAATATTATCTATACTCGGCTGAATTTATTTCTATCCAATTTAATTCAATTTCAATTTCAATTTATATAACTTACTTCAAGTTAAATTCAAATATATTTCCTTCACTTCCATTTACTTAAGTTAAATTTTAATTCCTGGATTACAATTTCCCAATTTCTTCTTATTAATATCAACTTCACTTTATAAGTACAATAGTTGATCCATTTATTCATTCACCAATTCTTTAGTTAACCAATGAATTTTAATTCCAAACATTAATTATTTTTAGTCCATCTTGACTACTTTTTCGCATTCACATTTTACCCTTTACTCCAGATTATACATTAAATTTTAGTCAAGTATATATTTTTCATTATTATTATTCTATAAATATTCCAAAATAAGATTCCAGAGTATACACAAATTTCATTATCTTTTTGAATTTTAAAATCAAACCCAGTTCGCAACAATTTCAATTTGAAACAATTCGGTAGCAATTTCTCTTTGGAAACTCGAAAATGAACACCGATGATGTCGCGATCATCATCGGAATTATTTTCCAGCGACCAAAGAGAGTTTAGTGCTTTTATCACTTTAAATCATTTCAAATATTTTTTTGAGTACCCAATCTCATCAGACTTCGAATCCAACTTAAAATATTTCCCAAAATAGTATCACTACTATTCCTCCCACACCCTTGAAAACCGTTTTCAAATCCAAAGGAATTTTAAGTCCTTTCTCAAAAATTCCAAATTTCCAACCCATCCAATTAAATTTAAATCTTTCTCTGGAATTCTATTTTAAATTACTATCTCATTTGGATATGGAGTTTATTCCAATTTATAAATTACATTTATAATCTATATTTCAAAATTTATTTTATTATAAAATTTGATTCTTTACTTTGGTTATAAATTTCAATTTCTAGTTAAATTTCCATATAATAATGATAATAATCCAATATTATCACATCTAACATCCAAACAACCATATATATATTAACTAGAAAATCTCAAAACTTTTCTTTATATACAAAAATAATTTGGGTAAAATTATTCCATTTAGCCTATTTTAAAATAATACTGTGTCGGTTTATCTTGTTTAAGAGTTTAGAAACCCCTATCGATATTGTGGCGTCCCACACATCGACCAGAATTCATAAACACTCAACCGATAAGTCAACACAATATAAAACCATTTTATATTCACTAACAAATACGCGCTCATATCTATTAATACTCTCAAAATTCCCACCAGAGCTAAGGTTATCGCCAACCTAAGCTCTGATACCACTGTAACGACCCGACTTCCCAGACCCGGAAAATCGAACCATTTTAGTTAAGAAGAAGAGGTAGAAGAAGAGAAAACAGAAAGCAACAACAGAATCTAACCATCGCAGCGGAATAAAATATAATATATATTAACAGATCTTTACACAAATCAAAACTATATCAGTTTTATATAATATAGCATCAGAGTATACACCAGAGAACACATAACATACAACTGGACAATAACCATATCATGTCCTCAATACAACAGAGTACAACAATCAACACAGCGGAATATATATATATATAAACAAGTACGGGAGATACGTCTCGCCATCCAGCTCATCTCCTGAGCTCCACAGCATCATATCCTGTAACCTATAATACTCGGTCTGACCCGAGCATCATATAAAACAATACCCGAGTCAGTCTGGAATACCAGCGTGAGAAAATCACACTCAATTTGATTATTAAAGTTTCAAAATCTTTTGAAAACAAAAGCATCTCGTAAGACCACGCCACAAATAAACATGTCGGGTTTTTACCTTACGATAGCTAAAACACTTTTTATCAAAATCCTCTGATATTATAATAGTGTCTATTCACAAATACTTATTAAAATAGCTGAAATTGTTACATGATTAAATTTCAGCATACTAGGTATACAAACAAATACCGTACAAGGCACGTAGGGAGAATGGATTTCCAACGAATGACTAGGCACTGGGGTACCACCTGTCACAGTACGTGGCCTAGATCACAGTACCGAGGAGTACGCCCGCTCCCCTACAACACAAGGCCGGAATCATCCCTTACTGGATAATTCCAAATAAGATCACTCCACGGTTGGGATCAGCAACCGCAACACTAAGCCGAAATAAAAGGGACATCTAGACATGGATGACCTTACTCTCAAGTGGGGGCTACCCACGAAGCCTTGCTGCATAACCCCTGATTTTCAGTCATTCCCAGTTGATGAGGTTCGAGGCTAAACGATACCTTTATAGCACATATCCCTTAGAATGCCCATCGTCCACCTGACGATGTCACGAAAGCATTCGTCCATACAAGTCCGTCCCGGGTCCGAACGGAACCGAAGGCACTATTCCTACTACATCCATTTTGGAAATATCCTCAGGATTAGTAGCGACTAGCCCTTGCACCTCATTGCTCCATCTTCAACTCCGAACACGTTACACGAAACGTACAAACCGAATCGAAGTGGTATTCGAGTCTCCAGACCTAGAATCCCGGTATACGGAAACTCGATCCCGGTCTCTTCGAAACGATCAGCGCATTTGGCCAATATTGATAGTCGGTTGTTTAACTATCAATTAACATCCATAACATCCATCAACAATCAATAATTTCTCCAAATTATTTATATCCCTCAAAATATCTTCACAAGATATTATTTTCATTTCAATTCCCATTGGAAACAATTTCAAACTATATTCCTCTCACGGAATAATTTCCCAAATATTTATTTTCACTGGAATGCCCAGTACAAAACTATTTTAGGTTTTTAAAATCATTTTAAAACACTTTATTATAAATATATTTTATAAAACACCCTTTGAAAACTACTTTAAATACTTAAGTTAAAATATATATTTAAAAATATCTAAAATAAAACCATTTTAAAAATATAAACAAATTTCCTTTTTAAAACATTACCAAATCACTTTTATGTTTACTACAATAATAGGTTGAAAAATACTTACTTTTGAAATTTAACATTTGGAAATAATAGATCTTCTAAAATATAATTTTTAAATAACTATAAATCTTTTAACAAGTATTTAAAATTTGCTTTAAAACGAATGTACTTGGCTGTCCAGGAAATACTTCTCTTTTACAACCTTTAAAATAAATCTCTGTTTATTTTTAAAACAGATTCACAATCCTTTATAAATTCACACCTTGAATTTATATTAAAATCCGCTTCACTCTATAAACTCAGTTTATAGATCTCAAAATCTCATTCCTCTTTAAAATTTCCCAGTTTCAATATTTAGACCAATTCTACAATTTTATTTCAAATTTGCTTTATCTTGAAATAAAATTCCCTTATTTACCTTATTTATTTCAAATACAATTATTCGGGTTTTTAATTTTTAAATTTCTAGTTAAAACCCCTTTAACTGAAAATTCCTATTTTAAATTCCCAACATTCCTTATTTACACTTTTAATTAAATTAAATTATTAAATTAAAAGTAATTCATTTATTTCTCTAAACCAATATTACTTCAGTTTTCTAATCTTTATTTCTCCTCCGTAAATTTAAATTTCTTTTTCCTATATTTACTAAAATTCCAATTCTCTTTATTTTATCTTATTTTCAATTCACTTTTAAATTTATTCCAATTTACTTAAATTATTATTCTTTATTTTCTTCAAAAATTCAATTCCATAGATTTTCAAAATTTATTATACTGGGAATTCAATCAACCACAACATCCAATATCAAATCATCACAGGATGTCAATATTCAGATCATAGAATAATAAAATAAATTTTTAAGGAATCCAGTTGGATCCCTCCAACCTGTTTCCCTGCATCCATAGACGTTAGCACAATACCAATTCCACTTCGAGGTGGAATATCGCGGTATATGGGATTTAAATAAATATCATCCGCTATTATGCGGCGCATAGGGTCTCATCCGCTATATAATGCGGGAATATCAAATCCAATATATACATATGCCAATATATATATATATATATATTGGTATACACTACTATACATAGTATCATATCAATCAGTCCAAACAATCATTCAATCAATTATTTAAATTTAACCAATTAAATTTAAATTAAAATTTAACTGAGTGAGATTAACTCACCTTTGCATTTATTTGCCATCCCCACCAATATTGCTTTGATTTCCAATTATTGACCTATCAATCGTTCCAAGTAAAAATGAACGGCAACCCACCAAAATTCGCCATCACAGCTCTGACTCCGACCGCCGAGCTTCTCCGAGCACTGCACCATTCCCACGCTTCCACACGAACCCCAAAAACGTTGCACGAATCACCTCCCCGTGCTGCTCGAATCAAGCGTACATCGCGAGTGCCCCAGGTCGCCGCCCTTGCTCACGAGTCGCACATCACCATCGAAAGTCCCCTTTTCTGTCGCGGCTCCAATCAGCTCTTCCATGCGAACTCCCAACAACTTGAAGCCCCCTTCGCTGCCCTCGATCGAAATGAGCTCCAGATCTAAGTCGCAATGAATTCGAGCCTTCCCCTTCAACTTGACAGTAGAAAATATCGCGTAGGAGGAGGATGAGCCGCGATGATGGCTGATGGAACAGCGAGTATGCAGCGATGATTATTTTGAAGGCGTTAATTTTCGAAGCTCAGCCCCTTTTTTTTTTGAATCTCGAACTGGAAATCGCAGTTTAGATTAGGAAATGAAAACGGAAATTATAAAAGAGGAAGGGGAGATTGTGAACCCGGTTGTTTGAAAGAGAAGAGGACGGCCATAGATTTATTCTCAAATTTTGAACTGAGAGGATACTAGTCTCGTGTTCGAAAGAAATAGGATAAGGGATGGTGTGTTCGAGAAGGCAAAGGAAGCGTGTTGAAGACGCCTTGCTACAGTGTTCACTTATTTTTAAAAATTCAATTTCAAATCGATTATTATCAATTAAATTTTTAGCGTGTTTATATCTCGTACACTCACACCCTAACTCCGATCAATACGAAATTTGAAATCCGATAATAATTCAATATTACAGATCCAATGGAACTGGTTTCGTCGAATTCCGAGAGTGTGCCCCGGAAGGGTATTTTTAAATTCAATTTAAACGTTAAAATTTGAAAACTGAACAAATCACTCTTTATTTGATTTTAAAAGTTCTACTGCCTTCAGTATTATCAATATAGATTTTACAAGCCTTCAAATTATTTTTAACTGGCTTAAAACAGCAGATTCAATAATTCACCGAATTTCGATAATTAAATTCTACAATTAATTATCCAATAAATATTGATATTTTGAAATTCTAGTTAATAATTTACTTTTGAATATTTAAAATAAATTAAATATCCAATTCCAAATGCTCAAAAATTCCGGGTCGTCACAATATCTGAAAAGAAACCCAACTCTAGACTGCTCGTGTGGAAAATTATGAGCACCCAGAGTTTAGGAAGGGAACAATAAACTCCGGATCAGTCATGGGACTGGTGTGAGCAACAAAAACAGTTTATCTTTAAACAAACACAAAAGGTTTTAAACATTGAAATCCGCAATGCTTTTGGAAAATGAAACTACCATAAGACCTCCCGCCACACACACAATGCAAACGCAGAATTAGAGGAGATTTCTTCTTATGATAGTCAAAGATGCTTACTACGCAAATCAAATCATTTGATATTATTATTAGTGCATAGTGCAGAAAACATTTCGAAAGTATAATATTAATCTTAGCCAACATACGACCAGTATCGTATGCCTACTATAGCTACTATGTTCAATAGCAGGTTACCGCCACATTCCATAGCAGGTTATACAATTGCAATCGTAAAGGTTCGTATTGTTTCTTTGGATTTTCCAACAAATGGTCAGGCTAAGGAACTTCCTTCTGCCGCATGGGATCGCCTCTGGCGGGACGTCCCGAGAGACAAACTGCTCTCTGCAAACACAAGGTCGGGTTACCCCTGTAACAGGTAACTCACGAATATGCCACCCCCCGGTCCTTTGGGACCTTTATTCGAGGCGCCTCTAAACCAACATCACACATAATAAAGTGTATCTACATGAGTAAGTATCTGGGCTCCATACCATGATACCACCCCTTTCCAGAAGGAAATGACATACCCTAAAGGGCGCGACCCTCATAACCTTACCGCAACATTCCTGTTTCGACCATTTCCGAGTTGTGAGGCCCTGACGAAGTCTCGTCCACAAAGCTACGCTTTGTTCACAAAGCCATGCTTCGGGTCAAACAAATGATCAACCTATGATCACAAAGATATAAGATCAAACAAATGATCATATCACAAATGATCAAACACTGATCATCACACAGCAACACTCAGCATGCCACATTACCAAATTGGGAGTATATCGCTGATAACCTTCAACTACATAACCTCTGAGCTCGTACGTCTCAGAGAAGGGTGTTAAGCTAAGAGAATAAATTCTCCGCCACCAATAGAAATGTATTTGAAAGAAATCGGCTTTATATCTCAAAGTGTAATGTCAGACATACAATCCATACAAGTCTGTTCTGGGTTCGAACAGAACCGAAGGCACTTCTCACGAAGCCCTTGCAATTCCGGATAATTTCCAATCACGTCCGGACTTCCCGTCACTAAGGGTGATAAAACCTCTATATCGGGGATCAGCCGATGCAGAGTAACTCGACGGTAATCCTTCCGTTTTCAAAAATATCCGGTCTTCAACACCGGTCTTCAAATGCTATCCATATACGACGTATCACATATTCGGAATGGGTTATACGACCCAAAGGTCCTCTCCCGGCTAAACCGAATAGTGGGCGAAATATTTTAAAAACATATGGATATGGGATTTCAATTAAGTCACAACTTATTAATTCAACTTCTTTTTAAATGGTTTCCATCGATTACCATTTCAAATCTTTTCAACAAAAAGATTTATTTTAAACAACCTTCAACGGTTTAAACAATTTCCACATTTAAATATTTTTAAACAAAAGATTCATTCACAGATTTTCCAAATTAATTTCCATTTCAATTTGATTAACTCGTTAAACCTTTAAATCAAGATTTAACTTATAGCTTTCAAAACAATTCCATTTCGGATGGTTTAGATAAATCATTATTTTAAATCTGTTAGAAATAAACAGATTCAATCCATAGCTTTCAAAAAGAATTCATTTATAACTTGGAAAAACCATTTTTCAATTCAATCTTGAAATTCCCTTAATTAAACTGGAATTTCATTTCTTATCTGAAAGCTTTTATTGTTTTAAAACAACAGTTTCATTTCAGAAAATCTGATTCATTCATACGAGTTAAAGTCTTTGGGTTAAATCCAAATTCTCAAAATTACATTTTTAAATGGTTTAAATTTAGATAAACACATTTATAACATTTTCAATCCCTAGTTTCAATTCATAGGATTCAATTCCAAACTTGAATTCAAATTTAAATCAAATTATTTAAATTTCCAAAACTCGATTAAGTTATTCAAAATAACTTTTATCTTTGAAATTCCATTTCAAAAGCTTTTCACTTTAAACCCAAATTTCTAATTTTCAAAATCAATTGAAATTAAAATTTCAATTTCAAAAACATCAGATTTAAATTATCTGTGACTTAACCGATTTCCACGTGAAATCCATATTTGTGTGTGTAAAAGTGTAGTCCAGGGGTTTAACACACAATAGTGCACATCATACAATCATCACAGATCAGAATACAGAATATAGTTGATAAGCGATATAAACTATAACGCCTATCATATAGATCTCAGATATATATCACAGATAAGTAAATTACAGATCACAACATAAATCAGGATGTATCACAAAGCATGATATATCAGGGATATCAAACAATTCACATTCAATAGAATTCAAACATTCATAAGTAAGATCTGTTAATATCTGATTTTAATTAATTTATACCAGGTTAATTACTTATGAATAAACTACAAATTTTGGTTAATTAACATTAATAAATTATAAACCATTTTAATTAGTTATCCTTTAATCATTTATTAATTAATCTTTAAGTTAATTACATAATTAATTAACCTCATTTATTAACTACCTTTAATTTATTATAATAAGTGATTATTCTTAATCACCTATATTTTATAATTTCTAATAAATTTTTATTGAGAAATTATACCTTAATCACTTGATAAATCAATTTAAATAAATGAATTAACTTTCAATTTAGTACATTAATTAATTACCCCATACTTAATTAATGAAGAATCTTTTGAACTTATCAAGATCCTAATTTAATCAAAGATAAACGATTATCTTTATTTATCATTTAAATCCTTATTTATTAATCCTTGAAAAATCATTTTCTTAATGCTTTAAAATCTGTACATATAGTTTTCCCCAAAAACTTGTAGTATGCCAACAACCCGAGCCCACACGAACTCCCCGAGCCAAACTTCACCATACCCGAGCAAATCTCCTTACTTCCCCGAGTATCTGTTAAAAATTCGCTTCGAGTAAACTACTCGAATCCCCCGAGTACGCTTCGAGTTCCCCTGCCTTTCCCAGACGACAACACCCAGGCGATCAATTTCGCCCTCGTGCACATGCACATGGCCGTTGGCCAACTTCGATCGCCATCAATACTTCGAGCACGTCGCAGGCCACCCCAGCTCCGCTTCCAGTCACCCACTTCGGCCAGAACGTCATTAATCTCGAATTCAAGAATGACAGAGCCTGGAAACATTCGACATTTATAACACTCCGACCTGTCAACGCCAATTCCTCACATCTCCGGCCACCGTTGCCACCCAAACTTCGGTGAAAGCTTCGACAACCCATCGACCCCCTTCCCCTAAAACCCCAAGCGACTCGATCAACCAACGACGAAGTACGAATTGGAAACAACTGCCCTTCCCAAACTAGGTCACCAGACTTCTATCGCCTACCGCCACCACCATAGTCATCGCTCGACCATCGGCGCATTTTTCCCATGACCCTCGATCACCCCTGCGTCTCCAGTCCAAGTCCCGACCCTTCCAGCCGCCTCGATCAACCACGGCAACTCAAAATGTCAACAACAAAGAAATCCAAACTGCTCTTTCATTTAATCACTAAAAATTTCGATTTGAACTTTAAAATTCACGTCTTCCAGTGAGTATTCAAGTTATGTAGTTAAATCCGAAAATAACGAGATTCGAATTTTGACCCATTGAAGTTGTGCTCGAAAACATCTCCTTCCAGAGATGATACCAAGTGATTTCAATTTGAATTTATTTAATGTTTAGTTCAAATTTAAATAAACCATAACTGTTTTGATTCCAAGTCTAAATATCCCATAGTTTAGGCAGTATTGATTTTTGAAATAGAATTTGGCTTCCAGAGTACCAAAGAACAAGTATTTTCAAGCATTTCCAGGTTATAGTTATATGCTAAGGTCCTATATATATATACTGGCTTATCCACACTTATATATGTGTATTCCTACCCAACAAAATTTCAGATTTAATCACACGACTAGATTTAAAACATAAGTTATTAAGTGTGAAGCTACTAACATTTTAAAGAACATAAGTTTATACTAGAGCTAATAATGACAAAATTATCTAAAATTCTCACAGGCTTGCATATATACAAATATGCAAAGAAATCATCACCCAGAAATTCATATGTACACAAATTCGTTACTTGAGTTTATAGAAGTGATGTTACTCACCGCTTTAAAGAGGAAGAACAGAGACTTGTTTTTGAAATCTGGTTTGAACTTGAAAAACTGGAAACATGTTTCCACTTTGATCATTCTTCCAAATCCTTTGCTCACTGTTTTTTATTGGTATGCTGGTGGTGGTTGAATGCTTGTTTTAGGTTTTTAAATGAAGTTTCATTTTTAGTCTTGTTTAGTTCGAATTGAAATGAGAAGTGGTAAAGGAAAATAGCTTTCAAGTTGAAGTTTTGAAATAGTTTACAGGGCATAATTTAGGGTCAGAGATTTTTTATAAAAATGGAGGCTGAAATGAATCTCTCGTGTACTAAGAAGGCTGAAGTACCTTGCATTAATTATGTTGTACAAACTGAGATTTTATAATTGATTTGAATTCTTTCCATAGTTGAATATATACACCAGTATCTTCTTTTATAAGCTTTCCTTTTGTTTTCGGCTGCACAATACATATGCTATTTTCTTTTGTTTTATATAAGTATGTACATATGTACTTTATTTATTTCTTTGTCTACCTTTTCTCAATTCGGCTGAGATGTAATTGGTGCTGGCATTTATGATGCTTTGACTTGTTCATGCTTATATATATATTTGTTTAAGAGTTAATGAAAACATAATTTTGTTTTAGTCCTTTGTATTTTAGTTGTTTAACTTATGTATATTTTATTTCTATGTCTACTTATCACACAAAAAAAAACTTGTATGACTATATGTACATTTTTATTTATTATTTTTAAAGTAATTTACACATTTAACAATTCGAAATGATTCATTCAGAATATACTTGAATCCGGGGAAACTCGCTCCATTTTATCGATTTATTCCACAAATATAAATTCAAAATTAATAAATTATCATTTTAAATTTATATAAAATCCAGGGTCGTTACAAAATAAAAGAAAAATGAGAGAAGGGAGAGGAATTCAAATCAAGATGGGAAGAGGGAAGCTTTAAAAAGGTGAGTGAATTGATTTCTAGAATATGTTGATTCATAGGTAATCAAATTTATTTATATTTCTACCAAATCTAAAAATGTACTCTTTTAACTTGAGATAGAAGTTCTAATCCAAAGTTATATTTCAAATAAATTAATTTTAGTTATGTACAGATATGATGAAAAAACCCTAAATTAATATAGTGTAGTTGTAGAAATAGGGAAAAGGTAGACTAGGTTAATCCACTCATTATGTGAATAAAATCCCATATTTGATTTGAGAAAGTTGATTTGGAACTAGATAAATAAAGGAATTTGAGTACCTTACATTGGATTGATTGATAATTGAAATATATGTAGATTTCAAGTTTGAAAAAATGTATGCAGTTTATGGAAAGGAATATATACATATGTGTAATCCTTGAAATTAAAATTTTAAATTAGTGTAACTAAGAGTACGAAATACACATAAATATGGTTGAAAATGAGTCCATAAACATGTATGCAGAATCACAGAAAGATGAATAAAAATAACTAAACCAAACAGAAACTAAAATCTGGAAAACAATGCGATTAGACATCTAACTAGACGTTTGAAAAGTTCATCGGACCACTAAAAATGGGTTTAGACATCTGGATTTTAGGAAATCATAATCGAGAGTTTTATGTTATTGTTCGACCTAATTCGGGCGTCTAAAATTTCAACCAAACGTCTGAAAATCAAATAAGACATCTGAAAAGGGGATCCAGATGTTTGAACACCTGGGAATGTATTTTAATTTGCATTAGCTAACCAAACATCTGAATTGCATTTTCAAACGTTTAAATACCTCCAGCATGCCCGAGTTGAACATGGACCTGGTGCAAGCCAAGTAGAATGAATTAGGGAAATTAATTCCACTTCTTTGACACGAAGAATATCCACTTAACTAAATGGAGTTGAGCAATGAGATGAAATAGTATCACACTTGGTGGCGTCCTAGATTCTCACTTCTTGAAGTTGCTACATGTGACACTCAACATGGCATGTGGTTCAATCACAATCATATGCTAAGCATGTAGGCACCAATGAGGAGGTTACTCCATGATTTGGAGGAGAGGAGGCCTAGGTATTATGATGTATTCTTGGTAGTGTGCATAGTTATGGGAACCAATGAGCAGGTTACTCGATGCTTTTAAGGCAAGTCGGCCTAGGCATTATGAAGTATACTAGGTAGTGTGCATAGTTACGGGCAATAATGGGGATGTTACTCAACATTTTAGGGGCAAGTAGGCTCCGACATTGTGATGTATACCATATTATTATGCATAGCATAATGTATGATAATGGGGAGGTTACTCGGTGCTTTATGAGGAAATGGGCCAATGTAACACTCCTAATTTTTAATAACATTATTCAGGAGATTTAATTAGATAAATTAATAGAATAATGTAAATAATTAGAGTGATAAGGGGATTGAGAATTGAAAATAAAATTAAGGGCCGTGCTTAATTGTTTAAATGGGGTTAAGAATGGTTTATAAGCAAATTAATTTACATAAGGGCTTATTAGGAAATTGCCACTCATAATCCATTACCCTTGTATATTTTTGTTCCATCTATTCACGTTCATTTTAGCAAAAAAAAATAAACATAAAACATAAGAGGAGCCGGCCATTGTTAAGGAAGAAAATAAGAGAAATTCAATCAAAAGCTAAGGATTCAAGCTAGGGGAAATTTATCTCAATCCAATCTCCTTATCCTAATCAATGTTAGAATAATAATCTATATCATCTCTATTTTGTTTTATGATAATTGGTTTTCAGATTTAAGATTAAATCAATTTTAATGATGATTTGGATGATGATATGCTTGGATTATAACATGTTTGGTTTAAACAAAATTGTTTAAATACGATTTTATACGGTTTTAAGGGTAAAACCGATTATAATGATTTTCGTATGCCATGGGAGAATTTTATGTTATGTAAAACATGATTTTAGAGATGGGTTCTAATTTTTATAATTTTCCAAGCTATGGAAAATTTATTATGAATTTCCAAAGGAAAATATAAATAATTGGGTTTAGAAATTATTTTCAGAAATTATATGAAAAATTTGGGTATGAAATTTATGTATGTTAGATAACATATTAAAAGTGAATTTCTGTCATTTTTGGAGATTTTTCCTAAGAGATTTACTATGGGAATTAAATTATTTTGAAAGGAGGACCTAAATGATTTAATTGTTTTGCTTAACGGAAGGGCTTATTTGTTAAACTAATCTTTGATTAGATTTGAAATTATGCGGCAGTTATTTGGAAAATAATTTGAAAAGTTTATGGCGACCAGTCAAATGTTTACAACTAAGCAGGTTAGTTACAAAGAGATTACTTTAAATGGCATTAATCAGCCTTTACCCAGAAAAGTAGGTTCCGCCTCTTCCAGAAGTACCTTCGACCCTTAGCTTCCGCCTTCAATCAAGTTGAAACCATCCAAGCCGAGACCAATGCACATGGTATCAACACGTTGGTACGAAGTGGATTGAAGAACGGTGAAGGCATGGTGTCGAAACATTTTGGTATGAAGTGGATTGGAGAAAGGCGAAGGCATGGTGTCGAAACATTGCTTCTGATGGGGTTGAAACCTTTATTTACTTTCAAATTGAAAGTGCTTGCCTTGTTTTATAAAAAGCTTTCGAGGGAGTCGAAGCATATGCTTTCGACAGGGTTTCGAAGAGGGTTACCATCTTTTCTTTTAAAAGTACAATCTTTCAAACGAGTTTGTCTATTTAAAGAACAATGCTTTCGAAAAAGGTGGTTTCGACCCAGTCGAGACCCTGCTACCATTCTTATGGTCCTTTGAATGTATTGAAGTCATCAATGCTTTTGAAGGGTAGCTTTTATTTTAAACTTACTGTAACGACCCGTAAATTTCAACTGTTTTAATAACGTAATTAGTTGAAATTTTGTGAAATTTTAAACGATAAAATTTTGAAATAAAAATTTAATATTTGGAATACGTCTAGTTAAACATAGCGACTGGCAAGTTTTCGTCCGAAAGTATGAAAGTATATTTCGCGCGTAAATTCACTTCAATTTAATCAGTTAAAAAGCGATAAAAATAAAATATTTCCGAAACCTAAATATTTTTACATAGAAAAATTCTAAACCATCTTCTGAGCAAAATGTCAGTTTGTCGTTTTTCCAAATTCGGACATCTTTGGCTCCGTCGATCTTATTTTTCAGCGTTTTTCTTGCATTTTCCTATTAGAAAATTCGAATTTTTATAATTCAATCGCACCACTGATTTCTATATACCGTTTTGATCGTCTCGTCGTGCTGATCTCTACAGTATATTCGATTGTCAAATTCGGAGTTCCGGAGTATGTTGCACTTTGTGAAACACCTTTCGTATCGGTACTTGTTCGTGCCTTTCGGGTTTTGTGCCTATTCAAATTTCCACTGTATAATTCCAACGGTCATTTGCATTGATTATTTCTTGAATTCAGCTGTTGTCCTGTCCCTTTGTAGTCCACTTAAACTGGCTTCCACCTTTCTAATATCTCAGCTGTTACTTTGAAAATTTATTATAAAATTTATTTTGAACATGATAACCACGCACGCATGCATGCCTCTGAACCATGCAAGCATAAACCCAGCATACCCATTTCCACACTCCTCTTGCCTCCCTTCTTTCATTCTTCCCAATGCCTGGCAATAGTTCCCTCTTTCCACTTCTTTTCTTTGCGTGCTCTTCTTCCAATCTCCCTACTTCTTTTGTTTCTCTTCTCACCTCTCTTTCTTTTTGCATGCATGCCTCAAAACATAAGCCATCTCCTAACCATGGCCTTCCACC
The DNA here is from genome assembly GCA_030737815.1 of Allium fistulosum. Lineage (NCBI taxonomy): Eukaryota > Viridiplantae > Streptophyta > Magnoliopsida > Asparagales > Amaryllidaceae > Allium > Allium fistulosum. The sequence goes on from CM060907.1 coordinate 368,574,371, forward strand.
TACAACCCAGTCGCAAAGCCTCACCTCGTCCACCAAGCTCCAAGGAGCAGCCGACTCTAACCTACCTCGCTCCGACTTCATCACCGCCCATCCCACCGTGAACGACGTCACCGAGATTGCCTGACAACCAAGCGGCCTCCACGTCTGCTCGAGCCTTTCCCTGATCGACCAAAGCCTACAACGACCCCGACTTCTGAAATCCCACCCCACCACCGAGCACTGCCACTTAGATAACTCGCCTGACACGTGCCGCATACACCCACCTTTCCACTTTCTTGTGACACGCCTTCTTTTCCACTTCCCGACATATTTGCTTTGGGCCAGTGACGTTAGCTCATGCTCAGCTCCACCTTCTCTTCGTTCAAAGCTGCAGCCTTCTTTCTCGTCTTTGTCATGTATTGCGTGTAAGCAATATATTATATATAAGGTATGTTTGTATATACAGTATAATATCTATGTGTCTGTTTATAGAAGGTGGCATGTGACATTGATCTATTTATATCATATATATTTCTTAAGTACTATATATAATTGCAAGTTCAGTCTATGAATTATAAAGAAGGTTGCATTTGCTATTTTATAGATATGCTCAGGTATGCTACAGACTATAGGCTTTGCTATTTTATGAAACACAGTACGTAGATGTTCGAGTATAACACTATTTTAAGTATTTTGTATTGCAGCTTCCATATTTTATATAATTTCAACAATATATATGTTTTTTTCAGAGTTTATTACATGTTAGTTTTAAAGTCTGGTTTTCGCCGTCTTATATACATTTAATTTTTTTAATAGATGTGTATTATTGACTCCAAAGTATATACATATATAGTTTTATTAATTCTATCAGGAAAATTGATTTTTGAATTTTAAATGCAAAGATTTTTGTTTGTGTATTTGATTTGAGTGTATTAGTAGTCTCATTTATACTTTTGCTAGCATAATATGTCTTGGTTTTCGTTGCAAATAGTATAGTTTACAAACTATATAAGGTAGGTGTATATATATATAGGTTTGTCTATGTTTTATTTATACAAAATATAAGTCTTCCTATATTTTTAGTATGTGTTGTATATAAATTGGTCCTATATATGCAGTTGTATTGGAGGGTAAAACACACATAAATATGCAGTTCCTTATGACATGGGCAACTATTGAATATATATTATAAACAAGTTTATATATAAGTATAAAATTTATTAAATTATATGTACGGACTATAAATAATATATATAGGTTGTAAATATATAAATTGTAGTAGTTGTTCACATTTTGATTTGAAATGATACTTTGTATGTAATACTTTATTATACGGGTTTAAATGTAAACAATGACTTTCAAATTTATCTATATATATATTTTATTTTAATATTCATTTTGGATTGATATTAGTTTCATAGAAAATAATAGCATACATATATTCTGTCTCTATCGAACTGACTCAAATTTGTTCATCGATTTCTACTATCAGCTTTGTCCGTCTAATTTGTGTCAATTTTTGCTTCGCTTTGGAATTCGTGCTTGGATTCGTAAATAAATTTCATCGTCTATTCTCTAGCCTCGAAAGGTGAGCACTCACTCACGATTAACGTTCTCTTATTTATTAAATTTGATTTCAATTGAAACGACAATTGAAATATGCTGCTGCTAGTTAATTACACTGTTATATATGCTATTGCCTGTATCAGTTCACCTGTGACATCTGACACCATTATCTGTTAATTATTTATGCGATGATAATACAGTTTGGCTGATAATTGATTTATTGTTGATGTTTATATTGGACGTTAAATTGTTAACGTTAAAATGATAAATAGTATGCAATTGAACTTGATATAGGATAGTTAAATGTTAAATTTGATTAACTGACATTTGTATAATATGACCCCTTTATCTGTTAAATTTATTGACACGTAGGATTTGTTTAATTACATCTTGAACCACTGAATGTATGTTGTTAAATTGATGATGGATGAAATTGTAATAGATGACAAGTGAAAACCGTAATGTAATAATCTTTAATCTACATGAAATGATAGTGTAGATTCTATAAATAATTATATTAATTCGTACAAATAACAATGCGAATTAATACGGTTATTTCGGGATTATTTGAATTGATTATTGGATTGTTATTGATTGTTGTTATTGCTTGTTTATTTACTTTGACACCATCCCAGTTATCACACTGCAAGTTCCCTTTGTTATGCTTTGATTTTTGAATTGAATTGGAATCGGGTTGAAATGATAAATACCCAAATTAAACTTTGACCTAGGGTAGAGAATTAAATAAAAACCCGATTGGTCAATAATTTGATTTAAAAATAAAATAAATATTTTATTTGAATAAATAATACGGTTTTGAAATGAAGTTGAAATTTGAATTTTTGATGAAAGGAAAATGTTAATATTTAAAAATCTAAAATAAAAGATTAACAATGTAATTGATGAAAGAATGTTGTTTAATTTGAGAAATGATTGAATTAAGTTTGAAATTATAATTAAGTTTGAAATTATTAAATTTTGAAATGATTTAATAATTAAGTTTGAAATTATAATTAAGTTTGAAATTATTAAACTTTGAAATTATTTAATAATTAAGTTTTGAATTATTTAATAATTAAATAAGATTGAATTATTTAATGATTAAATTGAATTGAAATTCTTTAATAAGAAAAATTAAACTTTTGAATAAGTGAATTTTACTTCGTAAATATTTGAAATTGAGTTCTTTATTAATTAAGTTTTGGAAAATTATTTAAGTAAGTAAATAAGTGAATTTGAATTTCTTTAACCAGAAATAAAATTGTGATTTATTGAAATTAATGTAAGACTTGAAAATTTAAAGGATTTGATTTGATGAATTTAATTTAATTCAATTTGTAAGTTTTGATATAAGGAAGTTGAATTTAAATAATGGATTTAATGAGTTGGAAATTTAATAGAAATGGTTTTGAATGGCATATTTACTTAACTAATATTGAATGAAATCGATAAATGAGTTTAAATTGATTTGAATGTTAAATTAAATTTATTTAAATGATTTTGGAATGAAACCTATATACGAATTTGAATCAATATTTGAATTTTTTTAAATAGAAATTGAAATTGAATCATAAGAATTTGAAATGGTAATTTGGAAGTTTTGAAACGTAAAGTATGGAAACTGGTTTTGAAAGACAAATGAAATGTTGATTTACGAATTCTATTTGAAATTGAAATTGATTTGGTTTTTGAAATAAATAAACGACCAATCAGTGTAATAATTATGAAAGTTATTAAAGAGACTGGGATCGGTAATGGATATACTCTCTATCTAAACCGAAACCACTTTAATAACTATGCGCGGAGTGATGATCCAGAATGAAGTGGTTGGAATGATGTACGTGATGACTGAAGAAAGAGAACGATGATGGATAGCCTTGACACTTGTGTCAAATTGGAAATGACTAAAACAGGAGCTGTGCCGGGCCAATGGAGGATTAGCTACCTCAAGTGGACACACTTCTTCGAACTACTTATACTTGTTGTCGATTGGTGCACCCTTGATTTTGGGAGTGTTGTTTCACGGTGTTGCGGGCGCTGCGGCGTTGCGTTCTCACCAGTCCGGATCAGGCGAACGGTAGTATCACTACCTTGGGTATTGCCTCATGTGCCTTGTCATACTTGTATTCCATTTATGCGCGACCACTACGATTTTGATTTGTACCTTTAGTATATGGATTGCCCTCTGGTGACTTCCGGTTTTGGGGAAACTACGGTCTTGTATATGCTTTTAGGAATAAAAATGTGTTAAGGGTGGAATGGGCCATGACTTAATGCTATTTTGATATCTTATTATTACTGATAGACATTATCTACTTATCGTACATTACTACATAGTAGATAGTTTAATGGATCCTTAAAGAATGGTCGTTCCAAACATCCTTTAAGTTACTCGTATTTCAAATTGCTATTTCACTTGAGTTGGATTTATTAATATGAGAATGTTAATCCTGACTCGAGTGTTTTGTGTTTTGCTTTACGCTCGGGTCAGACTGAGTGGTTCAGCTTTTGAGACTCACCTTTGAAGCTGGAGCTTTGCTTGAAGATCCAACCATCTATTCTGCTTTCAGTATTCGATGATTCCAGTGATGTATTCTGATTTGTATCTGATGTATCGTGTTACTCTTCCGTTGTATCTGGTTTAACTCTGATATATCGTATTTCTCTTCTGTTGTAAACTCTGATGTATTTTATATATTCATATAGTAGCTTCATGAACTACTATCTCTTTTATTTCCGCTGCAAATTATTACTCTGTGTCTGTGTTCTGTGATTATTTATTTACTGTATATGTTCATTTTTTGCCAAATTTAAATTAACAAAGCGGTATTTTGAGCAATTCAACTCCGGCATGAGTGTCTAACTATACACTTATAATGGATGCGAATGGTCCAAAATATCGGGTCGTTACACTTACACTAAGTTGCTTCCTAAAGACTTTCGAATGGGATAAAGGGTTTCGAAGGCAATGGTGTCGAAAGGGGGTTTCGATGCTATCCTTCAATGTTTTACCTAAAGTTTCAAAGTTTTCAAATGGATGGTTTCAAAGCCATCAACTTTGCCCCAAAAAATTTTATACAAGATAAAAGGTTTCGAAAGGGTTACTTTCGTATGTATTCACTTAGACCTAAAAGATGTTTGTATGCAAAACCCAATGGTTTTGAAAGGGGTACTTTCATTGATTTCGAAGCTATGCTTCTAAGAGATATTCAGTAAAGCTTTAATACTTCTGAATGTTTTGTTTTAAAGACTTCGAAAGAGATATGTTACTGTTTTGGAAAGAAGATTTTAATCTTTCAAAGGAGGTTATCTAATGGTTTCGAAAGTAAAGTTTTAAGGTTTCAAAAGCCTTAGTTTTCAAAACAAATGACCCAATCTCAATTTAAAGGAAACCATGGCATAATAAAATAGTTTTGAGTTAACTTTAAGCATGGAGTTTTTGAAGAAGTCTTCCTTGATTAATAAGTTAAGGGATTAACTAAGTTTTATATAAAATGATTTCAAGGATATTAAACCACAGATGATGGTATTATTATGTTATTATGTTTACTTTTTCATATATATATATATATATATATATATTCACATTGTAATGGACCCATAACTGTATTTTTGGAGAGAAATGGTAGAATAACCAACTAGGTTGACCTAGTAATGAATATAATTTGATTAACTCCTGAATGAGTAATATTGCATCCAATAGGTCAGGTAGACAAGAATGTAGGATGCCTAAATAGTGAAGTTGTTATATAGACATGTTCATAGTATACCCATGAAAACTATCTTTAGGAAAAGTTATTGGCAGGCGCCAATAGGAACCCATGAATACTATGATTAGATTGAGTTATTAGCAGGGGCCAATAGATTAGTAGTGAACCCATGAAAACTATATCTAGATTAAGTTATTGACAGAAGTCAATAGGTTCCAAGTCAACCCATGAAAGCTAGGATAAAAGGGAAGTTATTGGAGATACCAATAGGTTCAGGGAGAACCCACGAATGATGAAGTTTTTGACAGCGGTCAACAGGTTCTTAGTGAAATTGGACACGAAGTCCTTAAATATTAAAATGGTTATTAGTTAGCCCATAAAAACTAATAGGTTAATAGTGACCTTAGAAACTATAAATATGACAGGTAGTCAAATAAACTGGGGATGCGAAATCCAGAATGTTTTGACTTGTATGCATATCATCATAATATTTTAAGTTGCTACGTTTTAACCATTGTGGATGCAAGAGCACAATGTACGGTTTTATGAAATTTAGAAGATACTAGTGAGGGGAAAACCCATTCTGCTAAGCGGCGTGGTCTCACTAGATATCTAAATGGTTTAAGATGGTAGATTATTATTCATACCAGGCTTTATGTTGTACTCGAAGTTTATGTTTTCCCCTTAAACTCTCGGGTACTCAATTGATTTTGAGTAGTTTGAGAGTTAAGGTTTTCAGGTACCTCTTTAGACAAATAAGCTTCCAGAGATGTGCAGGAGGCATGATAGCTACCTAGAGTTCTTTTCTATTTTGATTCCACTTTGTTTTGTTGTAAAGGAAAAAGATGTTTAATTCTATAGTTTTATACTCTGATCATCCAAGGTGGCAACTTCATATGTCGCTCTTGGCGTATGTTGTAATAATTATAAATTCTCGGAACGTGGTTATCGAATTGGGATTATTAATGAATTTGAAATGGTTTGAAATGGAATGAGAAAGCTATTTGTTGATTTTAAAATTTTTCCATATCCATGTGTTTCTATTGTATCAATGTATCTAACATTACCATATTTGGTCGCCGATGATCAATAACTATGGATAACCGCAGCATCCGTAGCCATTATTTTTGGGCTTTCAAGTGAGGGATGTTACAAGTTGGTATCAGAGCATGAGTTTATAAAACTTAAAAGAAATTTAAACCTAAAATATTTTCAAACATAATCCAATGAATCAGAAAATAAAATCGGGGTTTGGGTTAACGCTATAGTAACGTACTTGTATTTGATATATATATATATATACCCTTTCTCTTAGACCGTTCCTTTGTATCCTACTAAGGCTCATATGCAGATTTATGAGAAAGAAGATATGGATGCAATAAATGGAAGAGGAAATCTCGGTGGAGGAAGCACCACAACCAACGGAAATGTTCGACCCACCAGGAGGAACCCAGGTTGACAGACTAATGCTAACCAAAATTCAAATGCCAATGTGGGTGCTGGAAATCCACCAGTATATATGGGGGCGATGTATCAGTTCTGCGTCAATATGATGTAAGCAGGAGCTACGACTGGAGTTGCTGGGAATGTTGGAGGAGCTAATCTTGTGGCTGCGATTGGGAATAATTGTGCGAAGTTGAGCAGAGATTACACCAGTCTTGGTGGGAAGCCATTAATGGAAGCAGAGGATGCTATCGAAGTTGAGAATTGGCTATTGCATTGTGAGAGAATATTTGTTGATTTGGGTTTAAATGATGAGTAGAAGAGGAGATTAGACTCTAGGCAGTTGTAAGGGTTAGCACTTCATTGGTATAATAGTGTTACTGCCGGGGTTCCAGAGGAGGAATTGACTTGGGCAGATTTTAGAAGGATATTTGAACAGAGGTTTTTATCTGAAGTTGCTAAGTCAGCGTTGATGAGAAAGTTTATGGATTAGGTGCAGGAAGAGATGTCGGTAATCGAGTCTGCTACTAAGTTTGATGAGTTGTCCCGATATGGGTATGCTACTATAGACACCGATATCAGGAGGAATGAGAGGTTCATGCGGGGATTGAGGCCCAAACTTGCTAGGGCGGCCCTGACACATATTTGTGATCCTCGTAATGCGGTTGTGGAGATGTAAATTCGCCATGAAGAGATGCTTGCTATTTGTGCTAGAAAGAAGCCAGTTGAAATTCAGGGTTCTTAAGGAACGAAGAGAAAGTTATTCAAGAAGAAGGGAGCCCAGAAGGTAGATGCCGCCAAGAAGGCAAAGGCTGATTTAGTTTACTTCAAGTGTGACAAGAAAGGTCATTATGCTCATGAGTGCCAGTCAGGCAAATAGAAGAAGGCTGTAGAAAAAAAGGGTGTGAAATGCTTCAACTGTGATCGAGTGGGGCATTATAAGAATCGGTGTCCAGAACCAGTCAGGGCGGACAAGGAAAAGGTTTTTGCTGTTGGATCATCATTTGTTAGGCCAACTACAGCTGATAAAGGGAAGACTGTGGTGGAAGGTATGCTTTTGATTCAAAGTATACCAGTTAGGGTACTATTTGATACCGCTGCATCACATTCATTTATATCTCAGAATTTGGTTGATAGGTTATGCTTAGAATCCACATACCTTGTTACTTCCTTAAGGGTTGCAAATCCAATAGGAGGGTGTGCAACTCTAGGAATGAGATGTGACTAGTTAGAACTTGATTTGCTAGGTCATAAGTTTGCATGCAGTCTGTATGTTTTCATTTTCGAAGATTTTAGAATCATTTTGGGTATGGGTTAGTTGGGTAAGTATGATGCTAGGATTTTTTGCCAAGATGGGGAGATATCACTAAGCCACTCTGATAAGCATAACCGAATCATATTCTTTGTGGAGAATTCTGACCGCGGTAGTTGTGCATTGTTAAGTTCTACGGAAGTGGGAGAAGAGTTAAATCAGGTTCGAGCAGCAAATGAGTTTGCAGATGTTTTTGAGCCGGTTACAGGACTACCACCAAAACGAGCTATTGAGTTTCGAATAGATCTTGTGCCAGGAGCTAAACCTATTAGTAGACCGCCTAGCAGGATGACACCGACCGAGATGAAGGAATTGAAGGTGCAACTAGTGGATCTAGAAGGCAGGAATTTTATTAGACCAAGCAGTTCGTCTTGGGGATCAGCCGTGGTGTTCGTAAACAAACCAGATGGGTCGTTGAGGATGTGTATCGACTATCGTAAGTTTAATGAGAGGATGATTAAGAATAAGTATCCTTTTCCAAGAATAGATGATCTATTTGATCAGTTGTGTGAAGCCAGAGTGTTTTCCTAGTTAGATTTAGTGACAGGTTTCCATCGGTTAAGAGTGGCAGAGGGCAGTATTCCTTTGACAACATTTCGGACTAAATATGGTTCGTATGAATGGATAGCAATGCCATTGTGGTTAACGAACGCACATGCTTTTTTCATGGATTTGATGAACCGAGTTTTCCGAGAGTATTTGGATAGGTTCGTGTTGGTGTTTATAGATGATATTTTAGTATACTCTAAGGATGAAAGAGAGCATGAGGATCATCTTAGAGTGGTGCTTAAGATGCTGAGGCAGCATCAGCTGAAGGCGAAAATTTTCAAGTGTCATTTTAGGAAGAAAGAGGTTAAGTTTCATGGTCATGTGGTTTCAGAGAAGGGCTTGTCAGTCGATCCAAAAAATATCAAAGCTGTTAATAATTGGAAGAGACCAAAGACGGTGACTGAGGTTAGAATTTTTCTTGGACTTGCTCGCTACTACCGGAGATTCATCAAGGACTTCTCACGTATAGCGGCATCTTTGACAAAATTAACTAGGAAGGATGTGAAGTTTGTCTAGTCTGACAAATGTAAGGAAGCATTCCTTAAGTTAAAGCATTTGTTAACCAATGCACCTGTGTTAGTAGTTCCAGATGGAAATCAAGGTTTGGTGGTGTATACCAATGCATGTGGGACTGGATTAGGAGCTGTGCCGCTGGAGAAGGGTACAGTGATTGCCTACGCTTCACGACAGCTTAGACCACACAAAGTAAGATATCCTACTCATGATTTGAAGTTGGCTGCGGTAATCTTCGCGTTGAAGATTTGGAGACATTATTTCTTAGGGGAGAGATTTGAGCTATACACAGATCATAAGTACTTAATGTATTTATTCTCTCAAAAGGAGTTGAATATGAGGCAATAGAGGTGGCTAGAGTTTATAACTGCTTATGATTTTGGTATAGAGTATACTCCTGGGAAAGGAAATAAGGTAGCGGATGCTCTTATCAGAAGACATCAGAATGTGGTGTTAGCTATATTGATAGAGTGGAAAGATTTAGAAGCTTTGACTACTTGTAGTGTGCAGTTAAGATCGACTGCTAGTTCTAGTCAAAGTACCACCATGTTGTCCTGTTTGGAAGTTTGACCAGTGTTGATCGAAAGGATCGCTTCTAAACAGAAAGAGGATCTAGTGTTAGCCGAGAGGATTAGAAGGCTTGAGGTTGGAACTAGGACCAATAATCTGAAGAATTTTAATGTTGACCAGAGGGGATGGTTGAGAAAGAAGGGACGGTTGTGTGTTCCGAATGTTGAGGACTTAAGGAAAGAAGTTCTTGGAGAATGTCATCGATCTAAATTTATGATTCATCCTAGAGGGACCAAGATGTATTAAGATATGAAGAGGAGCTTCTATTGGGAAGGTATGAAGAGGGATGTTGGCTTGCGGGTTAGGCAGTGTGCAACCTGTCAACAAGTGAAAGCCAAACATTAGAAGCCGAGTGGATTGCTTCAACCTTTGGAGATTCCAGTTTTGAAATGGAATTCGATATCCATGGATTTTATAGACGGGTTGCCAAGGTCAAATAGAGGAAATGAAAGTATATAGGTTATAGTTGATAGGTTGACCAAGAGTGCCCATTTCATTCCAGTTAAATCCACCAGGACTGCACTTGTTTTAGCTAAGTTGTTCATGAGGAACATAGTTAGACTACATGGGATTCCTAGTAGTATCGTCAATGATAGAGATGCTTTGTTTACTAGTGAATTATGGAAGAGTCTATAGGAAGTGTTAGGTACCAAGGTTAGTATGAGTACAACATATCACCCTCTGACGGATGGGAAAACATGAGAGTCAATAAGATACTCGAGGATTTATTGAGAGCTTGTGTATTGGACTTTGGCGGATCTTGGGAAGATCGCTTACATTTGGTTTAGTTTTCCTATAATAATAGTTATTAGACTGGTATAGGAATGGCGCCTTCTGAAGCTTTGTATGGAAGGCCATGCAAATCACCAACTTATTGGTTGGAGACTGCAGACAGATTGGTCTTACGTCCAGATCTGGTTGGAGAGGGGACAAAGAAGTTTGAGTTGATCCGAGAAAGGATGAAAGAAGCTGAGCCTAGATAGAAAAGTTATGCAGATAAGAGGCGTAAAGACCTAGAATTCTAACTTGGAGATAAGGTTTTCATTAAAGTATCGCCGATGAAGAGTGTGGTATGATTTGGAAAGTCAGGGAAGCTGGCACCGAGATATGTTGTTCCGTTCCAGATTATAGAGAGGGTTTGAAAGCTCGCATACAGAGTAGAGTTGCCGAGCAGTATAGCAAGTGTCCATAATGTATCCATGTGTCTCATCTTTGCAAGTATATGCATGATCCAGAGACTACTATTCCTCTGACAGGGTTGGAAGATTTGATAGTAGAGCCGAATTTGACTTTTATTAGACAACCAGTTCGGGTTGTAGCAAGAGATGAGAAAATATTAAGGAACAAGACAATCAAGTTGGTGAAAGTTCAGTGGAGTGACAACGAGAAGGACTGTACTTGGGAGACAGAGAATAGGATTAGAGATACTTATCCTGATCTGCTTTGAGGGTATGTCTATATTAGCCTTATATAGGTAGTTGCTAGTTAGGTAAACTAGTATGGTTGTTAGGAGTCGTTACTAAAGATTGCTCTGATTAGTATTTAGTCCTTACTGAATTTCGAGGACGAAATTCTTTAAGGAGGGGAGCCTGTAACACCCCTAATTTTTAATAACATTATTCAGGAGATTTAATTAGATAAATAAAATAGAATAACGTAAATAATTAGAGTGATAAGGGGATTGAGAATTGAAAATAAAATTAAGGGCCATGCTTAACTGTTTAAATGGGCTTAAGAATGGTTTATAAGAAAATTAATTTACATAAGGGCTTATTAGGAAATTACAGCTCATAATCCACTACCTTTATATATTTTTGTTTCCATCTATTCACGTTCATTTTAGCAAAACAAAAACAAATGTAAAACATAAGAGGAGTCGCCCATTGTTAAGGAAGAAAAGAAGAGAAATTCAATCTAAAACTAAGGATTCAAGCAAGAGGAAATTAATCTCAATCCAATCTCCTTATCCTAGTCAAAGTGAATAATAATCTATATCATCTTTATTTTGTTTTATTATCATTGGTTTTCGGGTTTAAGATTAATTCCATTTTAATGATGATTTGGATGATGATATGCTTGGATTATGACATGTTTGATTTAAATAAAAATTTTTAAATATGATTTTATATGATTTTAAGGGTAAAACCGATTATAATGATTTTCTTATGCCATGGAAAAAATTTATGTTATGTAAAACATGATTTTAGAGATGGGCTCTAATTTTTATAATTTTCCAAGCAATGGAAAATTTAGTATGGATTTCCAAAGGAAAATATGAATAATTGGGTTTAGAAATTATTTTCAGAAATTATATGAAGAATTTGGGTCTGAAATTTATGTATGTTAGATAACATATTAAAAGTGAATTTCGATGATTTTTGGTGATTTTCCCCACGATATTTACTATGGGAATTAAATTATTTTGCAAGAAGGACCAAAATGATTTAATTTTTTTGCTTAATGGAAGGGCTTATTTGTTAAATTAATCTTTGATTAGATCTGAAATTATGCGGCAGTTATTTGGAAAATAATTTGAAAAGTTTATGGCAACCAATCAGATGTTTACAACTAAGCAGGTTAGTTACAAAGGTAATACTTTAAATGGCATTAATCAACCTTTACTCAGAAAAGTGGGTTCCGCCTCTTTCATAAGTACCTTTCGACCCTTAGCTTTTGCCTTCAATCAAGTCGAAACCCACCAGGACGAAACCATCTAAGCTGAAACAAATACACAGGGTATCAACACATTGGTACAAAGTGGATTGGAGAAAGACGAAGGCATGGTGTTGAAACATTGCTTCCGATGGGGTTGAAACCTTTATTTACTTTCAAATTGATAAGCGCCTGCCTTGTTTATTAAAAGCTTTCGAGAGAGTCGAAGCATATGCTTTCAAAAGGGCTTCAAAGTGGGTTACCGTCTTTTCTTTTAAAAGCATAAGCTTTCGAATGACTTCCTCTATTTAAAAAACAATGCTTTCAAAAAGGGTGGTTTCGACCCAGTCGAGACCCTACTGCCGTTCTTATGGTCTTTTGAATGTATTGAACTCATCAATGCTTTTGAAGGGTAGCTTCTATTTTAAACTTACATTAAGTCACTTCCTAAAGGCTTTCGAATGGGATCAAAGGTTTCGAAGGCTATCGTGTCGAAAGGGGGTTTCGATGCTATCCTTCAATGTTTTACCTAAAGGTTCTAAGTTTTTGAATGGATGGTTTCGAAGCCATCAACTTTTCCCCAAATCATTTTATATAAGATAAAAGGTTTCATAAGGGTTACTTTCGTATATATTCACTTAGACCCAAAAGAAGTTTGTATGCCAAACCCAATGGTTTCGAAAGGGGTACTTTCATTGATTTCGAAGCTATGCTTCTAAGAATATTAAGTAAAGCTTTAATACTTTCGAAAGGTTTGTTTTGAAGACTTCAAAAGAGATATGTTAGTGTTTTGAAAAGAAGATTTTAAGCTTTCGAAGGAGGTTATCTAATGGTTTTGAAAGTAAAGTTTTAAGGTTTCGAAAGCCTTAGTTTTCAAAACAAATAACCCAATCTCATTTTAATGGAAAACCATGGCATGATAAAAGAGTTTTGAAATGACTATAAGTATGGAGTTTATGAAGAAGTCTTCCTTAATTAATAGGTTAAAGGGATTAACCAAGTTTTATATAAAATGATTTCAAGGATATTAAACCATAGGTGATGGTATTATTATGTTATTATGTTTACTTCTTCATATATATATATTTATATATATATATATATATATTCACATTGTTATGGACCCATAACTGTATTTTGGGGGAGAAATGGCAAAATAACTAGCTAGGTTGACCCAGTAGTGAATATAATTTGAATTAACTTCTGACTGAGTAGAATTGCATCCAAGAGCTTAGGTGGACAAGAATGTAGGATGCCTAAATAGTGAAGTTTTCATATAGATAGGTTCATAGTAAACCCATGAAAACTATGTTTAGGAAAAGTTATTGGCAGGTGCCAATAGGTTCATAGTAAATCCATGAAAAATATGATTAGATTGAGTTATTGGCAGGGGCCAATTGGTTTGTAGTGAACCCATGAAAACTATATCTGGATTAATTTATTGACAGAAGTCAATAGGTTCCAAGTCAACCCATGAAAAGTAGGATAGGAGAGAAGTTATTGGAGATACCAATAGGTTCAGGGAGAACCCATGAATGATGAAGTTTTTGGCAGGGACTAATAGGTTCATAGTGATCCCATGAAAACTATGAAATTGGACAGGGAGTCCTTAAACATTAAATAGGTTAGTAGTTATTGCATAAAAACTAATAGGTTAATAGTGACCTTAGAAACTATAAATATGATAGGTAGTCAAATAAATAGGGGATGGGAAATCCAGAATGTTTTGACTTGTATGCATATCATTATAATATTTTAGATTGCTATGTTTTGACCATTGTGGATGCAGGAACACAATATATGGTTTTATGAAATTTTGAAGATACTAGTAAAGGGAAAACCCATTCTGCTAAGCGGCGTGGTCTCACTAACCATCTAAATGGTATGGGATGATAGGTTAGTATTCATACCAGGCTTTATGTCTGACTCGAAGCTTATGTTTTCCCCTTAAACTCTTAGGTGCTCAATTGATTTTGAGTAGTTTGAGAGTTGAGGTTTTCAGGTACCTATTTAGAAAAATAAGCTTCCAGAGATGTGCAGGAGGCATGATAGCTACTTAGAGTTCTTTTCTATTTTGATTCCACTATGTTTTGTTGTAAAGGCAAAAGATGTTTAACTGCCATATTTTATACTCTGATCATCCAAGGGGGCATCTTCATATGTCGCTCTTGGCGTATGTTGTAATAATTATATTTTCTCGAAACGTGGTTATCGTATTGGGATTATGTTATGAATTTGAAATGCTTTGAATGGAATGAGAAAGCAGTTTTTTCATTTTAAAATTTTTCCATATCCATGTGTTTCTGTTAATCAATGTATCTAACATTACCATATTTGGTCACCAAGGATTAATAGCTATGGATAACTGCAGCATCCATAGCTGTTAGTTTTGGGCCTCCAAGTGAGGGATGTTACAGCCTAAGCATTATGATGTATACCTGACATCATATATAGGATACATTTACTATCGGGACCGTATATTCATGTTCATATTTGGAGATGGTCAACCCCATGTAGAGGTTTTATGGCTTATCACTAAGGATGTATATCAGATGTTAAGTACACTTAGGGTAACTATTACATTTAGTATCTTGGTAGGTAACTCTTATATATATAACTATATATATATATATATATATAGTCCACAAATACAAATAAACACCCTAGGTTCATTGCTAATTCATTCACCAAACTTTTGTCTAATTCACTCCTTTTCCTCCCCTTTATACCTATTACAGGAGAATAGGTCAGTAAGTGAGGGTTGGGGTTCAGTACATGGAGGAGGATATTAGGCACTCTAAGCTATATTATTTACTATTATTCTCCATGTACCTTATATTACACTATTCCTATCAATCAGACTATTTGTATTTTCCATTTGGAGACATTGTTGTACGAACTACATTTTGTTGAGACAGTTATTTGTTCTGGACTTTTTCAGTATTTATATTTTATTTCCTTCCAATATGAGATCTAAAAGTTTATAATGTATTAAATTTACAATTGCCTCCATATCATTCAAACTTTTAAAATCCAACGACGGGTACTTTTTTGTCTCGATGTGAGTTCAATGCCACTTTAGGACTTTAATTGGTGTGTCTAGAGGTGCAGGTTGTTACATATGGTATCGGAGCTTAGGTTCAGGATTCCTTAGGAATTAGAGGTGCATGAGAGAACATAATTGTAATTTTCTATTATATATATTTATATATATCTATGTATGTGTGTGTGTATATATATATACACCACACGTTATACATTTTTACTTAACAGTAAATTGTTTGCTTGTCTCTTATATAAGAAAACAACTTTGTCAAAATAAATGTTTAAGATTATAACAGTTTGGGGTGAAAAATAAATCCATCACATTTATAATAATTTACTTCACAAAGATAAGCTAATAAAGGTTCCCTATACCAAATAGCAATGGTTAGTACAAATTTAAGGATGGAGAAAAAAGAGTAGTAACACTGGACCTACAAAAAATAAGTGTTTTGTCGATAAGGCATAATGGAGGCATGAAAGAAGGACTCCTCAAGGTTAGAATACATCCCCTCAGTCAAGTGGAAGCCCCATTGAATTGCTAGAGTGTTCCTACATTGGAGTTGGACACTGTATTAGCGGATATACTTGAGTTAACCATTTTAAAAGTAGATGAATTAAAACCCTATGGTCTTAATGCATTGATAAATATAGTTGGGCTTGTGTAAATTAGGTTGTTATCATCTATTCCAATTTAAGTGATAAACCATTGGAACTGTTTTCTAAAGAGTTAAAAACATTAGATGTGTGATATGTATTAAAAAAAACTAATTGGTCTGTGAGTTTTTCTTATGAAGTGTTTTAAGAGAATTAGTGAAAATGAGTTAGAAACATCAGTGTTAGAGATTTCTGGAAAAGTATAGATTGAAGTTTAAACTAGTAACCCTTTATTTTAAGCTTCAACACAGGAAAATTCAATAAAAAGTAATTTACCATAACTACTTTAAAGCTTTCATTTTTGTAAAAAGGAAGTGTAAGGCACATTGTTGCACTTACCTTTTGATATGTACTTTGCCTTTAATAATGAAAACTTTGAAAGGTAAATTGAAAAAATTCTTATTTATAAAAGATATGTTTACATGTCCACTTTTCTAAGTTAGATTGAACCACTTTGGTTAAAATTTAAATCAAATGAAAATGTCATGATTTTTTGTTAAAAGGAAATGGTTGTTGAAATTAAGAAAGGATCTTACACTTATAGAAGCTTATTAGTTTTTGGGGAAATAAAGTGAAAACCAAAGATTTTTGATCTAAAAAGTAACAAAAAGTGTTATTTTGATTATCACTTAAACATAGAAATTTAGATTGGAATTAGATAAATAAGATTACACAGCCTACGAAGATGAAATTGATTGTGGTATACTAGCTAGAATAGTAAAAATGCTAGTGTGCTAAGGACTTGCTAGCATTGAATGTTATGGAATTATGAAGCATTGGAATATGTGGTGTAAAGAAAGAAACTAAGATAGAGATTTGGTGACCTTTTTAATAACCATTTGAATTGGAAGGGTAGAATACCAAATTGAGCTTTCAGTCATAATAAAGAGTGAACACCACTTTGTGTTATTCGGCTTTTTAACCCAGTAGAAACCAATAGAAACCAAAACAACCTTGTGTAGACAGGATGGTTTAGGACTTGACTAGAAAAGCTAAGACAAGGGATCAACAAGGTCCAAGCTATATGGCTGAGATAATGACTGGGATCAAAAAAGCCAAGAGATCAGCATTCTTTTATTCCAATCAGCGGCTGAACGTAAACATCTAGTGAATTGCCATCGAAACATAACAACTACGATAAAAAGGCAATGGAAACATCTCCAATTCTAGACTATAGAAAAATCCTGAGTGATTGGATCATCAATGACCCATGCTTCTCCTCCAACCTTCAAATAGGATAACCAAGGAATACTACGAAAGGAGGCCAAGACCTTGGCTTGCAAAACGAGCCAAGTCTACGGGTTGCCAGCGACCTATGGCTTTTCCACGTTTTGTGTGCCAAACTTTTCCAGGGTCGTTTCCTACCTACCTGCGAGCGGACAATGGAGTGGCCTGGCCCAGAAGCTCTTCGACCAATATAAATACCAACCTACCTGCAACATAAAGAGGGTCTTCTTCGGACTGGTTGCTGAAGCTCTGCTGGAATTATTCTTCACTCCCTCCCTCCCTCACAAAAATCTCCAAAGGAATACACTGTGATTCTCCAGTGGATTCCAACTCTGGAGATCCAATCTAGGTAGGACACAATCAAAGCCTTGTAATCAAACAACTCTTGTAATAGCAATCAGTCTATAGTAAAGCTATAAAGTGGACGTAGGCTTCATTAACAGCCGAACCACTATAAAAATTCTGTCTTCTTTCTTTTACTGTTCTATTTCTATACCTATTATCTATGATATTGCTCTGTCAGCACAGGGCTAGTGCTTTCAAACTTAAACCAGGGTGTTGGTCCATTTTTTGGGTCAACATTTTGGTGTTTTCACTGATAACTTCAACTCAGGGTTCAGATCTAGCTATCTACATTGGATCCCATAGGTCCAGAAGTTAGATCCTCAATCTTTGCTTACAAGGTTTGCTGTTGAGAACGGAAGAACCAACCAAGAAGGATCAGAGAAAAAGCAAGCAAACAAATGCTAGATAGTAGACGCAATCCTAAAGGCAAAACTCAGAAATGACTTAAGTACATGGGTCGCTAGCGATCCATGCACTATGGGTCGCCAGCGATCCATACCTTTTCACCAGACCTCCATAAACTCCAAAAGACAAAGTACTAAAACCAGTTAAGTACATGGATCGCTAGCGATCCATGTACTATGGATCGCCAGTGATCCATACTATTTCGAAGGGGATATAATCGAAAGGAAGAAATGGGCGGAGCTCCAAGAATCATGATGGAAGAAAACATTAACACTCCACCTACTGCAAAAGCACTGGCAAAAAACCCGAACTTAGGAGTGAATACCCCATAGAAAGATATAAGATGGCTCTCTCCGGCTTTGAAAATGACAAACAATTTGAGGAAGATAAATTGGATGAAAATGCCAACACGTAAAACGCTAGAAGAAGCTCTAAAACCCGTGCCGTAGCATAGTGCCAACCAATGGATGAGGAACTGCTACTTAGACATGCCGTAGCACAGTGCCAAGCAATGGACGAGGAACTGCTACTCAGACGTGCTATAGCACAGTGCCAAGCAATGGACGAGGAACTGCTACTCAAACGGTATTCCTAGAGGCCGGAGGACCAAGAAGATATGATACAAACCTAGATCAATTACAATGCCAAGCTCCTCTGGTATGTTGTGACCACTCCCGACTGACCAGCTTCCAATCCTATCATGGAGCTCCCATCGTCAAATCACAAATGGTCGTCGTCGAAAATCATCAAAAATCATCAAAATGGTCGTTGAAAAACTCACTTCAGTCCTAACTCAAAGTTGAACTCAGGTAATCGCCCATTTGACTAGAAGCAAACCCAGGAGACTTTGGCCCAATGGCACACTCGGGTAAACCATGTTTTTCCCCAAGGAAACGCCAAAGTGATTCCAAGCGCCGATCACCAGGCCTTTGAATTTAGTGACTCCAAGCAAACAAATAATTGACTCCAAGCAACTGGCAGATTTTCTTAGGTCCGACTCTAAGTAACTTACCATCGATCCGTCAATACCGGCCCATCTCTGCTTTGCTCATATCTCGGTCATGCATACATCATTCGCAAGCTTAACAAGTAGATGTAACTTAAAAATAAATCAGACTGCCGATGACTGAAGAATCTCCCCTGGTCGAAGCCTATTTGTTGAAGCCATTTAGTGTGCAATATATACGAGGAGATTCGATGTACCAATCATATCGGTTTACTTAGGGAAAACCAACCCCGGACTACATCTCATGAATTCCCATATTCCTCGAAGGAGTATCGATCATGCGATTTATGTGATTATCGCCCCAATCCATCTCCTTATTCAATCAATCGGATTAGAAGTTTGTCGAGCAGTTTAGAATGCTTGTGAATCACACCAATGATGTGATGTCATTATCTAATTTATTCCAAATGCTAGGTGAGCCACACAAAGACTTCCTATAGAGATTCAATGTCGTCGTCATCATTAAAGCGAGCAATCCTAGTGAGGATATCATACTGATGGCGTCAATGACGGGAATCAACCCCTAGACAGATTTTGGCAGCTAGTTAGCTTGAGAGCCTCCTACGACCTTGGATCGTCTCTATTACAAATTGAATCAGAAGCTAAGCAAGGAGGAGGTAGAGTAGACTAGGAGAAAGAACAATATGGGCCCGTTGGCTAAGGACTCAGATTCCAGGAGACGACCCGGGATCTCAAAATTCAACTCATATGCTCCTTTGAATGATTCAATTGATAGCTTCTACTTGGATACTCACAACTCAGAGCAATACTGAAAACCAGTCTTGAGAGAGTCCACCGAAGCCTAGAGAAAATCCGGGTAATGTTGTGTATTCCAAGATGCACACGGTCCTAACACCGGCGATTACAAACACCTCCGAGATGTGATCGGAAGCTGATTCGGAAAGGAAAGCTTCAACAGTATGTGGAATCCCTGTAGAATGGTAAGCTAGGAACATCCAATGCCTATCATTAAAGAACTCTGATTATCGATTAGACCATTAACGGTCGACATTCCGCTGAAAGGAGCTAGGGGCAGAGTGGAATAACGAGCACACAATGTTGCTTCAATTATCAATGAGATTTATTCCGATCTTCTTTGAATTATTTTATTTTAATTTCAATTTCAATTATGTTGTGAACTACAACTAAGTTGAACTAAACTACTTCCAAAATGATGAAGGTGACCAAGTACTTAGAGTTGGCCGCCAGCCAATCTCCACAGACCGTGATCGAACCTATGGAGTTTCATCGAGACGAACATGAATCGACCGTCTGGTTGCCAAGTTTCATCCTGAATACAGGGTGTAGAATTTCATTCCATGAACGAACGTGGTTCAATCGTTCATTCGACAACTTTTGCCTCAACACGGTAAAAGAAGTACAAACCGGTTCTAAAGGCTAGAAGTAGTGCAATTAGAAGAAGGAAAACCCAGCAGTGTGCCAAAGAACATACCAAACGGTGAAGGAGCTCAAGGACCTTTTGCCCAAACAAGGCTACTAAGACCCAGCAGAAAAGCGCCCCAACTAACTGACGAAAATCAGACAAAATGATGCTTATCAAATAACACTCTAGCAAGCTAGCAACTAAGGAATGAGACAGCAACCTAAAGCGATGCCTTCTCATCCATCCTTGTCTACTCTCCTTTTCCAAATGAGTCATACCGGGACACTAAGGGTATTGCAGACAGCATGGCAAAAGAAATCCTTCTATGCCGTCAACGAGTCATGTCAATCCCCCTACTGAGAACTGGCGTTGTCGGTGGCATCGAGAAGCCTTATCCAAAGGATCATTGAACAAACAGATCTAATACCTTAGCCTATAGGAATCGATAAAACTATGTCCCCTCGAGCTGAATCTGAAAAATTCCTCTTGAAGTCGATGAATCATTGCTTTAAGACTGCCGAGCCGTCGAACACACGGCCCAAAACTCCTCTCAAATCGATAAATTATCATTCCAAGGCCTTCTGGTCGCCGGACATCCGACCAACTAGTAGATCAGTGAAATTTATGTACGACTGATTTCCGTGAAGGTGAACTGGAAGATCACTAACCATCTAATCCAAAGCCCCTTAGAGTCAACAAAGCCATGTTCCTGGGCCATAAATCGACAATCATATTAGTTGCTCAACATAATTAAACGACCAATGAAACAAACAATGCTGAACCCTAGAGCTTCAAAGTCGCTCAAAGGAACTAAGCCAAAACTAAACCGACCTTGTGGTTAATTAGAGGCTGACTCGAATCAAGCCAAGACTTAGAACTCGGAAGAACCGCTCCCATTGGACCGAGGCAACCAAATGAGTTATTGAGAGACCATGGGTCCAGTTCAAGCACGCCAACCGTCCTGTGGCATGGGGGGGCATAGCACACACTTAAATAGCCATAAGAAAGGCTGAGACTAATCGTACCACGGTTCTGTTATGCCTGATCAAAACTTGTGGCATTCTAACAACTGTGGACTTAGTGACCTAGCTAGTGCAACAAATGAAATACTAGCATAATACATGCCCACTTCTTCCAACTACTATTTTACCGCTCTTGGTGACCAATTCATCTACCTCTTAGACCCTATGGCAGTCAAAGACCCATTCTCTAAAGACGGTTTGGACCAAGAGCTAAGAGTCAGGCCCTGAACTCCCATAGGCTCTTTCTTCAATCCATCTTCACGCAGTCAGCTATAGATCTCTCCACCATGGCAACCTGATCTATTTGGACGTGCACATCTTTCAAAGACACGGAAGGATCATCCAAGCCATGGTTACCCGAACCGAAAACTGTTTAGCTTCTTTAACTCATAAAACTGTGTTCATGTAAGCAACCTGCTGATTCGATGGGGTCAATTCAACTCAAACCGTTGGATCGGCAGCCCGATCCTTGCCTTCTAAAAACCAATGTTGCCCCGACAAACATCGGGAAGCACTAAAAAACTAACTCCTCACGTTTCCCAGAGATAGGCAACGTTGAGGAGCATCAAAATCTAACTCCTCGCATTGCCCGGAGATAGGCAACGCCGAGGAGCATCGAATAAAAACTCCTCGCGTTGCCTGAAGATAGGCAGCGCTTAGAGCATCGAAAACAAACTCCTTGCGTTACCCAGAGATAGGCAGCGCCGAGGAGCATCAAAAACAAACTCCTTGAGTTGCCCGGAGATAGGCAACGCCGAGGAGCATCGAAAACAAACTCACTTCTCGCGTTGCTCGGAGGTAGGCAACGCCAAGGAGGACCAAAATTCGGGCATCTCATAAGCCGCACATCAAAATTTACACTCCTTGCATAGCCCGAAGCTAGCAACGCCAAGGAGCACCCAAAACTTAAGCTCCTCGCATTGCCCAGAGATAGGCAACGCCGAGGAGCACTAAAAGACTAACTCCTCGCATTGTCCAGAGAAAGGCAACGTCGAGGAGCATCAAAGACTAACTCCTCGCGTTGCTCGGAGATAGGCAACGCCGAGGACCATCAAAAGCTAACTCCTCGCGTTGCTCGGAGATAGCCAACGTCGAGGAGCATCAAAACTTACACTCCTTGTGTTGCCCGAAGATAGGCAACGCCAAGGCGCACCAAAAGCCACGCATCTCGTAAGCCGTGCATCAAAGACTAACTTCTCGCGTTGCTCGGAAATAGGCAACACTGAGGAAAACTAAAAGCCAAACATCCAATAAGCCATGCACTAACTTTCAAAACAAAAACCCCTCATGTTGCTCAAAGATAGGCAACACAAAGGAATTTAATAAGCCACGCACTCTCAAAAGCAGGAGATCAACTCCTACTACCCGAAAGAACCAACATTGCTTCGGTAGTACTACAAAGCTCATAAACCAAGAAGTCGGCAAAGAATTCTGATTTTTGACCAAAGTTAATGTACAAAATGTCAAAATTCAAGGCATCCAAGTCACGAGTTCCCAGAGATAGGAGCAACGATGTACCTTTGACTAGGGGCATCCAGGGAGCCGCCCAGAATGTCATGTCCCACATCAATTGTTCAGAATAATCAGCCCTGTGGACGAAGGGGCTCAGAACACATTAACACTTTGTTAGGATAAAAGATCGCTCCAACTTGCAATAAAAGGAGGAATTTACCGTCGTCTTGAGATAGATGACGACGGAAGGCTGTTCCAGAATCAAATCATTAACGCACCAGTTTCCAAAGAACGGAAGCTGGTGCTCGACTGAGGTCTCAAACACTAACTTGCAGAAAACCAGCTGTTATCCGAAGACAGACCACGACAAGGAGAGAACGCTCGAAATCGAGCAGCTAAACCATTGATTCCCGAAGATTGGAACCAATGAATAAGGTTGATGTCTGCAATAATGCTGTCAGCCTAGAATAATGCATATGGCCTGAAACAAGCAAGTTAATTGCCACAGATTCAAGACAAACACTATCGAACTCTACTGATCCATGATCTGTATAGGAATGAACGCGGTCATACCGGTGGCAATGTGATAACTTGCTCCTCAATTTCACATTTTCTATAAGAACCTAAAATTTGGCACCTGGAAATGAAAGGTTCCGCAGGTAGTCGTCATAACATAACAAAAACCGGTTGGAGGAAATTTTTATTTTTCATGAATAAGAATATCTATGGAATTGGTTAAGAAACAACCTTGCATCTCCAAGGGTAACACTTGACGGCTATAAAAAAAGCTAGGCAACAGAAACGCTTAGGGCTCTTATCGTTAGAGAACATGGTGCATCCCAAAGTTAAACGATATTGAGAAAACCACCACATTAGGTTAAAGGGAATATACTCAACTTTATAGAATCGGATGAATGATTCAACCATCACCAAACTAGCTCTAAGTCCCCGGAGCATGGACTAGAGTATAAACGATTTACAAAAATCTCTAAGTCCCTGGAGTGCGGACTAGAGTATAAACGATTCACAGAAATCTCCCAGTCCTCGACTACAAACTGAAGTACAAACAATTTGGCGAAAGTGCGATCGCCCACAAAAGAACTCTAAGTCCCCGGAGCGCGGACCGAAGTATGAACACAAATCAAGCATGAGTCGACCGCTCACAGAGTGACTCCAAGTTCCCAGAATGCGGACTAGAACGCAAATACCATGACCCGATGAGTGGGTTTCAACCGCCCCCTTATCCGGTAATTCCAACATAAAATCGGCAAGAGAAGTGCAAACCATTAAAGACCATCACCAACATGACTTTAACACTGCCCATAAGACAGGCAACACTAAGAAAATACTTCTACAATCCAACCATCAAAATGCTAGTTTTCGATGGCCGAAACTAGTACCCAACTAGATTAAGAGCACCGCCGAATCGACGGGGAAAATCAAACCTAAACTCCTGAGTGTTGATGTTGCCTCGCCAATGCCCAGGCCTTCTTTTATCTTTTAAGTACTAGTGTTGCCTTGGCAATGCTGGGAAATTTTTTTATTTCCTAAATACTAGTGTTGCCCCGGCAATGCTAGGAAATTTACTATTTCATAAGTACCGGTGTTGCCTCGGCAACTCCGGGAAACATTCTACTCACTAAGTACCAGTATTGCCCCGACAATGCTAGGAAACTTTAATCTATAGGGATGATAAGAAACACTCATCGCAGTGAACCATCGATGCACTAGCTTTTGGAGATAGAAGTTGGTCCTCAACTAAGTTTCTACCTTCTCTTCATAAAACTACTATTGTTCAATGACAGGCAGCGACCGGAAGACATATCCTTTCAAAGGTCAACCGGATGGGTCAACCTTTCATCATAAGAATCAGCCACTGTACGGGAATAAAGTAGTGTCGAAAGGAAATCCAAGGATTGAATTACCCATGTACTAGTTTCTAGGGATGAAAGCTGGTGCACAACCGAATTTCCTAAATTTAACTTAGAAAGAATTTAGACACCGCCGAAAGGTAGGAAGCCTCGAGGAAATGTTGCTTGGAACCAAACACCTAGGTTATCAATTCTTAAAGATAGGAGTTGACATATAAACAAAACTTCTATTACGGCGTCAACAACAAAAAAGAGCATGCATGGCCAAGGATAAGCGGGAGTAGTCACGGAAGGTCAAAAATAATATCCCCGAACTTCCTCAATTCCATAATGGGATTGAGAGCCAGACTGGGGGCAACTGAGCAATTCACCCCATAAATTTCCATCTCTCATAATCGCCCAAGTACAGGCATTCGAAATAACTAGTCCCACAAGAAGGGATAGAAGCACAAATACTTGATCGGAAGAAATGTTTCAAAAGTCCAAACACGAATAACCGCGAGGTTGGTTAGGTAATGGTTATGTATCACAAAACAGAGTACTCTAGCAACAAAATCGCCAACAAAGGAAATGAAGGATGTAACGTTCAGAAATCAACCGTCGCTCATAGTTTGGCGATGACGAGAAGGATCGATGACCTACTTATGATCTAACTAGATCATTTGGTTTCAATTTACAAGAATATACTATTACCGAAGTTTGGTGATGCTTGGAAGAAAGCCCAAAATGAAACTACCGATACATCGGCTTTCAGAAACAGAAGCAAGAGTTTGATTGAATCTTCAGCCCTATCTTCTAGCATCTCATGCTATTTGAAGATTCACAATGTCAAGGAAAAATCAACAGAGTTGAGTCACCCGTTTATGAGTATTTGAAGATAGAAACCAACACATGATTAGGATCTTAACATCGGACTTAGAAGAATTTACTCTAGCAAAGGATGCCAGAAACGCATCTTTCTAATACAAGCCGACATCATTACAAAACTCAAATCTTGGGATCAAGCAACAAAGTCTCTAATTCCCAAAGTAAGGAGTTATCGTGTCAATCAAACTGGGGCAATCAAACTTATTTCTTAGGAAACTTAGTCTCCCAAAACATGTTGGCTCGGTAGTCAAATAATCAGCCCTACGGACTAAGGCATTAACACCAACACTTTGTTGAAACGAACTTAATTCAACATAAGCAGGGAATAGCTAGACCAAGCTACTTCATAATTATGAACAAAACCATGAAATAGATTATGTCGAAGTGATAGTAGAAGTTTTACTTACATGTATAGAATTAAAGTAAATGAGTTTGCTGCACATGAGCACAAGAAGTGCAACAACGAGAAAAAGAAATGTTCGGACTCGAGCAATTAAGCCAGTAGTCCCGGAGACAGAGGCTGGTATGCATTGAATTCCAAAAAATGCAAGAGAAGGATAATCACAATCAAACAACTCATGTGCTAGTTTCCAAAGCTAAAACTGTGCCTGAATGAACTTCAACTACAACTCTACAAGAGCAACTATATCTCGTAATTTAACTGCAATCAGTCCTCCCAGTATGGTAGGAATAATAAGTGAAGCCTAAGTTGCGAAGGACCCAGCTTCTAGAGGAGTGGAAGAACCTTCACCGAACTAAAGATTAGATGACCGAAACATCATTTTCAACAACAAAACTTGGCATTCAACTTTGTCCGATATGTTTTACTTTAAATGATATCCTCGTATAACCAACGCCCGAAATCCAAGGGAAGTCAACATATGATGACCAATCGGGTCCTGGGTGTTGACCGGGGCAAATGCAGTGTGTTATCTACATGAGAAGAGTCCAGTATCCTGAATACTGCGAACAAACAATCCAGTGTAGCTAGCTTGCTTGCATTAGAAAAACATGCCATATCTTCCTTTAAAATTATCTCTTCCACACTTACCCATTATCGATCAACGATCGATAACGGAGCCGCTGTCCGAAACGACGCGGGAAGCTTTTCTTTTTAGGATCACTGGAATATAGAAATAGGAAGAGCGATACGATTGAATCATCCACTATATTCTATTTTGGAATAAATCGTCGCATTGGAATTCAAAAGCATCGACGGGAACTGAACTGAATTCTCGAAATGAAAAAGTTAAAGACTAAGAGCAAGTCTTCGCTCCAGAATGGCGTACAATCGTACGAGACAAGACATAGCTTCACCGTAGGTCGAATTAAAACTATATAGAATAACTCCAAACCTACGTCATGCACCCACTTACCGACCTAAACCTTTGTGAAAACTACGGAGCATAGGTTACATCATCAATACCAGGAATTGAAATTCAGGTCGAAATCAAAACGGCTATCAGAAGTCAGTTAATTGAAAACAACATCTTGAAGTGGCCACCGACGATTCACAACAAAAATTCAACAGATGGCTGAATAGTCAATGCCAAATTTGCATGGTAACCTCAACGTGATCGACTGGTGATGTGACGTACAGTAACTGCTATGGAACAGGACACAAGTCAATTCTGGTCTAATGGACGAAGATAACAAAACATGCCAAGCACTGGGCCGAAGTCCAAATGTCGTTATAGAAAACAACTCGAGACTCGATTTACTATCTTCCTCCATTAAACCGCAATCAACTCGAACTTTTCGCAATCAACGTTGCAAGTGGACACTCGTTAGCAAGTCATTACATGAGCGCAGTAATTAGCAAATCAACTATGCAAACCCACCTCAAACTAACTTCTAAGGCACCAGAAGAATCAAGAATCGAATTCAACGTGCTTTGAATGGATCAGTGGCGAGCTAGAAAATCGGTGGTGACTCAAGAGGGTAGCGAGTTGGAAATTCGAACTAGGTTTCAGTAGTCACGATCTGGAATCATGATGGAAGGAGTCACAATTAGTAATCACCATGGGAGGTATCCCCAAGGACTGATGGATCAACGCGCAAGAAGATTTCTGAATTGCTTGGAGATGAATCGCTCGAAAATTGGATCGCTTAAAGGTTCTACTGATTCGGGTCGAATAAGGTTAGGTCGGCTCTGGCAATGAATATAAGTGAGCAAGAGGAAGAAATTTTTTTGCTAAGTACTAGGGTCGGGTGCGACCCATCATGGATCGCCAACGACCTGACCCTAATTTTACAAAGAAATCAGGTCGCTAGCGACTCATCTCGCATGGATCGCTAGCGACCCTAAAAAAATAATGAAAATATATGGAGAGAAAGAGGAAAAGAAACTTCACCTATTCTTCTCAAACTCGATCTCTTATGACTGTTCATCATTTCGAGGCATGCTGGGAAGATACTAGCAGAAATGTGATAAGTTGTGACAAGTGGTAGCAGTCAGAACCAAAGAAAAACGACCAACAACATTGGGTTAACGTATTCGTAAAGCTCTAATGCAATTACTTAGAGATCGACGGATGGATATTGCGAGTGATAACTTCCAGAGCACGCCTTGTTTACAACTAAGACGTACTCTGGGGGGCAAATGTTATCCAGGTTTTTAACCCAACAGAAACCAATAGAAAATAGAACAACCTTGTGTAGATAGGATGGTTTAGGACTTGATCAGAAAAGCTAAGACAAGGGATCAACAAGGTCCAAGCTATATATCCGAGACAATGACTAGTATCAACGAAGCTGAAAGATTAGCATTCTTTTAATCCATTAAGCGGCTCAACGTAAACAGCTAGTGAATTGCTGTCACGTACGGAAATTTTCGACTTTCGAAAATTCAACATCGATACTCACTTTATCAACCGTCGAGCAATCGAGTGCCGAAAACTCCAATAGTGAGGGTTTTAGAAAGAAGAAAAAGTAGAAGAAGAAGAAAATAGAAGAAGAAGGAAGAAAGAACAACAGAACAACATCAGAAGCAGAAACAATATCAGAATCTTACACATCGCAGCGGAACAATATATAATAAATAAACACTAGTCTTTTAAAACAAAGAGCTATATCAGTTTATACATACATCAATCATCAGAGTCAATATACAACAATGGACAGTTATATAACTTGTCCTCATACAGAATACACAGCGGAATAAATAATATCATATACAAGTGGTACGTCTCGTCATCCAGCTTATCTCCAAAGCTCCAGAATATCCTGATAACATAACTCTAGGCTGCCCGTGTGGAAATTGGTGGGCACCCAGAGTTTAGAAGGGAACAATAAACTCCGAGTCAGTCATGGTGACTGGTGTGAGATCGTAAAACAGTTATTCTTTATAACAACAAAATAATTTTTAAAGTCAATTCGCAATGCTTTTTGGAAAATGAAACTACCATAAGACCTCCCACCACACACACAATGCAAACGCAGAATTGGAGGAGATTTCTTCTTATGATAGTCAAAGATGCTTACTACGCAAAAAATCAAATCATTTTTGATATTATTATTAGTGCATAGTGTGGAAAACATTTCGAAAGTATAATATTAATCTTAGCCAGCATAGGCATTCCGCACTTATGCCTACTATAGCTACTATGTTCAATAGCAGGTTACCGCCACATTCCATAGCAGGTAATACAACTAAAACCGTACAAGTCACGTATTGTTTCTTTGGATTTCCAACAAATGGTCAGGCTAAGGAACTTCCTTTTCCACGATGGGTACGTCCCTGGAATAGACGACCCGAGAACCTAACCGGATCTCTGCCAACACAAGGCCGGGTTACCTCTGCAAAAATAGGTAACTACTGACACGCGTATGCCATCCCCCGATCGTAACCGATCTTCCCGAGGATCCCCGATTTCCAACAAACCACATAGATAATAATGCAGCAACCACATAGGTTAAGTATCTGGGCTCCATACCATGATACCACCTCTATCCAGAAGGAATGACATACACTAAGGGGCGCTACTCCCTAGAACCTTGCCGCATCCTTCCTGTTTTGACCATTTCCGGGGTGTGAGGCTCGACGAAGTCTCATCCACAAAGCTACGCTTTCTACAAAGCCCTGCTTCGGGTCAAACAAAATGATCAACCTATGATCACAAAGATATAAGATCAAACAAATGATCATATCGCAAATGATCAAACACTGATCATTTCACAGCAACACTCAGTATGCCACGTTACCAAATTGGGATATATCGCTGATAAATTTCAACTACATAACCTCTGAGCTCGTACGTCTCAGAGAAGGGTGTTAAGCTAAGAGAATAAATTCTCCGCCACCAACAGAAATGTATTTGAAAGAAATCAGCTTTATATCTCAAATTGTAACGTCAGACACACAATCCATACAAGTCTGTTCCGGGATCGAACAGAACCGAAGGCACTTCTCACGAAGCCCTTGCATTTCCGGATAATTTTCTAATCACGTCCGGACTTCCCATCACTAAGGGTGATAAAATCTCTAAACCGGAGATCAGCCGATGTAGAGTAACTCGACGGTAATCCTTCCGTTTTCAAAAATATCCGGTCTTCAACACCGGTCTTCAAATGCAATTCATAACGACGTATCACATATTCGAAATGGGTTATACGACCCCATGGTCCTTTCCCGGCCAACCCGAATAGTGAGCGATTATTCAAAAATAAGTGTGGCATTCAAATTCATCCAATTCACAACAAATACCTATCTAAAGGTAATTATTGATAGTCGGTTATTTAACTATCAATAAAGATGCGCAACATCATCAGATTCCAAATAATTTTCCAAATTATTTCATCTTCAAAAATATCTTTACTAGATATAAAATTTCCACACTTCAAAAATAAACCTACGTTTATTTTTCTAAACAGTTTCCCTTTCCTTTATAAATTCCATAGTGAATTTATATTTTCAAAATATCTACTGATATACGATTTTCAAATCGTTTTCAATATTCAAATTCAATTTATCTTTACAAAGATAAATTCTTAACAAACATTTCATATCATATTGGAAAAGTAATTCCATACTTATTTAATTATAAGTAATTCATAAATCATTTATTTTCAACATTTGAAAATATTCAATATACTTAAATCAGTATTAAGTATACATTTCATTCTTAAAGGAAATCTATTTGAGTCAAAACGAATGTTGCGTAAAACATTGTTACGACGACTCAAAATCACTAGTATAGGGATTCGGATTTTAAGATAGGTATATATAAATCCCAATACTACATAAAACATTTTCTTTCGAAAATCATTTACTATAACAACAGTGTTATAGTCCATCATTTCCTTATTTCTCGAAAACGTCTATTTCAACAATGAATGTTGAAATCTATGTATTCGATACTTAACACATTTTAAAACATCGTTAAAACAATTAACTTCATTTTTATAATATCGCTTTCCTAAAACAAATTCATTTTACTTAACAATATATTCACTGTCCAAAATCGTGAATATACTTCACTAACCCAATTTCAATATTCTCTACACAATTCATTTAAAAGATTATCCACTGTCCAAAATCGTGGATAAAATTCCCTTAATAACTTTCTATTTTAAATTCATCAAGTTTTGATTGATTTTCGAATTTATAAACAACGTTTATAAATTCCATTTCCATTTTCTACAACAACTTCGATTTGTAAATCTCCTTTTTATTAACTTCTATAATTCACTTATCAAAATAAGTGATTTCGGATTCATAAACAACGTTTATAAATTGCATTTGTACTTTATAACGATTTCAACTTTTAAAAAGAATCATTTATGAATAAATTCGATCAATATTCCATTTAAAGGCAAAAATCCAATTTATAAGTTAATCTCTTATAAATCTTTTATTCTACAGTTTCATCCATTTTATAACTTCACAATTTATAAATCTATAAATTCCATATCTTCACGATTTATAATTCTATAAATTTCATTTTTAACACTTATAAACTCGTTTTAAAATTCCAATATTTTAAATTTATAAATATCAACTTTTTAAATCTTTTAAATAAACTGTTCACAAAAATTCGAAAATCTCAGTTCAAACCATTTTATAAATTGCTTAAACTATTTATTTCAAAAATCACCTTACAGTCATAATTCACAAAAATCTTAACTTTTATAACTTCAAAAATTTAAACGTTTATTTATTTAAAATAAATCAATTCAACAATTCAATAAAACGTCTACTTTCAAAAATTACTTTGAAATCCTTTAAAAGTAAAAGTCGTTATTTTTAAAGTTCAAAACTTGAATCCAATGATGCAACGCATCAATTAGTCCATCACAACAGTCAATATCATATATCAATATGATAACAGATCTATATCAATATATCTGTAAATAAATAAATACTGGTGAGGAATCCAGTTGGATCCCTCCAACCTGTTTCCCTGCATCCAAAGACGTTAGCACAATACCCATTCCACTTCGAGGTGGAATATCGCGGTATATGGGTTTTTATAAAAATAATCTGCTTACTAACGGCGCAATAGGGTCTCATCCGCTATACGAGGCGGGAAATCATCAATCCAATATATACATATGCCAATATGTATATATTGCTATATATATAGATATATCCTACTATATCTAATAGCACATCCAAATAACAATCAATAACTGCAATTCAAATTTAAATCTGAGTGAGAAGATCTCACCGTGATTTCAATTCTGATTTTCAGCGTTTATTTCGAATAAAATTAAACGAGCGTTTAATTTTACCCGAAATTTTCGCTAGCTCCAAACGACTCCAATCCTGTTGCATAGCGTAGTATACGATGATACGATCACATCGCAAAAAATCTCGTCCGAAACGGACCTCGTATGAAGAAGATATCTCATTTCAAAATTTATACAAATTTAAATATCACTTAATTAACATTTTAATTAAAAAATTTAAACCCTATCATCACAACCGTTCGTTTCTGTTGATGCAATCCTGGCCGGCCCCTGATGTTCTTCTCCCAGGCTCGTACTCGAACGCGAGAACCCATACGCACGCCGACCATCATCTCCAAATCGCGACCACCACCCACTTTTTCAACGCGATCAGCTAGTGCCGTTTCAACCGCCTACCCCCCTTGCACCTTCGCCAGCCGACCGGTCACGCGCGGTGGTGCCAGGCACCACGAAAACCGTGCCCTAACGCATGCGAATGCGGGCCTGTAGCTCCACCTCTGGTCGATCATAATCCATCATATCCGTATGGATATGAAGCCCTCAAGACGCTCTTCATTTTACTAGTTGACAATTTCTGCTAATAATGTGTGGATTTAGAGAAATTAAGGGGGAAAGGAGATCAAATTTCGGCCATCCAATATATTAGTGGCGGCTGCTGTTGAATTAGGGTTAGGTTATTATTTTTTTTCTAAAAATGAAGATAAAGGGGGTATTTATAGAGAGTTTACGAACACTATTCATCCGGAATTTCCAAACTCCGATTTACGCACGGTCACTATCGTTTCTAGGGTTTATCCCGCGTTCCGGACACAATGGAATAGGTTTCGGAAGCTAATTCGATCGTCTGTGTGAGATATGACAATAAACGATCAATTTAAATTAAACCAATTTAAATCGATTTCGAGGCGTTTTAATTTGTACCGGACAAACGGTAAATCCAAAAATTACAAAATTTGAAATCATGCAATAATACCACATTACGGATCTGATGAAACTGGTTTCGTCGAAATCCGAGACTTTTTGAAAAATGACTATTTTTAACTCGACGATTCAAAATTAAAATGATTTCAAAGCGTTTCGAGCTGCCATGGTCAAATGATAACTTCGATTGCCACGAAAATTGAAATCCGATAATAACTAACTATTACGGATCCAATGGAACTGGTCTCGTTCAATTCTGAGACTGTTCGAAAAATGGCTAATTTTAAGTCGATAATTAAATATTAAAATATTCAATTTTCATAGATTAACTTCAAATTCAATTTTAAAAGTTCTATAACATTTCTATAACTCCAGTATGATTAAATAAAATTTTCCAAATCAATTTCAATCATATTAAACTCGATTTTCAATTATCTCTGGAATTTCAATCATTAAATTTATCGATTCAATTGACCAAATTAAATCCAATATCCTTTAAATAAATTATTCGACTTATTAAATTCATTTATTAATATAAAAAATCAATTAAATATTCGAATTTTAATTATCAAAAATTTTGGGTCGTTACAAACTTCCCCCCTTAAAAGAATTTCGTCCTTGAAATTACCAAGTAAGGAAAAATGGTCCTTAACTCGTCTACTATTTTTCATAATCTAATAGTTTTATCAATTTATCAAAACAAATCTTTCTATTAAAGATTCGTTATCATTCAACTTGTTTTCCAACTTCAATTATAAGTTTCAAACAACATTGTTTAACTTCTCAATTCAAATTCGAGTTTAAATTCAAATTTTAAACTTTCAAAATTTCTCAAAAATTTTCTAACACTCTAAATTTCCGAAAATTTTTGCCAGCGTCTCCTTTGCGCGGCTAATACGGTACGACTACAAAACGTCCCTACGGACTCTCAGCTTTCAAAAAGAAAAAGAAAAAGCCAAGCGGCTAGAGAAGAAATCATCAAATCTCATATCGAAATTTAAAATACATACCTTTTTTATCGAGCAATTCAAATTCTCTTCAAAATTAAAATTCCAATTCCTTTATAATACCTGTATCCTACTAGCCATAATATCTAGTTACATATTCAAACCATTTTGCACATTCAATTACAAAATTTCAATACTTACTTCTTATACATTTTTACTTCACTGTTGAAGTTACACCTATTCATTTTCCTTCAATTTTACATTTCAAATCTATTTGAATTCAATTTTAACTTCTATTCTGAATATTGAATTTTTATCGATTATTTTTCATTTACTAATTCATATCACTCTATATATTAGTTTCATTCACTAATTCATTTTAAATTTCAATATTCAGTTTGAATTACATTTACTAACAAATTCAAAACAAAGTTTCACATTCATCTTCAATTTCAGTTTTACTTACTTACAACTTCAAATTTATTTATTCATTCTGAAACTCATTCACTAATTCTTTCATCTCAAATTCGAATCTGATTTCCAAATCAAATTTCAAATATTCTATAAGTCTTCGACTTACTTACATTTCGATTTATAAGATCATTGATACATTCACCTTACTAATTTCATTCCATTAGAATTCTATTTTCAATTATAAATTCATATTCACACTTTCATTCCATTATTGAATTTTAAATTTTCAATTACCTTCTTGAATTCTATTCCAAGTTATAAATTCATTTACAATTTGAATTTCATTCCAATATTTGATTTATAAATATCAATTTTTTTATAAATCATTTTATATAGTATTCCAGAGTCTTTTCAACTTTTTCAAAACCATTTTTGAAAACAATTCAAATTATCTTTTGAATTTCAAAAACCAAACCCAAATTTTTCAAACCACTTCCATTTAAAACAATTTGGCAGCAATTTCTCTTTTGGAAACCCGAAAATGAACACCGGTGATGTCGCGATCATCATCGGATTTATTTTCCAGCGACCGAAAAGAGTTTAGAGCTTTCAACTCTCCAAAATACTTTTCAAAACCTTCAAAATTCATTTTCAAATCAAAAAGATTTAAACTTTCCAGATCTCAAAATTTTCAAATTCTTTCAAAAACATTTCCAAAAACTTCTCTGGAATTCCGTTTCAAATTACAAATCACATTTATAATTTATATTCTCAAATTTCATTTGTATATGAATTTATTTCTTAACTTTGGAGTTACAATTTCAATTTCTTATTCAATTGCATATAATAATGATAACATTTCAATATTATCACTTTCTAACAACCATGCAACCATATACTATGATAATTCATAGAAAACCATTTCTTTTCTATACAAAAATAGTTTTGGGTAAAATTATTTCATTCACCCTATTTTAAAACAATACTATGTCGTCTTGCCTCGTTTAAGTGTTTAGAAATCCCTATCGATAATATGGCGTCCCACATACCGACCAAAATTCATAAACATCTCAACGGATAAGCAAACACAATATAAAACATTTTTATATTCACTAACAAATACGCGCTCATATCTATTATTACACTCAAACTCATTCTAGAGTACTACTGACTCTATCTCTAATGAGTAACACCCAACAGAGCAGGGTTGTCGCTTAACCATATGCTTCGATACCACGCTGTCACGTACGAAAATTTTCGACTTTCGAAAATTCGACATCGATACTCACTTTATCGACCGTCGAGCAATCGAGTGCCGGAAACTCCAATAGTGAGGGTTTTAGAAAGAAGAAAAAGTAGAAGAAGAAGAAAATAGAAGAAGAAGGAAGAAAGAACAACAGAACAACATCAGAAGCAGAAACAATATCAGAATCTTACACATCGCAGCGGAACAATATATAATAAATAAACACTAGTCTTTTAAAACAAAGAGCTATATCAGTTTATACATACATCAATCATCAGAGTCAATATACAACAATGGACAGTTATATAACTTGTCCTCATACAGAATACACAGCGGAATAAATAATATCATATACAAGTGGTACGTCTCGTCATCCAGCTTATCTCCAAAGCTCCAGAATATCCTGATAACATAACTCTAGGCTGCCCGTGTGGAAATTGGTGGGCACCCAGAGTTTAGAAGGGAACAATAAACTCCGAGTCAGTCATGGTGACTGGTGTGAGATCGTAAAACATTTATTCTTTATAACAACAAAATAATTTTTAAAGTCAATTCGCAATGCTTTTTGGAAAATGAAACTACCATAAGACCTCCCACCACACACACAATGCAATCGCAGAATTGGAGGAGATTTCTTCTTATGATAGTCAAAGATGCTTACTACGCAAAAAATCAAATCATTTTTTATATTATTATTAGTGCATAGTGTAGAAAACATTTCGAAAGTATAATATTAATCTTAGCCAGCATAGGCATTCCGCACTTATGCCTACTATAGCTACTATGTTCAATAGCAGGTTACCGCCACATTCCGTAGCAGGTAATACAACTAAAACCGTACAAGTCACGTATTGTTTCTTTGGATTTCCAACAAATGGTCAGGCTAAGGAACTTCCTTTTCCACGATGGGTACGTCCCTGGAATAGACGACCCGAGAACCTAACCGGATCTCTGCCAACACAAGGCCGGGTTACCTCTGCAAAAATAGGTAACTACTGACACGCGTATGCCATCCCCCGATCGTAACCGATCTTCCCGAGGATCCCCGATTTCCAACAAACCACATAGATAATAATGCAGCAACCACATAGGTTAAGTATCTGGGCTCCATACCATGATACCACCTCTATCCAGAAGGAATGACATGCACTAAGGGGCGCTACTCCCTAGAACCTTGCCGCATCCTTCCTGTTTTGACCATTTCCGGGGTGTGAGGCTCGATGAAGTCTCATCCACAAAGCTACGCTTTCTACAAAGCCCTGCTTCGGGTCAAACAAAATGATCAACCTATGATCACAAAGATATAAGATCAAACAAATGATCATATCGCAAATGATCAAACACTGATCATTTCACAGCAACACTCAGTATGCCACGTTACCAAATTGGGATATATCGCTGATAAATTTCAACTACATAACCTCTGAGCTCGTACGTCTCAGAGAAGGGTGTTAAGCTAAGAGAATAAATTCTCCGCCACCAATAGAAATGTATTTGAAAGAAATCAGCTTTATATCTCAAATTGTAACGTCAGACACATAATCCATACAAGTCTGTTCCGGGATCGAACAGAACCGAAGGCACTTCTCACGAAGCCCTTGCAATTCCGG
Organism: Allium fistulosum; assembly: GCA_030737815.1. Classification (NCBI taxonomy): domain Eukaryota; kingdom Viridiplantae; phylum Streptophyta; class Magnoliopsida; order Asparagales; family Amaryllidaceae; genus Allium; species Allium fistulosum. Next base: position 368,611,771 of record CM060907.1, read on the forward strand.
ATAATTTTCTAATCACGTCCGGACTTCCCGTCACTAAGGGTGATAAAATCTCTAAACCGGAGATCAGCCGATGTAGAGTAACTCGACGGTAATCCTTCCGTTTTCAAAAATATCCGGTCTTCAACACCGGTCTTCAAATGCAATTCATAACGACGTATCACATATTCGGAATGGGTTATACGACCCCATGGTCCTTTCCCGGCTAACCCGAATAGTGAGCGATTATTCAAAAATAAGTGTGGCATTCAAATTCATCCAATTCACAACAAATACCTATCTAAAGGTAATTATTGATAGTCGGTTATTTAACTATCAATAAAGATGCGCAATATCATCAGATTCCAAATAATTTTCCAAATTATTTCATCTTCAAAAATATCTTTACTAGATATAAAATTTCCACACTTCAAAAATAAACCAACGTTTATTTTTCTAAACAGTTTCCCTTTCCTTTATAAATTCCATAGTGAATTTATATTTTCAAAATATCTACTGATATACGATTTTCAAATCGTTTTCAATATTCAAATTCAATTTATCTTTACAAAGATAAATTCTTAACAAACATTTCATATCATATTGGAAAAGTAATTCCATACTTATTTAATTATAAGTAATTCACAAATCATTTATTTTCAACATTTGAAAATATTCAATATACTTAAATCAGTATTAAGTATACATTTCATTCTTTAAGGAAATCTATTTGAGTCAAAACGAATGTTGCGTAAAACATTGTTACGACGACTCAAAATCACTAGTATAGGGATTCGGATTTTAAGATAGTATATATAAATCCCAATACTACATAAAACATTTTCTTTCGAAAATCATTTACTATAACAACAGTGTTATAGTCCATCATTTCCTTATTTCTCGAAAACGTCTATTTCAACAATGAATGTTGAAATCTATGTATTCGATACTTAACACATTTTAAAACATCGTTAAAACAATTAACTTCATTTTTATAATATCGCTTTCCCAAAACAAATTCATTTTACTTAACAATATATTCACTGTCCAAAATCGTGAATATACTTCACTAACCCAATTTCAATATTCTCTACACAATTCATTTAAAAGATTATCCACTGTCCAAAATCGTGGATATAATTCCCTTAATAACTTTCTATTTTAAATTCATCAAGTTTTGATTGATTTTCGAATTTATAAACAACGTTTATAAATTCCATTTCCATTTTCTACAACAACTTCGATTTGTAAATCTCCTTTTTATTAACTTCTATAATTCACTTATCAAAATAAGAGATTTCGGATTCATAAACAACGTTTATAAATCGCATTTGTACTTTATAACGATTTCAAATTTTAAAAAGAATCATTTATGAATAAATTCGATCAATATTCCATTTAAAGGCAAAAATCCAATTTATAAGTTAATCTCTTATAAATCTTTTATTCTACAGTTTCATCCATTTTATAACTTCACAATTTATAAATCTATAAATTCCATATCTTCACGATTTATAATTCTATAAATTTCATTTTTAACACTTATAAACTCGTTTTAAAATTCCAATATTTTAAATTTATAAATATCAACTTTTTAAACCTTTTAAATAAACTGTTCACAAAAATTCGAAAATCTCAGTTCAAACCATTTTATAAATTGCTTAAACTATTTATTTCAAAAATCACCTTACAGTCATAATTCACAAAAATCTTAACTTTTATAACTTCAAAAATTTAAACGTTTATTTATTTAAAATAAATCAATTCAACAATTCAATAAAACGTCTACTTTCAAAAATTACTTTAAAATCCTTTAAAAGTAAAAGTCGTTATTTTTAAAGTTCAAAACTTGAATCCAATGATGCAACGCATCAATTAGTCCATCACAACAGTCAATATCATATATCAATATGATAACAGATCTATATCAATATATCTGTAAATAAATAAATACTGGTGAGGAATCCAGTTGGATCCCTCCAACCTGTTTCCCTGCATCCAAAGACGTTAGCACAATACCCATTCCACTTCGAGGTGGAATATCGCGGTATATGGGTTTTTATAAAAATAATCCGCTTACTAACGACGCAATAGGGTCTCATCCGCTATACGAGGCGGGAAATCATCAATCCAATATATACATATGCCAATATGTATATATTGCTATATATATATAGATATATCCTACTATATCTAATAGCACATCCAAATAACAATCAATAACTGCAATTCAAATTTAAATCTGAGTGAGAAGATCTCACCGTGATTTCAATTTTGATTTTCAGCGTTTATTTCGAATAAAATTAAACGAGCGTTTAATTTTACCCGAAATTTTCGCTAGCTCCAAACGACTCCAATCCAGTTGCATAGCGTAGTATACGACGATACGATCCCATCGCAAAAAATCTCGTCCGAAACGGACCTCGTATGAAGAAGATATCTCATTTCAAAATTTATACAAATTTAAATATCACTTAATTAACATTTTAATTAAAAAATTTAAACCCTATCATCACAACCGTTCGTTTCTGTTGATGCAATCCTGGCCGGCCCCTGATGTTCTTCTCCCAGGCTCGTACTCGAACGCGAGAACCCATACGCACGCCGACCATCATCTCCTAATCGCGACCACCATCCACTTTTTCAACGCGATCAGCTAGTGCCGTTTCAACCGCCTACCCCCCTTGCACCTTCGCCAGCCGACCGGTCACGCGCGGTGGTGCCAGGCACCACGAAAACCGTGCCCTAACGCATGCGAATGCGGGCCTGTAGCTCCACCTCTGGTCGATCATAATCCATCATATCCGTATGGATATGAAGCCCTCAAGACGCTCTTCATTTTACTAGTTGACAATTTTTGCTAATAATGTGTGGATTTAGAGAAATTAAGGGGGAAAGGAGATCAAATTTCGGCCATCCAATATATTAGTGGCGGCTGCTGTTGAATTAGGGTTAGGTTATTATTTTTTTTCTAAAAATGAAGATAAAGGGGGTATTTATAGAGATTTTACGAACACTATTCATCCGGAATTTCCAAACTCCGATTTACGCACGGTCACTATCGTTTCTAGGGTTTATCCCGCGTTCCGGACACAATGGAATAGGTTTCGGAAGATAATTCGATCGTCTGTGTGAGATATGACAATAAACGATCAATTTAAATTAAACCGATTTAAATCGATTTCGAGGCGTTTTAATTTGTACCGGACAAACGGTAAATCCAAAAATTACAAAATTTGAAATCATGCAATAATACCACATTACGGATCCGATGAAACTGGTTTCGTCGAAATCCGAGACTTTTTGAAAAATGACTATTTTTAACTCGACGATTCAAAATTAAAATGATTTCAAAGCGTTTCGAGCTGCCACGGTCAAATGATAACTTCGATTGCCACGAAAATTGAAATCCGATAATAACTAACTATTACAGATCCAATGGAACTGGTCTTGTTCAATTCTGAGACTGTTCGAAAAATGGCTAATTTTAAGTCGATAATTAAATATTAAAATATTCAATTTTCATAGATTAACTTCAAATTCAATTTTAAAAGTTCTATAACATTTCTATAACTCCAGTATGATTAAATAAAATTTTCCAAATCAATTTCAATCATATTAAACTCGATTTTCAATTATCTCTGGAATTTCAATCATTAAATTTATCGATTCAATTGACCAAATTAAATCCAATATCCTTTAAATAAATTATTCGACTTATTAAATTCATTTATTAATATAAAAAATCAATTAAATATTCGAATTTTAATTATCAAAAATTCTGGGTCGTTACAATTGCCATCGAAACATAATAACTACGATAAAAGGCTATGGAAACATCTCCATTCCAGACACCAGAAAAATCCTAAGTGATTGGATCATAAGTGACCCATGCTTCTCCTCCAGCCTTCAAACAGGATAACCAAGGAATACTACGAAAGGAGGCCAAGACCTTGGCTCACAAAACAAGCCAAGTCTATGGGTCGCCAGCGACCCATAGGTCATGGGTCGCCAACGACCTATGGCTTTGCCTCATTTTGCATGCCAAACTTTACTAGGGTCGTTTCCTACCTACTTGCGAGATAATAATGGAGTGGCCTAGCCCAGAAACTCTTCGACCCATATAAATACCAATCTACCTACAACATAAAGAAGATTTTCTTCGGACTGGTTTCTGAAGCTCTGCTGGAATCATTCTTCACTCCCTACCTCTCTTACAACAAACTCCAAAGGAATACACTGTGATTCTCTAGTGGATTCCAACTCTAGAGATCCAATCTAGCTAGGAAACATTCAAAGCCTTATAATCAAACAACTCTTGTAACAGCAATCAGTTTATAGTAAAGCTATAAAGTGGACGTAGGCTTTATTAACAACCGAACCACTATAAAATTATCTGTTTTCTTTCTTTTACTATTCTATTTCTATACCTGTTATCTGTGATATTGCTATATCAGAATAAGGCTGGTGCTTGCAAACTTAAACCAGGGCATTGGTCCCATTTTTGGGTCAACACTTTGTACTACTCAAGTATGGTTTGATTTTTTAAATCTTTTTTCCAAGAAGGTTTAAAAGGCGTGATTTGGATTAAACATATTCAAAGCAAGGAAAGATTAAGCCAAGATATTTTACTGTACAAAAAAATGCTATAGAGGTAAGAAGTTTCCTCGTATTGGCTGGCTAATATAAAGGGTTCGTTAAAGACTTCATAAAGAATTATATGCCATTGATGCACCTTACTAAGAAGAATTTATTTTTTTCATGGAATTCAGAATGTGAGAATGCTTTTAGTCAGCTAAAGGAGTTATTGACTAGCACACCTATTTTAGTACTCCCTGGCAGTTCGAAGGCATATACTGATGCTTGCGGTACAGGACGGGGTGCTCTTTCGATGTAGGAGAGTAAAGTTGTTTGTTATACTAGTCAATAGTAGAGAGTACACTAGAAGAATTATCCAACCCATGATCTTGAGATGACAGCTATAGGTTTGCTCTATAGACTTGGAGGTGAAGTTGTATATAAACCTTAAGTCCCTAAATTATTTACTGTTTTCAGATCGTCTGTAATGGTAGACAATTTGGATTGTTTTGTGTATGGCTGTCATGTTAGAAACTCATACTTTGATGTTTTGATAATGATAATTAAACAACTAAATATCGTATATACTAACCAGTTATGCAGGAAAAAGATATCAACTAAAATGAAGATCATGATGATGCATCAATATATTATCAGTCATAGTGTTTGAGTCTAGAGGTAAAAATATTGCTAAAATCTCACCAAGGTGGTATATACATACACACATTTTTCATAAATCAATTTTCAAAATATAAAAAAAGTAACAGAATTCAACCGACTAAATATACCGCTCCAGCCAACTGAATCTGTGCATGTACACATATTTTGACAACTCACAATATTCAGCCGACTAAATAGCAATATTCAACGAATTGAATATAATAAAAATTGCACTATCTTGCTTCTATTTTGAAAATGGTTTTCTCTAATAGATTTCAGATGGCTAGTATAATCATCCAGCTGGCCGAAATAAATAACGGCTATTTTTTATTTGAAATTCTGAAGGGATGCTTCTCTCCATCAACAGTTGCAACCTTTTCTTTTCATCACTACTCTTTGTAAACAGTAGCAACTGATGGATTTCAATATAAAGCAATACATTTCAACAATTTAATTCACTGATTAACAATTCTTTCAATTTTAATCTTGAATTACTCTCAAATATTCAGTTCGCTATATTACTTTAAGTTTTTTATCAAAATGCTCATTCAAAAATATTTTTTTGTGATCAATTACTTCCTTTTCTTCATGAGAACACTTTACACCACAGAGAAGAAGATTATAGGAAGGGTGTACTATATCGACTGATTCGTGCTATTCAAGAGCATAACAAAGTCGCAAACTATTCTACTTTTGTAGACGAAGTCCTATTCGGTTGTCTAGGCGGTTGAAGTCCTGTTCCATTGCTCATGCGGTTGTATTACCTATTCCTCTAAGTTAAGTGAGGGTGTTGATAGTTAAATCCAAAAGGAGTCTGGGACTGGATATAGAACGAAAAGTTTGAACAGGTATAAAAATCTCTGGTGTTATTTACTTTTTGCTATTTACTTTTATATTTATATTCTGCATAAGTTTATAACTTAGTTAATTATTCATATTATTCGATCCATATTGTAACGACCCAGAAATTAATCGCTATTCAAATGAATTTTTCATTATATTTTTAAATAATTAATAAATGAATTTTTATTAACAAATAAAACCATTTTAAAAAATAACTAATGATGATAAAATCATTTTTAAAATTGGTTTACCAATATATACAGTTCATAGAGAAATAGAAAATGTGACCGGAAATTATTTTTCGAAATATTGATTTTTCATTAGCTAAAAGTTATTTAAAATGTCATAACACTTTTTTAAACACATATGCATACACTACAAACTATTTTAACATGATGAATACATGTGTATATCAATGTATATACGTCTCCTTAAAAGTGTGTAAATATATAAATAAGAGAAAATATTTTATAAGGAAAAGTGTATGTAATATAGACAGAAATAAAAATAAATTATTTCAACACATAGTACAAAGGGATATGGCATGAATAATGCATGATGAGGGGGGAGTACATGGTGGATGGAAATGAAGAGGGAGGAGGAGTGGAGATACATGCACACATATATATTAAATTCAAACACTTTATATATTTTTCATTATTTTCCTAAGCCTATATATACCCCTTAACTTTCATGTTTTTCATTTTACAATCCTCCTCTTCACTTTAAAATTTCCTAAGAGCTTGAATATATATCCATGGCTTCCTTTCATAAATTTTTTAAAGTAAGGAAAAAAACACTTCTTTTGGCTAAAATCTCTTCTTTAATTCACATAAACACTTCTACAAGCTCTACCACTGTCCTCCTCCAAAATACAAGCACTCAAACTCCCCTATTCTACATGGCCGAGCCCAAACTCCATATGGCCAAGCCCAACTAGTCTTCGGCTAAGCCTATTAAGGGTGTTCAAGTATCCAAAGTTTAAATTTTTGCAAGGCCCTAAGTTGTTTTCAAGTTTTAGCAAAGTTTACCTTGATTTAGTGTTTAATGGCCAATTTCTATCGGTTTAGAAAATAGCCGATCAAATTTAAATTAAAAATAACCACAAGCGCATGGCGTAAGACTGTAGCACGTATGTGAGTACGGGTCGATCCGCAGGGAACTGTTTAGATTTTAAAATTTCTATTCTATCAAATTAACCAAAGTTGAGAGTGTTGTTAAGCTAGAAATGAAAATGCAAATATACTAGCAAAAGAAGATGGATAAAAATATGGGAGTTTGAAGGCTATTTAGAGACAAATCCCTTCTTATGATCACATATATCAACACAACATGAAATTATGATCTCTCTTTCGGTCATTAGTGAGTTTAATTGATGTGTTTATCATAAGTATGGAATATTTGTGCTATTAGTTAGCCCAATATAAACCATCAAACTATAACACACCCATTAAACCACTTCTTAACTCTCAAGAAAATTTCAATAAAACTGAAAATAAAATCTATTTTAAGCATGACCTATTAACTATTGATTAGAATATAGACCATCAAATTTTGATTTTAAAATCACTTCATTACCATAATCATATGTAGATAAAGAGGTAATTTGTGTTTGTGTTTGTTTAAGCATAGTCTATTTGGTGTCAACAACATAGGATATCAAATTCAAAGCTAAAACAACAAATTTTAACCAAATCAAACATTGTAATTAAGAACAAAAAGAGAAGACAAGTTATCAAATCATGTTGAATCTACATAATTAGAGAGCTTCATCACCCCTAAATTAAAGGGGTTTAGCCTCTCATATTTGTTATCATTTCAACAAATGTAGCATTCAACATGAAATAAAAACAAGAATAAAATGCAAGCTAATTAAAAAGAGAGCTAATTAAAATGAAATAAAAGCTAATCTACTTGCATAAATAAAACTAAACTACTAACATAAAAGAAAAGAAGCAAGAAAAGAACTTGAATTAAATTGCATGAAAATAAAATTACATGAATGAAGAAAATGGCTAAGTAGCCATGAAAAAGAAAAGAGAGATTGTAATTTATTTTTGAGCCTAAACTAAACTAAATCAAGGCTCAAAGGAGGCTAAGAGAGCTAAGAGAGAAGAGAGACTAATTACATTAACATATGGGGTATTTATACATGTTTGGAAACCCTAATCCTATTTTTTGGAACTACACAAACTACCCTTGAGGAAGTGTGGCCTCCAAGTTGTCATTAGCATGAGCTTAATACACCATTACATGTGCATGTAACTTTAATCATCATTAGCATATGCATTAGCTCCTAAGTGTACATCATGGTAAGTGGGTAGGTGGGGTCCTCCATGTTGTCATGAAATGATTTATTTCCATCTTCATTTGCTTGTATTCTCTTGTGCATGCATATTTTCAATGACGCCACTTGTAATTTGAATTCAAATTCCTACAAAATAACATAAATATTTCCAAGTAAATTTTCATAAATTAATATATGCACAAAAATGACCATTATACCCCTGTATGAAGATGAATATATTATGATTTGAAAATAATTGAAATTTTTGTTTAAACATGTTAAAATACTTTATATTTTCATAAATTAAGCATAAAAAGAGATCACATGTTATAAAATTATGTTGAATCTACATAATTAGAGAGCTTCATCAACCCTTAATTTAAGGGGTTTAGCCTCTCATATTTGATATCATTTCAACAAATGTAGCATTCAACATGAAATAGAAACAAGAAGAAAATGCAAGCTAATTAAAAAGAGAGCTAATTAAAATGAAATAAAAGCTAATCTACTTGCATAAATAAAACTAAGCTACCAACATAAAAGAAAAGAAGCAAGAAAAGAACTTGAATTAAATTGCATGAAAATAAAATTACATGAAAGAAGAAAATGGCTAAGTAGCCATGAAAAAGAAAAGAGAGCTCGTAATTTATTTTTAAGCCTAAACTAAACTAAATGGAGGCTCAAAGGAGGCTAAGAGAGCTAAGAGAGAAGAGAGACTAATTACAGGAACATATGGGGTATTTATACATGTTTGGAAACCCTAATCCTATTTTTGGGAACTACCCAAGCTACCATTGAGGAAGTGTGGCCTCTAAGTTGTCATTAGCATGAGCTTAATCCACCATTATATATGCATGTAACTTTAATCATCATTAGCATGTGCATTAGCTCCTAAGTGTACATCATGGTAAGTGGATAGGTGGGGTTCTTCATGTTGTTATGAAATGATTTATTTCCATCTTCATTTGCTTGTATTCTCTTGTGCATGCATATTTTCCATGAAGCCACTTGTAATTGAATTCAAATTCTTAAAAAGTAACATTAAAATTTCCAAGTATATTTTCACAAATTAATATATGCATAAAAATGACCATTTTACCTATGTATGAAGATGAATATATGATGATTTGAAAATAATTGAAATTTTGGTTTAAATATGTTAAAATACCCTATATGATCATTTATTAAATTAAATTCGATTAAATATGGAAGTAAAAATATGCACATTTACGTGCACATCAAATACCCCCACACTTTTCTTTTTTATTCGTCCTCGAATAAAGAAAAACTAAGATAAATCCATTTTCGTAGGAAACACAATTGCATTGAGCGTATGCAACAAGCCGTTAAACTTCTAGGTGTCCCTATTAGGATGAGCGTTGTCTCGTGAGTGTTTTCAGCTGATACCACCCACAAAATCCAAATGCAATATGAAATATTCCTAAATGCAAGATTTATTTACAAAGATATGGATGCAAAATTTTGAAAATATTTACAAATGAAGAGTTTACTTTGAAATTGACACTAATAAGTTAAATATAAGTTTTGGTCATTATCAAGAAATTTAAGTCCTTTTATTTGTCAAATTTTCAATAAAAATTAAGTTATCATAGCAAATAGACTCTAGTTTGGTTAGTTGTTTCGGTTGATAACATAGTGCAACTATGAAATGGATCCTTAGTTGATTATCAAAGTTTGCAAAGTGGTATTTTCATTTCTTTTGAATAACAAGTCAAATCAAATAAGTAAAAATAGTGCTCGGATTTCAATTGCTTACTCTTTCTTATTTGAAAATTTTATTAATATCAACAATATTTACATATGCCTAACTCAGAAAACTGAGGCCAAATATATTACCCATGCACCACCTATCGAGCTTACGTGAGAGGAATACAGAGCGTGTCGAGTGAACACACAAGTGTGAACACCTATCGACTGTAGGCGTTATTAATAAAAGAATTTTTATATACATACACCTAACTCAGATAAACTGAGGCCAGATATACCGACCGTTCACTGCCTTTCGGGCTTACGTGAGAAGGGTACGAGCATGGCGAGTGTACATACTTGCTTCTGAACACATGACTCTAGGTGTTAATAATAAAAAAATATATACATATATAAAAATATTTTTTTGTTTGTTTTTGTTATATATATTTCTTTTGTTTTTTTTTTGAAGAGAGAGTTTTGCATAATCATCTTATCTCCATTTAATTTAGAAGATTAAAAATGTTATAGCCTTTACTTTAAATTAACCACTTATAAAACAAAGATTACAATTAGGATATACCTCGTAATTATCACTTATGAACCTTCCTATATACAAGTTAAACCATCGTTAATTATAATCAAACTTTATTTTTATTTTTGTTAAGATAAATAAATTTTCAAATATTTCAATTTAATTAACCAAAACAAAATATTACACTATAGTGTTTCTTCAAAAGTAATTAAAAAGAAAATTTGTTTTTGGATATTTCTTTTGGTTTTTTTTTATTTTTGAGTTTTGGAAAGAAAATGCAAAAAAAAAATAAACCATGAAAAATAAAAAATGAAGATGAGACTCCCCCCACACTTGACTTTGACTGTGTCCCCACAGTCAACCCAAGTGAAAGGGGAATAATAAAATAAAAATAAAAAGATGACCTATATTTACATGAAAATGTAATGATTATTATTTGCAAGATATCAGAAAATATGTCGTTAAAGAGTAAATGAAACGGTCTTCCAAAGACCAATTCATTTGTCTCGTCAAGTATGAGAGACATAGCTTAAGCTCAGAAAACCAAATAATAAAAGATTTCAAAGGTGAATGTTGATTTGGGAAAACGAATGTCATTTTATTAAAAATCGTGTGAGTTGTTTTATTATCGATGATTTTTAGGGTTGATAAACCAATTGATTGAAGTTCCAGTTTATTTTCACCAAATTTAAATTCAAGCTTACCATTGAAAACTTTTTCAGAATTATCGATTTCAAAATCAGAATGGCGATTTAAATCTTCCCATTTAGAATTTAATAACTCGTCTTCGAAAAGTCCAAAAAAAATTATGTTCACAAAATTCATCTTCCTTTGTTGAATTATTCACAACTTCATTGCATGTATCATGTTCAAAATCCTAGTTGTATTCAAAATTTCAAAATCGGAAAAAGGAAGATCGAATTTTAAATCAGGTTCCACACTTTCAAACGAATTGAAATCCAACTCAATTACCGTATTTTCAACAACTTCATTAAGACCTTCATTTTCAATTTCAAAAGTTGTTATTTGAAACTCGTCAATTTTGGTAAAAGGTGGATTATTATTTGACTCGTCATACGCTGGGATTTGATTTGGTTGCTCACGTTGTTTCAGGTATGTTTCAAACAACAAATCCGAATGATCATTGTAACACCCCACATTTTTATATAATTAAAAATAAATTTAATTGATAACTATGAAAACAGGGAAAATTGAATTTTTGCTATTTTTGGAATTTGACCACGAAACTTATACCATTGTGTTCGTGGCAATTTTCTGATCAACTTCCATATATAATGTTTTCTGAATGGACTTCAAACAGAGAAGTTATAGCCGTTTGAAGTTTTAGCTTCAAAAACAATTACATATGTAAACATGGAAATTTTATCAATTATAATTTTCAATTAATTCATAGGATATTTATAAAAGTAGTAATAAATTTATTATGTTTGTAATGAATGTAAATTATTAAGAGAATTAGATGTAAGAGGAAAAAAATAAGGGGAATAATTAACATTGCAAAAAGAATCAGCTAAAAAGTGCAATTAATTAATATGTGAATTAATATTGGAGATTAATATATAATGTGTGTGTGTGTGTGTGTGTGTATATATATATATATTTCAGATCCCTCAATTTAAAGAGTTTTACGTATAAAATGTAACAAATAAATGTTCAAATTCAAATCTGAATAAAAAAATATGCAAATTAAATATATATGTTAATTGAATGGTGGAATTAATTGACATGCCAATTAATGAAACGTTACAATGTGTAAAATATTAATTAAGGAAATTAACTAACAAAGGTGACATGTTAATCTATTAATTGGGCTATTAATTAGGATTGTAACGTAATCGGTAGAAAATGTCAATTGATAAGGAAAAGAAATAAAAGTTGACCTACACTACTACAAAATACGGATGTTGCTTCGCCTCATTTGCATAAGTTGTTACAACAACCGATGCAAATAGAAGTATTTGCATCGATTACGCTTTAACAACCAATGCATTTGGTATGTGGAAAGCAGTAGATAGTAAAATAATACAATTTGCATTGGTTATCATCAACAACCGGAGAAAATATACCGATGCAAATAGTGTTAGTGGCATCAGTTTTATTTACAACCGATGCAAAAATACTATTCCCACGTTCGAAGCCGAAAAGTTGGCGGCAAATTATTTAGTCTCCCTCTCATTTTCACTCGAAAACCATAAATCCCTCTCCCCTATTCATCTTTCCCAAAATCGGCAAAACCTGAGCTAAACCCAAGCTCCATCCCCGTAAATAATTTCCTCTATCTCGAGCTCTCCCCACCTCTCTTTCTTCCTCTCCATTATCCTCTCCCTCAGCTCTGAATCCAAGCCCGAACCCTAATCCACTTACAATGCAATTGGAAATTCGTGAATTCGTGAATTTGAGTATGAGGAGGTGATTGATGACGATGGAGGCGGTTGCAGTTTGAAAGCAGTGGCGACTGGTTAGCATGTTGATGCCTGAAGTGTTGTTGTGGTGTTTTGGGGTTGTAGAAGGTGCAAAGTAGCAGGTGGTGAAATTTCTTCTGTAATTCAATACAAAATCAGTCTTAAAAAAAACAAAAACAACTTTTTTATAGATTTTTTTATAATTTATCAAACTGCAAGTAATTCAATCATTTGTATCTTCTTCTTTGCAATTTACTTCATTGCTTTCGTTTAATCGATTTTCATCATTCTGAATACATATGGAACCAACCTATTGTTCTATTATATAGATTCGGATACTATTCACGTACAATTTTTTGGGTTTGTTTGTGTAGAAGATTTAGCAAAATCAATGGATTTTGAAATATAGTCAACAATGAAAAATAATTAATTCGCCAGTTAAATAATAAATATTAAATGTTTATATTGCCGCAGTAAGTACTTGTTTATACCAATGTTCAAAATTTTGGTTTTTGTTTCACGCTTCGTTTCTTTGAGATTTTTGAATGTTTAATAAATTTCTATTTCAAAAGTTTAGAGTATGATTACGTTTACGATTTTGGTACTTTTTTATGGAGAATGAAAAAAGTAGTACGTACGAATATTGATTTCTAATGTTATTCTATTGAGCTGGAGTTGATAGAAATATAGAAATATAGTGCCATCGCTTAATAAATATATATTCAGGATCCATATCAAAATCGAAACTTGAATTGGATTCCATTTTGATTATCATAAGAATAAGAATTTAAACCATTTATAATGATCAGAATTCCAGCCTAAATTTTAAACCATGCTTTAAAAAATAGGATGATTTAGGGGATATCAAAGATCAGTTCATACTTCATTTAATTCAATTGATAAAATTATCAAGTTCATAACTCTTTAATGTAGCGGTTTGGTACCTATTCGATTATTTAGGGTATGGATTAGGATTTCAATTGAATTGGATTGTGATGATTTTTTATGTCTACAACTTCAATACAGTTTTAGCTATTTGGGTATCAGCACTCTGCTGTCTTCTTTAGGATCTACCATCTTTTGTTTGTCCCATTCAGGCTTATATTCAGAATTGTTAAACTTTGATGTTTAAATATACTTTTGGAGCCTTATGAAAGTGCATTTTAGGGACTTGATTAAACCATATGTATATGGATTGCATTTGAGATTATTTTTCCCTTCAGGTATTCAATGCATTCTACACGTGTGTGCTTTTCTCTGATTAAGTTATGCTGTATATTTCACTTAATTTGGTTTTGTTTAAATGATTTTGTATGAAATGCAATCATCATCTGGTTTCATTTTGCACTTGATAACTTAACATTCAAGCATACCGTTATTTTTCTTGCTGAGAACTCTGCTATATTAGTTTATACCTTGATTCATTGCAGCATTTGCAGTCTGTAGTTTCATTGAGACCTATAAAATGGTACCAGTGCAAACTAAGGCCAGATTTTTATGTGCATGCATAAAGAGAACGGTGAACTAAATGCAATAAGTCAATCAACTATAGAAAAATATTTGAACTTTACTTTCACTTGGTCTTATTAAATATATTTCTTTTGTCAAGAGGGCAACTTTTCTTATTATCTTGAATTATATTGGTTTAATTTACTTCCCTGAATATTAGCTCTGCTACTTCTTTATAATATTACTTAATATTTTGCCTTTGGCATCTCCCATTTGAATATTGACATAAAATAAGCAGTAACCATCTAATGAATACACTGTAGTAGCTAGCATTATTATTTGAAGTAAATGCTCTCATTTGATTGCTTAAACGTACATTCCAAATTGTCATGCATGCTCAGTCTGACACTTTAGTACATGCCTCGGTTTATGCACTTCAGAATTAGCCCCTCATGCATTTTATAATTATTGTATTCTAGCTATTTCAATACCAATTTCACAATCATGCTTCGGTTTCAACTTTTTAGGTGATTCATTACTTTTCATTCATGCTACAATTTCACCATTTCAACCAGAATATTTGCATCATGCATATTTTGGTGATATTTCTCTTTGACAATTCCTTGTTTGGTTGTTTCATTTTTTCGAATATTTTGCAGGTCATGGTGGATATATAATCTCATGGAACACTGATACTTGGCAAAGAGTTGGAAAAGAAGATTAAATGAAAGTCAATCTGTGCATTTAATGTATCACCTATAGGTGATGTAGGTAATGCATTGAGGAAGTTCTGGTACATCTCAGCATGGCTTTAAATGGTAAACATATGTAGATGTATGTTTTTTCAGTCAATGCTTACTAGTGCAATTTGAGTATAATAATTTTCATTTCTAATTTCATATGCATAGCTCAGTAAGGAAGTTTATTTTATTTTCCCTTATTTATTTCAAGTTAACATAGTTAACTATTGTCGGTTATAAAACCACAACTTTCATGTGTTAAATGAATTGTTAAATTATTCATGTGTGCATTTAATTTCTAAGGCATGCATTTTTCCATCTCAAAATTTGGTCCATATTAGGCTATTCTATTTAAAATTGATCAAGTATTATTTTTTTACAAATAAACTTAGTATAAAAAAATATGCATACCTGTAAACACTGATGAATCTGTGGCTTGGGTTTGAGCTGTAACTAATTCAAATTTTTTGTAATTTCATATAAATTTTCTTTTGTTATTAATCTTCATTTGGAGTTCTTCATAGTTGATGTCTTTCTTCCATTTTTCTCTTCATTGTTTAAATCAACTGATAATTCAAGCGTATGTTACAGAGCAGTTATATGATAATGTTCCTTTGCTGTTAATTTATACATACGTGTTAAACATAAAAGGGTGTCATTCAACATGTGAAATAGCTAATTGTCCTATGTACAGTGTGCACACCAACTGAAGAATTTTCAGTAACTTAATGTGAATTAACTATCTATATCCTTATGAGTTAGCATGGCTATTTGGTTAATGCAGTGTACATTTATGATGGACTAACAGGTTAAGCATTAACTGTAAAAAATATATTCTATTGACTATGCTAACCATGTTTTCACTTATGAGCATTTTTCTTAATGTTAGTTAGTGATTATAATGTCAGGTTAAGAGTATCATTGCAATAGCTGTTTTCTATTGGAGCTTAAGAGTAGAAGCCACCATAATCACCAGCTGCAACAGTCCATCTGTCCTTTTCAGGTTTGTATCTATTTATCGTTAGATTTGTAAGTAGAGAACTTAAATTATGGTTTTAGTCCACTTCTCCAAGTGTAACAATTGCCTGAGTAGTTTTGTTCAAACAGACTAGTTTGAGTAGTACAGTTCATAAAGTCTGTACCACCCACTGAGTTTTGAATGCCATTATTTAATCTGCCTTGACTGGATACGATAGCATTAAAATCACCTAAAACAATCCACGAAGGTTAATTTTCCTGGCTTGATCGCAAGGATATGCCCATAAATCCAATTTTTGGTCAGCTGTATAAGAAGAATAAACTACATTATAGCTTAAACTGAGCCCTTCAACATTATGCAGTATATAGTAAATAATTTTGCTTCAGTATGCAAAATAATACCAGACCAAATAGTTGAATCTTATAGAATTAACCTTTGTAATCTAGACTATTATTATGTTTATATTTTCCACATTTTATCAGTTTTAGCCATTAAATTATCTATGTCTTTAGAGCTTATCTTGTTTTCTAGCCGATCTATTAGAGAATATTTAAAGTTGTTGATCAATTGGAAAAAATTGAGCTGCTTTGTTGGTGTATTCATGCCCCTTATGTTCCAAACAAGGAACTCCGTCAAAGGACATGGGGGTAATTATTCACTTACAGTACAACTATTGATTTAAATTATCTATTTTATGATTTATTGAGTACAACTGGAAAATGTCACCTTCAGCTGAATAAGATCATTGATGATTTAGACATCGACAACATTATGGATAGGTAACTATACATTAATTATTAAGTTTTTTGTGCTATATCTTAAGTATATGCTCAAATGATATACGAAAAACTTGCAGTTGTCTGGAGCTGGAAATGTCGGAATTTCTTTTTCATGATGTGATGGTTACTGCCATCAGTCAAGTGATGATTACAGGCACTGGAAAGGGATTTAGAATAGTATACAACTTATCTGATGGATTCATGAAAGAAAGTGTTTACGGCGATAGCTTAAGGCTTCAACAAATTCTTGCTGATTTCTTGGCTGTTTCGGTCAAGTATTCACCCAGTGGTGGTCTTGTTGAGATTGGTACTAATTTATTCAGAGATCGTGTTGGTCGCAGTCTTCATGTCATAAACTTTGAACTTAGGTAATGATATAATATCGATGCACTTTTAGCAGCAGAATAGCACTTCAATAATATGATTGATTTCTTGGTACTGAGTTTCTTATATATATGTAGAATAACTCACATGGGGAATGGCATACCTGAAGAATTGCTTGCTCAAATGTTTGGAAGTGAAGAAAATCAAACAAATGAAGGTGTAAGTCTTCTTATATGTAGAAAACTTCTCAAGCTCATGAATGGAGACGTCAGATACCTTAGAGAAGCTGATAAGTCGTCTTTCACAGTCACTTTGGAGCTCGCTTCTTCCTCTGTAGCTGGTAGTAGAAGCGGTAGATCTTATTAAGTGTTGTAGTTGCATTGATGTTTTTCAGTTTCCAGTGTGTTATGTTTCACGTTCTGTTTCTATGGTATTATTTTAAAAGTTCTGTATTGTTAACATTTTAGTTATGTCCACGTTTGAAATTTATGGTTATGTGGTTGTTTCATTTGTGTGACCTTTTACAATACTGTTTTGATATTCTTGATATAGTTCTTGCATTTTTGGCTTAGAAATCTTGAAATCTAGGCACAATCGGTTCATAGTCCATACTTTCTTTTTTCATTTTATACATGACTAGTAAGTACTGTCATTATGTATTGCATCAGGTATACATGACTAGTAAGTTCCTATGTTGCATCGGTTTTCATTACAACCGATGCAACATGGGGGTTGTGTCCAAGCAACCAACCATGATATTTTGCATCAGTTGTTAGTAACAACCGATGCAAAAAGGTCCTTTTTGCATCGGTTTCAGAATTGATGCAAAAGTGTTAAGCCAGTTGCATCGGTTGCATATGCATCGGTTGTTGAACTGATGCAAAAGGGGGGTAAACAACCGATGCAAATGGCCTGTTTTGTAGTAGTGCTAGATTTGAATGTGTACATATAGCCAGTATATTGCTGCACATAAAAATTAATTGAAGGATCAATTAAGTAGAGGATTAATTAGATAATTGGTGGGCTGCATCTATATAAAAGAGAACTTAATGTAATTCGTTCCATTAGCCGTCACTTTCTTCATCTCTTTCTTACAGTAAACAATGGCTTCTTTCTTCATTCTTTTCTCCTATTTCTCACAAATCTTCACCAAATAAATGAAAATAAAATATATGTGAACAAAATAGAGAAATTGCAATGAATTAAAGGAGAGAAGTTGTTGAATGGTGTACAAATTTTAAAAGATAGAGATTTAAAGCTAACGACGGCAGGTGAGTGGACTTAATTATATATCTTTTATGTTTATGATATATTATCGTTAGATTTCCATTAAATAATTTTATTCAGTATTTATTTCAATAATTAATTCTGTTAATTAGTTATGCTGAGACTGTAAATTGTATAAGAGAGCTTATATGTAATTATTATTTATATGGAAAATAGTAATCAAATTAAATATGAATAATATTATGCTTGACAGTTAGAGAAAGGCATAAGCCAAAAAAAATAAGAAATTTACAGTTATTTACAGCCTGTAAATGTTAGCTTCTTTTTATTTCTTTTTACAAGAATAAATAGTAAAGAGAAAGTTTCACAAATACGAACAATAATAGAAGAATACTAGATTTACATAAATTAGATGTAAAATAAGAAAAGCTGAAATAAAAAGAGAAAGATAGGAATTTGTAGTAAATTGTGCTAAAATGGAGAAAAACAAATAAAAAGGGAAAAATCTAATAACTTGATTTGGAAGTAAGTGATATATTAATTGGTTGGTTTAGAAAAGAAAATACATTTCTATAGTTTAATATTTAAAAGATAACGATAAACGTAATTGCAAGAATAAAAGAAAGAAAAAGGGAATTAGTGTAAAATAGAGAAACTACTGTATATTACACTATCCAAAAAGTAAAGCAACAATAAAAGAGACATCTTGCAGTTACGGATTATTGTTTATAGCATTATTTGGTATTAAAATATGGAAATGGATTTTTAGCATAGTTTTTGTAACCAACTAAATAGAATAGAACAACTTCCTAGAATATAAGAGTTAAAGTGAAGAATTAAAGGAATTTAAGAAGGAATCAAGTCAATTATTAGACAAGACTAAAAGCTCTGCATTTACTGCGCAGATAATAGAATAAAAGTAAAGCAGTTATTATGATAAGTAAATTTGTGACAATCGGACGTAGTCCCAAACCAAGATTGTCATATAACATAAGAGAATTAAAGAGAATTCAATATCATAATAAACGAAGACAGACTATAATAGAAAAGAGACACTTGTAATTATATTTATAATATATAGATTATAAAAGAGAATAAAAGAGACAATTACAAGTAAAATTATAACATATGTTATAATTAAGTAGAAAGAACAGAAAAGGCTTATTTAAGACTTAAATTAAGTTAATAAGAAAATAGAGCAGAAATAATAGAAGAGGCTTATTTTAATAAACTTAAGACTTAAATTAATAAGCAAGATAATAGAAGTGGCCCATACCAACAGCATTCCCTTTCAGTCAGGAACTGATGGTCTCACAATAGTTAGGTGAGGCTGGGACAAGATTATGCTAATTAGGGTAAATAAGTAGCCAATAGAATAAGAAAAGTTAACTAAACGCAAAATAAAAGATTAGACTTAGGGTCTAATAAAAGAGTGAGATGCGTTTGAAGCAGCCCAAAGGATGAAGAGCCTAACGAAGCAGTTCATCATAGATTTCAGCACAGAAGAAGCATGTCCAACTTAGTTATTTTGGGCTAGAAGGAAGTACGAGACTTCAATGAGACGTTAGGGTACTCTAGGATGGCCCTCTGGGTTAGGCGTAGCGGAGCAGTCTTCCAGAGGCAGGTCTGTAGGTGTTCCATCAAAAGAGTATGCCTTGACTGCTTTTTTGCATGGCAGGACCATTGTAGGCAGTCAAAAGGGGTTGATGTTTGGAGTAGGATATTCGTATGTCCCGGTACTTGCAAGTAAATTTTAGTGGGCAGGACCCTAACGGATAGTCGCATGCGGATATCGGGCCAGCATCAAAACCAAGAAGCAAGTTTAGGAAAGACTAGAGTTAAACCAACAGTCCAATGAACCTTTCACTATCAAAACATTGGATGAGGGGCGCAGCAACTTGGATGTTTAGATTGTTTGCAGTAGGGCATAGCCACTTAGCTCTTTAGAGGTCTTTCAATCAGTTGAGGGGTGGCTGCGTGGAGCCATAGCCACGATAAGCAAAGAGACAGACCAAATAGAATATATGTATTGTAGGCCTAATAAGGCAGTCCTTTACAGATATAGAAAATCCCCGACCGAGTTTCGTACAAGGTAGACCTTGTTAAGCAGGATTCAGGGAGTAGACAGAACGATTACGTATAGTCCTCAAGGTACGCATCGGGTGCTACATTGTGAATGTCCGAGCATTAGAATAGACTAGTGCAGACGTAGTTTTACGTTTTCATAGTAGATGACGGAATATCTGTATTGTAGGCCTTACGTGGCAGTCCTTTATAGATGTAGTCAAAGAACGCCATAGAAGCAAGATGATGGAGTCCTTTGCGAGGAGGATACATATGGTACTATGGGTAGTACCTTGGACCAATGCGGTCATTGGGCATATAGCTACATATATATATATATATCAGTTATTAGGTTTTAATCTACTAGGGAGTAGGTGTGCACGATTCATGCACAGAGGCGAGAGTATTATAAACCTAATGAACCTAATATAACAGTAGATGGAAATAAAACGATATATGTATAATTAAGCTTAGAAGTGTATAATTTGTCCATTCACCAGAACTTCAGTTCTGACCCCCTCCTCATAACATCGTACAAGTAAGGTAGATGGAAGAGACTCTCCAGCTTTGAGACACTTGTTTAGAAAGTGTAACATCCCGCTGTTTTGGACCATTCAAATCGACAATAAAACCACACATGTCAGACTTGAATAATTCAAAACAACAGATTGTTAATAAAATTTTGGGCAAATAAAATCAATCATAGAATCATAGACACAGAATATCAGAATAACTCGCAGCGAAATAAAATAAACATAGGTGTTCATGAAGCTCCTAGATACATAGTCTCAAACTAATACATAATACCCAAGTCTGAAAACAAATACAATGGAAAGTTTAGATACATAAGATCTCTACTACAAAAGCAAAAACTGAGTGGAAATAACTGGAATGGAAATATCAGATAGACAGCTAAATCTCTGGTATATCTCTTGCTCCAAAAGGATGAAACCAAAGCTGTGAAACTCAGGCTGACCCGAGCGTAAAACAAAAACACAAAACCCTCGAGTCCGGACATACATACATATAAAATGTAAATCAACTCAAGTGAACTGTAAAAGAAATGCATCAGTAACTTAAAGAATGCTTGGGATCGCCCATCCTTTAAGGATCCGTTAAACTATCTACTATGTAGTAATATACGCTATTACTATAATGTCTAAAGTAAAGTAAACTATTAAAATAGCGTTAAGGCATTACATTTTCCCCCTTAACACATTTTTATAATGCCAATAGTCTATACAGTACTGTAACTCCCTGTAAACTAGGGCCACTAGAGGATACCCCATAGGTACGACATAAAACAAACTCGTAGAAGGCGCGCTAGGGTAGGTGACACGGCACAACTAGGCAATGCCAGGGTAGATATACCAATTACACTTCCGGACAGTTGGTAACGCATAGCCGCAGCTACCGCCCAACTCGATCCACACTCTCGAATCAAAGGTGCGCACCAAATCAATCACAAAGTAATAGAATGGCTAACGATGAAGTGTGTCTGATCGGAGGAGCTACCTCACTTGGCCCGTCTTGCACCTGTTTTAGCCACCTTATGCTAACTCACGGGAGTTAGGTCCACGTACGTATACCTTTAGGATCGTCACCATCATCCTACTTCATTTTGGAATCTCCACCACGTACACAGTTGTTAAAGTGGTTTTCGGTATCGACAGAGAGTATGCCCATATCTGATCCCGGTCTCTTTTACAACCAAACGTTATTATAACCCGTGGTTATTCAATTTCAAATGGTTTGTTTTCATATCAAACATATTTCTTTCAAAACCATATAAATTCCATATCATTATTCTTTAAAATATTATTCATTTTTCCAAAGTCGTACACTTCCAAATTCATTTAATTATAAACCCTTTGAAACGTAAAAATTTAGAGATCATAGCACTTTAAAAATGTAACCTTTAGAACCCTAACATTCGGAACTATAACCCTTTAGAAAATTTTATAGCATTCTGGAAATGTCACTTTTAAGAAAACACAGTAGTACAGAAATGCTAAGAATTCACAGCGGTGCAGAATTGTTACTGTAAGAATTCGTAACAGTGTAGAATTATTACTGTAAGAATCCGCAGCACTGCAGAATTGTTACAGTAAGAAATCGCAACAGTTTTGAATTGTTACCGTAAGAAATCGCAGCAGTTTTGAATTGTTACCGTAAGAAATCGCAACAGTTTTGAATTGTTACTGTAATACCTCCTACTACAATAGTTTATATAATCAGATAGTACATATATTTAAAGTTTTTATCATAGTCATTATATCATTCCTATTATATTAATCTAAGTTTAGCTATTTGGTCATTAAAGAAACCACACCTTTAGTTAAATAACTTTGTTACAATAAATGTCAAATTTTAAAGCTGAAATCCTTATGCTAAGTTAAAAGTACGTTATTAACTTACACATTATTTTCTTTTCAGTAAATAACATTTATCATTTTTATTACCCAAGTTATACCGTTTACATTAGTTAAAACTTACATGTCAAATGTACATTTTTAACTTACATTTTTTTTCACAAAAATACCATTTATCATTTTAAGCACTATTACATGAATTAAAACTTACAATTTATAGGTTAGAATAAAATACCATTATTAAGTCAAATCGGATTTTTTTGATTTCAATTAACCTTCATTTTGTAAATTAGATTCCATAACATTTCCAACTATTTATTTCTTATAAAAAATTTAACTCATGTAAACAAATTTACAGAAATTATTACATTAAATTTTAGCTGAGATTCATATATAGAAATCCAAAATACTTAATAATTTTCAGAAAATCATTTTAAATCAACCACGGAGTCTGTATAAAATTATCTACCCTAGGGTCAAGTAAATAAAGACATATATCATTTCAGTCCGCAATTTATTAATTTTCCAGGTTTTATATCATTTCAAGCCCGCAATCCCAAGTCAAATAAAATTGCTCAGGCCTATCATTTCAGCCCATAACAATTTTCCTTAATCTAAAAATCATTCTGGTATATATCATTTCAACCCATAGTGAAGGAACTTGCAGTGTGATAACAGAATATGAAATAAACATAACAATATTCAATATATCATGGCATATGATCATAACATGTAAAATATGATATGAAATAACATAATATAAACATAGGTGAAATTCTCAATTTGCATATACAAATCCATACAATTCCATTGTCATCAATTCACCAAAATATAAGTACATTGTCAAGAGTGATTACTCACCTTTCTTTGGTTAGAGAAGTGATTCAAAATGCAACGCAACAACTACGACAAGCACAACAAATTACGGACAAGCTTGAGTGAGAGGAGAATCCAAATCCGACGCTTGAAAAATAAAATAAATTCCATACGTAAACAAATAATTCACATAGAAAAATAGAAGTATAAAATTATATTTTGTAAAATACATGAGAAGGGTTAGCCTAAAGGCTAATAGGCTCGGCCTAGAGGGGTCAAATGGTTCAACCATGATGGTTTGGGCTCGGCCATAGGGGGGTTTTGGTTCGGCCTGAACTAGATTTGGGTTAGGGTTTGGTCTATAGGCTATGGTTTGTGGCTACAAGGCTAGAGGAAGGCAAGGTTTGGGTTTAGGGTTTAGCCTACATGGTCAAGGCAAGGCTAGGGTTTGGCAATTGGAAAGGAGGATGGTGGTGATGGCCGAAATAAATGAAGAAGAAAAGGGAAAAAAAGGAAGGAGTTTAGCTATAGGGTTTTTTGTTGGAGGAAGAGGAGGTGGAGGCCAAAGTTGGTTAAGAGGAAAGGGGAAAAGGAAGGAGAAAATGTAGTTTTGGCTAGGGTTTGTGGTTGGAGGGAGAGGAGATAGGTGTGGCCAAAATTTTTGAGGGGAGGAGGAGGAAAATTTGTAGAGGAAGAGTGAAAGAAAGTCTAGGGTTTTGAGGAGGAAGATGAAGAAGAAAACTTACATTGATTTCTTTCTGCGGAGGCACAAATGAAAGTGAGAGTCTAGCAAAACCATAGGATATTATATAGGCTACTCCATCATGTGGCTTCTCATCTACTAAAGGAATTCCCAGCCCATTAGTACAAGCCCAAAGTCACAATGTAAATAAGATGAATGTTAAGGGAAAATAACTACGTGTAATACGCCAAAAGTTTTAAATTATGAGAAGTAGAAATCAAAATTTTACAAAACGAAAAACAAAGAAAATGTTAGAATTAAATCCATCTTCATAAAAAAAAGTAAAAGTTCAAAATTCAAATTTTAAAATTTTCACAGAAAGTCAAACTTGACCAAAGTTGACCAAAATTTGCATTTTACGAAAAATCTTTATTTTATTAAATTTGGAAGAACATTTCATATCAAATCCCAAAATATTACATTAAATTTCCAAATTTATCAAATTTTAAAATAATTATATTCAAAGTTTCAAATGAATTTTCATTTAAAATATTTTCAAAATTTGCGGGTTGTTATAGAAAGTGTTATTATATTGGTGAGTATTTACTTTCTATTATATTTTTGCCAGTTCCGCTGTGAGATATTTATCTAAGCTTTGATATATTTGTCATTGCATATTTGCAGGATACCAGAAACCCAACTCAGGCTTCAGTGGGCTTGGATTTTAGCATTTTTGCGAAAAATCCGGATCCATTGGAATTCGGGTTGTTACAATCATTGTAAATTTCATTCATTTGCTCAACAAAATCCAATTTATAAGTATTAAATTGAGGGTTTTCAATTTGAAATTGTTGAAAACAAAAATTTTAACCATCATTGAAACAACTCCCATTGCCAAAATCATTTAAACAGTTGTTTCCATTTTTGTTTTGATTTTGAAATTCATTTTGAAGTTCGAAACTGAATTGGCATTGGTTATACTCGAAATCATTTGAATTTTGAAGTGAATTCAAATTTTGTACTTGGAAAACTTGAGTTATTGCAAAAATATGAATTACACAAATCATTTATCCTTTGATTTTGTTGTGTAGAGAGTTCAAGTAAAGACGAAATCATTTCAATGCTATTTTCGAGATTTGAGGGTTGCTCATTATTTTGAAAACTTTGTTGTTCAAAATTTGAATTGTTTGTACAATAGTTTTTATTAAAATATCTATAAGAATTTGGAGTGAAATTATATGGATTATATTGATTTTCACAACTATCGTAAAATTCATGTAAGTAGGGAAACTCAGACATTTTCTGTAACGACCCCGAATTTTATGAATATTTAAATTGATAATTAATTCAGTTTTTGAATTAAATTGTAAAATTAATCGATAAATGAATTCGAGCTTCCCCGAATCCAAATAAAAATATATTAAATCATTTTAAAATTTTAGAAATCGTATATATATATATATATATATATGAATTTATAGAGTTGTGCCTATATGAATAGATTTGAAATGATATATATATATATATATAAATATTGAGAAATACAAGAAAGTATTTAAGTTGAAAATAAATATCTTAAAATTTTAGTTATATGAACTATAAAGATATGAAATAAACACGGTAATCAAATTATTTAAATTAAAACCACAACAAAACCAAAGTATGTATGTATGTATACAAAGTATAAGGCTGAGAAAAGAAAACAAACATATATATTAAGTATGAACACTTGAGAAAAATATAAGTATATGAAAGGCTTGCAAAGTAGAAGCCACCAGACTTTTCTCTAAGGCAATGTCTAACATCAAAAAAATAAAACAAATAGGTTATATTCATGTACAAGCTGAAATGTAAACCTGGAAGTAAACAAGAAAACGAAAACAAGACAGTGTAAATACAAACAAGTTGTACAAGCCTAATTAATACAAGTACCTACAACTGAAATGAAAGGAAAATAAAAATACATACAAGATGTACCTGCAAAATGAAAGGATATATACTAGATATACAAAACAAAAGAAATATCTGCACCAGCCAATGAAGCTTTGCAGGCAAGAAATGAGGCAAAATAACATATAGTACTAGGCAAATAAATGCAGCCACCATAACATGGCATATCAGCCGAAACAAAGTACAAACAATATAAACCATCTCAGCTTAAACAAATAAACATATCTACCCTGTGACTTCATATACATCTATCAACTTTCTCACCTCAGTCTCGATTATTCTGAGCTGTGAAAAGAAGTAAAAACTAAAGTATACCATCATCAAAAACTCAAACAAAATATAACTTAAAACAACTATTTAATTTATACAAATCAGAGATCAACAAAAGGAAAAGAAAGATTTCAACTTGCAAATGTTCAAGTCTGGTTCTTCATCAACTCTGTTCTTCTTCCCTGGAAAACAATGTGAGCAAACTACTTTGTTAAAGCTTAAAAATCTGATTTAATCTTGCCAGTATGCTACTGTGATAATCTCTGGTATAAATGTGAATATGCTTGTATGTATATAAATTTAGGTGTGCATGTTTGATCACAGGTTATGATGGCCTCTGTTTGATTACAGGCTTTCAAACCCTGTTCATAAAGCAAAACCTCCTCCTCAAATTTATTTTAGGCTTTAGGGTCTTAATAAAATTTGTTATACGATCCAAATCTAAGTTCTAAAAATATTTATGAATATATCAGTAAGACATTTTTACTGAAAAATGAAAGGTTTCAGTAAAATCAACTTAGGTCAAAATCTTGATTGATAAATTTTTAAATTTTGATTGTATAATTGGATTTGCGTAAAGAAATCATGATTTTTAATATAGATATTAAAGTTTTTAAAATCATGGGAGATGAGAATTTGAGAGATAAACGGAAAATGTTCTTTAGTCGATTCTGGACGATAGGTGGAGATGGAGCTGTCGTGTTCGTGGCTGAAGGAAGTTTAAGAGTTGGAGATTATCAGAAAAATAATGAATGAATTTTTAGATCATCGACTCAGTTAGTCGGCGATGAAATAGGGTTTTAAGTACCCGATTTAAACAACGTTGATTTTCGAGTTCCTATGGCGACGTGAGAGGATAGGGCTCGATCGCATAAGGGGGAGTTGAGGCAGGGGACTCTGGCGATAGTGTGGGTTCATTGGCGTTGGCTCTGATGGACTAGATCGGCGTGGCGAGGAGTTTTCGTCATCGAGGTTGGGTTTCAGTAGGTTGCTGGGTGTCTCTTTTTCGATTTTGAAGCGTATTGATGGATCTGAGTATTCGTGGCAACTCTGGAGATGATCGGTGACCTTTCGACATCGGCGAAGTTGGTCGAAGCTTCGGCGTTCAGTTGTACACGTGAATGTGCACGTTTTCGTGAATCTGGGAAGTTGGTTTGGAGAAGAAGAGGGGTGCTCGGGTTTAAGCTCGGGTAGACTGGGAATTTTCTCGAAGCACTGGGTTGTTTTGCTCGAGTCTGTGAAGTATTTGACTCGAAGGGGAAGAAGAGGGCTCGGGTTGGTTTTGTTTTTTTGTAGCTGGTTTCGAAAATTTTAAAAGTGAATCAGGTTCAGGTTTTAAAAAGAAACAAAAGCAGTTTTTAACTTTAAAGCAAATCAAAAAAAAAAATTGAGACAATTTTGCTAAAACCAAAGTTTTTGGGAATGTTAGTAGTTGGAATTAAGTGATCAATTAAGAGAAATGATTTATCTTGATTTATTAAGATCTTGAGTAATTAAAGAATAATTAACCTCTTAATTAAAAATCAAAAGGGTAATTAATTACTTAAAGATAATTATTTGATTAAAAGTAATTAATTAATAAATGGAGGTTAATTAGTTAAGCATTGAAGGTTAATTAATAAATGATTAAAGAATAATTAATCAAAATGATTTGTAATTTATTAATGATTAATTAACCAGGATTAGTAAATTATTCATAGAATTTAAATCTGATTTAAAACAATCAGATAATTAAATTGATCCTACTCATGGATGTTTGGATTATATTAATTATTGAATTGTTTGATATCCCTGATATGTGATGCTTTGTGATATATCCTGATTTATGTTGTGATCGGTAATTTCTATTTCTGTGAATATATTACTATGTGAAAACCCTTGACCCGTAAACGACATTTGAATTTCGATGCGACAGGGAGTCGGATTCCAGTTGGTTATCCGAAACCCACATCGAAGTGTAATGATGAATCTGTGACTGATAAATTTATTTTATCTATGAATCTATGAATGACGATAAGCGTTGTGGATTATACCGCTTATCGATATTGATATATCTGTGATGATTGATGTTGCACTATTGTGTGTAAAACCCCTGGACCACACTTTTACACACACAAATATGGATTTCACGTGGAAATCGGTTAAGTCACAGATGATGTAAATTTAATGTTTTTGAAATTGAAATTTTAATTTCAATTGATTTTGAAATTGGAAATCTGGGTTTAAAGTGAAAAGCTTTTGAAATTGAATTTCAAAGATAAAAGTTATTTCGAATAACTTGATTAAGTTTTGAAATTTAAATAATTTGATTTAAATTCGAATTCATGTTTGAAATTGAGTCTTATGATGTGAAGCTAGGGATAAAAAGATGTTGTACAAGTTATATATGGGTTACACCATTTTAAAGTATTGATTTGGAAATTTGAATTTAATTCAAGGGTTTTAACTCGTGTAAATATAACTGGATTTTTTTCCGAAACGAAAACTACTTGTTTTCAAATAATAATAGCTTTCATTTTAAGAAAGGATTTCCAATTTGTGTTGAAAGAATTTCAAGTTTGAAATGGAATTGAAATATTTTGAAATTTATGAAATGAGTCTTTGATTCAAAGACCGAACGAGTTAATCCAACTTGAATTGGAATTGTTTTGAAAGACTATGAATGAATCTTTGGAAACTAGTTTTGAAAGCTATAGGTTAAATCTTGATTTAAAGATTTATCGAGTTAATCAAATTGAAATGGAAATCGATTTGAAAATCCATGAATGAATCTTTGTGAACGGGGTGAACTTTGTTAATTGAATCTTTTTGTTAAAAGATTAAAAGTGTGGAAATTGTTTAAACCATTGAGGGTTTTTGAAATGAATCTTTTTGTTTAAAAGATTGGAAATGGTAATTTGTTTTAACCATTCGAATGAAAAGTTTTGGGCTTTAAGCTGTGATTTAACTGAGACCCCAGTATCCATATGATTTTTAATTGCGCTCGTTATTCGGTTTAGCCGGGAGAGGACCTTTGTGTCATATAACCCATTCCGAATAGTGATACGACGTAAATGGATCGCATTTGAAGACCGATGGTGAAGACCAGGTATTTGCGAGAACGATAGGATGACCTATCGATTGTCTCTGCACTAAGTCGCGCCGGTATAGAGATTTCTTAAGTGATGGGAAATCCGATCGGGATTGTGAATACCTGGAATTGCAAGGGCTTCTTTGGAAGTGCCTTCGGTTCTGTTCGAACCCGGAACAGACTTGTATGGATGTGTGTCTGACATTACACTTTGAGATGTAAAGCTGGTTTCTATCAAATACATTTCTGTTGGTGGCGGAGAATTTATTCTCTTAGCTTAACACCCTTCTCTGAGACGTACGAGCTCAGAGGTTATGTAGTTGATGGTTACTAGTGATACATTCCCAATTTGGTAATGTGGCATACGAAGTGCTGATGATCATTTGTTGGTCAAAGCGTTGCTTTGTGAAAAAGCATGCTTTGTGAAGAAGCGTTGCTTTGTGGACGAGACTTCGTCGAGCCTCACAACCCGGTAATGGTCGAAACAGGAATGTTGCGACAAAGGTTTGTAGGGGTAGCGCCCCTAGGGTATGTCATTTCCTTCTGGATAAAGGGTGGTATCATGGTATGGAGCCCAGATACTTAACTCATGTGGACACGGTAATTTATTACTGTATGATGTTGCTTTGTTGGTTTTCGGGATCCCGGGATAAAGGTCGGTAACGACCGGGGGATGACATGACTTGTGTGTTAGTTACCTAGTTACAGCTGTACAGCGTGAGGTAGCGTCAGTGTGTTAGTTACCTAGTTACAGCTGTACAGCGTGAGGTAGCGTCGGCCTTTTGTTTGTAGAGATCCGGTTAGGATCCGGGGCGTCTTTCCAGAGGCGTTTCTATTTCGGTAAGGAAGTTCCTTAGCCTGATCATTTGTTGGAAATCCAAAGAAACAATACGAACCCTGTACGGTTTTAGTTGTATTACCTGCTATGGAATGTGGTGGTAACCTGTTATTGAACATGGTAGCTATAGTAGGCATACGATGAAATGTTGTATGCTGGCTAAGATTTATATTATATTTTCGAAATGTTTTCTGCACTATGCACTAATGATAATAATATTGAATGATTTTGCGTAGTAAGCATGTTTGACTATCATAAGGAGAAATCTCCTCCAATTCTGCGATTGCATTATGTGTGTGGTGGGAGGCCTTATGGTAGTTTCATTTTCGAAAAGCATTGCGGATTTCAATGTTTAAAAGCCTTTGTTGTTTGTTTTAAAGATAAACTGTTTTCGTTGCTCACACCAGTCCCATGACTGATCCAGAGTTTATTGTTCCCTTCCTAAACTCTGGGTGCCCACTATTTTCCACACGGGCAGTCTAGAGTTGGGTTTTTCAGATATTCAGGTTGAGTAGATTTTATGGAGCCAGTCAGTCCTTGGACGACTGACCTTGCTTTCCGCTAGCTATGGATTGGAGCATTCTATTGGAGATATTGTTCCGCTGCTGATGTTATCTATTTTCTTTTCCGCTGCTATTTGTTGTATCATATCTCTGATGTATATAGATATTCATTGTATCATCATTGTATCTGGATATTGTATCAGATGTTGTATATCTGTATTATTCTTTTTCTTCCGCTGTGTTGTTATACTTAATGGTGTTATAAGCTCCGGCGAATCGGATTTGAACGGTCGAATCTATGACATTCGAGTACGATGGAAAGTATGGATGTCGATTTTCGAACGCGAAAAATCCGAGTCGTTACAAGTGGTATCAGAGCTAAGGTTGAACTTTAGCTCAGGAGTATAACACATTAAGTAGCTCATTAGAGATAGAGTGAAGTAAACTCTAGAATGAGTAATTCTCAGATATCCGTCCGTATGTCTCAGTAAATTCTCTTACTATTCACTGATAGTAAGTATGAGTGCAAGAAGAGGATGAGATAAGGGACAGGGGGATACCACCACGAATTGGTCAATACCCTGTAGCAACAGTGGAAGCAAATCTTTTCTCTATCAATTTCTTTTGTTCGTCATCTCTTCTCAATTCTTCGATAATTTCTGGTAGATCCAGGAAGAAATTCGATATATTAATATGGGACGTAAACTCCGGATAAGCCAAAATTGTTTGTTGGATGAATTGGTTGCTTTGATTGCTATGGCAGATAGGTATACTCTCGTTCTAAACTAAAATTTTGAAATTGTATCCATAGATCTATCTATTTTCTTTGGGATTCCGATTTATTCTACGAATGGTTAGTTATCACTTCGAACTAATCGATGCCACTGCATATTTCGTAGATCTAGATAACCCGAGTATCTTGTGAAGTGTTAAAACAGATTCGTTTTCGTATTTGTTATTGATATTATGATTTGGTAAGCCAAATGCAGAATAGATGTTCAGTTTGATTCGATGAAACATTCTCCATCTATCTTTGTGTCTCCCTGGCAAATTTCGAGGACGAAATTCTTTTAAGGGGGGAAGTCTGTAACGACCCCGAATTTTATGAATATTTAAATTGATAATTAATTCAGTTTTTGAATTAAATTGTAAAATTAATCGATAAATGAATTCGAGCTTCCCCGAATCCAAATAAAAATATATTAAATCATTTTAAAATTTTAGAAATCGTATATATATATATATATATGAATTTATAGAGTTGTGCCTATATGAATAGATTTGAAATGATATATATATATATATATATATATATAAATATTGAGAAATACAAGAAAGTATTTAAGTTGAAAATAAATATCTTAAAATTTTAGTTATATGAACTATAAAGATATGAAATAAACACGGTAATCAAATTAGTTAAATTAAAACCACAACAAAACCAAAGTATGTATGTATGTATACAAAGTATAAGGCTGAGAAAAGAAAACAAACATATATATTAAGTATGAACACTTGAGAAAAATATAAGTATATGAAAGGCTTGCAAAGTAGAAGCCACCAGACTTTTCTCTAAGGCAATGTCTAACATCAAAAAAATAAAACAAATAGGTTATATTCATGTACAAGCTGAAATGTAAACCTGGAAGTAAACAAGAAAACGAAAACAAGACAGTGTAAATACAAACAAGTTGTACAAGCCTAATTAATACAAGTACCTACAGCTGAAATGAAAGGAAAATAAAAATACATACAAGATGTACCTGCAAAATGAAAGGATATATACTAGATATACAAAACAAAAGAAATATCTGCACCAGCCAATGAAGCTTTGCAGGCAAGAAATGAGGCAAAATAACATATAGTACTAGGCAAATAAATGCAGCCACCATAACATGGCATATCAGCCGAAACAAAGTACAAACAATATAAACCATCTCAGCTTAAACAAATAAACATATCTACCATGTGACTTCATATACATCTATCAACTTTCTCACCTCAGTCTCGATTATTCTGAGCTGTGAAAAGAAGTAAAAACTAAAGTATACCATCATCAAAAACTCAAACAAAATATAACTTAAAACAACTATTTAATTTATACAAATCAGAGATCAACAAAAGGAAAAGAAAGATTTCAACTTGCAAATGTTCAAGTCTGGTTCTTCATCAACTCTGTTCTTCTTCCCTGGAAAACAATGTGAGCAAACTACTTTGTTAAAGCTTAAAAATCTGATTTAATCTTGCCAGTATGCTACTGTGATAATCTCTGGTATAAATGTGAATATGCTTGTATGTATATAAATTTAGGTGTGCATGTTTGATCACAGGTTATGATGGCCTTTGTTTGATTACAGGCTTTCAAACCCTGTTCATAAAGCAAAACCTCCTCCTCAAATTTATTTTAGGCTTTAGGGTCTTAATAAAATTTGTTATACGATCCAAATCTAAGTTCTAAAAATATTTATGAATATATCAGTAAGACATTTTTACTGAAAAATGAAAGGTTTCAGTAAAATCAACTAAGGTCAAAATCTTGATTGATAAATTTTTAAATTTTGATTGTATAATTGGATTTGCGTAAAGAAATCATGATTTTTAATATAGATATTAAAGTTTTTAAAATCATGGGAGATGAGAATTTGAGAGATAAACGGAAAATGTTCTTTAGTCGATTCTGGACGATAGGTGGAGATGGAGCTGTCGTGTTCGTGGCTGAAGGAAGTTTAAGAGTTGGAGATTATCAGAAAAATAATGAATGAATTTTTAGATCATCGACTCAGTTAGTCGGCGATGAAATAGGGTTTTAAGTACCCGATTTAAACAACGTTGATTTTCGAGTTCCTATGGCGACGTGAGAGGATAGGGCTCGATCGCATAAGGGGGAGTTGAGGCAGGGGACTCTGGCGATAGTGTGGGTTCATTGGCGTTGGCTCTGATGGACTAGATCGGCGTGGCGAGGAGTTTTCGTCATCGAGGTTGGGTTTCAATAGGTTGCTGGGTGTCTCTTTTTCGATTTTGAAGCGTATTGATGGATCTGAGTATTCGTGGCAACTTTGGAGATGATCGGTGACCTTTCGACATCGGCGAAGTTGGTCGAAGCTTCGGCGTTCAGTTGTACACATGAACGTGCACGTTTTCGTGAATCTGGGAAGTTGGTTTGGAGAAGAAGAGGGGTGCTCGGGTTTAAGCTCGGGTAGACTGGGAATTTTCTCGAAGCACTGGGTTGTTTTGCTCGAGTCTGTGAAGTATTTGACTCGAAGGGGAAGAAGAGGGCTCGGGTTGGTTTTGTTTTTTTGTAGCTGGTTTCGAAAATTTTAAAAGTGAATCAGGTTTAGGTTTTAAAAAGAAACAAAAGCAGTTTTTAACTTTAAAGCAAATCAAAAAAAAAAAAAATTTGAGACAATTTTGCTAAAACCAAAGTTTTTGGGAATGTTAGAAGTTGGAATTAAGTGATCAATTAAGAGAAATGATTTATCTTGATTTATTAAGATCTTGAGTAATTAAAGAATAATTAACCTCTTAATTAAAAATCAAAAGGGTAATTAATTACTTAAAGATAATTATTTGATTAAAAGTAATTAATTAATAAATGGAGGTTAATTAGTTAAGCATTGAAGGTTAATTAATAAATGATTAAAGAATAATTAATCAAAATGATTTGTAATTTATTAATGATTAATTAACCAGGATTAGTAAATTATTCATAGAATTTAAATCTGATTTAAAACAATCAGAGAATTAAATTGATCCTACTCATGGATGTTTGGATTATATTAATTATTGAATTGTTTGATATCCCTGATATGTGATGCTTTATGATATATCCTGATTTATGTTGTGATCGGTAATTTCTATTTCTGTGAATATATTACTATGTGAAAACCCTTGACCCGTAAACGACATTTGAATTTCGATGCGACAGGGAGTCGGATTCCAGTTGGTTATCCGAAACCCACATCGAAGTGTAATGATGAATCTGTGACTGATAAATTTATTTTATCTATGAATCTGTGAATGACGATAAGCGTTGTGGATTATACCGCTTATCGATATTGATATATCTGTGATGATTGATGTTGCACTATTGTGTGTAAAACCCCTGGACCACACTTTTACACACACAAATATGGATTTCACGTGGAAATCGGTTAAGTCACAGATGATGTAAATTTAATGTTTTTGAAACTGAAATTTTAATTTCAATTGATTTTGAAATTGGAAATCTGGGTTTAAAGTGAAAAGCTTTTGAAATTGAATTTCAAAGATAAAAGTTATTTCGAATAACTTGATTAAGTTTTGAAATTTAAATAATTTGATTTAAATTCGAATTCATGTTTGAAATTGAGTCTTATGATGTGAAGCTAGGGATAAAAAGATGTTGTACAAGTTATATATGGGTTACACCATTTTAAAGTATTGATTTGGAAATTTGAATTTAATTCAAGGGTTTTAACTCGTGTAAATATAACTGGATTTTTTTCCGAAACGAAAACTACTTGTTTTCAAATAATAATAGCTTTCATTTTAATAAAGGATTTCCAATTTGTGTTGAAAGAATTTCAAGTTTGAAATGGAATTGAAATATTTTGAAATTTATGAAATGAGTCTTTGATTCAAAGACCGAACGAGTTAATCCAACTTGAATTGGAATTGTTTTGAAAGACTATGAATGAATCTTTGGAAACTAGTTTTGAAAGCTATAGGTTAAATCTTGATTTAAAGATTTAACGAGTTAATCAAATTGAAATGGAAATCGATTTGAAAATCCATGAATGAATCTTTGTGAACGGAGTGAACTTTGTTAATTGAATCTTTTTGTTAAAAGATTAAAAGTGTGGAAATTGTTTAAACCATTGAGGGTTTTTGAAATGAATCTTTTTGTTTAAAAGATTGGAAATGGTAATTTGTTTTAACCATTCGAATGAAAAGTTTTGGGCTTTAAGCTGTGATTTAACTGAGACCCCAGTATCCATATGATTTTTAATTGCGCTCGTTATTCGGTTTAGCCGGGAGAGGACCTTTGTGTCATATAACCCATTCCGAATAGTGATACGACGTAAATGGATCGCATTTGAAGACCGATGGTGAAGACCGGGTATTTGCGAGAACGATAGGATGACCTATCGA
Source organism: Allium fistulosum (assembly GCA_030737815.1). NCBI lineage: Eukaryota > Viridiplantae > Streptophyta > Magnoliopsida > Asparagales > Amaryllidaceae > Allium > Allium fistulosum. The sequence continues at coordinate 368,647,973 of CM060907.1, forward strand.
TTGTCTCTGCACTGAGTCGCGCCGGTATAGAGATTTCTTAAGTGATGGGAAATCCGATCGGGATTGTGAATACCCGGAATTGCAAGGGCTTCTTTGGAAGTGCCTTCGGTTCTGTTCGAACCCGGAACAGACTTGTATGGATGTGTGTCTGACATTACACTTTGAGATGTAAAGCTGGTTTCTATCAAATACATTTCTGTTGGTGGCGGAGAATTTATTCTCTTAGCTTAACACCCTTCTCTGAGACGTACGAGCTCAGAGGTTATGTAGTTGATGGTTACTAGTGATACATTCCCAATTTGGTAATGTGGCATACGAAGTGCTGATGATCATTTGTTGGTCAAAGCGTTGCTTTGTGAAAAAGCATGCTTTGTGAAGAAGCGTTGCTTTGTGGACGAGACTTCGTCGAGCCTCACAACCCGGTAATGGTCGAAACAGGAATGTTGCGACAAAGGTTTGTAGGGGTAGCGCCCCTAGGGTATGTCATTTCCTTCTGGATAAAGGGTGGTATCATGGTATGGAGCCCAGATACTTAACTCATGTGGACACGGTAATTTATTACTGTATGATGTTGCTTTGTTGGTTTTCGGGATCCCGGGATAAAGGTCGGTAACGACCGGGGGATGACATGACTTGTGTGTTAGTTACCTAGTTACAGCTGTACAGCGTGAGGTAGCGTCAGTGTGTTAGTTACCTAGTTACAGCTGTACAGCGTGAGGTAGCGTCGGCCTTTTGTTTGCAGAGATCCGGTTAGGATCCGGGGCGTCTTTCCAGAGGCGTTTCTATTTCGGTAAGGAAGTTCCTTAGCCTGATCATTTGTTGGAAATCCAAAGAAACAATACGAACCCTGTACGGTTTTAGTTGTATTACCTGCTATGGAATGTGGCGGTAACCTGTTATTGAACATGGTAGCTATAGTAGGCATACGATGAAATGTTGTATGCTGGCTAAGATTTATATTATATTTTCGAAATGTTTTCTGCACTATGCACTAATGATAATAATATTGAATGATTTTGCGTAGTAAGCATGTTTGACTATCATAAGGAGAAATCTCCTCCAATTCTGCGATTGCATTGTGTGTGTGGTGGGAGGCCTTATGGTAGTTTCATTTTCGAAAAGCATTGCGGATTTCAATGTTTAAAAGCCTTTGTTGTTTGTTTTAAAGATAAACTGTTTTCGTTGCTCACACCAGTCCCATGACTGATCCGGAGTTTATTGTTCCCTTCCTAAACTCTGGGTGCCCACTATTTTCCACACGGGCAGTCTAGAGTTGGGTTTTTCAGATATTCAGGTTGAGTAGATTTTCTGGAGCCAGTCAGTCCTTGGACGACTGACCTTGCTTTCCGCTAGCTATGGATTGGAGCATTCTATTGGAGATATTGTTCCGCTGCTGATGTTATCTATTTTCTTTTCCGCTGCTATTTGTTGTATCATATCTCTGATGTATATAGATATTCATTGTATCATCATTGTATCTGGATATTGTATCAGATGTTGTATATCTGTATTATTCTTTTTCTTCCGCTGTGTTGTTATACTTAATGGTGTTATAAGCTCCGGCGAATCGGATTTGTTACATTTTCAAGAATGTTTTTTTGTTTTGTTTCTGGATTTCTTTTTAAAGGAAAACTATTGACCAAACGGAATTTATTTTTCTAAAGGGAAATCTGATTTTTGTTTTGTTTTTGGATTTTCAATTTTTTTGGTTTTGAAAAGTTTTTATATTTTTTCTTGGATTTAAAAAAAAACTAACTTAAATTGTTTTTGTATCTTTGATTTTGATTTAAGAATTTCAAAAGAAAAGGATTTAAAAGCTAAGTTAAGCAATATTTATAATTTTTTTTTTACTTTTTGATTTTGACTTTTTTTTAAATATGCATGAACTAATGCAACTAAATTAATGCAAGGGTTTAATTACAAATTATCTATCCTAAGTAGCTCCTAACCCAAAATTGTATAATCACACTTTGTCTTAATCCAACAAGATAGTTCTTTGCCAGGTAATAGACAGGATTTATCGGTGCACCACGAATCACTGTAGCAATGTAGCTGAAGGTTTAAGTATCTTCAAAGAAACAACCAGTATAATATTTACGAATCACCATAATATTTATAAATGGTTATTGCTCTACCGTAGCCTAGACACCAAGAAATTAAATTATCGAAAGAGGATAGCTTGTCAATATACAATTAAGCGTTATAGATGTCTAACCCTTATTATTAATCAAAATTCTAGGATGAAATGCAAAGAAGAAATTAAACATGTATTAACAATGCAACTACGAATGGAATTTGTTTATGTTTTGTTTTTGAATTTTTTTAAATGCAAATGCAAGCAACCAACAATGTAGATTAAAACTAGACATGAGAACACGATACCAGAGCGTGCAGAATTATTAGCAATTTATTTTAAAGTGGCAAATTTTTTATATAAGCAAGCTAAGAAATTTATTTTTGGCAGTAGTTCTTCTCCTTCTAATTTCCTGCTTTAGCAACCTGAAATTAAAAACAAGATATATATATATATATAAATTTATTTGTCTAAAACAAAACACAAATTTTTTTTCTTTTTCTTTGTTTTTTTTAAAATAAGGATGGACTAAAAAAAAAATTAAATAAAACAATTTAAACAAAAGAAGACAACTTTAAAGAAAATATTCTCTTTTAAAAAAAAAAACTCAAGAAAAATTAACTTAAGGAAGAAAAAACAATTAAAAAAAATTAAACCCAGCCCGTATAAACTAAAGCCTAACCATAATTAACAACTCTCCACACAATCCCCAATTATTTAATCGATTTTCCTTATCAGCTAAAATACACAATCCGCAAATTCACAAAATTGCAAAAAATAGAAGCTCAAACCCAATTCAATTCGACACAACCCAAAATTCACAAATCAAAATTCTTCGGTTGCTCAAAAATCAAGTACATTGCTTTGGTGATGGTGTTTGGTTGAGGATGGTTGTTGATTATGGTTGAGGTGGGTGTATTTTGGTGGTTCGGAGGTCGTTGGGTTTGTATATGGGATGGTCAGAAGAAGTGGAGGAATGTGGATGATGTGCAGTAGCTTTGTGAAGTATTTGTGCACTGGAATGAATTGTGCACTGAACAGTGCACTAAAGTGTTCAGGGCGATTGTGTTTGCTATGGAGGTTTACGAAGTGGTTAGATGGGTTATCGGTAGGAACAGTGAACAAGGGGAGTGGTTGGTGGAGGTATGTACTTTGTTGTCTGAAGTATGGTGTTTGGGTTTGGCAGTAAGATGGGTATGTTGTGACAGAGCAATGAAGGCAGCAGTTTACAGAGTTGAATGGTGTGGTTCTTTGGGGTTGTGGTTGTTGGCAGTGAGTCAGAAGTGAGTCATAAATTGAGTCAGATGAGGATTGTAAGAGTGTGACACCAGATTTGTATTGCAGTTTATGGTCAGGTTGGAGGAAGTGCGGTGGTTATTTGCTAGTGGACAGTGGTAAGAAATTCGGTAGTGAATTTTTTTTTCCTTTTCAAATCTTGTGGTTTGGTGAGTTATTAAGGGGGAGTTGTGAGATGGTGGCTGAAGGATGTTGTTTGGGGCAGTGGCAAGGTTTGGTGAGTTCGTGCAGAGGGCAGCACTACGGTAGTATGAAGTTTACAGTGGCATAGTTAAGAATGATGTATGAAGTTGTGCTGACAGTTTCAGGTATGATTTTGTGGTGGAGGTGGTCCGCTGTTTGAATGAAATTGATTTTGAAGGAGAGTTGTGATGGTAGTTTATGGAAGAGGGTATCTCAGTAATGAAGACAAGGGTGGTGAAGTTGGTGGCAGTTTTCTGATGTGTATGACGTGGAGGAGTTGTTGTTGACAGAGGTGACTTGTGTGATGAACTGAGGTGATGTATGATGTGTAGAAGGCAAACAGTGACCGTAATGAAATGGACAGTGGCAAGTTGTGAAATATTTGAACTGTTGTGTATGTCAGAGGTATGTATGTCAAGGCTGTGGTTGTAGTATCGAGCAAGGTGATGATGGAGTGGAGTATGTAAGAGGCAGTATTGTTGATATGGGCAGATGGTGGAATGTTGGTTAGGGAGAAAATTGGTGAGTTATGCTGATTGTTTTGTTTGTGCGGTAGTCAACAGTCAATTGCAGGCAAGTGGGAAGGAGGCAGAGCAATTGTGATGTTTACTGGGTGGTGAGAGGAAGAGTTGCACAGTTGTGATGTGTTGTAAGAATTGAGTGTGGTTTTGTGAGTTTTGTGACTACCAATTATGAGAATTGAGTGAGTGCAGTTTGAAGATAGATGGCAGTATGGTGACAGTAATGGAACAGTATGGTGGAGTATATGCAGCAATGAGAAGATGGAGGAAAAGGCAGTGTTTTTGTTGCACTGATGTTGAATAGTGGATGATACTGTTGTATAGGCAGTAAAGCACAGTGTAATTCTTTTTTAGAAAATAGCTTGATGAGGTGATGTGTGACAGTGTATGTAGGGGATGGTTCAAAGAGTAGCAGTGGTGATTGTATGTAAGAATGGTAGTGATGGGATGCACTGGCAAGTGGGTTGCTGTTGCAGGTTGGTTAGAGGTTGTGATCAAGTAGCAGTTTGTGGGTTGAAGTGAAGGATTTTGCTCTGTGATGGATGAAATGTTGTGGCTACTTGAAGAGAGTTGGTTGATAAAGGGGGTTTGGCAGTGGTAATATATGGCAGTGCACAGTTTGTAGACAGAGGCAGAACTGGGCAATGTAATCAGTGGAATGTTTATTTTAGAAAATTGTAAATGTATAAATGCAAATAGAAAAAGTAAATGAAAATGGAATGGAATAAAAAAAATTCTTTCTCAAATGAAATTGTGTATATAAATTTTTTTAAATAGAAAAGCATATGCAAATGCAAATACAACAACAATAAACACAAAAACAAAATTGAAGACAAAAAAATCACACAAACACACACACAATTTTTTTTTAAAATGCAAGTTAACATACAATAAAAATCAAATGAAAATAATTCGAAGAATAGAAATTAAAATCAAAGCAAATCCCCAGCAACAGCGCCAAAACTTGTTTAACGGCCAATTTTTTATCGGTTTAGAAAATAGTCGATCAAATTTAAATTAAAAATAAATGCAAGCGCATGGCGTATGATTGTAGCACGTATGTGAGTACGGGTCGATCCGCAGGGAACTGTTTAGATTTTAAAATTTCTATTCTATCAAATTAACCAAAGTTGAGAGTGTTGTTAAGCTAGAAATGAAAATGCAAATATACTAGCAAAAGAAGATGGATAAAAATATGGGAGTTTGAAGGCTATTTAGAGACAAATCCCTTCTTATGATCACATATATCAACACAACATGAAATTATGATCTCTCTTTCGGTCATTAGTGAGTTTAATTGATGTGTTTATCATAAGTATGGAATATTTGTGCTATTAGTTAGCCCAATATAAACCATCAAACTATAACACACCCATTAAACCACTTCTTAACTCTCAAGAAAATTTCAATAAAACTGAAAATAAAATCTATTTTAAGCATGACCTATTAACTATTGATTAGAATATAGACCATCAAATTTTGATTTTAAAATCACTTCATTACCATAATCATATGTAGATAAAGAGGTAATTTGTGTTTGTGTTTGTTTAAGCATAGTCTATTTGGTGTCAACAACATAGGATATCAAATTCAAAGCTAAAACAACAAATTTTAACCAAATCAAACATTGTAATTAAGAACAAAAAGAGAAGACAAGTTATCAAATCATGTTGAATCTACATAATTAGAGAGCTTCATCACCCCTAAATTAAAGGGGTTTAGCCTCTCATATTTGTTATCATTTCAACAAATGTAGCATTCAACATGAAATAAAAACAAGAATAAAATGCAAGCTAATTAAAAAGAGAGCTAATTAAAATGAAATAAAAGCTAATCTACTTGCATAAATAAAACTAAACTACTAACATAAAAGAAAAGAAGCAAGAAAAGAACTTGAATTAAATTGCATGAAAATAAAATTACATGAATGAAGAAAATGGCTAAGTAGCCATGAAAAAGAAAAGAGAGATTGTAATTTATTTTTGAGCCTAAACTAAACTAAATCGAGGCTCAAAGGAGGCTAAGAGAGCTAAGAGAGAAGAGAGACTAATTACATTAACATATGGGGTATTTATACATGTTTGGAAACCCTAATCCTATTTTTTGGAACTACACAAACTACCCTTGAGGAAGTGTGGCCTCCAAGTTGTCATTAGCATGAGCTTAATACACCATTACATGTGCATGTAACTTTAATCATCATTAGCATATGCATTAGCTCCTAAGTGTACATCATGGTAAGTGGGTAGGTGGGGTCCTCCATGTTGTCATGAAATGATTTATTTCCATCTTCATTTGCTTGTATTCTCTTGTGCATGCATATTTTCAATGACGCCACTTGTAATTTGAATTCAAATTCCTACAAAATAACATAAATATTTCCAAGTAAATTTTCATAAATTAATATATGTACAAAAATGACCATTATACCCCTGTATGAAGATGAATATATTATGATTTGAAAATAATTGAAATTTTTGTTTAAACATGTTAAAATACTTTATATGATCATTTATTTAATTAAATTCTATAACGACCCGCTATTTTCAACCATTCGCATCCGCACATGTAAGACTTGAATTGCTCAAAATACCGAATTGTTAATTTTTATTTGGCAAACTCATCATATACAGTAAATAAATAATCACAGATCACAGACACAGAGTAATATAATGCAGTGGAAACAAAGAAATAGTAGTTCATGAAGCTACCATATAAATACATCAGAGTTAATTAAGATACAATAGGAATACCAAGATACAACAGGAGAAACAGTATAATAATCAGGAACAACTCAGAATACAACTGGAACCAACTAGAGGAATAGATATCAGGATCTTCAAAGCAAAACTCCAGCTCCAAAGGTAAGTCTCTAATGCTGTATCACTCAATCTGACCCGAGCGTAAAGCAAAACACAAAACACTCGAGTCAGGACATACATACTTATACAATGTAAACCAACTCAAGTGAACTGTAATAAAGATACAAGTAACTTAAAGAATGCTTGGGATCGCCCATTCTTTAAGGATCCATTAAACTATCTACTATGTAGTAATATTGCGCTATTATAATAATGTCTAATAATAAAATAAACATACTTTAAAGTAGCATTAGGGCTTTACATTTAATCTGAACTCACCCTAACACGTAATAGTCCTAGTAGTCTATCCAGTATTAGCATACTCCCAAAATGGGGGCTACCCTCGATACTGCACAGGTTACGGGAGAAATCACAACTCGTAGTAAAGCTCGATATGGTAGGTGACACGGCACACAAGGCAATGCCAGGGTAGATATACTAATTACGCACACGGACAGATGGAAACACATAGCAGCCACTACCGCTCCACCTCGAACAACACTCCCAAATAAAGGGGTGCACCCAAACAATCACAAAGTAATAGAATGGTATCGAAGAAGTGCGTCCGATAAGAGGTGCTACCTCAATGGTCCGAGATCGCTCCTGTTTTAGCCACCTTATGCCAACTCACGGGAGTTGGGTCCACGTATTTACCTTAGGATCGTTGCCACCATCCTACTTCATTCTGGAAACTCCACCGCGTACACAGTTGTCAAAGTGGTTTTCGGTATCGACAGACAGTATGTCCATATCCGATCCCGGTCTCTTTAACAACAAATCGTTATTATAACCCGTGGTTATAATTTTAAAATAATATTTTATACTTTAAAATAGAATATCATTTCAAATCCAAATCTTTATCAAAATAAAGATTAAATCAATTCCAAACCATTTCAATATATTTAAAATATCATATCATTTCCAAACTTCATTTCAAATCATTTCAATATATCAAAATATTATATCTTTTCAAAACTTCATTTCAAATCATTTAATATATCAAAATATCATGTCTTTTCAAAACTTCATTATCAAATCATCATTTGAGTTCAAATCCAAATATTCAACTTTAAATACCTTTTAAATTCAAAGATATCATTCATTTATTATCATTTCAAGTCACCTTTTAAATAGTTTATATTTCAATCAAAATAATTCATTTAAACCATTTAAAAGTGTAATTATTATACTTTCAAATCAAGTATTCAATTACCAAAGTTTTAAACTATTCTGAGTTCATTTACTAAGTTAAAAACCATAAACATTGAAAATTTCAGCCTTTCACAGCATTCAGAAAAAGCTGTTATAAGTTATTCATGAAACATTATAATTCAGCAAAGACATCATTTAAAAATGCTGTTAAATCTTAGTTTTAGTTGAAATTTAGTTTAAAACAGCAAAGACAGCATTTCCAGAAATGCTGTAATAGCTCAGGTTTCAAATTAAAGGGTTTCATTAAATTCAGCAAAAACAGCAGACCAATACAGCAATTACAGAACTGCTGTAATAGGCCTTTATCAAGTTTTTTGCCTTTTAATTTAGTTCAGCAACTACAGCATTACAGAACTGCTATAATAGCCTCTTATTTAAGTTTTAGTTCATTTACAGAAATCATAACATTTCTGAATGCTATAAAAGGTAATTTCTAGATTTTAGTGTATTTCCAGCAAATAATAACCTTCAATAGTAAACCTTTTAAACATTATAAAAATCATATTTTGACATTCAAAAATGTTCATTAAAATTACTCTTCTAATTTATGATTTTTATAAGAAACTTTTACAGTAAAGTCCAAATTTCCAATAATTTTACTTAACAAATCCAAATGTACAATTTTCTTTTCTTCACATTTTTAACAAATAAACTTAACACTTATATTTTATTTCCATTTCACAAATTAAACTAAATTTTCAATTTTATTTAATTAACTTAAACCTTAAATAAAAACCCAATTCACATTCCCAAGTCAAGTTATATTTTAAAATTACACTTTTAAGCATTCATTTATTTAACCATTTAATACATAGAAAACTCAATAACACTTTATTAAATCATATAAATTCAAATTCAAATCATATTATCATATTTACCATTTTCCAAATATAATTAAATTTCCATTTTATTTATATAACTTAAATATCATTTTAAAACTAAAATTCCAAATTTCCAAACTTAAGTTATATTTCAAAAATTCACTTTTACCATTCATTTAAATTACATTTTTAACTTCTAAAAAAATCCAAATTTCTTTATTTAAACATTAAAAATCCAATTTAAATCAAATTTTCATAATTTTACACTTTTAAAAATATTTAAAATATTCAAAATACTTTATAAAAATAACCACGGGCCTGTATATAGTTTTCTAACCTAGGTCAAGTGATATGGATATGTATCATTTCAATCTGCAGTTTAAAAAGCAAAAATCCGGGTTTTATCATTTCAAACCAGCAATCCCAAGTTAAAATAAAATAAATAAAAACCGTTCAGGCCTATCATTTCAGCCCATAACGATTTTTCCCTATTCTAAAGTCCGTTCGGGTATGTATCATTTCAACCCATAGTGAATCTAATCTACAGGGAACTTGCAGTGTGATAAACAGGTATAAATGAACAGTTTAACAATAAATAACAGTAACAGATAATATGACATGTAAAATAACAGGTTTAACATCATATAATTAATAATCATAGGCAGTTATAACATCATATATAATATTCTACACATTCAATTGTTGTCAATTCACATTTGCATAAGTATAAATGTTAGGTGAGATTTACTCACCTTTTTACGCTGGAGTAAGCGATCAAAACACACAGAATAGATTCCAGAAAGCACGATATAGACCGATTTGATTTGAATGGATGGAGAGCCTTGATATTGATCTTGTATACAACCATAAACAAAGCAATATATAAATATAGATTCAACACAAAGATTTAAATTGAAACAATTGGAAGTAAGGATAGACAAATAACATCACCAAGTCTCTGAACAATCAATTTATGCTTGACTTTGCCTCAACTTGTGCTCAACCATACATGTATATGGCTCGGCCATAACATGTTCTCATGTGGAAATAGATTAGGTTTGGACCACAAATGTGCATGGCTAGCATAGGTACGGGAAGAGGTAGGAGTTGTAAAGCATAGAATACAAAGGGTCAAGACAAAAGCAAGGGGTTTTGCATCTTCATAGGCTCAGCCTATGGTACAATTGGGTTTGTCCATCACTGGTTCAGGTCAGGTCAGAGGTTAGGGGAATGGCCAAGGGTCCTACACGTGCTGGTGGTGGTGGCAAAAGGGGTGGCCGAGGCAAGGTATGAAGGGGATGGTGATCTCAAGGCTTGGCTATGCAATTTTGGAAGAGAGTTTGCAACTTTTGTGGAGTTTGCTTCACAAGGAAGTCACGGCACTTTCTGGTCAGAGGTGGGGAAGGAAGTGGTGGTGGTGGTCGGAGGAGATGGTGGTGGCTATGGCCGAGCAAGGCAAGAAGAATTCAAGGCAAAATCAAGTAGAAAAAGAAGAAGAAAAGTGGAAAAAGAGAAGCCATTGCCCATAAATTTTGTTTTGGCCGTGAGAAATGAAAAGAGAAAGTTTCTCATGTGAAACACAAAGAAAAATACACGGCAACCATAGAGGAAATGGACGGCCAAAGCAAGTGAAGAGGAAAAGTCAAGCAAATGAAAAGTCAAGCAATCGAAAAGTCACAAGCAAATGAAGAGACTTTTCTCTTTGAATTTCTATTTCTTTTAATCAAGATAAAGCAAATAAATTTCAGTAAATACATTTTAAAACTAAAACAAAGTAAAATAAAATGAAGATAAATAATTAAAATTAAAGAATATAGAAAAGGAATTAAAGAAATTGCTTAAAATTTGGAAACAGGACATGAAAATTACAAATAGAATATCACTAGTTTTAGAAAAATTATAACAACACTTCTAAACAAATAAAAAGTCAAGTAAATAAAAAAAATGCTGAAAAAAATAAAGTGGAAATGAAAATAAAATAAGATTCTTAAGAAAATAGAGAAATAAATAAAGAATTTCTTTAATTAATTGAAACAGGAAATTAAAAATTATAAACAGAATACAACTAACATTGGAAAATTTCAATAACACTTTTAAAAATGTTTTAAAACCAAAATATATACATAACAAGTTATTTTACCCATATAAACATAAATTAGAATATTACATGACCAAATAAAATATTATTTATATAATTTAAAATAACAATTTTTGTTAAATACAGCAAATTACACACAATATTTAAAAGGGCATAACTTTCACAATATAAACCCGATTTCAATGAAACGAAAAGCAGTATTCTTGAAATTTTATTTACTTTCATAATAAAAGATAAAATTCAAAAATTTAAACTTTTAAATTTTAAATTTTAAATTAAAGGTCAAAGTTTGACCATATTGACCAAAATTCACTATTCTGGAAAATACTCTATTTATTCATGTTTGGGATTATAATTCACATACAAATTATAATTAATATTTAAAATAAAAAAATTTATCCATTTTAATAAATAAAATAAAGTTTTTAAATCAGGAAATTCAATTTAAAAATAATTGCAAAATATAGGGTTGTTACACTCTCCGACACTCAAAACTTTTTGTCCTCGAAAAGGAATGAGGTACGGGAAAACACAGAAAAAAGATAGAATGAAATGGGATTAAGACAAGATGACAAGAAGATTGAAATTATACCTGATAACTGTTGTTATAAGTAAGTTTAACAAGGTGGAGATGATCTTCCCAAGATCCTCCAAAATCAAGAACACAAGCACGGAAAAAGATCTTCCAGAATTTGATTCACCCTTTCCGTTTGACCGTCGGTCTGTGGATGGTAAGTAGTGCTCAGATTCAGAATAGGGAGAAGTAAGAACCACAAAGAGAAAGAAAAGTTAAACGATGAAGGAAAAAAAAGAAAGGAAGAAAGACTAGAACAAACTTATTAAGCACAATACGAAAAACACGATTCATCAAATCAACAAAGAGAGCATGAGCATTACGTCAAACCAAAAGGCATGACTAACTACTCATAGAAAAACCATTTTCAGTACAGAAAGCATTCTCGGGAATACTTTTCTCAGCAACCCTGAGTTGGTGAGAATCAAAGGCATGATCAAGCTGAAAGAGAACAGTAGCTCCACGGCTAACCAATTCGAAATTTGATTTCCTACTTAGAAAGTAGAGGAATGGGGACAACCAGAAAGAAAATAGATTGGAAAACAGAACAAGATAATAAGTTTAAAACCATGAAAAGTTCAACTTCCATTAATAATTAATTTCATTCATTTGATGTCACTTAAGTTAAATAAATCTTAATTATTTTTAAATCTCATTATCTCATCATCAAATCAACAATTTATAAAGTCATGAATTTGAACAATCATTTATTATATTTCATCTTTATTCATTAAATTTCATTCTTCTTTATTCCAAATTATTATTAAATTTATTCCACTTAATATATCTAATCCTATATGTATTAAGTGTATTTCACTTATTATAACTATTCAAATTTATTTATAATTTCTTTTAAATATCATTATATTTTAAATTATTCAATTAACCCTTTTTCTCTATTTACCTTTATTGATCCTTTATAAATAAAATTTAAGTGTATAACATTTATTATAACCACTTAAGTTTTATTTATAAAATTCTCTTTATTTTGTATATTATCCAATTACATATTTAACTTCTGAATAATTTAGGTAAGTTATATTGGAATGTAATTGAGTATCATACAAATAAATTCTTTCTAATTCAATTATACATGTTTACATATTTATTCAAACCTTTATAATTGAAATTATCCTTTAAGATAAAATTTAAGAATTAAATTTCCGATTATCTTCAAACAATTTTAAAGATAAATAAATACATATACAATATATATCAAATCAAATTTGAAATCATATATCAGTATATATATTATAAATCAAGTCATATTTTAGAAATTCAAATCAATTAAATTTCAAAGTAAAACTGTAGCAAAGCTACAGAATAGTCTCTTCACTTCAAAACCCGAAAATGAATGTCGATGATGTTGCAGTCATCACCGAAATTATTTTCCAGCGACAAAGAAAAGAGCACTGATTTACAAATTAAAAATCCTTTCAAACAATTTCTACTAGAAATACTTTTAAATAATATATCCTTTTTAAAACTTTCAAAACAAAGTTCGAAATCATCGGAAATTAAATTCTCAAATTCTTGATTTAAATCCATTTAAATTTCCAAATTAATTTATAACCATGTTTAATTATTTAGATATAAAACTAAAGCCAATGATTATGAAATACATACAAAGTTAAATATTATTTCTTAACACCCAATTCCATTAATTATCAAAATTCAAAAAATTATCCTTATACATATTATAATTATACAAAATTTATCCATCTACTAAATTTAAAAACCATATTATGTCAGTTTGCTCTATTCAAGTGTTTTGGAGATCCTATCGATAGCGTTGATCAGACGAACCGATCGGAAACCCAAATCAACATCAACAACTCAAACAACACAATATATAAAACATCTTTAAAATAAATAAAAAATTCAACTACAAGATAAATTTTCAAAATAAGGATACGGATTCAGATTTAATGGACTCAAATCAAAGAGAATTCATATTTGAAGATAAGTTGGAGATAATAGATAAAATGATTAAACAACAGAATATGAAGATGGGTAAGCCTATACATATTGCGGGCAACCTTAACCAGGTCAACCGTGACTTAAAGAATAAGATCGATGTGGATTTCTGGCGCAAATCTACATTCGATCTCCAAAGATAGAATTCAGGCATAGCAAGAGATAGTAGCATTGTAAACCAAGGATATAGAAGTCTTCGGTGAATCAATGTTTTTTGTAAAGAAGTTTCACCCCTTTACAACTCATTAGAATATTGGCGGTGTAACGACCCGTATTTTTACGGATCGAAAGATTGTAAAACAGTTGTCATTATGTCGTAGTGTTGTTAAGTCGTTCAGAGTTTAGGTCGTTAGTGTTGATAAGTCAACCAAAGCTTAGGTCGTGTGATAGTTAGGTCGTGTAGTAGCTTAGGTCGTATAGTAGCTTGGGACGACTTAAGAGATTGGAATGACTTCAGGAAGTAGACGACTTAAGGAAGTAGATGACTTAAGGAAGTAGACGACTTAAGGAAGTAGGCGACTTAAGGAGTCGGCGGCATAAGAGTAGCAACCTAGGAGACTGGGCGAGCTAACGACTTAAGGAGGATAGGTCGGCAACGACCTAAGGAAGATGGTAGTAGGAGTTAGCGACCTAGGGGTTGAGTGAGTTAACGACCTAAGGAATTTAAGTCGTGGACGAGTTAAGGTGTTAGGTCATTGAGTTGCTATGGCGTGTTTAGTTAGGTCGTAGACGACCTATGTTAGTATGCTGGGTGTAGTTAGGTCGTTAGACGACCTAAGAGTGTGAGGACTTATTTTGTTAAGTCGCTAAGCCGCATCTCTGGTTAAGTCGTAGGTTAGAAGATTTGTTAAGTCGTAGGATGTGTTGAGTCGTTAAGTCGTAGGTTGGAAGATTTGTTAAGTCATAGGATGTGTTGAATCGTTAAGTCGTAGGTCGTGGGGATAGTTAAGTCGTGGACGACTCAAGGAGCGGACGACCTAAGAATACAACCTATAAATATGGGGTTTTTCTTCACTTTTTGGGATCCGGATTTTGAAGCGACGAAGTCCTGCCATTTTGAGAGCTCGAGTGCTGCACTTCTTCACTTCTTTTCTCCACTCTAATCTTGTGATTCCTTCCATCCAAATCGAAGATCAAATCGAAGATCCAAGAGCTTAGATTGAAGATCTACATCCATCGAAGATAGATTTCATCGTTTGAAGCGGAATTTTGGTAGATCGAGTTAGATTCTTCGCTGTCCAGATCTGAAGTGTGTTGTTTTTAAGATGTTTAGGTGATTTGGTGAGTGGTAGTTACCTCTCACACGGATCCAAAGGAGTATATCGGATCGATGGCTTGATTTTGTGTTAAAATAGTGATTTCCATGCATTTTCGTAAACTTAAGCATAGATCCATTGTTCATGATGATTTGATATCCATTTTACTACATGTTAATCTATGCAAGTTCATTCATCAAGTTGTAGAGATATTGCTCATGATTCATGCTTGTTAGATTTGGACTCATTATTTACAAAATTGCCATTTTGAGTTATAATTGCTTTTAGATCTTGTTTGCATGATTGATTACTTGGATTAATGATTGATTTGATTGATTGTTATAAACTAGTTGTTTAGTTGTTGGACTTAGACAAGATGGTCGAAGATGATTCAAAAGCTAAGGGAAAGGCTCTTGAATTGGAAAAGCTGCTCGTGGCATATGTGGCGGATGATGAAGCTCATATGGATAGATTTGATGATGATGTGAGATAGCCTTGGTTTAATCCAGTCGGGATCATTCCAAGCATGTTAATGACTCGGTGAAAGGGTTCGAGTTTGAGGATAATGGTTGGCTCGAGAGGTGCTTGAGCTAGTATGAGAATAGTCGTCGAGGAGGATGACTAGAAGGCTGAGATTTCATCGTTGTTGAAGGTTTTAGCAGGCTCAAAGCAAGAGTACGCAGGGCAGATTCGATAGTCCCTAAAGACTACAGTTGGTGGTCGAGTACTCTGGGCAGATTCGATAGTCCTAGGCACGGGCTGCGACGACATGCGGAGTTCTGTCTAGAACCGAGGTTACCATTGGCCCTTGACGGACGGCTGAAAGAATGTGCCGGTCATTCAATTAACGGTGGTATCAAAGCAATGATAACAGTGATAGCCAGAGTCATAGATGTTTGGTTGTATCATCATTCGGTCTCAAGAGTGATATTTTCTAGGTGCTTATCTGATCTTGGTTTAGGCCTTGGGGGTTTGTGCTTGGAAAACATCGACCTTGACTCGAGTGATAATTGCTTTACTTTAAATGTATGTTTTGCTATGTTTATTTCTACTTAGTGTGTCTGGGGGCTATCACTGTAGAAAGAGGTGGAGTGGGAGGGTTGGATTCCTATTCCTTTTACCTTTATGCTCTTTTGGTATGTTGTTAGTTAATTTACCGCTCACTAAGACTGTTGTATGACTCAAGGTTTTATGTTCAACTCTTATTACCTTGGGCTGTTCATCCATTTTGGGATGGGCAGACTAGGTAGCAGGTGACAGGTGCTGTTCTTAGTTTCCAACGATGCTGATGACGAAGACGAGCTGGAGGCTTGCATATTATTTTCTTACTATATGTACTGGATGTTCCGCTGCTTGTATAATTCTCTGAGTGATATGTAGTGAGGCTTGATGTATTGACTATTCAGATGTTTGTATTCAACTATTATGAAGCTTAATTGATGAGATTCTATTTTGTGAAGCTTCACTATATATATTCTCCATTGTATTTTATCCATGCGCTGTGAGTAATACGATAGATTCTGCTGTTTTAACTTAACCTTGGCAATCGTCCATGGCTTCCTGGCACACTTTACAGCGCACTATCTCTATGTTCAGTGCAGGGGTCATGGGCGGTCGTCGCATTTGGTATCAGAGCTTTGGTTAATCGATTTTACCCAACGCTTGCTGACGTAACTACGTATGAGAGACGTAATTGTATTTTGATGGATGATTACTATATATAATATAGTAGCTTAGAAGGATTTGAGTCCTTTATGCAGTTGTTTCTCAAGATGTATTAATCATTCCTTTTTATAGATATTAAGGATGAGTCGAAGAGGGAGACCAGCTGCTAGGGAAGGCCGTGCTGCTGAGGGGGCTGCTGATTATGCTGCTATGTTCGAAGCTATGATGACTTCGATCATGAGAAGGATGCCAGCTCCGGGGTCAGCAGTCGATGTTGGAATTCAAGTTCAAGCTCCAAGACCGGTGGATTTTGCTAAGCTGTGTAAAGACTATACTGCTCTTGGAGGGAAGGTTTTCTTGGGATGCTAAGTGTGAGCAAGCTTTCGGAATTCTGAAAGAGCGATTGACAAGTGCTCCTGTTTTGACTATTCCAAGTGGAAATGATGAGATGGTGGTTTACACCGACGCATGTGGTACTGGACTTGGAGCGGTGCTGATACAGAAGGGTAAAGTTGTTGCGTATGCAAGTCGATAATTGAAGCCGCATGAAAGGAATTATCCGACTCATGATTTGGAGTTGGCGGCGATTGTTTTTGCTCTGAAGATGTGGAGACATTACCTATTGGGAGTTCGATTCGAGTTGTTTACAGATCATAAGTCGTTGAAGTATCTTTTCTCCCAAAAGGATTTGAATCTTAGGCAGCAACGATGGCTAGAGTTTTTGGCATCATATGATTTTGGTATAGCCTATACTCCGGGAAAGGGTAACGCAGTAGCAGATGTGTTAAGTCGAAGACATGCAGGATTGGGAGCCATGTTTTCAGAATGGAAGAGTCTCGAGTATTTGGCTGGATTTGACTTCAGGCCCAGATGTGAATTGGAACCTGAGATGTTGGCAAACTTATCTATAAAACCTACTCTTGTGGAAAGGATTGGCGAGAGTCAAAAGCAAGACGATAAGCTTGTCAAAATTATCCGTGATTTGGAATCTGGGTTGGACCCAGAAAAGGATAAAGGATTCGAGGTCGATGGAGAGGGTTGGCTTTGGAAGCAAGGATGACTAGTTGTTCCCAATATAGATAAATTGAGAGATGAAGTTCTGAAGGAAATTCATCACTCGAAGCTGACAATTCATCCAGGTGGAAATAAGATGTATCGGGATATGAAGAGAACCTATTACTGGGAAGGTATGAAGAAGGATGTTGGAAATTTTATTTCCAAGTGCATGAACTGCCAGTTGGTAAAAGCCGAACAGAAGAAGCCAAGTGGATTGCTTCAGCCATTAGAAGTTCCTACATGGAAGTGGGAGCAAATATCGATGGATTTTATCGATGGGTTACCTAGAACCAGAACGGGAAATGAAGGGATTTGGGTCATCGTAGATCGTCTGACTAAGAGTGCAAGATTCATTCCTGTTCAATCAACCAGGACTGCATCAAAGTTGGCTGAGTTGTATGTTAAGTGGATAGTTCGATTCCATGGTATTCCGAAGAGTATAGTGAGCGATCGAGACCCATTGTTCACTAGTGGATTTTGGAAGAGCTTCCAGGAAGTTTTGGGAACCGAGTTGTGTTTGAGCACAGCTTATCACCCCCAAATAGATGGTCAGACCGAGAGAGTCAATCGAGTTTTGGAAGATATCCTTAGAGCTTGTGTTTTAGATTTCGAAGGATCATGGGAAGATCATCTTCATTTGGTGGAATTTTCGTATAATAACAGTTACCAGTCAAGCATTGTTATGGCACCGTATGAAGCATTGTATGGAAGACCGTTGGACTTTGGATATCGGGATAGAAACTATTCACAACACACCTTCCAATAGCAAGGCATGTTTTGAGGGGCAAAGTGTTAACCCACCTTTTGGCAAGGCCGTAGATAGGCGGACTTAACTAAATTGACTACTCGTTCGTCGAGGTCGGTTCACGATGGATTTAGTCAACTGGATAAATAGACGATCAAGCATGGTCGATGGGTAACAAAGCTGCATGCTTGGAAGGTCGTTCGGCATCAAGGAGGAAAGGGTCGTTCGGCATTGCTGGTCGTTCGGCATCAAGGAAGAAAGGGTCGTTCGGCATAGTTGGTTGTTCGGCATCAGGGAGGTATAGGTCATTCGACATTGCTGGTCGTTCGGCATCAAGGAGGTACATGTCATTCGGCATCAAGGAGGAAAGGGTCGTTTGGCATGGCTAGTCGTTCGGCATCAGGGAGGAAAGGGTCGTTCGGCATTGCTGGTCGTTCGGCATGGCTAGTCGTTCGGCATCAAGGAGGAATGGATCGTTTGGCATTGCTGGTCGTTCGGCATCAGGGAGGTACAGGCCGTACGGCATCGAGGAGGAAAGGGTCGTTCGGCATAGCTGGTCGTTCGGCATCAGGGAGGTATAGGTCGTTCGGCATTGCTGGTCGTTCGGCATCAAGGAGGTACAGGCCGTTCGGCATCAAGGAGGAAAGGGTCGTTCGGCATGGCTGGTCGTTCGGCATCATGGAGGTATAGGTCGTTCGGCATCAGGGAGGTACAGACCGTTCGGCATCGAGGTGGAAAGGGTCGTTCGGCATTGCTGGTCGTTCGACATCAAGGAGGAACAGGCCGTTCGGCATTAAAGAGGAAAGGGTCGTTCGGCATAGCTAGTCGTTGGCATCAGGGAGGTCTGGGTCGTTCGACATTGGTGGTCGTTCGGCATCAGGGAGGTATAGGTCGCTCAGCACTTGGGTGAGTGTTACTTCAACTAGAGTTTGGCCTAGGCTTTAGGTCATGTTACTTCGAGTCGCGGAGCATTTCACTTCGGGTCGTTACTATGGTTACTTCGAGTCGGCCGATGGAGGACTTGGGGTAGGTTGAGGTGAAGGGTGTGAGCTCGGCCAAGGTCTTAGTGGGCCCAGACTTTTCAGGAAGCCCAGCAACCTCCTGGATTTGCCTATAAATACAGCATGTGGAGGTTCAGAAAAAGGATCTTCTTTCTGCTCTCTTACTTTCTATTTCCTATGGCTAGGACTACTCTGCCATTTTGTAACTGTAACTTATTACAGCAATAAAAAGGAAATTTCTGGAGTGGACGTAGGCCGGAGTCAGCCGAACCACCATAAAATCTGTTGTTCTTTACTGCATTCATTTCAATTTTTACTGTTCTTCATATTTATACTCTCTACATATACTTCATCTGTGAGATGTGATTGGTATTTGGTGCTTTCATCTGGATTCGGGTGTTAGTGACCAATTTTGGCGCTAACACATTGCGTCCGGAACATCATTTATAGTTAAGAAATATATATAACCTGTTAAATTTAATAAAAAAGGTCAAAATAAGTGAAAATTATAACCAGGGGAATTTTTATAACTTCTAATTTCGTGCCTAGACTAGAAAACTCTAGTTTTGCACTATAAATTGAACCCTAGCCTCCACTTTTTCTCATCCCAAACCCTGGTTATCACTTGTATGTATAATTCTCCTTCCTCTTCCCCAAAATCTTCTTAACCTAAACAAAACTTCTTTATCTCTTCCAAAATACTAAATAAAAATAAAATCAAAGAAAAATCGAGATAGAGAAAGGAAACCAGTAAATAAAAGAGAAAGATAGAAGAGAGTGCATTTCAAATTAAGCTAGGGAGAGGGAAGCTTTAAAAAGTTGAGTGAATTTATTTCTTGAAAATGTTGATTCATAAGTAGTCAAATTTATTTTATTTCTATCTGAATTAAAATTATGCTCTTTTAATTTGAGATAGAAGTTCTAATCCAAAGTTATATTCTAAATGGATTAATTTCAATTATGTAGAGATATGATGGAAAATCAAAAATAATATATTGTAGTTGTAAAAAAGAGAAAAAGGTAGACTAGGTTAATCCACACTAAATTATATGAATACAAATCCTTAATTGATATGAGAAAGTTGATTTGGAATTAGTTAAATGATTGGAATTGAATACTCCTTTATCTCACCTTGGATTGATTGATAACTTGAAATATATGCTGATTTTCGGTCTGAAAACACATACTAGTTTATTGAAAAGGATAATCCTTGAAATTAATAATTTAAATTAGTGTAATTAAGGGTACAAAATACACATAGAAATCAGGTTAAAACAAGTCCTTAAACTTATATGTGAAATTACGAAAATGTATAAAAATAACCAAAACTTAACATCTAAAAGAAAAAGTATGATTAGACGTCTAATGACACATCTGAAAAATCCACCAGACGTTTGAAATATGGGTTCAGACCCCTGGATTTTAGAAAATCCCAATCTGAGAGTTTTACATTCACGTTCGACCTAATTCAGATGTCTAAAATTTTAACCAAACATTTGAAAATTAAATCATATTTTTCAAAAGGGGATTTAGACGTCTGTAGGAATGTTTTTTATTATTTGCATTAGGTATCCAAACATCTTAATTGTATTTTCAAAAGTCTGAATTTCTTCAGCAAGCCCTAGTTAAACTTGGATCTGGTGCAAGCCAAGTAGAATGAATCGAGGAAACATGTTCCCATTTCTTTGACTCTAGAAGCGTCCATATACTAAATGGAATCAAACAAAGAGATGGAATAGTACCACACTTGGTAGCATCATAGGTTCTCACTTCCTGATGTTGTTAGACATGACACTCAATGTGGCATGTGGTTCTATCGCAATTATATGCTTTGGAACATACGAGCACTAATGGGAGGTTGCTCGATGTTTTTGGGGCAAGTGGGCATAAGCATTGTGATGTATACTCGGTAATGTGCGTAGTTATGGGCACCAAAGAGGAGGTTACTCAATGCTTTTGGGGAAAGTGGGCTTTGGCATTGTGATGTATACTTGATAATATGAATAGTTATGGGCACCAACTAAGAGGTTACTCAATGTTTTAAGGGCAAGTGGGATCAGTGTATACCTGGTTATTGCGCATAGGATAATAGATGATAATGAGGAGGTTGCTCAATGCTTTGGGGGTAAATAGGCCCTGGCATTTTGATGTATATCCGACATTGTATATAGGATACGTTTATTATCGGGATCGTATATTCATAGTTCGTATTTGGAGATTGACTACCTAGTGTAGAAGTTTTATGGTTTATATCTAAGGATGTAAATCAGATGTTAAGTACACTTAGGATGACTATTGCATTTAGTATCACGGTAGGTAGCTCCTATATATATGTAGTTCACAAATACAAATAAATACCGTAGGTTAGTTAGACTATGAATGAAGTTAATTGCTTGTGAACAACATACACTAGTAATATAATCATTCAACCATTAAAGGAGAACATGTTAGTAAGCGATTGGTCGAGGTTCAATACGTTGAGGAGTAATTCAGGAGCCCTAAGCTATATTATTTATAGTTATTTTCCATGTACCTCATATTATACTATTTCTATCAATTAGAGTTTTTATATTTGTCATTTGAAGAGATTGTTGTACAGACCACATTTTATTGAGACTGCTATCTATCCTGGACTAATATCAATATTTCTATATTTTTTTTCTTCCATTGTGAGATCTGAAAGGATAGAATATATTAAATTTAGAATTGTCTTCATATCATGAAAAACTTTTACAATCCAAAAACTCATACTTTTTGGCACGAAGCGAGTTCAACGCCACTTTAGGACTTGAATCGGTGTGCCCGAAGGTGCGGGTTGTTACATTATTCATTGGACAACATCTTCTATGCCCCTCGAGATCCAATGTAGAGAGCCTCCTATATGTTCTTTCCTCTTTTAGTATGTTGTGCCTCTTTTAGCTCCGTGATGTAGCACTCTCAACACGTGCTCTGGTCTCCAAGAATTGTCCCCACTCCGATACACGTGGGAAATTTTATCATCAAACAGCACAGAGCGAGTGCATTTATGAAATCGACTAGGGTGGATCGCCCCAAAAATATGTTTTAGGCATAATATTAGTCCACCAAAATGAAATTTTTATAGGGTTATGATGATCTAACCTGAGACTGTGCAGAATGGATCCTAAAGCTAATGTAACTATAAGTGATGGGGTAAATATTGTTTTTAAATGTATTATCAATTTACTTTGTGAATCAGATTTAACGATACAGTATCATATCCATAGGCAGTAATATAATAAATGTAGTAAGTAAAAGCAATAAAATTAAAGAGAAGATACCAAGAATTTTATACTGGTTTAGATTTCAAGTCATACATCCAGTCATGTACCTCATTAAGAATTTCACTATAACCTCTTGCACTTCCACGGGTGGTAAGAAAAAACCTTTACAACTTGACTTTGACTCAAGTGGCAAGCAACACTTATCCTGACTTTCCACGGGTGGAAGGACAAACCTAACCTCTTGCAGTTCCATAGGTTGTAAGAAAATATAACCCCTTGACTTTCCACGGGTGGTCACGATCACCTATATGAACCTGACTTTCTAAGGTGGTAGGATACACCTTTACAAACAATAATAGAGTAATATCAATAAGAAATTGAACCTTTCGATCATAATTAGTTGTCTTCAGTACAGCTTTCTATAAACCTCCAATAGCAATATATCTTTGATTTCTTTGAAGAACAGGATAAGAATAGAGAGTAAATTATAGAATGGTATATAGTCTCTTTAGCTTTTTAGTAGATTGCAAATCCGTGAAAAAATATATAGAAAGAAAGTAGATTTGCAAAGTATAAGCGTATGTAAGCAGTATGACTTTTCTCTAAAATGTAAGAGTGTAAAGAGTAGGAGATATGAGAGAATTATTTTAAAAATTCATCGTCTAAAGCCTTTATGTAGAAGATGGAGAGAAGTATTTTTAATGAAAGGTGAAAGGAAGTGTCTGTTCATTTAAAATAAAAAGTTGCAACCAGCGGCTATTATGTCGACAAACATTTTAAAGATATGTCGACATATCCTAGTGTAAAATGTTAGTCCCTTATAAAAATTGTTTTAACTCAACTTTTAAAACAAATATAGAACTTCTATAAATGGAGAATAAAATAAAGAGTTTCAAAAGAGAAAATTTGCGATGGGAGCTTTAACAATTAATTCTATGACTCGATTTACTTTAAAACTGACTAATTGTTGTCTTGTACTCTTCCAGTCTTTATTCCTTGAGTGTCCTTTGTTCTTCTAGCCTTGCCTTTGAATCTCCTTGATCTGCTTGATTCCTCTTAATTATCTTGATCTACTTGATTCCTCTTTATCTACTTGGTCTTGTACTTGCGTTCTTGTATTGATTTGCCTTAATATGTGTACTACATTTATACTTGATTATCGTTCAATTTGATTCATAATATTCCTGTATTTCCTATATTATATCATAATATATACTTGGAAGATCATCATTACTAATATTTATCTTATTGTTATTTTTCCTGATAGTATTCTTGTATTTTCTGTATTACATCATGCATAAACTTACAAAATCATTAGTACCAATATTTATCGGGTTGTTATCATCAAAACGAATACATGTATTCTAACAGTCTCCCATGTTTGATGATAACAACCATCTAAATATTCTTGGATAAAATATAACATTAATTCAAATCGGACTCCCCTTTAATCTATTAACTTCGGCTATGTTATGTTCCCCTTGTATTTTTAACTGTTATATTTTATACATTTTCTCTCCCTCATTGTCATCAATAAAAAAGTTATAAAATATTCTGTTATTTTTATAACATAAGGATTATAGGGTATTAAAATTTCATACAATAATAGTAATTATATAAGTACATTAGTTAATATTGTGAAGGTTTAAAATAAAAAAATAGACTAAATGTCAACATGTAAGTCTATGTAAGTTAACATAGAATTATTTACTACATATATGTAAACATGTCAGATAGTGTATGTCAACATAGATTGTATTTTCCTACATGTTTGTTTTGTGTAATACACACACACACACACACACTAGTGTGAACCCATGCTATGCATACAGGTTTGACAAAATGATTTTTTATAAATTGGATGCATTTTCTTTTGGAAATGAGACTATTTTGTTATGTGTTTTTACTATTAGCTTTTGTTATTATATAACATGGATCGCCATGTGTTATTCAGAAAATCAATTGGTGATAACCCATGGTATAAAATTAAGTGGTACAATCTATTTACTTCCATGCTTGTGGCTAATCATTTACAACACAAAGTAATTGATTAAAGGTTGGAGGAGCAAGAAAAGGTTGACCTTATAAGTTTTTGTTAAGCACTTCTCTAATAGATAGGAGGTCATTAGTTAATAGATATGAGATCATTAGTTACAATAGCGTTATTTTTAAAACCTATATATACATGTCTGTATGTGTTGACCCTAAAAGTGGCACAACACTCAAATATAACCTGTCAAAGGATTAGATCTAGTAAAAATAACAGAAAAATGCAAAATAGGGTGGAAATATAGAATGACACAAGATATTTATAGTGGTTTGGAAATCTTTGGCCTATGTCTGCTTTATAGTTCTATTGATTATAGAGAGAGAATTAGAGTCACTAGTACAAGGGATTGGCAGGTTATTATGCCTAGAACTGCTAATAGCATTTGTCTATGTGACTACTATGAGGGGGTGATAGCAGATGAAGAAGGAGCAATGTCCAAGATCCTCTTTTGGTTGCAATAGGGTTTATATTTATAGAAAAATGGCTGTACAGGTTAAGAAGCCCGCTTGCATTGAAGTCCAGAAGCTAGCCCAAAGGAGCATCAATGAGCACATTGGCCCAATTAACCTAAAATACCTCTCGGTAAAGAGAGGTTCCTCTCAATACCGAGCAGTATACTTAGTTTCAAACCTTCATCTTTTGCTAGCTTCGCTCTCCTATCTCGGTTCGATGTTTTCCAAACAATTTTCCATAATCTTTGAGCTGATTTCAGCGATTCCTTCCGATAACACTTGTATTATCCTACTTCCTTCGCTTTCTTCTCATCAATCCTAAGATTTGCTTGCCTACTCTCTGAAATAAGCCCTTAATGATGATTAGATGGGAGTGCATATGAAGCATAAGACATTGGTGGGGTCCATTGGGAAATTTAGACCTCTTGGTATCGAGAATTTTTGCTTATTCCTTTGGACTTGTAATTTTTTGAGTTTCTTCCTCTAGCACCTCTAAGTGTGTTCCCAAGCTCTTGAGTCATTTCATCTTCGTCTTGACCTTCTACTCATGGTTAGATTCTACTTGGTTAAAAACCTGGTTAACACTTGCCCCCAAGAGTATGCTTTCGTTGAAAATAAAGTGTGCTTTGGATTGAGAAAAGCATTGAATTGTTATCTTTATGGATTTCAGTTGATAGTTCATATACTGCTTCGAAACATTGATTTCATTCGGTAGGTATTCCTCCAACTGCTTTGCATACTTGGAATTTCATTCTCTGTATTATTGCCGAGACCTACACTCTGGTGATCGCCACAAGCTCTTAACGAATACGCCCTTTCCTCTGTCATGATTTTTGGAGTTTTTAAGGAGAAAAAAACCTCTTGGTACAAAGAGGTTACTCCTAGTGTAAGTCTTTAGGACTTAGGAATTTCCATTTACTTTATTCCTTTCGTGATCTTTGATTCCTCTATGCACAGAGTGCTCTTCCAACCAAGACATCCAGCCATTGATTCCTCCATGTGTTCGATTTATCACCACCACCATTCAATCAAGCCTAGCCGCCACCAACCATCTACCTGCCGCAACCTCTTGAATATTGCCATGCTCCAAATCGCCATCAAAAGGATTTGGGCCCAAAAACTCCAAGCCTTAATCACTAATCCAAAATCTCCAACTATTTAAGGTTGGCGATGGTGATGGCGGGGGTGTGGCCGATTGTAATTGAGAGGAGATGGTTGAAATTTTGCATTGCGCTCAACCTATTGTAAACTCAAGTTTTGTCTTGGTCGTGTCCACACCATTCTAGAGACAAATCTGACTTTCTAACCTCAACTCTCTCTTTTCTCGTCTAAGCCCTCGTTGTTTTCTGAATTCCATTAGGACAGTTTATGTCAAGAACGGTCATACTAGATGATTCCATTGCACCACCTTTCCTTATGGCTTCAGTTCCCATGTTCCTATAAAGAAAAGCTTCCATGTCGCTCCGAGAAATGGTTCTATTGTGAGGAGGGACACATTTTCTAGCACGAGCAAGCTATCTACATGGGATGGTCTACTCGTCGTGTATAGGACATGAGACTTGCACTATTTACAGTAACATTTTGCACTTGAGTCGGCCAATGCTCGGAATCTGCTTGGTCAACACATGTCGACATCCCTTAGACTCCAGATGTTGGCCATGTAGACTTATTATTCAAAATAAAACATACCTGACTGTGTTGAATGCCGAGTTTTTTGTTTTAGAATGACAATTGATCGCGTCTCAAGGTCGGTGTAGACACATCCACTCGTCCTGAATATGGATCCTCTACAGCTCAAGATTCACTAACTATTCCTATTGGTACGGGTCATCCTATCACATTTGAATCACAAGGCTCGATGATTCCAGTAGAACCGCTAGCGGACCAACCACCTCCTTTGAATGAGTTTATAGGCTTTAGAGTACTGTACGATCGGCCACAGCAAGTTCCTATGATATTAACGGCTAGAATGCTCCAAAACATTTGTCATCGGCACGGAATCCCCGAAGCTATACAGTAAAACCCCCGTTAAAGCCTCGCAAAATCTCCACTATAGTGCATATCGCTCTCTACTCGCTATGCTATTTCAATTTAGCGCTATTAAATAGTAGGTCCGCTTTAAGCCCCGCTATTTTCCACTACATCCAATAAATCAAGGCTTTATAGCACCCGCTTTAGTAACATTAATATACAATGGTTGATTAGATAAGTTTTCTTTTATCAAATTAACAAAGTTAGGATAAAATACTAATTTTAAGAATAAGTGCTCAATCCAAGTTAGAAATCTATCGAAGTCATCAAATCTAGTCTGCACAAATCATGATATTCTTCGATTTTGCCATATAAGATTA
Organism: Allium fistulosum; assembly: GCA_030737815.1. NCBI lineage: Eukaryota > Viridiplantae > Streptophyta > Magnoliopsida > Asparagales > Amaryllidaceae > Allium > Allium fistulosum. Next base: position 368,675,408 of record CM060907.1, read on the forward strand.
AAAATATTTATTTTTCCTACAAGTGATGTGAGAATGAGAATAAATTAACTTTAAATATTTTGTTTTATATTTAATGAATCTTTTGTTAGAACCTCCAGTTTATGTTTCAATGGTAATAACTATACAATCATATATATATATATATATATATACCTTATCAAGATTGTAGGTATATGCTTCAAGAAGACCATGCTCAAACAAATTGAGACTCAAAGAGAAACGAAGATTCATTGACCATACTAAGGTTATTCCGCTATAAAAGAGTCCTAGATATAATATTGTTAAGGTCTCCTTGAATATATATATATATATATGAATATACAAGCATACAGAATTTCATGTACATCAAAATAAGGTAAAAATAGTTTTTACACCTCATAGACATCTGTGATAAAACAACATACGTCTGTGACAAGTTTTGGATTAAAAATTAAAACAAGTCATAGACATCTGAGGATTTTACCACAGACGTATGTCATGGGAAAAACTATCGTATTTGAAAAGATACTTCTGTTTTTAATCGAAAGGAAATCATTTTTCACTAAAGAGTTGCGGCCACTAAAATAAAGAGACTTTCTCCAAGAGTAACAATCTTCCATTTGCAACTTTCTGAATCTATAAATACCACTTTGATTGAGAAGTAAAAATCACTGAACTTGAATTAATCTATTCTTTAATCTCTTGATTTCTAAGCACACTCTTACATATACATGGTTTACATACTCTCAATCCATTATAACCAAAATAGAATTTTGGTTAAATCACTTACTACAACTCAAAGCATTTATATTCATATACTCAATGGAGATCATAGAAAGATTTGTACTGTAAGTAAAAAAATGTGTTATTATAACACAAGATTGTCAGAGATACTTTTGTATTAGCCTATTCCTCCGGGCGAAGTGAGGGTAACTTGTTTAAAGGAAATACCAAAAAGGAGCTTCGGGACTGTACGTAGGACGGGAGGTCCGAACTAGTATTAAAACTCCGGTTTGCATGCTTTTTATTTACTATTTATTATCTACTATTGCATTGATTTATATACTTGCATATTATACACAAGTTAGATAGCATACAATCCTCAAGACTTTCAACTTTTACACCTCCACTAGTTTCTGCTATATCCTCACTTTATCCCTGCTATAACTTTTTACACATTCACCACAACAGAGCTGTTAAGCGCTTTAACTGCACAGCCCTAAAGATGATGTTCTTCTCCCAACAAGGGCCGAGTTTGCACACAACCCCCGTTAGGATACACGACGTGCAACCGAGTGCTTAGGCGGTGTCATTCCTTCTTTTAATCTCTTTCTCCAAATGATTCTGCAAGAACATGCTCTAGCTCCATCCCAAATTCATCCGAATGAATATGCTCTTCTAAGTTCTTTCTACACCCTCTTCATGAATCGGTTCAACCGAGCCCTACTTTAAGCGAACTTTCTTATCTATTGCATTTCAAGAAAAGATGAGATTCTCCATCTTACATGATCATTAAAGCTTGGTGTTGGTGCAAGGTCATCGAAAAGCATCACAACAAATGCTCGTACTTTAAAAGGAAGTACTTTTTCGTACGATGCGCATATGGCTTCAACCGATTAATTCTATCTAGAAGTAGGTTTCCTTTTCTCTGCATATTAATACTTGGATTCCTTGACTCAAATTATCAACCTAACATGTATTTCATCATAGCTATTCCGGCTCAAGGTGATCGCAAGGAGCATGAGAATTTACTTAAGGGATTATGAGAAATTAGATTCCAACGTTGCACCGTCGCATCCCTTCTGACGAATAAAAACTTACGACGATGTGGTTTGCTACATTCTGATAGATTCGCCATTGTGGTGTCAGCTATACCTAGTAGCTCCAAAGCTCATACACATTCTTCCATCCCCACTCCTAGCTCCAGCAAGAATCTTTTGGAGGAAGTCGTGGAACCATCAGGCACCGCATATGCAGAAGAGCTAGTTTGAAGAGATTTGGAAGTACAAACTGTTATGGTTTCCCAAGGTAACCAAGCTGAAGAAGTCAGGATGAAGCTGATTCTTAAGGAGAGTGAGAACGAGGAGAGACAGGAAGGAAAAGAGCTAATGGTTTAGGAAAAAGAAGACGGCTCAAGCGATAGCGATAACGACTATCATGCCAGTGTGGAGGGTGAGTCGTTTTGGAGAGATTTCCCATGGAATCCATGTACTTCCAGGCTCACCCCATCTGAAGCACCTTACTATCTAAACTTCAAAGGGGAAGGAGATATGACTATGCTATCCACGGAGGAGATAATGCCCTAGTCTCACTCTTTTCGCAACATTTTCATTGGTTTTAGAGATATCGGTGAAATTGATATCTCAATTCACGACGTTCTTAATGAACTGGGCTTAGGCTTCGCTTTCTCCCCTGGATGGTTTGTAAGCAAAGGTGGCAAGAATCCATCTTTAGTTCCTTGCCAACATTGTCTGCAGAGCACTTAGGGGGTCATCTGTGTAATACACTTCACTAGGATCACAAACACAACCATGCACTCCTTTGTTTTCTGAAGTCCCAATTCTTATACTATCATTTTCTTCTTTCAGATTCCATGGGTCGTGATAAAAACAGGGCTCTTTCACGTAGTGGTAGAGAGTATAGAGGCCAAACACCCGATCCTTATTCGCCTTGCTCTAGCTACCAAGGTCGCCATGAGACCGACGAGGAAAGGAGGAGAACAAAAGATCGAGAGGTCGATGAAGACCCCCGAGCTGACGGGGAGCATAAAAGAGAGAAGGAGAAGGAAAGAGTGAGGGAGAGGAGGAAGAGAGACATTGAAGACGAGCTAGCATGTGATCCCACTAAGCACTAGAGAGAATCTGCTAAGCACAGTGGCCCTTCTTCCGGCGTTATTTCTCCATGCTACAAAGCTCAAACCACTTCTCAACAACAAGTTCCCACTTCCCGTGCTCTCATTACAACAGTTCCTCCTTCTTCTAAGGGAATCTCTACTCCTTCGTTTACCTCTCCGGCTTGTTCTCCACGCCTAGATGTTGCATTTCCCAACCTTTTCTTATGCGGTGTTAAATTTAACCAAGACATTGAGGACATTCCAAAGGAAGTGGCAAATTGGGATGTTCGAAGTGTCCAAAAGCATGTTCACGCAGGGTACAAGTGGAAGAGGTTGTGAAATACCCTCTCGAACGTGAATAAAATCAACTATACCAATATCCAGTCCTTTGATTATGAGAAGGCAACTTATGAGAGGATTTTAAAGGAGAGGAAAGGGAAGAGGTCCTGATGAAGGTCACCATAGAGTAGGATGAAACCCTTGAACCAAAGGCCAAGTATGATAACTTTAAGGAAGAGATGAAGTGCGCCCAAGCCAAAGCTGAGCTTGTGATAAGGAATGAGTTAAAGGATTCTCTTGCTGAGAGTGCTAAGTTTAAGAAGCAAGTAAACGAGAAGGTTCAGGCTTTCACTTAAATAGAAGAGATTATTCAATCTAAAGAACAGACCATCTCGGAATAGGCAGTCGAGCTAGACAATCTTCGAGAGGAGAACTAAAAGCTCCATGAAGAGAAACAAAAGCTAGTCGATGACATGGAGCTTCTGTCGACTAAAAGGCTTACTTATGATATCAAGCATGAGATTTCTTAGTATGAGCTCAGAAGGCAAATACTAAGGAGAGGGATGAGCTCAACGACAATCTCCAATACGTTTATGCTAGTGCCATCATGTATAAGAACCTAAAGTGCTTGGGAAACGACTACCTTGCAACTCTCGTCGACGCTTGGGAAAAAGTGGTGCGTCGAGCTACGTGTGTTGGAGATAATCTCTCCGACGAAGAGATGAAGGCACATTATCTTGATGCTGAGGACATTAACATCCTTACAGTGGGAAATGCCATCCTTGCTGAAGAGGATGCCAATGCTGCCACCGCCACTACCGCCCAAGTTCTCATTGGCTCGAGCTCATCGGGTCCGCAAGAAGTTACCACTCCAAAATCCAAAGAGCCGGTAATGATTATTCCAGCCTCTATGGGAGAAATCGCTTGTGTGACTCTAATTTCGATAGCAATCAAACTTCTCATGAGCCATATATTCCTTCCACCATAGGCTAAGCGGAGGAGCATGGGACTAAAGAGGGGGAATTTATTGTAACAACCCGCATATTTTACGATTGTACATTTAAATGTTTTATTTAAATATAGCATCGTTAATCGGATTAAAGTCCGAAAAGCTACTTTTGTAAACAGTCGAATTGGGACTCGAGACCACTTCCATTGAGTCCAAAATGGCGTTTACAACTTTTTTGAGTATAAACATCGATATGTTTGGAGTTGGGCGAATTTTGCTATTTTTCTATTGGGCTTTGGGTTTGGGTTTCAGCTCATTACTCATCTAATACCCTATACTCCACTCAAGTTCCTTCATTCATTCTCATTTTCCTAACACTCTCAAGCTTAAGATAAAAATAGGGGAAAGAATAGGAAATTAGAATTCCAAACCCTAGTTTAATTAGGAAATACAAATTCTAGCTCTAACATCAAAGAGAAGCTAAGGTAAGCATCCTCTTCTTCTTCTCCATCTTAATCTCTCTCCAATTTAAGAAATTTCCTATAACCTAACATAGGAAATATTGCTTATGATCTTAGATTGGAGCCTCTAGAGTTGAAATTGAAGAGTAGTTGATCTTTCCTTTGCTTTAGAGCTTCTAGTTTATTGTTTTTGGGTTTAAAGATGAGTTCTTTAACTCACATCTACGCCTATAACTCTCTTTGTTGTTAGGTATGAATTCCTAACACTTGTGCATATTCATTTGCTTTTGATTTGAATTGATTTGGTGAATTTTCCAAATTTTGGTGTTTTGGTCCAATTTTATGAAAATCCTTCTATGGATATTTGGACATTGATATTCGGGGTGTATCGAAGAGCCTTTAAGGCTGGGTTGTCGCTTGGCGTAAATCCTTAGTCGTCGTTGCTCGTCCGATCGCTCCCGATACGTTTTGGCAACTTTGGCCTAAGCAAATTGTTGCCCAGACCAGGTGACCAGACATCTGGTGACCAAGTCCAGACGTCTGGTTTGGACCTGGAGCAAAAATATATGCACGCAGAATAATAATAAAAGAGCAGAGACTAATTCTAGACGTCTGAAAATTTAAGGTCAGACGTCTGGATGAGTCTCAAACGTCTGACTTGAAGTTTCAAATGTCTGGGGGTTCTCTGGATTATTTCGAGAGATCAAAACCAAACGTCTGGGTTCTAAACTAGACATCTGGTCATGGCTCAGACATCTGATTCGATATTCCAGACGTCTGGGTGGCTTTCTGAACTATTTCCCAAAAACAAATCCAGACATCTGGATTCCAAACTAGATGTCTGGAAATGTTTATTTTTGCCTATTTAGGCTGTTTTGTGTGGATTTCCTATTTTTAATCGATTGTTGTTGATCCGGATAGTTTTCATCACTTATTATTGACTTTGATGACTTCTTTCTTTGGGTTTTTGGGAATATCCATTTGATGGATTTGATATTGATTTCTATGATTTTGATTCACGCCTTCGAATGTGAATCTTTGGTGATTGATTATTTTTACAATCATTTTTGTGATTTGTCATTTTCAAATACAAAGGTTTCTATACTAGTAGTAACTATTCAAACTCTTTCACAAAGATGATTTCAACTCTATTTTAATACAAATCTCGTTTTTAAAACCGTTTTCCAATTTATTAGTATATACAAACCTTTACCTCATTCGTGTGAGAAATCTAATTAAACGGCTTAGTAAAACAAGTGGTATGAAACGCTTGCATTTACTTCGTTGGTTAATTCTTGGACTTGTTCGATTGAACTCTTGTGACAATTTTCGAGTGGAAATCTACAATTTGTTTGTAAATATTTAAGTTAAGCTAGTGGTTATGGGACATGAAGCTAAACTCTTATATTTACTAGCTTAGTGTGGTTCACACTTTTTATTGATCGATGATGATCATTTTGTGATTTAGACTAGCAATGTGCGATGTCTATTTGTTTGTGTAGGGACTAAAAACCCCGTTTGTGGAACTTCGGTTCAATTTGGTGGGGTAGCGACCCATGGTCTTCGGGTCGTTTGTGGAGCTTCGGCTCAAAATTTATGGTTAGCGACCATGGACGAAATGGAGGCTATGGCGGATTCAATTCATGAAAGGTTGTTGAAGAGTCAACAAGAAATGATGCAAAACTTTTTTGATCAGATGAGAACAGCAGGAACAGCTGGGGCTTTAGGAGATCTGATCCACAAAACAGGAGCCGAAGGCCCAAACAGGCATTTGAATGGAGCAGCTCAACAAGGCGCAACCCCTAATCAGCAAACAACTACAAATCTGGATGGATCCAGGCTTGGGGGCATGCCACCTGGCAACGACAGACCAGTTCATGGAGGAATTCCAGTTAACACCACACGACAAGATGCTGGTAGGAATGTAGGAGCGCAGGATGAGGAGTACGTACCAGAATTCCCTCGGGGAGTCGGGGGGCAACAATCGGCAGACAACACTGGATTGGCTGAGATTATCAGGCAAACTATGCGCGGAGGATTGACAAATAGAGACCTGGAAGGAGTAAACAGGAGTCCATTTACTCGTGAGATCAGAATGGCTCGGAACCCACTAGAGTTCAAGCTGCCCACGCTAGAGATGTATAATGGCAAGGCTGATCCGACTGATCACTTGATGAGATATACAAGACATATGGAAGTGCTGGGGGCATCGGAGGAAGTAATGGCCAGATGTTTCCCTCTATACTTAACGGATATAGTTGCGATGTGGTTCAAATAGCTGGAGGAAGGATCTATCAGGACATGGACAGAATTGGTGGACAGGTTTTTGAAGCAATTCCGGGTTCATATCAAAAGGCCGAAGAACGTGATGACGCTAACGTCAGTAAAGCAAAGGACGGATGAATCGCTCAGAGCTTTCTTAACTCGGTTCAATGCAGCGGTTACTTCGGTAGATCGGCCGGATCCATCGATGGTTTTAATGGCAGCAGTATCAGGAGTCAGAGAGGATTCGGCTTTCAAAGTATCTCTAATACGGGACCCACCAATGGATCTCAGGGAATTCTTTCATGAAGCCGAGAGATTCCTTCGGCAGGAAGATGCACGTTCGGATATGAAGTTAAAGGAGGTGAACGCAGTTGAGGATGGTGGGCCATCTAGTGGAGGCTTGGATAAAGATAAAGCAAAAAGGAAGCTGGATGACGAATCAGGAAAAGCTAGGAAGCGATGGAGGGAACCAAAGTTTTCCACTTACACAAGATTAAACGAGATGTTGGAACGGATATTCATGGAGACTCGGAATCGCCTTCCTTACCGAAGGCCGGCTAGGAGAGAGCCCTTAGAGTGTGAAAGGCCATCAGGAAGGCACTATCTTTTCCACGATTTAGACGGACATGATACCAACATTTGAAGGCATCTGAAGGACATAATTGAGGAGCATGTAAGGAATGGACAGTTGCGACAATATGTCGGGCTCGGAATGCGGCGGTAGGGCAGGAGCGACCACCGTCAACCTCAAACAACTATGGCACGAGACCCGGGAATGATGGTCGGTTGATTATCAATTGACAGGGATGATATGAAATAAGTAGCGGACTATTGGCAAACGGCCAAGTCATTTACTCATGTACGGGGACGGAGATGGCCCCTAGGCATGCTCTGACTGACGATAAACCGCGACGCTATGGTTTGCGAAATCTGTTTCTTTTTCTGGTTTTGGCATTTGCTTTTCCTGGTTTGGTTTTGGAGTTTGGTTTGGACTCCTGGTTTTGTTTGTTTTTTGGTTTTGACTTTCGTTTGGATGATCGTTTTCTGTTTTTGGATGTTGATTTGGATTTCTAATATGGATTTTTGGTTTTCCGATTTGATATGGATTTTGGATTGGATTTTCATCTGGTTTTTGGTAAATGGTCGTCGGGTATGGATTATGCCTGGCAAGGGGTAAGTCTCTTCGTCCGAACGAGGCGAATTGGCTTATTCAGGTCGTCGAGTATTGACTATGCTCGGCAAGGGTCCGGAGCGACCAGGATTCGACCTAGGACTTAGGCCATATATCTATCGGTTACAATTTCAGGTCGTCGAGTATGGACTATGCTCGGCAAGGGTCTAGAACGACCAGCATTCGGCTTAGGACTTAAGCCATGTAAATTATTTAACGTCCAGGGACACTGGACCACGGTCGTCAGGTGTGGATTGCGCTTGGCAAGAACCCGGAGAGGTTACGGATTTGGATATTGACCTGGAGAGGTCCTGGATTCGGTTATTGGTTATTGGATAAGGATGGATTAGGACTTAAGCCATGGCATTACTCAACGTCCAGGGACACTGGACCATGGTCGTCAGGTGTGGATTGCGCTTGGCAAGAACCCGGAGAGGTTACGGATTTGGATATCGACCTGGAGAGGTCTTGGATTCGGTTATTGGTTATTGGATAAGGATGGATTAGGACTCGAATACCGAGTATGGATGGATGTGGAATTGGCTAAGGCTTTGGTTACTGGATTTGGAATCGGACATCGACTCGAAGCAGTCAAGAACGATGCACTTGGACGATATGGCTATGGACTTTAGATATCGGATTCCGGACTATTCAAAACACCCCTTCTTATCACAAGGCATGTTTTTGGGGGCAAATGTTATCCCACCCTTTGGTCAAGGCTGGAATATCAACAAATTGGCAAGAAAGGACGGATATCGGGATTGGAAATCGATTGAAAACAAGGCTTTGATTGATATCGTCAAAATTTGGCCAAGCTCCGATCAAAGCGGGATCGATTGGGAATGATGATCAAGGCTAGGAGAGACTACGTTTCAAATTTCAGGTCAATCGGTGTTCGTATGACCGAGATATGATCGATACAAGTTAAGGAAAAGATGTTGTTCGAATCCATCATAAAGCTTTATTCGAATCGATGTTGTTCGACTCCATCCAGAATTGGACTATTCACATTGATCCAGAAGCGACAACATCGTATTGATTTAGTTCGTATGCATCATGATCGAACTACTTCGTATCGATCAGGGGTTGACTCAGTTCGAATCGATCATAGAGGCTTAGTTCGTATCCATCCGGTTCGTGGTTGTTCAAATCGATAGTGTAAGAGTCCTTGTTCGTATCCATCATGCTCAAGCGAGTTCGCTTCGTGTCGATGGTATCTGCAGCGATCGATACGAAGTACACCAATAACTATCGATACGAACGAGGGCTACGACGAATCGATAATCGATTCGAACAAGGACTGAAGCAAATGAATGCGAATAAATGGTAGATGCGAACGAAGCTTCGGCGTTGGATACAAATAACTCGGTCAACTCGGCACCCAAAATGGATCGATCCAGGAATTTCGCAACATGTCACCACCTGGGCACGTGCCCTGATCAATTCGAACAGATTGGTTCGAACCTATCAATTCGAACTACACTGCCTACCGAAAACCTATATCTCGTATCGATCATATCTCCTAAACCGCGAGTCCAAATACTATGAAATTTTCACAGGAGCTTACGTGCATGCTAAAGAATGTCCACACCAAATTTCGACTCCATTGGACGCAATCTTGATCGATACAAAATTCTTTCGTATCGATCACGGATCGGGCCGAAATTTCACGGGCTCGGGCGCGTGGCCCCACTCACGTGCCAGAAGAAGCCTCTCGAGATCTGATCGAGATATCAACCTCCTACACCTATAAATAGACCCCCGGAGTCAACAGAAGGAGGATCTTTTGGCTATCCAACATCCAGACTCTGCCTGATTCAACTTTGCTCTCCATTACTGCTATTGTACTCGGATTTTATCATAGTTATCTGTTGTAATCAATTGTAACCAACGAGGAAAGTCAATAAAAGATTAACTTTTGGAGTGGACGTAGGCCAGAGATAGCCGAACCACTATAAATCTTGTGTCTATGTCTATTTCTTCCGGTTTTAAGCTTATAATTCTTCATTTTTCATCCTCTACATTACCTAGATCTGTAGTTTGTGATCATTTTATTGCTGATTTGTGTGCATACACTGGTGCTTTCACGATATTTGGGGTTTGTGACCATTTTTGGTGCAAACATGTGTTTCAGTCGATCAGGAAAATTAGCACCTCGATATTGGCCCATTTCCCATCACCGAACGCATAGGTTCCGTGGCTTATCGCCTTTTATTACCAGCTCAGTTTTCTGCTATTCATGACGTATTCCACATCTCTCAACTACGAAAATGCCTTCGAGATTCTGATTCTATTCTTGAGCCCGGTGTTATTGAAGAAATTGAAGTTTCGCCTAATTTGACTTATGAGCAACATCCTATTCGTATCATTGCTACGGAGGTTAAACGCCTTCGGAATAAAGATGTTCCTCTTGTGAAAGTTCAATGGTCCTCAAATCCTAAAGATTGCTCTTGGGAATCTAGAGAATTCATCGAGCGAACACATCCGGACTTGCTCTCTCATGCACCTTAAAGTGAACTTCTTATTTCAAATTTCTTCTTTTTTTTATATGTTTTTATAGTTGTTACTTTTTATTTATTTATTAAAGATTGCGAGGACGCAATTTCTTTAAGTAGGGGAGTCTATAACAACCCGCATATTTTACGATTGTATATTTAAATGTTTTATTTAAATATAGCATCATTAATCGGATTAAAGTCCGAAAATCTACTTTTTGTAAACAGTCGAATTGGGACTCGAGACCACTTCCATTGAGTCCAAAATGGCGTTTACAACTTTTTTGAGTATAAACATCGATATGTTTGGAGTTGGGCGAATTTTGCTATTTTTCTATTGGGCTTTGGGTTTGGGTTTCAGCTCATTACTCATCTAATACCCTATACTCCACTCAAGTTCTTTCATTCATTCTCATTTTCCTAACACTCTCAAGCTTAAGAGAAAAATGGGTGAAAGAATAGGAAATTAGAATTCCAAACCCTAGTTTAATTAGGAAATACAAATTCTAGCTCCAACATCAAAGAGAAGCTAAGGTAAGCATCCTCTTCTTCTTCTCCATCTCAATCTCTCTCCAATTTCAGAAATTTCCTATAACCTAACTTAGGAAATATTGCTTATGATCTTAGATTGGAGCCTCTAGAGTTGAAATTGAAGAGTAGTTGATCTTTCCTTTGCTTTAGAGCTTCTAGTTTATTGTTTTTGGGTTTAAAGGTAAGTTCTTTAACTCACATCTACGTCTATAACTCTCTTTGTTGTTAGGTATGAATTCCTAACACTTGTGCATATTCATTTGCTTTTGATTTGAATTGATTTGGTGAATTTTCCAAATTTTGGTGTTTTGGTCCAATTTTATGAAAATCCTTCTATGGATATTTGGACATTGATATTCGGGGTGTATCGAAGAGCCTTTAAGGCTGGGTTGTCGCTTGGCGTAAATCCTTAGTCGTCGTTGCTCGTCCGATCGCTCCCGATACATTTTGGCCACTTTGGCCTAGGCAAATTGTTGTCCAAACCAGGTGACCAGACGTCTGGTGACCAAGTCCAGACGTCTGGTTTGGACCTGGAGAAAAATATATGGACGCAGAATAATAAAAAAAGAGCAGAGACTAATTCCAGATGTCTGAAAATTTAAGATCAGACGTCTGGATGAGTCTCAAACGTCTGACTTGAAGTTTCAAACGTCTGGGGGTTCTCTGGATTATTTCCGAAGATCAAAACCAGACGTCTGGGTTCTAAACCAGACGTCTGGCCATGGCTCAGACGTTTGATTCGATATTCCAGACGTCTTGGTGGCTTTCTGAACTATTTCCATAAAACAAATCCAAACGTCTGGATTCCAAACAAGACGTCTGGAAACGTTTATTTTTGCCTATTTAGGCTGTTTTGTGTGGATTTCCTATTTTTAATCGATTATTGTTGATCCGGATAGTTGTCATCACTTATTATCGACTTTGATGACTTCTTTCTTTGGGTTTTTGGGAATATCCATTTGATGGATTTGATATCGATTTCTATGATTTTGATTCACGCCTTCGAATGTGAATCTTTGTTGATTGATTGGTTTTACAATCATTTTTGTGATTTGTCACTTTCAAATACAAAGGTTTCTATACTAGTAGTAACTATTCAAACTCTTTCACAAAGATGATTTCAACTCTATTTTAATACAAATCTCATTTTTAAAACCGTTTTCCAATCTATTAGTATATACAAACCTTTACCTCATTCGTATGAGAAATCTAATTAAACGGCTTAGTAAAATAAGTGGTATGAAACGCTTGCGTTTACTTCGTTGGTTAATTCTTGGACTTGTTCGATTGAACTCTTGTGACAATTTTCGAGTGGAAATCTACAATTTGTTCGTAAATATTTAAGTTAAGCTAGTGGTTATGGGACATGAAGCTAAACTCTTATATTTACTAGCTTAGTGTGGTTCACACTTTTTATTGATCGATAATGATCATTTTGTGATTTAGACTAGCGATGTGCGATGTCTATTTGTTTGTGTGGGGACTAAAAACCCCGTTTGTGGAACTTTGGTTCAATTTGGTGGGGTAGCGACCCATGGTCTTCGGGCCGTTTGTGGAGCTTCGGCTCAAAATTTATGGTTAGCGACCATGGAATAGCGTTCCGTTTGTGATACACGTGTTGGTGAGTTTTCATGCTCCCGTTTGTGATAGGCCTTCCCCTCTTTGTGATTTTAGGATTTCTGGTTGTGATTTCTAGAATTTGTGTTCCACCAATTTTCTTGGTTTGCATTGTTAAGCTCTATCAATATTTGTGTTTTGGTGAATAATTTAAAGAATGTGATTCTTTTTGGTGTTTTGAGATGATATGAGATATTGTATGATTTTCGTTGTTAATTGATGTATACTTGACACAGTATGGCATTTTTGTTATCATACGTTTTTAGTTATATCTCTTATCCTATCTCATTTTATCTGATATTTATAGCTAGACTGATCCGTTTATTATTTTCTTCTTAAATAATACTCGGGTCAGACCGAGGTATTTCAGGTGCTTCTGCTTGACTTCTTATCAGGTCCACCACCTAACTTTTGGCTAACTACTTTAGCATAGTAGTTTTTGTTGTTATACATTCGAGATATAGACTCCTTGATGTATAATTATTCTTTTGTCTAGCACTTGTATCTATTCATTTGTGATGTAGTGGATCTTATATGACCACTATTTTGGTGTATACTTTTATATCATATATTCATATCTGATTCCGCCTTTGTGATATGAATGTCTGTAAATGATTTGTGTTATGTTTATTTCTATATTTGTTTCCGAAGTACACATAGCCACTGTGTGGTAGCTTTGAGTTTGTATTTGATATGTCGGATTTCCTCTTGAAATCAAATTTAAGTTATATTATTTGACATATCGGTACTCGCACAAAGCAATTACACAAATGGTCGCTCCTCAATAGCCTTATTCTTCGTGCTAGTTGATGGCATTACCCCATAGTGTCCTTGGCTAGTGTGAGTATAGAGGTGGGGCGTCACATTTATGATTTCCTTCGGGGAACGGAGCCTGAGCTTAGGTATATCTCTTATTCGGTTCTCTCTTGAGTTTATCACTAAACTTTACTATTCTATCTGTAAACTACTAGGTCAACCATACCTTCCTCCTCTGCCTCTAGCTACCCATGGGGCAGGTGATGCTGCTATATTCTCGGTGTCAACTTCTGTTTCTATGGAATTTTTGACTCCTATCTTACCCTCCGGTTCTGGTATCGGTTCTATCTTCCAAAAGATTGCAGCTTTTGGAGCAGTTGGAGGACATTTCCGTGTCTTAGGAGGAAGAAGACCTCACTATAACAAACGCTTTAGAACCTACCGGTCACACCATGATGACAGAGAGATTGAAGGTAGACTTCATAAAGATCCGTGTGAAGTTTGAACTGGGTCTCATGAAGTCCACCGGTTCTACTCCGATAAGCCCCTCCAAACTTCCCACGCTCAAGATCAGGCTTTCCAAGACTAAGCCCAGTAAAGCTTCAGATGGCAAGTATGACGATCCTAATACCGCGATTGGTGAAGTGCCTACCCATTTGAAGGGCGATACTCCTATAAGCAGGACGATTAAAGACGAGAATGAAAAACATAGGACTTGTTCTGGAGGAGGTAGTGGCAAAGTGGCAAGAAGGGGAAGACCAACCAGATGGTACTTGGAGCCTGTTGAACGAGAGTCATGTATTTTGTGTTGTGTCGTCTGTATCCTTTTGCTTTTCTGTTTTGAATAGGCCGAGATTGTGCGGGTATGGCCCCCGCTTCATGATGTACATAAAAGTTGTGGTAATGAAAGATTGGCTTTTGTCTTGTAATCTTTCTCTTGTTCACTTTTCTACACCTTTATGTACTGTACTGTTTGTATATAACTGCCTGTATATAATATAACTGCTTGTACTACATTTATATTTGTTTGTTTCTGTGTAATGTGCTTATTTACTACAACTCTATGCATATAAATAATATTTCTGCAATTGCTTTGGTTATATCCAATTACCTAACCTTGTTCATAACGGCCAAAATGCCTCGTTGGCAAAACATAACTATTATTTAACCAATTGTGTGGTTATTCCCATCGGAGCTTTGTCAAGTTTCTTTCGACCAGTTGTTTACATACTTATCCCTGTTTATGGGATTCATTATTACAAATGCTAAACTTCAGGCGTTTATAAGTTAATAGCACTCTAGAGAAACTTCTCTAATTGTCCCTAGTTTAAGCGCGCTTTTCCATTTCTGAACCTAGACTAGGAATACTTGACAAATTCCTGTTTTTGAGCCCCTATGACTATCCTTGCTTATCCTCGATCAAGGGTGTCCCGCTTGGTTACTAGCAATGTCATTGAGGTTTTCATTCATATGCCAGCTCCTATCTCCGGGAACTGGTGATTTTGCGACTTGATTCCAAGTATTATTTTCTCGATGCTGCTTATCTCCAAGATGCATTGAATTTTTCTATGTTTGAAGTTCAAAATTCTACCGTGCGCTAGTTTCTATCTCCAGAAGCCAGCACATTAGTAGTCCAATTTCAAGAATTCTTTCGTTTACGTTGCCTACCTTCGGGTAGCAACGAATTCTTGAAGGCTGGAGCCGAGTGATTTGATCGACTCCTAGACCGGGTCGACGAACCTTCTCACTGCCGCCTATCTTCGGGAAACAACGAAATTCCTAAATGTTAGTAAAATTGGCAAGCCTTTTCATCGTCACTCTCTCTAGGCAACGAAGAATTCCTGAAGACTTGTGGTTCTTCTCCCTAACGTTGCCTATCTTTTGGCAATGCCAGATTCCTAAAGATTAAGATTTAGCGCTTCCCAACATCACCTATCTCTTGCAACACTTGTTTTTAGAAGGTTGAGAGTCAATTTTCAACATCGACCCAGCAGTTTGGACTCTCTCGGCATTTCTTATCTCCTAGCAATGCCGGTTCTTAGAAGGTTGAGGGTCTATTTTCATCGTCGACTCGAAGGTTTGGACCTTCCCGGCGTCACCTATTTACAGGCAACACCGGTTCTCAAAAGACCAAGGGTCGATTTTCACCGTCGGCCCGGTGGTCTGGACCTTCCTGACATCGCTTATCTTCGGGCAACGCTAGTTCTCAAAAGGTTGGGAGTCGATTTTGCCCGTTGAGCCGGCAGTTTGATTCGATTTTCCCCGTCAACTCGGCAGTTTAGATAAGACCGGTGGCATTTCCACGTGCCTTAATAATTCCTTGAAGGAATTTTGGTAGTCCTGATTCCATTTAAAATTCTTCTTACCCTTCTTGAGGGCATCAAAGAAAGGTATGCACTTATCTGTCGCCCTAGAGATGAATCGTCTCAAAGTGGCAATCTTTCTGTTCAAACTCTGTAACTGCTTCTTCGTAGTTGGGACGGTTACATTTCTTAAAGCATTAATCTACTCTGGATTGGCCTCGATGCCATGTGCATTGACCATAAATCCCAGGAACTCTCCCAATGCTACTCCAAAAGAATATTTTAACGGATATAGCTTCATTCCTTATTTCTGTAGAATCCCAAACATCTCTGAGAGATCATCCAAATAATTTTGTGACACCTAGGACTTCATAAGCATATCGCCCACATACACCTCCATCGTCTATCCAATTTGATTCTTGAACATTGCATTTACCAATCGTTGGTATGTAGCTCCAACGTCCTTCAAACCAAATAGCATTGCCCGGTAGCAGTACAATCCCAAGTCCGTTATAAAGCTAGTATTCTCCTAATATGGCTTAGGCATCATGATCTAGTTGTATCCCGAATAAGATCCATAAACAAGAGCAATTCATGTCCCGCTATTCCATTAACAAGTTGGTCAATCCTGGGCAAAGTAAAGATGTCCTTCGAGCAAGCTTTATTTAGATCCGAGTAATCAATACACGTTCGCCACTTTCCATTTGACTTCTTGACCAATGCGAGGTTAGATATCCGTTGAGTGTATAAAGCATTATGGATAAAGCCATTACCCAACAGCTTATCCACTTCTTCCTTTAATGTAATAGATCGCTCCGGACCTAGGCTACGCCTCTTCTGTTTCACTGGTGTAAACTTGGGATCAATATTCAGTGCATGACACACTATTTCCGACGATATTCTGCATATATTGGAATAAGTCCAAGCAAACCTTTCCAGAGTCCCTCAAAGAAATTAATCATTTCCTTTTGTAATCCAATTCCAAGTTGAGAACCAATCTTCAATACTCGAGTCGGGTCATCCATATCAATAGGGACACTCATCGTTAGCTTCGTCGATGCTGCCCCTACTTCTCTTGACTTCTTCCTGGGATCCATAGAGTTTTCGAATCAGCTATGGTTCCAGAGCCAAGAGCTACTCTGTAATTGTTATACTTATTGTTCCTGAATATGGAGTGTTATCCCCACATTCTTTCGCTTCTCTTGACGCATAGCTTCTCGGAGTTCTGCACCATAGCATTCTCTTATCGTGCTTTGGTCTCCTCGTACCACTGCAATCCCGTTCTTTGTAGGGAACTTTATTGTCAAACACCATAGAGCCAAAGCAATCCTATGGTTAGCTAGGGCCCATCGGCCCAAGTAAGCATTATATGTCGAGAACTCATCAACAATAACAAACTTATGGATGTGAACCACTTTTCATTCTCCTTCACCAAGGTCTACGGGCAAATCAATCATCATGATCAACCGCTTTGCTATGCCTATATATCCCTAAATCTTTGTCTTACAAGCGGTCACATCTTTCATACTGATCTTCATCTGGTCAAACATCCTGAACATGAACAGAATGATGATCGAACTTTCATTATCCACCAACACCCAATGTGGAACTATCGGTCCAACTTCGACTATTACCAACATGTCGCACCTCAACTCCTTTTATATCTTGATTTCTAAACCTAATGCCATCTGTTATCATCTTATGTTGCTTGGCCAGAGCTCTGTCTTCGATGGCATAGCAACTCTCATGTGGTGCCTGCTTTAGCGAGCTTGCGTATCTTTCCATCTCAACCTGGTTTCTCTTCGTTGGGTGAGGTCCTTCCATTATCATGTTGATAACCTATCATCCATCCATCTGCCTAGCCCCCTCTCCGTTAGGTTCAGGTGGTTTTCCTTAGGCAAGCAGCCTTGTGGTCCCATAGCTTAGTCAAGATTCTATTGTTGCTTCACGTACCATTGGAGCCTATTCTAACGTATCAGCTCCTCAATCAAGTCCTTTGAGTGATGACATTCATTGATGTTATGCTTATCAGTTTCATGGAAGCGGTAGTACTTCCCGGATCACTTCTTCTTATATTGATCAGTTCCTTGAGTAGCAAGATAAATATTTTCTAGCATATCAATCGAAGGCGTATAATCCTCATGCCATAGATTTCTCGGATGCTTCCTATTCTCATTACGCCTGCCGCCAGGGTTTTGATTATGTTTCTTGTGGTTACCGGAGTGTTCAGCATTACCTTTCCTTAAACCAGAATCGCTTTCTCCAATTGCAGAAACTGGTTTTCCTTTCAATGGAATTCCTACATAGTAGTTGGTTGTTTCATCTTCAGGAACCTACCAAAATCTATGTCCAGATGAGTGCCCTAGACCAATGCCATGAATACGAGATCTTCTTTCGAATTGCTAACCTAAAAAACAACGATATTAAACCAGCTCAAGAACCCCTTCAGTGACTCCTTGGGTCCTTGAGACAAGCTAGATATAGACATCACGTCCTTCGGTCGGGCAACATGAATCCTGAATCGCTCTAAAAACTTTTTAGCCAGTTAATAAAAAGTAGATATGGATCTCGGCACGAGCCTAGCGAACCATATAGAAGCGACTCCTTCCAAGAAGATAGAGAAATATCTACAACGAACAACATTTGTAGCTCTAGCTCCATCCATATGCCATTTGTATTGAAGTAAGTGCTGCCTAGGGTCTGTAGTTCCATTGTATGATGGTATCGTCAGCATCATGAACATTCTACATTACTCTTATCTCATAATGTTTTTAGTAAACAGAGTGTGCGGAACCCCAATCATCATTCTTCCTACCTCTGTTTTCCTCTAGCAACCGTTCCACATCAGCTATGTAATCCTCACTAGCATGGTGATCCGAAGGTCGATTATCAAGGGCTACATTTAGTGTTTAACTCTACAAATAGTCTCGGTTTGCCAAATAACGTCTAGGTCCTCCTATCTCTGGGAGAACCACCCCTTTGATATTCTATGGGCGTGTGGTTAATTGAGCTATGGCTGTTTCAGCTCCATCTCTATTATCATCAACATCCAACTTGTATCCATCATTGTTAAGCCGCAATTCCTCTTCCTCATCAATGACCACCACTGCATCAACCTCTTGCCCATCATTCACTGCTAGATTCCTCTCAGTACTGAAAGGAATTCTCTTGTTCCGGGTATTCTTCTTATAGAGAGAGCACTTCTGCTTCGTCCTACAAGACTTTCAACTCCAGCAACTCCTACCTTCTGTTTTTGCTTTACATCCCTTCTATTTTGGCAAAAAAGAGGAATTTTCCTATTCTAACCCGCATGAAGTTTCCCTTTTAGTTCCCTTCGTTTTCGTGGTTGTAGGGTTAGCAAAGCATCCATCTTGTCCATCAAAGCTTTCTGACTATCCACCATCTTCTGGTTCAATTCCTGCAGCATCTTATCGGGCTCCCCTTTAATAACCACTTCTTGATGAGCGGATGATCATGGTATTTTCTTATGATTACTAACTTCAACTTGATAAGAATTCCCTGCATCACATCTAGTTACCACTACGGATGATCTATTGGACCTTCTAGGCGCTATCGACTTCTAATAGCAAACTTCCTAAAATTTCAAGCAAAACTTCTGGATTTTACCAGTGGACTTCTTCTAATCCACAATAGCAAGCTAGATCTAACCCTGAGATGGACTGCTCAATGAAAGCACCAAAATGTTGATGCCAAAAGTGGCACAACACCCAAAAATGACATGTCGTAGGATTAGATCTAGCAGAAATAACAGAAAAATCAAAAAGAGCATGGAAAAGTAGAGACACACAAGATTTTTGTAGTGGTTCAACAATCTCTGGTCTACATCTACTTTATAGTTTTATTGATTATGGATTTGAGAAAGAAGTAGAGTTATTAGTACAAGGGATTGGTAGGTTCTTATGCCTAAAACCGCCAATAGTATATGCCTAGGTGAATATCGTGATGGGGATATAAGAGATGAAGAAGGAGCAGAGTCCAAAATCCTTTTTTGGTTGTAGTAGGGTTGATATTTATAGAGAAACAATTGTATAGGTTTAGGAGCCCACTTGCATTGAAGTCCATAAGCTAGTCAAGGGGAGCACCAATGAGCATATTTTCCCAATTAGCCGAAAATACCTCTCATACTAAGAGGTTTACTTAGTTGCAAAGCTTCATCTTTTGCTAGCCTCACTCTCCTATCTCTGATTCGATGTTTTTCAAACTCTTTTCCATAGTCTTTGGGTTGATTCCGACGATTCCCCGATAAAACTTGTATTATCCTACTTTCTTTGCTTTCTTCTCATCAATCCTGAGATTTTCTTGTGTACTCTCTAAAAGAAGCTTTTGACGACGATTAGGTGGGACTGTATATGAAGCATAAGAGGTTGGTGGGGTCCATAGGGTAAATTAGACCTCATGGGATCGATATTTTTTGCTCTTTCCTCTGGACTTGTAATTTTTCAAGTTTCTTCCTCTAGCTCCTCTAAGTGTTTTCCCAAGCTCTTGAGTCATTTCGTCTTCATCTTGAACTTCTACTTCTGGTTGGATTCTGATTGGTTTAAAACCTAGTTAACAATATGTCTATATGTATATATGGTCGATTATTTAGACACAAAATAAAACACAATTGGTGACACAATAGATCTGGACCATTGGACTATATTATGTTCACATTTAGGATTGAAATCAAGGGGTAACCTAATGGGTGAGATCCATTATATCACCAACCTGTGTCCCAATAGAATATATATATATATATATATATATATATATATATATATATTCTACATCTCTCTGTGTGTATGTGTGTGAATATCCAATGTTATATACTTCTTACATATCACTTATGTACATCAATGTATTATTCTTATATTATTTTGTTTCCTCTCCTTCCACCAACTGAAATACAAGTTTCCCTAAAGACCTTTTTGATACATATGGGCTTGAATTTCAATATCACATGCACTAGGTACATAGAGATTGTTGAATTCGAAACTAATCAACTATCATGAGCATCTTAAGTGCAAAGCAAAATTGGATGAATAAGCTGTTTGAAATAAACCTAATTTTGCAATCAAGATTTCTCATATAAGAAATATCTAGAATCTGAAATACATGGAATAATATATTTAAAATTGTATGAGATAATATTTAGAAGATATTTATAAAATAATATATTTGAAATTGTATCAAAGAATATTTAGGAGGTAGTTATGGAGAACCATTAGATTAAGTGAATCTCCACTGTTATTTTACATCTGAACTCCTATAAATAGAGGTGGATTCACTAATTTTGGATGTAAGAAAAAAGTAAGAAAAAAATATGGACTTTTGTAATAAAGTTTAGTAATAAAGTTTTTCTCCTTATAAGAAAAAATCTTTTTTTTCTTCTTTAACCTCTTTTCTATCTTCTTCTAAAATCAATTCTATTTACAATTGAAGAAAATTCTGACAAAGTGGTATCAGAGCTTGAAGATCCTCCTAAAAAGATAGCGAATAGCGGCGTTCCCTTACAAGTCCCAATGCTCACCAATATTAATTATGACAATTATAATTTAAGGATGATGGCCCTCCATGGAGCACACGAAATACAAGATAAAGTTGAGAATGACTACTCCGAATAAGGGAATGAAGAAAGTCTATCTCAAACTCAAAGGGATAGTTTGAGAGACTTAAGGATGAGAGACAAGAAGGCTCTCTGTCTAATCTATCAAGCATTGAATGATGATACTTTTGAGAAGGCCTTAGGATCAAAGTAAGCCAAAGAAACATGGGAGAAGCTTCGAACAGCTTGCAAAGGAGCCGATCGAGTCAAAAAGGAATGTCTTTAAATTTTAAGAGGAGAGTTTGACTTTGCATATGAAAGAATGTGAACTTGTCTCTGATTACTTCTTAAGAGTTTTAACGGTTACTAATAACCTAAAAAGACAGTGAGAAGTTAAACGATATAAGAATTATGGAGAAGATTCTTAAAACATTAGATTCAAAGTTCGAATATATTATCGCCATCAACGAAGGGACAAAAAATTGGAGGCCATGGCAATGGAGGAACTTCTCGGTTCATTACAAGCTTGTGAAGAAATGAAAAGGAAGAGGGAAGAGATTATGGAGCAAGTACTCGAGACACGGATTGATTCAAAAAAGGAATAAAGCGATCGAAGTCAACAAAGATGAGGTTGTGGTCAAGAACGAGAATGAGGTCGTGGATATGGACACGAACGAGGTTGGAGACCCAACAATGACAACAACAACTAAAGAGGAGAAATATCAACAAGAGGTTGTGGGAGAGGAAATCAAAGTCAAGGCATGACAAGTCAGGCATCAAATGGTACAATTATGAAAATTTTAGACATTATGCTTCTGAATGTATAGCTCCTAGCAATAATAAAGTTGAAGAGAATGCCAATTATGTTGAAGAAAGAAGTCAAGAAGATGGTACCTTACTACTAGCTTACAAGGAAATAAAAGAGGTGAGGATAATTAATGGTACCTAGATAGCGGTGCAAGCAACCATATGTGCGGAAGAAGAAGCATGTTTGTCGAGCTTGATGAATCAATGAAAGGTAACGTGGCATTTGGAGATGAATCCAAAGTAAAGGTGAAAGGTAAAGGAAATGTTCTCATTCAATTAAAGAATGGAGAGCACGAATTTATTTCAAATGTTTATTATGAGTCAAACATGAAGAGCAACATCTTGAGCATAGGACAAGAGAAAGGTTATGCTATTCAATTAAAAGATAAAAACCTTTCTATAAGAGATCGTGCAAGTAACTTTATTGCTAAGGTGACGATGACAAAAAATACAATGTTCTTTCCCAACATTCAAAATGATGTCGCACAATGTCTTAAGATGTGCTACAAAAGACACTTCTTGACTTTGGCATTTTCAATTTGGACATCTCAATTTCAGAGGATTAGAGTTGCTCTCAATGAAGAAAATAGTAAGAGGATTACCTTGCATCAACCATCTCGATCAAGTGTGTGAAGGATGTCTACTTAGAAAGCAATTTAAAATGAGCTTTCTAAAGGAGTCATACTCAAGAGCTAAAAAAACCATTGGAACTTATATACACGGATGTGTGTGGTCCGATCAAGCCATGTTCACTTGGTAAGAGTAATTATTTCCTTCTTTTCATCAATGATTTTTCAAGAAAAACATGGGTGTATTTTTTGAAGGAGAAATCGGCGGTGTTTGAGAACTTCAAAAGTTCAAGACCCGTGTTGAAAAGGAAAGTGGCCTTATGATTAAAGCCATGAGATATGACCGTGGAGGAGAGTTCACATCAAAAGAATTCCAGAAGTATTGTGAAGATAATGGAATTCGACAACAACTGGCGGTGCCTAGATCCCCTAGCAAAATGAAGTAGCGGAAAGGAAGAATAGGATAATTCTTGAGATAGCGAGGAGCATACTCAAAAATAAGAGGCTGCCAAAGGAGTTTTGGGCAGAAGTAGTTGCATGTGTGGTTTATCTATCAAACCGATCTCCAACAAAAAGTGTATGGGGAAAAACACCACAAGAATCATGGAGTGGAAGGAAGCTCGGCATTTCCCATCTAAGAGTGTTTTGAAGCATAGCTCATGTACAAATACCAAATGAGAAGCGAAGCAAGTTAGATGACAAAAGTGGAAAGTACATCTTTATTGGTTACAACACTAACACTAAAGGCTAAAAGCTCTACAATCCTGACAAAGGGAAGATAATCATTAGTCGAGATGTTGTGTTCAATGAAGAAGGATAATGGGATTGGAGTTCACATAACGAAGACTACAACTTCTTTCCACATTTTGAAGAAGATGATATGCAACAACCAAGGATGGAACAATCAAGAGAGGAGCCTACTTCTCCACTAACTTTACTAGCCGTGAGTTATCAAGAAGACGAAAGCTCAAGTGAAAGGGCTTCATGCTTTAGAAGCCTTCAAGAAATATATGAGGTAATCGAAAATCAAAACAATCTTATTATTTTTTGTCTATTTGCGGATTGCAGGCCCATGAACTTTCAAGAAGCTTGGAAAAAGAAGAGTTGGAAAAATGCTATGGATGAAGAGATAAAGGCAATCAAGAAGAACGACACATGGAAGTTGACTTCACTTTCACAAGGGCACAAGGCAATCAGTGTAAAGTGGGTATACAAAGCAATGAAGAACGCCAAATGAGAAGTTGAAAGATATAAGGCAAGATTGGTGGCAAAAGGCTACAGTCGAAGAGCCGGCGTTTACTATGATGAGGTATTCACTCCAATCACTCGACTTAAAGATGTTAGACTAATAATTTCATTGGCAGCTCAAAATAGTTGGAAGATACATTAAATGGATGTGAAATCTGCCTTCCTAAATGGAGTTCTTGAAGAAGAAGTTTACATCGAGCAGCCACAAGGCTACGAAATCAAGGGAGAAAAAGGGAAGGCCTTGAAGTTAAAGAAGGCACTTTATGAATTGAAACAAGCCCCGAGAGCTTGGAATGCTCGAATTGATAAGCACTTCCAAAAGAGAAACTTCATCAAGTGTCCGTATGAGCATGCACTATATATCAAAATCCAAAACGGTGAAACATTGATTGTATGCTTGTATGTAGATGACTTGATCTTCACTGGTAGCAATCCAAGTATGTTTAATGAGTTTAAGAAAGAGATGACGAAGGAGTTCGAGATGACAGATATTGGCTTTATGTCTTACTACCTTGCCATTGAATTAAAACAAGAAGACGAAGACATCCTAATCACTCAAGAAGGATGCTAAAGAAGTGCTGAAGAAGTTCAAGACGGATGACTTTAACCCAGTCTGCACACCAATGGAACATGGAATCAAGTTGTCAATGCACGAGAAAGGAGAAAAAGTGGATCCAACACTCTTTAAGAGCTTGGTTGGAAGCTTGCGATACTTAACATGCATTATACCCAACATCCTATATGTAATTGGAGTTGTCAGTCGATACATGGAGAACCCAAAAAAACTCATTTGAAGGCAGTAAAAAGGATTCTTCGCTATGTCAAAGGGACAACAAAATTTAGCTTGTACTACTCTATTTATAATAATTACAAGCTTGTTGGATATCGCAATAGAGATTGGAGTCGAGATTTAAATGACCGAAAAAGCACAAGCGGCTTCGTGTTCTACATATGAGACACTGCCTTCACATGGATGTCGAAGAAACAGTCGATTGTCACTCTTTCCACATGCGAAGCGGAGTATGTAGCTACTACTTCATATGCTTGCATCACAATTTGGTTACGAAACCTGTTAAAAGAGTTGAATTTGCCACAAGAAGAGTCCACCAAGATTTCCGTGGGCAACAAGTCTGCAATTACTTTGGCCAAGAACCCAGTTTTCCATGTTTGAAGCAAGCACATTGATACACTATATTAGAGAGTATGTCGCCAAAAAGGATGTATAGCTAGAGTACGTGAAGACGCATGATCAAGTAGCTAATATCTTCACCAAGCCTCTCAAGTACAAAGATTTTGTCAAGTTGAGGAGTCTGCTTGGAGTAGCAACATCAAGTTTAAGGGGGGTTGTTGGAAATAAACCTAATTTTGTAAACTAGATTTCTCATATAAGAAATATCTAAAATCTAGAATGGATGGAATAATATATTTAATTTGTATGAGAGAATATTTGTGAGATATTTATGAAATGGTATATTTAAAATTGTATGAGAGAATGTTTAGAATATATTTATGGAGAACCATTAGATTAAGTGAATCTCCACCGTTTATTTGATATGTGAACTCCTATAAATAGTGGTGAATTCACTCATTTTGGATTTAACAAAAATGTATAAAAAATATGAACTCTTATATTAAAGTTTTTCTACTCATAAGAAAAAGTCGGTTTTTTTCTTCTTCAACTTCTTATTTATTTTCTTCTAAAATCAATTCTATTTGCTATTGAAGAAAACTTCCAACTTAAGCTCCATGCACTAAGCTAATCTATTCGCTTGCCGCACAACCTCTCATGATCTGTTCAAGGTAACAACATGGATCATGGAGTTCCACTACATTAAGTCTATATCAATAATTTAGTGAAGTTGATTTGTTTATGTTATGAAAATCCAGTGCAACTACTCAGACATAAGTTGTATGATAAAAAACATTGACTTAGATGTGTACCTCATCAAATCAATTTTAACAAACTAATTAAAGAGAGTTTTTAAATGAACCAAACCATAAGTTAAATCCAAGTTTAACCAACATGAATACAGTTTTACAGATCGATTAAAATCAACATATATTTTCTGCATGTTCATTGTAAAAATTACTAGGGTTTAGATTTGACCAAAACCGAGAACATCCAATTATAGAATAAATTTACCAAGCTGTGCGCAAAATAAAATAGGTATTTGCAAACTACAATAAAAATACAAGAAAAGAGTCACAGGTCCCTGTTTTTGATGTTGTTATACAAAAAGTCCCTGCAGAAATGAAGATGTAAATTTGGTCCATATTTTTCAAAAATTAAAAAGCGCAAAGTGTCTTGCACTTTTCTGATGGAAAATGCAAGATAACTTGCACTTTTCTAATTTTGAAATATTTTTCGAAATTTTTGAAATTTTTGAAATTTTCGAAAATTTTGAAAAACGCAAGTTAACTTGCACTTTCTATCAGAAAAGCGCAAGCTAGTTTGCGCTTTTTAATTTTGAAATTTTTTTAAACATTTTAAAACTTTTAAATTTTTTGAAAAGCGCAACGTACCTGATCTTTCTATCAGGAAAGCGCAAGCTAGTTTACGCTTTCTGATTTTGAAAATTTTGAAATTTTAAAAAGCACAAGCTAACTTGCGTTTTCTTATTTAGAAAAAACAGGGACTTAATTTACATACTTATTTCTACAGGGACTTTTCTTGTAACACCATCAGAAATAGAGACCTTTCGTGCAAAGCCCCATAAAAATAAACCTGCTTGCTTAGTTGATTGGAAACCAATTTAGATAGTAACAACCCATCTACAAAATGAATATTGTCTCTTCCCAAAAATGAGAATATTGTCCCATGCATCAACACTGCTTGCATCCAAGCAAAACTTATTAAGTTATTCACGTTTTAAGGAGAATAATACATGACAGTTTCCTCATGCTATATTTGTAATGGAATATTGATGGTAGATATTAGTGCTATATCCGTTTAGTTGATCAACTGAATTATTCTCTTTAAGAGAGTCCTTACTTCTATGAATATTAGATGACCATTTTGATCATTAACATAATTCACAACTACCCCGCTACTAAACCTAAGTACGTACCATCTTAGTATAGTGGTCCATATTCACCACTTCTAGGTCTTGCACAACAAACATAACTGTTCATTACTTAAAGAATCATGCTAAGTGTCAAATAATACTTATGATTGGTCTCACCCATTCAATAATTAATGAAAGTGCAATTATTATCATCAGTGTTGACTACAAATGTATCTTCTGAGTATAACTGTGCTAGAAAATTCAAAAAAAAAAAAAGCTCAAAACCAGATAAGTGAGCAATTGATAACAATGCAAACATGTCTTAAAGTTTCATAATAATTTGCTCTGAAATTGGCGTATTCACAACAATTTTATAGTGCAAAAGTTGTGAAAATCTTTTGTGAATGCTGATCATTTATATATTATATAGGGAAATAGGTACAAGGACAAACTTAGAAATTTGTTTAGGCTGAAGGACAGCAAGTTTATTTTATTTTATTTTACTGAAGAACGATGCTAATTATAACTAACATTTTGTATAGTGTAAAACTGAGTATAACTAGCATTTTGTATAATGTAAAAATTGAATATAATACTAGTTATAACTAGCATTTTGTATAGTATAAATGTTGAATATAATGCTAAATACAACCGACATTTGTCCTTCAGCCTAAAAATAAAACTTCATATCTTTTAGCATACATTTTTTCAAAGTTTGTCATTTTTTTTAATTCTCTCTATATTATAATCTATAAATCAGTTCACTGTTATCAGGAAAAATATATTGTCATAATAATTTTTTCAGCAACCATAACAGCATTTTGATTAGTACAAATACATAGAGAGTTCCAAAATTAGCATGAGTAGTTTCAAGTTCAAACATAAAGAATGAAAAGTTGGTAGTAGATAAGGAAGTACCCAAATGTGTGAAGAAATACTATGTATTTCACATGAGATAAACAATTACACCTAACAAAGGTACCATAGATAAAAGATTGAGAAAATCAAGTAGACTAATGGAAAAGAAACTAACCATGATATTGTTAAGTGAATCTGCTAACAATGATGTCCTGCAAGGCAGCAAGCTTGTGCCCAAGCTAAATTCACAAAACCTTGTGAGCATTAAGAGTATGCTAAAAGAAATGCAAGATACCATGGATAAATAAAACATCATCTTTACGTGTACATACTTATTATTTCTTTAGGTTAAACCTCTAACATTAACAAACCCATAAAGTTATGTCCGCGGATGCGGCGCAATGGAAAGAAGGCTTGGATTTGGTAAAAAAACCTGGATTCGATTCCTACCATACGCTTCCCTATCCTATATAAAGTTACTAGAGGGTATGGAGGCTTGGATCAGCGGACGGTTGTAATGTTTTTATCTTATAAAACATGTATAACAATAAATGTGGAATAAAAAGTTAATTTAGTATATGCATCTCAATGTTTATCGAACTGTATAAAAAATTATAAAGATATTAGAAAAGAAGGATGCACATACTTATTGAGAGACCTTGCATTTTTAACCTCACTAAAATGTATAGGCGCAAACATTATCTTAATTCGCTAATTCAGCACTGGATTGCAACCTTCTCTGCAAACAATTGCATCAAATTAATATAGACAGACAATATAAGAGGGATCCTTTTCTGAATAAATAATATAACTCGAATAAATGAGCAATAAATTGGGGATCTTTTTTTGGAAAGACAATATGACAGCGTAATTTAACAACATAATAAGATGAATGTATTTGCCAGCTGATCCCATATTACAAAATGCAAGAAACAGAAAGACATTATACCTTACAAAACCTAAGCTAGGCATACCCTGAATAAAATATGAACCATATAATACTGGAAATAGTCGGTTAAGCATGTTTGTTTAATTTTATAACATTTCTTTTGAACTCGACATCTGTAGATGCAGCTCAAGCAGAATTAACGAATCCATTATGTATTTGTATTCGATGAGATGTTTACTTACTGGTTAATATGGAACAGATTGGTTTAAAATTGTCCACAGAACCTATATATATGGTTACACAAATGATATATAACTTTGTCTGTATATGGAGGAAAATTTATTAGTCGACAAATTTTTGCTGCCAACACACACCCATAGGATAATTTCAATGCTTAAACGAACCATGGTGCTAACACCAGTTAGTAGGGATCAGCGTACCTAAAAATATGAACATATCATAGTTGATAATCATTGTTTGAAAAATACCCTTTTTCACGTTCAATTATGCACATTTTATTAAGTTATGCAATCCTCACTTTTTTCCTTATTAATAACCATTACTTATGCACGTGCGATGCACGTGTATATAAAATCATCTTGTTCTTTCTTTCAAAAAAAAGTTTGGGTTGAAAAAATGGTAAACTGGTAGAAACATAATTTTGGTGTCTTTGAGGTTCGAAGGGAAGACCTCTAGAACCCACTGTAGAGTACTAATTTAATATGGGTATTTCTGTATAATGATGCTTAAAGGACTATAGTTTGTTATATTTGATTCCTATGATGCATATTATAAGCGTGCCAATATGAAAGATAAAATAAGCCTAAGAATGTATAACCTTTGTCATAATTAACAATCTCATCAAGCGGAGATCGGTTAAGAATCATTGTGAAGGATCGTGAATGATTAATAAAGTAATTAGAATTAAAAAATATATTTAGTAGTACTTAAAGAGGAGTGATGGAGGAAAGATGTCATTAATAGAGATTAACTGAGGAAAGAAAATTGAATGGATTCCTTATAAGAAATGGGAGATCATATTTTATCTGTTCTTGAGTAGTAATTGTGTTATTAATAATAAATTTATTATCATAAAAATATGTATTAATTGCTCTTTCATGATTTCATTTTATATTATGTATTTTTTTACAACTGACGTAAATTTTATATGTTTTGTCTTTCTAAAACTGCCCAGCCTAAATGAAATATTCAAATGGTTTTAAAATCATATCAAACATAATTATGTACTACATTCATTACATATATGTTGCGGTCCAAGTTTAATCCATTTACGCTCCTAACTTGAGACAAACTTGCATGTCTCTATCTTTGATTCTATAATTCATTTGAATTTTATGTACAAAAAGAAGCATTTGATGTGAATGGTAAGAATACATAGCAGAAATGGCAACATGTTTATCTATTGACATACACTTCAATGAGTTCTTTTCCTATCTTCTTTTGACTCCTCTTTGTAAAATTTACAGGTATTTGACAACTTCCCAAACAACTAATTATCAACATCCCATGCTTATCTTCAATACAATTCCTGTGATAGTGCTGGTTGTTGCGAAACTCCTGAACATGCATAAAGTCTGCATCTTTGAAATCAATTTAGGCATATAAGATTCTGGCAAGGAATATATATAGATTACAGGTGTGGACAATATCATTTTGTCAGAATAGATTCATATGCATATTTATATAAGATGGAATAAATAAACACGATAATTTGGAGTAAAAGACTAAAACATTAACAGAATTTGCAATTTACCTTGGCCTTCAATTAGAGTAAACAAACACAGATAGCGATCTTTTATATCTCGTTTACAAGCATCTCCACCGTATATATAAATCAACGGTGTATATTTTTTGTTTTCTCTTTTTTGGATTACAGGCTTCGGCCCATACTTTGTATAAATACATGTATTCTGTTTCTGTACAAACAATGTGAAGCAATAACATTTTTTACAGTTTACTTCAAATATCAATTCTTGATATGGTATCAGAGCCTTAAAACAGTCTAACGACTGAATCATCAGATCTTGCTCTAAAGATCATCATCGAGCCATCCTTAAAGATAGATCATCTATCTTTGGTTGCTCTCAGTTCTTTCATTGAGCAAATCATCATTTGATTTGTTTTCTTTCTCTCTATACCTCTCACAAAATTCTTCCCAAGCCTTAATTCTGAAAATTACTTTCAAGAATCAATTTCTTGATACAATTTCTGGCTGCAAATTTAAAAATCTGCCTCGCCAGCATCTGTTTCCAGCATGGCAGGAGATGAAGATACTGTTTCTTCATCCTCACCCAAAAACAATGTTTCTGCTGCGTCAAATAGTGATCACAACACTGCAAAAGAATCAAGAAACATCATTAATCCAAAAAATCAGATTATCTCTATACAACTCGATGAGGCAAATTATCTACTATGGAAATGTCAAATCATGGCTGCCCTAACTGGGTATGGATTAGAAGAATACATCAGTGGAACTCTTGCAATTCCAGCAAAAATGATTTCTGACAGTGAAGGAAAACTCATAATAAATCAAGAATTTACTAACTACAAAAGACAAGATAGTCTCCTATGTGCTTGGCTATTTTCATCAATCAGCCACTCCTTATTACCACAGTTGATAGGGTGTAAAACAGCCCAAGAAATTTGGGAAACTGTGGAGAAAACCTTCAACACTCAGTCATCAGCAAGAATTATGCATTACAAACGTCAACTTAACAACATTAGCAAGGATTCTATGTCTATGAGAGAGTATTTAACAAAAATCAAAACGCTATGTGACTTACTTGAAGTTGCTGGTCACAATATTTCTGAAGCAGATCAAGTTCTCACCATTTTAAGTGGTCTTGATGATGATTACGAGTCAGTTGTTACTATGCTTTCCTCCCAACCTACCACTCCATCAATTCAGCATATTCAGTCAACACTCATTGCTCATGAAGGAAGAATTCAAGCCAAGAAAACAAGAAACAGTGAGTATATGGTCAATTATGCTTCCACAAACAGAAATAAAAATCAAGAAAGGCCTCAGAACAATAAAACTGATCAAAATGTTCAAAGAAATACTCAGATGTCAAACAGAGGAAGAGGGAGAGGCAGGTTTGGTAATAATTCAAATAGAATTAAGTGTCAAATTTGTGAGAAATTTGGCCATACAGCTGGTAAGTGTTATTTTAGGTTTGATCAAAATTTTTCTCTAAGTCAACAAGGAAATAACAATCAGAAATCAAACTATCCAAGTGCTAACATTGCTCAAGCAGGAACAGAAAAAAATCAAGACTCCAAAAATAATGGAGATTCTAATACCAAAGTTGATGATATTCAGACTGAAGATTGGTTTCTTGATTCTGGAGCCACAAATCATATTACCAACAATCTGAACAACTTGAACATTGGCAATAAAGAATATAAAGGTACACATTCTTTATTTATGGGTAATGGCATTTCTTCAAAAATTACTCATACTGGTACTGCTATGCTTAACAGTAAAAGGAAGTTATATTTAAATAATCTTCTTAAGGTACCAGAAATTAAGAAAAACTTGCTTAGTGTATCACAATTTGCTAATGATAATCAAGTCTATTTTGAGTTTTTTCCTCACCATTACACAATTAGAGATATTCTAAATAATGAAATTTTATTACAGGGTAATGTGCAAAATGGACTATATCTGTTCAATCCTGGCAAGAACAATAGAAACTGTGAAAGTAGATACTGGTGCAATTTCTCTAAAACTGGGTGTACAACAGTTATGAATAAACTAGATTTGTGGCATTGTAAGCTAGGACATCCAAGTATTAACATTGTAAGGAATATTTTGAGAAATAGCAATATTAAGTTTGATGATATATCTCATAGTTATGTTTGTTCTGCATGTCAGTTAGGGAAAAGTCATAAGCTACCATTTCCAAATTCTCAAACTAAATATAGTAAACCATTAGAAATGGTAGCTACTGACTTATGGGGACCAGCCCCAATAACTTTTGATTACGGTTATAAATATTATGTTTCTTTTGTTGATTCATACTCAAGATATACATGGATATATTTCTTAAAATCAAAGGCAGATACAGCTAATGCTGTAATACAGTTTATAACTCAAGCAGAAAGACAAACAGGTGCAAAGTTAAAAATTCTTCAGACAGATGGAGGGACAGAGTATAAACCTCTGAAAGAATATTTTAATATGAAAGGTATTCTACATCGAATGACATGTCCCTATACTTCTGAACAGAATGGGCTTGTTGAAAGAAAGCACAGGCATATTGTGGAAACAGGGTTAACTTTATTAGCTCAAGCCTCTCTTCCTTTAAAATTTTGGCCTGATGCTTTTATTTCTAGTGTTTTTCTTATTAACAGGTTGCCAACAAAAGTTTTACACAATACAAGTCCATTAGAAAATTTATTCAATATCAAGCCAGATTATAATTCTCTCAAATTTTTTGGATGTTTATGTTTTCCAAATTTAAGATCTTATAATACTCATAAACTAAGTTTTAGATCTGAGCCATGTACTTTTATTGGATATGCTCAAAATCAAAAGGGTTATAAGTGTCTTACCAGTAAAGGTAAAGTGATCATCTCAAGACATGTAGCTTTCAATGAGCTCATCTTTCCTTTTAAGGAAACTGAAGTGAAACCTACACAAAAAGTCTATGATGCAAGGGTATCTATTCCAGCTATTCCAGTTCATACTTTCAATCAAGCCAAAGTAATCAATTCACATCAGCAAGCTGTATCACCACTCCAACACACAGTGCTCAATAGAAAGTCAGATCAGAGTGATGCTTCACCCCAAAACACAATGCTCTCTGTTGAGCCAGGTCAGAATGAAAATGATGTCAGCAATTCTTCACCTAATCAAGAAAATCAGAGAATTAGTGATAATGATAGTTCAAAAGCCAGCAGTGAAGAAAATATGCAACAAAAAACTGGACATCATATGATTACAAGAGCCAAAAGTGGAATCTTCAAACCAAAAGTATATAACATCAGTATTGAAGAAAGGGAACCTACAACTTATGAAGAAGCAAGCAGACATGTCCATTGGAAAGCTGCTATGGATGAGGAATTCTCAGCTTTAATCAAAAATAAAACTTGGAGCCTTGTAGAAAAACCTCACAATAAAAATATTGTTGGAAATAAATGGGTCTACAAAATCAAAAGAAGATCTGATGGATCTATTCTCAAGTATAAAGCAAGGCTTGTTGCTAAAGGATATGCTCAACAATATGGATTCGATTTTAATGAAACCTTCTCTCCAGTTATCAAACCCACAACAATTAGAATTATTTTAACTGCTGCCTTACATTATAAATGGGAATTGAAGCAGCTTGATGTCAACAATGCATTTCTTAATGGAGAACTTCAAGAAGAAGTATATATGCATCAACCACAGGGGTATGATAAGCATGACAGTAAACTTGTATGCAAGTTACACAAAGCTCTATATGGATTAAAGCAGGCACCAAGGGTATGGTATGATAAATTAAAACAAGCTCTTACTGCTATAGGTTATCACAATGCAAAATCTGATAACTCTTTATATTTTAAGAATGAAGGAGGTCACAAAACATACATTTTAGTGTATGTAGATGATCTTATTTTAACTGGTAGTAGCAGTTTAGAAATAACAAATGTCACCAAGTATTTAAATTCAACTTTTTCAATCAAAGACTTGGGGCAGCTAAATTATTTTCTTGGAATAGAAGTCATCAGAAAATCTGATACAAATATAATCCTTTCTCAAAGAAAATATATTTCTGAAATTTTAGCAAAAGCAAAAATGGATTTAGCAAAATCTTTGCCTACTCCTATGATTAGTAACTTAGGATTGTCTAAGCATAGTGGAGACATATTTTATGATCCTACATTATATAGAAGTATAGTTGGAGCATTACAGTATGCTACTGCTACTAGACCTGATATAACATATAGTGTTAACAAAGTCTCACAATTTATGCATGAACCTCATGATGATCATTGGAAGGCAGTAAAACGAATTTTAAGGTATCTTAAAGGAACTATTAATCATGGGCTATATTTTAGTACTAACAAAAACTTTGAGTTAAGAAGTTACTCAGATGCAGATTGGGCCTCCGATCATGATGATCGAAGATCCACAAGTGGTTTTATCATTTATCTGGGAGACAACCCTATCTCATGGAGCTCAAAGAAGCAACCCACTGTTTCTTGGTCTAGCACGGAGGCGGAATATCGAAGTGTTGCAAGTACCACTGCAGAGCTAATCTGGATCCAGACCTTGCTCAAAGAAATCAGTCTGCCTACTCGAAGTAAACCAATTATTTGGTGTGATAATCTGAGTACTATCGCCATGTCTGCCAACCCAGTGCTTCATTCTCGTACAAAGCATATAGAATTGGATCTATACTTTGTACGAGAACATGTTATCAGCGGCAAATTAGAGATCAATCATGTTCCAGCAAGTCATCAGAGAGCTGACATGCTGACTAAAGCTTTATCAAGGAGGAATTTTGAGAGATTCAAAGAAGATTTCAGAGTTCGATGTATCGGAGAAGAAGAAAGGGGAAAAGAAAAACCCTAGCTGAAGAATAAAACCCTCGCTCTTTTTGATGGGGAGAATTAGAGTAAACAAACACAGATAGTGATCTTTTATATCTCGTTTACAAGCATCTCCACCGTATATATAAATCAACGGTGTATATTTTTTGTTTTCTCTTTTTTGGATTACAGGCTTCGGCCCATACTTTGTATAAATACATGTATTCTGTTTCTGTACAAACAATGTGAAGCAATAACATTTTTTACAGTTTACTTCAAATATCAATTCTTGATACCTTCCTATGGTTGTGTATATATGGACATTTTCTAATAGACACATGTCAATGTATCTTTCATAATAAGACATTAAGAATTTAGTAAATGATTTTTAAGATGTATATAGACCTATATATATAGTAGTTATGAATTTTGTTTTCTCCCAAAATTAACTATGCTCATTTTTTTAAAACATAATGAGATGATATATTGTTGTGTAAATAAAACTACATGAACTACTTATGACTTTTTGCTTTATATTTAAAGAGAAGGGTATGTATTTACAATTATAGATATAGATAAGAAAATGATAAACCATAAGTTAAAGAAATTGTTGAATATTGTTTTTCAAACATTCATTAAATTAAATATTAAAAGTTACAGAATCAAATTATCTAATTTGATAAGAAACAAAAATAAAAATAAGTCCTATATGAGTCATTATTCTTTAAACGTAACAAAATCAAATGATCTAATTTGATATAAAAAAACTAAAATTATCCAATTAGATTGATGATACAATGAATCATAGAATTTTATACATACCAATCAACATTGTTCTCTAAAAGATAATATTAAGCATGACATATAAAGGGCCTGCTAAATTTGCTTCTACCTTGTATATTAGTTTTGCTTTTTAGAAGCCATCATATTTTCACTTCATAGTTTAGTATATCAAGGTGCATGACTACAAAATAATGACATACAAAGCTTTAAAAGATATATTCTTATAGACCTAGAGGTTGGATACACATTTCCTAGAGTTGCATTACAGTTCAATTAACTACCTTCAACTTCTAAGAAATTCTAACCAATTTTCTTAATCCTTAAAATGAAACGAAATATTCATGTAAAACTGCATTTTTCAGATTTTGACTCCTTCACTCATTACACATTCACGTTTCATTGAAAATGCCAATCATTAAAACAATTTTAAATGGCTTATAACTGCAATGTAGGTAAACACGAACAATACTATGCAATGTAACAAAAGATAAAAAAAGTAGTCTAATAAAAGGTTGTATAAATTTAAATGCTCCTTTTCTAAGTTCTTCCTTGTAGTGCATTACAACAATCACAATTATTGACCACTTAAAATGGTTGAAACCCTTTTTAACAAAATAATGTGAAAATTTAAGAAATTATCAACTGATTTTACATGAAAGTAGTGCCCAGTTGGATCGCTAGCACAATGACGTGAGGATAAGTTTGTCCATCGAAATCATCTCACCACCTACTCCATTGCACCCTACATTGCACCGCACCCCATGAACAAATCTTTGAGTTAGTTCATCAACAAATAACAAAGTGGCAATTGTTATTGTACATTCTTTTAAAAAAGAAAACTAAGCTATAGTTTTCTTAGAAGGACAACGATAAGAATGCATAAAGTCCTTTCATGTATATTATATTGAAGCAATATTTAATATATAATTATTTTAACTTAATTGTTAATTTATGTACTGAAATCTATAAGTGAATATAATTGACATTTTTGACATTCTTAAGGATTGTATCTTTTGCAAAAACAACATTTTCGAATATTATTATATCCTGGTACATATTAACCATTATATTACTATATTTTGATACATATTTATCTCTTCCAAATGCAGCAAAAAACACCATTTTGATATATTACTATGTTTAATACATACTTACTACTACATTACTATATTTTGATACATATTTACCTCTTCCAAATATCGCAAAAACTATCATTTTGATATATTACTAAGTTTGGTACATATTTACTACCATGTTGTTATATCTTAATACATCTTTACCACTTCCAAATATCACAAAACATAATTGAGGTATCTCTATGTATATACATGTACATACTATATGTGTCCATAATTATCCTAATGGAAATACATAAATGCATCCTTGTTTTATTGCTTCATTCTACAGTTTACCTTCAGAGTTAACTATCACGTATAATACACTTTGTATGTAATCAAGTAGGAAGCTGGCTGGTATTTACTATATAAACTAAAGGAAGAAGCTTTGGTGAGGCAGTCATGTACTCTTTAACAATAAATGTGTAATATATGTCATTAACAAATGAATATGTAGGTATAAAATGACATTTAACATGTGAAAAGTGGATTGTAAAGGAAACTCGAAGTTTTATTAAAATCCATCTGTTTCAATCATTTTTTTTTCTTTCTGAAATTAAGGATTCTAATTATTTAAGCATGAACCTATCTGTTTATTTATAAATTTAGTAGAAAAAAATAATATTATATGAAATTGACTTACTCTTTATATACTTGCAGTGGATCTAAGGAAGGAAACCTGACCATAAACCTACGTGGAGTTGAGAAACTAAAATACCTCTCGATCTCGGATTCAGATGCGACCAAGGATTTGAGCACCTTGAATTATCTGATTGTTCTATGAAATTACGCAGGAAGAAGTTGGTTGCCATTATACCCTTGGTTGCATGAGCTGTCCTCTCAACATGTACTGGTTGGGAAAAAAATTTAACAACTAAATGAAAATCAGTGATGAAAACAAAAAATTTGTGATCGATTAGAAATTCCATAGCTTACTGTCAAGCCGATCGATGTTCATTATTTTCTTTCATAATCCTACATAACGCATGCAGAGAGTAGTGTGAAAATTAAGTGTTTGAGAAGGGGAATTGGAAGAAGAATCGCTAATAATAAACCGATAATTGAACAAAAAATGAAAACACGTATGATAGAAGGGAATTTTAGCTAATAATGGGAAACGTGTATGGACAATTGACAAACTTATCCTTGGTTGGTACAAATTCTGCAAGGGTATCCACGTAAATTCAAAAGCTTCAAATGGAAGTATCCTTATTAAATATAGACGAGTAGGTTGGCACGTGCGATGCACGTGCGCAGAAGGAACTGGTGTTAAGAAACAATGTCTATGAGAGTTGTTGAATGCGACA
The DNA here is from genome assembly GCA_030737815.1 of Allium fistulosum. Lineage (NCBI taxonomy): Eukaryota > Viridiplantae > Streptophyta > Magnoliopsida > Asparagales > Amaryllidaceae > Allium > Allium fistulosum. The sequence goes on from CM060907.1 coordinate 368,713,713, forward strand.
AAATGAGTGTGACGTACATGTATTGTTGAATATTTTGGATATTGACATGCAGAATGAATCTACAACAGATGGACGTGGACGTAGAAAATTTGTATCGACATGGGAAGAAGCGTTAGATCAGACTGACATTGTGTGGGTAGGAAAAAAAGTAATATACATATGGTGTAACAAATTATTAACACATATTCATGCAAACCGTAGAGAATAACTTTGATTTGTAATGGAAATAGAATATGGTCTTCGTTACGTATAGTAGGTGATCATAGATAGATATGAATGCATTTTGTGGGAATAGGGAAACATAATGAGTTGTTGCACCTAAGAAACTATTTGATAGTAAATTGTAAGTAGTAAATGTAGTTGTCGTAATCGTTAAGTTGGAGCTGGATGAGCTGAAATTATTGGAAGAATATCCTTACTTTTAAGGATTCTTTGGATGGTACTAAAAATATTGCCTGATTAGATGATTTAGAATGTTTAATGGAGCATTAATGTTAATTTCTTCTTTGGAAGTAAAAAAGAAAAAGAATCTATCATAATTCATATGCTCTAATCTATAGTAAGAGGTCACTTTTACCTTTTCCTTGCCGTGTGCCATTTTCGGAGTGGATAATTATACTTTTGAAACGGAAACTTAAAACAAACTACCTTTGTTACTGTGTCTGCCATACATATCAAAATTTCATACGCAAAGTATTAAAAAATTAAGTAAATTCAGCTTTTTTTTTCTTTTCAAAAAAGCTTCCATAATATTGTCTCTTCTCTTGTCTTTTCCGAATACTTCAGAAATTCATTTTTGGCACTTGGAGTGGCATAGTATGCATATTTTGAAAGGGGGATCTCTAATATTATGTATAAAGTTGAACAGTTGGTTTCATTGGATCATTACAATATGGCCATGTGTTGTTAAAATATGGACTGTACAATTATTATATATTTATATATGGTGTAATATTTTTGATAAAGTTGAACAGTTGGTTTCATTGGATCATTTTTGATTCAACATGCGAAGAGAAGTATATATGTACACTGCAACAACAAATACAGTAATGAAATCCAATAATAAGTTGCTGGTATCAAAAAACCTATACGTTAAAATTGGTATGCTAGTTTTGCTTCATCCACTACTTTATCTACTATATTCTTCCAAAAAATATACAATTAAATTGCAACTCTACAATAAAGGTAACAATGATGAACAACAGATAAAATTAATACAACATTACTCTCTAATATCATGGGTCTATAAATACATATAGGCACAGATGTTTTCTTATGTTTCAAAGTAATATTACATCTTTAGTATCTTTTAAGAAATACCTTGCATCCATATTTGGCTTAAGCAATTTTTAGTCTGATGTTGACAAAGAAACTAAAACATGATTTAAAAAAATTATATTAGACCATCTCACTACCTTTACAAACATATTGGTTTTTGATATATAATTTGTTGGAAGCATGCATATGCAAGTGATTAATTAGGCGCTATATCTCATGTTAGGTCAATACAGTGGTCTTTAAACACTATTTGGAACAGGAAATAAAATGTCAACTACATCTACCGTGGCACATTCAACATGCTTGTGCATTAACAAAATTTTGCCAAAGCGAGCATAGCTGTTCACTAACTGAATGAGTAACCAAGAATAAAACATATACACACATGCATATAGTAAGAGCAAAAAGATATGAAACATACCACACTGTTTATGCATACAATTTCATGAAAAATAGACAGAAGTGCTGAGAGCCATTGGCGCATCTTTTGGCAATCACCTATAGGGTAGTGGTAACCTTGAAAATGGATTCACAAACTAAAAGCTTTGGGTTCCTTCTGAATTTACTGCCAATACTTCAAGATCCCTGCTCAATCTTACAGAAAATGAATGTCCACAAAACATTGTTTCAAAATTAGTTAAGATAAGAAGTTTAGTTTTTATTATTAAAGCAATATATATTAAGAATCATTTTAATTCTAAATAAATATATCAGTAATGTTTTGCCCAAACCATTTCCTGAGCAGGCACATTTACTTAAAAGAAGAGCTACTGCATGGAGTTTTGTAATATTATATGAGAAATTTATAAGTTGTAACTTTGATATGGTAGTGAATGGAATAATAAAAAGCATAAGAAAAATGTTTCACATTAATTTAATATTTAAGGTCATCATTCACGTATTAAAATAGCATGAAAATCAACTAATAGATGCATAAAAACGCAAATAAAACTATCAAAATAATAAACGTAAAAAAGCAAGAACTAAAAGCAAACATCATTCCAAGAATTTGAGAATCTAACTATTATAGCTTTGATAGAACTCTTAGAATTCCAATTAACAATATAATATCATTCATTCATTTCATAGTTTTAGTCTAGTTAGAACTCTTAGAATTCCAATTAGCAATATAACATCATCCATTCATTTCATAGTTTTAGTCTAGTTGAACATGTAAAAATATAAAAAAGCATAAGAAATACTGAGAAAACATACGGTTAAGCTTAAAATTAAAAGAAAAAAATGAATAGGCTCAAAAGTTACAAAGACAATATGATTATCAATGCAAATGAGAAGTACATAAAAAGATTTCCACTTCACATTAGAAACTCCTAATTCGCTTCAAAATATGTATTCGGAAACAAATACCAACTGAACTTCAATTAAATTAATAATTTACCATAAGATTGAATAACATTTAGAAAAATAGAAAATGGACATCACAAAACAAATTTGAGAAACAAATTCTTCAAAAACTGAAGATTATCAAAATTAATGAATCTGAATTTGCAAATTCTTAGATCTACTATAGTGAAATTCTACACAGGAATCAACTCCATTTCCAAATGACTCACATCTATTAAAACATTAATGAAAATAACCTTTTTCATAAAAGTTAATATACTTAGGGACTCAAACATTTAATTGCGGTTAAAAATATTCCATTACACATTTACTCCAGTCAATTAATTTTAGCATCGGTACATGATTAACATACCTGGCATTTCCTGTGAAATGGAAAATTTTGAATCGCGACTTCAAGTCGAACATCGAATAGAAACAAAACCGAAAGAGATTCAGTTAAGCATCACTTTCCCAATTCATCAATCAAAAGGGAAAAAGAAGAGGAATAGGAAGAAGCTGCGGCGGCATACCTTAGTAAAAGAATGTAGGATTCTCAGAACCTCTCCCATTCATCTTGCACGAAAACGGACCTGATACCAACAAAAAACATACGGAAAAAACCACAGAACCTAATGACAGTCAGAAGTTAGATTTTACCAAATCGAACCATTTCAGATCTACATGTTTTGTACCTTTCTGCTTTCTTTATCGAACTATATTACTTGGAACTTTCCATCATCAAAATCATTTTCCATGCAATACCGAAACTAAACAAATATAATTTCTAAATTTCTAAATAAATGATGAACCACATTCATATTAAAAAGTGAATCAAAAGATAATATGAAATTTTTAGTAGAAACAAAGAGAGATCAATTAGTAAATAATAACTGCAAATGTTGTGCACAATTGTAGCAATATAGTTTTTTCTTCTTCTTTTGTTTAGCGCTGTTGCATGCTGCAGCAGCCTGCTACATCACAGTAGCCTAGCGTTGTGTCGCAGCAGCATGGTGTTGCTGCACTGCAACAGCCTGTTGCTGCCTCACAGGCAGTTTTTTTTGTAACATTTAGGTACTTTTATAAAATCATGCAAAGTGACTAACTTTTTTTTTAAATAAGATACATCAAACTTGAATAAAAAAAAGAGTATAGGGACATGCATTATAAGACAACAAAAGGAATCCTAAATAAACCATGCCGTCATAGTTTAAGTGGCTGTAGAGATTTATTTTATGCAAGTCCAGAAACTATAAGTACCAACTTACAAAACATTCTTTCATTTTTTGGTTTTAATATATCTGCCTTACTTTTTATTTCTTGTTTTTTAGAAGAATGGTGTTCCTAAATTTCTGACTGTAATATTTGTATTCTTGTCTTGAAGCTTTTCGTTTTCCCTAGTTATGTATCTGTTTGTTAGAAAATTGTAAATTTTCTGTATGTAAATATAAATTCTGAACATGCAAACATATAACAATAACACGGATTTTGCTAAGATTTTTACATATTAAACAGTATCGGGTTGTAATTTCATACTACCCGTTCATATAACCTTTTAAAGTATCTGAATTAGCATTCTTGGATTGTTTTAAATTCATGGAAAGATATATAATAGCAAATTATATTTCATTGTGATTTCATATTTTGAGTGCCAGAGACATGGCAAGTAGAAAATGTAATTTTGTCCATTTGTTTTGAACTGCGTACAATATTCTAAAAAAGAACTTTGCTACACTCGGTGCCTAAAAGTGTTTAATGTACATGGTAACAAAGCCTAATAGGAGATTATATTTATATATTCTTTAGCTACTTTGAATTAACTTATACCGTTGTTTACCTAAAGGGGAAAATAGCTTTGTAGTACAAAAATTGAAGGTAGAGTTAATTTACAGTAGATTTTACAACTCATACAATGGCAATAGTGACAACACTAAATGTTTGTTCCATGTATGCATGTGTGCAAACTCCAGAGAACTGGAAACATACGTGAGAAAGTTATCTCTATCTCAAACACTTTTCCAGGAATAGTTTAAACTTTTGTATTATTTGTGGCTTAATATCGGCTTGACCAGCAAACTTTTCTCTAGAAGCAATTTCTAAACATGATTCAAGGGATGGATACAGTTCTCATTCATGTTATTTGAATTTTCAAGATCTTAACAATTTATTAGAGAACAGAAGAATTTTACTAAAGTAATATTGTAACTGGTTGTTTGCTTGATGTTTCCATGCATTTATGACACTTCATTTAAGTCATTAAGTTAATAGAATATGTGAACAGTGAAAGCATAACTAAAGAGAAAGCAAAGAAAATATTCCAAAGTATTACATCTCCATTTATTAAAAATTCTAAAGACAACTATATGATGTTTTAGAGTTTAGAAGCTCAAAATGACGAATTATGATATGCTTGTTTGCTTTGCACTCATAAATCATCTAGCCAAGTTAACTTTGATAAACAGATGAAGAAGAGGTAGGAAAATTCAGTGGACACTTAATCTCTCTTTCAAGTGCACACATACATACATTTATCTATATGTGTGGACGAACACACACCATACATATATAGTAACTGTTAGATCTCATTGTGTTTACATAAGAGGTTGAAGTCATGGAAAGATCTGATGTGTCATAAATTGTATCCACAATTGGGGTTCCAATAAAATTTCATATGTGTGTTATAATAGTTAAACATCAATATAAAGCTTTTGAATTTACCAAATTGGCTACACACTTATTATCTAACAGTGAAGGGAATTCATGAGCATTTTAGTCATTCATTTTGACCACATTCGGATCTCACATGTCCGATCTAGTTTCTCAATCTAAAATAATGAAAAGTAGACTGTAAGAGGAGCTGACAGTAAGGTACATGAATTTAAGCTATATATTATAGCATTAACTTTTATGCATAACAAAACATCGAGTTAGAAATTTTTAGTTACCCGTTAGAAAGAACTAGACCAAGATTTTATGCATCCGACGTAAGCTCTTGGCTTCATTCTATGGCGAGCAAGAGTCGTAGCCAGTGTACCTGCATTACTATCGAAATCATATGTATAGTGTGCTTATTTACTCTCTTTTTTCTTTTTGATATTATGCGTATATATTCCGCAATGGCTGAATATAAAAAAACAAACCATAAATTTCTGGAAAAGTAATTTAGAAATTCATAATAAATCATGTACACTAATTATTTTCATGTGCGCATATATATAGAGATATATATATATATATATATATATTACATGTCAAAATTAAGTTTTGAAACTGTAATCTTCAATAAATAGTTGCATTCTCCGTTTTAAGTCAAACTTTACCTTTAAACACCAGTTTGATTTGTAAAGAAAGGGGAAGCTCACTGAACTCTGCTTTAATCTACTCGATTCATTGAACCCTTTCTCTGGAAACCACACTCAAGCTAGTTGGGTGACTCAACATATATAAGGAAATCTGACAAATTTAGTGTGGTTTACGACAATCGCATGAATATAATTGAAATCAATGTAGGGGACCTAACTATATATGCAGATGTAAACTGAGAATTGATAACGTAGATAGCTGATGAGCATCCTGCTGTATGAATGTATGTATGCAGTTAGCTGTTATACCATCAGTAAGACTGTAAATTATGCAACTGAATTTTATGGGCTTTCACAATCACATTAAGGTCAACTGTTCTTTTCTTTTTCTATCCATATGAAACAAAAGCTAGACTTGTGATGAGAATTCTTCTTAGCATATCAATTGCAACAACAAAAACATGCTTTGAATTACAGTAACTTAATACAATATGACATAACATAAACTAATTCATACGAATTAAAATTAAACTTACTCGATCTTGACATTGAACCACACAACAAAATGATCTTCTTCAGCCTCATTTTTTTGACTCGGTAGGAATAGACTCTTGAGTGAAGAAATGTGCATTGGTACCTCAGCTTTTGTGGCTCGGGCATTGTTCCAAACATGTTGTGCGCATGTATGTGACTAAGATTATGAACAATAATGTATTAGTTACATATATCACGGTTAGTTGAAAAACCGAATCTAACAAATTGCATCATCAAAGCTTAGTGACGAATATATCACAGACCGTTAAAAAAAACCAAATAGCAACGAATATTTCTTTAACCGAAACTACATTAAAGCTTCAAAGAACCAACAAAGTTATAAATTGAAACAACTCAATCACGTACCTGAAAGATCAAGACATACCAAATTGGAAACTGCCCATCTTCAATTTCAAAACCCGCAAGCTTTCATGTCGTAGTGAGGCATTAGAGATCTGCCATTTTTTTATATGTTTTCTTTTATTAATTAGAGTTTTGTAAGTCACCGATGCAATTTCAATGAGGAAGAAAGGGTCTTGGATTTGCGAATAAATGAGAAAGAGTTCGTGAGGAGGAGGAAGGATGAAGATAGAAAAAACGTGCCGATCATTCTGCAGTTAGGTGGAATATGTGCGTTTTTCTTAGTTAAAAGACACATTAATCCTTTCCAAGCATAAAGAAGTTAATACGAAGGTAAAAGGGCAATTTTGACAGTCAGAAAAAGGCTTCACTTGCTTGGGTATTTGCTTTATATATAAGATAATAATGAATACATTCGTATTCCTTTAATTTCGAGTTTTGAAATAACACCTTTTAACCATTTAACCTATTTTTTCTTTCTCAAAAGGACCCTAAAAATTGAATAGTGGGTAGTGGATAAACCAAAACATTTGTTCGAACCATGAGTTAGGCACCATAACTGAAACATCAAAAAGAGGCATGAATAGAAACTAAACTAAAGAATAGACATGAATGCAATAAAAAAAACCTAAATATCGTTGCACTGGGAATACACACACATATATATACACATATATATACACATATATATACATATATATGTGTGTATGTTATATATATGTGTGTATATGTATATATATATGTATGTGTGTGTGTATGTATGTTTGTATGTATGTATGTATATTTAAAGTGGTCATAACTCATGACTTATAAATTGTGTACTAAGTTTTATTGAATTTATATTTTGATTCGGTAAGGGAAAACTCACAGTAAGATACTAAGATGAATTAACAATGCATAAATTCTAACAAACAAACAAAAATATAAAACTTGAAAATTTTATTTTATGTATGAGGTCTTGATGGAAAGATTGAGAAACTATAATGGTTAATATATACAATTGGCTGATGCACTAATAGTTTTGCTTATAAAGAATATATGAAAATACGTTATTCAAACTTTTTTTTTGAAAATGGTACAAAGTTGGGTAAAAACCCAAACTAAAACATTACAAGGCCCAAGACCTGCTAGGGTTAGATAGAAACCGACATAGACAACACTACAGAGCATAAACCCTAGTCGCATCTCCAAACCAACAAAGAAACAAAAACATGGCGTCTCCAAGCAACTACGCCACCACAAAAAATCACCAGAAAAAGAAAGAATCTCTCGCAACCGAAAAAGTAGCTCTGAAGGCCACTACAACCGACTATGGAGGATCCCAGTACTTCGCTTCTTCATTACAATTAGCATCGTGCCTCTCCGAGGTTGATTTGCTACTAAAGATGTTAGATCTGTCCTCATTAGCAACGAAATGCTTAGATTTGCTATAAAGCAACATGTTTCCTCCCTTCTCATCACCATTAATGGTAGCAACACGCCCTTTTGAGATCAATTTGCTGCTGATATTTCTAAATCGATTCTCTTTAGTAGCCAAATGGTCTGACTTGTTATAAAGCTTGTTGCTTTCGTTCTCGTTAGCAACCAAATGGTCTGACTTGCTGTAAAGTTTGCTGCTTTCGCGCTACTCCCACGTAGATAAGTAATACAATTGTCCATTGAGCTTGCTAATGTAGTGATATTCACCGATTCTTTGAATGTTGAGATCTGAATGTTTTGTTTTGCTATGATTTAGGGGGTGCAACTACTTCATCGGTTCCTTACAAGAAGAGCGGTAGCTCCTGCCAAAATCAGGTGGAACAGAATTTGTAATTTTATCTTGATTATAATATTTAATGAATTATAAAAGGCTGAGTTCTGTTTTCTTCCCTTGCAGGAGATACTCCTGGTTTTGGAGCTGGAATGGCCGCCTCCTGAATTGGTGCTAATGGAGTTGTTAGCTTCTCTCCCTGAAGATCTATAAGTCTAGTAATTGTTAAATTGGAAATGCCCACCATGGAAAATGTCATTTTTGGATTTCCCACTCTATAAGTATGATTCCACACTGTTTTCATAATTATCAGGGTCTTTGATATCTGAATAAAGATTTTGAGATGATGAATTTTCCTTGATTGCTTTCCGATTGATAATATGAAATTCTGCTTCAATGAATTTCCATGTTTGAATGATTTCGGTTCCCTTTTTGGAGTGCAACCTAGCATTCCTTTCCTTCCATAAATGATATATGATAGTTGTTAGCATTATGCTTGCTTTGTTGAATTCTTTCGATTTGATTTTGTAACATTGTTGAATATGTTGAATACTGGCTTTGATGCTTTGCATTGGAATATTTTGGTTGATATTGTGTAACGACACGCTATTTCGAACCATTCAAATCGACATTCATCCACACATGTCAGACTTGAATTGCTCTAAACAACAGATTGTTAATTTATATTTGGCAAAACTTAGAATATACAGTAAAAAAATCAATCATAGAATCACAGACACGGAGTAATATAATAATAAATAGCGCAATAGATAAATAGTAGTTCATGAAGCTACTACAGAAAATACAATAGAAATCCAAATATAAGGAAATCTCCAATACATAGGCAAATGACAATTCTGAACAAAACAACTAGAAATAACTGAAAGCTGAATAGGTAGATCTTCAAGCAAAGATCCAAGCTCCAAAGGTGAGTCTCAAATGCTATGACACTTAGTCTGACCTGAGCATAAAGCAAAACATAAAACACTCGAGTCAAGATTAACATTCTTATGCTAGTAAATCAACTCAAGTGAAATGTCCACGTGAAATGCAATATAACTTAAAGGATGTTGGGATTCCATCCCTTAAGGATCCATGGAACTATCTACCTACATAGGACAATACGCTACATATATAATGTCTATAGTAAAGTAAACTATTAAAATAGCGTTTGGCACTACCCATATCCCCATTAACACATTTTATATAAATGCCGTAGTCTATACAGTACTACAAACTCCACCAAACCGGTGGGCTATCAGGGAGCAATTCATAGGTATGACACAAACCAAACTCGTAATGGGCTCGATAAGGCATGTGACAAGGCACGCAAGGCAATGCCCATGGTAGGATACTACCAATTTGTGGATCTGGACTAGTGGTAACGCATAGCAGGTACTACCGCCCACCTCGAGACACACTCCCATAATCAAAGATGCATCCAATCAAATCACAAAGTAATAGAATGGTATCGAAGAAGCATGCTCGATCGGATGTACGACCTTACTTGGCCCGGTGTGGCTTCTGTTTTAGTCACATCAAGCCGACCTGAGGGGGTCAGGGCTGCGTTTATACATCATACAGACGTTCGTCAAACCATCATACTTCGTTCTGGATTCTCTACCACGTGTATAGTTGTTAAAGTGGTTTTCGGTATTGGCAGAGAGTATGACAATATCTGATCCCGGTCTCTTCAACAACCAAATGCTTATTTCACACCGTGGTAATTTTCATTTCAAACAGTTCATGCTTTATATCAAAATATCATATTCATTTCAAAATCATATCGCTTTCGAAATCATATTCACTTTCGAAATCATTATCACTTTTGAAATCATTATTCGCTTTCGAAATAATTATTCACTTTAAATTATATTCATTTCCAAAATCATAACCATAAAATAATTTAAGCCATCATATCAAAGTATTCGCATTTAAATCCATTAAATCTAAATCATAACAGTTCCAACTTAAACAATTTGAATATTAGAAGTAGTTTATATATTGGAATAGTTATACATTAAAAATAGTTTATATTTAAGATAGGTTATAGATTAAAATAGTTTTTATATTAAAAATAGTTTATATATTAAAAGAGTTTATATATTAAAAGAGTTTATATCGAAAATAGTTTCAAATTAGATTTGTTTCTTCAAATTACAAATCAATTCAAATCGACTTTAGTTCCAAAATTCAATTTAAATCAATCTTAGTTCAACAATTTCAATTAAAAAGGTCAAAAGTTCAATTCAAATTCTCATAAAAAAACCATTTTAATTTATATCGATTTTAAATTCTGGTTTGAACTACAAATTTAAACCACTTCAAATTCAGTAGGTTTCAAAGTTTAAATATTCAAACAATTTACAATAACTCAATTTGATAAATTTCACTTTAATTTTATTTGATTTTGAAAATATTCACTTAATCATTTTTAATAATATATAAATAAAATCTCAAATTACAAATTTAAATCAATATTTAATATTCAATTTCAATTATATTTAAATTTGAAAATATTCATGTAATCACCTTTAAAAATCATATCTTAAAATCTCAAAATCAATAAGTTCCAAATCAATTCTTATTTATATTCAATTCTCAAACAAATTAAATTACAAATTAACTTAATTCATCTTTCCAACCTTAATTTATTAAAGTTATTAGAAAATTTATTTAAAAATAATAATAACATAAATTCAAATAAATATTTAAACATATTATATATATATATATATATATAAATTATTACAAAAATCTATTTTAAAATATTAATACAAATTGTAAATAAATATTTAAAACATATTATATATATATATATATTAGTTAAATTAATTTATTATTAAATTTTATTATATTAATTATTATTAAATTAAATCTTATTATTATTAATTCTATTTAAATCTTATTTTATATTTTTTAAATAAATAAAGTTATAAGTAAAATTTTATAATTTACATTTTAAAACTTAACATATAGTTTTAAAATTTCCAAAACGTAAAATTTTAAAAGTCTAAATTTTTCACATATATTAAAATTTAAATATCTATTATTATTTTTATCAATATTTTAAAAATTAATATTTATTAAAACACATATATTTTATCCTTTTCAAAAATTTGGAAATTATTTAAATATAAACCAACGATGTCCGTATATCATTTTCTATCCTACGGTCAAGTGATACAGATATTTATCATTTCAATCCGCAATAATTTAATATTTACAAGTATATATCATTTCAACCCGCAATCCAAAAATTTCAAAATCAATAAAATCGCTGGGGTTTATCATTTCAACCCATCACGATTTTCCCTAATCTATAATATCTTTCGGGTATGTATCATTTAACCCATAGGGATTTTCTAACTAATAGGGAACTTGCAGTGTGAGAATAATATAATAACAATATAAAATAGCATAACATATCAATGATGAGCATATATCATAATTAACAATTTAATAACAATATAAATACACAACATGTTATTGGTGTCAGATGGCGATTAACAATTTAAAATAATAACATATCATATTCAACGAATCAAATTACTAATCAATTCAAATTTTAACAACATATTTAAATCATCATTTCATGTGAAATCACTTTACTAAACATAAGAATGTTAGTCATGAGTGAGCTCACCTTTCGAGGCTAGAGAAATTAGACAACACGATAAGCTACGAATTGAATCATGAACTTGACAAATCGACCAATCCAAACGACAATCCCAAAGCAAAGCAAGGTGGACACGAATTCGACGAACAAAGCAAAGCTGATAACTTAGAATCGATGAAAAAAAAATCAAAACTAGCTTGATATAAATGGAAACAAAATATATATATATATTTTTTTTCTTAAATCAATATTCAGTTTAAAACACATTTTTAAAATAAAAATCTTCATATTAATTTTTTTTTGTTAAAATCAATATTTATTGAAAACCCATAGTTTTTAAAATTCTTCAAATAAATATTTAACATAATATCTATATATGTTAAAAATTATTACAAAATTCTATTTCAAAATGTTAACATAAATTTAAATAAATAAACATATTATTATATTATATAAAGATGGAGAAAGCTACTCAGGTGTGGAGAAGGAGATGGTTGTCGGCAGGTGGTGGGAGTGTGGCGTTTGTTGCTAGGGAGGAGGATTGCCACGTGTTGTTCAGGGTGGTTGTCGAACTGCTATGCTCTGCCAGAGTGTTGCTTGGAGGGATGAAGGCGTATCTAGAAGGTGGTGGTGGCTGTTTGAGGTGGAGTGGGCTACTGGCGTGTTCGGTCAGGGGTAGCATAGGAATGGTTCAAAGGGGAAAGCCAGGAAGCGGGCGGTTGCTGTGGGAGGTAGGCTCGGGGAAGAAGACGCAGGCGTGGATGCAAGGTTGATGACGCATGAGTTGCGCATGAGAGGAGTTCGGTTCATGGAGTGAGGAGGGCGGCGGTTGCTGTATGGGAGGAGAATGGCATGCGGCGCTAGGTGCGGTGGAAGGAGGCACAACTAGGCGGGCTGTCGGCGATACACGGTGGGTGCGACGGCGGTGGGGTGTGAAGTGAGCGGAAGCTGATGTGGCAGAGGGTTTGCGGATGGTCGAGGTGAGTTGACGCGGGTGAAGTGATGGGTGGGTTGCATGCTAATTAACGAGCAAGTAGATTTGAAGATGTAGGGGACGTGGGCTAGGTTTCAAGCAAAAGGAGTGAGCAGCTTCTAAATTATAAAAGTAACAAAAAAAACTTATATATTATTATGTCTCAAAGAAGAAGAACAAATCGAAATGGCAGAGAAAGAAACAGGGAATGAAAGTGAACCAGAAGATAATATATTGAAACGGTGGAATAGAAAAAGCCCATACATTGAATTTCAGTAAATATAAATGCTAATGGTTATTGGTTTTACACCGTGGATAATTGAACGGACAAAGAAAACCAAAAGACTCCAGAAATGGGTACCGATACGGCTAACCGTTTCGCAAATTTCGCCGTGCACCGGATGCCGAAATGCACAAATGAATATACTATGGAGATCAGCACGACAAGACGAACATAATGGTACACAGATATGAGTGATATGACCCAGCTATCCAAACTCAATTTTTCGTCACTAAAAATGCTGCTAAAACGGCGAAAATAAGATAAACGGAGCTAGAGCTATCCAAATTTGGTGAAACGAAATATAACGCCACACTAAGAAGATGGTTTACATTTTTGTTATATAAAAATATTCATATTTCAGAAAACATTTGTTTTCATCTAATTTAACTGATTTTAAATTTTAAATAGAAATTTCACAACAAAACAAACTTACATGTTTTCTGATGAAAATCTGACACTTGCTATGTTTAGATAGACGTATTCCAAATATCAAATTTTAATTGCAAAAATTTAATTGTTTATTTTCATGAAAAATTTAGTTAATTACGTTATTTAAATCGTTAAAATTTACGGGTCGTTACACTCTCCGCCACTCAAAACTTTTTATCCCCGAAAAGGAACGAGATAAGAGAATAGAAGCAAACATAAAGATAAAGTAGATTCAAAATACATAGTATTAGATAATTAATTCAAAAACCATATAAATTTTATTTATTATTATTATCATTCCAATTAACTCACTTTCAATTAATTTACATTCAAATCCAATTTATTTGCATTCACCTTATTTACTTCTTAATTGATTAACATTTATTTACTTAAATAGTATTCTCTCTCTTTTTTTCAATTTATTTCACTTAACATACCTTGCAACATATATTAAGTGTATAAACATATATTATAACAACTCAATTTTTATTTATAAATTCCCTTAGCAAAATTTCAATTTTGGACATCTTATTACATACAATTTATATTGTATATTATTCAATTACATATTCTCATTACATTCAAACTTTTTAGGTAAGTTTTATTAATGTTTCCAAATGTAATTGGTCACTATACAAATTTACCTTTTATTTACAACATTTATATTAAGCAAAATTTAGTTTGAACATTTTTATTACTTAAGTTTTCTCTTGTATAACCTTCAATTACATATTCACGTTACATTTTAACTTTTTGAATATTTCAGGTAAGTTATATATGTTTTAGAATGCAATTGAGTATTATACAAATTAATTTTATCCTAGTTCAACTATTTCAGGTTGCTTCAATTCCATTTCTCATTTTCGACACTATAATTATTCAATTTTTTTGCTTCATTTCAATAGTTGAAAGCCATTACTTAACATAAACCTAAGAGTTAAATTTCCAGTTTCACTTCAAACCATTTTGAAATAAATAAATATATATATATATATTATACATCAAATCATACTTAAGAAATTCAAATCAAATCTAATTTCCAAAACAAAAGTATAGAAAAGCTAATAAGTGGTCTCTCCACTTTGAGACTCGAAAATGAATGTCGATGATGATGTAGTCATCACCAAAATTATTTTCCAGCAACAAAAGTGGAGAGTACTAACTTACTTCTTTTAAAATTCTTTGGAAACAATCTCCATTTGAAAATACTTTCAAAATATATATTTTTCAAGACTTTGAAAACCAAATGTTGAAAAGCACCGGAAATTTAATTCTAAAATCCTTAATTTAAATTCATTTCATTTGCAAATCAGATTTATAAACCATTTTTTAAAAATTTCATCTCCTTATAACATACAGTAATAGTTGATGGTTTAGGAATGTTGACAAACAATAAATGATAATCTAGTACTATCATTTCTAACAACCAATTCATTTAACTATCTATTTTAGAAAATTATACCTTATATATAAAATATAATCATACATAAAATTATTTCATTTACCAATTTCAAGAACAATATTATGTTAGTTTGCTCTGTTCAAGTGTTTTGGAATTCCTATCGATATCGTTAGCTAGACGAATTGATAGAAACCCAAAATTCAAACTTAATAATTCAAACAACACAATATAAAACATTTTTATATCAATTAAAATTACGTTCCCTCATAGGATGATTCAAGTATGGATTTAGAACAAGGATAGAGCTTCAAATTTAGTGGGACCCTAATCAAAGAAAATTCTAACTAAGAAGATATGCTCGAAAGGAAGATAGGATAATTAAATTACAAGAGAGGAAACATAGATAGACATACATTAATCGCGTCGACCTTATCTGGTCAACCGAGACTCCATTTTCAAAACAATGTGCCCAAGGAATCAGACTTCATCCCTCCAGAAATGGCATTTAGAAAATTTAGATTTCAACTGATGACTCCTAAGAGTTTGAAGAACATAGCTCAAATGAGACTCATGCTCCTTTTCAAACTTAGAAAAGATGAAAATATCATCAACGAAAACCAGGACAAACTTGGTGAGAACAGCACGGAAAACGCGATTCATAAGATCAACGAAGAAGGCTGGAGCATTGGTTAATCCAAAGGGCATGAGTAACCATTCATAAAAACCATTCGTCTGGAAGGAAGGACAATAGGTCGAGCTAAAAGAATAAGATTGATGCGGAATTCAATTTCTTGCTTGGGAGGAAGAGAAATGACTTCTGAAGATCCCGGACTCGGCCTTCGAAAATCGGCACCCGTACTTCACTTGTACTCGAATGTCGTAGATTCAAACGCCGAATCTGGCTCCCCGGAGCTTATAACACCATTAAGTATAACAACACAGCAGAAGAAAGAAATAGATGATATCATATACAACTCCAATGAATACAATATCCAATATGATATACAACAATGATATCAATAATATACAGCAATATCATATATATGATACAATGCTACAGCGGAAATAACAACAATGGAAGAGATCACTCCAAATGATCCTCAAAAGAGAATGAATCCAATAACTCCAACACAAGCTTGAAACACCAACATGATGCACCAAGATAAGAAAGTGCAGTCATCAACTCCGATGAAGTGAACTAACTCCAGATAATCTACTAAACCTGATTATCTGAAAAACCCAACTCTAGACTGCCCGTGTGGAAAATTATGGGCACCCAGAGTTTAGGAAGGGAACAATAAACTCCAGGTCAGTCATGGGACTGGTGTGAGCAACAAAAACATTTTATCTTCAAAACAACAACAAAAGAATTTTTAAACATTGAAATCCGCAATGCTTTTTGGAACATGAAACTACCATAAGACCTCCCACCACACACACAATGCAATCGCAGACTTGGAGGAGATTTCTTCTTATGACAGTCAAACATGCTTACTACGCAAAAGAAAACTCTTTTGATATTATTACTAGTGCATAGTGTGAAAATCCTTTCGAAAATACAATATTAATCTTAGCCAACATACAACCATTATTGTATGCCTGCTATAGCTACCATCTAAACAGTGGTGACCACCATAAGTAAATGGCAGGTTCTACAACTAAAACCGTACAGGGTTCGTATTGTTTGATTAGATTTCCAAGAAATGGTCAGGCAAAGGAACTTCCTTACACCGAAATGGAAACGCCTCTGGAAAGACACCCTGAGAACCTAACCGGATCTCTGCAAACACAAGGCCGACGCTACCTCACGCTGTACAGCTGTAACTAGGTAACTAACACACTGACGCTACCTCACGCTGTACAGCTGTAACTAGGTAACTAACACACAAGTATGCCATCCCCCGGTCGTTACCGACCTTTATCCGAGGATCCTCAACCACAAAGCAACAACCATAAAGTATAATAAATTTGCAGCATCAACATAGGTAAAATATCTGGGCTCCATACCATGATATCACCTCTTATCCAGAAGGAAATGAACATACCTTAAGGGAGCGACCCCTAAAAACCTTGCCGCAACATTCCTGTTTCGACCATTACCGGGTTGTGTGGCTCGACGAAGTCTCGTCCACAAAGCTACGCTTTTTCACAAAGCCATGCTTTGATCAACAAATGATCAGTAAATGATCATCAACACACAGCAACACTTAGCATGCCACACTACCAAATTGGGAGTATATCACTGATAACCTTCAACTACATAACCTCTGAGCTCGTACGTCTCAGAGAAGGGTGTTAAGCTAAGAGAATAAATTCTCCGCCACCAACAAAAATGTATTTGAAAGAAATCAGCTTTATATCTCAAAGTGTAATGTCAGACATACAACCATACAAGTCTGTTCCGGGTTCGAACAGAACCGAAGGCACTTCCAAAGAAGCCCTTGCGAATCCGGGTATTCACAATCCCGATCGGACTTCCCATCACTTAGAGAATCTCTATACCGGAGCCATGATGCAGAGAAAATCGACAAGTAATCCTTTCGTTTTCGAAAATACCCGGTCTTCACCACCTGTCTTCAATGCTATCCATATACGTCGTATCATTATTCGGAATGGGTTACATGACACAAAGGTCCTCTCCCGGCTAAACCGAATAACGAGCGCAATTAAAAATCATATAGATACTGGGGTCTCAGTTAAATCACAGCTTAAAGCCCAAAATTTTTCATTCGAATGGTTAAAAAAAATTACCATTTCCAATCTTCTAAACAAAAAGATTCAATTCACAAAGTTCACCCCATTCACAAAGATCCATTCATGGATTTCAAAACAATTTCTATTTTAATTGAATTAACTCGTTAAATCTTTAAGTCAAGATTTAACTTATAGCTTTCAAAACTGGTTTCCAAAGATTCATTCTTAGTCTTTCAAAACAATTCCATTTCAAGTTGGATTAACTCATCCGGTCTTTGAATCAAAGACTCATTTCATAGCTTTCAAAACATTTCAATTCCATTTCAAACTTGAAACCTTTCAACACAATTTGGAAATCCTTTCTGAAAATGAAAGCTATTATTATTTGAAAACAAGTAGTTTTAGTTTCGGAAAAATCCAGTTATATTTACACAAGTTAAAACCCTTGAATTAAATTCAAATTCCCAAATCAATACCTTTAAAATGGTTTAACCCATATATAACTTGTACAGCATCTTTAATCCCTAGTTTCAAATCATAGAATTCAATTTCAAACTTGAATTCAAATTTAAATCAAATTATTTAAATTTTCAAAACTCGATTAAGTTATTCAAAATAACTTTTATCTTTGAAACTCATTTACAAAAGCGTTAACATTTAACCCAGATCCATTTCCAAAATCAATTGAAATTAAAATTTCAATTTCAAAAATATTAAATTTAAATCATTTGTGACTTAACCGATTTCCACGTGAAATCCATATTTGTGTGTGTCTGGTGTGGTCCAGGGGTTTCACACACAATAGTGCAACAACATTCAATCATCGTAGATCAAATACAGAAATATAATTGATAAGCGGTATTAACTATAATGTTTATCGTTCATTCACAGATCACAGATATATATATCATAGATAATCAATTACATTCATCCCAGATAAATAAATTACAGATCACAACACAAATCAGGATGTATCACAAAGCATCATATATCAGGGATATCAAACAATTCACATCCAATAGAATCCAAACATCCATAAGTAAGATCAATTAATTATCTGATTAATTTAAATCATATTTATTACTTATGAATAAATCACTAATCCTGGTTAATTAACATTAATTAATTACAAATCATTCTGATTAATTATCCTTTAATCATTTATTAATTAACCTTTAATCATTAATTAATTATCCTTTAATCAATTATTAATTAACTTTTAATAATAAATTATTTACCCTTAATTCATTCCTTAATCATTTATTAATAAATCTCAATTATTAATTAATTAACCTTTAATTAATCACATAATTAAATTAATTACCTTGATAAATTAATCTTTAAGTAATTACATAATTAATCCTTTTAATTACATTAGGTCATTATCCTTTTAATTAGTCACTTTAATTAATTAACCAGTTAACTTTAAATCTTTAAGTTAATTAAGGATTAAAACACTTTACCTTCCTTAATTACATCATCATATATTTCAAAATCACTTGTTATTTAATTAAATTAATTAACTAATTCCAAAACAATTTACCTTAAAAACATTTTAACTTCTTAAAATTAAACCTTGAAACTTTGTTCGAAACTTGTTTAAACACTTTGTTCTTTACCATAAAACTTGATCTCATTGCTTTATAAAAATGTTTCATATTTTTACTTTACTTTAAAAACCAGGTTAGCTATCAAAACAAACCCGAGCCTACCACGTCTCTTTCCCGAGCAAAACACGAGGAAACACATGAGTCTCCCCTTCTACTCTACTTCGCCAGGTATTCAAAGGTGCACCGTGCACGTGCACGGCGATTCCGGTCCGTTCCGACCATCTCTCCGGCCTTCAACAAGTCGACAACGACCTCGTCAATCCCCACGACAACCTAGAAATCTAAAATCGGAAGCAAATCGAAACTTCGATGATCGATTGAAAACTGGAACAAAGTATGATCAACAAATTCCCCTGCCGCCATCGATCACGTCAACTAGAACCCATGGCCCTCTTTCCAGAGCTGCTTCACGTCACCACGTCGCGATCACGACCCTCGCGATCGAGCCCGATGAACCATAGTCGCCGTACCACCCTCGTTAAACCCGACCACCCAATCTTACCACAAAACCCTACTTCTTCCTTCCCTGACCACCACGGCCTAAGATAAAATCAACCACCATTTTTCCAAAGATGCTTGACACCCCAGCCACCATCACGCCAAACCACGAAATCCCATTCGACGCCGATCAACGGCAAATGGCAAAAGTCCCCAAATCGAACAACTCATAAATTCTCAAACAATACTCAGCTAAAAATCACCATACGAATCTCAAAAATCATATTTTTAAGTGAGAATTCCATTTACGTATCTGAAATCGTATTTTAAAAAGTTTGAGTTTCGACTTATTGAAAGTTGTCTTCCTTTTTCTTGATTCCCAGAGAAAGTTAGAAGTTGTTTTAACTCACATATATTTTTAAAACTTAATACGTACTGTAACAAACAATTTTTGTTTATAATTTAAGATTCAATGGTTATTAAATCAAAGAACATGAATTTAGTTTGCAAATCTGGAAAAAGCAGGTAACTCATTTTATACAGGTTTGCATATATTACATATTCATATATATTAACAGCAACAAGTTCAACACACATATCTTCTAGATATAAACCTGCTACTAATTCGAATATTTAAGTTTAAGATTGAATGTTACTCACTTTGATTTCCAGGAAGAACAGAGCTTTACTTTTTGTTGAAACTGACCTTTGAAATTTGCAATCTGAATCCTTTAATCTCTGATTTGTTTTGAATTGAATTGGATTTTGTTTAAGTTTTGAATGATAGTGTTTACTTCAGATTTTTGTTTCCAACTTGGAATGGACGAAACAAAATGAAAAGGCTGATAAAAGAATGAGTTTACAAGTGAAAAATCTTGTACAGGGTGATGATATAAATTTGTACAAGTTGATATAATTAATTTGTACAAGTGATATACTAATTTGTACAACATAAATAAGAGATTTCTTTCTTTACGCTGATAACATTTCGAGTTGACCAGGCTGCTATCTTCTTTGTTGGCTGATAATCTATTATGGTGGCTAGAGGATATGGCATTAATTGCCATGTACAAATGAATATTTTTTCTTCATTTCGATGGCTGGTGATGTTTTCTTCGTGTACTAAGGAGGCCAGCATTTATTATCATGTACGAACTTACCTTTATTTGCTTTATTTTATTTTGTACCTTGCTTTGTCTTCCTTTGCAAGCCATTTCATATGTATATTATTTTTCTCAAGTGTTCATACTTAGATTTATTTGTTCATACTAAATGTATATGTTTGTTTTCTTTTTAACTTGTCTTTATAATGCTACTTTATAAATAAAGCTTTGTTGTTAGATTTCATTTAAGTGTTACTTCATTTTTTATTTCTAATTTAAATTATTGTTGTTAATTTTTTTTACTTCTATATTAATTGTCTTATATTTATTTTATAAATTCAAACCATTATTAACCATCAATTCTAATATTTATTATTATCATTTATTATTAAACCATTTATTTCTAACCCATTTATTTAAGATTTAAATTCAAATCAAATATATACATATATATACAATATTTTAAATTTTAAATGATTTATACAGAATTTATTTGGATAGGGGAAACTCGCAATCAATCTATCGATTTATTTCACAAATTTTATTCAAAAATTCAATAAATTATCAATTTAAATTTAATTAAAATCCGGGATCGTTACAGACTTCCCCCCTTAAAAGAATTTCGTCCTCGAAATTTGCCATGGAGACACAAAGATAGATGAAAAATATTTCATCAAATCAAACTGAGCATCTATTCTGCATTTGGCTTACCAAATCAGAATATCAATAACAGATACAAGAATGAATCTTTTTAACACTTCACAAGGTACTCGGGTTATCCAGATCTATGAAATATGGAGTGATATCGGTTAGTTTGAAGGGATAACTAACCATTCGTAGAATATATTGGGACCCAAAGAACAGACAGATATATAGATACAATTTCAAAACTTTCAGTTTAGAAACTAAAGCATATCTATCAACCATAGCAACCAATGCAATCAATTCATCCAAACAAACAATTCTGATCTATTTGGAGTTTATGTCCCATGCAAATATATCAAATCTCTTTTTTGGATCTACCAGAAACCATCAAAGAATTGAGAAGAGATGTAGAACAAAAGAGATTGATAAAGAAAAGATTGTTTCCTTGTTGTTATAGGGTATTGACCATTTATAGTCGTACTCCCATGTCCCCTATCTCATCCTCTTCTTGCACTCATACTTACTATCAGTGGATAGTAAGGGAATTTACTGAGGCATTCGAACGGATATCATAGGGATTACTCATTCTAGGGTATACTTCACCCAATCTCTAATGAGCTACTTAATGTGTTATACTCCTGAGCTAAAGTTCAACCTTAGCTCTGATACCACTTGTGAAGATCCCGGACTCGGCCTTCGAAAATCGGCACCCGTACTTCACTTGTACTCGAATGCCGTAGATTCAAACGCCGAATCTGGCTCCCTACAGCTTATAACACCATTAAGTATAACAACACAGCGGAAGAAAGAAATAGATGATATCATATACAACTCCAATGAATACAATATCCAGTAAGATATACAACAATGATATCAATAATATACAGCAATATCAGATATATGATACAATGCTACAGCGGAAATAACAACAATGAAAGAGATCACTCCAAATGATCCTCAAAAGAGAATGAATCCAATAACTCCAACATCAAGCTTGAAACACCAACATGATGCACCAAGATAAGCAAGTGCAGTCATCAACTCCGATGAAGTGAACCAGCTCTAGATAATCTACTAAACCTGATTATCTGAAAATCCCAACTCTAGACTGCCCGTGTGGAAAATTGTGGGCACCCAGAGTTTAGGAAGGGAACAATAAACTCCAGGCCAGTCATGGGACTATTGTGAGCAACAAAAATAGTTTATCTTTAAAACAACAACAAAAGAATTTTTAAACATTGAAATCCGCAATGCTTTTTGGAACATGAAACTACCATAAAACCTCCCACCACACACACAATGCAATCGCAGACTTGGAGGAGAATTCTTCTTATGATAGTTAAACATGCTTACTACGCAAAAGAAAACTCTTTTGATATTATTACTAGTGCATAGTGTGAAAATCCTTTCGAAAATACAATATTAATCTTAGCCAACATACAACCATTATTGTATGCCTACTATAGCTACCATCTAAACAGTGGTGACCACCATAAGTAAATGGCAGGTTCTACAACTAAAACCGTACAGGGTTCATATTGTTTGATTGGATTTCCAACAAATGGTCAGGCAAAGAAACTTCCTTACACCGAAATGGAAACGCCTCTGGAAAGACGCCCCAAGAACCTAACCGGATCTCTTCAAACACAAGGCCTACGCTACCTCACGCTGTACAGCTGTAACTAGGTAACTAACACACTGACGCTACCTCACGCTGTACAGCTGTAACTAGGTAACTAACACACAAGTATGCCATCCCCCAGTCGTTACCGACCTTTATCCGAGGATCCTCAACCACAAAGCAACAACCACAAAGTATTATAAATTTGTAGCATCAACATAGGTAAAATATATGGGCTCCATACCATGATATCACCTCTTATCTAGAAGGAAATGAACATACCCTAGGGGAGCGACCCCTAAAAACTTTGCCGCAACATTCCTGTTTCGACCATTACCGGGTTGTGAGGCTCGACGAAGTCTCGTCCACAAAGCTACGCTTTTTCACAAAGCCATGCTTTGATCAACAAATGATCAGTAAATGATCATCAACACACAGCAACACTCAGCATGTCACACTACCAAATTGGGAGTATATCACTGATAACCTTCAACTACATAACCTCTGAGCTCGTACGTCTCAGAGAACGGTGTTATGCTAAGAGAATAAATTCTCCGCCACCAACAGAAATGTATTTGAAAGAAATCAGCTTTATATCTCAAAGTGTAATGTCAGACATATAACCATACAAGTCTTTTCCGGGTTCGAACAGAACCGAAGGCACTTCCAAAGAAGCCCTTGCAAATTCGGGTATTCACAATCCCGATCGGACTTCCCATCACTTAGGGAATCTCTATACCGGAGCCATGATGCAGAGAAAATCGACAAGTAATCCTTTCGTTTTTGAAAATACCCGGTCTTCACCACCTGTCTTCAATGCTATCCATATACGTAGTATCATTATTCGGAATGGGTTATATGACACAAAGGTCCTCTCCCGGCTAAACCGCATAACGAGCGCAATTAAAAATCATATGGATACTGGGGTCTCAGTTAAATCACAGCTTAAAGCCTAAAACTTTTCATTTGAATAGTTAAAACAAATTACCATTTCCAATCTTCTAAACAAAAAGATTCAATTCACAAAGTTCACCCCATTCACAAAGATCCATTCATGGATTTCAAAACAATTTCTATTTTAATTGAATTAACTCGTTAAATCTTTAAGTCAAGATTTAACTTATAGCTTTCAAAACTGGTTTCCAAATATTCATTCATAGTCTTTCAAAACAATTCCATTTCAAGTTCGATTAACTCATCCGGTCTTTGAATCAAAGACTCATTTCATAGCATTCAAAACATTTCAATTCCATTTCAAACTTGAAACCTTTCAACACAATTTGGAAATCCTTTCTGAAAATGAAAGCTATTATTATTTGAAAACAAGTAGTTTTCGTTTCGGAAAAATCCAGTTATATTTACACGAGTTAAAACCCTTGAATTAAATTCAAATTCCCAAATCAATACCTTTAAAATGGTTTAACCCATATATAACTTGTAAAGCATCTTTAATCCCTAGTTTCAAATCATAGAATTCAATTTCAAACTTGAATTCAAATTTAAATCAAATTATTTAAATTTTCAAAACTCGATTAAGTTATTCAAAATAACTTTTATCTTTGAAACTCATTTACAAAAGCATTAACATTTAACCCAGATCCATTTCCAAAATCAATTGTAATTAAAATTTCAATTTCAAAAATATTAAATTTAAATCATCTGTGACTTAACCGATTTCCACGTGAAATCCATATTTGTGTGTGTATGGTGTGGTCCAGGGGTTTCACACACAATAGTGCAACAACATTCAATCATCGTAGATCAAATACAGAAATATAATTGATAAGCGGTATTAACTATAATGCTTATCGTTCATTCACAGATCACAGATATATATATATCATACATAATCAATTACATTCATCCTAGATAAATAAATTACAGATCACAACACAAATCAGGATGTATCACAAAGCATCATATATCAGGGATATAAAACAATTCACATCCAATAGAATCCAAACATCCATAAGTAAGATCAATTAATTATCTGATTAATTTAAATCATATTTATTACTTATGAATAAATCACTAATCCTGGTTAATTAACATTAATTAATTACAAATCATTCTGATTAATTATCCTTTAATCATTTATTAATTAACCTTTAATCATCAATTAATTATCCTTTAATCAATTATTAATTAACTTTTAACAATAAATTAATTACCCTTAATTCATTCCTTAATCATTTATTAATAAATCTCAATTATTAATTAATTAACCTTTAATTAATTACATAATTAAATTAATTACCTTGATAAATTAATCTTTAAGTAATTACATAATTAATCCTTTTAATTACATTAGGTCATTATCCTTTTAATTAGTCACTTTAATTAATTAACCAATTAACTTTAAATCTTTAAGTTAATTAAGGATTAAAACACTTTACCTTTCTTAATTACATCATCATATATTTCAAAATCACTTGTTATTTAATTAAATTAATTAACTAATTCCAAAACAATTTACCTTAAAAACATTTTAACTTCTTAAAATTAAACCTTGAAACTTTGTTCGAAACTTGTTTAAACACTTTGTTCTTTACCATAAAACTTGATCTCATTGCTTTATAAAACTGTTTCATATTTTTACTTTACTTTAAAAACCAGGTTAGCTATCAAAACAAACCCGAGCCTACCACGTCTCTTTCCCAAGCAAAACACGAGGAAACACACGAGTCTCCCCTTCTACTCTACTTCGCCAGATATTCAAAGGTGCACCGTGCACGTGTAGGGCGATTCCGGTCCCTTCCGACCATCTCTCCGGCCTTCAACAAGTCGACAACGACCTCGTCAATCCCTACGACAACCTAGAAATCTAAAATCGGAAGCAAATCGAAACTTCGATGATCGATTGAAAACTGGAACAAAGTATGATCAACAAATTCCCCTGCCGCCATCGGTCACATCAATTGGAACCCATGGCCCTCCTTCCAGAGCTGCTTCACGTCACCACGTCGCGATCACGACCCTCGCGAGCGAGCCCGATGAACCATAGTCGACGTACCACCCTCGTCAAACCCACCCAATCTTACCACAAAACCCTACTTCCTCCTTCCCTGACCACCACGGCCTAAGATAAAATCAACCACCATTTTTCCAGAGATGCTTGACACCCCAGCCACCATCACGCCAAACCACGAACTCCCATTCGACGCCGATCAACGGCAAATGGCAAAAGTCCCCAAATCGAACAACTCAGAAATTCTCAAACAATACTCAGCTAAAAATCACCATACGAATCTCAAAAATCATATTTTTAAGTGAGAATTCCATTTACGTACCTGAAATCGTATTTTAAAAAGTTTGAGTTTCGACTTATTGAAAGTTGTCTTCCTTTTTCTTGATTCCCAGAGAAAGTTAGAAGTTGTTTTAACTCACATATATTTTTAAAACTTAATACGTACTGTAACAAACAATTTTTGTTTATAATTTAAGATTCAATGGTTATTAAATCAAAGAACATGAATTTAGTTTGCAAATCTGGAAAAAGCAGGTAACTCATTTTATATAGGTATGCATATATTACATATTCATATATATTAATAGCAACATGTTCAACACACATATCTTCTAGATATAAACCTGCTACTAATTCAAATATTTAAGTTTAAGATTGAATGTTACTCACTTTGATTTCCAGGAAGAACAGAGCTTTACTTTTTGTTGAAACCGACCTTTGAAATTTGCCAGCTGAATCCTTTAATCTCTGATTTGTTTTGAATTGAATTGGATTTTGTTTAAGTTTTGAATGATAGTGTTTACTTCAGATTTTTGTTTCCAACTTGGAATGGACGAAACAAAATGAAAAGGCTGATAAAATAATGAGTTTACAAGTGAAAAATCTTGTACAGGGTGATGATATAAATTTGTACAAGTTGATATAATTAATTTGTACTAGTGATATACGAGTTTGTACAACATAAATCAGAGATTTCTTTCTTTCTTTAGGCTGATAACATTTCGAGTTGACCAGGCTGCTATCTTCTTTATTGGCTGATAATCTATTATGGTGGCTAGAGGATATGGCATTAATTGCCATGTACAAATGAATATTTTTTCTTCATTTCGGTGGCTGGTGATGTTTTCCTCGTGTACTAAAGAGGCCAGCATTTATTATCATGTACGAACTTACCTTTATTTGCTTTATTTTATTTTGTACCTTGCTTTGTCTTCCTTTGCAAGCCATTTCATACGTATATTATTTTTCTCAAGTGTTCATACTTAGATTTATTTGTTCATACTGAATGTATATGTTTGTCTTTTTAACTTGTCTTTATAATGCTACTTTATAAATAAAGCTTTGTTGTTAGATTTCATTTAAGTGTTACTTCATTTTTTATTTCTAATTTAAATTATTATTGTTAATTTTTTTTTACCTCTATATTAATTACCTTATATTTATTTTATAAATTCAAACCATTATTAACCATCAATTCTAATATTTATTATTATCATTTATTATTAAACCATTTATTTCTAACCGATTTATTTAAGATTTAAATTCAAATCAAATATATACATATATATACAATATTTTAAATTTTAAATGATTTATACAGAATTTATTTGGATAGGGGAAACTCGCAATCAATCTATCGATTTATATCACAAATTTTATTCAAAAATTCAATAAATTATCAATTTAAATTTAATTAAAATACGGGATTGTTACACGACTTCACCACAACATCAGGATAATCCCTGACTATCGGAGTGGAGTCAGGATCACTAGGCTAAGCATCAAGCGAAAAGATAAAACTGCCTGCATAACCCTGAGGAAATCGACATTCAATCACAAAAGAATTGCCCTAGTTGTCTACTAAAGGAACGGTTTGGGCTTTGCAAGAAATAATAGCATCAAAACCGAGGACATAGAAATCTCCGGTGAATCGACACCTATTATAAAGGAGTTTTACCCCTTTACAAATCATATTAAGGTTGGTGGGACTACCGATGGGATTAGTCGCACATAAGGATGGAGTTGCTAGTTGTGGTTGCAAGATATGCTCAAATTTATTACAGAGATCAATAGAAATGAAGCTATGGGGTGCTCCAGTATCAAGAAGAACACGAACATGAAAAGACAAGAATGGATTTTAGAACAAAGGTAAAGTTCCAAATATTCCAAAGAAATCCTAACCAAGACTTCCAAGCACAAACGAAGATGATTTTGTAATTAATTTTACTCATTCTAGGTTGTTACTACCCTATTTCTAATGAGTTTTTACTCCATATGTTAAGTTTTGCCTAAACTTGGCTCTGATACCACATGTAACGACCTGCTATTTTGAACCATTCAAATCGACAATCATCCACACATGTCAGACTCGAATTGCTCAAAACAACAGATTGTTAATTTGTATTTGGCAAGACTTAGCATAAACATTATATCTATCAATCACATAATCACAGACACAGAGTAATATAACAATAAGCAGCGGAATAGATAAATAGTAGTTTATGAAGCTACTACAGAAAATACAATGGAAATCCAAATACAAGGAAATCTCCAATACATAGGCAAATGACAATTCTGAACAAAAAAACTAGAAATAACTGAAGTAACTGAAAGCTGAATAGATAGATCTTCAAGCAAAGCTCCAATCTCGAAAGGTGAGTCTCAAATGTTGTGACACTCATTCTGACCCGAGCATAAAGAAAAACACAAAACACTTGAGTCGGGATTAACATTTTTATGCTAGTAAATCAACTCAAGTGAAATGTCCAAGTGAAATGCAATATAACATAAAGGATGTTGGGATTCCATCCCTTAAGGATCCGTGGAACTATCTACATACATAGTACAATACAGGGAACTTATAGTGTGAGAATAATATAATAACAATATAATATAGTATAACTTATCAATGATGAGCATATATCATAATTAAAAATTTAATAACAATATATATATATATATACACAACATGTTATTGGTGTCAGATGGCAATTAACAGTTTAAAATAATAACATATCATATTCAACGAATCAAATTACTAATCAATTCAAATTTTAACAACATATTTAAATCTTCATTTCATGTGAAATCACTTTACTAAACATAAGAATGTTAATCATGAGTGATCGCTCACCTTTCGAGGATAGAGAAATTAGACAACATGACAAGCTATGAATTGAATCACGAACTCAGCAAATCGACCAATCCAAACGACAATCCTAAAGCAAAGCAAGGTGGACATGAATTCGACGAACAAAGAAAAGCTAATAACTTAGAATCGATGAAAAACATATCAAAACTAGCTTGATATAAATGGAAACAAAATATATATATATTATATTTTTTTTCTTAAATCAATATTCAATTTAAAACACATTTTTAAAATAAAAATCTTCATATTATAATTTTTTATTAAAAATCAATATTTATTAAAACTCATAGTTTTCAAAATTCTTCAAATAAATATTTAAACATAATATCTATATATGTTAAAAATTATTACAAAATTCTATTTCAAAATGTTAACATAAATTTAAATAAATAAACATATTATTATATTATATAAAGAAGGAGGAAGCTGCTCAGGTGTGGAGAAGGAGATGGCTGTTGGCAGGTGGTGGGAGTGTGGCGTTTGGTGCTAGGGAGGAGGACTGCCATGTGTTGTTCGGGGTGGCTGCCGAACTGTTATGCTCAGAGGGTTGAAGGCGTATCTAGAAGGTGGTGGTGGCTGTTTGAGGTGGAGTGGGCTAATGGCGTGTTCGGTTAGGTGTAGTCGAGGGATGGTTCAGAGGGGAAAGCCAGGAAGGAGGTGGCTGCTATGGGATGTAGGCTCGGGGATGAAGATGCTGGCATGGATGCAAGGTTGATGGCGCATGAGTTGTGCATAGGAGGAGTTCAGTTCATGGAGTGAGGAGGGTGGCAGTTGCTGTGTGGGAGGAGGATGGCGTACGACGCTAGGTGCGGGGTTTGGCAACTGGGACAGGTGGAAGGTGATGGGACTGTTCAGGTGGATGGTTGTGGAGTGGTGGCTTCGGTTGAGCTTGGCCAGGGAGGGGTCCGGCGGATCCGGGTTCGGTTCAACAGTGGGAGGAGGCGCAGCTAGGTAGGCTGTCGGCGATGCTCCGTGTGTGCGATGGTGGTGGGGCGTAAAGGGAGCAGAAGCTGATGTGGCAGAGGTTTTGCGGATGGCCGAGGTGAGTTGACGCTGGTGATGTGATGGGTGGGTTGCGTGCTAATTGACGAGCATGTAGATTTGAAGATGCATGGGACATGGGCTAGGTTTCAGGCAAAAGGAGAGAGCAGGTTCTAAATTATAAAAGCAACAAATTTTTTATATATATTATTATATCTCAAAGAAGAAGAACAAATCAAAATGGCAGAGAAAGAAATAGGGAATGAAAGTGAACCAGAAGATAGTATATTGAAATGGTGGAATAGAAAAATCCCATACGTTGAATCTCAGTAAATATAAATGCTAATGGCTATTGGTTTTATACCATGGATAATTGAATGGACATAGAAAACCAAAAGACTCCAGAAATGGGTACCGATACGGCTAACCATTTTGCATATTTCGTCGTGCACTAGACGTCGAAATGCACAAATGAATATACTGTGGAGATCAGCATGAATAGAAAAAATAGAATGGTACATAGATATGAGTGATATGATCCACCTATCAAAATTCGATTTTTCGTCACCAAAAATGCTGCTAAAACGCCGAAAATAAGATAAACGGAGCTAGAGCAGTCCAAATTTGGCGAAACGAAATATGACGTCACATTCAGAAGATGGTTTGCATTTTTATTATATAAAAATATTTAGATTTCAAAAATGTTTTATTTTCATCTAATTTAACCAATTTTAAATTTAAAATTGAAATTTCACAACAGAACAAACTTACATATTTTCTGATGAAAATCTGATACTTGCTATGTTTAAATAGACGTATTCCAAATATCAAATTTTCATTGCAAAAATTTAATTGTTTATTTTCATGAAAAATCTAGTTAATTACATTATTTAAATCATTAAAATTTACGGGTCGTTACATATTGAGCTTGCTTTTTGCGATGGACCAAATGTGTCTTGTGTAATTGCAATTGAAGAATAAGTGTTCTATTGTTTCATTTTCTCTTTTGCATAAGATACATTTGATTTCTTCATTTTTACTCCATTTTCTGCATCTATCCCTGGTTGGCAATCTGTTTATAAAAGAAAAGTAGGCACAATGCGCCATTTTTGGGAAGTTTGCCCTATTCCAAATAGTAACATGCCAATCCATTTCTCTTTCAAAGCCTTTAATATATTCCCAAGTAGATTTAAAAGAGAATTTATCTTTTGTCGAAAGTTTCCATTTCTAGCAATCTTTAGTTATACTTGAATCAATTTCAATACTTTCAATGGCCTTTTTGAATAAAGTAGTTGTTGGATGAAGATTTGTATTCCATCTATCATTTTGGATGATACTCTCAACTTTAAATTTTGCTCCCCCAAATTGTAGTAAATTGGACCAACCTAATAAGCTTATTAAAGTTTTGCCTTTGATCCATGGATCAAACCAGACGCTAGTATTTTTCCCATCTTTGAAATTCCTTTTCAATAATTTGGTTCCATTGCTTCTACTCTTTAAAATGCTTTTCCAACGGTGAGAGTGATGGTTTTCAATTGGCATAGTCCAGAAATTTTTGTTTTTGACATATTTATTTTTCATCCATTTTGACCATAATGAACTGCCCTCCACAAACCTCCAAAATAATTTCAGATTACAAGCTTCTTTTAAATCCTTAATATTTCTTAAACCCAATCCACCTGCCCTTTTTGGTTTGCAAACAATGTCCCAAGAGACTTTATGAATTTTCCCTCACCAAATGAAATTGGCACATATTTTTCCAATTTCGTGAATGGATGATTCTAGAATATTGCGAGTCTGAATCCAATATATTATGATAGCCATGATGATAGTGTGTGTGAGTTCAAGTCTACCAGCAATTGATAATAATTTGCTAGACCAGCTTAATAATTTGCCTTGAATGATGTCCAAAAGCCTTGAGCAATCTTTGTCTGCAATTTGATTTATACTAAGAGGAAGTCCTAAGTATTTAACAGGCAAATGATCTTCTTGAATTTTTAACTGAAGAATTTCCCCTTATTTTCACAAATTTTGCTAAAATAAGCTTTACTTTTGCTCTTATTGATTTGCAGACCTGCATAATCATTTAACTACTTAAAAGTTTTTGCAATTGTTAAAGCACTTTTAGAGTCAGCATTCATAAACAATAGCAAATCAACAGCATATAACAAGTGAGTAATACTAGGCATATTTTAGTTTACTAGTCTAAGATTGCCATTAATTTGTTCCATTTCCATTTACAAAGATAAAAATTCCATAGCAATTGTAAATAAATAAGGGGAAAGAGGATCACCTTGTCTAATTCCCCTATTGCTATTAATAAACCCACAAGGTGATCCATTAATTAAAATGGAAAAGGAGGCAGCGTCAATGCATTCTTTAACTAAATTGCAAAATTTCTCATGAAAACCCATTTGTCTCATCATGTGAATAATAAAATATCTATTGATCTTGTCAAATGCTTTGTGAATATCAATTTTAATACAAACTTAATTTTTACAGCCCTTGTTAAAGTTTCTTATCATTTCATATGCCAAAAGGGTATTTTCAATAATGTATCTACCTAGTATAAAAGCACATTGATTTTCTAAAATCAAGTATTTTTAAAAAAATATATTCTATTACTCAAAATATTAGCTATGATTTTGTAAATAAAGTTACAACATACATTAGGCCTGTAATCCCCTAATCTGTGATGCCCCACCTCTATACTCGTACTAGCCAAGGACACTACGGGGTAATGCTATCGACTAGCACGAAGAATAAGGCTGTTGAGGAGCGACCATCTATGTAATTGGTTTGAGCGAGAACCGATACGTCAGATAGTATATCATGCATTTCATTTTAAGAGGAAATCTAACATATCAAATCCAAACTCAAATCTACTACACAGTTGCTAAGTGGCCTTCAGAATCAATATAAAATAAACAACATAAAATCAGTCATAGATATTCATATCACTAAAGCGAAAACAGATATGAATATAACACATAGAAGTGAACATCATAGTAGTGGTCATACAAGATCCACTATATGCCAAAAGAATAGGTACATGTACTACACAAAAGAATAAGTATACATCAAAAAGTCTCTATTTCGTATACATGAAAGACAAAAACTACTAAGCTAAAGTAGTTAGCCAAAAGTCAAAAGCTAATCCCTACTAAGAAGTCAAGTGAAAGCACCTAAAACACCTCAGTCTGACCCGAGTATTATTTAAGAAGAAAAATAATAAACGGATCAGTCTAGCTATAATTATCATGTAAGATGAGATAGAATAAGAGATATAACAAATATATATGATAACAGTAAAAAATCATATAATATCTCAAGTTTTCTCAAATACCCAAAAAGAATGTCATATTCTTTATTTTATTCACCAAGTCACAAATATTGATACAGCTTATCAATGCAAATCACAAATATTGGTGAAACACCAATTCTAGAAATCATCAATTAGAAATCCAGAAATCATAAAAAGGGGGGAGGCCTATCACAAACGGGAGCATGAAAACTCACCAACATGTGTATCACAAACGGGACGCTATCCCATGGGTCGCTAACCCATAAAAATACGGGGTACAGTCCCCCCTTGAGGATGAATGAGCCGAACATCAACGCACCTAAAAAGATATGCCCCATGCATAGACTCATTGAGCCGATTGCTCCACGAACAGTCAAAAGACCATGGGTCGCTACCCCACCAAATTGAGGCGAAGCTCCATAGAACGAGGTACAGTCCCCGACGTGGACAAATGAGCCGAAGCTCCACAAACGGGGTACAGTCCCCCATGCGGACAAAGAGACATTGCACAGCGCAAGTCAAAATCACAAAATGATCATCATTGATCAACAAGTGCAAATTACACCAAGCTAGTAAATAAATGAGTTTAGCTTCATGTCCTATAACCACTGGCTTAATTTAAATATTTACGAACAAATTGTAGATTTCCACTCAAAAATTGTCACAAGATTTCAATCGAACAAGTCTAAGAATTAACCGACGAAGTAAACGCAAGTGTTTCATACCACTTGTTTTGCTAAGTCGTTTAACTTGATTTCTCATCCGAATGAGGTAAAGGTTTTTATATACTAATGGATTGGAAAACAGTTTTTAAAAAAAGAGTTTTGTATTAAAAGTAGTGTTGAAATCATTTTTGTGAAAGAGTTTTAGTATTTACTACTAGTCTAAAAACCTTTGTATTTCAAAGTGAAAAATTACAGAAACGATTGTAAAAATAACCGATCACCAAAAATCCACATTTCAATAATGTGAATCAAAACCACGGAAATCGATACCTAATCCATCGGATGGAGCACCAAAAATCCAGAAATGAAATCATCAAAGTCGGTATTGGATGACAATAACTATTCGGATCATCAAAAATCAATTAAAACAGAAATCCACACCAAAATAAGCCGATTCCTAGAAATTAAAAGCATCAGACGTCTGGGGGTTTTCCCAGACGTCTGAGCTGAAGCTTTGGAAATTCGTTCCAGGTCGCTCAAACATCTGACCTTGGGTTCTGGAATTTTTATTCCTAAGGCCCAGATGTCTGATGGTTTTCCCAGACGTCTGAGCTGAAGCTCAGGGCAGAATTTTCCTAGCTTAAAGATGGGCGAACGAATTCGGAAGCATTCGAATGAGCGATGGCGACTAGGGATTTATGCCAAGCGATAACCCAGCTCTATATGTTCTTCAATACACCCGAATCGACATGCCTAAACACCAATACTAGGGTTTTCATAAGTTTTGACTTCAAAACACCAAAATTGGAAAATTCACCAAACCAATTCAATCCAAAAGCAAATGAATAAGAAATAGATGTTAGGAATTCATACCTAACAACAATGAAAGCTATAGACATAGATGTGAGTTCAAGAACTCGCCTTTAAACCCAAAATAGAAAAGACAAGCTCTAAAACAAGCTAAGACCAATTCGTCTTCAACCACACCTCTAGAAGCTCCAATCTAACATCACATGCAAAAATTTCCTAAGTTAGATTATAGGAAATTATGAAAATTGTAGAGAGATTAAGATGGAGAAGATGAAGAGGATGCTTACCTAAGCTTCTCCTTGATTTTAGAACTTGAATTTGAATTTCTAAGAGAAGCTAAGGCTTAGGAATTTCTAATCTCTCCTCTTTCCCCCATTTTTCATTTAGCTTGAGTGTTAGTAAATTGTGAGTGGAATGAATGAAGAGGGGAGCAGTTAAGGGTATTTGGTAGAAGAGTTTGGGTTATCTTGTTGGGTTGGTGGGCTAGAACATAACCCAAAGCCCAAATGAAAATACCAAAATCCTAATCAACTCCAAACATATTAATGTTTATACTTAAACAAGTTGTAAACTTCGTTTTGATCTCAATGAAAGTGGTCTCGAGTCCAGATTCGACTATTTACAAAAAGTCACATTTTGTATTTTAGTCCAACTAATGATGCTATATTTAAATAAAACGTTTAAATATATAATCGAAAATTATGCAGGTTGTTACATAATCCATTAGGAATTTTAACCTTAGGGATTAAGGTAATAAAAGTATGGTTTAAACATTTCAGAAGCTTTCCAGTTGAAAAAAAATCATTTACAGCTTCATAAATTTTAAATTTAATATCTCCCCAATGTGTTTTATAAAATTTAGCGCCAAATCCACCAGGGCCTTGGCTTTTATCTATATTAAAATCAAAAACAAATTTTTTAATGTCATCAATAACAATAGGGGCTAAGAGAATATCTTTACTAGTTTCATTAAGCAAAAATTTTATTTCAATACTTGGGAAGTCTCTCTTATATGTATCAGTATTGTATAGCTTAGAAAAATATTTTATTGCATTATGCGCGTGTGTGTATTTGTGTGCATATACACATGTGCATGAGCATTAACACGTGTGTGTTTATAAGATTCATATATGCAACAATAAAAACAACATGCATGTAGTGCTTAAAATTGTAACCAAATCATATATGCCTATAAAAAGATATATGAAAACTACAGGACAATTGGAAGAAATTTAACATCTTCCATATCTGAAAAATTGAGTCAAAAGAATAGGTATGCTATTATGATTAAGAGAGAAAAGCCAGTTAGTTTGTACGTCACTAATAAGGGTTCACAATAATAGAAGTTAAAAAGGCTACTAAACTATTTCTCCATTGTCTTCACTATCTTTACTGAAGTAGATTCATGTTTCAGCTATATTTAGGCAATTAAAAGAACTTCTACAATTATCATGCATTACAAATTGTTCAATAAAGAGATAAAATAACTATACATCAGTGATTAAATAATTATATAGTCATACTTAGTAATTTAAAAAGTAGTACCGTGCTACATTAATTCATTAGTAGTGATTTAATGATTGTATAGTGATCCCTAATAATTTTAAAATGTCATATCCTGTTGCAATAATTTATTAGTAAGTAGTCTAATGAATACGGGTACAGTAGACATAAGATAAATAATTTTTGATCATATATCATTGATACTTGAGACAAACATTAATAACTAAGAATACATTGAATGTAACTAAAGAAGTAATTACAACATATCCAAAATAACCCATGATGTCAAGCTATTCCCATGAAATGTGTAATTCCAAACCTGAAAGGTCTTTGTGATCTAAATATGAATTTTGCTTAAAAAATATGAATTTTTTATAGCTTAGTAGCATTAAACATTTCCCCATACACCTTTGATCCTTTAGCAACACTACTCAAGTATAACAAAAGAAAGTTTGAAGTATGACAAATATAGATAATATTCTACAAGACAACTCCCAATGAATCAAAAAGTAGAACATACCAAGTATCCCCTGGTGTATTTGATAACTATAAATACTTCAACAACTTTGATTCTTTCATGTCTAGTTGTCTTTGCTTTTTGATACGAGCATAGTTTTTACTTCCCAAGTTATCAGGCCACTCTTTTTTTGAGATACTACAAAATGATGTAAATTAATTTGAAATATATTTACTTGAACTAAACTTAAAATAACCGTGGTAAGGATATCTGATTAGAAACGAACATAAGATAATTTAATGTTCCTGCTTCTTTAAAGCAATGTTTATCCAAATATGGCATATTCAAGCTTATACATAAAAACAAAATGTTGTGTTTTTGTATTTTCAGTGTATTATATGTTTGATTCAAAAGTATGTCTATTTTATTTTAGTTGTATTTTACTTTTGTTGTCCAAATTCTTCTTCAGATGGACTCAATTAGGAATCTAATAAATTAATGAATATATGTACTATTATAAATAAATACGATAATAAAAGAGTTGTGATTATGTGTCATCGACGATAGCAGATCTAACGAAACAATAAACTAAGATAAATAGGAAAAAATGATTTAATACCATAATAGTCCAAGTCTCAGTAATTTATAGTAGCACCCGAGCATGAACCAAAACATTGATTTCTTGTTTATGACCGTAGAGATAAGAAATGTGATCCTAAGATATGTGATCCTGGGAGGAAGAATATGATTCACGTGAATTTGCTACCAAATAATTGCAATATGTCAAACTATTATAATTAAGAAAGTTAGGAATCCCTGACCATTTCAGTGCAAACCATTTAAATTGTAACGTATTAGTGTTTGGAAATATATTCATAATCTCATACCGATGATCAAGTAATCAGAATCTATCTCATCCATCTCATTGACATCATGGAACTATCAAAATAAAATCAAAAGGGAACCCTTCCTAAAACCATGGTTGATAATCAAAAGTATGCTAAGTATAAATTCTGAAGAAATAAGAGGGGAAGCTTG
Source organism: Allium fistulosum (assembly GCA_030737815.1). Lineage (NCBI taxonomy): Eukaryota > Viridiplantae > Streptophyta > Magnoliopsida > Asparagales > Amaryllidaceae > Allium > Allium fistulosum. The sequence continues at coordinate 368,751,972 of CM060907.1, forward strand.
CAAAGGATGAAACCCTAATTATTCGACCTATTTGTACATTATCTATAATTTGGTTGGCCTTATTTTAACGACGTGAGACTTTATCACCTTGATTTGTGAATATTTGATAAATTTCAAATATTCAATTAATGGTTTTTAATGTTCAAATAACCTTCTTTTAATTAATAAATAACAACTGTAAACTTTTTTTGAAAATTTGTTTCCAAAAATAAAGACTTCGATGAAAAACTGAAAATATAAACGAAGGTCGTTTTTTGAATTTTCGACTTTTTATCGAATGAAAGTTGTCACAACGTTATTGCGCACGTATGCACACATATTTACGCATATATAAACATGTCAAATATATGAAAGGAAGATTAGTAATAGTAAGCATGATTTAAAAAGTTTGAAAAGGTAATTAATTAAAATAATAAAGTAATGATAAGACACTTTCTTCTTATTAAGTGTAAAAGACATGGTAAAAAGAGGAAGTGATGGGTAAGTACATGTTATGATGAATAAGTGGTTTTTTGTCAAAACTCTAAAGTTCGGTATTAGCTAATTTGTAATAAGGGTAATTTGGTAAATTGTCGTATGTGGATGTTTATAAAAGAAACCACCACCTTCTCATTTTCATTTTACATTTTCATTTTTCCATTTGCTCTTCTCTTCTCCACCTTTGTCATTTTTGAAAACAAAGCAAAACCACTTCAAATTTCTTTATTCTTCTTCCGTAAGTCCATAATTCCTTACTAAAACCTTTACCACCCTCAAAAACACAAACTTTAAGTGCTAAACTCCACTTTCTTGTCTAGGCCATACCCTCCTCGAGGCATTTTGCCTCTTGATGTGCACCCTAGAGCCTTCTAGGCCACTTGTGTGTGTGTGTGCAAGGTGGTCGTGTTGCGTTATGGTAATTTGGGTGGTTGATTACTTGATTGTGAGCTTGTGCTTATATTGCTTTACTATTAAAAGTGAGATTTCCCTTGATTTGCTATATTTTTTTATTGAAAAATGTTATAATAATTAGTTAGTTGTTCGGTTATGATGTTGTAATGTAAGTAGGTAAAAATATGTGATTTGAGTTGTAAAATTATTCCCGCTCGAATAGCAGGGGCATATAGCTTGTATTTGGTAGGGGCCTATGTGAGACACATGATTAGAAAGGGAACTATGAAAGTATCAAAGTGGTTCATAGCGGAAAGGCCGCGACGAATACACTTCATAAAGTTATGAATTTATGGAGGGATCCAACGGGACCCCTCGTTAATGTTGATTTTTATTTTGAATTATCACTTGATAATTGTAATGTAATGAAGTGGATTTGTTGATAAATGACTTGTTTGATAGTTTGTTCATCTACAACGTTGAAATCCTGTGTTTTCTTTAAAAGTGATTCACTAACTTTGTGTATAAAAATATTTGAAATAATTTTCGAAACTTGACTATGGTTTTTAAAACTAGTTGCAAAGATATTTAAATTGTTTAAATAGAAAGAAAGGGTTTAAAGTTATTTGATTTACAAAAACAAGTTTTAAAAGTTACGGTCCATATAGTGATGATATTTGTATAATAAAAAGAGTTATCAATTTTAGATATTTCGAAAGGTCTTTTCAAATGTGTTTATAAGTATTTAAAAGGAATTTTGAAGTTTTAAATATATTTTTAAGAATTTATTTAGTTATTTAAATAAAATATTTAAATTTATTCCTTTGCTTTAAAAGTCAAGTTTTGTTAAAAAGCAGCCATTTTAAAGGAATGTTTTAAATACAAATTCAAACTTATTTTAAAAGAGTTTATAAGAAATTTTAAAAGAAGAAGAAATCATGGATTATAATCCTATTGTTATAATAAATGTTTTCGAGAAAGATAAAGAGATTATGGACTATAACATTTTGGTTATAGTAAATGGTTTTGAAAGAATTAGAAAGGAAGTTTGGCCAATAACACCTTGTTATTATTAAAGTGTTTACTTTTATAAAAGCAAGTTATTTTAAGTTTCATCGATCAAAAAGGTATTTACATTTATATAAAGAAGGGATGTTGCCCTTTTAAAATCAAACTTTGGTTTAAATAAGTGATTTTAGGAAATGTTTTAATAACAAATATATGGAACTCTTGGGTCCTATTTTCTAGACTTCAAGGTTTGGAAACTTATTTCTATTTTGAAGTCAAAAGTGAGTGTGGAGTCAAGGTTTGAGAGGTAATGATAACTTAACTTGAAATGATTTCATTTCTAACCGATAACAAGCACTAGTTTGTAATTGAAGACTAGAAATAAGTTTTGGAGTTAGTTTTCTGATTGTTTTAAGACTTTGTTTTTATGCAATGAATTTTTTTATCAGTGCCATTAACTCTAAACAAGTATTGATAAAATAGTGCTAAAATGTTGACACGTTTATGGAAAGAAAGTCGTCTTACAATTAGCACTAAAAGCCGATGAGTAGACTTTCCTCTATCTGTGAGATCTAGAATCGAAGTGCTTCAACTACTTACTTGGCTTCGTCTCTGGGCGAGGGATAGAGAAGTCGAAATGTTGGAAAAGTGATAAGTATAAGAGGGTTAATTTTGATAAATGGGTAATGATTAATTAAGTTTATGAAAGGTGCTGCACAGTATACTTGACACCAATTTTCAAGATATGGAAACTTGTCTCTACCTTGAGAATTAAGAATGTATGTCGAGGCAAGGATAGTTTTCTAACTTGCCCGATTTCATTGTTAATTGAGGGATAGTATTGTTTGAAATTGGAAATTGTGATAAGTTTTGATTTTTCATATGCAAACATACTTAAACCCCGATAATGGTTTGTCAACCATCGATAACTTAACTAGTTTGACTTGAAAAGTATATAAAAGCTTTGCAATTTCATACGGTTTGAGATTCCTTTAGGAGAACTCGTTCCGATGAAATGTCCTTCTCTTTAAGGGTATATTAGAGAACCTCTTGGGACTCTTATATAATCCGCTTATTTCTAAAAGAACCGGGATTAAGTCAACCAAAAATTATCGATTATTGATTCGGAGAAACCAATATCAAATAAGCATGAGTTATCCGAAAACCACTTCGAACCGACATAAGCGCTCGAGTTGGAAACAACTTGAAGATGATCACGGACAGAGTTCACTGAAATGCAAGGGCCACTTGCTACTGATCCTGAACTTGCTTCCAAAATGGATATAGTAAAAGTAGTGCCTTTAGTTTGTTCATATCTTGTAAAACTTATATGGATGAAAGCTGGCATTGCATTATTGCCTGGTGGCTAGTGTTAGAATTTCAAGTGGGATTTGCTAAAATGTAAAACATAGCCTCGAGCCTCACATTTAAAACAGGGGTTATGCCATAGTGCTATGTGGGTCTCATCCATTGGGATATGGTCATCACCCGATCTAGATCGATATTTACAGATTTATGTATGCTAGAGGCACTTGTTTGGCTGTATGCAGCAACCGAGGTGATGACTATTCGATATTATCAAGGGAGGGATTGGCCGGGTATGATTCGTAAAGGTTCAATAGGTTTGCAGCTTTTCGGTACATTTTCTCTTGAGATGTACTGTATGGAAAGTAGTTCCTTACCTTGTCATTATACGAAATCCATTTTCAATACGTGCCTTATGGACTTAGTTGTGCCCAAATACTAGAATGTGAGATGTAAGCATTTCAGCTATGTTATATATTTATTTTAAAACCTAAATATTATTATAATATCACTAGATCTCCTATTTGAAATGGTTTGGTTATTGTAAGGTAAAAATCCATCCGTGTTTATGTGCAGCATGGTCTTACGAGATATCCATGTTTATGAGCATCCATATGATTTGAGTTTCTCATGCTGGTTTACCAAGCTGATCCGGGTATTATTTTCTTATAATACTCAGGTTAGACCCATGTATTTTTCCAGAGTTAGCTTTGGATGCTTGGAGCTTCGGGAGATAAGCCGAATGCTTCCAAGAGTTGACTTATTTTATTTTATGTTGTATTTCTTGTTTTGTATTTATCGACATTTATAAGGATAGGTTGTTATAACTATCCAAACTAATGATAGGTTAGACTCTAATTGTTGCATGAATATTAAAGTTTTCTTTTGTAAAGACCATCAAGATATTATATATTACTCATCACGATACAAAATTCTATTATGTCTTTTCTTTTCTTTCACTCCAACAATCCATCTTTCCACCACTTGGTTGCTCGGCACATGAATATCGTAGATGTATAAGTGTTAACTTTTGAAGGTCAAAAAGGTGGGTTGTTACATTATTTTCTTTTACACGTTTCGTAATTCAAATTTATAACTCCATGTTATTAGGTTTGGGTCCTTTTATAAATTGATTCATTTGTCTTATACTATTTTGTGAAAGTAGAAATTGCAATAATATATAGTATAATTTGTATCAATATATAGTACAAATATCGAACCTAGCCCCATTCTCTGACATTGTCCTCGATTTCATATCATAGATATAATTGTCTTAATTTCTTCAATTTGCTACATAATTTATACAATAAATATAATTGTTTAAATATTAGTTACAATAAATATGCAGGTTCAATATAAGTAAATATTATAAAGAAACTTAGTGTGATTATAGTATATAAAAAACATATTATAAGTGTATATAATTTCCATGGTACTACTTTCAAATATATGACCTAAATCATAATACACATGCCAAATTATAACAAAAATAGAGGAAAGTGGTTCTGAAGTTCAATTATACGTCATGGTCTACGTCTAAACATTTGGACCTAAGATCGTATGAAACTAGAAATAAACAATAATACAAGAGAAAGCACGATTTAGTCCAATCGTTTAAGTGACAGCCACTTTTTAGGAACATTGTACACAATGCACCAGTAGCTATAAAAACTATCATTAAGTGAACTGCAAAACCAACAACTCAGTGTAATGCACAAACCGATATCTCCAAATACAGTCATAATTACTAGTTGAACCCATAATGAACTATTCAGAACGAAAGTACAACAAGGATTTGAAACTATAAGTAACTTACCAAATTCATTTTAATATTCAAGTTAAATATCAATCAAATCAACTCTAGAATTACTATCAATTTAGTTAAAAAGAACATAGTTTATGACAAATTTAGAGATATGTTTTCTGAGATATTATTTTAGCAAACTAGAATTTGACATCTTTAGACATTCGATTAAAGGGAAGAAAATTCATAAACTATAAATTAGAAATGTTAACACATGAATAACAACAATAATAGATTTCCATCGGCTACTAAAATGGTGTAAAGTCACGGCTAATGGGATTGACTAAGGAGGTACGACCGATCAATCTAAATTCTCCTAAATTTAATAAACCATGGTTACTATGAGAAGCAGATAAGGGAAAGGCTTGACATCGGCAAAAAAGGAAGTAGGGTAAAAAAAATTCTTTCCAACTATTTGAAGTAGATTTGGGGCAGCAAAGAAATTCTTTTGCTAATTGATTCGGGTGTTAAATATTTTGATTAAAATTTCAAAGGCTATAACTATTACCACCCCACAAATCTCCTTTCTCACCCCGCATTTTGTTTCAAAATATTGCACCCCTTATATTTCTCGTTGTTCCCCAAGTTGTTCCATTTGTGCCCTTTTTATTTTCTACTTTCTTCATCTTCTAATTTCTTTAGCTTTGATCTTCTATAATATTTCATTCACTTGGTAAATATACGTTTGAAAAGCTTGAAAAAAATATTCATTATTCTATCAACTTTCATAAAAAATTGAAAATTAAGAAACGAATTTGAAATACATAAGTTTTAATTGATTTAAGTTTTATTTTGATTTAGGATTGGGTTTGATAAATAAACAAGTATGGCATGAAGGGTATCCATAATTGACATACATATATCCTTAGATACTTCTAATACCAAGTACGCAGTGAACTATGTTTCAATCAATTCCATGCCTATTATTTATGAGTTTTCTACCAATTCCAAGCTTGATGCATACTAGGTTTCGATCAATTCTTAGTTTGCATTGCACTATATTTATGTGGTTTCCAAGCTATCATCTGATTGTGTTTCTAAAAATTTCTAACATTCAAGTGGATCTGTAGATTTACTTCGTGTTAAGAGAGTAAAATTAGAACATGAAAAGGTTAAAAATAAAAAGATGTAGTTGGATATATATAAGTTTCTAAAAGGTATAATCATAACTAAAATTTTATTATCTTTAATGGATTGTTTAAAGAAAATAGTAGGATTCTAATAGAATTCGCCAATTTGGAAAAGGACACATGGGGTAAATGCCAAATTTTTGTGAAAAGGGAAATGAAAGGGCATGCATATAGATAGAGCTTTCATATAATGTAATATATATGTATGTATGTATGTATGTATGTATGTATGTATGTATGTATGTATGTATGTATGTATTGATATATTGATATGTACATTGTATTTTATATCTCTGCTAATAGTATGATATGAGACAAACATAATTTAATAAAAAAGTAACATTGTACATAACACATTAACAATTACAAAACATAAACATGAAAAGTAATCAACACAAAACACTTATTATCGGTGATCCTTAACTATTGGACATTTATGACCATAACAATTGGGGTAGGAAGTGTAGAAATTTCCCTTCTATTCGACTAGATTCCCATAGACATTGAAAGTGATCTGCCCTACACATCGAACATCATCATCAATAATTTCAACCTCTTTCATTTTTCCTTCCTCCTTTCCCTCATTATCCACTATGTTCGAACGTGGTGCTTCGATCGACAAGGTTTGACTACGATTCTAGACAGTGCGAGGTGGTCAGGCGACAGTAAGGGGACGACGACAATGAAGCAGGTATGCCTGTTGACGTGAATGTGAAGACGTGTTGTTGCTTGCAAACGGGTAACGCTAGCAATCTATCAAGTTTAAGGTGAGTTATTTTATAACTCACACACCTATAGCTATGAAAGTTTATTCCCTATGCATGCTTCGGTTGGGATTACGTTAATGGTTAGTAGTGGATGATTGAATTGTTTGTGAATTGCATAAAATTTTAGTAGCGATTGACTGAAATTATTGAAATAAATTGCATGTTATGGGTTCAATTTGTTTGACAAATGAATTGGTTGAATTGTGTGTTCTAAATATTGGATTCGATTGCATTATCAATTATGAAATTGCATGATTTTGAAAAACATTGAAATATGTTAGATTAGTTGTAGCTAAATTATATGGTGGTTATGCATTGTTTGTGTGACCGGAGTTATCGGGAAGCAACTCGGGTTGCTAAATAGTTCCATAGTATGGAATTATATTTTATAGAGCGACGTTGGCTTTAGATGTTGAATATTCGATGGATTTATAATTTGAATTGTATAAATCTTTTAAAAATGATTCTCAGAATGAGATTTTGAAGTTTATAAATAATTATAGAAAGTAAATATACATATAACTATTATGTATATAAAGAGTTCTGTTTTTTATAAAAAGAATTAGGAATAAAGTTTTAAGATTTGAAAATATTTTATGAAGTGTGTGTGACTATGTGTGTGTGTATATATATAAATTTTAAAAGTAATTATACATATTTATATATATTTTTAAATAAAGAAATTCTATTTTTAAGTAAAAATCCTTTTAATTCTTTTGCTGTTAAATATGAGTTTATGGATTAACAAAGGTGAGAAGTTTGAAAGTGAATTATAGATAAATTATATTAGAAATCATTTTCTGTCTGATCAAATTATACTAACTGCTTTCAAACTATAAACTATTATTGGCCTTTATTGTATTTATCTTTTGGCTATTTTATGCAAGCTTGAACTGGATTTTTGTTGAATTTCATGATTTTCTATGATATAAAGAATTTTAATAAACGATTGAATTATCGAGCGGTATGGGACACTTTGTACAATTTTTTTGATTATTGTTATAATTTGTCAAATAGAGTTATAGTGGAATTTTCTAGCTTTTAGTAAATACTTGAATTTACTATCTGGTATGGGACAGTTAGTTAAATTCTTGTAATTACTGAAGTGGCATTAATTAACACTTTAGAGTTGTAATATCTTAGGGTGTTCGGATTTCAGATCGATAGATCCCCGAGAGAAGATACTCATTTTTCATCGATTTGAGAATCGATACATTTTTAGATTTGGGTATGTAGACCTATTTCTTAGGGTTAGGTCTATTCTAGTATAACACAGCTATCCTTTTTGTTGTTTGGATGGGTGTTATGTTGCAGCCCTATCAGTTTATTTTACAGTTGGACAATGTTTACCTATTTATTTTCATTAGGTAAATTCACATGGTTTTGTCATAAACACGGCTACGTACCTATTTCTTATCGTTAGGAGTCGGGGTTTTTACTTGATAGTCTATTTCTTTTCGTTAGACTATTATGCTATGTGGTAGGGTTTATTTATTTTAGTTAGGCCCCATGTCACACTGTACCACATTGTTAGTTGACTACCATTATTATTTCATTAATGATGATTATTTCTTCGGAGGTTTTGTGATAGATATTGTATCTTTTGCCTCTGGAGAAATTTTGAATTGTTGTCACCATATTTTTGAAGATAGTCTGTTTAAGACTTGATATGGATTTGTGAAATGGTGATTTGGTATGACATGGCTTTTATGGACTTTTGGGGTTTTAGGCTTATTTTGAGATGACTTATTTTAGAGTTAAGTCATTTGTGGGTTTATAAAGTGGTGAATTTAATTAGTATACCTTATTATGATTGTTTGTTTGACATATTTTATTATGGCTTATTATTTTAAGTCATATAGTTATGATATTAGTATTTCACCTTTTTATTTAGATATAGTCTGACCTATTTTTTTTTTTAAATACTCGAGTCAGGCCGAGACTCTACAGGTACAGGGACTATTTGACTTTTGAATTTTGGGCTAGCATTAAAGTAGACTCTTTTGACCGATTTAGTTTACTTCATACTTGTATATATTGACAGTTAGGGGTTTATGTCATATATTTTATTTAGTAGTGAGTTTGTACTTGATACAACATTTTGGACATGATGTATATATTTACGTGGGTCTAGCACCGATATTTTATAGACTCATATTCTATCATGTATCTAATGTATATTATTCCGTATGTGATTCTGATTCTGATTTTTCTATATATATTATTCTAAATATTTTTAATTGGTGTGTTTATTATTATGTATTAATACTGCACACGTCAAATTTTTAGTTCAGATCCTCAAAAAGGTAAAAAAGACATGTCAGTATTAGTATAAAGATATATTCACATCCGATCGCCATTAACCAACCATATTCTCCGGGTATCAGAGCTGGATTCAGAATATTATAAAATATAATTTGCATAGAGTCGAGATCTAAACCTAGATGGCCCAGAGTCCCGTCCCTTGGGGGATTGGTAGATAGTTTTATTTTATCTACTTAGGGATAGGAATATAAATGATTATTGGAAATAATCATCGGGACGTATTTGTAAATTTTTGAATTATACAAATTATTGTTATGAAAGCATTGATAAAACCTAGAACTCGCTTTTATTAGAGAGTGAGATTTAATGGATAATATAAAATAGACCTTAGATGGCTTACGATTGGATATTGTTGTGTCCCGATCTGTTAGTGATCAGAGTTGCGCAACGGAAACTGGAAGATAGCTTTCCGCTGAAGGCATTTATTTGTTTGTTTGTTTGAAATGTATGTTGTTTGCATAAATGCTTGTTTTGTTTATGCTTAGTTTAAAATATAGAATTGAATAAGAAATTATCATTCAAAGAATTTATAAACCTATTTGAATTTGGATGAACTCAATTATTAATAAAAGCCAGCGGTTTCTCTAAAACAGAACTATTGGGAAATAATAAAAATGTTTAAGCAATTAATAGTTATAATATATAGAATGATAAATTATATATATCTAATTAAATTTGGAATTGAAAAATATAATTAATGAATAAAATAATTTATGATAAAAATCGATTGGTTAATGGATACTTGGTTGTTATAAAATTGTAAGTGATTGTGCAAAAATTAATATTGAGTAGGAATCACTATTGAGAGTTGAAACCTACTCAATAATAACAATAAGAACTTGCGGTGTCTTCAGCAGTATAGTTGCCACAAGAATATTGAAAAACTAAAGTTGTATAAAATAAAAAATTTAGTCATAGGTATAATTAAATAAATGTTAAAATTTATTTAAATTTTGATGATTGCTTGAAGTATTTATGGATGAATGAGTGTTATGGAATTTTTATCTATGAATTATTCTTATATGTAAATATTAAGATTAATTGAAAGGATTTTAATAAAAAAAAGCATCTATTTGAATTAAAATCTTTTTGATATTGGATATACCTATATATGGAATTTGATTATATTTATTATGAACAAGAAAATATTTTGGAAAAGCCTAAAGTATTAAAAGACATATGTATATCATATATAAAATAATTTTGTGTTAAATTGTCCGTCGAGTGCTTTCAGAATTCTAGTCTATACGCCTGATCAACGTTTTTGATAGGGATTTTTAAACACTATGACAAGACATTCAAACATAGTGTTTTAGGCAATAAAATGTTTTCGGAAATAATAAGTAGTAAGTATATATAACTTCTTGCTAGAAGTTAGCTTTTCCAAGTTATTAAATTTCAAAAAATAAGAATTTAATTAAATTTAAAGAAAAACAATGATTGGATTTTTGACTTTCCCTTTCTATAGAAAATGATGCTTTGAGAAATGAATTTGTGTTAAAATGAATTAGAGTGTGAAGTAATAATAATTATACAAGAGAAATCTTTAAAATTATTTTCCATCCTTATAAGAAAATATTTAATCAGTTGAATATCTTGAACACCATAAAATATTTAATATTTGTATAAGGTGTTTATATGTTATAAGAGTGTAAAATGTTTGTATAAACTATTTTCATATTAGAAAATAAGGAAGTAATTAAAGGAATACATACATACACACACACACACACACACACACATATATATATATATATATATGAATTGAGAATTAATTTTAAAATTTCTAAATGAGAAATAAATAAGATTTGATATAAATAAATATCATAAGATGCAAATATATTGGTTGTCAAATGATTTTATATTTTAATATATGCAACTTCTTATTAAAAGTTGGTTTTTCCACTTTATGAATTTCAACTATAGAAATTTAGAATAAAAGGAATTAAAGTTGAGTAATGATTGGATATTTGTAATTTTTCATCTTTATGGAAAATAATTCTTTGACGAATGAATTTTGTGATAAAATGAACCAAACTGTAAGGTTTATAATATTTAAACTAAGGAATGCTTTCAATACTAAGTAATAAAAGTAGTGATAAATATAATTGACTATTGCCATAGAAACTTAAGAAATTTTATTAAGAACATTTTGATATAAAAGACAAAAAATTTCAAAGTAAAAAAATCAGCAAATACTTTTCATATAAACAAACCATATATTAGGAATTATAAATTGCCGTGAGAAATCATAAGCTCTGACAATATATATACAGTTTGTAAATAAACCTTAGGTGAAGTTTTATATATTTTCTTGTAGAAATGGCTTTGCATATGTCATTAAATACCAACATAGTTATTATCGGTGACGAAGGATATGCAATTATACCAAAATGGAAAAGTCCTAGTTATGATTAACAACTTTATGAATTTTAGTCAGTTTATATGATTTTAAATAATTACATTCAATTCTAATTGTTTTTCTCTTTATTTTTCTAAATTTACAACGCGAATTTAGTTCAATTTTGCTCCTTTGTTCATTTTTATAGTAAGATGTGATCTTGTTTAGTAGATTTAAGGTTTGAAGTTTCTATGACACGGGTTTTTTTGTTAAGTTAGCGAGTATAATTATATTAGCTTATAGCCTGGAGTTTACACAGAAACTGATGACGTTTTATTTAACCAAATGTAAATGCCTAGATGTTTTTCTTTCATCAAAGGGCAAGCCTAAAGTGTGTCTCTATTTATCTGAAGGCAACTGCATACGCTATATGCTTACATACATATGTAACTTGCAGTTATATGAAACATACAATGTTTCATATCTAGGATGCAGTGATGGATACCATGTTATTTATTTTTATACACAATTCTCTGATCACAGTTAAGCTAACTCTGTGTCTCTTTAAGTACAACTAGTTCTCAAAATAAGAAGTATAATTAAGCTTCAATAACAATTTGAGAACTGATCAAAGGGTACTAGATTTTCTTTAAGATATTAATCGATAATGCAAGCTTATTGCTAAACTTTATGAAAATGCCTACAGTAGGCAAAAGAAGTAGAAAAATTATTGCTTATGCTTAGCTAAGAATACCAATATTTCCCAGTGAATAGAACTGGGGTACAGTATGGTATATTTCATTGTACATATGTTAATTTTTAAAGAAAGTTAAAATCTAAACACTAAATTCTCGTTTTTTGAAACAAAATATGTTTAGCTTCTACTGTAAATTACTCCAGATACTTTTTACAACAATATTTATTTCCTTACCACACCAAATGCTTTAATATGGAACTTCCATTAAAACTTCACAAATACAACTGACATCTGTAGAAAGAATGCCAATTCTTGTACTAGGCAAACTCATGAAACATGACCCTAGCCCAACACCATCAATTAGATGTACCCATTGTAGACATCATAGCATTTTCCAGTGTTAAATAGATAAATAACATGTTGATACATATTAAATTTTTGATAGAAAAGGATACATTAATAACTTACATAATCTCAATATCGATTTCGATGGTGAAATTGAATATTGAGATATAACATAATAGTACCTTATCATGCAAAAAATAACCAAAATAAATTATTAAATGGTCCAAGTATTAGTGAGTCCAAAACCTTTATCATAAGTATTGTTCCTAAACTATTTAGAGTACATTCCTTAATTTCAACTGCCATACTAAAACAAACCCTCAAACACTTATATGTTATTGTATTCTTTATATCAAATTATTGAGGCTGGCCAACTTTTGACATCTTTCTGTATTTGCTAAATTTTGGAATTTTGAATTAATATGCAAATTAATTTCTAGTAACACAAAATTATATATAATGAAGTGCAAGAATAGTATAATTATATTTTTACATTGTAAACTATAAAACATAGGACATTAATTAATGACCGAAAAAAAAACAGCCACACTTCATGTGCATACATATAAAAAAAATTAATGAATACAACAACTAAACTTTTGCAACCTATACATGATTTTGTATTATTGACCACTAAATTTTTTTTGGGAAGTTGCTTATATATGTTCTTTAATTAAGTAAATGCCATATTCTTAAACTTTCTACATACATGAGAATGATATTTTGTTTGAATTGAGTATAGGTACACGAAGGCTATGTGGATTGGAATATGACGTAAATTCGCTTTTGCTCGCATATAAGTTAAATAAGTTGCTTTAAATGCTAAAATAAAGGTACGCTTTCGAATTAAAATACAAAAGTATTAGAAATATTAATATATATTGTTTTTCCGACCGTGTGGTCGATGTATATCATATATATCATATTTTTGAAATTATAAACGGCTCTCCGTGAAAAGGAGACGCTGGCGAAATTTTTTAAAATTTTCGACACTTAGAAATTTTTTGATAATTTTTCTTTTTCGTATGCAAAGAAATAAAGGTTAATAACTGGGTTTAATTAAGTTTATAACTTACAATAAGTTTGATTTTAATACTAAATAATTAGAGAATTGAACGAGTTTCAACTAGATTATACAATACGAAAAGAGTTTGTGTTAGAGTTTAGTGTGATCTCCTCTCTTTAAGGAATTGCGAGGATGCAATTTACATAAGGAGGGAGGTATGCAACAACCCAGTTTTCGGAGCCGTAACATTATACAAATTTAAAAAAATATTAAATTAGGTTTCGGGAATAGAAATTTAAAATAAGTGATTTCTTTGAAAAAAAGGATTTAAAAAATGACTTGATTTTTAATTGGGCCTAATATTTTTCAAGCCATTATCCAAATTTTTTTCTTTTTTCTCTCTTCTTAACATACGCCCTGCTACCTTATTAAGGCAACACCTCTTATATCTCAATTGAATCAATACTAATCACTAGCCCTAAATCTGATAATCTCCAAATCGTTCAAATTGAAAAAAAATGAAAACCCTAGCTACTCTTGAATGAGAGAGGGATAGGAGCGACCACGCAAGCTCGTCGACAGCGGCGTTTGGAGAGGTGGTCGAGCATCGACCTAGGGCAGACGGAGTGGGTCGACAATGACTAGTGATAGTCAGAGGCGCACGCGAGTTTCGCGATGAAGGTGGTGATGAGCGAATGAGTTCAAGGCGGCGTGCGTTCCTGGAGGCAAATCTGGAGCAGCTAAAGGCAGCGCAATTTTCTTGTTTGAACGTGGTGCTTCGATCGACAAGGTTTGACCATGAGTCTAGACAGTGCGAGGTGGTCAAGCAACACTATGGGGACGATGACGATGAAGCAGGTCTGCCTGTTGACATGAAGGGAGCCGCTAGAAGGCCCGGAAATACAGGTACGGCTTTAGGCCAGAAGAATATAGGACATTGGATTGAAATGCTTGAATTCAGGGGGATCATGGATTTATTTTTCGCACAGTTTTTTGTCACTATTTTCGGGCCTCACAGCAATTTTGTGACAGGAATGTGAAGACGTGTTGTTGCTTGCAAACGGGTAACGCTAGCAAGCTATCAAGTTTAAGGTGAGTTATTTTATAACTCACACAACTATATCTATGCAAGTTTATTCCCTATGTATGCTTCGCTAGGGATTATGTTAATGATTGGTAGTGAATGATTGAATTGTTTGTGAATTGCATAAAATTTTAGTAGCGATTGAATGAAATTATTGAAATAAATTGCATGCTATGGGTTTAACTTGTTTGATAAATGAATTGGTTGAATTGTGTGTTCTAAATATTGGATTCGATTGCATTATTGATTATGAAATTACATGATTTTGAATACCATCGAAATATGTTAGATCATTTATAGCTAAATTATATGGTGGTTATGCATTGTTTGTGTGACCGGAGTTATCGAGAAGCAACTCGGGTCACTAAATAATTCCATATTATGGAATTATATTTTATAGAGCGATGTTTGCTCCAGATGCTGAATATTCGATGGATTTATAATTTGAATTGTTTAAATGTTTTGAAAATAATTCTCAAAATGAGATTTTGAAATTTATAAATAATTATAGAAAGAAAAATATACATACAACTATTATGTATATAAAGAGTTTTGTTTTAAAAAAAGAATAGAGAATAAAGTTTTAAGATTTGAAAATATTTTATGAAGTGTGTGTGAGTATGTGTGTGTATATATATAAATTTTAAAAGTAATTATACATATTTATATATATTTTTAAATAAAGAAATTCTATTTTAAGTAAAAATCCTTTTTATTCTTTTTCTGTTAAATATGAGTTTATGGATTAACAAAGGTGAGAAGTTTGAAAGTGATTCATAGATAAAATATTTTAAAAATCATTTTTTGTATGATAAAATTATACTAACTGCTTTCAAACTATAAACTATTATTGGTCTTTATTGTATTTAGCTTTTGGCTATTTTTATGCAAGCTTGAATTGGATTTCTGTTAAATTTCATGATTTTCTATGAAACAAAGAATTTTAATAAACGATTGAATTGTCGAGTGGTATGGGACACTTTGTACAATTCTTTCGGTTAGTATTAAAATTTGTTAAATAGAGTTTTTGTGGAATTTACTAGCTTTTAGTAAATACTTGAATTTACTATCTGGCATGTGACAGTTTTTTAAATTCTTGTGATTACTAGAGTGGCAGTAATTAACACTTTAGAGTTGTAATATCTTAGGGTGTTCGGATTTCAGACCAACGGATCCTCGAGAGAAGATACTCATTTTTCATCGATATGAGAATCGATACATTTTTAGATTTGGGAAGGTAGTCCTCTTTCTTGAGGTTAGGTCTATTCTGGAATAACACGGCTATCCTTTTTGGTGTTTCGATGGGTGTTATATTGCAGCCTTATCAGTTTATTTTATAGTTGGACAATGTTTACCTATTTATTTTCGTTAGGTAAATTCACATAGTTTTGACATAAACACGGCTACCTATTTCTTATCGTTAGGAGTCACGGTTTTTACCTGATAGTCTATTTCTTTTCATTAGACTATTGCGCTATGTGACGGGGTTTATTTATTTTAGTTAGGCCCCGTGTCGCATTGTACCACACTAATGGTTGACTACGATTATTATTTCATTAGTGATGATTATTTCTTCGGAGATTTTGTGATAGATATTTAATATCTTTTGGCTCTGGAGAAATTTTGAATTGTTGTCACCATATTTTTAATGGTAATCTATTAGAGACTTGATATGGATTTATGAAATGGTGATTTTGTATGATGCGCCTTTAATGGATTTTTGGGTTTTTAGACATATTTTGAGATGACTTATTTTAGAGTTAAGTCATTTATTCATTTATGGGTTTATAAAGTGGTGGATTTAATTAATATGCCTTATTATGATTGTTTGTTTGGCATATTTTATTATGGCTTATTATTTTAAGTCATATAGTTATGATATTAGTATTTCACCTTTTTATTTAGATATAGTCTAACCCGTTTATATTTTAAAAAAATACTCGGGTCAAGCCGAGACTCTACAGGTACAGGGACTAGTTGACTTTTGGATTTTCGGCTAGCATTGAAGTAGAATATTTTGACCGGTTTAGTTTACTTCATACTTGTATATATTGACAGTTAGTGGTTTATGTCATATATATTATTTATTAGTGACTTTGTATCCGATACAACATTTTGGATATGGTGTATATATTTATGTGGATCTAGTATTGATATTTTATAGACTCACATTCTATCATGTATCCAATGTATATTATTCCGTTATGATATGTGATTCTGATTCTGATTTATCTATATTATATACTGTTATGAATATTTTTAATTGGCGTTTTTATTACTTTTTATTAATACTGCACACGTCAAATTTTCAATTCAGATCCTCAAAAGGGTAATAAAGACGTGTCAGTGTTAGTACAAAGATATATTCACATCTGATCGCCCTTAACCAGCCATATTCTCCGGATAGAAGACGAGATTAATTGTATTGTTCTTTGCTAAACTGGGCATAGCGGTGGGGTCGTTACATTACTGTAGACAAAAAACATAGTATGACCATGTCGATAACGCATGGAATGGGTTTCCCCTCATTATAACACAACATTCATTTAACAGCTTTAAACATAAACGTAAAACATTATTTCATCCCTAAAGTTCTTATATAAGCTATAATACACTTTGAAATCAATAGCCATATCATGCAATGTGCTATTCCGTGAACATTTTCATTCTTTTCAGAACTAGAAATACACTAAATTCGACTACCATCGAGGCTTATGCCTTCTTATTCCATTGAAGTGTTATAGGTTTTGATTTTGGATGCCACTAAGTCCTTATGCCTTCACTGCTTCCTTAGCCTACTAAAATTACTAATCATTTAGATTGCTGCTTATGCCTTACACCTTTGCTATCATGTTCCGGTTGCCAATATGCCTTTACGCTTATGCTTTCGTGTTTCATTAACCACCCAGGACTTACAACCTTGCTACCGGTTCTTAACTGCCACATCAAGCCTTACGTCATCTACCAATATTGCTTTGGTTGCCACATCAGGACTTGCACCAATTGCTTCTATGTTTTGGATGCCACTCTAGGTCCTTACTCTAAAATTTTGGCTATGGTTGCCGCTCAAGGTCTTACAGCGACGAATTCGGTTTTTCAGTTGCCACTCAAGGCCTTACACCAAAGCATTCGATTTTTCAGTTTTGGTTTCCACTCAGGCCTTAAATCTTCACTTTCATTTCTTAACTACCACATTAAGCTTCATGCCATCTACTGAATATTCTACCTAACTATTTTGTTACTAGGATTTATCCTTAGCTATTCATTAAGATATTTTAAGTACGACTACCTTCAACTTACCCAACTACTTATTACATTATCGTTAATGTTCTAAGCACTAATTTCGGCCATCTTCGGCCTTAGCATAAATTTCCCCCTTGGAAATCAATTAATTTCAATATTAACTCATTATCAAGAGCTAATTAGCTTTCAACACTTATTACTCTCATTCTATTCTAGATAAACCTGACTTAATTTAGTTTTTGTTTCATTGACCTATGAAATCTCAATTCATAGTTTCATAAATCATCTCCTTTACATATGGTTCCTTTATCCCCTTTGTATACACTTCGCCTTCGACCGTTGCCAATTAACTTCGACTGAATAATGTAGGCTTTGACTTAGCATTTCTAGTTCACTACACTTTGGTCTTTCACTTATTGTTTTCTCATTCATCTTCTTTTGGTTCGAGTACTCTCCCTAGGCACTACTCCTCGATACACATCAGAAGCCTACTTTTTACGCATCTGATGCCACTTTTACATGTGTTAATGTCTGATTTATTCCAACTTCGTCCTTTTACTATTATTTCAGTACTTTCCTGATATATCTGGCATATAAATTGGATCTTGTATCTTGATAGCTAAAATACCTTATCCATTTAAATTTTCTTCTGACCCCAAATATTTTCCTTTTGGCACCCATAAACATCATTTTGACTAAGTGCATTTTCATTCAGAAAGTATTTATAATATTTATGAAATAACATAAAAAAAATATACATGTATTTATCTTCATATAATTTCTCAAACTCCCTAATTCTAGTCACCGTCTATAATTAAGGTTCTTAAATAATTCATACCTGATTGTTTATTTATAGCAAAATTTTGCAAATAAAAACCAATATGTAATAATGTGTTCATAACAGCATATTAAATTTTGGTTTATTTAAATCATAAAGAGCGTAAGAAAAAAACATAATTAATTTTAGCTAT
The DNA here is from genome assembly GCA_030737815.1 of Allium fistulosum. Classification (NCBI taxonomy): domain Eukaryota; kingdom Viridiplantae; phylum Streptophyta; class Magnoliopsida; order Asparagales; family Amaryllidaceae; genus Allium; species Allium fistulosum. The sequence continues at coordinate 368,770,868 of CM060907.1, forward strand.
ATTTGATTAAAAAGCAAAACAAGTATAAAAATATAATTTTCCATAACCAAATTAGGTCTGAATTAAATATAACTTTAGGAAATGTTAAGTATTGACATTTTTGATATTGAGAATAAATATTGGATAGTTTTAACACAAAAAACTTGTAAAGGCTATAATTATTGATAATAGCTGAATTAGGGTCCGAAACCACTTCTGAGTGAAAAATATGATGATTTCTCTTTTTGTAGAGCAGTCGTGATAGATTTTAGTCCTTATAGTTTAAGAGATATGGCCATTTGAAGTTAGACAATTTTTAGGTAGATTAGCGAGTAATTAGATTTAAGCGTAGTTAGGCTAGATAACCCAATTCAGGAATTGTGCCTAAGCCAACTGATTGGCAACTGCTAATCACTTTCTCATTTCCCAAAAAATATTCTAGACCTCCATTAACTAATTCCTAAGCCAAAAGACATTAAATTATTTACTAAAAAATAGTCAAGATCAATTAATTATAGAGATCAGCATTGAGATTAGCAAGAAGGAGCATACAATAATCGGATTAATGACCTTATGATTCATGTAGTTGCTGGTTGGACCAAATTTACCTCATACTTAGTGATATTTGAATTCTAGGTGAGTAATTTTTGTCTCTCACTATACTATAGTTGTTAATATAGTTTAGATGATGTTTTGAAAATGTTTTTAAAGATAACAATTTGATTTTACTAGATTTAAACCTACCCAAGTTTTACAAATGAATTTAAAAGGATTTAACTCGATTTTTACTCTTAGATATATTGCTTAGACAATGATATGAATGTTAGATTAGGATTGGACTGATATTTACATTGTGTTGGATATATGTAATGATAAATGTTGTGTAAAGATCTAGAATTTTGAACGCTTCATATTTCAATATATGAATTATTTAAATATTTGAATCTAGGTTAAATGTGACTAAATTGATTTATTAACCTTGTTAACCACCTTTTTATTAATAACTAATGATGTTAAATTTGTTTTTGAAAAATGTTTATAAAAATAAATACTCTGAAGAACTATTGATAATGTAGTCGAAAATCGTTTTATCGATAAACAACTTTTTATTCGATATAAGTTATTCAAATTTTTTTTACATACACTAAATAACTTAGGAGATAATTAATAACTAATAAAATATTTTTCCTAATTAAACCTTCTAGAATGAATTTTATATATTTTATGAAGAGGGGTAGTTTGGTAATTGACCAAAGAAGAGAAGATTTAGTTTTGCTCAAATTGAGGTGTAAAGTTATGCACATAGGGAAGCATGTGTAAGGGATGTTTTGACCAGAATTGGAAGGGTATTTGGGGTCAGTTTCCTTTGATTAAATCCTAAGCAACTATATCGTTTGGTTTCATAATTTTATTTCTAAGTTTTTGGAAATATCCTAAGTATTCAAGCCTCCTCTCACTTCATTTTCACATATCAAACCAACTTCAAATTCAACCAAACTTGGACAAGAGTCTTAGATCTTTAAGGAAACAAGGATTAACAAGTCAAAAAATTAAGAAATAGAGCACCACACCCATTCAGATCTAGGCTACAAGCAATAAATAGAGGGGAAAGGAAGCTAAGTGCAAAAGCAAGGCAAAGGTAGTGTCTTCTGGTTGTTTAGGTTAAGGTAGGAAGTGCTTGCAAGGTTGAGGCTTGTGCTTGGTTTGGTAATTTGTTTTTAGGTAAGTTAACTCACCACTTAAATGAATACGAAGTGTTTATATTGTTGTTTGAACTATATGAATGTTGCTTGACTTTATATTGTGCTGTTTGATTTTGGTTCTTGCTTTGGAAAGCAAATGGCATATGTAAATGATGTATTTGGACTTGTATTACTTTCTATGACATGTTGAATAGCCTTGAAACAAAGCATATAGGGTTTTGTTGAGCAATGATTTGAGTAAGACTTGATTTGGTTATGGCATTATAGCGATAGTTACTATAAACACACTTTGGAAATGCCTTATGTTCGGCATTTTCTATAACTTTTTGTAGAAAGATCATTACAAGTTTCTTGCCACGGTTATGATGTATTATTTTTATATTAGTTACTATAAAAAGATTGAATGTTAAAAAGTCTAATTAGCATAATGAAAATCGATCAAACATTCAAGATATTAAAACTGGACAATTCATCGCCAATCACAACAGCCAATCATAGCACTTTGGAAACACTGTCTTTGCCACAGTACCACTTTTTACAGCATTTCGGAAATACGTCTTTTCCGTTTGAGAGTGTAAATTGCTTTGAAATGACTTTAACTTAAGTATTTTAACTTCAATCTTTTTTGGGATGTTGTCTAACTTATATTATAGTATTTTAAAAGTGGTTCGGAATTTTTATATATTATTAATGATTAACTATGAGTTGTTAAAGTAGAAGGGTTATCTTTATATAATGAAAAACATGGTGTTTCAAGTTTCAAATAAGTTATAAATTCGATATTTTTAAGTAATATTTGTAATAGATTTTTAAACCATATTACAAGTATTTTAAAGTATATATAGTTTTTAGAAAATTGGTTAATTATTTTATTATATATTGAAAAGCTTATGTAATATAATATCTTTTTTTTAAAACCCTACTTCAAAAGGTAGAGCTAGGGGATTCGGATGGCCTACCACAACAGACCTCCCTTTTCAGCCAGCCCAACATAGAGCATAAATCCTCTAAGACTTCTTTCTTTTTCGAGGTATAACCGCTCTACGTATTAAGGGTTACACGGTGCATCTTGTTAAAATGACTTTTTTTATTTTATTAAGTAAATTGTAGTAATATCTTTTAAATTATAGTATTTTTACATACACTAAGTTGGGGGACATAAGTTAAGAAAAGAATAAGAGGTAGTTTTGGATTAAAATAAGTTATAACAAATGGTTTTGTAAAGTTAATTAAGAGTATATTACCTTGTTTAAAAAGTGTAGATATACTTAGACCTTTATAATGAACATTTTTAAAGATAATGACAAGCATGAAAATGGTTTTGGGTTTGTTGTGACAATGCGTTAATAACATTATCTTTCACCCTTTTTGATTATACTTAGTAAAATAATTAGATCTTTAAAAAGAATGTTTTAAAGATAATTATAAGTGAAATAGTTTTGGGTTTGTAGTAATAATGTTTTAATGGCATTCGTTTTAACCCATTAAACTATACTTATGCAAATGTGAAATCTTTTAAATTTTTTTGATTATTCTTATACATTTGGATAAGAATATTGATACATTTCTAAGTATTGAAAAGAGTATAAATAAATAGTGAAAGAGTATAAATGAATTGTGAAATGAGTATAAATTGATAGTGAGATAGTAGTATACATGTATATATCTTTAGTAAAGGTACTTTTAGTATATATACAAATATTTGCAATGGAGTTTTAATTGATAAAAGGATTAATTAAATAAAAAGGGATTAGGTGTCATTTATACGGCTTAATCGTGTTTTGTGTGACTTAACCTTGCTTTGTGCGTTTACTTGTTTATGCAAAGTAATTAACTGTACTTATCACTAAAAGCCAACAAAGTAGGCTTGTTCTATCCAGGAGATTTAAGAATGATGTTCGAGTAAGGTTTAGAAGCAATAGTGCTCTAACTTACACCTTCACTCTTGAATGAGGGATAGAGTTCGATGAAAAGGTCGGAAACATGTTATGTATACGAAACTTGATCTCCATAAGTAATTATTTTTAAAGTTAAATAGTTGACTAGTCAACTATTGAAATTGACCAAAATAACTTTAGAAATATCTAGAAGAAACACGATGATTATATGGTACAGTTATCTTCGGTGATCCTATATCATACATATAACCTCGTCTTGCTCTTATAGGAAAACAATACCAGGATAGGAGATGATCTCCACCCTTATGTGTTGTCTGTTTATTTCTGAAAGTACCAGGGTTAAGTTAACTGGAAATCTATCGATTGGTTTTAGAGCATCCAGTAAGTGGGTGAGTGTACTGATATGAAATGACGCAAAACCGTAACCACTTCAAAAATATATATGCGATCTATGTACTGGAAGCAGTTGTGAAGAGAAAGGTTATAGAGTACCACTGTCTATCCTAAGGTTAAGTCCAAGAGAGTGGTCGACATTAATATTTTGAAGTTGCTATCGTGAGGGACTGTCTATCTTAAGCGTGATCCCAAGAGAGAGGACATCATTGGTATTCGTCGTAGGACTTATGATGGATTCCATTTGGGTATCCATGGGCAGTTTGAGATGCTAGAATCCAAAGAGAGATTCGAGATCTATTCGAGTGTTGAAGACTTGTGCAACGAAATGCTGAATGTGAATTCACTACCGATAGTGAAAAAACTAGAGTAGGAGGCATAGCCAAAAGGTTAGCAAACCCAAGGGGATATCATTTTATATCTGGTGATGCTTTCAGAGAATCATGCGAGAATGATGGTACTCGAAGCAATGTGTTTGGGCATGGACCAACTATGGCTTCCATGTGGTATATTTTATCTAGAGATATACAATGCTCGGAAGGATATCTAGAACCTTCTATAAGAGATCCACCTTGGTTCACTAAGGGCGTCTCCACGGAAATCCTTACATATATACGAATGCGCCTTAGCGATATTGATTGTACTCCTAATATTGTTGTGGTGTACACGCAGCACGGCTATTTTTCAGTTTATATTATACCACTACAACAAATATATTTACTGGCATTTAAAAAATGCTAGATAACTTATATTAGAATTTTAGAGAACGCTGTTATACGACATGTAACTAAAAATTCAGGACATTCCATTGCGTTTTTCATAAACACTACCAAAAAGCAACATATTGCAGCATCCTACAAACGCCACCAAATTTTTTATCATAGCGCTATATAAACACCACTTAAAAAGCATCTTTGACACTACTACAAAATATTATAGTAGCCACCATATATTTTTGGTAGCGTTTAATAAATGCTGCCAAAAACTATTTATTTATTTTTGCAAATTTTCCTCGTCGTGGTAGCTTGTTAAGTTTCTAGTTCATTTTATTCACTATATAGATTATATAGTAATAATTAACATATTTCAGCATGAAACCAATAATCACCCATATAATTATCACATTCAAAGAATCAAAAAAACACGTTAATCACATAATGAAATACGAGGTACAAACAATTCGATACAAAATATTTTAAACAAAATAACCACGTTCGCACAAAATCCATAGTCGTATAGATACACTAGTTTCAAGAGAACCAAGTTAATGTAAAATCCATAATCGTATATAGGGAAGTTTACACAACTAGTGCTAACAAAATGTTATAATATAGATGACGATAAAAGGCAAGTACCAATTCGTTGTTACAGCCGATCATTTCTTCGTAAAAGCTTATGTACCTATAGAGAAGTATAGTAATCAACAATGAGAATTTATACAAAAATCTTCTAAAAAAAATAGTACATAACTAGTTTAAACTGCATTGTATAATATATGAATACACATATACATATATATTCTTTCATGGAAAATTGCACATCAGTATAAAATAACAATTTGAGTGTTGAACTAAATGCATAGAGAAACTGCATTACGAAAGTGTAAATTGTATTCTCGCTAACTCTATGCTAGACCTGCACCCATCTAGTGGATGTGTTTGCAATAGAAACAAAAAATAGCAAAGTAATTTGAAATCAAAAATACCTTTGGGTTACATATAACATTAATAATAGACACTTGTTGTCCGCAAGTAGTGGCGCAGTGGTTGAGACACTTGCCTCCTGTTAACGAGGTCGCGAGTTCGATACCCGTCTGCCCTACTCCCCTCAAGGCGCGGAGGTGGGTTCCTTCAAAAACCGATAAACATGGTTGGGAACATCAAACCTTTGTGCATGGGCTGGCTTAAATCCCTCCTAGGGTTGGCGGACTCACTAGGTAGGGGCTCTTCCCTTCGGGGTTGAGTTTTTTTATAAAAAAAAAAATAGACACTTGTTGTAACATCCCTAAATTCTTTATAACATTATTCAGAAGAATTAATTAGATAAATTAAATAGAATAATGATGATAAGGAGATTGGGATTTGAATAAGTTACATAATAGGGCCATGCTTATTAACAAAGTAAATGGTCTTTAAATTGGTTTAAAGGTTAATTAATCTACACATGGGCATATTAGTAAATTAGCCAATTCATTACACATGGCTATAACTTCTTATTTTGTCCATTCGTGTCTCATTTTCTCACGGTCACAAATACAAATCTAAAACCTAAACTAAAGTCGGTCATTACCAAGGAAGAAAGGAAGGAATTTTAATCTAAAGCTAAGAATTAAAAGCTAGGGAGGATTAATCAACAATAAATCTCAAATTCCTTATCAAGTTTAAGATGAATAATAATCTTCTACCGTCTCTATTTTTATTCTATGATTATTTGGTTTCTAATTTATGATTTAAATTCGTTTTGTGATAAAAATGGATGATGATATGCTTGAGTTATATTATGATGATTTGTTTTAATTCATAAGCACGTGAATTTGCACGATTTTGACATAAAACTGAGAATATATGATTTTAGATTGTCATGGAAAATTTTTAGGTTAAGTAAAACATAATTTTGGAGATGTATTTTAATTTTCAGAATTTTCCAACCTAGGGAAATTTTATTATGAATTTTTATTGAAAAATATGATATAATTGGGTTTAAAATTTATTTCGAGAATTTCAGGAAGAAATTGGGTCAAAAACTTTAATATGTTTGATTACATGATGAAATTGAATTTCTGTGATTTTTGGGGATTTTTCTCAATTGATTTACTAGGGGAAATAAATTATTTTAAAAGAAGGGCTTTTTAGCAAATGTCAGTTTTTGGTTATATGGAAAGGTTTTAACGTTTAAATCCTTTAATTTGGATCTGAATAAATGCATCAGTTTTAAAAAGGTAAATATTTGAAAAGATTTATGGTGGCCAATCAGTGTTTTACAAATAGGCAAGTTGTTAAAGGAAATTACTAAAAGTTGCTATAATTCAGCCTTTAAATCAGAAAAGGATGTTTCATCTCTGTTACTAAGTACCTTTTTACTACATTGACTCTACCTCGTCTCAGTCGAAACCAACACAGTCAAAACCACTATAGTTGAAACCAATACACATGATATCACTTAAGTGGTATGTAGTGGATTGGAAGGAAGGCGGAAGCCATGGTGTCGGAAGGGGTAGCTTCTGATGGGGTCGAAACCCTGCTATGCTTTCATAAATTAATCCCTTGCCTAATTTTAACTAAAGCTTTTGACAGAGTCGAAAGCAATGCTTTCGAAAAGGATTTATAATTAGCTTTTGAAGAAGGTTGCCATGTTGTGTTAAAGTATTTGCTTTCGAAAGGGTGGGTTTCGTCTCAGTCGAAACCAAGCCACCAAATCCCTCTTTCGAATGCTTTGAAGTCATCTATGTTGTCGAAGGGGTTGCTTCGGTTTTACTTAAGCCTTTTTTTTGTATGCTTTTGAAGGGGTTGAGGGTTTTGAAGGTGATGGAGTCGAAAGGGGGTTTCGACTCTGTCCTTCAAAGTTTTGATTTTTAAAGTCTTTTGCTTTTGACTAAGATGGTTCCGACACCATCAATTTTTCCCCAAACTAATTTTAGTTGGTTTCAAAAGAGATACTTTCGTAAATAACCATTTTGACCCAAATATGTTTTTTAAAGATTTAAACCCAATGTATTCGAAAGGGGTACTTACATTTGTTTTGAAGCTTTATATTTTATAAAGATGATTTAATACCATCAAAAGGTATAATAGGTTTTGAAAGAGAATGTTTTCTAAGGACTTCGAAAGGTATGTATATAATGTTTTGAAAAGAAGTCTTTGCTTTCGAAGGAGGCTATATAGAGGTTTCGAAAGAGATGTTTTTATGGTTTTAAAACATAAACCCAATCTCAATTTAAAGTAATAACCATGGCATAAATAAAGGTTTTGAAATGTTATTCACATTATTATTAACCCATAACTGTATTTTGGGGAAAGGGCAGAATGACCAATTAGGTTGACCCAGTAGTGAATATAACTTAACGGATGTTAAATTTTAATTAATTAAAGATATTAGCAGGGACCAATAGGTTTACAGTTAGCCTAAAAAAACTGTATGATACTGGCAGGGGCCAATAGGTTCATAGTCAGCCCTTGAAAATTATGATTTGACACTGGCAGGGGTCAGTAGGTTTGTAGTTAGCCCATGAAAACTATATTCAGATTAAGATATTGGCAGTCAGCCAAAAGGTTCCTAGTTAGCCCATGAAAACTAGGATAAGAAATAAGATATTGGAGTTACCAATAGGTTCTTAGTAATCCCCTGAAAACTAAGTGATTGGAAAGGTAGTCCATAAACATCAAACTGGTTAATAGTAACCCTAGAAACTACAATTGAGGTAGATAGTCAGAATGAATGGGGATGGGTAATCCATAATTGATTTATTTGTTTTGTATATCATCATAATGTTTTGAAATACTATGTTTTAACCATTTTGGATGCAGGAGCACAGTATATGGTTTTATAAATGTTTTAGGATACTAGTGAGGGGAAAACTCGTTCCGCTAAGCGGTATGGTCCCAATTGATATCTAAATGGTTTCAGATGGTAAATTGTTATTCATACCAGGCTTTATGTTTGACTCGAAGTTTTTGTTTTCCCCTTAAACTATCGGGTACTCAATTAGTTTTGAGTAGGTTAAGAGTTAAGGTTTCTAGGTGTTCCTTTAGATGAATAAAAGCTTCCGAAGACGTGCAGGAGGCAAGATTGTTATTATAGTTCTTTTATTTCTGCTGTGTGTTTTGTTTGTAAAGGAAATTTTTTTTCTTTCTTTTCTATATACTCTGATTTACCAAGGGGGCATCTTCTTATGTCGCTCTTGGCGTATTTTGTAATAATTATATGTTATCTGAACGTGGTCTGCAAATTGAGATTATGTAATCAAGTTGGAATATTTTGAAATGGAATGTGGAATTTGTTCTGCTGTTTAATTTTTTTTCCATGTTCTTATGTTTATGTGTATCAATGTATCTAATATCGCCGTATTTGGTCATCGAGGATTAATAACTATGGATGACTGCAAGATTTACGAGAAAGGAGATATGGAAGCAAGAAATGGAAGGGGAAATCTCGGTGGAGGAAGCACCACAACTAATTGAAAATCTCGACCAACTACCAGGAGAAACCCGGGTCGTCCGACTAATGCTAGTAACCAAAATATAGAAACCAATGTGGGTGCTGGAAATCCTCATTAGGTATGGGTGCGATGTATTAGTTATTAGCCAGTATGATGCAAGCTGGAGCTGCTGCTGGAGTTGTTGGAAATGGAGGTAGAGCTAATCATGCGACTCCAGATGGAAATATTGCTTTGCTGAGTAGAGATTACACTAGTTTGAGTGGAAAGCCATTCTTGGGAACAGAGAGTGCCGTAGAAGTTTAGAATTGGCTGTTGCATTGTGAGCGTATATTTACCGATTTGGGTCTGAATGATGAACAAAAGAGGAGGTTGGCCTTTAGACCGTTGCAGGGGTAAGCACTGCATTGGTGGAATAGTGTCACTGCCGGAGTTCCGGAAGAGCAGTTAACTTGGTATGGTTTCAAGAAGAGATTGAGCAGAAGTTTGTATCCGAGTTTGCTAAGTCTGAGCTGATGAGGAAATTTATGGATTTAGTACAAGGAGAGATGTCAGTGGTGGAGTATGCTACTAAGTATGAAGAGCTATCTAGATATGATTATGCTATTATTGATACTAACATCAAGAGGAATATGAAGTTCATTCGAGGGTTGAGGATCGAGCTTACTAGAATGACCATGACCCATGTCCGTGATCCTTGTAATATAGTGGTGGAGATGGCCATTCGCCATGAGGAGTTACTTGCTGATTTATCTAAAGAGAAGTCTGTGGAAACTCAGGGTTCTCATGGGAGGAAGAGGAAGTTCTTTAAGAAGAAGGGGCTCCAAATGGGAGATACTGCCAAGAAGTCAAAGGCTGAGGTACTTTGCTATAACTGTGACAAGAAGGGTCACTTTGCTAATGAATGCCGGTCAGGAAATGGGGAGAAAGCTGCATTTAAGAAGAATGTGAAATGCTTCAACTGTGATCAAGTTGGGCATTACAAGAATCAGTGTCCAGAGCCAGTTAGGGAGGATAAAGGAAATTTTTTGCTATAGGACCAACTAGGCCTACTGCAGCATGTAAGGGAAAGACTGTGATGGAAGGTACGCTTTTGATTTAATATATTTCAGTTAGAGTACTTTTTTATACCGGTGCATCACATTCATTTATATCACAGTGTTTGGTTGATAGATTATGTCTAGAACCCACCTACCTTGTTACTTCCTTAAGGGTTGTGAATCTAATAGGAGGGTATGCAACTCTAGGTTTAAGATGTAACCAGTTAGAACTTGACTTGTTAGGTCATAAGTTTGCATGCAGTCTGTATGTTATTGATTTCGTAGATTTTGGGATCATCTTAAGTGTGGATTGGTTGAGTAGGTATCAGGCTAGAATATTTTGCCAGGATAGGGAAATATCACTGAGACACCCTGATAGTCATAACCGAGTGATATTCTCATACAGAATACTGACCGTAGTGTTAGCGCTATGCTTAATGCTATGGAGGTAGGAAATGAGTTAAGTCAGGTTCAGGTAGCAAGAGAATTTGCAGATGTTTTTGATCCAGTCACTGGACTACCCCCAAAAGAGCTATTGAGTTTTGAATAGATCTTGTGCCAGGAGCTGAACATGTAAGTAGACCGCCTAGAAGAATGGCACCAACTGAAATGAAGGAATTAAAGGTGCAACTAGTGGATCTAGAAGGAAGGAATTTTATTAGACCTAGCAGTTCACCTTGGGTAGCGGCTATGGTGTTCGTGAAGAAACCACATGGGTCATTAAGGATATGTATTGACTATCGTAAGTTAAACGAAAGGACAATTAAGAATAAGTATCCTTTGCCAAGAATAGAAGATATTTTTGATATGCTGAGTGGAGCCAGAGTATTTTCCCAGTTGGATTCGGTGACAGGTTTCCATCAGTTAAGAATGGCGAAGGATAGTATCCCTTTGACAGCATTTCGAACTAGATATGGTTCATATGAGTGGTTGATGATTCCATTTGGACTGACGAATGCACCTGCTTTCTTCGTAGATTTGATGAACAAAGTTTTCCAAGAGTACTTGGATAGGTTTGTACCAGTGTTTATAGATGATATTATAGAGTACTCTAAGGATGAGGGAGAGCATGAAGTTCGTCTTAGAGTAGTACTTGAGATGCTGAGGCAGAATCAGCTGAAGGCGCAGTTTACCAAGTGTCATTTCTGGAAGAAAGAGGTAATTTTCTTTGTCACATGGTTTCAGAGAAAGGGTTGTCAGTTGATTCAGATAAGATCCAAGCAGTGAATAATTGGAAGAGACCAGAGACGGTGACTGAGATTAGGAGTTTTCTTGGATTTGCTAGCTACTACCTGAGATTTATTAAGGATTTCTCGCGGATAGTGGCACACTTAACTAAACTAACCAGGAAGGAGGTGAGATTTTTTTAGTCCGACAAATGTGAGAAGGCATTTCTTAAGTTAAAGCATTTGTTAACCAATTCACCAGTGTTAGTAGTTCCAGACAGAAACCAAGGATTGGTGGTGTATACAGATGCATATGGAACTGGATTAGAAGCGGTGTTAATGCAGAATGGTAAAGTCGTTGCTTACGCATCTAGGTAGCTTAGAGCGCATGAAGTTAGATATCCTACTCATGATTTGTAGTTGGTAGATGTAATCTTCACATTGAATATTTGGAGACATTATCTCTTAGGGGAGAGATTTGAATTATATATCGATCATAAGTGTTTACGGTATTTATTCTCTCAGAAGGGGTTGAATATGAGACAACAGAGGTGGCTGGAGTTTTTGGTTGCATAAGATTTTGGTATAGAATATACACCGGGAAAAGGTAATAAAGTAGCTGAAGCTCTTAGCAGGAAATACTAGAATTTGGTGTTAGCTATGTTAGTGGAGTGGAAGGATTTAGAAGCTTTAGTTAGTTGTGATATGCAGTTAAGATCGACTGCTAGTACTAGCTAGAGTACCGCCAGGTTGTCTTGTTTAGAAGTTCAACTAGTATTGATTGAGAAAATTGCTTCTAAACAGAAGAAGGATCCAGTATTAGCTGAGAGGATTCGAAGACTTGAGGTTGGAACAGAGATCGATGATTTAAAGGATTTTAGCCTTAATCAGAGAGGCTTGCTAAGAAAGAAGGGATGGTTGTGTGTTCCAAATGAGGAAGACTTAAGGGAAGAGTTCTTGGAGAATGTCATCGATCCAAGTTTACGGTTCATCCTGGAGGAACCAAGATGTATCAGGATATGAGGAGGAGTTTCTATTGGAAAGGCATGAAGAGGGATGTTGGCTTGTGGGTTAGACAGTGTGCAAACTGTCAACAAGTGAAAGCTGAACATCAGAAGCCAAGTGGGTTACTACAGCCTTTAGAGATTCCATTTTGGAAATGGTATTCGATATCCATGGATTTTATAGATGGGTTGCCAAGGTCAAATATAGGTAATGAAAGTATATTGGTTATAATGGACAGATTGACCAAGAGTGCTCATTTCATTCCAGTTAAGTCAACTAGAACGACACCTGTTTTAGCTAAGTTATTCCTGAAGAACATAGTTAGACTGCATGAAGTTCCAAGTAGTATAGTCAGTGACAAAGATGCATTGTTCACTAGTGAATTCTGGAAGAGTCTATAGGAAGTGATGGGTAACAAGCTTAACATGAGTACTGCGTATCACCCTCAGACAGATGAGTAGACAGAGAGAGTCAACAAAGTGCTCGAGGATCTATTGAGAGCTTGTGTATTGGACTTTGGTGGATTTTGGGAGGATCACCTACATTTGGTTGAGTTTTCCTATAATAATAGTTACCAGACTAGTATAGGAATGGCGCCGTTTGAAGCTTTGTATGGGAGACCATCCAAATTACCAGCATTTGGTTGGAGACTGGAGACAGATTAGTCTTAGGTTCAGACTTGGTTAGGGAGGCATCAGAGAAGATTGAGTTAATCCGAGAAAGGATCAAGGAAGCTTAGTCCAGATAAAAAAGTTATGCAGATAAGAGGCGTAAGGACCTAGAATTCTCAGTTGGAGATAAGGTTTTCATTAAGGTATCAACTATGAATGGTGTGATACGATTTGTAAAGTTGGGGAAGTTAGCCCCAAGATATGTAGGTCCATTCCAGATTATAGAGAGGATTGGAAAGCTCGCATACATAGGTCCATTCCAGATTATAGAGAGGATTGGAAAGCTCACATACATAATAGAGTTGCCGAGTAGTTTGGCAGGTATCCATAATGTAATTCATGTGTCTTATCTTCGCAAGTATATGCATGATCCAGAGACTATTATTCCTCCAACTGGGATGGATGACTTAGTGGTAGAGCCTAATTTGACTTTTGCTAGACAACCAGTTCGGATTGTAGCTGGAGATAAGAAATGATTAAGGAACAAGACAGTCAGGTTGGTGAAAGTTCAGCTGAGCGGCAACGAGAAGGACTGTTCTTGGAAGACAGAGGAGAGGATTAGAGATACTTATCCTGATCTGCTTTGAGGGTATGTCTATACTAGATTTATGTAGATAGTTGCTAGTCAGTTAGACTAGTTTGGTTGTTAGGTGTTGTTACAGATGATTGCTATGTTTAGTATTTAGTCCTTACTGAATTTCGAGGACGAAATTCTATAAGGGGGGAGCTTGTAACATCCCTAAATTTTTACTACTTTATTTAGAAGATTTAATTAGATAAATTAAATAGAATAATGATGATAAGGAGATTGGGATTTGAATAAATTACATAATAGGGTCGTGCTTATTAACAAAGTAAATGGGCTTTAAATTGGTTTAAAGGTTAATTAATCAACACATGGGCATATTAGTAAATTAGTCAATTCATTACACACGGCTATAACTTCTTATTTTTGTCCATTCACATCTCATTTTCTCACGATCACAAATACAAATCTAAAACCTAAACTAAAGTCGGCCAATACCAAGGAAGAAAGGAAGGAATTTTAATCTAAAGCTAAAGATCAAAAGCTAGGGAGGATTAATCAACAACAAATCTTAAATTCCTTATCAAGTTTAAGGTGAATAATAATCTTCTACCGTCTCTATTTTTATACTATGATTATATGGTTTAGAATTTATGATTTAAATTCGTTTTGTGATTAAATGGATGATGATATGCCTGAGTTATATTATGATGATTTGTTTTAATTCATAAGAACTTGAATTTGCACGGTTTTGACATTAAACCGTGAATATATAATTTCATATTGCCATGGAAAAAAAATGTTAAGTAAAACATGATTTTGGAGAGGGGTTTTAATTTTTATAATTTCCCAAGCTATGGAAATTTTATTATGAAATTTTATTGAAAAATATGATATAATTGGGTTCAAAATTTATTTCGAGAATTTCAGGAAGAAATTGGATCTAAAATTTTAATATATTTGATTATATGATGAAATCGAAATTCTGTGATTTTAGGGGAATTTTCCCAATTGATTTACTATGGGAAATAAATTATTTTAAAAGAAGCGCTTTTTAGCAAATGTTGGTTTTTGGTTATATGGAAAGGTTTTAAAGTTTAAATCTTTTAATTTGGATCTAAATAAATATGGCAATTTTAAAAGGGTAACGTATGTCAAAGGATTTATGGCGGCCAATCCGTGTTTTACAAATAGGCAAGTTATTAAAAGAAATTACTAAAATTTGCTATAATTCAGCCTTTAAATCAGAAAAGGATGTTTCATCTCTGTTACTAAGTACCTTTTTACTACATTGACTCTGCCTCGTCTCAGTCGAAACCAACACAGTCGAAACCACTATAGTTGAAACCAATACACATGATATCACTTAGGTGGTATGTAGTGGATTGGAAGGAAGGCGGAAGCCATGGTGTCGGAAGGGGTAGCTTCCGATGGGGTCGAAACCCTGCTATGCTTTCATAAATTAATCCCTTGCCTAATTTTAACTAAAGTTTTGACATAGTCAAAAGCTATGCTTTCAAAAAGGATTTATAATTAGCTTTTGAAGAAGGTTCCCATGTTGTGTTAAAGTATTTGCTTTCGAAGGAGTACCTTTTTCCTTTAAATAATTGCTTTTGAAAGGGTGGGTTTCGTCTTAGTCGAAACTTAGTCGCTAAATCCCTCTTTCGACTGCACTGAAGTCATCTATGTTAGCGGAGGGTTTGCTTCTGTTTTACCTAAGCCTTTTTCCTGTATGCTTTCAAAGGGGTTGAGGGTTTCGAAGGTGATGGAGTCGAAAGGGGGTTTCGACTCCGTCCTTCAAAGTTTTGATTTTTAAAGTCTTTTACTTTCAACTAAGATGGTTCCGACACCATCAATTTTTCCCTAAACTAATTTTTGTTGGTTTCGAAAGAGATACTTTCGTATATAACCATTTTGACCCAAATGATGTTTTTAAAGATTTAAACCCAATGTTTTCGACAGGGGTAGTTTCATTTGTTTTGAAGCTTTATATTTTATAAAGATGATTTAATACCATCGAAAGGTATAATAAGTTTTGAAAGAGAATGTTTTCTAAGGTCTTCGAAAGGTATGCATATAATGGTTTGAAAAGAATTCTTTGCTTTCAAAGGAGGCTGTCCAAAGGTGTCGAAAGAGATGTTTTTATGGTTTCAAAACATAAACCAATCTCAATTTAAAGTAATAACCATGGCATAAGTAAAGGTTTTGAAATGTTACTCACATTGTTATTAACCTATAACTGTATTTTGGGTAAAGGGCAGAATAACTGGATAGGTTGACCCAGTAGTGAATATAACTTAACAGATGTTTAATTTTAATTAATTAAAGATATTGGCAGGGGCCAATAGGTTTACAGTAAGCCTATGAAAATTGTATGATACTGGAAGGGGCCAATAGGTTCATAGTCAGCCCATGAAAACTATGATTTGATACTGGCAGGGGCCAATAGGTTTGTAGTTAGCCCACGAAAACTATATCTGGATTAAGATATTGGCAGTCAGCCAACAGGTTCCTAGTTAGACCATGAAAACTTGGATAAGAAAAAGATATAGGAGTTACCAATAGGTTCTTAGTGATCCCAGGAAAACTAAGTGATTGGACAGATAGTCATAAACATCTAACTGGTTAATAGTGACACTAGAAACTATAATTGAGACAAATAGTCAGAATGAATGGGGATGGGTAATCCAGAATTGATTTATTTGTTTTGCATATCATCATAATGTTTTGAAATACTATGTTTAAACCATTGTGGATGCCGGAGCACAGTATATGGTTTTATAAAAAATTAGGATACTAGTGAGGGGAAAACATTCCGCTAAGCGGTACGTCCCACTAGATATCTAAATGGTTTGAGATGGTAAATTATTGTTCATACCAGGCTTTATGTCTAACTCGAAGTTTTTGTTTTCCCCTTAAACCCTAGGGTACTCAATTGGTTTTGAGTAGGTTAAGAGTTAAGGTTTCTAGGTGTTCCTTTAGATGAATAAAAGCTTCCGAAGATGTGCAGGAGGCAAGATTGTTATTAGAGTTCTTTTATTTCTGCTGTATGTTTTGTTTGTAATGGAAAATTGTTTTCTTGCTTATCTATATACTCTAAGCTACCAAGGGGGCATCTTCATATGTCGCTCTTGGCGTATTTTTTAATAATTATATGTTATCTGAACGTGGTCTGTGAATTGGGATTATGTAATCAACTTGGAATATACTGAAATGGAATGTGGAATTTGTTTCGTTGTTAATTTTTTCCCATATTCTTGTGTTTCTGTGTATCAATGTATCTAGTATCGTCATGTTTGGTCATCGAGGATTAATAACTATGGATGACTGCAGCATCTATAGCCGTTAGTTTTGAGCCTCCAAATAGGGGGATGTTACAAGTTGGTATCAAAGCATATGTTTAGGAAACTTTAAAAGAAACTTAAACCTAAAAGATTTTCCAAACATAATCCAATGAATAAGATAATAAGATCGGGTTTTGGGTTAACGGTATAGTAACATACTTGTAATTGCTATATATAGATATATATATATATACATACATATATTTTTATATATGTATCCCCTGCTCTCTTAGACCATTCTTCTATATCTTACTAAGGCTCGTATGTAGATTTACGAGAAAGGAGATATGGAAGCAAGAAACGGAAGAGGAAATCTTGGTGGAGGAAGCACCTCAACTAATTGAAAAGCTCGACCCACTACCAGGAGAAACCCAGGTCGTCCGGCTAATGCTAGTAACCAAAATACAAAAGCCAATGTGGGTGCTGGAAATCTATCATTAGATATGGGGGCGATGTATCAGTTCTTAGCCAGCTTGATGCAAGCTGGAGTTGCTGCTTGAGTTGCTGGAAATGGAGATGAAGCTAATCCTATGACTCCTGTTGGAAATATTGCTTTGCCGAGTAGAGATTACACCAGTTTGGGTGGGAAGCCATTCTTAGGAACAGATAGTGTCGTAGAAGTTTAGAATTGGCTATTGCATTGTGAGCGTATATTTACTGATTTGGATCTGAATGATGGACAAAAGAAGAGGTTGGCCTCTAGACAGTTGCAGGGGTCAGCACTGCATTGGTGGAATAGTTCACTGTTGGAGTTCCGGAAGAGCAATTAACTTGGAATGATTTTAAGAAGAGATTGAGCAGAAGTTTGTATCCAAGTTTGCTAAGTCTGAGCTGATGAGGAAATTTATGGATTTAGTACAAGGAGAGATGTAAGTGGTGGAGTATGCTACTAAGTATGAAGAGTTGTCTAGATATGGATATGCTATTATAGATACTGACATCAAGATGAATGAGAAGTTCATTCAGGGATTGAGGCCCGAGCTTGCTAGAATGACCATGACCTATGTCCGTGATCCTTGTAATATAGTGGTGGAGATGGACATTCGCCATGAGGAGTTACTTGCTGATTTATCTAAAGAGAAGTCGGTGAAAACTCAGGGTTCTCAAGGGAGGAAGAGGAAGTTCTTCAAGAAGAAGGGGACCCAAAAGGGAGGTACTTCCAAGAAGTCAAAGGCTAAGGTAGTTTGCTATAAGTGTGACAAGAAGGGTCACTTTTCTAATGAATGCCGGTCAGGAAATGGGAAGAAAGCTGCAGTTAAGAAGAATGTGAAATGCTTCTACTGTGATCAAGTTGGGCATTATAAGAATCAGTGTCCAGAGCCGGTTAGGGAGGACAAAGGAAAAGTTTTTGCTATAGGACCAGCTAGGCGTACTGCAGCTGATAATGGAAAGACTGCGATGGAAGGTACGCTTTTGATTCAAAGTATTTCAGTTATAGTACTTTTTGATACCGGTGCATCACATTGATTTATATCTCAGTGTTTGGTTGATAGATTATGCCTAGAACCCACCTACCTTGTTACTTCCTTAAGGGTTGCGAATCCAATAGGAGGGTATGCAATTCTAGGGTTAAGATGTGACCAGTTATAACTTGACTTGTTAGGTCATAAGTTTGCATGTAGTCTGTATGTTATTGATTTCGTAGATTTCGGGATCAGCTTGGGTATGGATTGGTTGAGTAAGTATGAGGCTAGAATATTTTTCTAGGATGGGGAAATATCACTGAGACACCCTGATAGTCATAACCGAGTGATATTCTCAGTTGAGAATACTGACCATAGTGTTAGCGCTATGCTTAATGCTATGGAGGTAGGAAATGAGTTAAGTCAGGTTCAGGTAGCAAGAGAATATGCAGATGTTTTTGATCCAATCATTGGACTACCTCCAAAAAGAGCTGTTGAGTTTAAAATAGATCTTGTGCCAATAGTTAAACCTGTAAGTAGACCACCTAGCAGAATGACACCAACTAAAATGAAGGAATTGAAGGTGCAACTAGTGGATCTAGAAGGAAGGAATTTTATTAGACCAAGCAGTTCAGCTTGGGGAGCGGCTAC
Source organism: Allium fistulosum (assembly GCA_030737815.1). Taxonomy (NCBI): domain Eukaryota; kingdom Viridiplantae; phylum Streptophyta; class Magnoliopsida; order Asparagales; family Amaryllidaceae; genus Allium; species Allium fistulosum. Next base: position 368,789,799 of record CM060907.1, read on the forward strand.
AGTGTTCGTGAAGAAACCAGATAGGTCGTTAAGGATATGTATTGACAATCGTATGTTAAACGAAAGGACAATTAAGAATAAGTATCCTTTGCCAAGAATAGATGATCTGTTTGATATGCTGAATGGAGCCCTAGTGTTTTCCCAATTGGATTTGGCGATAGGTTTCCATCAGTTAAGAGTGGCGGAGGACAGTATCCCTTTGACTGCATTTCGAACTAGATATGGTTCATATGAGTGGTTGATGATGCCATTTGGATGAACGAATGCACCTGCTTTCTTCGTTGATTTGATAAACAGAGTTTTCCAAGAGTACTTGGATAGGTTTGTACTAGTGTTTATAGATGATATTCTAGTGTACTCTAAGGATGAGAGAGAGCACGAAGTTCATCTTAGAGTAGTACTTGAGACGCTGAGGCAGAATCAGTTGAAGGCGAATTTACCAAGTGTCATTTCTGGAAGAAAGAGGTAAAGTTTCTTGGTCACATGGTTTCAGAGAAAGGGTTGTCAGTTGATCCAGATAAGATCAAAGTTGTGAATAATTGGAAGAGACCAGAGACGGTGACTGAGATTAGGAGTTTTCTTGAACTTGCTGGCTACTACCGGAGATTTATTAAGGATTTCTCGTGGATAGCAGCACCCTTAACTAAACTAACCAAGAAGGAGGTGAGATTTGTTTGGTTCGACAAATGTGAGGAGGCATTTCTTAAGTTAAAGAATTTGTTGACCAATGCACCAGTATTAGTAGTTTCAGATGAAAACCAAGGATTGGTGGTGTATACGGATGCATATGGAACTGGATTAGGAGAGGGATTGATGTAGAACGGTAAAGTCGTTGCCTACGCATCTAGGTAGCATAGACCGCATGAAGTTAGATATCCTACACATGATTTGGAGTTGGCAGCTGTGATCTTCGCATTGAAGATTTGGAGACATTATCTCTTAGCGGAGAGATATTAATTATATATCGATCATAAGTCTTTATTGTATTTATTCTCTCAGAAGTAGTTGAATATAAGACAATAGAGGTGGCTGGAGTTTTTGGCTGCATATGATTTTGGTATAGAATATACACCAGAAAAAGGTAATAAAGTAGCAGAAGCTCTTAGTAGGAAACATCAGAATGTGGTGTTAGCTATGTTAGCGGAGTGGAAGGATTTAGAAGCTTTTGTCAGTTGTGATATGCAGTTAAGATCGACTGCTGGTACTAGCTAGAGTACCGTCAGGTTGTCTTGTTTAGAAGTTTGACCAATATTGATTGAGAAATTTGTTTCTAAGCAGATGAAGGATCCAGTATTAGCTGAGAGGATTCGAAGACTTGGGGTTGGAACAGAGATTGACGATTTAAAGGATTTTATCCTTGACCAGAGAGGGTGGCTAAGAAAGAAGGGACGGTTGTGTGTTCAAAATATAGAAGACTTAAGGGAAGAAGTTCTAGGAGAATGTCATCGATCCAAGTTTACGATTCATCCTGGAGGAACCAAGATGTATCAGGATATGAATAGGAGCTTCTATTGGAAAGGCATGAAGAGGGATTGTAATACCCCAAGATCTTGAGGAAAATTCTTTTAAATAAATGATTAAAAATTCTGGGGGAAAATCAGAATTATTATATAGGTGGGATTTTCAGTGGTGCAAGGTTGTGTGCATGTGTGCACGTGCACACTAGTTATGGCATTAAGAGAAAATCCAGAATTCCTGAATAATAAAACAAAGAAGGAAAACATTTAGATAAAATGTTTTAAATAAAGGAAATATAGGCCTAGACATGAATATTAAAATTCCTGAGGATGTGTGTATATATATATATATATCTCTACATATATATGCATATGTATGACTTGTCTGAAAATTAAGACAGAAGAGAACATTGATTTATAATGAATAAGTGAAATTTTATTTGAATAATAGGTGTGTAGAAATGCACATAAGTATGCACATGTTTTCTGCAAATAAAAGAAGGTTAAAGTTAAATTAACACCCATAGTTGTATAAATATATATATATATCCAGATATTATTTGAGCAGAAAATTAATAAAGGAATCACTAAAATAGTAAGAACCAAAGTGCAAGAAAGCAAATGTACATAGGCAGAAAATAGAAAGTCACACCATTATCATGTTTGAGGTAAGTATAATAAAAATACTTAAAGTAATCACTTTCTGAAAAGAAAAGAAAATGGGCACAATTTAGCCTTGTTTTAAAATAGTGGCCGGGACATTAAGGGTTAGGAGGGAGAGAATATGCAATGCCAAATGCATGATTCTGGTTTGGGCTAAAATAGGGATTTTGCATCACCCAAAACCCTAGGTAGAACCCTTATATAAACCAAGAGCCTAACCAGAAAACTGCTCTCTCACTAATTAATTAACCTAAGGAAAAATAGGAAGAAAAGGCTAAAGATTTGAGGGGTTTTCTGGATTAAGCTTGTGTAAGCATCTAGGTGAGTATCCTCACTCATATACATGGCATTAAGACCTGGGATTAGGCAGCCAAGCTTTTATATGCTATATTTTGCATGTTTTGATTTACAAACTATGTTGACTACTAATGGTTTCATGAATGCTTGATGAGATATGATCTGCTATGATGGATGTATAACTTTGTTGTTCTATTTTCATCTCTGTATGTTGTACCAAAACCTTAAAGAACATATAATAGAGTATTTGTAACTAGTCTGAATCATGGCTTAAGACAAAGAATGAAAAAAAACTATGAGCTGCATATATAATGGTATGGTGCTGAGGCTTGAAATAATTGGTTAAGGATGCAATGGAGTCTTTCTCTATAAGTGCTGAGCCCTAAACCAAACAGAAAATTTACAAGCCTAAAAATTATGTTTAAACAAGATTAAAAATCTGGCTAAACATAGTTGCTTGCAAAATCAAAATAAACCCAATAGAGCCATGCATTTATTCTCAGTTGCAAACATTCTGGTATATGTTTGAATAGGGTGTTTATATGCTAAGTAATGTGAGATGGAATGACTGGGGTGCTATACCTCTAGAAAGTAACCTTTAACTTGCTTGCAATATTATGTCTGCAAGGTAACTAGTATGTTTCATGTGTACAGGTGGTCTGTACACCTAGCTATCATTGATAGAATGAACATAAATACACTTAGCAATATAACTAAGGATTTTGTGCCAAGAAGGCTGCTGGAATGCTTGTCCTATTTGAAGTAGACAAGTTGGCACATGGCTTGTTTAAGTCCTGAGATCTTTGTGCCATGATGTTAATTAGTTCATGGCAATGTGTCCCTTTGATTCCTTATAGCAGATGAGGCCAGGAATTTATAAGAAGAAGAAAAGGCATCCTTAGTAGTTCCAGATAAAAGTTGTTTTAATGCATATGTTTGCTCTTGTGTATTGTACATGATAATACCTGTCAAGTTATGCAAAGTATATTTATGCTGTATCCTTAGCTTAATATCATGGATATGTTAGAAATGCTCACACCAGATCATAGATCTGACCCTTATTGCTCATGGCACATGGGGGTGTCTCATTCATAATGGGGCAGCCACTAATGCTTTTGCAGGTTGTGATGGAGCTAAGTAAGCAAGATTAAAAAGATATGGAATAGAGGATGCTAAGATAATTAGAAATAAGAGCTAGAATGTGTTAATTCATGCATGTATTCCCTGATTGATATGGCTATCTAAATGTATTAAGTAGGAAGAACATGTAAGGGATATGGGCTATGTTGTTTCTGGTTATTTCTGGTTTGGTATGTATTAAGGATATGGATGTTAAACTGATTTGAAAATCTATTTGCTAAAGTTGTTTCTGATTTAGAGGAAAAACCTGGATTTTATAAGCATAACCATTTTATGACAATTTTAGTTCATCCTAAGTTCTTTGAAAAGATAGATATATAGGAAGCTATATTGGGAAAATCCAGAAAAGAATTATAACTGTTATATTTTTAAGTCATGATATTGATATATGTTCAAATGCAAGTGAAAGTGTATATACCCTGAATATGCATTTTTAAAAAGAGAATTATGGTTAGGAAGGATGATATAGATCTGATCACAAGGTGTCAGATTTATATATATATATATATATAATCATGCTTTTGAAAAGGAGTATCAATGTTTTGGGTAGATTCTGGTTTGTAAAATGCAAATAAAAGAATGGTCAGATTAACCACATGGTTAGACCATAGGTCAGGCCAAATGTTCACTTCAAATCAATGAAGCAAGGAACCATTTGAGCTCAGTTTTCTGGAAAATGAGCAAAGACATTGACATGTACATGTATATCTGTGTACATGTTGATATTTGGGCAAAAATATAAACTAAAATTCCTAGAACAGTTGTAGGAAAGGGTTTTAAAAAATAATAAAGCAAGAAATAATGCTTTGTATGTTAGATTATAGGCAAAATTAAGTATATATGTGCAGATATAGGTAGATATCAGATTTAAAACACACAGGAGAAAAATAAAAAGAAAAACAAAAATTGGGTTGAACCGACCAGCATAGCACTCGAACTCGTGACCTCTCATGTATAAGTTAGGCGCGTTTCCATTACGCCTAGATGTTGCTTGTGTTCACTTATGATCCACTTTCTTTTAGCCTGAGTTTGATACTAAACAGACTTTAACACAATCATCCATATTAAAAGCTTGCTTACCACTGATTATTACTTGATCTTTTCTCAATTAGAATAACAGACATGTGTACATGTTTCCAGTGGATCCTATGGTCAAAAATTAGGATACAATAATTAATCTTTTATCAGGGAATTATCACATTTTAATAAATTTAAAAGGATTTCTACTTATATATTATCATGCTCTGATTCTAGTAGAATATAACATAGATATCTTCATATATGTATGTTAGAAATGATTTAGATTTAAAACAATATTTTTATATTGTGAAAGATCCTGGATAATATGAGAATAGGGAAGGATGACCCTAGGTAGTCTTAGCTAGTAGAAAAAAAAAACTAAACTAATTTTTGGTTAAGAATTAGGGTCATTGCATTTGGTATCAGAGCTATGTTTTAATTAACATAGTAAAATGTTTGTATGCTTATGTTTATACTAGGTTTGTTTGTGATATATTTGACTGTTTATAAGTATTCCCTGAATGTATGTATGTGTGTGCATGTGACATACACAATGAATAAATAGGAAAGATACAACCAATTTAAAATTAAAGCAAAGTATTATAAACTAATAAAATGAAATACATATACTTTTAGAAATATGGTAGGAAGAGGGTCTCATCATCAAGGAGGATCTAGCACACCACAAATGCTTGACATGCAGGAATTTGTGAGAGTTTTGAGAGATGGAATTGGGCACAGACATGAGAACCCATATGAGGAGCTCTCCAAGTTAGTGAAGACTTATACCAACTTGGAAGGCAAGAGCTTTGAAGGAACTGAAAGTGTAATGGAGATTCAAGCATGGCTGAGGACATTAGAGAGGATCTTCACTGATATGCAACTAGATGACCAAAGGAAGAGGCAAGTGGCCTCAAGGCAATTAAAAGGTGCAGCTTTGAGTTGGTGGGAGGTGATCATAGCTGGCCGGAATGAAAATGATATTAATTGGAATCAATTTAAGGAGATGTTAGAGGCAAGGTTTGTTCCAGCCTCAGCAAAAACCACTTTACTTGAGGAGTTCATCAAACTTAGACAGGGGACTATGAATGTCACAGAATACACCCAGAAGTTTGAGGGATTGTCAACCTATGGTGCAATGTTAGTGGCTGATGAAGCATCCAAAAATGATAGATACATCAAGGGATTGAACCCAGGGCTTAGCAGGGCTATATTACCTTATGCTGACAGAACTTTTGATCAAGTGATAGATTTGGCTCTGAAGATTGAGCAGCATGACAAGGAAAGAGATAAGTTTAGGAGCTTCAAAAACAATAGCAACAAGAAGAACAAAGGGAAGTACCATCCTTATGATAAGAAGAAAGGAGAGGCAGATGGTAAGAAGGCAGTAGATGCAAAACCCAATTAAGCCAAAAGAAAAATAGTTTGCAACCATTGTGGGAAAGAAGGCCATATTAAGCCAAGATGCCCAGAGCTTAAAGGGGGAGCTTTCAAATGCTTTCTATGTGGGAAGGAAGGGCATATGAAAAGAAATTGCCCAGAATACAAGCAACAAGGGAAAGTGGCAAACCTAGAAGGTAGGGGCAAGGCCATAATTGAGGCTAATGCTGAAAACCATGGTCAAGTGGAAGGTACACTATTTATTTCTACCATACCTTTAGCTGTAATATATGATACCGGGGCAACCCACTCACTCATTTCCCATGAAATAGTTAAAAGGTTGAAAATGAACTGCAATTTGGCTGAAATACCTCTGTTAATACAAAGCCCTTTAGGAAGTTCTATTGTATTAGATATGATTTGTGTGGATGTGAATTTGAACATAGGGGGAAACACATTTGTTTCCAATTTATATGTTCTAAATTTCCCAAATATAGGAGTTATATTAGGGGCAGATTGGCTAAGACAATTCAAAGCCATAATTGACCTAGATGCATCCACCATTTCACTACAAAATTCTAAAGGCCAAAGGGTTACAATTCTGTGTGAACCTATCAAAGAAAACAGTCTAAATCATTTAATTGAATTAGAAAATAATCCCAAGGAAATAGCTATTAATGAAATCCCCATAGTTAAAGAATACTTGGATGTATTTGGGGAAGTAAAAGGTGTCTCACACCATAGACCTGTTGAATTCCAGATTAACCTTATGCCTGGGGCTAGCCCAATTATCAAAAAGCCTACAAGGATGGGGCCAAGTGAATTAAAGGAGCTAAAGAACCAGCTGGAAGAATTAGAAGCCAAGGGGTTTATAAGGCCAAGCAATTCATGCTGGGGTGCTCTTGTAGTATTTGTTAAAAAGCATGATGGTACCTTAAGAATGTGTATAGATTATAGAGAATTAAACAAAGTAACCATCAAAAACAAATACCCATTACCCAGGATAGATGATCTCTTTGATCAACTCAGTGGAGCTAAAGTGTTTTCTAGGCTAGACTTGGCATCTGGGTTTCATCAGATGAAGGTTGAGGAATCAAGTGTTAAATATACAGCATTTAACACAAGATATGGTTTGTATGAGTTTCTGGTTATGCCATTTGGGCTAACAAATGCCCCTTCTTACTTTGTAGACCTAATGAATAGGATATTCAGAGATTACTTAGACAAGTTTGTTCTGATTTTTATAGATGACATTCTAATCTATTCTAAAACAATAGAGGAACATGAGAACCACTTACATTTGGTCTTATCTAGATTAAGAGAAAAAGATTTGAAAGCAAAGTTCTCTAAGTGTGTGTTCTGGCAAGAGGAAGTACATTTTCTTGGACATGTTGTCTCTACTAGAGGGATTTCTGTAAACCCCAATAAGATAGTAGCAATCCAAGCATGGAAGAAGCCTAACAATGTTAGTGAAGTTAGGTCATTCATGGGGATGGCAGGATACTATAAGAGGTTTATACAAGGATTTTCTAAAATAGCAATGCCACTCACTAACCTGACTAGGAAGAACCAAAAGTATATATGGACTGATAAGTGTGAACAAGCTTTCACCCAGATCAAGGAGGCTTTGGTAAAATCACCAGTGTTGAGAGTACCAGAAGGCAATGAGGGATTAGTTGTATATACAGATGCATGTGGGTCAGGGCTAGGGGTTGTGTTGATGCAGCAAGATCAGGTCATAGCCTATGCATCTAGACAACTAAAACCCCATGAAACTAGATATGCAACTCATGATCTTGAGTTGGCAGCAGTAGTATATGCCTTGAAGCTCTGGAGACATTACTTATTAGGTGCAAAGTTCATTTTATACACTGATCACAAGGCCTTAAAGTATCTCTTTTCACAGAAAGATTTGAATATGAGACAACACAGATGGGTTGAATTTCTTGCTGCTTATGACTTAGATATACTTTATACACCAGGCAAGGCTAATAAAGTGGCAGATGCATTGAGTAGGCAGCATGCAAAAGTGGCCATGTTGATGATGGAGGAGTTTAGAGACTTGACCATGCTCACTGATTTGGAAATAGATGAGAGCAGTGGGATAAGTATGGAGATAGTTGAGGAAGAAAGGAGTAAAGGAAGGTTAAGTTTAATTACTTTACAATCAAATTTGGTCTTGAAGGTGGCAAAGATGCAAGAAGAAGATCAAGACTTAGCAGAAAAGAGGTCTCTCCTATTAAAGAAGGAGGAAGTGAAGGATTATCACATTGATGGAAAAGGATACCTAAGGTACAAGGGTAGGATATGTGTCCCAAACATTATAGAATTGAAAGAAGAAATCCTTAATGAGTACCATAGGAGAAAATATTCCATACATCCAGGCAGCACCAAGATGTACCAAAACTTAAAAAGGGACTATTGGTGGAAGGGAATGAAGTCTAATGTAGCAAGACATGTTGCTAAGTGCATGGTTTGTCAACAAATAAAAGCTGAGACCCAAAGACCTTCAGGGTTGTTGCAGCCACTTAGCATACCACAGTGGAAGTGGGAAGACACATCTATGGATTTTATAGATGGTCTTCCTAGATCCAAGAAGGGAAATACAAGTATTTGGGTAATTGTAGATAGGCTGACTAAAGTAGCCCACTTCATACCAGTAAAAGCAGACAAAAATGCACCTAGGCTAGCCCAAACTTTTATGAGAAAAGTGGTAAAGTTGCATGGTGTTCCTAAAACTATAGTGAGTGATAGGGATACAATCTTCACTTCAAGATTCTGGAAGAGCTTCCAAGAAGCTATGGGGAGTGAATTGTGCCTAAGCACTGCTTATCACCCCCAATCAAATGGGCAAACAGAAGTGGTAAACAAGATTTTAGAGGATTTGCTTAGAGCATGTGTGTTAGACTTTGGAGGAAATTGGGAGGACCACCTCCATTTGGCTGAGTTCACATACAATAATAGCCACCAAAGCACAATTGGAATGGCACCCTTTGAAGCCCTATATGGAAAGCCATGTCTATCACCTATATGTTGGGCTGAGGCAGGAGAGAAAGCTATTCTAGGGCCAGAATATGTCAAGGACATCACAGAGAAAATAGGACTGGTGAGAAGGAGGATGGCAACAGCTCAAGATAGGCAAAAGAAATATGCTGATGCAAAGAGGAAGTCAGTGGAATTCAAAGTAGGTGATTATGTCTTCATTAAGGTTTCACCAATGAAGAAAGTCTTGAGATTTGGCAAGCAGGGGAAACTCAGACCCAGATATGTTGGACCATACAAGATTTTGGAGAGGATAGGCTCACTAGCCTATAAGCTGGAGCTTCCAGAGAAGATGAGTGCAATGCACAATGTGTTTCATGTGTCACAACTAAGGAGATGGGTACATGACAAGGAGGATATCTTAGAAAAGCCTACTGAAGTTCAGATTAATCCAGATCTAATCTATGAGAAAGAGCCAGTGGGAATTGTGGCAAGGGAAGAAAAGAAATTAAGAAACAAGACATTGAAGCTTGTAAAGATTCAATGGAGTATAGATCCTAGTGATTGTACTTGGGAGCTAGAGGATAAAATCAGGATGGATTACCCTAGGCTCTTTGCAAATTTAAAAGGTAAATTCTTAGATTACTAAGAAAGTTAAATATGTATGATAGACAGTGACAAATTGATTTGCTCATGCATATTTGAATAATTTTTCCTAAGAAATTAGAAGTACTCAAAGATTATGTTGCAAATTGTGAGGGCACAATTCCTAAAAGAAGGGGTGATTGTAATACCCCAAGATCTTGAGGAAAATTCTTTTAAATAAATGATTAAAAATTCTGGGGGAAAATCAGAATTATTATATAGGTTGGATTTTCAGTGGTGCAAGGTTGTGTGCATGTGTGCACGTGCACACTAGTTATGGCATTAAGAGAAAATCCAGAATTCCTGAATAATAAAACAAAGAAGGAAAACATTTAGATAAAATGTTTTAAATAAAGGAAATATAGGCCTAGACATGAATATTAAAATTCCTGAGGATGTGTGTATATATATATATATCTACATATATATGCATATGTATCACTTGTCTGAAAATTAAGACAGAAGAGAACATTGATTTATAATGAATAAGTGAAATTTTATTTGAATAATAGGTGTGTAGAAATGCACATAAGTATGCACATGTTTTCTGCAAATAAAAGAAGGTTAAAGTTAAATTAACACCCATAGTTGTATAAATGTATATATATATCCAGATATTATTTGAGCAGAAAATTAATAAAGGAATCACTAAAATAGTAAGAACCAAAGTGCAAGAAAGCAAATGTACATAGGCAGAAAATAGAAAGTCACACCATTATCATGTTTGAGGTAAGTATAATAAAAATACTTAAAGTAATCACTTTCTGAAAAGAAAAGAAAATGGGCACAATTTAGCCTTGTTTTAAAATAGTGGCCAGGACATTAAGGGTTAGGAGGGAGAGAATATGCAATGCCAAATGCATGATTCTGGTTTGGGCTAAAATAGGGATTTTGCATCACCCAAAACCCTAGGTAGAACCCTTATATAAACCAAGAGCCTAACCAGAAAACTGCTCTCTCACTAATTAATTAACCTAAGGAAAAAGAGGAAGAAAAGGCTAAAGATTTGAGGGGTTTTCTGGATTAAGCTTGTGTAAGCATCTAGGTGAGTATCCTCACTCATATACATGGCATTAAGACCTGGGATTAGGCAGCCAAGCTTTTATATGCTATATTTTGCATGTTTTGATTTACAAACTATGTTGACTACTGATGGTTTCATGAATGCTTGATGAGATATGATCTGCTATGATGGATGTATAACTTTGTTGTTCTATTTTCATCTCTGTATGTTGTACCAAAACCTTAAAGAACATATAATAGAGTATTTGTAACTAGTCTGAATCATGGCTTAAGACAAAGAATGAAAAAAAAAACTATGAGCTGCATATACAATGGTATGGTGCTGAGGCTTGAAATAATTGGTTAAGGGTGCAATGGAGTCTTTCTCTATAAGTGCTGAGCCCTAAACCAAACAGAAAATTTACAAGCCTAAAAATTATGTTTAAACAAGATTAAAAATCTGGCTAAACATAGTTGCTTGCAAAATCAAAATAAACCCAATAGAGCCATGCATTTATTCTCAGTTGCAAACATTCTGGTATATGTTTGAATAGGGTGTTTATATGCTAAGTAATGTGAGATGGAATGACTGGGGTGCTATACCTCTAGAAAGTAACCTTTAACTTGCTTGCAATATTATGTCTGCAAGGTAACTAGTATGTTTCATGTGTACAGGTGGTCTGTACACCTAGCTATCATTGATAGAATGAACATAAATACACTTAGTAATATAACTAAGGATTTTGTGCCAAGAAGGCTGCTGGAATGCTTGTCCTATTTGAAGTAGACAAGTTGGCACATGGCTTGTTTAAGTCCTGAGATCTTTGTGCCATGATGTTAATTAGTTCATGGCAATGTGTCCCTTTGATTCCTTATAGCAGATGAGGCCAGGAATTTATAAGAAGAAGAAAAGGCAACCTTAGTAGTTCCAAATAAAAGTTGTTTTAATGCATATGTTTGCTCTTGTGTATTGTACATGATAATACCTGTCAAGTTATGCAAAGTATATTTATGCTGTATCCTTAGCTTAATATCATGGATATGTTAGAAATGCTCACACCAGATCATAGATCTGACCCTTATTGCTCATGGCACATGGGGGTGTCTCATTCATAATGGGGCAGCCACTAATGCTTTTGCAGGTTGTGATGGAGCTAAGTAAGCAAGATTAAAAAGATATGGAATAGAGGATGCTAAGATAATTAGAAATAAGAGCTAGAATGTGTTAATTCATGCATGTATTCCCTGATTGATATGGCTATCTAAATGTATTAAGTAGGAAGAACTTGTAAGGGATATGGGCTATGTTGTTTCTGGTTATTTCTGGTTTGGTATGTATTAAGGATATGGATGTTAAACTGATTTGAAAATCTATTTGCTAAAGTTGTTTCTGATTTAGAGGAAAAACCTGGATTTTATAAGCATAACCATTTTATGACAATTTTAGTTCATCCTAAGTTCTTTGAAAAGATAGATATATAGGAAGCTATATTGGGAAAATCCAGAAAAGAATTATAACTGTTATATTTTTAAGTCATGATATTGATATATGTTCAAATGCAAGTGAAAGTGTATATACCCTGAATATGCATTTTTAAAAAGAGAATTATGGTTAGGAAGGATGATATAGATCTGATCACAAGGTGTCAGATTTATATATATATATAATCATGCTTTTGAAAAGAAGGAGTATCAATGTTTTGGGTAGATTCTGGTTTGTAAAATGCAAATAAAAGAATGGTCAGATTAACCACATGGTTAGACCATAGGTCAGGCCAAATGTTCACTTCAAATCAATGAAGCAAGGAACCATTTGAGCTTAGTTTTCTGGAAAATGAGCAAAGACATTGACATGTACATGTATATCTGTGTACATGTTGATATTTGGGCAAAAATATAAACTAAAATTCCTAGAACAGTTGTAGGAAAGGGTTTTAAAAAATAATAAAGCAAGAAATAATGCTTTGTATGTTAGATTATAGGCAAAATTAAGTATATATGTGCAGATATAGGTAGATATCAGATTTAAAACACACAGGAGAAAAATAAAAAGAAAAACAAAAATTGGGTTGAACCGACCTGCATAGCACTCGAACTCGTGACCTCTCATGTATAAGTTAGGCGCGTTTCCATTACGCCTAGATGTTGCTTGTGTTCACTTATGATCCACTTTCTTTTAGCCTGAGTTTGATACTAAACAGACTTTAACACAATCATCCATATTAAAAGCTTGCTTACCACTGATTATTACTTGATCTTTTCTCAATTAGAATAACAGACATGTGTACATGTTTCCAGTGGATCCTATGGTCAAAAATTAGGATACAATAATTATTCTTTTATCAGGGTATTATCACATTTTAATAAATTTAAAAGGATTTCTACTTATATATTATCATGCTCTGATTCTAGTAGAATATAACATAGATATCTTCATATATGTATGTTAGAAATGATTTAGATTTAAAACAATATTTTTATATTGTGAAAGATCCTGGATAATATGAGAATAGGGAAGGATGACCCTAGGTTGTGAAGACCCAAAAGTTGGCCTTCGAAAATCGGCACCCGTACTTCACTTGTACTCAAAATGCCGTAGATTCAAATGCCAAATCTGGTTCTCCGGAGCTTATAACACAGTTAAGTAAATAACACAGCGGAGTAAAAGAATAATACATTGATATACAACATCTGATACAACGATGATACAATGAATATCAATATACATCAGAGATATGATACAACAAATAGCAGCGGAAAGAAAAAATAGATAACTAATATCAGCAGCGGAACAAATAACTCTAAGATAGTCTTCAAGAGAAAACTCCAGCAGTAGCTCGAACTCCCAATAACGATACACAAAGAATAAGCAAGTACAGTCCGATCCAAAGACTGAACTAGCTCCAGAAAATCTACTAGACCTGACTATCTGAAAAACCAAACTCTAGACTGCTCGTGTAGAAAATTATGAGCACCCAGAGTTTAGGAAATGAACAATAAACTCCGAGTCAGTCATGGGACTGGTGTGAGCAACAAAAACAGTTTATCTTTAAAAACGAACAACAAAAGAATTTAAAGTCAATTCGCAATGCTTTTGGAAAATGAAACTACCATAAGACCTCCCACCACACACACAATGCAAACGCAGACTTGGAGGAGATTTCTTCTTATGTTAGTCAAAGATGCTTACTACGCAAAAATCAAATCATTTTTGATATTATTATTAGTGCCTAGTGTAGAAATCATTTCGAAAGTATAATATTTATCTTAGCCAACATACGACCAGTATCGTATGCCTACTATAGCTACTATGTTCAATAGCAGGTTACCGCCACATTCCATAGCAGGTAATACAACTAAAACCGTACAAGTCACGTATTGTTTCTTTGGATTTCCAACAAATGGTCAGGCCAAGGAACTTCCCTTTTCCACGATGGGTACGTCCCTGGAATAGACGACCCGAGAACCTAACCGGATCTCTGCCAACACAAGGCCGGGTTACCTCTGCAAAAATAGGTAACTACTGACACGCGTATGCCATCCCCCGATCGTCACCGATCTTCCCGAGGATCCCCGATTTCCAACAACCACAAAGTAATAAACTTGTAGCAACCACAGAGGTTAAGTATCTGGGCTCCATACCATGATACCACCTTTATCCAGAAGGAATGACATACACTAAGGGGCGCTACTCCCTAGAACCTTGCTGCATCCTTTCTGTTTTGACCATTTCCGGGGTGTGAGGCTCGACGAAGTCTCGTCCACAAAGCTACGCTTTGTCACAAAGCCATGCTTCGGGTCAAACAAATGATCAACCTATGATCACAAAGATATAAGATCAAACAAATGATCATATCGCAAATGATCAAACACTGATCATCACACAACAACACTCAGCATGCCACATTACCAAATTGGGATATATCGCTGATAAATTTCAACTACATAACCTCTGAGCTCGTATGTCTCAGAGAAGGGTGTTAAGCTAAGAGAATAAATTCTCCGCCACCAACAGATATGTATTTGAAAGAAATCGGCTTTATATCTCAAAGTGTAATGTCAGACATGTATCCATACAAGTCTGTTCCGGGTTCGAACAGAACCGAAGGCACTTCTTACGAAGCCCTTGCATTTTCGGGTATTCACAATCCCGTCCGGACTTCCCATCACAAAGGGTGATCAAATCTCTATACCGGGGACCAGTCGGTGCAGAGACATTCGACGAGTTGTCCTTTCGTTTTCGTAAATATCTGGTCTTCAACACCGGTCTTCAAATGCAATCCATATACGACGTATCACTATTCGGAATGGGTTATATGACACAAATGTCTTTTCCCGGCTAACCCGAATAACGAGCGCAATATTTAAAAACATATGGATATTGGGATTTCAATTAAGTCACAACTTAATAATTCAACCCTTTCTTCCAAAATAGTTTAAACCAATCATCATTTCAAATCTTTAAATAAAAAGATTTATTTCACACCGTTCACCTCGTTTTATAAGGATCTATTCATAGGTTTCAAAACACTTCAATTTCCAATTGGATTAACTCGTTAAATCTTTAAAACAAAGATTCAACTTATAGCTTTCAAAACAATTTCATTTCAAAGGGTTTAAACAAATCATCATTTTAAATCTGTTAAAGATAAACAGATTCAATTCATAGCTTTCAAAACATTTTTCATTTCAATTTCAAACTTGAAACTTCTCAACTCAAATTGGAAGTTCATTACTTACGTGAAAGCTTTAATTATTTGAAACAAACAGTTTTTTATTTTTAGAAAAAATCCAATTTTATCTACGCGAGTTAAAACTTTTGAATTTAAATTCAAATTCCCAAATCAATACTTTTAAAATAGTTTAACCCATATATAATTGGTATAACATCTTTAATTCCTAGTTTCAAATCTTAAGATTCAATTTCAAACTTAAATTCAAATTTAAATCCAATTATTTAAATTTTCAAAACTCGATTAAGTTATTCAAAATAACTTTTATCTTTGAAATTCCATTTCAAAAGCTTTTCACTTTAAACCCAAATTCCAATTTCAAAATCAATTGAAATTAAAATTTCAATTTCAAAAACATCAAATTTAAATTATCTGTGACTTAACCGATTTCCACGTGAAATCCATATTTGTGTGTGTAAAGTGTAGTCCAGGGGTTTTAACACACAATAGTGCAACATCAATCATCACAGATATATCGATAAGCGGTATAATCGATAACGCTTATCTTCATTCACAGATTTATAGATAAAATAAATTTATCGGTCACAAAGATTCACAATTATAATTCGATGTGGGTTTCGGATAACCAATTGGAATCCGACTCCCTGTCGCATCGAAATTCAAGTGCCGTTTCACGGCAAAGGGTTTCATATTCACATAACAATATATATACATCACAGATAAGTAAATTACAGATCATAACATAATCAGGATATATCACAAAGTATCACAATCAGGGATATCAAACAATCAAATCAATAGAATCCAAATATTCATAGGTAAGGTCAGTTAATATCTGATTAATTCAAATCAGATTAATTTCTTATGAATAAATTTCTAATCCTGGTTAATTAACTTCAATAATTTACAAATCATCTTGGTAAATTACTCTTTAATCATTTATTTATTAACCGTTAACAATAAATAAATTAACCTTTAATTATAGTTCTTCAATCTTTAATTATTTAAATAATTAATTTTTAATTATAAATTTCACCATTTAATTGATTGACTTCAATTAATAATTTAACCTTTAATTAATTACCATTTAATTAATTATCCTTAATTATAAATTAATCAGCTTTAAGTTAATAATTTATCTTTAGCTAATTATAAATCATAAATCAATATATATTTAACTTAACTTTTAAGTTAATAAATTTAAACATTAAATCCACTTCTCAATTACTTAATTAAGTTTTCTTTATAATAAATCCCTTTCGAATATAAGTTTAAAACATTTTAATTAACTTAATTAACTTCAGAAATATTGTTATTTCAAAACCTTTAAAAACAAATTCATATTTGTACTTAACAACAATCTTTATTTTTAAGAAAAATAAGTTTAGAAATTAAATTGACTTAAATTGTTCAAGTTACAAAAACTGGAAATCAACAACCCGAGACCTGCTTCGGGTATCCCCCGAGAAAAATGCCTACTTGCTTCGAGTTCTCCTCCAGATCAACCCGAGACCCTTTAAATTTTGTTTTAAAATTTGTTTACGTTATCTTTACCCGGTACTCCCTCATTCTACTCGAGTAAAATCCTATGCTGCTTCGAGTCCAATCCCCGAAATCTTCGAGTTCGCTCCGAGACAAAGCTTTCTTCCCCAAAAATATCGCCTGTATCCAATCGTGCACGGTGCACGTATCCCACCACGGCGCTCAACTCTGGCCACTCGCAACCACCTTCCCAAGTCGGCGACCACCCTCCGATCAACTTCTGGCCATCGAAATGATAGCAGCGACCTCTTCTCAAAATCGAGCTTCTCCCCATACCTGGAAACACAGAACCACCATCACGCAATCCCTGTCATCACCTCGTCCACGATTTTTCGACCACCGTCACCCTTAAAATTCTGGCCACGTCTTCGTCCAACCCCACACTAGCCTTCCCCTGAGTGCTGTAACACTCGATCATCTCAGCGAGCCTCATCGATCAAAATTCTAACACCCTCCAAAACTAGGTTACCAGAATTAGATTACCTCCTGCCGCCACCCCAACACTTCGTTCAACCACCCAGTATTTTTCCCGTGACATCCTCACACTCCTTCATTCCCAGTTCAAGTTCCGGGCCCTCTGATCAACGAGACCGACCCCAGCGACTGGAAATGTCGAAAACAGATACACACAAACTGCTGCCCATCCCTATCTCTAAAAATCATGATACAACCTTTAAAAATCATGTTGTCGTATGGGAATTTAGTTTAGATATCCGAATTCGAAAATCAAAAGGTTCGAAAATGGACAATCTTGAATTAGTTCAGGTAGTTTTGGGTTTCCAGAGACTATCTTAAATTGTTTTAATCTTACACAAATTTTAAAACCTAGTTTATGATGATACAAACATCTTTTGTTTGAATTTGAAGTTCAATCATCAATCAGAAAAGGAGTTAATGATTTTTGAATCAACAGTTTGAGTTTTAAGCTGAAACAGGTGCAAATTTAAAACAACAGCCTGTATACTCTATTTCAATCTTCCCATATATATATATATATATACAGACAATTTATATATGCACAAACATACAATTCTCAGATATACTTGCACAGATTCAAACCCTTAAATAAAAAGAATGAAATGTTACTCACTGTTTTTTGGAGAAGAAGAACAGAGACCTTGTTTGTACTTCAAAAACTGGAAGTGTTTTCTACTTTGACCATCCTGCCAATCATCTTATTTCTGTCGTATTGAGTTGTTGTTGCTGGTTGATGATGTTTAAATGAAGTTTTGTTTAAAGGGAACGAAAATGAAATGAAGAGGAGGTACAAAAGATTGAGTTTACAGGGATATCACTTTGTACAAGGTGGTGATCTGGTTTGTACAAAGGCATGGGTGAAAATGCTTTGGTAGGCTAGAGATGTGTTGCATTTATTACTCAGCTGATATGTATTATATTGTGTACTTTGTTTATTTGTAAAAAGATATTTTATTTCCTTTGCTTTGTTTTGGTGGCTGCATCTTACTTTTGTACAATTTATACTTAATATCTTTGTGACTTGATTTGCTTTTGTTTTCGGCTGAGAGATGATGATGTTGGGTTTTACATTTTATTTTAAATCTACTTACTTTGTTTATTTTCTTCTTTTATTTGCATACTTGTCTTCTTTTCCTATTCTTGCCTGCATAACATTTCTTTGCTATTTTCTTTTCTTTCTAAAAATGGTGGCTGCACTTATTATGTTGTCTTGTTTCCTAAATCCTATCACTTTGCAATATAAATGAATTAAATGTTGTTATATTTTTAACAATTGTATTTACTTATTTGAATGTAAGTTGTTTCCCTTTTGTTTTGTTTTGATTACTTTTAAAATACAAGTGAACTTCGAATTTTTATTAAATCTTTCTTTATTATTTTTTATTTGTTTTATACTCACTTAATGAAATCATACTTAAAAGTATTTTATTATAACATACATTTTAAAATTTTATTTTCTATTTAAAGTTTTAATTATCAACATTCACCTAATATTTATTGTCTTATATCTATTTTATAAACACAAACCATCTTTAACCATTAATTCAAATATATATATATATATATTTATCATTTATCTCTAAACCATTTATTTTTAACTTTTAAATCCTTATAGAAATATATATTAAATTTGCTCGTATATACCTAAATATATATATATACACTCAATATATACACATATACTCACATATGCACTATTTACAATATTTTAATCTCAAATGATTTATACAGAATATACTTGGCTATCGGGGAAACTCGCTCCATTTAATCAATTAAATTTCACAATTTTTATTCAAAAATTTATTTAATCATAAATTTAACTTAAAATTTCATTTAATTATTAATTTAAATAAATTTAAATTCCGGGGTCGTTACAAATTTCCCCCCTTAAAAGAATTTCGTCCTCGAAATTCGCAGGCACGAAAACAACACAGAGATAGACAGATTCGATCTCCTATAACTCCTCTAACACAAGATACGGATTCCGAATTCAAGTCGGAATATCTCAGAATACATACCAATTTGTCCATCTTCGGACTTCGGTATTCAAAAGAAATTACAATAGAATTTCAAATTTGGATTTTAAACGAAATCGTTTTATCGATACAATTCAATTTTAGCTTCATATTCTATTAATCAATTTAACTCAACTTAAAATTTCCAATTTCAAATTCATTAAGGTTTAAATCGGAAAGCTGATACGAAGAAATCAAAAGAATTTGGAAACGAATCAAAGAAGATTGATAAGAAGGTTATTTCCACTGTTACAGGGTATTGACCATTTATAGTCGTATTCCCTTGTCCCCTATCTCGTCTTCTTCTTGCACTCATACTCACTATCAGTGGATAGTAAGAGAATTTACTGAGACGTTCAGACGGATATCTTAAGGATACACTCATTCTAGAGTTTACTTCACTCTATCTCTAATGAGCTACTTAACGTGTTATACTCCTGAGCTAAAGTTCAACCTTAGCTCTGATACCAAATGTGAAGACCCAAAAGTGGGCCTTCGAAAATCGGCACCCGTACTTCACTTGTACTCAAAATGCCGTAGATTCAAATGCCAAATCTGGTTCTCCGGAGCTTATAACACAGTTAAGTAAATAACACAGCGGAGTAAAAGAATAATACATTGATATACAACATCTGATACAACGATGATACAATGAATATCAATATACATCAGAGATATGATACAACAAATAGCAGCGGAAAGAAAAAATAGATAACTAATATCAGCAGCGGAACAAATAACTCTAAGATAGTCTTCAAGAGAAAACTCCAGCAGTAGCTCGAACTCCCAATAACGATACACCAAGAATAAGAAAGTACAGTCCAATCCAAAGACTGAACTAGCTCCAGAAAATCTACTAGACCTGACTATCTGAAAAACCAAACTCTAGACTGCTCGTGTAGAAAATTATGAGCACCCAGAGTTTAGGAAATGAACAATAAACTCCGAGTCAGTCATGGGACTGGTGTGAGCAACAAAAACAGTTTATCTTTAAAAACGAACAACAAAAGAATTTAAAGTCAATTCGCAATGCTTTTGGAAAATGAAACTACCATAAGACCTCCCACCACACACACAATGCAAACGCAGACTTGGAGGAGATTTCTTCTTATGTTAGTCAAAGATGCTTACTACGCAAAAATCAAATCATTTTTGATATTATTATTAGTGCCTAGTGTAGAAATCATTTCGAAAGTATAATATTTATCTTAGCCAACATACGACCAGTATCGTATGCCTACTATAGCTACTATGTTCAATAGCAGGTTACCGCCACATTCCATAGCAGGTAATACAACTAAAACCGTACAAGTCACGTATTGTTTCTTTGGATTTCCAACAAATGGTCAGGCCAAGGAACTTCCCTTTTCCACGATGGGTACGTCCCTGGAATAGACGACCCGAGAACCTAACCGGATCTCTGCCAACACAAGGCCGGGTTACCTCTGCAAAAATAGGTAACTACTGACACGCGTATGCCATCCCCCGATCGTCACCGATCTTCCCGAGGATCCCCGATTTCCAACAACCACAAAGTAATAAACTTGTAGCAACCACAGAGGTTAAGTATCTGGGCTCCATACCATGATACCACCTTTATCCAGAAGGAATGACATACACTAAGGGGCGCTACTCCCTAGAACCTTGCTGCATCCTTCCTGTTTTGACCATTTCCGGGGTGTGAGGCTCGACGAAGTCTCGTCCACAAAGCTACGCTTTGTCACAAAGCCATGCTTCGGGTCAAACAAATGATCAACCTATGATCACAAAGATATAAGATCAAACAAATGATCATATCGCAAATGATCAAACACTGATCATCACACAACAACACTCAGCATGCCACATTACCAAATTGGGATATATCACTGATAAATTTCAACTACATAACCTCTGAGCTCGTATGTCTCAGAGAAGGGTGTTAAGCTAAGAGAATAAATTCTCCGCCACCAACAGATATGTATTTGAAAGAAATCGGCTTTATATCTCAAAGTGTAATGTCAGACATGTATCCATACAAGTCTGTTCCGGGTTCGAACAGAACCGAAGGCACTTCTTACGAAGCCCTTGCATTTTCGGGTATTCACAATCCCGTCCGGACTTCCCATCACAAAGGGTGATCAAATCTCTATACCGGGGACCAGTCGGTGCAGAGACATTCGACGAGTTGTCCTTTCGTTTTCGTAAATATCTGGTCTTCAACACCGGTCTTCAAATGCAATCCATATACGACGTATCACTATTCGGAATGGGTTATATGACACAAATGTCTTTTCCCGGCTAACCCGAATAACGAGCGCAATATTTAAAAACATATGGATATTGGGATTTCAATTAAGTCACAACTTAATAATTCAACCCTTTCTTCCAAAATAGTTTAAACCAATCATCATTTCAAATCTTTAAATAAAAAGATTTATTTCACACCGTTCACCTCGTTTTATAAGGATCTATTCATAGGTTTCAAAACACTTCAATTTCCAATTGGATTAACTCGTTAAATCTTTAAAACAAAGATTCAACTTATAGCTTTCAAAACAATTTCATTTCAAAGGGTTTAAACAAATCATCATTTTAAATCTGTTAAAGATAAACAGATTCAATTCATAGCTTTCAAAACATTTTTCATTTCAATTTCAAACTTGAAACTTCTCAACTCAAATTGGAAGTTCATTACTTACGTGAAAGCTTTAATTATTTGAAACAAACAGTTTTTTATTTTTAGAAAAAATCCAATTTTATCTACGCGAGTTAAAACTTTTGAATTTAAATTCAAATTCCCAAATCAATACTTTTAAAATAGTTTAACCCATATATAATTGGTATAACATCTTTAATTCCTAGTTTCAAATCTTAAGATTCAATTTCAAACTTAAATTCAAATTTAAATCCAATTATTTAAATTTTCAAAACTCGATTAAGTTATTCAAAATAACTTTTATCTTTGAAATTCCATTTCAAAAGCTTTTCACTTTAAACCCAAATTCCAATTTCAAAATCAATTGAAATTAAAATTTCAATTTCAAAAACATCAAATTTAAATTATCTGTGACTTAACCGATTTCCACGTGAAATCCATATTTGTGTGTGTAAAGTGTAGTCCAGGGGTTTTAACACACAATAGTGCAACATCAATCATCACAGATATATCGATAAGCGGTATAATCGATAACGCTTATCTTCATTCACAGATTTATAGATAAAATAAATTTATCGGTCACAAAGATTCACAATTATAATTCGATGTGGGTTTCGGATAACCAATTGGAATCCGACTCCCTGTCGCATCGAAATTCAAGTGCCGTTTCACGGCAAAGGGTTTCATATTCACATAACAATATATATACATCACAGATAAGTAAATTACAGATCATAACATAATCAGGATATATCACAAAGTATCACAATCAGGGATATCAAATAATCAAATCAATAGAATCCAAATATTCATAGGTAAGGTCAGTTAATATCTGATTAATTCAAATCAGATTAATTTCTTATGAATAAATTTCTAATCCTGGTTAATTAACTTCAATAATTTACAAATCATCTTGGTAAATTACTCTTTAATCATTTATTTATTAACCGTTAACAATAAATTAATTAACCTTTAATTATAGTTCATCAATCTTTAATTATTTAAATAATTAATTTTTAATTATAAATTTCACCATTTAATTGATTGTCTTCAATTAATAATTTAACCTTTAATTAATTACCATTTAATTAATTATCCTTAATTATAAATTAATCAGCTTTAAGTTAATAATTTATCTTTAGCTAATTATAAATCATAAATCAATATATATTTAACTTAACTTTTAAGTTAATAAATTTAAACATTAAATCCACTTCTCAATTACTTAATTAAGTTTTCTTTAAAATAAATCCCTTTCGAATATAAGTTTAAAACATTTTAATTAACTTAATTAACTTCAGAAATATTGTTATTTCAAAACCTTTCAAAACAAATTCATATTTGTACTTAACAACAATCTTTATTTTTAAGAAAAATAAGTTTAGAAATTAAATTGACTTAAATTGTTCAAGTTACAAAAACTGGAAATCAACAACCCGAGACCTGCTTCGGGTATCCCCCGAGAAAAATGCCTACTTGCTTCGAGTTCTCCTCCAGATCAACCCGAGACCCTTTAAATTTTGTTTTAAAATTTGTTTACGTTATCTTTACCCGGTACTCCCGCATTCTACTCGAGTAAAATCCTATGCTGCTTCGAGTCCAATCCCCGAAATCTTCGAATTCGCTCCGAGACAAAGCTTTCTTCCCCAAAAATATCGCCTGTATCCAATCGTGCACGGTGCACGTATCCCACCACGGCGCTCAACTCTGGCCACTCGCAACCACCTTCCCAAGTCGGCGACCACCCTCCGATCAACTTCTGGCCATCGAAATGATAGCAGCGACCTCTTCTCAAAATCGAGCTTCTCCCCATACCTGGAAACACAGAACCACCATCACGCAATCCCTGTCATCACCTCGTCCACGATTTTCCGACCACCGTCACCCTTAAAATTCTGGCCACGTCTTCGTCCAACCCCACACTAGCCTTCCCCTGAGTGCTGTAACACTCGATCATCTCAGCGAGCCTCATCGATCAAAATTCTAACACCCTCCAAAACTAGGTTACCAGAATTAGATTACCTCCTGCCGCCACCCCAACACTTCGTTCAACCACCCAGTATTTTTCCCGTGACATCCTCACACTCCTTCATTCCCAGTTCAAGTTCCGGGCCCTCTGATCAACGAGACCGACCCCAGCGACTGGAAATGTCGAAAACAGATACACACAAACTGCTGCCCATCCCTATCTCTAAAAATCATGATACAACCTTTAAAAATCATGTTGTCGTATGGGAATTTAGTTTAGATATCCGAATTCGAAAATCAAAAGGTTCGAAAATGGACAATCTTGAATTAGTTCAGGTAGTTTTGGGTTTCCAGAGACTATCTTAAATTGTTTTAATCTTACACAAATTTTAAAACCTAGTTTATGATGATACAAACATCTTTTGTTTGAATTTGAAGTTCAATCATCAATCAGAAAAGGAGTTAATGATTTTTGAATCAACAGTTTGAGTTTTAAGCTGAAACAGGTGCAAATTTAAAACAACAGCCTGTATACTCTATTTCAATCTTCCCATATATATATATACAGACAATTTATATATGCACAAACATACAATTCTCAGATATACTTGCACAGATTCAAACCCTTAAATAAAAAGAATGAAATGTTACTCACTGTTTTTTGGAGAAGAAGAACAGAGACCTTGTTTGTACTTCAAAAACTGGAAGTGTTTTCTACTTTGACCATCCTGCCAATCATCTTATTTCTGTCGTATTGAGTTGTTGTTGCTGGTTGATGATGTTTAAATGAAGTTTTGTTTAAAGGGAACGAAAATGAAATGAAGAGGAGGTACAAAAGAATGAGTTTACAGGGATATCACTTTGTACAAGGTGGTGATCTGGTTTGTACAAAGGCATGGGTGAAAATGCTTTGGTAGGCTAGAGATGTGTTGCATTTATTACTCAGCTGATATGTATTATATTGTGTACTTTGTTTATTTGTAAAAAGATATTTTATTTCCTTTGCTTTGTTTTGGTGGCTGCATCTTACTTTTGTACAATTTATACTTAATATCTTTGTGACTTGATTTGCTTTTGTTTTCGGCTGAGAGATGATGATGTTGGGTTTTACATTTTATTTTAAATCTACTTACTTTGTTTATTTTCTTCTTTTATTTGCATACTTGTCTTCTTTTCCTATTCTTGCCTGCATAACATTTCTTTGCTATTTTCTTTTCTTTCTAAAAATGGTGGCTGCACTTATTATGTTGTCTTGTTTCCTAAATCCTATCACTTTGCAATATAAATGAATTAAATGTTGTTATATTTTTAACAATTGTATTTACTTATTTGAATGTAAGTTGTTTCCCTTTTGTTTTGTTTTGATTACTTTTAAAATACAAGTGAACTTCGAATTTTTATTAAATCTTTCTTTATTATTTTTTATTTGTTTTATACTCACTTAATGAAATCATACTTAAAAGTATTTTATTATAACATACATTTTAAAATTTTATTTTCTATTTAAAGTTTTAATTATCAACATTCACCTAATATTTATTGTCTTATATCTATTTTATAAACTCAAACCATCTTTAACCATTAATTCAAATATATATATATATATATATATATTTATCATTTATCTCTAAACCATTTATTTTTAACTTTTAAATCCTTATAGAAATATATATTAAATTTGCTCGTATATACCTAAATATATATATATACACTCAATATATACACATATACTCACATATGCACTATTTACAATATTTTAATCTCAAATGATTTATACAGAATATACTTGGCTATCGGGGAAACTCGCTCCATTTAATCAATTAAATTTCACAATTTTTATTCAAAAATTTATTTAATCATAAATTTAACTTAAAATTTCATTTAATTATTAATTTAAATAAATTTAAATTCCGGGGTCGTTACATAGGTAGTCTTAGCTAGTAGAAAAAAAAAACTAAACTAATTTTTGGTTAAGAATTAGGGTCATTGCAGGGATGTTGTCTTATGGGTTAGACAGTGTGCAAACTGTCAACAATTGAAAGCTGAACATCAGAAACCAAGTGGGTTACTACAGCCTTTAAAGATTCCAGTTTGGAAATGGGATTCGATATCCATGGATTTTATAGACGGGCTACCAAGGTCAAATAGAGGTAATGAAAATATATTGGTTATAGTGGACAGAGTGACCAAGAGTGCCTATTTCATTCCAGTTAAGTCAAGCAGAACGACACTTGTTTTAGCTAAGTTGTTCCTGAAGAACATAGTTAGACTGCATGGAGTTCTTAGTAGCATAGTTAGTGACAGAGATGCATTGTTCACTAGTAAATTCTGGAAGAGTCTACAGGAAGTGATGAGTACCAAGCTTAACATGAGTACTGCGTATCACCCTCAAACAGATGAGCAGACCGAGAGAGTCAACAAATTACTCAAGGATCTATTGAGAGCCTGTATATTGGACTTTGGTGGATTTAGGGAGGATCGCCTACATTTGGTTGAGTTTTCCTATAATAATAGTTACCAGACTAGTATAGGAATGGCATTGTTTGAAGCTTTGTATGGGAGACCATGCAAATCACCATCATGTTGGTTGAAGACTGGAGATAGATTAGTCTTAGGTCCGGACTTGGTTGGGGAGGCATTAGAGAAGATTGAGTTAATCTGGGAAAGGATCAAGGAAGCTCAGTCCAGATAGAAAAGTTATACAGATAAGAGGCGTAAGAACCTAGAGTTCTCAGTTGGAGATAAGTTTTTCATTAAGGTATCACCTCTGAAGGGTGTGATACGATTTGGAAAGTCGGGGAAGTTAGCCCCAAGATATGTAGGTCCATTCGAGATTATAGAGAGGGTTGAAAAGCTCGCATATAGAAGCCCCAAGATATGTAGGTCCATTCCAGATTATAAAGAGGATTGGAAAGCTCGCATACAGAATAGAGTTGTCGAGTAGTTTGGCGGGTGTCCATAATGTATTTCATGTGTCTCATCTTCGCAATTATATGCATGATCCAGAGACTACAATTCCTCCGACAGGATTGGATGACTTAGTGGTAGATCCTAATTTGACTTTTGTTAGACAACCAGTTTGGATTGTAGCTAAAGATGAGAAAAGATTAAGGAACAAGACAGTCAGGTTGGTGAAATTTCAGTGGATCCACAACGAGAAAGATTGTAATTGGAAGACAGATGACAAGATTAGAGATACTTATCCTGATCTGCTTTGAGGGTATGTCTATATTAGATCTACGTAGATAGTTGCTAGTCGGTTAGACTAGTATTGTTGTTAGGTGTTGTTACAGATGATTGCTATGCTTAGTATTTAATCCTTACTGAATTTTGAGGACGAAATTCTATAAGGGGAGTGCCTGTAACATCCCTAAATTTTTTATAACATTATTTAGAAGATTTAATTAGATAAATTAAATAGAATAATGATGATAAGGAGATTGGGATTTGAATAAATTACATGATAGGGTCGTGCTTATTAACAAAGTAAATGGGCTTTAAATTGGTTTAAAGGTTAATTAATCTACACATGGGCATATTAGTAAATTATCCAATTCATTACACGGCTATAACTTCTTATTTTTGTCCATTCACATCTCATTTTCTCACGGTCACAAATACAAATCTAAAACCTAAATTAAAGCCGACCATTACCAAGGAAGAAAGGAAGGAATTTTAATCTATAGCTAAGGATCAAAAGCTAGGGAGGATTAATCAACAATTAATCTCAAATTTCTTATCAAGTTTAAGGTAAATAATAATCTTCTACCATCTCTATTTTTATTCAATAATTATATGGCCTAGAATTTATGATTTAAATTCGTTTTGTGATAAAATGGATGATGATATGCTTGAGTTATATTATGATGATTTGTTTTAATTCATAAGCACGTGAATTTGCACAGTTTTGACATGAAACCGAGAATATATTATTTTAGATTGCCCTGTAAAATTTTTATGCTAAGTAAAACATGATTTTGGAAATGGGTTTTAATTTTCAGAATTTTCCAAGCTATGGAAATTTTATTGTGAATTTTTATTGAAAAATATGATATAATTGGATTTAAAATTTATTTCGAGACTTTCAGGAAGAAATTGGGTCTAAAATTTTAATATATTTGATTACATGATGAAATTGAATTTATGTGATTTTTGGGGATTTTTCCCAATTGATTTACATGGGAAATAAATTATTTTAAAAGAAGAGATTTTTAGCAAATGTCGGTTTTTGGTTTTATGGAAAGGTTTTAACGTTTAAATCCTTTAATTCGGATCTAAATAAATGCGGCATTTTAAAAAGGTATTGTATTTGAAAAAATTTATGGCGACCAATCATTTTTTTACAAATAGGTAAGTTGTTAAAAGAAATTACTAAAAGTTTCTATAATTCAGCCTTTAAATCAGAAAAGGGTGTTTCACCTCTTTTTGTAAGTACCTTTCGACTCCTCGTCTCAGTCGAAACCAACACAGTCAAAACCATTATAGTTGAAACCAACAAACATGATATCACTTAGGTGGTATGCAGTGGATTGGAAGGAAGGTGGAAGTCATGTTGTCGAAAGGGGTAGCTTCTGATAGGGTCGAAACCTTGCTATGTTTTCATAAGTTAATCCCTTGCTTAGTTTTAACTAAAGCTATTGACACATTCGAAAGCTATGCTTTCGAAAAAGATATATACTTAGCTTACGAAGAAGGTTGTCATGTTGTGTTAAAGTATTTTCTTTCGATGGAGTACCTTTTTCCTTTAAATAATTGATTTTGAAAGGGTGGGTTTCGTATCAGTCGAAACCAAGTCGCTAAATCCCCCTTTCGACTGCATTGAAGTCATCTATGTTGTCAGAGGGGTTGCTTCTGTTTTACTTAAGCCTTTTTCCTATATGCTTTCGAAGGGGTTGAAAGTTTGGAAGGTGATGGAGTCGAAAGGGGGTTTCGACTCTGTCCTTCAAGGTTTTGATTTTTAAAGTCTTTTGCTTTTGACTAAGATGGTTCCGACACCATCAATTTTTTCCCAAACTAATTTTTGTTGGTTTCGAAAGAGATACTTTCATATATAACCATTTTGACCCAAATGATGTTTTCAAATATTTAAACCCAATATTTTCGAAAGGGGTACTTTCATTTGTTTCGAAGCTTTATATTTTATAAAGATTATTTAATACCATCAAAAGGTATAATAGTTTTCGAAAGAGAATGTTTTCTAAGAGCTTCAAAAGGTATGTATATAATGTTTTGAAAAGAAGTCTTCGCTTTTGAAGGAGGCTATCCAGAGGTTTCGAAAGAAATGTTTTTATGGTTTCAAAACATAAACCCACTCTCAATTTAAAGTAATAACCATGACATTAATAAAGGTTTTGAAATGTTATTCACATTGTTATTAACCCATAACTTTATTTTAGGGAAATGGCAGAATAATCAGTTAGGTTGACCCAGTAGTGAATATAACTTAACAGATGTTAAATTTTAATTAATTAAAAATATTGGTAGGGGCAATAGGTTTAGAGTAAGCCTATGAAAACTGTATGATATTGGCAGGGGCCAATAGGTTCATAGTCGGCCCATGAAAACTATGATTTGATACTAGCAAAGGCCGGTAGGTTTGTAGTTAACCTATGAAAACAATATCCGGATTAAAATATTGGCAGTCAGCCAATAGGTTCCTAGTTAGCCCATGAAAACTAGGATAAGAAATAAGATATTGGAGTTACCAATAGGTTCTTAGTGATCGCATGAAAACTAAGTGATTGGACAGATAGTACATAAACATTTGACTGGTTAATAGTGACCCTAGAAACTACAATTGCAACAAATAGTTAGAATGAATGGGGACGGGTAATCCAGAATTGATTTATTTGTTTTGCATATCATCGTAATGTTTTGAAATACTATGTTTTAACCATTGTGGATGAATGAGCACAGTATATGGTTTTATAAATGTTTTAAGATACTAGTGAGGGCGGCATGGTCTCACTAGATATCTAAATGGTTTGAGATGGTAAATTATTATTCATATCATGCTTTATGTCTGAATCAAAGTTTTTGTTTTTCTCTTAAACACTCGGATACTCAATTGATTTTGAGTAGGTTGAGTGTTAAGGTTTCCAACTGTTCCTTTAGACGAATAAAAACTTCTAAAGACATGCAAGAGTCAAGATTGTTATTAGAGTTCTTTTATTTCCGCTGTGTGTTTTTTTGCAAAGGAAAATTGTTTTGTTGCCTATCTATATGCTTTGATCTACCAAGGGGGCATCTTCATATGTCGCTCTTCTCGTATTTTGTAATAATTATATGTTATCTGAACATGGTCTGTGAATTGGGATTATGTAATCAAGTTGGAATATTTTGAAATGGAATGTGGAATTTGTTTTGCTATTTAAATCTTTTCCATATTCTTGTGTTTCTATGTATCAATGTATCTAATATCGCCGTGTTTGGTCACCGAGAATTAATAACTATGTATGACTGCACCATCCGTAGCCGTTAGTTTTGGACCTCCAAATAGGGGGATGTTACACTTGCTTCCCTCCATGAATTTTGACATTGAAAATCCTTAGTAGTTTGAAGCTCGACATCAGGATATTTCTTTATAAAACCAACCACCGCTTTTCTACTATAACAGGAATCCCAAGTAAATATAGTCGCAACTAAGCCGAATACAAACACAGCAACAAGGAGAAGAATGGCATTATGAGTTCATCCACTTCAGAAGAGACTAACAATTTACCTCCAATGTTGAGATCAACAATCAATTAATAATAATTTTAACAAATAAAATCACTTAGCAAGAAAAAAATCTGGTAATCAATGGAGATACTTACATATGATAGTAGAAACCATTATAGCTACAAAGCCTTTCATATTCCGAATAAACATTATGTCAAAAGATCATTGGGAGTAAAATAATAATCAATTCAATTACAATCATTTACCCCCTGTGAATTAACTAGATATTCTCTAATTAAGAAATATGGTTGAAACAGCAGATATTACCCACAAATCACTTTAAATCAATGGAATATAATAGCAGCGGATATTACTCACAAATCACTGAGTTAGATGTTAAGTTAAACCCTTCTTTTCTCATAAGCAAACAACTCACTTGGTTAAAACAACGTATACTTACAAAGTTTGAACCTCGATCTTGATCTTTTAATTCCTATTCATGATAAAGCTAATCTGGCAGCGACCTTCCATATACACTTCAACGTAGAATCTGTTATTCGTCTAGTATACCAAAATAGAGAATAAATAATTATAAACTCGTCGCACAAGTTTATAGCTTAGATTTCCACTACACTGGAATTCTGTATTAATTATTATAACAATATGAATGTTGTAAATAAATTACAACAACAGCGTTATACTATTTTGAATAAATAGCATAACAAAATTAAAGGATATAATGAAGAATAATAATTCTAACCCGATTATGTCTGAGGCTCGTCGTAACGATTTCCTTAAGAATTTTATTTCAAAATTCCCCCAAGATACAACAGACGTATTCTGCTCGAGATTGTAGTGAGTATATCACTCTGTGATTTAGAGTATAGCAGCAGAAGAGAAGAAGAAGATTAGGATTTCTAAAATTGGTTGGGAAAGTGATCAGTTTTCCTTCCTATTTATAGTTGGTCCGTATCTCTTCCGAACGGTCGTGTCTGCACCCGTTCGCTCAAACAGTCGCGTCTGTAACAGTTCGTACAGTCACATCCGTTTTTATGCCATCGCCGCCCTTTAACGGGTCACACCCGCTCATGCCGCATCCATTCGCCCGCGTCTACTTCAGTTGGGTCGCGCCTCCTCAGTCCAAAACCCGCGTCCGTCTTCACCCGCCCGCTTCTCTTCAAATTCCAGGCCTAGCCCAGTTTTCAGCCGAAGCCCAAAACTGTTAAACAATAGCCTAGCAAAAAGAATGGTCATTTAAGACCCGTACCCATACCCGAGCCCGGCCCGGTTCGGTCGGTCGGACGGCGGCGGCGGCGCGCGCGCGTGTGTGGTGGAGATGCATGATCTCCCTCCTCACAACGAAGCATACATTTGGGTGCCCCTAGGCCCCAACATCTTCATTGCGAAGCCATATATATATTGGAATGGCTTTGCAAATTTGGCGATGTGGGACAAGTGTATTTCATTTACACTCGGAATTCTAACAATCCCCCACATAAATGATAATATACTTTCCCCCACACAAAGCGAAATATCACAGAGTAGATATGGAATAATGTTTTATCGTGGATAAGTAGATATTTCACTTTGAACTTTCCCTAGTTAAAACTTATCGGATCTACTTGGCTAATCGGTGAATTATTTCATCTTGAACCGTTGGCCTTTATTGTATATCCAGACAATAAGCTTTACGAAGCATTGATTCCCATCTCATCCAATCTCTTGGTTGTGTTCATTTTGGTCCTGAACAATTTTTGGTTCTGCGAGTGTTTTAGAGAATAAAAGCCTTTTAATATTCTTATAGAGCCGACCCAGCTCACACTAACATAGGTGATCGCAACCATTAAGAGTATCCTACATATACCCCACTTGTTATTTCCAAGATATGGTCATCATTAAAAAACATAGTTTTAACCTGTAAATACTTCTGTAGGCATGCATTTATATTTTGCACCATAGGAATGGAGTTGGACTATGTCCATGCAAATGCATTACGTCTTGAGTTATTCAGAACTGGTTTGCCTATTGATCCTAGTCCGTGGGATCTCCAATCTCTAGGATAGGTTTCCGTATAAGATAACTCTTGGTGGTTTAGGCTTTTAAACCCATTCCCCTCGATGCGCAATCAATTTTCTCTCTTGATAAACCTTTAGTAAATGGATCCGCTAGGTTATCATTTGTTCTCACATAATCTATGGAAATAGTTCCATTTGAGAGTAACTGCCTAATTGTGTTATGGCGTCGACGAATATGTCGTGACTTTCCATTATACACAAAGTTGTGCGCTCTGCTTAGCGCAGCTTGGTTATCATAGTGTATGCATATGGCCGGTACAGGTTTATGCCAAAATGGAATATCTTCTAAAAAGTGACGAAGCCATTCTGCTTCTTCGCCTGCTTTATCTAAAGCGATGAACTCTGATTCCATAGTGGATCGAGCTATGCATGTTTGTTTAGTAGATTTACATGACACTACTACCCCTGCTAAGGTAAAGACATAACCACTCGTTGATTTTGATTCCTCTGAATCAGCAATCCAATTTGCATCACTATATCCTTCTAAGACGGCAGGATATTTTCCATAATGTAAGGAATAATTTGTGGTATTTTTTAAATATCCAAGCACTCTCATTAGTGCTTTCCAGTGTTCCTTTCCTGGATTGCTTGTATACCTGCTCAGTCGACTTACTGCATAAGCTATATCTGGTCTTGTGCAATTCATGAGATACATGAGACATCCTATTACACGAGAGTATTCCAGTTGCATTACACTCTCATTAGTGTTTTTATGCAGTACATCTGATGGATTAAAAGGTGTTCTCACTCCTTTAATTCCATAGTCTTGGAATTTTTCAATCACTTTATCTACATAGTGTGACTGAGACAATTCAATTCCATTAGGAGTTCTTATTATTTTGATTCCCAAAATAACGTCTGCAACTCCTAAATCTTTCATATCGAAATTGCTAGTTAACATCTTCTTTATGGTCTCTATTACCAGAGTATTTGGACCAAATATTAACATATCGTCTACATATAAACAAATCATCACATATGATTGTCCAATTTGTTTATAACAAACACACTTATCGCATTCATTTATACGAAAACCATTTCTCATCATGACACTATCAAATTTTGTGTGCCATTGTTTTAGAGCTTGTTTTAGTCCGTATAATGATTTTACTAATCTACAGACTTTGTTTTCATTTCCTTTGGAAATAAAACCTTCAGATTGCTCCATGTAGATCTCCTCATCGAGATCTCCATTTAAGAATGCTGTCTTTACATCCATTTGATGAATTTCTAGACCATAAATTGATGCAATTTCTATTAGCATTCTTATAGAGGTTATTCGTGTTACTGGCGAATATGTATCAAAGAAGTCCACTCCTTCTTTTTGATGATATCCTTTGGCTACTAATCTGGCTTTATACTTGTCGATAGAGCCATCTGCTTTTATTTTCTTCTTGAAAATCCATTTGCAGCCAATAGGTTTTATTCCAGGTGGAATATCAACAATTTCCCAAGTTTTATTACTTAGAATTGAATCAATCTCACTTTGGATTGCTTCTTTCCAACATGAAGATTCAGAAGATGACATTGCTTCCTTGTACGTTTGAGGTTCATGTTCTAACACATATGTGAAAAAATCCGAACCAAATGTCTTGGAAGTCCTAGCCATTACGCTTCTTCTTGGTTCAACTTCCTCAATCTCATGATGAGTTCCATCTTCATGTGAATTGCTTGATTCTTCTCTTGTCCTTTTAGGGACATTATTCCCTTCATTCCTTTTGTGCGGAAACACGTCTTCAAAGAATGAGGCATCTCTAGATTCCATGATTGTATTTACATGAATATCAGCTATATCAGACTTGAATACCAAAAATCTATAGGCACTACTATTTTGGGCTGGCCCTAAATAGTAACAATCTACTGTTTTTGGTCCAAGTTTGACTTTCTTAGGAGGCGGAACTGGAACTTTTGCCAAGCACCCCCACACTTTGAGGTATTTAAAACTTGGTTTGTGTCCTTTCCATATCTCATATGGAATTGTTCCTGTTTTATTATGAGGGACTTTGTTTAATATGTGATTAGACATATTTAAGGCTTCCCCCCACAAGTTCGTCGGTAGACCAGAGGTTAAAAGCATGGCATTAATCATGTCTTTTAACGTTCTGTTCTTCCTCTCGGCTACACCATTTTGTTGTGGTGAATATGGAGCTGTTGTTTGATGAATTATACCATTTTCGGCACAGAACTGTTTAAATAGTGATTCATATTCTCCACCTCGATCAGATCTCAATATCTTGATCTTTTTATTTAACTGATTTTCTACCTCAGTTTTGTACTTTATAAATGATGTAATTGCTTCATCTTTACTATTCAAAAGATATACATAGCAATATCTCGTATAATCGTCAATAAACGTAATAAAGTACTTTTTCCCACTTCTTGTAGGTAATGATTTAAAATCACATAAATCTGTATGAACCAAACCTAGTGGTTCGGTGCTTCTATCAACAGATTGAAATGGTTTTTTAACCATTTTTGCTTCTACACATTTCTCACGTTTGTAGTTCTTATCTACTTGGAATTTTGGAATTAATCCCAAGTTTGATAATATTTTCATTTTTCGGAAATTTATGTGTCCTAATCTATCTTGCCATAGTAAAATTTCGTGCTCAAGCAAGTAAGAAACTTCAATTTTATTAATAGCACAATCAGAATACATTGTTTTATTGCCGATAACGGCTACATTTTCCTTAAATAGGCCATCACATAAATATCCCCTTCCAATATACATTCCAGCTTTGGACAGAACCATCTTGTCTGACTCGAACACCATTCTGAATCCTTTCTTTGATAATACTGCACTAGAGATGAGATTCTTGCGTATGTCTGGAACGTGGAGCACGTCATTCAACTTGACAGTTTTTCCTGAAGTAAACTTGAGGATTACTGTGCCACTGCCTTCGATCATAGATACTGCAGAATTACCCATATAGAGTTTCTCTTCATGATCGAATTTCTTGTATGTAGAGAACATGGATTTGTCAGACTAGACATGACGAGTAGCACCTGTGTCCACCCACCATTGGTTAGGATTCTGAACCATATTGCATTTAGATACAACTGCCGAGAAGTTGGGCTCATCCACTTCCATGCTGTCTACTAAATTTGCCTCTTTGTTGCTGTCTTTTTTGAGTCTGCAATCTCTAGCGGCATGTCCAACCTTTCCACAAACCCAACATTCACCATTAAACTTTTTGGTTCGTTTGTTGTCTTTTGGTTTGTTGTCTGGAGCTTTCCTCTTCTTCTGGAAATTCTTCTTTTTGTTTTTGGTCTTTGAATCTTCGGCCACAAATGCCTCCTCGCTTTGTTTTGTAATTCCACGGTTATCTGCCTCAATTTTCAATCGGACTATGAGATCCTGTAAAGAGATTTCCTTCTTTTTATGCTTTAGATAATTGCGGTAATCTCTCCACGACGGTGGCAGTTTTCCCGTGATGGCTTCAACCAAAAACGATTCTCCAACCTTATGACCTTCCGCTTCGAGTTAATGAATGATGATTTGCAGTTCATGCAGTTGAGAAGTCACCGGTTTGGAGTCGACCATCTTGTAGTCCATGAATTTGTCTACAATGAATTTCATAAGACTGATATTCTGCGTCTTGTACTTCGTGGCAAGTGCATTCCAGAGTGCTTTTGCTGTCTTTAGAGGTTGATATACTTTGTATAGCACCTTGTCGAGACAATTCAGAATATAGTTTCTGCATAGGAAATTGGAATGTTTCCACGTAGCAACATCTGCTTCCTTGCCTGGTGCAGAAATCGGTTCCTCCTCCTCGAGATACCGTTGCAGACCGAGTGTGGTGAGGTAAAATAACATCTGATTCTACCATGTTAATAAGTCGTCACCATCTCCTTTAAAAGGATCGGGTCTGTTGTGTGTAGTAGCCTTTATTGAGAGCTCTACTGTTGCCATCTCTGTTTTAGTGAAAACAGTAAAATTCTTAAGATGTTATTCGTCTAGTATACCAAAACAGAGAATAAATAATTATAAACTCGTCGCACAAGTTTATAGCTCAGATTTCCACTACACTGGAATTCTGTATTAATTATTATAACCATATGAATGTTGTAAATAAATTACAACAACAGCGTTATACTATTTTGAATAAATAGCATAACAAAATTAAAGGATAGAATGAAGAATAATAATTGTAACCCGATTATGTCTGAGGCTCGTCGTAACGATTTCCTTAAGAATTTTATTTCAAAATTCCCCCAAGATACAACAGACGTATTCTGCTCGAGATTGTAGTGAGTATATCACTCTGTGATCAGTTTTTCTTCCTATTTATAGTTGGTCCGTATCTCTTCCGAACAGTCGTGTCTGCACCTGTTCGCTCAAACAGTCGCGTCTGTACCTGTTCGTACAGTCACATCCGTTTTTATGCCATCGCTGCCCTTTAACGGACCGCACCCGCTCATGCCGCATCCATTCGCGCGTCCTCAGTCCAAAACCCGCGTCCGTCTTCACCCAGCCGCTTCTCTTCAAATTCCAGACCCAGCCAAGTTTTCAGCCGAAGCCCAAAACTGTTAAACAATAGCCTAGCAAAAAGAATGGTCATTTAAGACCCGTACCCGAGCCCGGTTTGGGGGCGGCGGCGCGCGCGCGTGTGTGGTGGAGATGCATGATCTCCCTCCTCACAATGAAGCATACATTTGGGTGCCCCTAGGCCCCAACATCTTCATTGCAAAGCCATATATATATTGGAATGGATTTGCAAATTTGGCGATGTGGGACAAGTGTATTTCATTTACACTAGGAATTCTAATAGAATCTACAGATTATGTAGTCTTTATATGGGACTTTCTTTCAATGCCTGCATTATATAAAATGTAACATCTGTGGTGCTTGGTTTATTACATAAATAAGAAGAGTAATTAGTAATATACCTTATTTTGCAAGGAAGCAACTGTATTTCTCCATTGTGGATTATGTATACTACTGGATGATTCCGTATGTCATAATAGATCGAGTTTGTGGCATGTTGTCTGCTATGATAGGCATTTATCTCATTACCAAATCCAGAAGGATATAAAAAAACCTAGAAACATTATAGAGCAATTTATACAATATATTGTTATAAGGCGCATATTGGGCATTTATCTATTTTCACAAACAATTTTAAACTATGGACTAAATATGATCAGAGATAAAGATTTTATTAGGATGAAATGTTTAAGGTAAAAGGATTAATTACCTATAAATAAATAAAGAAATGCCAAAATTGAGCATATCATGGCGTCTCTAGGTCTGTAAACACGAGCCCCTATCAACTCTCCTTGCTTGATAACCAAAACAATAGCATTATCATCGAACTTGATCTCACTTCCATCGCATCTACCTTTCTGCATGGCTGCCCAAACGACCATTCCATACACCACCTCTCCCTTCTTCACTTTGCCTCTGCGTTGTGCTTCTTTCACTGAGGCAATGATTGTGTCCCCTAGTCTTGCTCCTTTTCTTCCTTCCAATGCCTGAATGCCCATCACTCTTTTTGGCCCTAAGTTATTTACCACTTTCTAGTTCGTTCTCATCTGGATGAATGTCCTATGTTGATGCAATCAATACACACAAAAATGTTGATAATTCAAACATGTTCTATTTGGACCATGTAAATATGTAATCATATGATTCTTGTTTTATATACAGACCTAAGAGAAAATATTGCTGCCAATCAAACTTGACTTGACCTCAAGAGAAATTTCCACAGCCCTCGGCGTACTACTGAGGTTTCGTAACATTCAGCAGCCAGCTGACTAGAAAAGAAAATTGACATTATTATAATAAAATACGTAGAAAATTGACAAAGCTTAATGAACGTTGAGTTGTGACCTGACACTGCAGCATATACTACCACTTCACCATGCTTCAGACTGGATTGCAATTCCAAATCAATCTCACCATACATGTCATTTTCAGCTCCTACATTATCAATACCCAACTCAGTGATGGCTATCAAATCGCTCTTTTTTCCATTATAAATGATTCCTTCTTCAACTGTCAACCACCTTTTCCAATTACATCCACAATGCATTAAATATTTCTAACTCTCTTCTTTTCCATTGCATTCCCTAAAATCTTACTGTGTTTAGAAAAAATTTCTAACTGAATTGATTTACTTTTAGTATGGAGAAGATCGTCAGCACTAAGATGGGTAAACCCAAAATATTTGACACACTACACGGGAAATAGGCTATTCCAACGGCTCCCAGCCGTTGGCGGCCGTTGGGAGCCGTTGGAAATAGCGTTGGAATAGCGTACCACGCCTTCCAACAGCTTCCAACGGAAGCAACGGGGAATTTCCAACGGCTACCAACGGCATAAAACCGTTGGTAGCCGTTAGAAACCATTGCAATAAACTGACCAATAAGCCGTTGTTAGCCATTGGTAGCCGTTGCTAATCTGGGTAAATTTTTTTTATAGCAGCACGCGATTCACCTTCCAGCCACACACAATCAATATATATCAATTTCCATTCCATTTCCACTCCATTTCACATATATATCACATATTCAACACATTATACCACAAACAATATAAACAACCAAAAATCAACATCAAACATTACATATTCAAGTCCAACTCCATATTCAAACATTACAACCAAACCCTCACCAACTCCAACTCCATATTCAAGTCAATATATACAATGCAAACACTTAAACCTCACCACCTCAAAGTCAATACATACACAATAACCATCAAACACAATCCTCACCACCTCAAAGTCAATATATACAATAACCAACCACAAAACAATAATCATCATACCTCTCAAGCATCATCATCACCTCTGGAAGCACCAGACGACGAAGGGAAGGAACCATGCCTCTGTGCGTACTCCGCTAAACATTGATTCAGCTGCTCCATTTGTATAGCGCGAAGACGGTCCTGCTCTTGCAACTGCTCAACCATGGTTCTAAGCTCTTTTATTTCAGCTTTGTCACACGCCTTTTGAGCTGCCCGAACCTGCAAATAGAATATGAGATGTTCACATTTGTATTATAATCATTTTCTTAAGCAATGTATATTTTAAAATATAGAAACGTAAATGACGTGATCTTAAGCAATGCATATACCACAAATAAATGCATATTTTTATTACAATATATAGGTTAACTTATTAAATATATAGGTTAACTCAACTAGAAATCATCATATGTATAGTGTATCTATATGTTAATTTATTAAATATAATATTGCAATGTTTATAAGATTACCGTTTGGTTTCCATAGCCATAGCGCCTATTCCGCTGCGTCGGATCCATAATAACGTCGAAAATATTATCTTCCTCCTCTACCGTCAACTCATCGCGATCCGATTCTGAAAGCAGCTCTGCCCGTGCCTCCTGAAACTTTGCCTAAACTAAAAAACAATTACAGGTTAAAATTAGTAGAATAGGATTTAAACATATCGATATTAATAAAACAAGTTTTAAAATATGCATACATATGCAGCCGTCGCCTTATCATCACCATCCCACTGATATGTAATATTACCAGCATTGTCTATTTGTCTTGATGCGTGGGTGCGGGTAAATACCTCCATCATAGACACGCGACGTCCAACCGATCTTTCCTGCAATAAATAATTTATATATTTTAATTTTTCGTAGCTAATTACCGAACTAATTAATATACAAAATTTAATAACGGTTTAGATAAATTTACCAAGTCCTCACGGTGATGCTGAAAAGACTTGGATCCGCCACGATGCGTTACAGGATTCCTACTTCTATTGGCAGAGTTCCTCTCCGACTCCATCTGCAATTTTATAAATTGAATATTATATTTATACTAATTGCGAAATAATTAACTATATATTAGGTAGAACATTTACCTTGAACTCGTCGGTCTCCCACCACCTCATCCAAGAATCCCATACGGAAGCGCCCATCCAGTTCGGTTTCTTCCCCGATTTTTTAAGAGCTGACATTACCTCCCTGTAATTTTTGGCGACCTTCGAATTCCAGTGGCGCTGAACCATGACGACATCGGCCTCCGCCAAGTCCACTTGCCCCTGTACAAAGAGAAAACATTACTAAGTGTTCATTTATACTTATTCATATAGTAAAGTAGTATATATAAACTCACCAGAAAATCCTGCCATATGGCCTCCCTGACATGGTCAGGGATCTTACTCCACTTAGGCCTGCAATCTGTCATCCTGCTCATATATGATTGCTTGGAAATGCCAAGCACAACTCCTGAGGGCTCCAAATCAAATCCCCTGTGTTAACTAAAACAAAGCTTTAGACAAGTATATATATGTATGAACAAATTTATATTGTTATCATTTTAATTTTGATACTTACGCTCCATCAGCCTTCGGCTGCAAATATACAAGTGGTCGAGCCGGAGGCTCACCACTACTCTCGCCGGCCGAGCGAGAAGAGCTACGACGTTTGGAGCCTTACATAATACCTGTTGAAAAGTTTCATTTTTAATTATAGACATAGATAAAATGATGATGATATGTGGTGCATGTAATGATGATGAGATGATATATATGTGATGCGTGTGCGTGAATATATAATTGTAAAAATTATCGGATATTACTCAGTCCTCGTCGTTTTCTGATTCAGACTCGATCTCGTGTTCTATATCGTTTTCCTCTACACTCTCAAATGCTTCGACTAATACATTTGTCTCATCATTTAATTGTCCAAAATCAGTTTGATCGTCTGTAATTGTGGTTTCAACATTTTCTTCGATATCTGCTTGATAGGCTTGTTCTTCTGGAATATTTTTTCCATCGAATGTAAATCTCGTCTTGGTTTTAAAAACTGCAGACCAATCCGCTTTATCTCTTTTTAGAGACGGATAAGGGGCGTAATAAACTTGTAGGTCTTGTTTGGCTAGTACAAACGGATCGTATGGCTGATAACGGGAGGTATGTTTTATTTCTATAAGATTATAATTTGGATGCACGTTAATACCAGAACCTAGAACATTGCTGAACCAGTTGCATCTAAACAAAATAACATCCTCTGCGGGTCTTATAAAATATGTCAATTACAAAATCTGGGTTAACACGCCATAAAAATCATATATATGATTATTAGGATCATCACTGCCTTTAACAAATACACCGGTATTGTTTGTTAATTTTTCAGCACCGTATTCTTTGGTGTTGAATTTATATCCATTAACGAAAAATATCGGATACGTTTTAACTTTCCTTTTCAGTCCCAACGCTAAATGTTTTAATCCTTCATCGACCACATTATTTGTAGGATCACAAACGTAGTTCGAAAACCAAGTAGCGAAATTTTTGCTTAAATCGCCGTTTGGATTTTATGATTCATAAACACTACAAACAAAAACAATATATTGCTTTATTATTAATTTACACATGCAGTATTAAATTAAATTTATCAAAACTTGTAATCTGATAATTACCTAATAAATGGTGCAACTTCTGGACAATTAAGAAGAATATACGTGTGTGCTGCATGGTAATCTCTATCATCTAACCATACTTCTACACATTTTCCAGCATGTCGACCATGTTGTTTAAAAATAGATAACATTGCTTCAGAAGAAAAATCTTGTTTGACGGCCTCATCATTACGCACAACACTTTGAAATGATAAATTCACATGATCATTGAAATAATGAGAGAAAAAGAACGATGCTTCTTCTTCGATATATGATTTGCGAATCGAACCTTCAACTCGAGCTTTTTGTCTCACTTTTTTCTTTAAATGATTTAAGTACCTGATAAAAATTATTTCATATCAATATTGATTTTTAATTATACTTAAATTACATACTCAGTATTAACAACATACCTCTCGAATGGATACATCCATCCATATTGCACAGGACCTCGAAGACGTGCTTCAAATGGAAGATGAACAGGTAAATGCTCCATTACGTTGAACAAACCTGGAGGAAATATTTTCTCCAGTTTGCAGAGCAGTATAGGGATTTCTACCTCAAGTTTACGAAGACGGTCAACTTTTAACGTAGTTGAACAAAGCTCCTTATAAAATAAACTAAGTTCTGTTATAACCTTCCAAACTTTTACGGGCAACAATTCTTTGAAAGCGACGGGTAACAAATTTTGCATCATTACATGACAATCATGGCTTTTCATCCCACTCAGTCTTCCGTTCTTATAGTCGACACATCTACGAAGATTAGATGAAATTCCATCAGGAAATCGTAATCCTTCCACCCATTTTAACAGTACTTTAACTTGGTTGTTATCTAATTCATAACATGCTTTGGGTTTTTTAGTGTCATTTGGCTTCATATGAAGCTCAGGACGATTACATATTTCTTCTATATCACGTCTTGATTTCAGATCGCCCTTAGTCTTTCCCTTAACATTCAAAAGTGTATTAAACACATTATCGAATACATTTTTCTCGTTATGCATCATGTCAATGTTATGACGGATTAAGAGATTTTTCCAATAAGGCAACTCCCAGAATATACTCTGTTTGCACCAATTATGAAACATCGATTTACCTTGGATTTCAGTTTGCTACCCGGTTTCATGTATCTTTGGATAATCTTTTACAAGTTCATATATATCTTCACTTGACAAAATCGTTGGTGGTTGTAAAGTCTCATGTCTATTAGCTATGAAGTTTCTTTTGTCTCTTCTAAAAGTATGATTAATATGGAGAAAAAGTCGATGACAATCAAACCATGAAATTTTCTTCCCATGCCGTAAAGAAAATGCTCGTGTTTCTTCCATACAGTAAGGACAAGCAAAACGACCGGCCGTACTCCAACCCGAAAGCATTGCATATGCAGGAAAATCGCTAATAGTCCATAACAGAGAAGCGAACATCCGAAAAATTTTCTTTTTTGATATGTCGTATGTTTCAACTCCTTCGTACCACAATGTTTTCAACTCTTCGATTAACGGTTGTAAGTAAACATCGATACCCTGTGTCGGATCATCGGGGCCAGGGACGACAATTGTGAGAAACATATATGGAGTTTTCATACACATCTACGGGGGTAGATTGTAAGGTGTGATTATTATAGGCAAAGATGAA
This sequence comes from Allium fistulosum, assembly GCA_030737815.1. Lineage (NCBI taxonomy): Eukaryota > Viridiplantae > Streptophyta > Magnoliopsida > Asparagales > Amaryllidaceae > Allium > Allium fistulosum. Next base: position 368,833,473 of record CM060907.1, read on the forward strand.
TATTTAGAACCAAATTGAGAAAACGGTGAAAATCCATCAGTACACAAACCTAGTCTAACGTTACGGCTCTCCGTTGCAAACTCGGGATATTTCTTATCAAAATACTTCCATGCTTCTCCATCAGATGGGTGTGTTAACGTACCTTCTTCAGGTGTTCTCACACTGTGCCATCTCATATGATGCGCTGTTATAGATGATGCATATAACCTTTGAAGTCTAGGAGTGATAGGTAAATAATGCATACGCTTGTATGGAACTTCTTTTCCCTTTTTTTTCCTTGGCTTGTATCTTTCTTGATTACATATTTTACAATTCCGAAGACTGACATCATCTTTCCAAAACAACATGCAACCATTTAGACATGTATCAATTTTTTGATACGGCAAACCGAAAGATGATATTAGTTTTTTCACTTCATAATAATTTTCGCACATTAAATTATCTGATGGCATATGGCGTTTAGCAGCTTGTACAACAGCCGTAAATCCGGCTTCTGTGAAGTTGTACTTTGATTTCATCGCAATGTACTTTGCAGTTGCCGATAATTGAGTGCCGCTAGTACATCCAATTCAAAGAGGTTTCTTAGCAGCATCCAATAAATCATATATTTTTTTCGCTCCAACATTTGGTTCCTCTTCGACGTTAACATCTTCGTTATTAAATTCAACAGTAGGGAACATTGATCGTGCTGCATCTTCAACCATATGTTCTATGAGATTCGTCGTACTAACTTCATCACTAATGACCTCTATTGACTGTTCTTCGTTATGTGTTATACTTTCTCCATGACGATCCCACACCAAATAATTGGTTACGAAACCATATTGGCGCAAATGAATCCTAACCATATTCGGTACTAAATGCTTCAACAATTTGCACCTACCACATGGACAACGAATTTCTACGTCGTTTCCAATATTACTTAAAGCAAATTCGACAAACACATTTACCCCGTTGAGAAAATGTGTACTTATTGAGCCTCCCATTTCTCTTCTTTGATACATCCAGCTCCGATCAATAAAATAATTGACCATTTTTCCTACTGTAAAACCTATGATCAATAGTAAAAAAACTATTAATCAAATTCGATAAACACATTTTAGATTTTACTGTTTTTTATAATCCATTTTCGTTTATATACAAAGTTATATTTCTTGCTATTTTGTTTACATTTTTGTACCTTTTGTGATGGTCGGTTATCCTACTTCCCATTACAAACACAATAGTAATTACATTTCTTAAATCATATCTTTATAAATGATTTCCCAAAATTTCGGCAGCACTTCCCCCGTGTTACTTGTATCGTACACAATGCATGTACACATGGAACAAAAAGGAAATGCCGTCGAAATTTTGTGAACCGTTTATAACGATATGATTTACGAAACGTAATTACTTTATAGTGTTTGTAACTTGTCCAATACAGGGACAAATCCAACAGATATTGTATCAGATGAATATGAATATCCGTTTTGCAATAAAAGCGAATATTCATACAACGATCATATACAACACCTATCAGACGGGGCCAAAAATTCACTAAGGGATTTAAATTTGGTTTTTATGTTACCGTTTTATTAAATATATAAAATAAAGCATATTATGCATTATTATATGAATTATATTCTACTATTTTACTAAATATATATATAGTAAATTATATGATTTTTACTATTTCACAAAATATATAATTCATGTTCGTAAAATAGTCCACTAATTCATGTTTGTCTAACATTTTACAAAACATACACAAAATAATTTAAATCAATCCTAACTAATCTAATGCTAATTCACATGCGCATTTATACTAAATTATAAACATATTTACATATGTGCATAATATATACATACACAAACAATTTGGACATTTGGATGACAATAATTGTAATTAGCATTTAGTTTGGTGTAATAAACAAGCAATATGCCATTGGATACAAATATAACAGCAAATTAACACAAAATTAGAAAAAATAAAAATTGTAGGGTTTTAGGAAAACCTGATTTTGGAGACTTCTAGGGATTGAGAGAGGATGTTGGCGTTGAGTGATGGCGTTGGAGCAGCTGTTGGTTGCGTGGGGAAGGTTGGAGCAAGAAAAGAGGAGGGGAGAAGTAGGGTTTTGGTGGAATTGGGGAAGAAGAGAATAATGTTTTGGTCTCTGTCTGTTGCAGGTATACGCAAATTTCCAACGGTTACCAACGGCCGCAAACGGCGTTATTTCCAACGGTTATCAACGGCTACCAACGGCAAGTTAAAAAATAACGAGCCGTTGGTAGCCGTTGGAAAATGCCGTTGGCAGCCATTAGAAAGCCTTCGTGGCTATATACTGTATTTCTAGTAGTGACAATATTGGCAAATTGAGTATCCTTTCCACTCTTAGGACCTCCTGTACACATGGGATGGAAACAAAGTTTAGATAATATCTGCATCAAGATAAAAGTGTGCAAAGTAACACCTTGGGTACACTAACATTAATATTATTTATATCAGGATAATATTTGTTTTAGGATTTGATTAGAATATAAAACTAGGATACACTAACATTAGTTTTGCTTCCCATATTGAAGTTGAGTATGAGATCGATGGTCAAAGAGCTAGGGAAAATAATACAATGGTTTCAGGATATGATGCTACATCTGATGAAGGAACCGACGATAAAAACATGGACTTAGTGAATGATGGTGACTACTGTTAGTTAAGAATATGTGTATTTGATATATTTGAGAGTTTAAGAAGGTGTACATAGCATACTTATTAGTTGACTGATCCATTTTGTTTTGATTTAATTTTGCTGATATGTGCATGTTTGCCAAGTAGGTTTGACAATATGATAGTACATTATTACTGTTCTTGAACTGAAGTTCTGCATTATTATGGCAGTCATGTTCAACAAAATAAGATGATGCCTTCACTACATTTCCTATATTTTCAATAGAATGATTTCTTGCATTCCATCTATATAAGATTCTCCATTTTTCTTTTTTATAGTAAGAAACATGTAACCTTTACAATATAATGATATACAATGAACACACACTGCATACCACTATGGATATTTGATTTATCTTCTTGAGTTAGGAAAATAAATCTAAATGTGAGTTCATAAAGGTAGTGGTTTAATGGGTGGATCCTAATAGGCATTTTGTATAATAAAAAAATGTTGGTCATGAGAAAAATGGTATTTGCATAAAAGTGAGAAGTTTAACGTTGAAATAGCAGTTGCTTCCCAAGATTTTTGGCCTTAAATCCAGATGTCTATCTATTCTTACTAGTGATTGATTACGGTATGTTTAATAGTATGAGCAAATACATGTATCGTTGGCACTCGTTAATGAGAGGATATTCAAAATACCTTATCAGCAGCACCTGTTCCAGGAGGATATAACATTCCACCTTCATGGCAATTTTTCTCTTTGTTAATCGATTTGGGGTGAAGCCGAAGACGAGGGGATTTTGGAAGATGAAGATGAGTGATTTGATTGATGATTGATAAAAGAGGAGGAGAAAAGGCATTGAATTAGATGGAAGAAGATTATTCTCGGGGGTTTTCATCCTTCTTTTTGAGAGGAGGATAACAAAAACAATAAGGGTTAAAAGTGACATGCGCGGTCATATAAAATTTTAGTGGATTGTTGGTGAGAATCATTTGGTACTGTTTATTTCTTAATTTTTTATTTAAAAATGGCCAACGGTTGCATATAGGCTTGAAACGCTACCAATCAATGTACCTAATAGCAAGTTTTATTGTAGTATACACCCTAGATATAATCTATTATATCACCATATGTACTTATCAATTGGTTTGGTTTCCTTTGAGGGTAAAACTGTATGGCGATCCGTACGGTCTCATATTTTGATGTTATATGTTGGACACATGTTTCTTGAGTTTCTCACACAAGACTTATGTCCGACTTATGGTTTTATTTTCTCTTATTTCCATGTGTGTTCTTTCGAATAGTCTGGAAAAGGTAAGTTTTCGTTGATGTTCATTGAAGCTCAAGGAGACGGGCTAGATGCTTTCATCTACCATGGCATTCTTATTTCCACTACATTACTATATTGCATATATCGGCATATGTGAGGACATGTTGTTAGAACTATCCAGACTAATGATAGTACTTATGATTGTAACTCTAAAATGTTATGTACTTAGAGTGACAAATTGTACTCAGGCTCGATTTCAGGGCTAGGCTGGCCAGGAGGACGCCTAGGGCAACCCCCCCTCCCCGGGTGAGGGCAACATCCGGGGGATGTAGGTGGTTGTTGATAGGCTTTTCAAGTTTACGGTTTAAAACTTCATATTGCTGCTTTTATAAACAAAGCTGATATTGGTATAGTTGTAGTATATAGGCTTCTCAATGCTGAGGTCGGTGGTTCGACTCTTCCTTTCTAAAATCTTTCCACGGTTTTTACCTCCAATACCCAACTGCCTAGGGCAACCAAGATGCTTCAGTCGGCCCTGATTGCACTATCATTCGATGTTATATGTTATTGGTATGTTGTGAGATTCTTATGTTGTGTTCTCTTCTTCCTTGTTCTGTTACTTTTTCACTTTATTTTACCCCTACAATTTTCCTTTCTAGCACTTGAGTGCTCAGCATATAAATATTGTGGATGTACTAGTGTCGATAGTTGGGGATCGAAAATGAGGATCGTTGTAGTTGGTATCAAAGCTGAAGATTAAATGAGAACTTTGGTTGTGGGGTATGGCTCATTAGAAATAGGGTAAGTAACACCCTAGAATGAGTTGAGTGTATTATACATATGAGAGCGTATATGTAATTGTTATATATTAGTAATATGTATATAAGTATAAGTTGATAGTGTAGTCTAATTTATGTAGGGATTAATGTTATTTATCTATTATCCCTCGTTGATTAGCTTAGTCATGCCCTGCTAGTTTATAAGCATTAACTATTGTTTTTTATTATTGATTTGCGCTCCACGAGTTTATGAGCAGTTTTACCTTTTGCTGCATGGGTTGGGTAGACAGTATTTGTGGCTGCATTGAAACGAACATCTTGTGAATTTAGTTTCATGACTTGACTATAAGGTGTTCGGTGAAAATATTAGGTTAGGAGTTAAAATTAGTAAAAGATATTTATTATAATCTAAAGGAAATATAAGTTATTCTGTAAATAAACATTAGTGAAAAGACTTTACATAAGAAAGCAGCTTTATATAAGAATGGTTTATAAAATATGGTTTATAAAAAAATGGATATAAACTAAGGATTTGAGAACTTAAATCCTAGTGTTTTTGAAATTAATCTTATAAGATTTTGGAAAAATATTAATAGTATTATTTTAAAGTATATATATGTGAAATTGGTTTATTAAATTGAGATTATGATAATTAGTACTATTATACGAAGTATTTGATACCACTTTACAATGATTTTGGCTAAGTCCTAAAAGTATGTTTGAGCGTACCGAATTCACTTATGTTGCTTGAAAATAATTATGGTAATGACTACATCATCAGCGTTCATTTCGAGTTTCTAAGTGGGTGATTCTATAGAGTGTTTTTTTTGGTAAAGTAGATTTTTATTTAATCTCAAAAGTATGATTTAATATACTAAAGATATATGTATGTATTATTATTTCAATTGATTTAAAATAAAACTTGATGTTTGGTTCTAAAGTTTTTTTAAAAGAAATATGATATGAAATATGGAGTAGTTTAATAAAGATTTTGAAATAAGCTTTCTATATGGAAAAGATTTAGATGTATGATATACCGGATACATAACTGGCAGGAGCACAACCCAAAATGATTAACAAACCTTTTTATGTTTCTCTTTATAGTAAAGTATGTCTAATAAATAAGGATGACTTTGATAGGTTATTTTATGGACATATGTATCATATACCTTATGTAGTATGATATGTGCATCATGTTATGATATGTTGTTCGGTAGTTTTCATTTGTTAAATGAAACAGAATTTTTAGCGATTTTGGATAGCTTGAAACTTCCGAGTCATTATAGAACTTAAAACTAAGTGTTTTTAGAACATAAAAGTTGATTTTTTTAACTCTTTAAATTGAGAAGATAGAATAATTTAAAAAAGTTTAAACTTGGTTTGAACATCCTTGTGAAGTAATCATTTGACATTATTGGGTCAACTAATAAACGTCTTGACCTTAGGGTTGTCTAGGGAAAGAAGGCTTTAGTCTTAAGTTTTGATACTAGTATCATGCTCATCCTAGCTACTTCCTAACTCAATGGATAAAGAAGTCAAAGGGTTGACTCGGTTCCAAGACCAAGAATTGTTTTAGGCCTTCGTCAAAATTTTAGAAAGTGAAATGAATTTGATGTTTTGTATATACTCTTAGAATTTAGTAGGGTATTACACGAGTAATAAAGTGAGTTAAGTTTGCAGGAAATATTTCATAAATTATTTTAGCGGTGAATAAGAAATATCGTTAGTGTAAAAGAAAGTGACTAAAGAGTAATTAGTGTAGTTAAGAAACCAATAGGATAACTACTACGTAGATCATTTTATTCGCATAACTAACCTTGATCCAGGGAGCACATGATTTATAGGTGATTTTCACCTGCCCGAACAAGGATTTTTCACTCCCGGATTGTTGATAAGGTCTCGAGGTTTTTTGTCATAGTACATGGCTATGTAACAAGAATAAAGGTTTCTAATCAAGGAACCTAATTGGAGTCTGCACTAGAGAGGTCGAGTGATCTATATTAGTTCAAAAGATAAATTTATGTGATCAAGTAAGTGATCAGATCGGATATTGCATACAGATTATCCTGTGTATCATACGGCCTTTAGTGTACTTGCATGTTATGTTTTGTTGGCTTATAGAGAATTTAGGAAATGACTCTTTGAATTATTCTGAGGTAACATGAATAATCGACAAAGTAATAATTTGAGGCTACTGAGCGTAAGGTATACTTAATAGGCTATTTATCATCCTTGTGCGATGAGAGAGTTTTTGATCCAGAGTAAACTGTGAGCTTTATTTGTTGGTGATTGTGAATATTGTTAAGTTGATTTTGCTTGTTTATTTTATGTGTTGGTCATGTTGGGATTTCGAGGATGAAATGTTTTAAGTCGGGGAGAATATAATAACTCGGAATTTCAAACACTTCGTATTTGAATATTTGAATTATTTAAATATTTGAATCTTGGTTAAATGTGATTAAATTGATTTAATAACCTTGTTAACCCCTTTTTTAATTAATAACTAATTAGGATAAACTTGTTTTTGAAAAAAAATTACAAAAATAAATACTCTGAAGAAATATCGGTAATGTGACCAAAAATCGTTTTATCGACAAACAGTTTTTATCCGATTTAACTTGTTCACACTTTTTTTACATACACTAAATAACTTAGAAAATTATTAACAACTAATAAAAATATTTTTCCTGATCAAAGCTTGAGAAGGAATTTAAGATATTTTACGAAGATGGGTAGTTTGGTGATTGGCTAAAGAAGAGAAGACATTTGTTTTGGTCAAAGTGAGGTTTAAAGTTGTGTACATGGGCGGTTCATGTGGGGTGAAGTTTTGACCAAAAATGGAGGGGTATTTGGGGTCATTTGCCTTTTATTAAATCATAAGCAACTATCTCCTTTGGATTCATAATTTTATTGCTAAGTTTTTGTGAAAAATCCAAGTAGTCAAGCCTCTTCTCTCTTTATTTTCTCAAAACAACCAACACCAAACTCAACAAACCATGGACAAGGATCTTAGATCTTGATGGCAACAAGGTTTAGCAAGTCAAATGATGAAGAAATAAAGCACAACACCCCTTTCGAATCTAGGTCGTGAGCAATAAATAGAGGGTGAAGGAAGCTAAGTGCAAAAGCAAGGAAAAGGTGGTGTCTTTTGGTTGTTTTGGTTAAGGTTGGAAGTGCGTGTAAGGTTAAGGCTTATGCTTGGCTTAGTTTTGGGTGAGTCAACTCATAGCTTAAAAGAATATGAAGTATTTATATTATTGTTTGAACTACATGAATGTTGTTTGACTTTAAATTATGATGTTTGATTTTGATTCTTGCTTTGGAAAGCAAATGGCATGTGTAAATGATGTGTTTGGACTTGTATGACTTTTCTATAACTTATTGCATAGCACTGAAACAAAGCACATAGGGTTTCATTGAACAATGATTTGAGTAGGACTTGATTTGGTTATGGTTTTATAGCAATAGTCGTTATAAACACACTTCGAAAATGCCTTACGTTTGACATTTTCTATAGTTTTTTTGTAGAGAGATTTTTAGGAATTCCTCACCATGGTTACGATGTATTATGTGTATACTAGTTACTGTAAAACTTTGGATGCTAAAAAGTTTGTTAGTGCATCGAAAATCGATCAAACATTAAAGATATTAAAATTGGCCCATTTCATAGCTATTCACAACGGTAAGCCGCGACAATTTAAAAACGCAATCTTTGTCACTGTGCCACTTTTTCCAGCATTTGGAAATGCTGTCTTTTCTGTTTAAGAGTGTAAATTGCTTTGAAATGACTTTAAATTTAAGTATTTCACTTCAACCCTTTTATGGATGTTTTCGAACTTATATTAGAGTATTTTAAAAGTGTTTTAGAATTTTTATACATTTTTAATAATTAAATGAATTATTAAAGTAGAAGTTTTATTTAATAAAGTAAAACATGGTAAATAAATTATAAATTCGGTATTTTTAAGTAATATATTAAGTAAATGATTTAAACTATATTAAAAGTATTTTGAAGTATACATAGTTTTAGAAAATTAGTTGATTATTTTATTTATATATTGGAAAGCTTATGTAATATAATATCTTTTAAATTGATTTTTGTATTTTTTAAATAGCTTATAATAATATATTTTAAATTGTTTATAGTACTTTTAAAGTATTTTTACATACAATAAGTTAGGAAAATTAAGTTAAGAAAAGAATAAGAGGTACTTTTAGGTTATAACACTTAAGTTATAACAAATGGTTTTGTAAAGTAAACTAAAAATATATTACATTGTTTCAAAAGTGTAGATATACTTAGATCTTTAAAATGAACATTTTTAAGGATAATGACAAGTATTGAAATATTTTTGGGTTTGTTGTGACAATGTGTTAATAACATTTTTAAAGATAATTATATATGAAATGGTTTTAGGTTTATAGTAACAAAATTTTAATGACATTCATTGTTAACCCATTAAAGTATTCTTATACTGTCACAACTTGAGTCCCAATGGGCCCGAATTTTTGTTAAATCAAAAATCCAAGTCCACTCAAGCATAGATAGTTGAATTTTGGTATCCTGTAATAAACATATGCATTTCAGAGCATTACTGATACAAACTCATAGTGGAATAGTAAAGTATAATAAAACATATAATTACTGACCAAGGTTGACAAGTGCACATTAGTGTCGACCACGCATAAGGAAATGTATCCTTCAACCGTTTCCACCTTGCACCAGTACTTGTCCTTCTAAAGCTATCATGTTGGTTGTAATGAGGAGGGGGTCAGGACAACGTTTTGGTGATTTGTAAATTACACACTTAATACATAACACTAGCTTATGTCGATTGCCATCCATCACATGTTATGTCTTTTATTTTACTTAGATGTCTCGACCCACGTACATGTACGATACGCCCCATCTACCCAAAGTAGACCATAACTACATACATATACATACATATATATATAATATAAGTACCACCGTCCCTTTTTGGACCAAGATACTATCCCCACTAGTATCCATAGTGTATCACCCCGCCTATAGTGCCTAACAACGGCGTCACAATAGTTTAGCCATATTCTATTTCACCTTGGGATTTACTTACTTGTCTTCTTCCTATTGAGGACTCAGCTCCATAGAGGACTCAGCTTATAACAACAATCTATATAAATTAACCAAATCTGGAATCGTAATATGATTTCATTAACAAGTTATTTATAAATTTAGGGACTATTTATACCCCAAACATTCAAAATCCAAACGTATGCAATATCTATAAAGTTTAGGGTTTTTCAAAACATATATGCATATTTTCCATAATCATTATGAATATATAGTTAAATATCCAATTCATGATTTATATCAATTCTTTACGTGTATAAAATTAAATATCCAATTCGTGATTTATATCTAGGAATAAATGAAATACATCTACAATGATATAAATCCAATATTATTACAAATATGTAATTTCTCACTCACCACTTTTTAGCTCAGATTCTCTAGATCTAGATCTATTCCCTTTTTATTTGACTCTCACTTACTTTGTTTCTATGTTCTGAATCGATCATATTCTTCTCTTCTCTTATTAACCTCTTTTCTCCACTTATATATATACATATATATAATGTAGTAGTTTTACTACTTTCAGAATTTAGAGGAGAAGAGAAAATGGTAGAGTTTTAGTACGCAGTAAGTTTTCTAAATAAGTTAGGGTTACGTTAGCTATTAATTTCTAGGGTTGAGGATTGATTTGGAGTGTTAGATTTAGCCTAGGAAATTTTGAGATCTATCTTGGATGCACATCATTAACTTAGCATCTAAGAAAAATAATTGGGTAAATCAACACCGTTCAATCGCATGCCCTATTTACAAATTTTATTCGTCAATGGTCGACCGTTCATGACCGTAGGTTAACGGGTACTGGTCAACGTGGGTGCATCAGGGGTCAACCGTACCTTGTTTTAAATGATGATTAATTAATGTTATTTGATTTTTTGTATATTATTACTTTTTTACACAACCAATATAATTTTCTTCCCATTTTATATGTTTTCTCAGATTTGATTTAGTGTTTACATATCTAAACGTCTAAGTTTACATTAACTTTAGTAATTAATGTTAATTAACTTCTATTACCATAATTACATATATAATTATTTCTGATTCAAAAACTGCAAACATTAATAACTTTTTCGTTTGAACTCCGATTAGAAAATTTTATATGTGAAAATTGATCAAAAATAACCATGAACCCAATAGTGTTAGTTTCATAAATAAATTATGATGTTTGTAAAAAAAATTGCATTACTAATTATTAATTTATTCCCTTTTAATTAATTATTGTTAAAATTATGGGGTGTTACAAAGTTCCTCGGACTACCCCACTCATTTTGAAAGACCTCGGTTAAGGGTAATTTACCATTTCCCATAACAAACAAACTAGTAAACAACTATAATGGTGCATGACCTAAACATGATCTACACTAGTGGAAGGTGTAGCCCATTTAGGTTGTCTTTCTACTGACTTCTTAGGAATTATGATGTTACAACTCCTACTCCCTAATATGGTACCAAACACACTAACATAGCACTAAGCCTTGCTCACCGTCCCATTTACATTGATTAATATAATCAAGGCAATAACCCTCCTAAAAGATTGAAGCAGACCATACTAGGGCATTCCATCACCTATACACAAGCGTATACAATTCAATGGGTTCTACAGTTGGATATGTCCTAGATCAGTATAATGTATACAAAACTACCAGTAGTCCATTGCGATTGGCAGAACTTTTTTTGTGTAATAGTGTAACGACCTGGTATTTTGAATCGTTCAAATCGACAAGCAGACACACATGTCAAACTTGAATTGCTCAAAACAACAGATTGTTGATTTATATTTGGAAAAACTCATCATATACAGTAAATAAATCAATAACAGTATCACAAACACAAAGTAAAGTAACAATAAGCAGCGGAATAGATAAATGGTAGTTCATGAAGCTACTACATAAACATCAGAGTTTGAAACAAAATACAACAGAATCTCAAATACAAATTAATCTTTAATACATAAGCAACTGACAAGTCTGAACATAACTGACGGGAATAAATTGAAATAACTGGAAAGCTGGATAGAAAAAGATCTTCAAGCAAAGCCCCAAACTCCAAAGGTGAGTCTCAAATGCTGTGGCACTCAGTCTGACCTAAGCATAAAGCAAAACACAAAACACTCGTGTCAGGAGTAACATTCTTATATCAGTAAATTCTACTCAAGTGAAATGTCAACTGAAATACAAAATAACTTAGAGGATGTTTGGGATTCCCATCCTTTAAGGATCCGTGGAACTATCTACTATGTAGTAATATATGCCATTATAATAGGTCTATCAGTAAAGTAAAGTAATAAAATAGCGTTAAGACGTTACCCATATCCCCCTTAACACATTTTATATAATGTCGTAGTCTATACAGTACTGTAAACTCCACCTGCAGGTGGGCTATCAGGGAGCACTCCATAGGTATGACACAAACCAAACTCATAGAAGCCGCGATTTGGCATGTGACAAGGCATGCGAGGCAATGCCCAGGGTAGGATTCTACCGTTTTGCGGATCCGGACTAGTGGTAATGCATAGCAGATACTACCGCCCACCTCGAGGCACACTCCCAAATCAAAGGTGCACCCAATCAAATCACAAAGTAATAGAATGGTATCGAAGAAATGTGCCCGATCGGAGGAATGACCTCACTTGGCCCGACGTGGCTCCTGTTTTAGCCACATCAAGCTGACTTGTGGGAGTCAGGGCTGCGTTAATACCTCATGCAGAATCGTTACCAAAACCATCATACTTTGTTCTGGAATGTCCACCATGTACACAGCTGTTAAAATGGTTTTGGTATTGGCAGAGAGTATGACAATATCTGATCCCGGTCTCTTTAACAACCAAACGCTTATTTCACACCGTGGTCATTTTATAAATCACTTTTATAATCGTTTAACCAGTTTATACTTCATATCAAAATATCATATTCATTTCAAAAACATATCACTTTCGACATCATATCATGTTCAAAATCGTTATCACTTTCGAAATCTTATTCACTTCAAAATCATAACCACAAAATAGTTTAAACCATCATATCAAATATTCGTATTTAAATCCATTAAATCTAAATCATAAAAGTTCCAACTTAAACAGTTTAAATATTGAAAATAGTGTTATATATATATATTTTTTAAATAGTTATAAACTAAAAATAGGTTATAAATTAAAATAGTTTATATATTAAAATAGTTTATATAAATTAAAAGTACTTTATATAATAAAATTAGTTTCCTCCAATTTTCACAAATCGATTCAGATTCCCATTAAACCATTTTAATTTATATTGATTTCAAATCCAGGTTTTAATTACAAATTTAAATCCATCTCCAATTTTAATAGATTTTAAAGTCTAAATATTCGAACAATTTACAATAACTCAATTTGATAAATCTCATTTACATTTCAAAAATTCAACTTTAAATTTTTTTCCAAATTTGAAGTATTCACTTAATCATTTCTAATAACATTTAAATAAAATCTCAAGTAACAAGTTTAATTAAAACCAATAATTAAATATCTTGCTTCAATTATACTTAATTCTAAATTATTCACCTAATCACCTTTATAAACATTTTAAAAAAATCTCAAATTACACATTTAAATCAAAATTAAATATTCAATTTCAATTTATTTAAATTCAAAAATATTCATTTAGTCACTTTTAATCAAAACCAAGTTATCAAGTTATAAATTTCATATCTTTAAAATCTCAAATAAAGAAGTTCCAAATCATTTTTATTAAAATTCAATTATTAAATAAATCCAGTTACAAATCAACTTTAACTTACCTTTCCAACCTTTATTTATTAAAGTTATTACACAATCTATTTTTAAAATATAATTTTAAATAAATACTTAAACATGATATATATTAAATAAATTAAATTTTATTAAATTAAATCTTATTTTATATGTTTTTAGAATAATAAAGTTCTAAGAAAAATCTTAAAATTTATATTTTCAAAACTAACTTATAAATTTAAATTTTCTAAAACATATAATTTTAAAAATCTAAATTTACACATATATAAAAATAACATTTATATATTATATTTTAAAAAAAATTCAATATTTTTTAAAACCCATATATTTCCTTTCAAACTTTGGAAATCATTTCAAAACATAGACCAACGGTGTCCGTATATAATTTTCTACCCTATGGTCAAGTGATTGGATATTTATCATTTCACCCCGCAATAATCTTATACTTACTGGTATATATCATTTCAACCTGCAATCCCAAATTTTCAAAATCACTGAAAATTGCTTGGGTTTATCATTTTAACCCATAACGATTTTCCCCTAATCTATAAGATCGTTCGGGTATATATCATTTCAACCCATAGGGAATTCTAAACTAATATGGAACTTGCAGAGTGAGAACAAATAAAATAATAATATAACATATCAACAATAGGCATATATCATCAGTAACAAATTTAAATATAATATATACAGCTGGTTATGGTGTCATATGTCATAGGTAAACAATGGCAGATAATGGCATATCATATTTAGCAATTAACAATTCAAATTTGACAGCATATTTTAATCATCATTTCATGTTAATTAAATTTACTAAATAAAAGAATGTAAATCGTGAGTGGTTGCTCACCTTTCGTGGCTAGAGAAATTTGACAATGAAATGAGCTACGAATCCAAGCACAAATTCTAAAGCACGGCACGATGAACATGAATTCGACGAACAAAGCAAAACACGACGGACTTGGATTGATGAAACAAAACATACATTTTTTAAAAGTCGAAAATTTACACAATATTAAAAATAATATTTTTTATTATTATTATATTTTAAAATCAATATTCCATTTACAACACATATATTAATAAAATCTATATTTATTATGTTTAAAGAAAATCCATATATATATATATTAAGATCATTATTTAATTTAAAACACATATTAGAATAAAATCTATATATATATATGTACACACACATTTCAAAATCATTATTTAATTTTAAACATATATTAAAATAAAAAAATCTTTATATTATATTTGAAAAATCAAAACACCTATTAAAAATAAAATCTCCATATTATATTTTAAAATCAATAGTTATTAAGTCCCAAATTTCAAATTCAACAACATATTTAGTTGAACATAATATATATATACATACATTAATTATTACAAAATCTAATTTAAAATATTAATATAAATTTGTAAACATTTAGAACATACTATATTATAGCAAAGCAGGCTTCAGGTTGTGGTCGAACTGGAGGAAGGTGCTACTGGATCTGGCTATGTGGAAGTGATAGGGGAAGTGCAGGCATGGGTTTTAGGGGAGGTGCGGCTGCTTGTTTGGCGCTGGGTTGATCTGGTGAAGCAAAGGAAGAGAGAGGCGGCGGGTTGTGCAATTGTGTGGGTGGGGCTGTTCGAGGCGGAGAGGGGTCAAGTTTGAACGGTGGTGTGGCAGGGTCTGCAGGGGGGTAGGCTGTCAGTTCGGTGGCAAGGCTGTGGGTTGAAGTAGTGGGGAGGTCGACTGGAAGGTGGAAAGAACACTGGTATGTGGAGGATCTTGCGGCTGAAAGGAGACCGGAGGAAGGAAGGGTTTGTGGTTTAAGCATGAAGGAGGCTGTGGGCTTCTGGCGGGGTTAGCTGCGATCAGAGAGTTGATGGCGGGCTGGTGGCGGTGGATGGGTTGAAGCGGGTCAGAGGGGATGAGGCTGGAGAGGGCAGTGGGGTCGAGCTCGGTTATGTGGACAGCGAATGGCGAAGATCAGGCCGGTGATGGTGGAGATGGAAGTGGCATGTTTGGTTGGCAAAGTTGAGAAGGATGAGCAGGCGGGGAATGGTCTATGACGAGGCTAAGCATGCTGGAGATCTGTTGGGTTAGAGAGGAGGTGCAGGCTGCGTACGGTTCAAGGGTGGTGGCAGGGGTTGGATTTTGACGTGGGGTCGGAGCAACACTAAGGTGGGCTGAGGGGAGACACGATTGAAGAGGGAGAAGGGGAAGCAGAATTATGGTGCATGGCCATGAAGATAAACGAGCTTCACCATAATATAAATGCTCGTCTTTTATTTTATAATAATTATATATTTAACAAATGAAAGAACGAACATAAGAGGAAATGAAAGATAGAGATGAATGAACCATCCAATATATTTGAACCACTGGAATAGAAAAGTCAGTCATTTAATTTCAAGGAATATTAAACAAATGGTCGTTTGTTTTCAAACGATGGACATGGGAAACCCAAAGGACAAATGAACCAAAAGGCTCAAATTCGGAACTAATAAGGAAATCATTCTTTTAAGATTTAGCGTGCACTGGATGCCGAAATGCACAGATGAATATACTGTGGAGGTCAGCATGACGAGACGAACAGAATGGTACACAAATATGAGTGATACGACCGTCCTATCAAAAGTCGATATTTCGATGCCAAACTGCTGCAAATTCGTTGAAAATAAGAAAAACAGAGGTAAATAAGTCCAAATTTGACGAAACGAAATATGATGACTCACTCAGAAATTAGTTTACATTTCTACTATATAAAAATATTCAGATTTCGAAAACATTTAATTTCCATCAATTTTAACTGATTTAAATTGAAATTGAAAATTACACAATAAAACTAACTTTTATATTTACCAATGAAAATCTATCATTCGCTATGTTTAAATAGACGCATACCAAGTATCAAATTTTCATCGCAAAATTTTATTATTTAATTTCAAGAAAATTTTAGTTAATTACGTTATAAAAATCTTCAAAATTTTACGGGTCGTTACAAATAGTACTGAACACATTCTAATCCATTCTAATGACTATGTCAATATTATCCATCTAAGTTATTTACTAACTTTAAATAATTCACACCCCTCATAAATACATACTTGAGGCGATGTGTGTGTATAAACACACACATCTCTATGTGTGTGCATATGTATGCATATTCATTCATATTTTTTGATTATTAAGCTTCCAATTTTCAACTATTAATAACATTTATTTACTTCTTAGTGTGTTTTCTTCCTATTCAATTTAAGGTCATTTACCGTTTCCTTGTAAAAATCTAAGTATCTTTTCCCATTTACTTTTAGGGGGAATTAATTTAAAGGACAAAGATTTGTATATTTTTTACCTCAAGGACACAACCTCAATATTTTTACCACAAGGACAAACATTCTCTTAAAAATTATTCACAAGGACAAACATTTTCCAAAATTATTCATAAGGACAACTAAACTGCTACCAAGCTAAAAACTGATACCTAAAAACTGCTACCGGTAACTACAAATTGATACCTAAAAACTGCTATCAATGACTAAAAACTGATACCTAAAGAAAGTTGTCCTTCAGGATAAAATATTGAAGGCCTGTCCTTGAGGCAAAAACGCTGAGAAATTTTGTCCTTGACAATAATTTCCTGTTACTTTTATTTCTTTTTATTGAACTTTTCCTTCTATTCCTTTTTAACATTTACTACCCTCCCTTGTTTAATGAACTTTCCATACTTTTTTATTTTTAAATAATTAGTTGCCTACCTTTTCATCATTATTATATGATTTTTATCTTACTTATATTGCATATATATTAATTCTTCTCTTAGACCGTTATCATTATGACATTTACAACTCTTTAATTAATCCTTAGGTATTTTTGCATTTTAATGCATATGAATTACTTCTATCCCAAAAGAAAAGGTTAATACTGAAAATTAATGTCTTATCCAAAAGGGAAATTTGTGTTATGTTTGGAATTACAAGGAATTATCTTTTTCATAGATATTGAAATAAATAGTACAAAATACGGTAAATATTCCTATTTTTTACATCTCTTTCTTTTAGGCATATTCCTTATTATTTTAAGCGAAACACTTTCATTTATGAAACTTGATAATTTATAGCAATTTACATTGCAACCACCTACATTCCAATGAATTAAGATATTACTTAAATCCCAACAATTTTATTTTGACAACTCTAATTTACATTTTATTAGCACAAGTCGATTAAATCTACAAGTCTAGAACTACACCAAATTTATCAAATTCAGGGACAACTACTATCCAATACTTTCCGAATTCACATACATGCCATATATAATTCAAGTTATCAATCATAGAATATGTAGAAAGGGTTTATAAATTTACTGCACGTATAATATTTTAGCCTACAACCTCAATTTACATTTTAGGCATACATGAAGCGATTTACAATGATATAAATCCAATATTGTACAAAAGTATATAATTTCTCACCCGCCTTTTAAGCTTTCCAAATCTCAAGATCTAATCCTTGTTATTCAATTGGACTCACTTTTTCTCCTTATTTGAATACATATACCACATGCATACATATTTCTATTAGAAATCTAGATAAAAAAAAGATTACGATTTAATTTTGGCTTTTAAATCCGGATTTATAATTTACCTTGGTTTTGGGTATTTGATTTGATGTTATTCTCCTTCTCAATCATCCTCTACTATTCTCCACTTGCATATGCGTATATAAACTATAACTATTTTTAGGAATTAAGAATTTTTGGAGAAGAGAAAATGGCAGAGCTCCAACATCACCCTAGAATATATAAGAAGAAAGTGGAGGGTTATGTCCGTATTTATAGGGGTTCGAATTAGTGCCAGCCATAGGATTAAGTTATTTTAAATCCGGGTCATTTGGCCATGTCAAAATCTACCAGTTGACATTATAACCGATTGACCGCCGCCCTCTATCGATCGTAGTTAATAACAGTAATTAATTAGCAACGTTTGATTTGTTTCATTTGCTTCCTTATTAATCGGATCGATGCAATTTCTTTACGCTGTTAACTTACTTGATGCTTAAGTAATGTTAACTGTCAGTTAACTCTAACTGATGGTAATTAACGTTAGTTGATTATTTTTATTACCTTAATTACATATATAATTATTTCTAATTTGAGAACTTCAAATGTTAATAATTTTTTGATTTGAATTCCGATCGAAAAACTTTATAAATGAAAATTAATTAGAAAATCGCTATGAACACAGTGATGCAAGTTTTTTAGCTAAATTCTGGCCTTTGTAAAAATTCTTTTTTTCAGAGTTATTATTTATTACTTAATTCCTTTTAAATTAGTTATCATTAAAATAATGGGGTGTTACATTTTTCCTTCCTTAAAAGAATTTCTTCCCCGCAATTCCCCAAGGGTTGAACAATGTAATATAATACACGACCAATCTAAACTAACCAACCAATTAGTATGCAACCAATCTTTCAACCAATCATGTGTAAGTGCATAGTGTATTACAGTACATATGTTATGCATGCAGAATAATTCTAATGGCGCCTCCTATATGGATGCATATTTTATAAAATAATTTTTGAAAAAATGGTGCAAACTACCTATATATACTGCCTGTATACAAAATTTTGAAAATAGAAAACTTTTTTTTGCATCCAACTTTTCACATACCTCTACATATAGAAGTATAGTTCAACCTATTTTCATCTAACCCCTACTATTCCAAAATCCTAGCACACCGTTGCTAACATCCAAAATTTCTGGAAGTCCAGTTTTCTACTCCTATATTCTTATGCCGGAAAAGGGTTTAAGTGGAGAGTTCCATATTTCCATCTTTCTCTTGTGTACCCATTCCCACTATACCTTGGAACATTTATTTTGCCCTCAATCAGTTTCTAACTTTTCCAAGTACAGTCTATATAAAGAAATTTACTTTTACTTTTTTATATTTTAAAACAGATTTATATTAAAACAAGTTTGGTTTACCTATTGACAAGGTATGGAAGGATAAATTCCACGTCTGAGGCATCTTTTTCCCTTGTCACTAATTATACCTTATTTTATTATTGCTTTTGCTGCAATGTTAAATCCCCACTATCTAGCCTGCCGGCTTCTTCACTTACTAAGTACGTAGCATTTCAAAAATCAAAATTTGTACTCTTACTCGACTCAAACTCTTTTTAAATTAATTTTAAAATATTTTGAAAATTTTTAAAATTTTAGAAACATCTTTTTTCAAAACATTTATGAAAGTATTTTTTCAAAACCAAGAATTTTGAACAAAAATTTCAAAAGTGGATATTTTTTTTCAAAACAAATTGTGCCACATCTTACGCGGTCGGGATTTAGTCAATAGACAAAAATCCATAGTGGACACTATCCTACCATACGATAAAATTTTCAATTTTCAAAAACTTTTCTTTTATCTTAAAATAACAACGAGCACATAAATTCATTTATAAATTTCAGCTTTTAAGGTGCACGGACACTGACCCGTGGCTTCGCAACAACTTCCCTTGTCCTTCACTTGCCAAAAATTGTCTTTAAAATTTTTAAAGCTTTTGGGACTTACGATTACTTTACATTTAGTAGCTAAAAAAATTTCTAATTTATTTTATGAACTTCCAGTCTTACTTGCATTAGTTAAGAGTCTACATGAAATTGCCTTCCTTCCATAGTTTTCCAATTAATATAGCGGTCCTTCCAGGAAACCAATTTTTAAAAGGAATATTTCTTATAATATCATATGCATTTTACAGAAATAACTAATGCTTACAGCCCAAATCTTAAAAAATCAATTGTTGAATGTTGCCCTTCAACATCAACTAGCAATAACGATGTTGTGGCTCTCTCACTTCTTACTTACATTTAATCGACCTTTCTAACTTTCCATTCTACTGTAACCCACATAATTTAACTTTCCTTTTTTGGCATCTAATAATTAAAGTTTGTCCATTGCTTCCATTATCAAAGCCAATATGGGATAAACTATACATCCCCACACTATAGTGGGTAAGGTATATAAACTATGCACATTTACAATAACTCATTGGAAAATTGAGTTGGCGTTGCAACTTTTCTACCATCTATCTTGCCTTCCTTAACCTTGAGTCTACCAGTGTCCTCTATGTATGTTTGCCATCTTATTACCCTCCATTACTATCTTCTCTTAATCCAAATCTCTTGATAATATTCTCAAATTTTTGGAATTTACTTTCTTGATCCATGATCTCTCATGCGAGTATACTTTAGAACTCACAAAAATGTACTTTGATGACATGTATCATTCCTTTATAGGTTCTTCTTATGGCTTGCACACATGTCTAATAAAACATTCCCAGGTTCTCACTAATGTTCCTTACAGTATACAGGGATACTTTATTGCTATTCTATAAGAAGTCACCACTATTTTCTTCACAGCCTTAGCTTTTACCCTGTCTTACCTAGGCAGTCATGCTTATTTACTTCACATTAAAATTTTGGTTCGGTTTTTGCCACTATTTTGTCAAAAATTAAAACTTTAAATTTCGGAGCACTTAATCCCAAAACTTTTATCTTTAAAAGTCCAAACTCAGAAACTTTTTATTAAATTCAAAGAAAATAACTTGTTGTCCTAACTTTTAAAACTATATTTTTGAATTTTTGAATTAAGCTTTATTCATCAAGTCCAAAAGAGAATGTTAGCAATCCAATTTTTCTTAAAAGTTCCTCTCCTTTTCCTTTAAATCAAGAGAATGTTAGCAATCCAATTTTTATTAAAAGTTCCTCTCCTTTTCCTTCAGATCAAGAGAATGTTAACAATCCCATTTTTTTTAAAGTTCCTCTCCTTTTCTTTCAAATCAACATTTTCTTTTAAAGCCCTTTTTAAAAAATTGATTCTTACTTCTTAAAAATGGGATTTTTACCTCAAACCATTTATTAAGTTTTTCTTTTAAAAAATCAATTCTTATACCAAACCACTTCTTTAAAAATACACTTTACAATATTTCCAAAACATCTTTATAATTTTAAACAATAAAAATTGGATAAGACAAGGACATTTCCATCCTATTATTTTCCTATTACTCATTCGATCTAACTTCCAATCCTTAGTGGAGTCTTTAATACATGCGAGGGGAACTTTTTAAAGGATACATGCAATCAATGCGCACAAACCATGGAAAATATTCATTTTCCGATATCTTGCCTCTTATTAGATTTCCAGTATTATTTCGAATATAATCCCCTAACGTTATTTCTAATTACTAACATTGTTTTTTATATAAATCTCCAATAATTTAACTTTCTTCTACCTAAAATGCTCTTATTTAAATTGCTTCTATTCATACAACTTTCCTCTCAAGTTTCAATCTTCTTTGTTGAACCATTGTAGTGCATTCGCCTACTGCTTTATTTTCGGGTTCTAATCTTCTTTCCCATTCTATTTACCCCATTAAATAATAGTGCCACTTCCTATTGTCCATCCTTAAAAAATTTCAACCTAAAAATTTTCATCTAAGAAAAATCAATGAGCTACATGCATTCTACTATTTTTTTCAAAAGAATTAACCTTTTAATTAGAAAACACTTTAACTATTATTTTCGGTCCAATAAATTTTAATTTTTCTTCTAATTTTTTTTATTTGATATAGCATAGTTATTTATTTTTTCTCAAAAATTTAATAGTTACTTACTTTTCAAAATAGGGTTTTCTACATTCAAATAATTCCTTTGAAATTCATTTCAAATATATTTATATATTCTCTCAAACGTTTACATTAAATCATTTCAACTTTTATATTAAAATCTTTCATTGGGGTCAGACTCGGAGTGGATTTTTATTCATCCCTTCTTTTGGACTTTACTTCTTTTCTACTTACTTTCAGACTTGTCTCCTTTTTCCAAATATTAAAATCTGACAGTCGTCTTAGAGTGACTACTACACGCCTTCCTTTGGGATATTTTGTTCGGATATCTATAATATATAGACTCTTGCTTTCTTATTTATCTAGACCTACTATACATCATAAATCGGCAATCCTACGAGGATCTACAACCATTGGGCTATTTAGTGCCAAACTAGGGAGTCACGTACTATCCTGCTTCAAGGACCTTCCATATGCTACACTCATGCTCTTCTTAGGTTAACGCCTTTCCATATGACCTATTTACGTGGGATAATCGGGGTTGGTGTACATCTTCAACCCCCTTCATTGCTACGACTCATAATCAACTTGTCCATCTTTTCAGAATATGCTTGCAACTATTCTATAGTCGGAATTCATATGATCTGGCGTATAATATATTTATAATTATAGGTAAAAATAAATACATTCACTCATCATATCCTAATTCTTAAGATCGGCTACCAAATATAACAGCCTGCACCCCAGTAGCCTGAATTTTCGCTAAATCGAAAACTCAAGTCCACCAAAGCACGGATTGTTGATTTTCGGTATCTTAAAAATAAATAGATGCAGATCAGAGCACTTTCGATATACGCTCATGGCGGAATAGTAAAGTATAATAAAATATATAATTACTAACCAAGGTTGACACTTCTGAGATCAAGTGCCCTTGTCAGTGTAGAGCATGCATAAGGAAATCTGTCCTTCCACCATTCCTGCCTTGCACTAGTACCTGTCCCTCTAAAGCTATCATGTGGGATGTAATGAGGAGGATGTCATAACAACGTTTTGGTGATTGGTAAGTTACACACTTAATCCATAACACAAGATTATGCCGATTGCCTTCCATCACATGTTATATCTTTTATTCTACTTATTCGTCTCGACTCCACTTATGCGTACGATTCGCCTCATCTACCTGAAGTAGACCATAACAACATACGTGTATGTGTGTGTTTATCTGTGTGTATGTGTGTGTGTGTGTGTGTATAATATAAGTACCACAGTCCCCTTTTGGACCAAGATACTATCCCCGCTAGTACCATAACCCAACACCCTATCAGGATCCATCATCAACGCAATATCAAATCCTCGTCATCGTGCATACCAACAATACTAGAAAAGGCTTTTATTCCGACAGCAAGGAGTGACGGCTTCCGACGGCTCTTTTCCAACGGCGTTCGACGGGCCGTCGGCAGCCGTCGGAAGCCGTTGGAAATTCGTGAATTACAGGGCTCAGCCGAGCCATCTTCTTCCTCATTCTCAACACGAAACTTTTTAGCAAAAAACCCCCAATTCCCTTCTCCAAGCTTCCAATCTCTAATTTCGAGCTTCCTGATCCTCCACGGCTGCCTAATCAAACTCTATTGCTCTCATTCTCAGGTATAATATCTTATTTTCGCCAAAAATCTAATTTTTACCCTAAATGTAGATTTGCATAAGTTGATAAATTTGGATTAATTAGTAATTGCAATTGTTTCCAATAGCGTAATAACGGTTTATAGCATCCCATGGTATACCTATTTCATATGTTATCATGAAGTTTTAAAGAGTATGTATAATTTATGATTGTGTGTATATGTAAACCATTGTATATGTGTTGTTTATACCATTTTATTGTGTTAATTGGAATAAGACATGAGTTGTATAACATCTTGACTTGTATAATAATAATGAATGCACGAGTCTAAAAGAATTTGATTGTATTGGAAAATCATAATAATATTAAAGCAGCTTTATTTAATAAAATACGCGGAACAAATGTGGTATATTAATAATAATTTGTGTCTTATTCTTTTCTATCATGCATGCGCGTGTATAACCTAATGTAATAATTTGTTTATATATATAGTGTTATGAACGTGAACATCCGAACGGAGATCTCAGTAAAGAATTTTCCGGTTGGTTTTCAAATTACGTTTACGAGCCTAGAAATTGTGTTAACGACGAAGGGTTGAAACATCTTGCGATGGGACCAAAAAGAGTGGTCAAGACATATCTAATATATTTTGTCAATGGATATAAATTTAACATCAAAGAATACGGTGCAGAAAAATTAACGAATAATACTGGTGTATTTGTTAAAGGTAGTGACGAACTAGAAAATCACATAAATGATTTTTATGGCGTTCTAACACAAATTTTGCAACTGACATATTTCTAACGACTCGCGGAGGAGGTGTTTCTATTTAGATGCAATTGGTTTAGCAATGTTTCAGGTTCGGGAATTAATGTGCACAAGGATTATAATCTTATCGAAATAAAGCATACATCGCACTATCACAAGTACGATCCTTTGTACAAGCCAAACAAGCATTGCAAGTTTATTACGCTCCTTTTCCGTCTCTAAAAAGAGATAAAGCAGATTGGTCTGCAGTTTTTAAAACAAAGGCAAGATTTACATTCGATGGGAAGAATATTCCAAACAAACAAGCTTATCAGGCAGATCTTGAGGAAAATAACAAAATAATAATTATAGACGATCATACAGATTTTGGTCCTTTGATCGATGAATCAAATGTTTTGGTAGAAGCGTTTGACAGTGCAGAGGAAAATATCGTAGAAAACAAGGCCGAATTTGAACCAGAAGACGATGATGATTGATAAAAATCCGAATCTGATTTTTTAGCAATTGATGTAACTATGTTGAATTCTAGATGTTTTATGAAATTGATGTAACTATGAAACCAAATCTGTACGTTTACCATTGTTTACATGTTTTATGTCATTTCCATTTGTCATTTATTTAGCAAATTTTATTAAAAATGCAATGTAATCTGCTTATCGTCGGAACATGAGACCCATTATGAATCAGGTATAATACACTTCCATTTCTATTATCATTTCAGTCATTAATTTAGCAATTTATACCGTTGATGTCATTTACGTATGAAATAGATTTCATTATCATGTTATTATTCTCTTTTTAAATGATGTGTATATATGTCACAGGTTTATCGTAATGTCATCTAGAGGTAGGAGCTCTTCCCGATCTTCAGGAGGCGATGGCAGTGGTCCATCGCAAGCATCACAACGTCATGTAGTTTCTTTAGTACCTAGAGTAGAGGGGTAAGAATTAAATTTTATTCAGCATCTTATTTTTTTTATATATACGTACGTACTTATTTGTATCATATTTAAAAACAGAGGGTTCGACCTACTTCCCTTGAAGGTTGTGTTGGATGTTTCTAGATCTTCTTACCGGAGTAGGATGAGTGCGTGTTAGCCGAAGTGGGATAACTTCCCTCCCCACATAGTAGAGTGTATTTGGCAGGATGTCCTAATAAGTATATTTTGCTGTTTTCCATTTTTAATTCGTTTTTGTCATTTTTTTACTGTTTATCATTTACAGTTTAATATTCTTTTTGCTTTTTATCGTGAAACACAGGCTGAGATAGACATTCAGACAGACGATATGCAGTTGGCACGAGAATATTGGATGAAGAAGATGCCTAAAAACTATAGGGACTCGATATTCGAAATCAAGAAATCAGGTAAGAAACCACGTTGGATGGGGGAGAGCGTATGGCAAGTATGGTTGGGATACTGGGAAACTGACGAGGCAAAAGCAAGTATACTAATTTTTTAAATTATTTGACTGGTAGAAAATATCAAAAAATACCTGATCGATAAATAATGTATCAAATTTTGAATGTACAGGCAGAGTCGGAAAGAAATTCTACAAATAGAAATAAAAATCCCGTCACTCATCACGGAGGGTCGAAGTCATTTCAGCAGTATCGGCAGGAGATGGTAAATTTACTGAATTTAAATTGTAAATAGTTTGTGCTATATAATTTTAAATGTACAATAATTGTATGTAAAAAACAATTTTAGGAAGCTGAGGCGCATGGTCCCATGGGCTATATGGACGTGTTTACTCGTACGCATGTCGTCGAGCATGTAAATCCGAACGGGACAGTTTCATATACATGGCACGACGATAAATCCAGCAAGAGCCATGTAAGTATATTTCATTTTATGCAGTATTAGTAATTGTTCTACTTGTTAAAATATAATGAAATAAGATATGATGATATTAATTTGTTAATGCAAGAAAAGTTTATGGAGCGGCGCCAGAAACTCCTTGCTGATACGGGTCGAGATCAGCTGACGACGGATGAGAAGGATGCTATTTTTGAGTCAGTTATGGATCCATCGAAGCATGGCAGACGATATGGATTTGGCAATCAAGTGGTAAGTAAATAATATACTGGGTATTATATAAGTTTTCAAATTCAGTACATTGGTTTTGAGTCACTTCGTTATGAAAGCATTATGCATTACCAAAATATATTAATTCGTTACTTGAATGTCATTTCAAAAAAATAACGAAAAAGACATGTTATTTAATTTAGTTTGCCTGATATATGTTGTACACATGCATAAATTTGTCACATTTACTGTTAAAGAGATCAAAAGCAGTGATATATCGTAATGTAACGTACTATTATTTTTGTTAATAAATGGTCGAATCACAATTTAAAAATGGCCAAAAGAACTTATTTTCAAATGTATACATTATAAATGCATAAACTAAATTAAATAACATTATCACACTGCTAATCATTCACATACTATACATTATACATACATAAACTAAATTAAATAACATTATCACACTACTAATCATTCACATACCTGCACATACACTTACATAAACATGCATAAACTAAATTAAATAACATTATCACACTGCTAATCATTCACATACCTGCACATACACTTACAGAGATCACACAGCTAAATTAAATATTTATTACAGGTCAACAGTCAGAGACAGGGTAGGCAGACTAGAGCTCAGATCGATCAAGCAGAGAACGAAGATTTGCGGGCTAGAGTGGCGCAGCTGGAGGAGTAGAACCGTCGGCAGGCCATAGAGACCACACAGTTGCTAGACCAGCGTATCGCCGAGTACATGCAGCAGTATGGTGGCTGCTTCCCTTCCTCTGCTGGCTCTGGTTCTGGAGGAGATTGATTGATTGCTTTGGTCGGTATTTTTTTTTCTTTCTGTTTTGTATGATTTGGTAGATGGTGGAGGTAGTTGTTGATTTATGTACTATGTTATGATACACTTAGCTGTTTTGTTGTATAATTATGTGGATGTTGGGGATGTTGGATGATGATTATGTGTTTTGACTTAATTTTATGTATTTTTTGTTTGGTGAATGTGTATAGTTTGGTTTTTGATATTTGGTTGGAATATTATATATTGGATTCTGCAGAATAGTGGTTGTATGGGAAATGTGGATGGAAGGCTATATTGCAGCAGAAATATTAAAAAATGCAGCAGATTTCCGACGGCTTCGGACAGCTTTCAGGTTCTATTTTTCCAACGGCTTTCGACCGCTTTCAGATCAATTTTTCCAACGGTTTTCGACGGCTTCCGACAAGTGTCGGAATCCTTCGGAATTCGTCGGAAGCCGTCGGAAATACGAACGTCGAGATGTGTCGGAAGCCATCAGAAACACTGCACGTCGACGCCTTATTTTCCTACGGCATTTACCGACGGCCTCCGACGGCCGCCGACGGTTTTCTGCCATCGGAAAATGCCTTTTTCCTTGTAGCGCAAAGAGCTCGCATAGTGCCTAACAATGGCATCATAATAGTTTAGCAGTATTCTATTTCGCTTTGGGGATTTACTTATTTGTTAGCTTCATATTATGTACTCAGCTCTATGAACTATAGAGGACTCAGCTCCTCAGACTACCCCCCTCGTTTTGAAAGACCTCACTTAAGGCTTATCTAGCCTTGCCCCTAACAAACAAACTAGCAAACATTTGTGGTGGTACCTGATCTAACCATGGTCTACACTAGTAGAAGGTATAGACCGTTTAGGTGTAACCATCGTCTTTCCGCTGACCGCTCAGGATCGATGACATTCTCGACCTATGTACAACTACTACTCCCTAATATAGTACTAAACGCACTAACATAGCACTGAACCTCGCTCACCGTCCCATTGGGAATGCCTAATGTAATCAAGGCAATACCTCTCCTAAAAGATTGAAGCAGACCCTACTGGGATATTCTTTCATCTATATGCAAGCGTATATAATTCCACGGGTCCTACGGTTGGATATGTATCACATCAGTAAAATATGTACACAACTATTGGTAGCCCTTTGCGGTGGATAGACTTCTATTATGTAACATTACTGACCTCGCATTCTAACCCATAATGACTATGTCATTCTTATCCATTTAAGTTATTTACTAACTTTAATAATTCACACCCATCGTAAACGCATACTCTAAGCCACGTGTATCTATGTATCTTTGTATGTATGTATGAATGCATGTCTATGTGTGTGTTCATTCGTATTTGTCTGATTATTACACTTCCTATATTCAACCGTTATTAACATTACTTTGCTTTTAATGTGTTTACTTCATATTCAATTTAAGTTCATTTACCGCTTCCTTTTAAAAGATCTAAATATCATTTCCTATTTACTTACATTTCCTTTTATTAAACTTTTCCTACTATTCCTTTTTACATTTATTATCCTCCCTTGTTTATGAACTTTGCATACACTTTTTATTTTTAAATTATTACTTGCCTAACTTTTCATTGTTATTATTTGATTTTTATCTTACTTATATAGCATATATATTAATTTTTCTCTTAGACCATAATTATTATCACATTTACAATTCTTTAAATAATTTGTAGGAATTTCTGCATTTTAATGTATTGGAATTTCATCTCTTCCATAAGGAAAGGTTAATGCCGTAAATTTTTATGTCTTACCAAAATGTGGAATTTGTGTTACGTTTGGAATTACAAGGAATTATTTTTTTCATAGTTATTGAAATTTTCATTACAAAATATGGTAAATATCCATATTTTATGCATCTATTTATTTTAGGCGTATTCCTTGTTATTTCAAACGATACACTTTTATTTATGAAACTTGATAATCCGTAGGAATTTACATTGCAACAACCAACATTCCAATGAATTAAGATACTACTTAAATCCCTATAATTTTATTTTGAAAACTCTAATTTACATTTTAATTTTCATAAGTCATATAAATATACAAATCTGGTACTACACCTAATTTATCAAGCTCAAGAACTACTACTACCCAATACTTCTAGATTCACATATATGTAATATATAAGCCAATTTATCAATCAATGAATACGCAGTCAGGGTTTATAAATTCATTACACTTATAAAATTTTAGCCTGCGACTCCAGTTTAAATTTTAAGCATACAAGGATAGATTTATAATGACATAAATCCAATATTGTATTAAAATATATAATTTCCCATTCGCATTTTTTGCTTTTCAAATCTCCAAATCTAATCCTTATCATTTAGTTTGACTCTATTTTTCTCCTTATTTGAATACATATCCAAGCATACATATACCTATCAGAAATCTAGATCAGGGAAGAGATTTGGATTTAATTTTGGTTTTAGATCCAGATTTATAATTTACCTGGTTTTGACTATTTAATCCGACAATATTCTCCTTCTCAATCATCTTCTACTATTCTCTACTTTTATATATGTATATAAACATAACTATTTTTGGAATAAAGAATTTTTTGGAGATATGAAAATAACAAAGCTCCGACATTGCTCCAGAAAACATGAGAAGAAAGTGAGGGTTAGGCCCGCAATTATAGGGGTTCGAATCAATGCAAGCCGCTAGATTAAATTATTTTAAACCAGGGCGATTAGGCCATGTCAAAATCCTACAATTGATGTCACAATTGATCGACCGCCACCTCCTATCGGTTAACTGCTAGAGGTCGGTTTGTCCAAGTTTGGGTCGACCAGTCATAGCTAATTACGGTAATTAATTAGCGAGGTTTGATTTGTTTCATTTTCTTCCTTATTAACCTGATCAATACAATTTCTTTCCACTATTAACTTACTTAACGCTTAAGTAATGTTAACTATCAGCTAACTCTAACTGATGGTAATTAATGTTAGTTAATTATTTTTATTACCTTAATTACATATATAACTATTTTTGATTCGAAAACTTTAAACGTTGATAACTTTTTCGTTTGAACTTTGAACAAAAAACTTTATACATGAAAATTGATCAGTAAATCGTTATGCAGCCAATGGTGCAAGTTTCATAGTCAAATTCTTGAGTTTGAAAAATTTCTAATCTTCAGCATTATTATTTATTAATTAATATTTTTAAATTAATTATCAATAAAATTACGGGGTGTTACATGTGCAAATGTGAAATCTTGTTTAAAATTTATGCATATTCCTATACCATTTGGAATAAGAATATGGATACATTTCTAGGTATTGAAAAGTGTATAAATGAGCAGTGAAAAGGTATAAATGAATTGTGAAAGAATATAAATAAATAGTGAAATAAGTAGAAATAGATAGTGAGATAGTAGTATATATGTATTAAATTTTGTAAAGGTATTTTAAATATATATATACAAGTATTTACAAAGGAGTTTTAATTAATAAAAAGATTTGTTAAATAAAAAGGGACTAGGAGTCATTTATGTGGCTTAATCGTGCTTTATGTGACTTAATAGTGCTTTGTGCAACTTAATCATGCTTTGTGTGGTTACTTATTTATGAAAAGTAATTAACTATACTTAACATTAAAAGACAATGAAGTAGGCTTATTCTATCTATGAGATTTAAGAATGACGTTTAAGTAGGATTTAGAAGCAATAGTGCTCTAACCTACCGATTTAAATCCTGAACAAGGGATAGAGTAAGACGAAAAGGTCGGAACTGTGTTTAGTATATGAAACTTAATTTCCACAAGCGATCATTTTTAGAGTTAAATAGTTGACTAGTCAACTATTAAAATTGACTAAAATAACTTAAGAAATATCTAGAAGAAACACGGGGGTTATATGGTACAAGTATCTTCGGTGATGATGTACTGTACGTATAAACTCATCTTGCTCTTCTTAGACAAATGATAAGGAAATCTACCCGGATAAGAGATGATCTCCACTCTTATGTATTGTTTGTTTATTCTTGAAAGAACCGGGGCTAAGTTAACCGATAGTCTATCGATTGGTATTGGAGCATCCAGTAATCAGGAGAGTGTACTTATATAAGATGAATCGAAACCATAACCACTTCAAAATAATATACATGATTTATGTTCTAGAAGCAGTTATGAAGAGAGATGTTATAGATTTGCGTTATCTATCATAAGGTTAAGTCCAAGGGAGAGGTCAACATTAATATTTCGAACGATGTTATCATGAGGGATAGTTTATCTTGGGCGTGATCCTAAAAGATAGAATAGCATTAATATTCATCATAGGACTTATCCTGGAATCCATTTGGGGATTCTTGGACTGTTCGAGATGCTGGAATCTGAAGAGAGATTTGAGATTTGTTCGAGTGATGAAGACTTGGGCAATAAGATGCTGAACATGACTTCATCATTGATAATGACAAAAACTAGAGTAGAAGGCATAGCTAAAGGGTTTAGTGAACCCAAGGGTATATCGTTCTGTATCTAGTATGCCTTTGGAGATGCATGCGAGAACA
This sequence comes from Allium fistulosum, assembly GCA_030737815.1. Lineage (NCBI taxonomy): Eukaryota > Viridiplantae > Streptophyta > Magnoliopsida > Asparagales > Amaryllidaceae > Allium > Allium fistulosum. Next base: position 368,865,438 of record CM060907.1, read on the forward strand.
ATGATACTCGGAGTCTTATGATCGAGCGTGGACCAACTATGGCTTCCCTATAGTATATTTTATCTAGAGATATATGACACCTAAAAGGATATCTCTGATCTTTATGTGGAAGATCGGCCTCGTTTTACTGAAGGCGTCTCCACGGAAATCCTTACATGTATACGAATGTGCTTTAGCGGTATTGATTGTATACCTAATATTATTGTAGTGTACATGCAGCATGGCTATTTTCTGATTTATAACCTATACCCCAGACATTATCTATTATATCATCCCGTGTACTTATCAAATGATTTGGTTTCTTTTAAGGGGAAAACTGTACTGTGACATACGGTCTCAAAAGTTACTATTATATGTTGGACGCATAATTCTTGAGTTTCGCACACCTGACTTAAGTCTGACTCATGGTTTTATATTTCTCTTAATTTTGTGGGTGCTCTTTCGGGTAGCCTGGGAAAGGCAAGTTTTCGTTGAAGTTCACTGGAGCTTGAGGAGACAAGCCGGATGCTTTCATCTACCATAGTATTCTTATTTCCACTACATTACTATATTATATATATCAGCATATGTGACGACAGGTTGTTATAACTGTCCAAGTTGATGACAGTACTTATGATTGTAACTCTGAAATGCTATGTATCTTAGAGTGACAATTTGTACTGTCTTTTGATATTATTTGTTATCGTTTCATTGTGATATTTTAATGTTGTGTTCCCTTCTTTATTGTTCAGTTTCTTTTTCTTTTTATTTACCCTAACAATTTGCCTTTCTGGCTCTTGAGTGCTCGGCGCATGAGTACCATGGATGTATTAGTGTCGATATTTGGGAGTCGAAAAGGCAGATCGTTACATATTGTATGTCTATATGAATGTATTATGTGTAAACTTTGATTTATAGATGAATAGAGTTAGGAATTGTTCTATGTTGGATCTTGTGTACAAGGATAGTCAATAGTATAGATCATTGAAGATGAAGTGCACAAATAATAGAGATCTATATTGATTGAGAGAAGTTTGGATAGGTTGGTGCTAGAGTTGCAAACAGTGTATCGATGCAAATATGAAGATTTCACGCAAAAGTAAGCAGCGAAATAGACGAAGGATCAATATAGGAAGTCAAAAAATGACTTAGCCAAATTTTTGGCTAAGTTAAATCGTTCAACACCGACCTAGGGTTGGTACCGAGTGATGTTGGGAAAAGATAAGTGCAAAGTTGCACTTTGGTGGAGCAATTCGAGGGTTGCACGATGAGGGCATGACTTCTACTTTGAGGTAATAAAAAATGAAGATATACAAGGCATTATCGAAAGATCTACACTGGAGGACTATCGAACGATCCGAACTTTGGGATTCTTGGTGCTGACTTTGGGTTATCGAATGATTACATGTGAGAAGCTTCAGGTTTGCAAAGTGAAGTGCTTAGGTGAGTTTATTATGTTAGTACATAGACAAATTTAATTAAGTGCCTAATACAATGAGTTGGTACCGACCCATATGGTTCGGTACTGGACCATACACATGTTGGTATGTTGAATAGGGCATCCTATGGAATATGCCATGTCAAACTCAGATCTATTAGATGATGGAATATTGAGTTATTGCACAGGAACAATCAATCTTATAAATTTGTTGAAATGCATTGGAGACTTGAGGCTAACATGGGGATTTGGCATGGTTGCTTCATTCATGACCACAGGAATTAATGAATTGATTTTGGGATTGAGATAAAGAGTCTTTGTGACTTTTTGATTGTTGTACAGAGATGTTCTGAACTTTGATGACTCGATGGTTGGAGTTGTGTTGATGACCCTTGAAGGCAAGTTCATTGATGTCAAATAATGAAGTGCAAAGTATGATGTGTTTTACAAAAGAGACATGTGCTATGGTATCATTGATGACTCAGAGGTTTTGATGTGTGCTCATAAAAAGGATTTATGTGAGGACGCTTACCTGGATTTGATCGTATCCTTGATCTTTCACTATAGCTCTATTTACCCTGGGCTTTTGATCGTAAGTCTAGTTTCCTGGCCTTCTAAGTGGCATGGAGTTGAGCATTAAGAAACCAAATATTGAGTAGTCTCTAACTGTTAATGTGGTTATGCAAGTTATCATATATCCAATGAACTTGAGTGGGTAATATGTGATTTCTTAATGGTTGCTACGTTTGCTTTATTCTGTTATTGATGTTGCTTGTTGTAGGTATTGTTGACTTAAATACCTAGACACCCTGTATCTTACTTTGAGTTATAATACACCCATATGATGATGGTTATAGTAGATAGTATATGCTGATGTAATGTGCTAACTCTTTAGATGCAGGGACAGGTCAGGTATGATTCTCCACATCTTGTGTTTCTATTTACATTATCTATTTTTATAGTACCTTAAAATTATAGATCGTTCATACCGGAATGTGATTATTATATATTATCCTATGTGATGTGATATATAACACATATTTTGCTTTGGATTTCACTACTTTACCTTGCATTATCATTTAACATTGATTGAGTATAGTTGTAGTGCATTATAAAGGTATGTTAAGTACAAGTGAAGTGGTGTAGGGTGGTCATTACATTTGGTATCGGAGCTTAGGTTGAGAGATAAACTAAGTTGATACTTGGATCCATTAGAGATCAGAAAGGAGCAATTGCCTTAGAATGGATCGAGTGTTATATGAGTGAGCATACTTATTATATTATATTTTTCAAATATATATTGTAGTTTATGTATAGTATAAGTCACAATGCATAGATAAGCACTATTTATGTAGATTTCCTTTAAGATCATTCTTATTATAGATTATAAGAATGGGTAGTCAAACAAAAAATGTGGCAAGGAACTCCAACTCTGGAGCAGAGCAAGGAAAGGGTGTCAGGGTAGTTTTGCTCCCCGATATGAAAGCTTTTCAATAATATGATGATGAACATGAAGCTGAATGCCTAGGGAGGTGCTCCAACTATAGTTTGTAGTGGTGCTCTAGTGCAATCACTCGGGTCTGATTTTGTTAAGCTAGATAAGTACTTTGTAAGTCTTGGAGGAAAATTATAACGACCCGCCTTTCCGACTCTCAAAAGTATACACTAATACATCCATGGTATTCATATGCCAAGCATCCAAGTGCTGGAAAGATAGATTGTTGGGCAAAAAGAAGGAAAAGACAGAACAAAATCTCACATCGTGACGAGTAATATATAATACACAATGGATCATTAGAAAAAAAACTTTAATATCTGTATATCAATCAGAGTTAACTAACAAATCATCAGCCATAATAGTTATAACAACCTGTCCTCACAATTGCTGATAAATACAAAGAACAATGCAGCAGAAAATAAAATATATGTGACTGCATCTTCGAGGCATCCAACTCGTCTTTTGAAGCTCCAAAGCATCTAAAGCTAAATCTAGAAATATGCTCGGTCCGACCTGAGCATTTAAAGAAAATAACACCCAGATCAGTCTGGTAAACCCAGGTGAGAAAAACACACTTCAAATGGATTTTTAATGTTATAAAAACCTTTCAAAAATAAAGGTATCTCATAAGACCACTCCGCACATAAACAGGTCAGGTTTTTATCTTATGATAACGAAACCATTTCATAGGAAATTTTCTGACGTTATAATAATGTCTAAGGTTTAAAATAAATATCGAATCATAGCCGAAATTGTTACATAAATTGAATTCCATCATAAGATAAAACTAAGTCCAAAAGGCACTTATTAGAGAATGGATTCCATATAATAACAAGGCACCGGGGTACCACCTACCGCAGTACACCTCTAGAAAATGCACCAAGGGCCTTACATGAACACCTGCTAACACAGGACTAGCCTACCCCTTAGTGGATAGTACCGAATATTTAATAACCCCGGTTGCTTTGCAACCGTTTCCTGTGAGCTCTCATGCATAACCAAATCCATATATGTGTGTGTGTGTCTAGAAGGATGATGATAATACTATAATGGGTGCTACCCACGTAGCTCTATCGCATATCCCCTATTTTTGTCATTCACAGTTGGTAAGCCTTGAGGCTACGTTTTACCTTTCAGCAAATTCCACTTCAAATACTAACACTGCCCTCCAGGCAATAATGCAATGTCAGCATCCATCCAACAAGTTGTTTATGATATGAACAAACCGAAGGCACTACTTCTACTACATCTATTTTGGAATCACCCTCGGGATTAATGGTAAGTACCCCTTGCACTTCAAAGAGCCCCGCTTTTTTATTCCATAATCTTCAAGATGTCATCATTTTAAACACTTATGTTAGTTCAAAGTGGTTTTCGGATAATATATCTAATCCTGGTTTCTCCAAACCGACAATGATAGTTTTTAAAACAAGCCAACATTTGATAGTCGGTTATTTAACTATCAAATAAACAAACAATTTAACCAGAGATTTAATCCCATATGGAAACTACACTGGTTAAGCACATAAGTAGCCCTTTGCCTCTTAAATAAATCCTTCCATTTACTAAAACCAACTCATAGATACTTGTATCAAAATAATTTTACTAAGATATATTTTCACCCTTCTCAACTCTTTGGAATACTTGAAAAATATTCATCTGCTTATTTTCACCTGTATAAGTATACTCACAAAACATTTCATTTTCAAAACTTAAAATATTCTTCCATATACTTATATCATCAGTATAAGCATATTCCCATAACATTGCATTTCCAATACTTAGGATATGTACTCGTATACTTTTCGCAATGGTATAAGTATATTCATAAATCTTAAAGAAGATTTAATCTCCAAAACCATACTCAATTGGTTTAAATCAATGTCATTTAAAAACATAAACAACAATAAACCTAAAACACTTCCCTTTTTATGAAAGCAAATAGATCGTATAGAAATTGGACCAAATATACTTATCACCGCTTCATGATTTGAAATAGTACTATCCCTTGATTAATAATGAAATCCGACAAGTTAGAAAAAACTATCCTTGCCTCGATACACATTCTTAATTCTCAAGATGGAGATGAGTTTCCATACCTCAGAATTTGGTGTTATAAATCCCTTTTAATAAAATGCCTTTATAAAACTCCTTATATTTACAAACTTCTTTTAAAAAATATTATTTTATAAATTATAAAATTTCCTTTATAAATATCCAAGCATAATTATAACCCCCTTTTATAAATCACTAGATTTAATTAATAATCTCTTTTATAAACATCCCTTACACTATTTACAAAAATCTTCTTTAAAACTTCCTCTATAAAATATCATTTATAAAACCCATTTTATAAATCCCAAAATTTATTTGTAACTCTTTATATAAAACTCCTTTTATAAACTTCTAAATATAATTACAATACTCCTTTTATAAAACAAACTCCAAATATAAACCAAACTCTAAATACAAAAAAAACTCCAAATATAATTACAAATCTCATATACTTCCCATAACACGATCATTTCATATATTACAATAAATTCACAACTGTGATTTATTTCTCCAATTTATCAAATGACAATATTTTCCCTTTATAAAATACATTTATAAAACTATCCTTTTATTTATTAAATACCACTTATAAATCTCTCTTTGATTTATAAAATATCATTTATAAATCTGTTCTTTTATTACAACAATTTATATAAAATGTTCCATAAATATTTATTCCCAAAATATTTCTATCTTCTTTTAAACACAAAATCACTTTAAAATAAAAGATAACCCTTTTATTTCTTTAAAATAAATATTCATTATTATAATAACTTTTCTATTAAAATAGATACTTTCTAAAATAATTTTAAAACATTTACATATATTAGAAAAAAAAGAATAATAAAAGAAAATTGAAGTTAGAGAAGTACAAAAACTAGTTTTTTAAATAAAACAGCACAGAAAATCCAAGAATTCATATTAAAAATCATTTTACCAACTAGAAAATATTTCCAGATCAAAACAACAATTAAAAATATTTTTTTAAAATACTTTAACGAGGCCAATAATTACCATAGCACTTAACCAATACTATTACTACCTTTTCCACTAAAAAGGTTCAACTTTAAACATATGTCACCGCCATATCCAATTTGGCCAAACAATCAATTTTTTTAATAATTAACAATCTATATATAGGCATATGAGTGCAATAAAACCGAAAGATATATAACTGGAATTAAAAATTGACAATGGAGAGAAATCAATATTTCCGAACAAAATTCCCTATATTTCAATTTAGTTGCCATTTGCTTTTCAAATGCTGATATTTAACCAAACCAACCAATAACTCATCCAAACACAAACATTAAATTTTATTTACTATATATCATACTGATTATCCAAAAAGGTGAATTTAACTCACCTAAAATTACAGCGGATGCTTAGGTGTTCCAGTTTGAACTAAAATCGAACGATATTCGATTTTAGCTCAAAAAATTTAATTGCTCCAATTTCAACAAAACTAGTTCCAGCACGTAGCTAACATTCCTATGAGTGCAACGCAAAAAGTCTCACCTCGATTGGACCTTTTATGAGAGTGTTATTGCATTGATAAGATTTAAGAATTAATTAATTTGTTAAATTCACTAATTACAATTTTAAATTATCATTACTACCTAATCACCCTTCTCTCTGATTCCAAAATCGAGCACAGAGATGCACACAGGAACCCATGCCATTGATCTTCCCCTTTCCCTCTCTCACTCGATCCAACATGAAAACCAAATCCGATTTCACCATCAAACTCGACGTCGCCAAAGCTACCCGTTCCACCCCAACATTCCATGCTCGACTCGAGCTTGCCAATCGCGACCAGAAAACCCAAACTCGACCTGGAAATCATCGCCCAACCCAAAATGTAGCCCCGCCCCTTTAAACTCCACCAATATGTGCTATTTACCATGACGAACCCAAATTAACTCTCTATTTGGCCTCATGCCTTCCAAAACTAGAGCAAAACCTAACCCCTAGTTTGCCTACATCCACAACCAGAATGTTTAACACCACAATTACATCCGCACTATACAAAATGAACAGAGATTCATAAATCTACTCACAATGATTCCAACAATATCAACTTTATTTTTTAGTTAGGTATTCGATTTATTTCGAATTTTTAAAGGTGGTGGAATTTCTTATTTTTGGTTTACAGGATATGTCAATAGAACATTAATAAGGAAGAGAAAAACAAGTGCTATTGCTTTTCCCTACGTGTTGAATTAGTTTTATTTTGTAATACCTGACATCTTGCTACATGGAATTACGTTCACGTACGAACTGCGAACGATCAAACAAAAATACTATCACGCACATAAATACAATACGATCCTAAAACAATAATAAAATGCACCGGTTATCTCATATACCAAACCTGGTCAAGATTATCTAAAATTAAAATTAAAATTATGATTTAATTAATCATAACTAATTTCTTTTAGATATAAAATTAGTAATTTATTTTTATAATTAATATGGATTTGGATTGAAATAAATAAGGAAATTTATAAAAGGGTTTCCAAGTAACGATGGATGAATTGAGAATTCTAGAAATAACAAATTATGTAATTTTGTTCTCATAAATAATAATATAAGGGTAATGTTGAGAAAATAAGTAAATAAATTATATGGAAATAATTTGGTAATTTAAAATGTGAATTTTTCCAAGGTTTATTCGCTTATTTCTTTTAAATGGAGATTTATAAAGAAAAAAAATTACATTTCAAATTATTAGAAATAATGTTGTAAATTTTATAAAATGGTAATATTGAGATTTATTATTTAAAATAGGATTTTTTTATATAATTAATAGTTTATTCTATTAAGACATATGGGAATAGCTTTTAATTTCAAAAGTTATATTTAATTTTACAAACTATCTAAATATTAATAGAAATGGGAATTTTGGTATGTTGGAGCTTTGGTAAAATTTGAGAAAAATTAATTTATGCTTCCATAAACATAGTTGAGTATTAATTGGTTTTTTATGAGAGAAAACAGCAACAATTAGTAAAAAATTTCTTATTGGGTTATAGAATACCCATTAGGCCTATATAGAGGGTGAATAATAATGCACATACTCTTGTTTTCCTTCATCACTTTCCCATTTCAGCCAAAATCAAAAATCTAAAAATAAAATAACCAAAATTGTAAACCCTAGAACTAGATTAAATCCCCAGATCAAGCTTGAATCAAAGGGCTTTTGATTAATAATAGAAGATGTAAAGCTATGGTAATCTCTACCATCATATCTTACATCTATTAGGTCTTTAATCTCAGCTTTGATCATGATTGTAATTCGTTTCTTTTACAACTGTTCAAAATCAAACTAAGGTTGTAGCTGAATTTTCTGGTTAAGTTGAACCTAGGTTCTAATCATCCATTCAAGTTCAATTTGATGAGTTAATCTCAAACTTCTAGCCTATGGACGAATGCATTTCGCTGTAGTTGTTACGGATGAATTTAGGGTTAAAGTGATCTCGATTTTGTGTTGATTTTCCTGTCATATGAAACTTGATTTTTCTGTTTGATGAAAACACACTTCATATGATCATGAATTACATTCCATTGTAGTTGTTTTTATGCTCATATGTTAGCTAATTACGTGTATTAGAGGTCAAGGTGAAAATCAATGAAGATACCATCGCCACCGAGCAATCCGAGCACCATCAGAGATTCCTGTGGCTTAGCCCAGGCGTGTCAACCAGTGCACCGATCATGATGACTGGTGGACCAGTCATGACTTGGGCTAAGACCCAGGTCACTTTGGTTCTAGCTCCATTTGTTCCCGTTTGCTCCTTTGTTCACCCGTGTGATCGCTTAAACCTATTTTCTTGATTTTGGCGATGTTTTCTATGCCGATTTCATTGTTATTTCTAGATTTTAATTTATGAATTTGTGAATTCATCTTGGAGTTATTATACCATAGAATTGCTTTATGGGTTCATGACACAACACACAGTTTCCATCCCATGTTTCCAATTAGAGTTTTCAAAAGAATGATTTTCAATCCAAACCGTTTTCTCAAATCATTTTAAGTATGAATATATTTTCTATAAATGATATTTGGAATATTTATATATATAATATATTTATTTATAATAATATTGGTTTTAGAGTTGATTCGAAACAATGGTTTAAAATTGTACTTATATATGTATATTTTAGCAAGGGATTTTTGACACACACACACAGAGATATATATATATATTCCAGTTTATAAAACAATAATTTCGAGAAAGATTTCAAAGTAAGTTATTTTATAAAATTGCACGACATCGATCGAATGAGGAGTCGGTTTAAACGGATTAATAAAATGAGTAGTATGAAACGCACACGTTTGTTTTTCCAATTAATTGGCGGAATTGTTCGATTAAGCCATTTATACACACGAGTGGAGTTAACTAACCTATAGTAAATATTTAAATAAACCCATATGGTAAGGGACTCATGGTTGTTATTTGTTTGGTTACTATTCGGGGGTATATGACGTTTATTCTACGATTTTGTGAATCGCTTTTGGAGTTCTACAGGTCACTTATCTTGGACTTTATAGGTTTATACCTATCTTGGAGTTTATATGTCTCGTACCTATCTTGATGTACCTACCTTGATGTTTATAGGTCTCGTACCTATTTTGGAGATTATAGTGCTTGTTCCTATCTTGATGTTTATAGGTCTCATACCTATCTTGATGTTTATAGACTTATACGTCTATGAGTGAGTTACATGCATGTAGATGAATTTATTTAACCAATCTTTGAGCTTGGCGCCTTCCACCTTTTTATGAGATTTTTGGATTTCTATTTATGAGATTTATGGATTTGACATTGTTGAATTATCACCAAATCATTTCGTGGATTTGTTGTTGTTAAGAAGCTATCTTGAGTTTTAATATTTGATGATTTGAAGTTATTAATGCATGTTTGATATTTGGTGATATATGACTATATTTGAGATCCAGTTCACTTTATCTTTTATTCAGTTTTGCTAACACATTTATCTTAGTCTAGACTGACCCGTTTATTATTGTTATAATACTCAGGTGAAATGTTTTAAGGTCATTCGGCTTGAGGCTTTAGAGTGGATGTCCTATCAGTTATCTAGTAGCTCGCATTTGTCAACCTATGTATTTATTTGATATCATGTTATATCTTATGTGAGGTTAGACCCCTTTTTTGTACATATTCATGTCTTTTGAGATGTAGTACTTTGTATATATGTAGCCTACATCGTGTATCTATTTTCTGTCGGTTCAGACTTGTATCTATTATATTCCACCGTGATTGATTTATGATGTAGTGGTATGTATATTATTATATGTTGTTCTGGATAATTATTTTAGCCACCATAGTTTCGTTTTAAGCCTGGATTACAAATGTCGATTCCACTTGTGATGAAAAAATATATAACATATTAATCGACGAATCGATGCTCGCTTAAAATAAAATATACGAATGGTCGCTCTTAGCCAACCCTATTCTCTACACTAGCATAAGATATTACTTTGTAATATACTTTGTTAATGTGGGTCTTGAGGTGGGGTGTCACATCTTATTCTGTAAAAATCCAAAAATACCATCGTTTGTTGAAAAATCATCAAATTATAATATAAATATTTTCCATATTAAAAATTAAGGAAAAATCAAATAAATTAAATTAAAAATACATGAATAAAAATTGAGTCGTATATTAAAATTGATTTCCTTATTATTTATTTTATTTGAATCAAATCTGAATATCTAAATAAATTAAATTTTCCCATTTGAAATGTAAAAAAATTGTTGTCGTTACGTTCTTCCCCCTTAAAAGGATTTCATCCCCGAAATTCGCAAAGGAAGAAAAGTGTCTCAAATCCCTTAGCTTCAAAAATCCATTTCTTCTAAAATGAGTTATTAAACTTAAAAATCTTATATGTTACTGAAAATTTCAACAGTACCACATTTGTGCGGCTCGACAAGAAAAAGTACAACTTGCCATAACTAGCCCAAACCAACAAAAGCCTAAAAATGAACTATCATATTTGGGGCATAAAATAATCAATAATATATAAATGCATAACTATATGTCGAGCAAACAAACTCTATTCATGAACCAAAAGCATCCAACTTGCCTTTTACATCCATGTATCTGTGTCTCACTTACAAATGCCATCAAACCACATAACTTACAATTTCTAATGTCAAAAGCATATCATTATATTAAAGCCTGTATGATTTAAATATGTCATTCATATGCAATATCAAATCAGCTCACTCGCTCGATTACACATTTTCACTTTCAAACTAGTATCGCTCACTCGACTTCCCTATTGCAGACTCTGATCAGGTTCCTTGTTAGAAATCTTTGTTCTCCTTACATAGCCATATACTATGATAAAAAACATCGGAATCAAATCAAAAATCCATATCAAGTGCTCGCCGTTAAGAATCAAGTGAAAAATCCTTGTTCGGATCAATGTAAACCACCTCGAAATCGTGTACTCGAATCTGGATCAAAATCAGTTATGTGAATAAAATGATCTACGTACAACTTACATATTTATTCAATTGGTTTCTTAATTATACTATTTTCTTTTAATTTACCTTTGTTTTTACTTATAGTATATTCCCTTTAATACTAAAATCCATTTATGAACCATTTCATAAAACTTATCTTTGCCAATACTTTTAAAACTTAAGTTCATATTCGTATAATACTCTTCTACATCCTAAATGTATAGATACAAATTTCAGATTTATTTTACTAACCGGGATGTTCGACAAATTTAAAACTTGTTTTAACTCACTATCTCCTCAAATTTATATGTTACAAAAACTTATTTGCTTATAATTTCACAAATCACTTAAATTTAGCAACAACTCGGGAGTTTTCGACTGTACAAAATCGTCGAAATTATGTTTTATTTCAACAAATGAAAAGACCAAACAACACATCATAATGAGATGCACTAACCAAACAATTCTAATGCATAGGATATATAAGTCTATATAATATAATTTAACTGAAAATTTCAAAATTAAACACCCGGGTTTTATTTCGGACGTTTAAACACCCGATAGGAGTTCAAGATTTTCGAATGTTTTAAGCTAGAAATTTTCGAATACAATATATATATTCACGCACACCATTCTAACCCATACCCCTACAAGCTGCCCATACCACCACTTTCTTCCTTTATACATATACGCAACCTAACCAGAAAGAGAAAGAAAAATTTGCTCATTTTCAAATTTAAAAACATAAGAAAAACAAACAATCCCAATCCAACAGCCAAGAATATTCACAGCAAGCATCGCCGATTCTGGCCAAATGAATAGCTGAAAATAGTTAGGCAAGGGGATGAGGAGTTCATCTATGGTGGTGGATCATCGAACGAAGGACTATGGAGGAGGGATTTTCTCGATGAATGGCGATGACAAATCACGTTTATCCTGGCGCTACCGGTGACGAATGGTGGCGAGGTCGATATCAATGGAGACGTCGGGGTCTGGGGCTCCTCCCTTGGTGATGCGGGGGTGCATGGAGGTGGCTGGCGATGGCGATGGTCGATGGAAGTGGGGATTCATGAACGAGATATGTTTCATGAGTTAGGGAGATGAGCGGCCATGATCTAAAGTTAGGGTTACCAATGTAATTATTTAAAACTAATGGCTGTGATTTAGCAAATTAACTATTTTAATTAATTCCAATGTTGTAAACTAATTATCTCCCTCATATAAGGTCCAAATCAAATGTAGTCAGTCGTGTTACATTCGTATTGAAGAAATCTATGCTATGGAGTTGGATTGGACAAGTTCGAAGCTAGTAGTAATTTAGGTTTAAATTGAACGTCTGTTCAATTTTAATTTGAACCGGAGTGCTTTGGAAAGGTGAGTTAAACTCAACTTTTTGGTTAATAAGAAATATTATATAGTCGATAAAAATTATTTATTGGATGTGTGGATGTTTTATTGTTGATTGTTATTGAGTGTTTGGATGATTTATTATTTTATATTGTTAGTTTGGATATATTCCTACCCTTGGAGTGGATGAGACCATATTACGTTACCGTGTAAGAGCGGATGACCCATTGTATACTACCTCGCCACGAAGTGATTGATTTATATTATTTAGCTATACACTATATATGATGCAGGGGGAACAGGTTGGAGGGGTCTAACAGGATTCCTCACATTATTGATTTTATTTTTCATATAATTAGATATATGATATGTTAGATGCCATAATTGATGACATGGTTGATTTTTCCCTATTTAGTGCTATAGTAACTCTAAGCCATGTTTTTAGTATTTTGGAACACTATAAAATGAAGAATTAGTTTTTAAAAAGATTTTTAGTGATTTTCGAATATATATATATATATATATATATATATATATATATATTAATAAAAATTCTTAAATTACTAAGAGAAGGAACTTAATTTAACCAAAATAATAGGATTGATTTTTAGAGATTATAAATTTAAAATCTTCCATGTTTATAGTGTTGTAAAATATCTTAAACATATATTTTTGAACAGTGAATAAAGATTTTTTAAATCCTAAAAATAAGTCCATCTTTTATAATAAAGGGATATGGTTTTAAAAAGAAGATAGAAATATTTTGATATAAATATTTATTAACTGTTTTATATAAAGTGATATATATATATATATATACGTACATATATTATGATTTATGTATAAATGTGGAATTTATAGATGTGATAATTTATAAAAGTGATAGTTTACAAATGAAGTGAAGATTTGTAAAATCGTATCTTTGTTAATAAAAGCATGGAATCATAAACGGTGTTTATAACTTAAGGGAAACTTTTACCATTTAATAAATTGGAAAATAAATCACAAATTGTGGATTTGTAATAAGATTTGGAATGTTGTTTTAGAAAAATAGTTGATTCTATTTAGAAATTGAAAGTGAGGAGGAGATGTTAAACGATATTTTATAAATTGAAAGGAATTTATAAAAGAAACCTATACATATGGAAGCAACGTTAAAAACGAAATGTAATTAATGTTTAAAATGTGATTTTTATAAATAAGCGAGATTTATAAAGAGATAGAGTTATAAATGGGTTTTTATAAATAAAGAGATTTTATAAAAAGGAAATTTTAAAATAGAAGGAGATTTATAAATATAGTTTTATAAATATGGAAATGATTATGTTGAAATTTAAGTATGGATTTTTATCGAGGAAGTATATTTATATTTAAAAGTTGTTTATTTATATTAATATTTTTTTAAATTTTTTATTAACATTTTATATTTTGAAAAGTTAATTGTTTGAAATTAACTATAATTATTTATCAATAAGGTTTTGGAAATTGATTATTATTATTTATAATAATTTTAAAGATAAATTATTATTATTTAATTAAGAATGTTATGAAATTATTAATTATTATTATTAAGATGTTTTGAAGTTAATTATTATCTATTATTATATAATAGTGTTCTAAAGTAGATTATTAGAATTTATTAATAAATATTTTTTAGGTTTATAAATAGGATTTTATAAACATATGTCGGTTGTATAAGAGGAATCTTATAACATGGTTTAGAAAACTTAAAAGAAGATTAGTTAAAGGGTAAAAAGTGTTATATAAATGGTCTTAGATATTTATAAAAGAATTTTTGAAGTGGGTTTATAGATCTATAGAAGAAGCTATATAAATGTTCTTATGGATTTGTAAATGGTTTATAAATGATTTTAGAAATGTTTAAAAGGCAGTTTATAATTGATTTAAGAGATTTATAAATGGGTTTATAGACGGGTTTTAGAGATTTATAATGGAATTTATAAATTTGTCCTAGAGGTGTGTAAAAAGGAAATCTTTCCCTGTTTTCGGAATATACTTATACCGTTGAGATAAGTATATGGATATTTTCCAAGTATTGAAATATAAGGGTTATGAATGAATCTTTGTAAAAGTATTTTGGTAAAAATACTTTTCAAAGCGATTTTAGTTAATGAAAATGTTTATTTAAAAGAGGCTAGTGATTTCTTATGTGCTTAACCAATGTTGGTTTTCCCTATGGAGTAAATTCCTGATTTTGATGTGTGTTTATAGATAGTTAAATAACCGACTATCAAATTTGGACCCAGAAAGTAACTTCGAAAATATCTACGAGAAATACGTGAGTTATATGGCATAGTCATCTCTGATGATGCTATACTATGCATATAAATATCATTCGTTCTCCTAGGACAACGATAATGAAATTCGTCCAATAACGGTTAGGAGGTGATCTCCACTCTTGTCTTTGACTTTTTATTTCCTAAACAACCGGGGTTGAGTTTACCAGAAAATATTGAATGTTTTTTCGAAGAGACTGGGATTGGGTATGTTATCCGAAAACCACTTCGATCCAACCCAAGTGTTTCGAAGTGAAGATATCTTGAAGATGATGAAATTGAAGACGGAGCTCTCAAGCGTTTTGTTCAGTCGCAAAACGAACATGCATAGATGAATGCTGACATTGCATTGTTGCCTGGAGTATAGTGTAGCATTCCAAGTTGGAAGTGCTATATAAAGGTAAAACGTAGCCTAGAGCCTCATCAGGCGGGAAATGACAAAAATCGGGCATGCAGTAAGGTCAAGTGGGTCACTCCCATCAGGGTATGGTCATCCAAAATCTTGATCGGTTACTATCTACTCATGCATGCTTCGGGGCCATTAACAGAAGGGGTGATCATATTCAGTACTACTAGTAAAGTGGTAGGCCAGTCCTATGTGGCAAGGGTACAAGATGTTCTTATCAGACCCGGTGCATTTTATCTAGAGATGCACCATCGAAAGGTAGTTCCTTACCTTGTCATAGTATGGAATCCATTCTCCAATACAAGCCTTTACGGTTTTAGTTTTATACCTATTATGCTGGAATTTAATTAAAGTAACTATTTCGGCTATGATTGATAAGTATTTGTATCTTAGACACTATTATAATATCAGAGAATTTCATATTAAATATTTTGGTTACCATAAGGTAAAACCCGTCCGTGTTTATTTACGGCGTGGTCTTACGTGATACTTTTGATTTTCAAAGGTTTTCTATAACTTTAAAATCTAGTTGGGTGTGTTTTCTCACGCTGGTTTTCCAGACTGACTTGAGTGTTATTTTATTATAATGCTTGGGTCAAACTGAGCATATTTACATATTGCTTTGGATGTATTGGAGCTCAGGAGACGAGTTGGAGGTCTTTAAGTCATATTCCCTTATTTATTTATTTATTTATTTTCCATTGCATTGTTTTTGAAATTATTGGCATTTGTGAGAATATATTGTTATAACTGTTCAAACTGATGGTTGGTTATTTGTGTACTCTAATTTGATGTATGTATATTACAGTTTCTCTTTGTAAAGATCATTGATATTATATTATATATTGTTCTGTTGCGAGTGTGAGATTTTATATTGTTTTCATTTCCTTTTTCTTTCTTCGTCTCTTCTCTTCTTTCTTCTTTCTTTCCTCTAACTATCTGTCTTTCCATTCAACTTGGATTGGACATGTGACTTGAATTGTGTGGATTGGTGGGTCATTACAACTAGGTATCAAAGCTTAAGGTTAAGCGAGAACCTTGGCTTTGGTGGGGTAACTCTTTAAGATACAAGGTTGTGGAATGTCTTGTTCTGAGTTTGAGTGTATATACATGAGAGCGTATTTGTTATTGATATAAAAATGTTTTATATTGTGCTAATTTATCTGTTGAGTGGCTTATGAATTATGGCCGGCACATGGGACGCCACGATATCGATAGGGGTTTCTAAACACTTAAACAAGGAAAATCAACACAGTGTTGTTTTGAAATTGGTGAATGAAATAATTTTACCTAAACTATATTCTATATATAAAAGGATAATTTTTCAAAAATTATTATAGTTATATATGGTGTGTTTGGATGTTAGTGAATGATAATATTTGATTACTATCTTGTTGTTTGTTGTTTGTATCCTAATAAAAGTTTATTATTATAATCTAAACAAAAATAAACGTTTGTAAACTAAGTTGTATAAGAGGGTGAATATATAAGTATGAATTATAGAGTATTAATTATAACTAAAATAATCAACATTTGTGAAATGATATTACATGAGAAGTGAGATTATATAAATATGATTTATAAATGTGATTTATAAATGGAAAGGAAATGAAACTGTATAAGTATATTTATGTAACATCTCGAGATTTTCGACGCTCGAAAATCGACATTAATACATCCACTGTATCAACTGCCGAGCAATCGAATGCCGGAATACCGAATTAATATGGAGAAAAAGAAGATGTAGAAGAAGAGAGAAGAAAAAGAAAGAAGAAACAACAGAAAAACACAGAAACAGAAACATTATCAAAATCTCACATTCGCAGCGGAACAACATATAATAGATAAATGAATAATCTTTAAATCAAAGAACTATATCATTTTATACATTACATCATCATCAGAGTTTACAACAACAATACAACACTGGACAGTTATATAAACTTGTCCTCATACAGAATACACAGCGGAATAAATAATATCATATACAAGTGATACGTCTCGCCATCCAGCTCGCCAATGAGCTCCACAGCACCTCCTGAATCCAGAATGACCTGATAACCTAACTCTAGACTGCCCGTGTGGAAATTGGTGGGCACCCAGAGTTCAGGAAATGAACAATAAACTCCAGGTTAGTCATGGTGACTGGTGTGAGAACTAAAACAGTTATTTATCTTTAAAACAACAACAACAAAGAAAGTGGAAAATATCCGCAATGCTTTTGGAAAACGAAATTACCATAAGACCTTCCGCCACACACACAATGCAAACGCAGAATTGGAGGAGATTTCTTCTTATGATAGTCAAACATGCTTACTACGCAAAATCATTGGATTATTACTATTAGTGCATAGTGCCGAAAACATTTCGAAAGTATAATATTAATCTTAGAAAGCATAGGCATTTCACGTTATGCCTACTATAGCTACTATGTTCAATAGCAGGTTACCGCCACATTCCATAGTAGGTTATACAACTAAAACCGTACAAGGCTCGTATTGTTTCTTTAGATTTCCAAAAAATGGTCAGGCTAAGGAACTTCCTACTGCCACATGGGATCGCCTCTGGATGGACGTCCCGAGAACCTAACCGGATCTCTGCCAATACAAGGCCGGGTTACCTCTGTCACTAGGTAACTACTTCTCGAGTACGCCACCCCCCGGTCCTTTGGGACCTTTATCTGAGCGCTTGATAACCAACATCACACAGTAATAAATATAGTGTGTCCACATGAGTAAGTATCTAGGCTCCACATGATACCACCCTTTTCCAGAAGGAAATGACATACCCTAAAGGGAGCGACCCTCATAACCTTGCCGCATCATTCCTGTTTCGACCATTTCCGAGTTGTGAGGCTCTGACGAAGTCTCGTCCACAAAGCTACGCTTTTTCACAAAGCCACGCTTTGATCACAAATGATCAATAAATGATCATCACACAGCAACACTCAGCATGCCACATTACCAAATTGGGAGTATATCATTGATAAATTTCAACTACATAACTTCTGAGCTCGTACGTCTCAGAGAAGGGTGTTAAGCTAAGAGAATAAATTCTCCGCCACCAACAGAAATGTATTTGAAAGAAATCAGCTTTATATCTCAAAATGTAATGTCAGACATGTAACCATACAAGTCTGTTCCGGGTTCGAACAGAACCGAAGGCACTTCCAAAGAAGCCCTTGCAATCCGGGTATTCACAATCTCGATAAAACTTCCCATCACAAAGGAAATCTCTATACCGTAGCTAACGGTGCAGAGACAATCGATACGTCATCCTATCATTTTCACAAATACCCAGTCTTCACCATCGGTCTTCAATACGATCCATATCGTCGTATCACTAATTCGGAATGGGTTATATGACACAAAGGTCTTTTCCCGGCTAACCCGAATAGTGAGCACAATATTTAAAACATATGGATATAGGGATTTCCATTTAAGTCCCAACTTATTACCCAAATCCTTTCCTTTAAATGGTTTAAACAAATTACCATTTTAATTCTTTAAACATAAGATTTACTTCACAAAGTTTACCCGGTTTCACAAAGATTCATTCACATATTTCCAAATCAATTTCCATTTAAATGGGATTAACCCATTAAATCTTTAAATTAAGATTTAATTTATAGCTTTCAAAACTATTCACAATTTAAGTCTTTTATAATATAAAAGATTCACCATTTGAAATCTTCTTTGATTTCAAAATAAAGTTTAATCATCTTCACAAAAGTTAATTCATAGTTTTTCCAAACTATTTATAATTTCAATTCAACTTGAAATGTTTCAATTCAACTTGAAATGTTTCAATTCAACTTGAAATGTTTCAATACAAATTGGAAATCTTTTTCACTTTATGAAAGCTATTATCATTTGAAAACAGATAGTTTTTGTTTTGGGAAAAACTGGTTACAATTACACAGGTTAAATCCATTCAAGTATAAAATTTGAATATACATTTAAATTTCCAAAACCATATTTTAAATGGTTAAAAACCCATATAAACATCTTTTATACTTGTAAAATCTTTTAAACCATAATTCCCAATTCATTGAATTTAATTTCAAAATATTGAATTCAAACTTAAATCAAATGATTTAAATTCCAAGTTTATTAACTTATTTAAAATAACTTTTATTTCTGGAACTCATTTCAAAAACTTTCAATTCCAATTCCAAAACTATTTTGGATTCAAAAATTCAATTTTCAAAATTGATAAAAATCTGTGACTTAACTGATTTCCACGTGAAATCCACATTTGGGTGTGTATTGTGTAGTCCAAGGGTTTAACACAATAGTGTAACAACATTCAACCATCACAGATCAAATATAACAATATAATTGATATGCGATATAAATTATAACGCTTATCTTTCATTCACAGATCACAGATATATATATATATATATATATCACAGACAAATAGATCACAAATCACACACAAATCAGAATATATCACAAAGCATCGCACATCAAAGATGTCAAACAATTCAACATCCAATATAATCCAAACATCCATAGATAGGATTAATTAAATTATCTGATTAATTTAAATCAAATAAATTTCTATAAATCAATTTTACTAGTTATGGTAAATTAACAATGAATTAATTTCAAATTTATTTTCAAATTTATTTCAAGACACCAAATCAATTTCCAACATTTTCAAATCTATTTCCTTTTAAAAATAAATTCCTTTAGCTCTTCAAATCTATTTAAAAATCCTAAATTTAGATAAATTCTTCAGTTTATAGATAATATTTCCGAAATCCATTTATTAAGCCTTTTTCCCATATTTTGAAATTTAATTCAATACCGTTTAAAAATAAAACTTTTATCTTTTCAAACTCCTTTTAAATTTATCCAATTATCAAAAATAAATTTTTCGATAATTTTCAACTTAAATTTCAAAAATCCAATTTTTATTTATTTTCGGTATCCAACGATACCAAAAATATATCCGGCTAATTTATAGCCGTCAACAATTTCAATCACAATATAATCACATGGCGATTATAAATAAATCAACACACAACATTGAAAGAAATTCAAATGTTTGGGGAATCTAGTTGGATCCCTCCAACCTGTTTCCCTACATCCACAGATGTTAGCACAATACCAATTCCACTTCATAGTGAAATTATCGCGGTATATGGGATTTATAAATATTATCCGCTATTATGTGGCGCAATAGGGTCTCATCCGCTATATAATGCGGGAAATCAACTCCAAATACATATATAATACCAATTCCACTTCAATGTGAAATTATCGCGGTATATGTTTTTAATAAATAACCTCCGCTTAATATACGGCGTATAGGGTCTATTTAACACAATAGATAACAATCATCATTCAATCATCACAATCAACACTATCAACAATTTTAAATCTCAACTATTTAAAATTTAAATCGAAACAAAATATTCGATTGAGTGAGTAGTTCTCACCTTGCTTTCAATAACGGTTGTAGTATTTTATTTCGAATAAAATTAAACGTGCGTTTAATTTTACTCAAAATTATCACTAGCTCCAATTGACTCCAAACTAGCTCCATTGCGAAGAGCTCGTCAAAACGAACCCAATGCAATTCGTTTCGTCAGTTTTCGACCTTGCATCAAAAAGTTATCACAGTTTAAAGTTTGAACGAATTTATATAAATCGATTTACATTTTTATTTTTATTTACAAACTCTACATCTCATCACAGCCGTATATTTTGCTTCCTTCAAATCCTGGCCAACCCTTCTTTCTTCTTCCCCCCACGTACAACCCAGGCTAGTCACGAACGCAAGAAGACCCATAAGCCGCCATCTATCCTTGAATTTTCGAGCCTCCCTTGTTCATTTCTACAACGATCTGGCACCTCCGAAGTGTTCGCCTACTCGAGCTTCACCACCAGCATGAACCACGTCACACTTGGTTGTGCCGCCATCTTTATTTTCGCGTGCAAAGGTTAAACGAACGCGAGCCATTTCCCGTTGATCCATCATCTTGTTTTCGATCGTAGCCGTTGGATGGGTAGATCTCGAAGTCCCCTTCGATTCTCTAGTTGGTGATTTCTGCTAATAACGAGTGGATTGAGAGAGATTTGAGGAAAAAGACGGGAGCTTTCTGGCGATTGGATAATTAGGAGGCGGCTAACCCTAGCCTGGTTGGAGTTTTGTGAAAAATGAATTGATGGAGCCCTTTTTTAGAAAATTGTCAAACACCATTCATCCGATTTTTTTCGAACTCGAAATCAAGCATGCCGACTGACGTTTATAAGGTTTTTCCCACGTTCCGAACGTAATGGAATGTGTTTCAGGAGCTAATTCGATCGTATGTGAGAGTTACGGAATCAAACGATCAAATTTAAATCAAATCATTTTAAACCGATTTCGATGCGTTTTGGCTTGCCCCGGACAAACCGTAAATCCGATTGACACGAAATTTGAAACCTTACAATAATTTCACGTTACGGATCCGATGAAACTTGTTTCGTCGAAATCCGAGACTGTTTGAAAAATGACTATTTTCACTCGTCAATTAAATATTAAAATATTCAGTTTTCACAAATTTTCTTTTAATTCAATTTTAAAAGTTCTATAACATCATTATAACTCCAATATGATTTAATATAACTTTTTAAACCATTTTTAATCACTTTTAATTCAGATTTCAATTATTTACCCAATTTCAAGTATTAAATTAATATTTTAATCGCCCAATTAAATCACTATATCGAAATTAAATTAATTCGACTTCCAAATCTTACTTATTAATATTTAAAATAAATTAAATATTCGAATTTCAAATGACAGAAATTCTGGGTCGTTACAAACTTCCCCACTTAAAAGAATTTCGTCCTCGAAATTGCAAAGTAAGAAAAGTGCCCCAAATCCATTAACTTTTCAAAAATCAACTTAGTGAAAATTTTATAATCACCCTTTTCCAATACCTTTAACTTCAACCAAAACAATGGTTTCCATTTTCGAGTTCAATTCCTACATTTTCATTACAATTTAGAAATTGACTTTTCGTTTAACAAAAAATTTCCAAAATTTCAAAAAATTTCTAACGCCTTAAATTTTCAGAAAAATTCGCCAGCGTCTCCTTTACGCGGTTCGATCGTAGTAGGATCACAATAGATATAAATATATATACATCGACCCACACGATCGGAAAAGCAGAAAAACAGTTCATATTTCCTGTTTTTATTGCGTAGGCGTACCTTTTTAGCATTTTTAAGCAAAGCAGTTATTTATTTAGCATACTAGCGCAACCAAACCAACCGAACGGCAGCCACGGCACCTGTACTTACTCAGTTTAAACACGTAAGTGACATATATATAAAGTTATGAACATTTTACTCTTTTAAACAACTACAACATTTGCATATCAAAAGAAATGCATACTAACAAGGTTTATAAGCAACTTATAAAATTTCAATATTACTTGTAATTGTTTACAACCAATTCATATACAACGACATTCAATTATTCATTTTCAATTAGTTTACATTCACTAATTTACATTCAAGTTGGTTTACTTCCAATTTGGATTCAATTACATAGCTTCCAATTTTCATCAGTTCAATTTCATTAATTTTTAATGAATTTACTATATACAATCAATCAACAATCATATAACAATCAAATCAAAATCAACATAACCAAATTCATTCAATTTACTTTACTTTACATTCAATTTGGTTCAACATTTTTAATTCCAATTGGTTTAATATTAAATTGACTTCCATTCAATTTATTCAAATTGCAATTACATTAGATTTTAATGAATTAACACTTACATCCATTATTCCATATCAATTTATTCACATTCGATTGATTAACATTCAATTCATTTATTCAATTCAATTGCTAATTCATTTTATAAATAAAGTTGAATTTCATTACATAACTCAAGTTCAAATCCATCACTTCAGCTCATTAATTCACTTTATTAATTTACTTTGATATCAAAAATCAACTTCATTCATCATTACTTAAGTTATATTCCGTTTAAACCTTATTTGTTTAACTTAACTTAAATTCCCACTTATAAGTCCAATTCAGATTTTGTTTTTCTTAACCATTTTAACAATTGGTGTTACTTACCTTTACCCATTCTATAAGTTATACAACTTATATATTTAAACTTCCAAATCATATTAAATAATCACCTATCAAATCCAATTCAATTTATTTAACTTTCCTTTTGTTAATTTCCAAATCATATGTTTTATTATGCAAACTCAATTTATTTCAACTTCACTAAAGTTAAACTTTATTATCTCATATTATAAGTTCAAAACTCATTTTACTTATATTCATCAATTTCAATTTGGATTTTGATTTATATTTGTTTATCATAACAAAACTTCAATTTTTCAATTTTATTATGGTAGCAAATCCATCACACAGAAACTCGAAAATGATACTGATGATGCTGCAGTCATCACCCTTATTATTTCCCAGTAACAATAGTGAATCCAGTGCTTAAATTCTTTTCAAAAATTTCCTTTTATTTATAAATCACATTTATAAATCTTTTTCTCATATAATTTCACTATTTGACTTTACTTATACAAGATTATTTCACAATTGCAAATCATATTAATTATAATTCCATACTTAATAATTCATTTGCTTATATACTTCATTCTTTTACAATTGTTGTTTTTATTTAGATTATTCAAACAACTTTTATTAACATATATATATATTTTTACATTTTCAACAACCAAACAATTCAATTTTATATACACTTAAACAATTTTTGAAAAATTATTTCTTTATATACAAAATATAATCGAGGTAAAATTATTTCATTTACCCAATTTAAAATAATACAATGTCGACTTGCCTCGTTTAAGTGTTTAGGAACCCCTATCGATAATATGGCGTCCCACATACCGACCAGAATTCACAAATAGCTCAACGGATAAGCAAACACAATATAAAACACTTTTATATTCACTAACAAATACGCGCTCATATCTATTATTACACTCACACTCATTCTAGAGTAATACTGACTCTATCTCTAATGAGTAATTCCCAACAGAGCCAAATTTATCGCTTAACCATATGCTCCGATACCACATGTAACATCTCGAGATTTTCGATGCTCGAAAATCGACATTAATACATCCACTGTATCAATTGCCGAGCAATCGAATGCCGGAAAACCGAATTGTTATGGAGAAAAAGAATATGTAGAAGAAGATAGAAGAAAAAGAAAGAAGAAACAACAGAAGAACACAGAAACAGAAACAATATCAGAATCTCACATTCGCAGCGGAACAACATATAATAGATAAATGAATAATCTTTAAATCAAAGAACTATATCATTTTATACATTACATCATCATCAGAGTTTACAACAACAATACAACACTAGACAGTTATATAAACTTGTCCTCATATAGAATACACAGCGGAATAAATAATATCATATACAAGTGATATGTCTCGCCATCCAGCTCGCCAATGAGCTCCACAGCACCTCCTGAATCCAGAATGACCTGATAACCTGCCTCTAGACTGCCCGTGTGGAAATTGGTGGGCACCCAGAGTTCAGGAAATGAACAATAAACTCCAGGTCGGTCATGGTGACTGGTGTGAGAACTAAAATAGTTATTTATCCTTAAAACAACAACAATTAAGAAAGTGGAAAATATCCGCAATGCTTTTGGAAAACGAAATTACCATAAGACCTTCCGCCACACACACAATGCAAACGTAGAATTGGAGGAGATATCTTCTTATGATAGTCAAACATGCTTACTACGCAAAATCATTAGATTATTACTATTAGTGCATAGTGCCGAAACATTTCGAAAGTATAATATTAATCTTAGCCAGCATAGGCATTTCATGTTATGCCTACTATAGCTACTATGTTCAATAACAGGTTACCGCCATATTCCATAGCAGGTTATACAACTAAAACCGTACAAGGCTCGTATTGTTTCTTGGGATTTCCAACAAATGGTCAGGCTAAGGAACTTCCTACTGCCACATGGGATCGCCCCTGGATGGACGTCCCGAGAACCTAACCGGATCTCTGCCAACACAAGGCCGGGTTACCTCTGTCACTAGGTAACTACTTCTCGGGTATGCCACCCCCAGGTCCTTTGGGACCTTTATCCAAGCGCTCGATAACCAACATCACACAGTAATAAATATAGTGTGTCCATATGAGTAAGTATCTGGGCTCCATACCATGATACCACCCTTTTCCAGAAGGAAATGACATACCCTAAATGGAGCGACCCTCATAACCTTGCCGCATCATTCCTGTTTCGACCATTTCCGGGTTGTGAGGCTCTGACGAAGTCTCGTCCACAAAGATAGCTTTTTAACAAAACCACGCTTTGATCACAAATGATCAATAAATGATCATCACACAGCAACACTCAGCATGCCACATTACCAAATTGGGAGTATATCACTGATAAATTTCAACTACATAACTTCTGAGCTCGTACGTCTCAAGGAAGGGTGTTAAGCTAAGAGAATAAATTCTCCGCCACTAACAGAAATGTATTTTAAAGAAATCAGCTTTATATCTCAAAATGTAATGTCAGGCATGTAACCATACAAGTCTGTTCCGGGTTCGGACAGAACCGAAGGCACTTCCGAAGAAGCCCTTGCAATCCGGGTATTCACAATCCCGATAAAACTTTCCATCACAAAGGAAATTTCTATACCATAGCTAACGGTGCAGAAACAATCGATAGGTCATCCAATCGTTTTCACAAATACCCGTTCTTCACCATCGGTCTTCAATACGATCCATATCATCGTATCACTAATTCAGAATGGGTTATATGACACAAAGGTCTTTTCCCGGCTAACCCGAATAGTGAGCACAATATTTAAAACATATGAATATAGGGATTTACATTAAGTCACAACTTATTACCCAAATCCTTTCCTTTAAATGGTTTAAACAAATTACCATTTTAAATCTTTAAACAAAAGATTTACTTCACAAAGTTTACCCGGTTTCACAAAGATTCATTCACAGATTTCCAAATCAATTTCCATTTAAATGGGATTAACCCATTAAATCTTTAAATTAAGATTTAATTTATAGCTTTGAAAACTATTCACAATTCAAGTCTTTTATAATATAAAAGATTCACCATTTGAAATCTTCTTTGATTTCAAAATAAAGTTTAATCATCCTCACAAAAGTTAATTCATAGTTTTTCCAAACTATTTATAATTTCAATTCAACTTGAAATGTTTCAATACAAATTGGAAATCTTTTTCACTTTATGAAAGCTATTATCATTTGAAAATAGATAGTTTTCGTTTTGGGAAAAACTGGTTACAATTACACAGGTTAAAGCCATTCAAGTATAAAACTTGAATAAACATTTAAATTTCCAAAACCATATTTTAAATGGTTAAAAATCCATATAAACACCTTTTATACTTGTAAAATATTTTAAACCATAATTCCCAATTCATGGAATTCAATTTCAAAATATTGAATTCAAACTTAAATCAAATGATTTAAATTCCAAGTTTATTAAGTTATTTAAAATAACTTTTATTTCTGGAACTCATTTCAAAAACTTTCAATTCCAATTCCAAAACTATTTTGGATTCAAAAATTCAATTTTCAAAATTGATAAAAATCTGTGACTTAACTGATTTCCACGTGAAATCCACATTTGTGTGTGTATTGTGTAGTCCAAGGGTTTAACACAATAGTGCAACAACATTCAACCATCAAAGATCAAATATAACAATATAATTGATAAGCGGTATAAATTGTAACGCTTATCTTTCATTCACAGATCTCAGGTATATATATCACAGACAAATAGATCACAAATCACACACAAATCAGAATATATCACAAAGCATCGCACATCAAAGATGTCAAACAATTCAACATCCAATATAATCCAAACATCCATAGATAGGATTAATTAAATTATCTGATTAATTTAAATCAAATAAATTTCTATAAATCAATTTTACTAGTTATGTTAAATTAACAATAAATTAATTTCAAATAGATTTTCATATTTATTTCAAGACACCAAATCAATTTCCAACATTTTCAAATCTATTTCCTTTTAAAAATAAATTCCTTTAGCTCTTCAAATCTATTTAAAAATCCCAAATTTAGATAAATTCTTCAGTTTATAGATAATATTTCTGAAATCCATTTATTAAGCCTTTTTCCCATATTTTGAAATTTAATTCAATACCGTTCAAAAATAAAACTTTTATCTTTTCAAACTCCTTTTAAATTTATCCAATTATCAAAAATAAATTTTTCGATAATTTTCAACTTAAATTTCAAAAATGCGATTTTTATTTATTTTCGGTATCCAACGATACCAAACATATATCCGGCTAAATTATAGCCGTCAACAATTTCAATCACAATATAATCACACGGCGATTATAAATAAATCAACACACAACATTGAAACAAATTCAAATGTTTGAGGAATCCAGTTGGATCCCTCCAACCTGTTTCCCTGCATCCACAGATGTTAGCACAATACCAATTCCACTTCACAGTGAAATTATCGCGGTATAAGGGATTTATAAATATTATCCGCTATTATGCGGTGCAATATGGTCTCATCCGCTATATAATGCGGGAAATCAACTCCAAATACATATATAATACCGATTCCACTTCAATGTGAAATTATCGCGGTATATGTTTTTAATAAATAACCTTCGCTTAATATACGGCGTATAGGGTCTATTTAACACAATAGATAACAATCATCATCCAATCATCACAACCAACACTATCAACAATTTTAAATCTCAACTATTTAAAATTTAAATCGAAACAAAATATTCGATTGAGTGAGGAGTTCTCACCTTGCTTTCAATAACGGTTATAGTATTTTATTTCGAATAAAATTAAACGCGCGTTTAATTTTACTCAAAATTATCACTAACTCCAATTGACTCCAAACTAGCTCCATCGCGAAGAGATCATCAAAACGAACCCGACGCAATTCGTTTCGTCGGTTTTCGACCTCGCATCAAAACGTTATGACAGTTTAAAGTTTGAACGAATTTATATAAATCAATTTACATTTTTATTTTTATTTACAAACCCTACATCTCATCACAGCCGTATATTTTGCTTCCATCAAATCCTGGCCAACCCTTCTTTCTTCTTCCCCCCAGGTACAACCCAGGCTAGTCACGAACGCAAGAAGACCCATCGGCCGCCATCTATCCTTGAATTTTCGAGCCTCCCTTGTTCATTTCTACAACGATCCGGCACCTCCGAAGTGTTCGCCTACTCGAGCTTCACCACCGGCACAAACCACGTCACACTCGGCTGTGCCGCCATCTTGATTTTCATGTGCAAAGGTTGAACGAACACGAGCCATTTCCCGTTGATCCATCATCTCGTTTTCGATCGTAGCCGTTGGATGGGTAGATCTCGAAGTCCCCTTCGATTCTCTAGTTGGTGATTTCTGCTAATAAAGAGTGGATTGAGAGAGGTTTGAGGAAGAAGACGGGAGCTTTCTGGCCATTGAATAATTAGGAGGCAGCTAATCCTAGCCTGGTAGGAGTTTTGTGAAAAATGAATTGATGGAGCCCTTTTATAGAAAATTGTCAAAAACTATTCATCCGATTTTTTTCGAACTCGAAATCAAGCGTGCCGACTGACGTTCATAAGGTTTTTCCTGCGTTCCGAACGCAATGGAACGTGTTTCGGGAGCTAATTCGATCATATGCGAGAGTTACGGAATCAAACGATCAAATTTAAATCAAATCGATTTAAACCGATTTCGATGCGTTTTGGCATGCCCCGGACAAACTGTAAATCCGATTGACACGAAATTTGAAACCTTACAATAATTTCACATTACGGATCCGATGAAACTTGTTTCGTCAAAATCCGAGACTGTTTGAAAAATGACTATTTTCACTCGTCAATTAAATATTAAAATATTCAGTTTTCACAAATTTACTTTTAATTCAATTTTAAAAGTTCTATAACATCATTATAACTCCAATATGATTTAATATAACTTTTTAAATCATTTTTAATCACTTTTAATTCAGATTTCAATTATTTACCCAATTTCAAGTATTAAATTAATAATTTAATTGCCCAATTAAATCACTATATCGAAATTAAATTAATTCGACTTCCAAATCTTACTTATTAATATTTAAAATCAATTAAATATTCGAATTTCAAATGACAGAAATTCTGGGTCGTTACAATTTATAAATATGATTTGTAAATGGAAATGGTTTAAAAGCTAAGAATTTGAGAATTTAAAACTCGTTGATTTTGAAATTTGTTTTTCCATTGGTTTTGAAGAATAGTAATAGTATTATTTTGAAAATAATTTGATTAGAAATATTTTTAAAGGAAATTAAAAGGAAATAAAAAGCACTAAACTCACTTCAGTGGTTGGAAAATAATTCTGGTGATTATTGCAGAATCATCGACGTTCATTTTCGAGTTTCTAAGTAATGGATTGCTACAATTGAAGTTGTGTTTTGGGTAAAATAGGTTTTGATTTAAAATTCAAAGTATGATATGATAAATGTATGAAAGTAAATTTTTGAACTTATAATTTGAAAATGGTATAGGTAAGAAAAGAAAATTTGAAATTGAGATATGAAACGAAAATCTAACTTAAGTAAAGTAAAATAAATTAAGTTAATGGAATGAATAAAATGAAATGAAGTTTAACTTAAGAAGGTTAAATGAAATTGAATTGGACTTGAAATGAATTAGATGATTTAATAAAGTAAGGTAATGAGATGAACTAATGGAATAAATTAGTGTAATAGATATAAAATTGAGTTATAAAATAAAATTCAACTTAAGTTGTAAAATGAATTGAATATGTTTGGAATGTGGTTTGATAGAATTGAATTTGAACTTAAGTATTGAAGTGATAATAAACATTAATGATGTAGTATAAAATGTTTATAATGAAATTGAGTAATTGTTGTATGGAATGGATAATAAGTAATATTAGTATTAAAGAAATATACTAAGTGATAATGAAATAAAATTTAACTTAGGAAAAGTTAAAAAGTAACGATTTTATGAAATGGTCCATAAACGAATTTAGTATGCAATGAAATGTGTTAAACATGAATTGAATTTAAAGCGACTTTAAGTAGAGTGAATGGGAATTAATTGAATGTAAATAAAATGGAAATGAATCAATTGAATGTTAATAAGAAATGAAAGTGTATAAATATAATGTTGACATTTGAAATCGCAAATTGATATGACAATAAATTAATTGGATGAATATTATTTGTTTGATGGTTTCTTTTGTTACATTTACTACATTTACATGTAGTTATTATATATTCCATATTATATAGTGATGTTGCTTTCTCTAGACATATTCTCATAGGTTTTTGAGTTATTAGTAGGGGCGGATGGTGTAAGCTTCGCATTTGGAGCTCGCTTTTGCATTATATTGGTTGTATATGCCTTCTAATACTAAAATAAGGTACACATCTCGGATTACATATCATATTTTTATATTTTTCCCTATGAGATGCCTTATCCTCGAAGATGAAATGTATATTTGTGATTATATATTGTAAATTTTTACAATCGAACCGTGCAAGGGAGACGCTGGCGAAATTTCGCAAATATTAGGTGTTAGAATTTTTTTTTGAGAATTTTGATAACAAAAATTTGATTTTTAGTTGTAACTTGAAATGAATGAATGGAAGGAAATTAGTTGGTATAGGTGAGTGAATCTAAAAGACTTAGAAATTTTATAATCTAATTCAACCAATTAGTTTCGAAAAGTTAACGGATTTAGGGCATTTTTCCTACCTTAGAAATTTCGAGGTAGAATTTCTATTAAGGGGGAAGAATGTAACAACTCAAAATTTCATTCATTTGCAATTGAAATATTTAACTGATTTTAAATATTAAAATGTTAATTTTATAGGTTATTTAACTTATATTTAAAATTCTGTGATTTATTTAATAATTAAATTGTTTAAGTGGATATCTAGAATTGTTTAGAATGATAAAATCTTGAATTTGATGTGAATAAAAATGACTTTGAAAGTGTATTTAAATTCCTTTTGAATAAGAATAAAGATAGTAAACTTTTAATTTAGATATAAAAATGATTTATTTGGTTTTATAATAATTCATTTTTATTAACGTGTGAAAATAGCTTTTCGGGGCACTGTCATGAAATTGGACAAAACCAGTTCAATTGGATTCATAATAGTGAATTATATTATGTCGTCGAATTTTGTGGCAATCGGACATATCGTTTGGTCCTACGAGCTCAAAAACGCTTATAAATTAATTATAGAATTTGTATAATTTAATGAGTTTGAAAAACTACCATCTGTATATGATCGGATTAGGTTTTGAGACTAGTTCTAGTGAGTTCAAAATAGGGGTATTACATATTGAACGCCAGGCGGCTCGTCTTGGTAGGAGTTCGAGATTTTCAGACATTTAAAAGCTAGAAATTTTTGAATATTATATATATGTATATTCACCATCCTAATGCATATCATGGCCATACCCCTACATGCTGCCCATAGCTCCACGTTCTCCCTTTATATGTATACGCGACCTAAACAGAAAGAAAAACAAAATTATGCTAATTTTCAGATTCAGAAATGTGAAAAAACTAAATAATACCAATCCAACGGCCAAGAATATTCACGGATATCGTAGCTGATTCTGGCCAAACGACCAGCTGAAGATACTTAGGTGAGGGGATGAGAAGTTCATCTATGGTAGTGGATCTTCGAATGAAGGACTGTGGAGGCAGGATTTTCTCAATGAATGGCAATGAAAAATCACGTTTGTTCTGGCGCTGGCGGTTATGAACGATGACGAGGTCGATGTCACTGGAGACGCCTGGGTCTGGGGCTCGCCCTTGGTGATGCAGCGATGCATGGAGGTGGCTGGCAATAGTGATGGTCGATGGAAGTGGGGGATTCATGAATGAGATCTGGATCGTGAGTTAGGGAGATGAGTGGCCACGATCTGAAGTTAGGATTGCCAATGCAATTATTTAAAACTAATGGCTGTGATTAAGCAAATAAATTATTTTAATTAATTCAAATGTTGTAAACTAATTATCTCTCTCATATAAGGTCTAAATCAAACGTGGTTAGTTGCGTAACGTTCGTATTTACGAAATCTTCGCTATGGAGTTGAATTGGATGGATTTGGAGCTAGTAGGGATTTGGGTTAAAACTGAGCGTTTGTTCAATTTATTTCGAATTGGAGCACTTTGGGGACTACTGGAATCAAGTTGAGTTAATCAAACCTTTTTTGTTAACCAGAACCTTTATATAGTCGATTAAAATTATTTATTAGATGTGTGAATGTTTTATTGTTGATTGTTATTGAGTGTTTGGATGGTTTATTATTTTATATTGTTGGTTTAGATATATTCCCGCTCTAGAAGCAGATGAGATCCTATTACGTTCCCGTGTAAGAGCAGATGACCCTTTTTTTACAATCCCGCCTCGAAGCGGTTGATTTATATTATTAGGTTTATACTGTATGTGATACAGGGGGAACAGGCTGGAGGGATCCTACAGGAATCCGGACATTATTGATTTTATTTTTCATATAATTTGATATATGATATGTTGGATTCCATAACTAATTACATGGATGATTTTTCCCTATTTAGTGCTATAGTAGTTTTGGGCCATATTTTAAGTATTTTAAAATAATATAAAATGAAGAATTAGTTTTTAAAAAGATTTTTAGTGATTTTCGAAAATACATATATATTAATAAGAATTCTTGAATTACTAAGAGAAGGAACTTATTTTAACCAAAATAAAAGGTGTGATTTTTAGAGATTATAAATTTAAGATGTTATAAATTATTTTAAATAAAGATTTCTGAACTATGAATAAAGATTTTCAAAATCTTAAAAATAAGTCCGTCGTTTATAATAAAGGGATATGGTTTTAAAAAGAAGATAGAAATAAAAATAAGTCCATCTTTTATAATAAAGGGATAAGGTTTTAAAAAGAAGATAGAAATATTTTAATATAAATATTTATTAACCATTTTATATAAAGTGATATATATAAATTAAGAGAAACTTTTATCATTGGATAAACTGGTAAATAAATCACAAATCTTAAGGGAGATTTAATTTCCAAAACCATACTCAATTTGGTTAAATCAATGTCATTTAAAAACATAAACAACAATAAACCTAAAACACTTTCCTTTTTATGAAAGCAAATAGATCGTATAGAAATTGGACCAAATATACTTATCACCGCTTCATGATTTGAAATAGTACTATCCCTTGATTAACAATGAAATCGGACAAGTTAGAAAAAACTATCCATGCCTCGATACGCATTCTTAATTCTTAAGATGGAGATGAGTTTCCATACCTCGGAATTTGTTGTTATAAATCCCTTTTAATAAAACGCCTTTATAAAACTCCCTATATTTACGAACTTCTTTTAAAAAATATTAGTTTATAAATTGTAAATTTCCTTTATAAATATCCAAGCATAATTATAACCCCATTTTATAAATCACCAGATTTATTTAATAATCTCTTTTATAAACATCCCTTAAACTATTTATAAAACTTTTCTTTAAAACTTCCTCTATAAAATATCATTTATAAATCCCAAAATTTATTTGCAACTCTATATATAAAACCCCTTTTGTAAACTTCTAAATATAATTACAAAACTCCTTTTATAAAACAAACTCCAAATATAAACCAAACTCTAAATACAAAAAAAAAACTCCAAATATAATAATAAATCTCATAAACTTCCCATAAGACGATCATTTTATATATTACAATAAATTCACAACTGTGATTTATTTCTCCAATTTATCAAATGACAATATTTTCCCTTTATAAAATACATTTATAAAACTATCCTTTTATTTATTAAATACCACTTATAAATCTCTCTTTGATTTATAAAATATCATTTATAAATATGTTCTTTTATTACAACACTTTATATAAAATGTTCCATAAATATTTATTCCTAAAATATTTCTATCTTCTTTTAAACACAAAATCACTTTAAAATAAAAGATAACCCTTTTATTTCTTTAAAATAAATATTCATTATTATAATAACTTTTCTATGAAAATAGATACTTTCTAAAATAATCTTAAAACATTTACATATATTAGAAAAAAGAATAATAAAAGAAAATTGAAGTTAGAGAAGTACAAAAATATATTTTTTAAATAAAACAGCACAGAAAATCCAAAAAGTCAGATTAAAAATCATTTTACCAACTCGAAAACATTTCCAGATCAAAACAACGATTAATAATTTTTTTTCAAAATACTATAATGAGGCAAATGGTTACTATAGCACTTAACCAATACTATTACTACCTTTTCCACTAAAAAGGTTCAACTTTTAACATATGTCATGCTACATCCAATTTGGCCAAACAATCAATTTTTTTAACAATTAACCATCTATATATAGGCGTATGAATGCAATAAAACCAAAAGATATATAACTGGAATTAAAAATTCACAAAGGAGAGAAATCCATATTTCCGAACAAAATTCCCTATATTTCAATTTAGTTGACATTTGCTTTTCAAATGCCGATATTTAACCAAACCAACCAATAACTCATCCAAACACAAACATTAAATTTTATTTACTATATATCATACTGATTATCCAAAAAGGTGAGTTTAACTTACCTAAAATTGCAGCGGAAGCTTAGGCGTTCCGGTTTGAACTAAAATCGAACGATATTTGATTTTAGCCCAAAAATTTTACTTGCTCCAGTTTCAACAAAACTTGTTCCAACACGTAGCTAACATTCCTATGAGTGCAACGCAAAAAGTCTCACCTCGATTGGACCTTTTATGAGAGAGTTATTGCATTGATAAGATTTAAGAATTAATTAATTTGTTAATTTCACTAATTACAATTTTAAATTATCATTACTACCTAATCAACCTTCTTTCTCAATCCAAAATCGTGCACAGATATGCACACGGGAACCCGTGCCATCGATCTTCCCCTTCCCCTCTCTCACTCGATCCAACATAAAAACCAAATCTGATTTCACCGTCAAACTCCATGTCGCCAAAGCTACCCGTTCCACCCCAACATTCCATGCTCGACTCGAGCTTGCCAATCACGACCAGAAAACCCAAACTCAACCTGGAAATCGTCGCTCAACCCAAAATGCATCCCCGACCCTTTCAACTCCACCCATAAGTGCTATTTACCACGACGAACCCAAATTAACTCTCCATTTGACCTCATGCCTTCCCAAACTAGAGCAAAACTTAACCCTTAGTTTGCCTACAACCACAACCAGAATGTTGAACACCACAATTACATTCGCACTCTACAAAATGAACGGAGATTCATAAATCTACTCACATTGATTCCAACAATATAAACTTTATTTTTTAGTTAAGTATTCGATTTATTTCAAATTTTCAAAGGTGGTGGAATTTCTTATTTTTGGTTTGCAGGAGATGTCAAAACAGTAATCAGGAAGAGGAAAACAAGTGCTATTGTCTTTTCCTACGTATTGAATTAGTTTTATTTTATAATACCCGACATCTTGCTACATGGAATTACGTTCACGTACGAACTGCGAATGACCAAACAAAAATACTATCATGCACATAAATACAATACGATCCTAAAACAATAATAAAATACACCGGTTATCTCATATAACAAACCTAGTCAAGATTATCTGAAAGTAAAATTTAAATTATGATTTAATTAATCATAACTAATTTATTTTAGATAAAATTAGCAATTTATTTTTATAGTTAATATGGATTTGGATTGAAATAAATAAGGAAATTTATAAAAGGGTTTCCAAGTAACGATGGATGAATTGAGAATTCTAGAAATAACAAATTATGTAATTTTGTTCTCATAAATAATAATATAAGGGTAATTTTGAGAAAATAAGTAAACAAATTATATGGAAATAATTTGGTAATTTAAAATGTGAATTTTTCCAAGATTTATTCGCTTATTTCTTTAAAATTGAGATTTATAAAGAAAAAATTCCATTTCAAATTATTAGAAATAATGTTGTAAATTTTATAAAATGGTAATATTGAGATTTATTATTTAAAATGGGATTTTTTTATAATTAATAGTTTAATCTATTAAGACATATGGGAATAGGTTTTAGTTTCAAAAGTTATATTTAATTTTACAAACTATCTAAATATTAATAGAAATAGGAATTTTGGTATGTTGGAGCTTTGGTAAAATTTGAGAAAAATTATTCTATGCTTCCATAAACATAGTTGAGTATTAATTGGTTTTTTATGAGAGAAAACAACAACAATTAGTAAACATTTTCTTATTGGGTTATAGAATACCCATTAGGCCCATGTAGAGGGTGAATAATAATGCACATACTCTTGTTTTCCTTCATCACTTTCCCATTTCAGCCAAAATCAAAAATCTAAAAATAAAATAACCTTAATTGTAAACCCTAGAACTAGATTTAATACCCAGATCAAGATTGAATCAAAGGGCTTTTGATTATTAATAGAAGATGTAAAGCTAAGGTAATCTCTACCGTCATATCTTACATATATTAGGTCTTTAATCTCAACTTTGATCATGATTGTAATTCATTTCTTTTACAACTGTTCAAAATCAAACTAAGGTTGTAGGTGAATTTTCTGGCTAAGTGGAACCCAGGTTCTATTCATCTATTTAAGTTCAATTCGATAAGTTAATCTCACACATCTAGCCTATGGACGAATGCATTTCGTTGTAGTTGTTATAGATGAATTTAGGGTTGAAGTGATCTCGATTTTGTGTTGATTTTACTATCATATGAAACTTGATTTTTCTTTTTGATGAAAACACACTTCATATGATCATGAATTACATTCCATTGTAGTTGTTTTTATGCTCATATGTTAGCTAATTACATGTATTAGAGGTCAAGGTGAAAATCAATGAAGAAACCATCATCAACGGGCAATCGGAGCACCATCGGAGATGCCTTTGGCTTAGCCCAGGTGTGTCAACCAATGCACCGGTCATGATGACTGGTGGACCAGTCATGACTTGGGCTAAGACCCAGGTCACTTTGGTTCGAGCTCCATTTGTTCCCGTTTGCTCCTTTGTTCACCCATGTGATCGCTTAAACCTATTTGCTTATTTTGGTGATGTTTTCTTTGCTGATTTCATTGTTATTTCTAGATTTTAGTTTATGAATTTGTGAATTCATCTTGGAGATATTATACCATAGAATTGCTTTATGGGTTCATGACACAACACACAGTTTCCATCCCACGTTTCCAATTAGAGTTTTCAAAAGAATGAATTTCAATCCAAACCGTTTTCTCAAATCATTTTTAAGTATGAATATATTTTCTATAAATGATATTTGGAATATTTATATATATATAATATATATTTATAATAATATTGGTTTTAGAGTTGATTCGAAACAATGGTTAAAAATTGTACTTATATATGTATATTTTAGCAAGGGATTTCCGACACACACACACGGATATATATATATATATTCTAGTTTATAAAACAATAATTTCAAGAAGGATTTCAATGTAAGTTATTTTATAAAATTGCGTGACAACGATCGAATGAGGAGTCGGTTTAAACGGATTAATAAAATGAGTGGTGAGAAACGCACGCGTTTGCTTTTCCAATTAATTCGCGGACTTGTTCGATTAAGCCATTTATACACACGAGTGGAGTTAACTAACCTATAGTAAACATTTAAATAAACCCATGTGGTATGGGACTCATGATTGTTATTTTGTTTGGTTACTATTCGGGGGTATATGACGTTTATCGACGATTTTATGAATCGCTCTCGGATTTCTATATGTCGTGCACTTACCTTGGACATTATAGGTTTATACCTATCTTGGAGTTTATAGGTCTCATACCTATCTTGATGTACCTACCTTGATGTTTATAGGTCTCGTACCTATTTTAGAGATTATAGGGCTTGTTCCTAACTTGATGTTTATAGGTCTCATACCTATCTTGATGTTTATAGACTTATACGTCTATTTGTGAGTTACATGCATGTAGATGAATTTATTTAACCAAACTTTGAGCTTGGCACCTTCCACCTTTTTATGAGATTTTTGGATTTCTATTTGTGAGATTTATGGATTTGATGTTCTTGAATTATCACCAAATCATTTCATGAATTTGTTGCTGTTAAGAGGCTATCTTGAGTTTTAATATTTGATGATTTAAAGTTATTAATGCATGTTTGATATTTGATGATATATGACTATATTTGAGATCCAGTTCGCTTTATCTATTATTCAGTTTTGCTAACACATTTATCTTAGTCTAGACTGATCCGTTTATTATTGTTATAATACTCGGGTGAGATGTTTTAAGGTCATTCGGCTGGAGGCTTTAGAGTGGATGTCCTATCAGTTATCTAGTAGCTCGCTTTTGTCAGCCTATGATATATGTGATACCATGTTATATCTTATGTTGAGATTAGACCCCTTTTGTGTACATATTCATGTCTTTTGAGATGTAGTACTTTGTATATATGTTGCCTATATCGTGTATCTATTTTGTGTCGGTTCAGACTTGTATCTATTATATTCCACCGTGATTGATTTATGATGTAGTGGTCTGTATATTAATATATGTTGTTCTGATTATTATTTTAGCCACTGTAGTTTTGTTTTAAGCCTGGATTACATATGTCGATTCCACTTGTGATGAAAAAATATATAACATATTAATCGACAAATCGATGCTTGCTTAAAATAAAATATACGAATGGTCGCTCTTAGCAGTCCCTATTCTCTACACTAGCATAAGATAGTACTTTGTAATATCCTTTGTTAGTGTCGGTCTTGAGGTGAGGTGTCACATCTTATTCTGTAAAAATTCAAAAATACCATCGTTTGCCGAAAAATCGTCAAATTATAATATAAATATTTTCCATATTAAAATTAAGTAAAAATCAAATAAATTAAATTAAAAATTCATGAATAAAAATCGAGTCGTATATTAAAATTGATTTCCTTATTATTTATTTTATTTGAATCAATTCTGAATATCTAAATAAATTAAATGTACCCATTTGAAACGTAAAAAAATTGTTGTCATTACGTTCTTCCCTCTTAAAAGGATTTCATCCCCAAAATTCCCAAAGAAAGAAAAGTGTCTCAAATCCCTTAGCTTTAAAATTCTATTTCTTCTAAAATGAGATATTAAACTTTAAAATCTCATATGTTACTGAAAATTTCAGCAGTACCTCTTTTGTGCGGCTCGATAAGAAAAAGTACAACTTGCCATAACTGGCCCAAACCAACAAAAGCCAAAAAGTGGACTCATATTTAGGGCATAAAATAATCAATAATATATAAATGCATACCTATTTGTCGAGCAAACCAGCTCTATTCATGAACCAAAAGCATCCAACTTGCCTTTTGCTTCCATGTATCTATGTCTCACTTACAAATGCCATAAAACCACATAACTTACAATTTCTAATATCAAAAACATATCATTATATTAAAGCCTGTATGATGTAAATATGTCATCCGTATGCAATATCAAATCTACTCACTCGCTCGATTACACATTTTCACTTCCAAATTAGTATCGCTCACTCGATTTCCATATTGCAGACTCCGATCAGGTTCCTTGATTAGAAACATTTGTTCTCTTTACATAGCCATATACTATGATAAAAAACATCGGAATCAAATCAAAAATCCATATCAAGTGCTCGCCGTTAAAAATCGAGTGAAAAATCCTTGTTTGGATCGATGTAAACCACCTCAAAATCGTGTACTCGAATCTGGATCAAAATCAGTTATGCGAATAAAATGATCTACGTAAAACTAACGTTTTTATTCAATTGGTTTCTTAATTATACTATTTTCTTTTAATTTACCTTCGTTTTTGCTTATAGTATATTTCCTTTAATACTAAAATCCATTTATGAACCATTTCATAAAAAATTTCTTAATTTTATAAACATCCTATAAAACACAACTTATCTTTGCCAATACTTTTAAAAAGTTCATATTCGTATAATGCTCTTCTACATCCTAAGAGTATGGATACAAATTTTAGATTTGTTTTACTAACCAGGATGTTCAACAAATTTAAAACTTGTTTTAACTTACTATCTCCTCAAATTTATAAGTTAAAAAAACTTATTTGCTTATAATTTCACAAAGCACTTAAATTTCTCAACAACTTGGGAGTTTTCGATTGTACAAAATCGTCAAAATTATGTTTTATTTCAACAAATGAAAATGCCAAACAACACATCATAATGAGATGCACTAACCAAACAATCCTAATGCATAGGATACATAAGTCTATATAATATAATTTAACAGAAAATTTCAAAATTAAACACCTGGGCTTTATTTCGGGCGTTTAAACACCCGATAGGAGTTCAAGATTTTCGGACGTTTAAAGCTAGAAATTTTCGAATACAATATATATATTAATGCACACCATCCTAACCCATACCATAGCCATACCCCTACAAGCTGCCCATACCACCACGTTATTCCTTTATACATATACGCAACCTAACCAGAAAGAGAGAAAATTTTGCTCTTTTTCAAATTTAAAAACATAAGAAAAACAAAAAATCCCAATCCAACAGCCAAGAATATTCACGGCAAGCATCGCCGATTCTGGCCATATGAATAGATGAAAATAGTTAGGCAAGGGGATGAGGAGTTCATCTATTGTGGTGGATCATCGAACGAAGGACTGTGGAAGTGGGATTTCTCGATGAATGGCGATGACAAATCAC
This sequence comes from Allium fistulosum, assembly GCA_030737815.1. Classification (NCBI taxonomy): domain Eukaryota; kingdom Viridiplantae; phylum Streptophyta; class Magnoliopsida; order Asparagales; family Amaryllidaceae; genus Allium; species Allium fistulosum. Next base: position 368,906,739 of record CM060907.1, read on the forward strand.
GTTTGTTCTGGCGCTACCGGTGACGAATAGCGGTGAGGTCGATATCAATGGAGATGTCGGGGTCTGGGGCTCCTCCTTTGGTGATGCGGTGGTACATGGAAGTGGCTGGCGATGGCGATGGTCGATAGAAGTAGGGGATTCATGAACGAGATTTGTTTCATGAGTTAGGGAAATGAGCTGCAACGATCTAAAGTTAGGGTTACCAATGTAATTATTTAAAACTAATGGCTGTGATTAAGCAAATTAATTATTTTAATTAATTCCAATGTTGTAAACTAATTATCTCCCTCATATAAGGTCCAAATCAAATGTAGTTGGTCGCGTTACATTCGAATTGAAGAAATCTACGCTATGGAGTTGGATTGGATAGGTTCGAAGCTAGTACGAATTTAGGTTTAAATTGAACGTCTGTTCAGTTTTAATTTGAACCGAAGTGCTTTGGCGACTGCTAGAATGAAGGTGAGTTAAACTCACCTTTTTGGTTAATAAGAAATATTATATAGTCGATAAAAATTATTTATTGGATGTGTGGATGTTTTATTGTTGATTGTTATTGAGTGTTTGGATGATTTACTATTTAATATTGTTAGTTTGGAAATATTCCCACCCCTGGAGCGGATGAGACCATATTACGTTCCCGTGTAATAGCGGATGACCTATTGTATACTACCTCGCCACGAAGCGATTGATTTATATTATTTGGTTATATATTATATATGATGCAGGGGAACATGTTGGAGGGGTCCAAAAGGATTCCTTACATTATTGATTTTATTTTTCATATAATTTGATATATGATATGTTGGATGTCATAATTGATGACATGGATGATTTTCCCTATTTAGTGCTATAGTAACTCTAAGCCATGCTTTTAATATTTTGAAACACTATAAAATGAAGAATTAGTTTTTAAAAATATTTTTAGTGATTTTCAAATATATACACATATATATTAATAAAAATCTTGAATTACTAAGAGAAGGAACTTATTTTAACCAAAATAAAAGGTATGATTTTTAGAGATTATAAATTTATAGTGTTATAAAATATCTTAAACAGAGATTTTTGAACTGTGAATAAAGATTTTTAAAATTAAAAATAAGTCCGTCTTTTATAATAAAGGGATATGGTTTTAAAAAGAAGATAGAAATATTTTTATATAAATATTTATTAACTGTTTTATATAAAGTGATATATATATGTACATATATTATGATTTATGTATAAATGTTGAATTTATAGATGTGATAATTTATAAAAGTGATAGTTTACAAATGAAGTGAAGATTTGTAAAATCGTATTTTTGTTAATAAATGCATGGAATCATAAACGGTGTTTATAAATTAAGGGAAACTTTTACCATTGGATAAATTGGAAAATAAATCACAAATTGTGGATTTATAATAAGATTTGGAATGTTGTTTTAGAAAAATTGTTGATTCTATTTAGAAATTGAAGTGAGGATAGATTAGGAGATGTTAAACGATATTTTATAAATTGAAAGGAATTTATAAAAGAAACCTATACATATGGAAGCAACGTTAAAAACAAAATGTAATTAATGTTTAAATTGGGATTTTTATAAATAAGCGAGATTTATAAAGAGATAGAGTTATAAATGGGTTTTTATAAATAAAGAGATTTTATAAAAAGGAAATTTTCAAATAGAAGGAGATTTATAAATATAGTTTTATAAATATGGAAATGATTATGTTGAAATTGAAGTATGGATTTTTATCGAGGAAGTATATTTATATTTAAAAGTTGTTTATTTATATTAATATTGTATTAAATTTGTTTATTAACATTTTAATATTTTGAAAAGTTAATTGTTTGAAATTATTAATATGGTTTGAAATTAACTATAATTATTTATTAATAAGGTTTTGGAAATTAATTATTATTATTTATAATAATGTTGAAGATAAATTATTATTGTTTTATTAAGAATGTTATAAAATTATTAATTATTATTATTAAGATGTTTTGAAGTTAATTATTATCTATTATTATATAATAGTGTTTTAAAGTAGATGATTAGAATTTATTAATAAATATTTTTGAGGTTTATAAATAGGATTTTATAAACATATGTCTGTTGTGTAAGAGGAATCTTATAATATGGTTTAGAAAACTTAAAAGAAGATTAGTTAAAGGGTAAAAGAGTTATATAAATGGTCTTAGATATTTATAAAAGAATTTTTGAAGTGGGTTTATAGATCTATAAAAGGAGCTTTATAGATGTTCTTATGGATTTGTAAATGGTTTATAAATGATTTTAGAAATGTTTAAAAGGCAGTCTATAAATGATTTAAGAGATTTATAAATAGGATTGTAAACGGGTTTAGAGATTTATAAAGGAATTTATAAATTTGTCCTAGAGGTGTGTAAAAAGGAAATCTTTCCCTGTTTTGGGAATATACTTATACCGTTAAGATAAGTATATGGATATTTTCCAAGTATTGAAAATATAAGGGTTATGAATGAATCTTTGTAAAAGTATTTTGGTAAAAATACTTTTCAAAGCTATTTTATTTAATGAAAAGATTTATTTAAAAGAGGCTAGTGATTGCTTATGTGCTTAACCAATGTTGGTTTTCCCTATGGAATAAATTCCTGATTTTGATGTGTGTTTATAAATAGTTAAATAACCGACTATCAAATTTGGACCCAAAAAGTAACTTCGGAAATATCTAGGAGAAATACGTGAGTTATATGGCATAGTCATCTCCGATGATGCTATACTATGCATATAAATCTCGTTCGTTCTCCTATGACAATGAAAAGGAAATTTGTCCAATAACGGTTAGGAGGTGATCTCCACTCTTGTCTTTGAATGTTTATTTCCTAAACAACTGGGGTTGAGTTTACCAATAATTATCGAAGGTTGTTTTGAAGAGACTGGGATTGGCTATGTTATCCAAAAACCACTTCGATCCAACCCAAGTGTTTCGAAGTGAAGATATCTTGAAGATGATAAAATTGAAGACGAAGCTCTCAAGCGTTTTATTCAATCGCAAAACGAACTTGCATAGATGAATGCTGGCATTCCATTGTTGCCTGGAGTGCAGTGTAGCATTCCAAGTTGGAAGTACTATATAGAGGTAAAACGTAGCCTAGAGCCTCATCAGGCGGGAAATGACAAAAATCGGGCATGCGGCAGGGCCAAGTGGGTCACTCCCATCAGGGTATGGTCATCCAAAGTCTTGATCGATTACTATCTACTCATGCATGCTTCGGGGCCATTAACAGAAGAGGTGATCATATTCGGTACTACTAATCAAGTGGTAGGCCAGTCTTGTGTGGCAAGGGTACAAGATTTTCTTGTCAGACTCGGTGCATTTTATCTAGAGATGCACCATCGGAAGGTAGTTCCTTACCTTGTCATAGTATGGAATCCATTCTCCAATATAAGCCTTTATGGTTTTAGTTTTATACCTTGTATGCTGCTGTAACGACCAGTAATTTCACTACTTCGAAAATGAGAGATTTTATTTATTTTTAAATTTAAAGGAATTTAAAACTTAAATAAATATGTTATATATAAAAAATAATTATCTATTCTTATAATTAATAAATTAAAAAGTGTAAATTTAGATTTTAGAACAAATCAACAAAAGTTAAGTTTTGTTAAAAATAAATAAAGGCTTAAATAAATAAGTTTAAATATTTATTTGATAAGTTAAATCTTACTTAAAACATCAAATAAAGATAATAAAAGTATATTAATATATTTAAAAATATGTTAATAGCTGTTTTACAAAAATAACCAAAATTTGTCGTATTTTGTCAATTTTACAAACACTATAAAATTAAAGATTTTGATATTATTCAAATACGATTTTAAAATATGAATAGAAATGTTTTAATTTATTTAAAGAAGTAAAAATTTCATTTTAAAGTTTGGTTTACATCAATATATAGATCAATAATAACGTTAAATTTTGACTGTAAAATTTGTCGACAAAAACGCCGTTTTCAACCGAAACAAGTTGTCAACAAGTTGTTGCAACTTGATACATTTCCTAAAACATAAATACAACTTTACAAACTTTTAAATCACTTTACATTTAGCACTAAAAGACAAAAGGTTTATATTAGGAAAGTTTGAATAAATATATATAAAAGTAAAAAGGTGTGATTTGACTGATGTTATTTTATTTTTAAATCTTTTTAAACAACATCATTACTTATATCTCATCTCATTAATGAGATGTTATGTGTATGCATAGGAAAGGAGCTAAATTATATCTTTAAATATTTACAAACCACAAAATGGTGACACCTCTTTACCTCTTAACACACTCTTTCATAAACATCATTCCACACATTAAATGCAACTCAAATCAAAGGTTAATCAAGTCCAAAAGTATACAAGGATGTTAATGTCATTTGCCACTAAAATCTTCACTTATAAATACAAGCCTAAACCTCTTCTTTTTTCCACTACACTTCATTCTACAAAATTCTAAACTCCATTCTCTTCCTCCATTCTTCCTTCTACCATCAAGCCATCACCTCCACATCACCAAAACCTAGCCCCACCACCACCTACTCCTCCTCTACTCATGGCCAAACATCTCCACCCACCTCTACTTGGCCATACCCTCCACCAAAACCCCTCTACCCAAGCGTACACACCCCCTACAACCCACGACCGAGTCCAATACCCACACACCCACCTTCCTTTCAACTAAGGTCGAGCCTCGGCCCCTCAAACCCGAGCCCAAAACTCCTCCTACACGCCTAAACCCAAGCACCTAAGGCCATACCCCCCTCCACACTTAAGCCGTACACTCTTCTCCTCCATATAAAAAAACAAAAGAAAAAAAGAAGGGAGTAAAAGAAAAGGAAAGGAAAAAGAATAAGAGAGGAAACGACAACCGTGAGACGTTGGAGAAACAAAAGCACGCTAATTTAGAAAAAAGATTGATGGAGTAGATATGAAGGTGAGAAATTCTCATCACTTTTGAAATCTTATTTTGGTTATGTTAAAAAAATCACCTTTATACCTTTATGACATATGAATGTTTATACCAAATTGATAATATGGATGATTGATAGTTTGGTTAGATAACTGAATTGTGATAATATATCCCGTTATGGTATTAATAGTGAATGTTGAATTTGAAATAATATGTTATGTGATTTGTTGAATGGATGTTATGTTAGTGATGAATATGGATGTTGGTTATGTTCATTTTGATTAAGTGATCCTTTGTTAATAAGACCATATTTTAGTGATATGAAATATTTTGGAAAAATAAGTCACTTTTCAATTTAAAGTGAAATTAAAGTAAAAATAAAAGAGAGTTTGAAATTTGAAGTGAAACGGGTTTGAAAAGGATAGTTAATTTGAAATTGAGATGAATAGTGAAATTGAAATTGAAATCGATTTTGAAAATTGAAATTTAGTTTGAGTTGAATTGAAGTTTAAATTGAAATTAGATTTGAAATCTAAGTTTTAAATATGTTTAATTTGAATTTAGAATTGAAATTGGGATTTAAAAATTTAATATTAAAATAATGTGAATAAAATAATATTATAATATGGTAATAGTGAAAATATATTTAAAATACTTTAAAAAGTGAAAATATTGATCTATAATGATTTTATAAGTGATAGAAATCAATTTGAATAAATTATTTCAAATATTGAAAAATAAGTTAAAACAAGGTGCGTCGCGCAACAGTAGTTCGCGATTTCGCGCCGAAAAGTTCAAATGAATGTATAGAGTGGAATATAACTCGGAATTCTTCGAGACAAGAAAATTCCAGACTATTATATCCATATCTTCTAAACGAAGAAAGAAAATCAAAAATTTTTTGAGTAGATTTTGAATTAAGTCCAAATAAATTTTCTAGAAAAATCGCGCTAGTGTAGTTAAGTGACCATAACAAGAAATCTGTTTAAATAAACGTTTTTAATATTGGAAAAATATGAAATAAATTTGATAAATCTATTTAAATGGTTTTAAAGGGATTTGGATGGGAAAATATGAATTTTCGAATATTAAAAAGTGGTTTAAATCAAATAAGCTTATATAGCACTTTCCGTAGCACTTTTATGCTGCGAATGGTATAACTTTTTGAAAATAAGTTTAAATGTAACAATTTTTTCCTGAATCAATTGTGAATGTTTTTAAAAGGAAAATTAAGTGTTTAAATGATAATTGGGAATCTTTATAATCAATTCCAAAATAAAGTTGATAATTGAGTATGCAGAAACGGCTAGTACATTGTCCCACCTGTGAGATCTGGGAAGATAAAACAAGGTGTTTAACTAAGGTTAGGGATGGAGCAACCAGTGCTCTAAACTTACTTGGCCTATGTTTTCTTTTCTTAGGCGAGGGGTGGAACAGATCGAAAGGAAAGCCCGGATGCTCTAAAATTAAAAGATCGTATTGAGTTTCCAAAATAAAAGAAGATTGGTATTATCAAAATTTAAGCAATCCCCAAAATGAATGATTTCCTATTTACTCAAAAATGTTTGCTAAGATTTATTTTAGGGTTTATCCTAAACGATGTCTTAAATAACATTGTTTTTGACCCGCCTAAAAGTTAAGGAATTTGGATCAAGAGTTAAGTAAGGAAATTTGAAAATATTATCCAAAGCAAAATAATGAATTTCTTAGAATTATTCTAAGTCGAAAGAAAGAGATTTTGAAATCATCCGAAAAGAGTTAAAGTGAAAAGAGACTTAATAAATCCTATATACTCATATTCACTTTTTTATCGATAATTGGATTTCAAAGGAACTAGGGTCGGATTTGGGTGATTCCTATCTGAAAACCACTTCGAACCAATGTATACGTTCGAAAGTGAAGACATGTTGAAGATGATGATTATTGAAGACCGTGGATCTTTATAGCGTGACGACTGCTTGTCGACTTGCTCTGGGTAGCTCCCGAGTTATATATAGTAGTGGTCTCCTCATTGTGGAATTTTTTGGATTGCAAGGACTAATCACTACTAGTGATAGTAGTAGAGTGCCTTCGGTTTGTCCTATTCCTGAACAATTTTTATGAATGTTTGTCTGACATTGCATTTCTAATGATTACGAACATTGGTTTTTATAAACGTACATCTGTTTGGTGGCGGAGAAGGCAACTTCTCTTAGCTTAACACCCTTCCTTGTGACGTAAAAGCTCAAGGGTTCTATTTTTGTGGAAGGCAATTAGTAGTCAACAGAAATGGCAAATGTGGCATTCAAAGATGTGATATGTACTATGTGAAAAGGTAGTCGTTGCCTTAAGCCTCATCAACCCGGAAATGACCGAAACAGGATTAGATGCCATAAGGCTAAGTGGGTCATTCCCAAGTAGGGTATGGTCATCCCCTTCTAGATATATTTCTTTCCGCTATGACGTTCGGGATGTAAATTAATGTGGTGTGTGGAAACGAGCACTCGGTTAAAGGTCGGTAACAACCGGGGATGACATATTCGGTACTATCTAGTTATAGAGGTAGGCCGGTATTGTGTTGGTAGAGGTTCCTTTGTGTTGTTCCTCGGGGCATCCATCTAGAGGTGTACCCATTTCGGAAGGTAGATCCTTCACCTGGTCATTTGTATGGAAATCCATTCTCCAATAAGAACCTGCGGTTTTGTTTGTATTGGCGTAATGAATAGCCTCGAAATGCTATATGGGTAACCATTTCGGATAAGATCACTACAAGAAAGTTTGTTATTAATAACGCCAATTGATAACGCATTATTCTAAAGCGGTATTGTTTAATTTGGATTATTTAGCTTTTTACCTATTTGTTCAGTTCATGCGCGTAATGCTTGGCCCCAAATACGAAACCCCTCCCAAAATTTTCATCTCCCTCTCAAAATACTTTATCGCTTCTCGTCTTCCTCACACCCATGACCTAAATAATAGTAACTAATTTTTGTTCTCTCATCTCACTCGCCACATCTCGCTCGACATCTCCAATCTTTGATCCAGCTCGCCATCTCCGTTCTCTGATCTAGCTCTTCAGTAGTTCCGAAGTCGACCAAAATCTATGCTCGAGGAAATCATCGCCCTAATATATTTCTGTTAAATGAAAAGAAAAGAACATTGCCCTACTCGGCAAACAGTAAGTATACCAAATACAGATCGATGGAATTACGTCCCCGTCAGTAACTCATGGCCATAGAACGATTATTTCCCTCCATATTTTATCCACCACGATTACATTCTCGATTTTAGCAACCACGTCTCCGTCGGTAACTCATGACCAAAGAACGATCTTTCCCTCCAAATTTTATTCACCACGATTTCTTCCCCAACAACTCATGATTCGAGCTCCGATAAATTCTACAAATCTGAATCATACTGCTTCCAGATTACGCTGGATTGGCTATGATTTCTGAGCTAATTCAAATTTTTTTATTACTGAAATTCATATCCTACGACAATTTTGTTGCTATTTGGGTTGATTATTAGATTCAGAATTGATTTTCAAAAAATTGATTTTTATGCGGTCAATTATTAGTTGTATCTTTGTCTAGCTAATCCAAATTAGCAAAATGTTGAGCTAATTGCACAATGACAATAGGATTATATTGCCTTAGCTTTTATAATACACATAAATCAGTTTAATATGTTCATTCAATAGTGTAAGTTAATCTGAAAACTGCATTAAATGAAAAAAGTTATGATGGGTGACAGAATTTATCTCGAGTTTGTAAATAATTTAAGTTGTTTATGATAAGAGTATTTGGTAGGTTTGGTTCATATTTTTTTATATCTCATATTGGCATTTAGATTACAGTGATTAAACATAAGACTTTCTTTATGTATTAACTGTGTTTGATACATATTAAGCTGGTAACTGATGTGATTTGTGTTAGAATGAGTATTATCATGAACCTAATCACGTACTACTTATGGATTAAAAAGTTTCAGTCATATATTGAGCTTTTAATTGAGAATGTTGTGGTTGATTTTTTTTCTTTTCTTTGTTCATATTGTTTTTTTCTTCCTATTTATTTTAAAGGTAAGTGCAGATGAAAGCTTGTAGTTGAATTTTCCAAATTTGATAGTTTGTATATTATATTGTTTGTTGGAGGGTTATGTTTGTATTGTTTGTAGTTAGTTTTAGTTTTAACCTAATTCAAGTGGTCGCCAAGCAGAAGTAAATGGATGTAACTAAAGATTTGATGTTGGTTTACTCTTATCTATTTACTTCCTACCATGACACACACACACACACAAACAACTATTATAATTCTGAAATTGCATTTTATTATTGTAATACCATAGCTGCAGAGCTGCATTCAGTATGCAGTGAGAGGAGGAGGAAAGTGTGAGTGGAGACTATAGAGAGTAGCGACAAAACGCAGCAGGTTAGGATTGCTAAGACCTGGTTTCTAAATTTTAGCTAAAGTAAGAGCATTCATGCATGTGCATGCTCGTACACATTTTCGGCTTGCAATTCAAGTTATTGATTAATTCTCAATTGCATGAAGCTCTATACTTATGCAGTTATATAAAGTAGAGCTTCTTACAACTTTAAAACTAGCATTTTCTATGTAAGAACGCACCTTTTATGCCAACATATATGTATTTGTTTCCATTTTTAGTTGTTCCCTTAAGTTCCTTCAATATTGAAGTTCCCATCTGTATGGAAGACAAGAGCATCAAAAGTACTTTACTGTATAGCCTGCTTGTTTCCCTTATTGAACAAGTGAATAGCAATATCCCCAAATGAAAACTTCAATTAAGATATTGAATTTATAATATAGCTATGGTCATAAGTGACTGTAACAGTTCACATCGCCATATAACTTTTTTTACAGGCTCAGTATCTCTACTTTAGGAAGAGTCCAATTCACATATACTAAATTTATTTTGAATTGAATTTAGGCATTAACATTTCCTTTCATCATTTCTCATGTATTTATTAAAATAAAATGTACTTGAGTTTCATATGATTTGAACTTATTTGATGATGCCTTTGCTATTTATCATCTAAAAAATTGTTTGCTAACCTTATTAATTTGTAGACGATTCATTTCTAATAGTAATTCAGTGCTTGAAATGAATGTGTTTGTTCTCTCATTTATTGTTGTGTTATTATTACTTTAGCAGTTTGTTGATAATTATTAACAGACTAATCTTAATTGTCACGAAGTAATCATTTTATGCACATGTTTCATGTTAGCAAGTTCGGTTAGTATAGAAATTTAACTTTTTGATTCACGTTATTGTTGAAAAAAATTGGTAGTGACCCAAATTTTTTTGTAAAGTTAGACAGAGCACGTACAATTTTGGGGGTGTAAAAAAGGGGAAAAAATACAGCATGTTCTGCAACATATGTGATGTTGACTGTATACTGTGTATATATTTAAGAAGGAAATTTCTAAAGATGCAGGGGTGGGAAGCATATATGGTAGTTGTTGATTTTGATATTGTATTTGTACAAGACCAATGTTTACGAATTCGTACAGCTGTCGTGAAGAAAAATCTACTTGGTCTTGTACATCTTCGGATCTCATGATGCATGCTTTATTCCATGTTATATTTCATTATGAACTAGGATTGTTGTTCATATCGGCTAAACATATGTATAACTCTATCATCGTAGGATCTGAAACTTTGAAAACGTGTTTGCCAGTTGCCAAGTACATTAGTGGTTTATCCCGTTTGGTTAAATTAACCAAGTTTATAAAAATTAACTAAATTATAAAATATTAACCAAGTTAAATTAGTTTTATAAAAATTAACTAAATTTACATAATAATAATAAATTAACCAAGTAGTAATATGTTTATGATTAGTTTGATCATTCTCTCATGCTGAAGTCTGCACTTAATGTTTAACTCTGTAGTCAACAGCAATGAGTGTCTAATGACTAGAATGCAAGAAATGTCAATGGATTATTAGTTTAAGGTTCAACAAGAAGCTGGTTCTACACTGTGCAACTTCTTTGATTTCAATGGTGAGCAAGAAATATACAATTTTTTCATATTGTGTTAAACAATGCAATTGATTAGTTTGACACTATAACATGAACTGTTGGTGTTTGGAGAATCTCTGCAATGAATGATGCAGGAGGCTGGAATAAACGAACAATTGTTGAAGACATGGATTTAGCAGTAAGAACGAGCCTTATAGGTTGGAAATTCATTTATGTTGGCAACATTAAGGTTAAAAGTGAATTACCAACTACATTCAAAGCTTTCAGAAACCAACAGTATAGATGGGCTTGTGGCCCTACTAACTTATTCAGAAAAACTTTTGGAGAGATCTTAAGAACTAAGGTTAGCCTCCTTTCTAAGGAAAAAATCTGCAATTTTCCTAGAATTAATGGTCATTGTGTATATTACAGAAAGCAACAATGTGGAAGAAGTTGTACATGATATACAATTTCTTCTTTGTAAGAAGAATCGTCGGTCACCTCATCACTTTCATTCTCTATTGCATCGTGCTTCTTGCATCTGTTTTCTTCCCTGAGGTTCCTATTCCTATTTGGCGAGTTGTATATGATCCTACTGTCATCACCGTTTCAAACGTTGTTGGTACCCCAAGGTTTGTTTCATTGTGCCTATTTTTGTATTATCTATGTCATTAGTTCTTAGTCATTGAATGGAAACATGGAAAAATTAGTAACCAGCAAAATTAAGTAGATAATCAGACGGAGGAGAACATGTCAAAATATAGGGAAACGAGGTCACGAATTTTGTTTGTTGGCCTTGGCCATTAGAATCAGCTGGCTGTTTTTCTATTTTGCACGACCCCCCAGAAAACTCCCCTACAGAAAATTCAATGTTTAATTAAAAATAAAGATTAGGAAGGGAAGAGGAGAGGTAACATCTCCTCTCTTATAGATGGTGCATCCATTCGACATTCCACATCAGATACAAGCTCCGGAGGGAGTAGCGAACAACTTGATGAAGAGACGCAACAGTTATTCCTCCTATACAGAGGATTTTGTGCCCGTCGTAAAGGGGTATTATATGCTTGTATATGTACTCGTTTGGATTTGGTAGCATAAATTATTGTCCTGATTAATGCTTCTATTTTGATTAATTTTAGACGCAAATGAAGGAACTTATTATTGAAGATATTAATATTTCTAAAGCTATTGTTTTGAATAATTATAAGCAAATGAATAAAGTAGTCGGGGCATCAAACAGGAACACGTTGACAAGATTGATAATATGGCTAAAATCATACTCTTTATTCTTCTAACCACATACCGCATGTTATGCATTTAGTGTATGATATATTTAACCATGTAGGAAATTTCTGTACCAACATGGAGTACCCCTTGTTGGAAACTTAATTGTCAATTTCAAGAGCTTTGCATGTTCCAAACGTCAAATAGAAATCTAACTTTCGTTTATCTTTTTGAATAAACATGGTTATAAGCTTATAATTGAGTTAAATGAAGCTGTAATTTCTCTGAATAGAAACTTATAGGTAAATGCTTATGCTTGTAGGGTTAGTTCCATTTTTTTGCAACAGAATCTTTTTATTAATTAGTTAGACAATGTTTGCATTCATGCAAAATTATTGTTAATTACAGTGATCGCACTTATGATAGTAGGACATTTGAACTTCAGCCCTTGACAAATAATGATGATACTTGGTTCAATTCCTAGATTCGATATCGTTAATGAATGTGTGAAATTTCCACTTAATATAAACTGAGGAAGTCTTTCATCTTGATCATTAGGAGCACTGATCCCTTCCTATCTCATTCTCGGTGACATTTACAAAGTAAATGGAGCTATGACTCGTATTAAGCTTGATTTGAACTAGATCTAAAAAACTCTTCTTTGTGCAGCTCTATACACTTGTTGGTTTTCTGGGTATTCTTTGAGAATGTTATGTCCATGCTTCAACTGAAAGCAGCATGCACTGGCTTGTTTGAGTTAGGCAAAGTCGATGAGTGGATCTTGACTGAAAAGTTAGGATCCACACTTACTCCATCCTTTGGAACCCTCAGCACATCATGTAAGCCTATATAATTATATGTCTTTCTTTTCTTATATAATGTTTTGACCACACGTACAATGAATAATTTAATGTTTCATTTATGACGTTATAATAGATTTTTGGTGGATAACACTTCGATCAGAGACTTCAAGAATCATGCTTCTGAAGGAATTGCTTTCCCCACAAACCAACCGATGAGACTCTACTCTAGTCTTTGGAATGCAGATGATTGGGCAACACAAGGAGGGAGAGTCAAGACTGATTGGAGTAAAGCTCCATTTACGGCATATTATAGAAACTTCAATCCCAATGCCTGCGTTTGGTCATCAGGTTCATCAACCTGCAATGTTGTAGCTGTCGCTTCAAAACCAATGTTGTCAACCCCGTCTTCGGGGAATGCAGCAGATTGGTATAATCATGAGTTGGATTCAATGAGTTATATAAGAATGAGGTGGGTGCAGAGGAAGTTCATGATTTACAACTACTGTACTGATGCCAAGCGCTTCCCTTCTGGTATTCCTAAAGAATGCACTCTCAGATAATCAATGCCTTTAGAATCATGTAGCATACTTAATTGTGAAAAATGTTTAGTGGCTAGTCATGTCATAACATTCTTTTGTAATTTCTTTGGATTCTTTGAAGTAAAATTCATATATTCTTTTATTCGTCTTATTCGTTGTTCATGTCTTTCTTGCTCACACGGGGATTATAGGTTGATTTATTTAAAGAAAAAAACATTGCTGGTTCACTCCAACTTTGTGTCCAAATACCAATGATTTTATAGCGGAAAAATGGTGTTATAAAGATTTCCAATTCCGTTGAGATTTAGCTGTATTATAGCGGCTATAATGAGCTATTGAATAAATATTTTATAGCGGCAAAATGGTGTTATAAAGATTTCCAGTTCCGTTGAGATTTAGCTGTATTATAGCGACTATAATGAGCTATTGAATTAACGTACCATAGCGGAGAATTTGCGTTATAAAACTAAGCTCAACCATAGCGGCATATTTTGTGTTATAAATATTCAATAGTTTTTTATAACATGTCGATATACAACGCTTATCAAACCGCTATGGTTGTGATTAATAGCGGCTATATGCCGCTATAAAAGACACTTTTTGTTGTAGTGGATTAATAAGTTTATTTGCAAATGTTTTCAAAGAGATGTCATTAGAAATAATATCAAATGTTTTGATATAAAATTGTTTTAGTTATCATAAGGTAAAAACCCGTCCGTGTTTATTTGTGGGCGTGGTCTTATGAGATACTCTTTATTTTCAAAGGATTTTATCCAAAGGCAGATATATGACACTGTCATTTATTATTGAGTTTTTCTCACGCTGGTCTATCAAGCCTGATCCAGGTATTTTCAATACTCGGGTCAGATCCGAGTAGTTTCAGGTTTAGTCGAAGACGATTGGAGTTTCCAGAGGAGAGCTGGAGATATTCATCTACGTATGGACGTATTCTATTATCCGTTGTACTTAGTTTGTTTTAGTTGATGTTTGTCAGCAATTATAAGGAAGATGTTTATAACTGTCCAAGCTGAATTTAGGTTAGACTCTGACATATGTATTTAAATGTTTTCCGCTGTAAAGGTATTTGTTTAATATTATATGATTTCCATTCGTGTGAGATTATGTTCTATCTATTTTTCTTTATTACCCTTCATGTTCCGTATTTTCATGCAATTGGAGTTGGACATGTGTGGTTATTGTCAATTCAAAGGGTACGGAAAAACGGGCCATGACATTTGGTATCAGAGCTGAAGGTTAAGCGAGAACCTTGGCTTTGTTATGGGTAAAGTCTCATCAGAGATAGGATTAGTAATATCCTAGGATGAGTAACTCATTAGAGATAGGGTTAGTAACACCCTAGAATGAGTTATGAGAGTATTATATATATAAGCGTGTATTTGTTAATTTTATAAAAATGGTTTTTTTAAAGAAATTGGTAAATGAAATAATTTTACATTAGGCTTATATTTCAAATATACAAAGAGGATATTATTATATTATAAATTAAGGATTGATTGTAATTTAGTTTAGTAACACTAAAATATGAATATCTTGTGATTAGAATTTCACAATTTGGCTATATGATATTACATATAGAATCAATTAGTTGAAAACTAGAATTTAGAACATTAATCATATACCCTTAGGTATTTAGTATTAAGAAATAATAATGATTAAGTGATTTTCATAATGGATGGATTTAAAAGCTAAGTACAAGTATCTTGTGAAGTAAAATTAACGATTTGATTATAAGATATTTGATGATAATATTGAAGCTAGAAGTTGTAATTGGAGAAAGTAAAAAAGAAAATGTACGCTTAGAAAAATTCTTATCAACAAGATAAAAAAAGATAAACCTAAATTGAGATTTTGGGTAATTATAATATAAAAGTGTAAGTTCTATAACTCATAAAGGAGATAAGGTAATTTGAAATTTAGACACTTTGATTAGGTTAAAAAATCAAAGTGAAATTTAGGAATAAGTGATAAGGAATATCATCCTAATATAAAACTTTGAATTAGTGATACATTTTGGGCAACATTTGTAATTCATGATAAAGTAAGATTAGAAGCGGATAGTTTTGAATAATATGGTAGAGTAGGTTAATTGTTGGATGAAAATATTTAAGTAACAAATACTAGGTGAATTAAGTTTCACAGTTTGACTATAAGGTATTTGATGGATTTAAGGTTAAGAAATTCGATTTAGAAAATGGATAGTAAATAAGTTAATAATCATAGAATTAGTAAGAAAACGATGTACACTTAGTAAAGTTGTGTTATCGATATATGGATAAGATAAATAATGTCGGCTAAATCAAGACCTTAGGTAAATAAAACTAAGGATTAAGTTTTATAACTTACTAATTTGAGATAATAGTAGAATTCCACATTTGTTGAACACCCAAATTGAAGTAATGACGGTTTTATGTTTGGGGATATGTATATATACTCTAAGGAAGTAAAGGTATATTATACAAGTTTGAGTCATATTTGTATGCTTGAGTAATAATGGGTTTAGTAAAAAAGTAAATGGTTGTGAAATAAACTTGGATTAATAGAAATTTTGAAAAAATGTATTAGGTAAAGATGAATGTGAATAAATACATAAGTTATATGTAGATCATTTCGGCGCATAAATTCTGATCTAAGGTTTGAGTACAAAACTTTGAGGTGTTTACACCAATCCGAAAAAGGATCTATCACTCGATTCTTGATGGCGAGCATTGATGAGAGTTTGTGATTATGTACTCGAGTTTTCTATCATAGTTGAGAGCTATGCAAGGAAAGCAAAGGTTTGTGATCAGGAATTCTGATCAAAGTCCGCGTTAGAAAATCGGAGGATCGATACTAGTTCGAAGGTAAAGTTGTGGATTCGAATAATGGATTAAATCAATTATCACATATAGTATGATGTTTTGGGTCTATCTACATAGTAGTTGGATAATTATCTTAAATAGTACGCGCTAAGATATGGGATCTAGTATGATATTTTGGTTGACTGATGTTGATAGTTGACTTAGGACTATGTATTTACCTCAAGTTTGTAGTACGCACTCAGGTTAGGACTAGGATCAATGATTGTATTTCATGATCAGTATTTAGTACAAGTATTTCCTTTGACACATATTGTTGACCTTTATAGTTCTGTATCTTTGATTTCATTTCGAGGACGAAATGCTTTTAAGTAGGGGAGAATGTAACGACCCGTAATTTCGCTACTTCGAAAATAAGAGATTTTATTTATTTTTAAATTTAAAAGGAATTTAAAACTAAAATAAATATGTTATATATAATAAATAAATATATATTCTTATAATTAATAAATTAAAAGGTGTAAATTTGGATTTTAGAACAAATCAACAAAAGTTAAGTTTTGTTAAAAATAAATAAAGGCTTAAATAAATAAGTTTAAAAATTTATTTGATAAGCTAAATCTTATTTAAAACATCTAATAAAGATAATAAAAGTATATTAATATATTTAAAAATATGTTAATAACCATTTTACAAAAATAACCAAAATTTGTCTTATTTTGTCAGTTTTACAAACACTATAAAATTAAAGATTTTGTGTTATTCAAATACGATTTTAAAATATGAATAGACATGTTTTAATTTATTTAAAGAAGTAAAAAGTTCATTTTGAAGTTTGGTTTACATCAATATATAGCTTAACAAAAACATCAAATTTTGACTGTAAAATTTGTCGACAAAAACACCGTTTTCAACCGAAAAAAGTTGTCAAAAAGTTGTTGCAACTTGATACATTTCCTAACACATAAATACAACTTTACAAACTTTTAAATCACTTTACATTTAGCACTAAAAGACAAAAGGTTTATATTAGGAAAGTTTGAATAAATATATATAAAAGTAAAAAGGTGTGATTTGACTGATGTTATTTTATTTTTAAATCTTTTTAAACA
This sequence comes from Allium fistulosum, assembly GCA_030737815.1. Lineage (NCBI taxonomy): Eukaryota > Viridiplantae > Streptophyta > Magnoliopsida > Asparagales > Amaryllidaceae > Allium > Allium fistulosum. The sequence continues at coordinate 368,924,120 of CM060907.1, forward strand.
ACATCATTACTTATATCTCATCTCATTAATGAGATGTTATGTGTATGCATAGGAAAGAAGCTAAATTATATGTTTAAATATTTACAAACCACAAAATGGTGACACATCTTTACCTCTTAACATACTCTTTCATAAACATCATTCCACATATTAAATGCAACTCAAATGAAAGGCTAATCAAGTCCAAAAGTAAACAAGGATGTTAATGTCATTTGCCACTAAAATCTTCACTTATAAATACAAGCCTAAACCTCTTCTTTTTTCCACTACACTTCATTCTACAAAATTCTAAACTCCATTCTCTTCCTCCATTCTTCCTTCTACCTTCAAGCCATCACCTCCACATCACCAAAACCTAGCTCCACCACCACTTACACCTCCTCTACTCACGGCCAAACATCTCCACCCACCTCTACTTGGCCATACCCTCCACCAAAACCCCTCTACCCAAGCCAACACACCCTCTACAACCCACTGTCGAGTCCAATACCCACATACCCACCTTCCTTTCAACCAAGGCCGAGCCTCACCCCCTCAAACCCGAGCCCAAAACTCCTCCTACATGCCTAAAACCAAGCACCTAAGGCCATACCCTCGTCCACACTTAAGGTCGTACACTCTTCTCCTCCATATAAAAAAAAGAAAAAAAGAAGAGAGAAAAATAAAAGGAAAGGAAAAAGAATAAGAGAGGAAACAACAACCGCGAGACGTTCGAGAAACAAAAGCACGCTAATTCAGAAAAAAGATTGACGGAGTAGATATGAAGGTGAGAAATTCTCATCGCTTTTGAAATCTTGTTTTGGTTATGTTAAAACAATCACCTTTATACCTTTATGACATATGAATGTTTATACCAAATTGATTGTTAATATGGATGATTGATAGTTTTGGTTAAATAACTGAATTGTGATAATACATCCCGTTATGGTATTAATAGTGAATGTTGAATTTGAAATAATATGTTATGTGATTTGTTGAATGGATGTTATGTTAGTGATGAATATGGATACTGGTTATGTTCATTTTGATTAAGTGATCCTTTGTTAATAAGACCATATTTTAGTGATATGAAATATTTTGGAAAAATAATTCTCTTTTCAATTTAAAGTGAAATTAAAGTAAAAATAAAAGACAGTTTGAAATTTGAAGTGAAACGGGTTTGAAAAGGATAGTTAATTTGAAATTGAAATTGAAATGAATAGTGAAATTGAAATTGAAATCGATTTTGAAAATTGAAGTTTAGATTGAGATTGAATTGAAGTTTAAATTGAAATTAGATTTGAAATCTAAGTTTTACATATGTTTAATTTAAAGTTAGAATTGAAATTGGGATTTAAAAATTTAATATTAAAATAATGTGAATAAAATAATATTATAATATGGTAATTGTGAAAATATATTTTAAATACTTTAAAAAGTAAAAATATTGATTTATAATGATTTTATAAGTGATAGAAATCATTTGAATAAATTATTTCAAATACTGAAAAATAAGTTAAAACAAGGTGCGTCGCATAACAGTAGTTCGCGATTTCGCGCCGAAAATTCAAATGAATGTATAGAGTAGAATATAGCTCGGAATTCTTCGAGATAAGAAAATTCCGGACTATTATATCCATATCTTCTAAACAAAGAAAGCAAATCAAAATTTTGTTGAGTAGATTTTGAATTAAGTCCAAATCAATTTTCTAGAAAAATCGCGCTAGTGCAGTTAAGTGACCATAACAGGAAATCTGTTTAAATGAACGTTTTTAATATTGGAAAAATATGAAATAAATTTGATAAATCTATCTAAATGCTTTAAAAGAGATTTGGATTAGAAAATATGAATTTTCGAATATTAAAAAGTGGTTTAAATCAAATAAGCTTATATAGCACTTTCCGTAGCACTTTTATGCTGCGAATGGTATAACTTTTTGAAAATAAGTTTAAATGTAACGATTTTTCACTGAATCAATTGTGAATGTTTTTAAAAGTAAAATTAAGTGTTTAAACGATAATTGGGAATCTTTATAATCAATTCCAAAATAAAGTTGATAATTGAGTATGCGGAAACGACTGGTACATTGTCCCGCCTGTGAGATCTGGGAAGATAAAACAAGGTGTTTAACTAAGGTTAGGGATGGAGCAACCGGTGCCCTGAACTTACCTAGCCTATGTTTTTTTTCTTAGGCGAGGGGTGGAACAGATCGAAAGGAAAGCCCGGATGCTCTTAAATTAAAAGATCGTATTGAGTTTCCAAAATAAAAGAAGATTGGTATTATCAAAATTTAAGCAATCACCAAAATGAATGATTTCCTTGATCCTATTACTCAAAAATGTTTCTAAGATTTATTATAGGGTTTATCGTAAACGATGTCTTAAATAACATTGTTTTCAACACACCTAAAAGTTAAGGAACTTGGATCAAGAGATAGGTAAGGAAATTTGAAAATATTATCCAAAGCAAAAGAATGAATTTCTTAGAATTATTCTAAGTCGAAAGAAAGAGATTTTGAAATCATCCGAAAAGAGTTAAAGTGAAAAGAGACTTAATAAATCATGTATACTCATATTCACTTTTTTTTATCAATAATTGGATTTCGAAGGAACCGGGGTCGGATTTGGGTGATTCCTATCCGAAAACCACTTCGAACCAATGTATACGTTCGAAAGTGATGGCATGTTGAAGATGATGATTATTGAAAACCGTGGATCTTTATAGCATGAGGACTACTTGTTGACTTGCTCTGGGTAGCTCTCGAGTTATATATATAACAGTGGTCTCCTCGTTGTGGAGATTTTTCGGATTGCAAGGACTACTCGCTACTAGTGGTAGTAGGAGAGTGCCTTCGGTTTGTCATGTTCCTGGACAATTTTTATGGACGTTTGTCTGACATTGCATTTCTAATGATTTTGAACATTGGTTTTTACAAACGTACATTTGTCTCATGGCGGAGAATTCAACTTCTCTTAGCTTAACACCTTTCCTTGAGACGTACGAGCTCAAGGGTTGTATTTTTGTGGAAGTCAATTAGTAGTCAACGGAAATGGAAAATGTGGCATTCAGATGTTTTTAAGTTTATTTGCAAATGTTTTTAAACAGATGTCATTAGAAATAATATCAAATGTTTTGATATAAAAGTGTTTTAGTTATCATAAGGTAAAAAACCCGTCTGTGTTTATGTGTGGGCGTGGTCTTATGAGATACTCTTTATTTTCAAAGGATTTTATCCAAGGATGATATATGACACTGTCATTTATTATTGATCTTTTCTGACGCTGGTTTATCAAGCCTGATCCAGCTATTTTCAATACTCGGGTCAGATCCGAATAGTTTCAGGTTTAGTCAAAGACGATTGGAGTTTCCAGAGGGGAGCTGGAGATATCCATCTACGTATGGACGTATTCAATTATCCGTTGTACTTAGTTTGTTTTAGTTGATGTTTGTCAGCAATTGTAAGGTCAGATGTTTATAACTGTCCAAGCTGAATTTAGGTTAAACTTTGATATATGTATGTAAATGTTTTCCGCTGTAAAGATATTTGTTCAATATTATATGATTTCCATTCGTGTGAGATTCTGTTCTGTCTATTTTTCTTTATTACCCTTCATGTTCCGTATTTTCATGCAATTTGAGTTGGACATGTGTAGTCTATTGTCAATTCAAAGGGTATGGAAAAACGGGCCGTGATAGCTGGAATTTAATTAAAGTAACTATTTCGGCTATGATTGATAAGTATTTGTATCTTAGACACTATTATAATATCAGAGAATTTTATATTAAATATTTTGGTTACCGTAAGGTAAAACTCGTCCGTGTTTATGTGCGGCGTGGTCTTACGTGATACTTTTCATTTTCAAAGGTTTTCTATAACTTTAAAATCTAGTTGGGTGTGTTTTCTCACGCTTGTTTTACAGACAGACTTGGGTGTTATTTTATTATAATGCTTGGGTCAAACTGAGCATATTTACAGATTGCTTTGGATGTATTGAGCTCAGGAGACGAGTTGGAGGTCTTTAAGTCATATTCCCGTATTTATTTATTTTCCATTGCATTGTTTTTGAAATTATTGGCATTTGTGAGAATATATTTTTATAACTATTCAGACAGATGGTTGGTTATTTGTGTACTCTAATTTGATGTATGTATATTACTGTTTCTCTTTATAAAGATCATTGATATTATATAATATATTGTTCCGCTACGAGTGTGAGATTTTATGTTGTTATCATTTCCTTTTTCTTTCTTCTTCTCTTCTCTTCTTTCTTCTTTCTTTCCCATAACTATCTATCTTTCCATTCAATTTGGATTGGACATGTATGGTTTATTGTCAACTTGAATTGTGTGTATTGGTAGGTCGTTACAACTTGGTATCAAAGCGCAAGGCTAAGCGAGAACCTTGGCTTTGGTGGGGTAACTCTTTAAGATACAAGGTAATGGAATGCCTTGTTCTAATTTGAGTGTATATACATGAGAGCGTATTTGTTATTGATATAAAAATGTTTTATAATGTGCTAATTTATCTGTTGAGTGGCTTATGAATTCTGGCCTGTACATGGGATGCCTCGATATCAATAGGGGTTTCTAAACACTTAAACAAGGAAAATCAACATAGTATTATTTTGAAATTGGTGAATAAAATAATTTTACCTAAATTATATTCTATATATATAAAAGGATAATTTTTCAAAAATTATTATAGTTATATATGGTGTGTTTGGATGTTAGTGAATGATAATATTTGATTACTATCACTTGTTGTTTTTTGTTTATGTCCTAATAAAAGTTGTTATTATTATAATCTAAACAAAGATAAACGCTTGTAAACTGAGTTGTATAAGAGGGTGAATATATAAGTATGAATTATAGAGTATTAATTATAATTAAAATAATCAACATTTGTGAAATAATATTACATAAGAAGTGAGATTATATAAATATGATTTATAAATGTGATTTATAAATGGAAAGGAAATGAAACTGTATAAGTATATTTATAAATATGATTTGTAAATAGAAAGGGTTTAAAAGCTAAGAATTTAAAGCCTGTTGATTTTGAAATTTGTTTTTCCACGGGTTTTGAAGAATAGCAATAGTACTATTTTGGAAATATTTTGATTAGAAATATCTTTAAAGGAATTTAAAAGGAAATAAAAAGCACTAAACTCACTTCAGTGGTTGGAAAATAATTCTGGTGATGACTGCAGAATCATCGGCGTTCATTTTCGAGTTTCTAATTGATGGATTGCTACCATTGAAGTTGTGTTTTGGGTAAAATAGGTTTTGATTTTAAAATCCAAAGTATGATATGATAAATGTATGAAAGTAAATTTTTGAACTTATAATTTGAAAATGGAATAGGTAAGAAAAGAAAATTTGAAATTGAGATATGAAACTAAAATCTAACTTAAGTAAAGTAAAATAAATTAAGTTAATGGAATGAATAAAATGAAATGAAGTTTAACTTAAGAAGGTTAAATGAAATTGAACTAGACTTGAAATGAATTAGATGATTTAATAAATAAGTTAATGAGATGAACTATTGAAATAAATTAGTGTAATAGATATAAACTTGAGTTATAAAATAAAATTCAACTTAAATTGTAAAATGAATTGAATATGTTTGGAATGTGGTTTGATAGAATTGAATATGAACTCAAGTATTGAAGTGATAATAAATATTAATGATGTAGTATAAAATGTTTATAATGAATTTAAGTAATTGTTGTATGGAATGGATAATAAGTAATATTAGTATTAAAGAAATATACTAAGTGATAATGAAATAAAATTTTACTTAGGAAAAGTTAAAAAGTAACGATTTTATGAAACGATCCTTAAACGAATTTAGTATGCAATGAAATATGTTAAATATGAATTGAATTTCAAGCGACTTTGAATAGAGTGAATGGGAATTAATTGAATGCAAATAAAATGGAAATGAATCAATTGAATGTTAATAAGAAATGAAAGTGTATAAATATAATGTTGACATTTGAAATCGCAAATTGATATGACAATAAATTAATTGGATGAATATTATTTGTTTGATGGTTTCTTTTGTTACATTTACATGTAGTTATTATATATTCTATATTATATAGTTATGTTGCTTTCTCTAAACATATTCTCATTGGTTTTTGAGTGATTAGTAGGGCGGATGGTGTAAGCTTCGCATTTGGAGCTCCCTTTTGCATTATATTGGTTGTGTATGCCTACTAATACTAAAATAAGGTACAAATCTCGGATTTCATATCATATATTTATATTTGTCCCTATGAGATGCCTCATCCTCGAAGATGAAATGTATATTTGTAATTATATATTGTAAATTTTTACAATCGAACCGCGCAAGGGAGACGCTGGCGAAATTTTCGTAAATTTTAGGCGTTAGAAATTTTTTTTGATAATTTTGAAAAGAAATTTTTTGATAACAAAAATTTGATTTTTAGTTATAACTTAAAATGAATGAATGGAAGGAAATTAGTTAATATAGGTGAGTGAATCTAAAAGACCTAGAAATTTAATAATCTAATTCAACTAATTAGTTTCGAAAAGTTAACGGGTTTGGGGCATTTTTCTTACCTTAGAAATTTCGAGGATGAATTTCTTTTAAGGGGGAAGAATGTAACAACTCAAAATTTCATTCATTTGTAATTAAAATATTTTGATTTTAAATATTAAAATGTTAATTTTATAGGTTATTTAACTTATATTTCAAATTTTGTGATATATTTAATAATTAAATTATTTAAGTGGATATTTAGAATTGTTTAGAATGATAAAATCTTGAATTTGATGTGAATAAAAATGACTTCAAAAGTGTATTTAAATTCTTTTTGAATAAGAATAAAGATAGTAAACTTTTAATTTTGATATAAAAATGATTTATTTGGTTTTATAATAATTCATTTTTATTAACGTATGAAAATAGCTTTTCGGGGCACTGTCATGAAATTGGACAAAACCAGTTCAATTGGATCCGTAATAGTGAATTATAATATATTGTCGAATTTTGTGGCGATCGGACATATCGTATGGTCCTACGAGCTCGAAAACGCTTATAAATTAATTACAGAATTTGTATAATATAATGAGTTTGAAAAAATATCTTCTGTATATGATCGGATTAGGCCTTGATACTAGTTCTATTGAGTTCAAAATAGGGGTATTACATATAGAACGCCAGGCGGCACGTCTTGGTAGGAGTTCGAGATTTTCAGACATTTAAAAGCTAGAAATTTTCGAACATTATATATACGTATATTCACCATCCTAACCCATATCATGGCCATACCCCTACATGCTGTCCATAGCTCAACATTCTCCCTTTATACGTATACGCAACCAAAGCAGAAAGAAAGAGAAAAATTTTCTCATTTTCAAATTCAAAAACGTGAAAAACCTAAATAACCCCAATACAACGGCCAAGAATATTCACGAATATCGTAGCCGATTATGGCCAAATGACCAACTGAAGATAGTTAGGCGAGGGGATGAGAAGTTCATCTATGGTAGTGGATCTTCGAATGAAGGACTGTGGAGGCGGGATTTTCTCGATGAATGGCAATGACAAATCGCGTTCGTTCAGGTGCTGGCGGTGAGGAACGATGACGAGGTCGATGTCACTGGAGACGCCTGGGTCTAGGGCTCATCCTGTAACGGTTTGACCTTTCGACGCTCGAAAATCGACATTAATATGTCCACTGTATCAAATGCCACGCAATCGAATGCCGGAAAACCGAATCATTAGGGTTAAAAAGAAGAGGTAGAAGAAGACAGAAGAAAATGAAAGAAGAAGAAACAAAAACAATAACAGAATCTCACATTCACAGCGGAACAATATATAATAAGTGAATAATCTTTATTACAAAGAACTATATCAATGAGGCTCTTCCAACTGGAAACTCTATATCTTCCATCTCTGAAGGGATTCCCACAAATTCTTCAAGGCCCCCTCTTGTTGACATGCACATTGACATGCACGTCTCTCCACCCTCCCTCCCTTTTCAACCTCCTTGTCTCCCTTCCTCAGGTTCTCCCTTGAAATCTCCTTATTCCTCTATCTCATTGCCTTCTCACTTATTCAATGATATTTCCCCATCTGTTTTTAGTCCCTCCGCTCGTCTGGATTCAGGCACAAATCTATCATCTCTTATTTCGCCTAACTTGGAATCCTCGCCAAAATCTAAAAGAGGCAGGCCCAAGAAAATAGTGCATTCGTCAAATGACAATGACAATGGGATCCAATATACCATAACTCAATCTGCAATTCAAATATCCAATTCTGAGGATATTACTGGTTCACCCATTGGTGTCATAACCAGAGCTTCCTTATCTAAATCTCAATGATGATTGACAAGATAGGGTTCTGGAATATAAGGGGTGCTAACTCCCAAGCCAAACAAATGGAAATTAGCAACTTTATAACTACCCATAATATTCATCTGGTGGCCATTGCTGAGACAAAGTTGAATCATTCTAATACTAATAAAGCTGTGTCTTTTATTAATCATAACTGGAGTTATATCCATAATCTGGCTCAAGCTCCATTTGGTAGGATCTTGATTATGTGGAATCCTTCCATTTTCTCCATTAACCCTATATGAATTCATAGGCAGTACATTCACTCTCGAATCATTCATATCTCATCTGCTACTGAATTCTTCTTAACAGTGGTTTATGCTGAAAATTGTGTTTCTCACAGACAACTGTTTCTTGATAAACTTCCTAGTATTCACACCTCTAACTCCCCTTGGCTCTATATTGGTGACTGGAATTGCATGCAACTGTCTACTGATAAAAGTGGTGGTTCTCCACTTACTTATCATCATACTAGGCCTCTTAATAATTCCATTTATAATGCCCATCTCCTTCCTATTGCTTCCTCTGGATGTTTCTATACTTGGAATAACTCTAGCAGGTTTGGTAACAAAACTCTTTGCAAACTGGATAGGTCTTATCAAAATTTTGCCTCTGTGTTGAAATGGCCTAAGCTTAATACCTTAATCCCCCCTCCATCTTTATCTGATCATTCTCCTTTGAATATGGACTGGGGCATGGCCACTGAGAGAAGACACTCCTCATTTTCCTTTTTTAATAATTGAACTGATAATCCTGAATTTTTAAGTATTGTTGCTAACTGCTGGAATATGCAGGTTTTTGGTAATCCCATGTTCATTTTGCAGTCTAAGCTCAGGAATTTGAAGAACAAGTTAAGGAGTTGGGCGAAGGAAAATTATGGGAATGGCAATAGCATTTCTTCTTCTATTAGAGAAAATTTGATGCAGGTGCAGAGCAATATCCTGGCTGACCCTAATAATGCAATATCCTAGGATAAGAATTCTGCTTTCTTTCATAATTCCCTAAAGATAAAACAAGTTTTGTCTAATATCAGTAATATTAATGATATGAATGGAAATGCTTGCAATAATACTGATTCTATTCAGGAAGCTTTTCTGGCTTACTTTAAGATCCTGCTTGCCAACCAAGACACTCCTGACATTTCCATGCAATTATTTTCTCATGTTTCCCTTCCTGCCATCTCTAACAGTAATAAGGATCTTCTGATTAGAGAAATTTCTCCTAAGGAAATTAAGGATACCATTTTCAATATGAAGGGTACTAGCAGCCCGAGGCCAGATGGCTTTAATGCTCATTTTTACAAAGTATCTTGGGAAATAATTGGGCATGATGTGTCTAAGGCAGTCCTTAATTTCTTCAATCACAACAAGCTATTAGCTGGTATTAATGCCACCAGACTTATTTTGGTTCCAAAGACTCAGCAACCTTCTTCTGTTACCCAATTTAGACCCATTGCCTGTTGCAATGTTATATACAAAATCATCTCTAAAATTATGGCTACTAGGATGAAGCATGTGTTAGCTTCCACCATTTCTCATAACCAAAGTGCTTTCCTTCCCCATAGAGACATTACTGATAATATTCTTCTATCCAATGAGCTATTGAGAGGCTATAACCGGATTAATATCTCTTCCTGGTGTGTGATGAAACTTGATGTTCAAAAGGCGTACGATACTATTAGTTGGAAATCAATCATATATATTCTTTATAGAATGAACTTCCCTACTCCATTTTTGGCTGGGATATTCACATGTATCTCTACTGTTAAATTTTCTATAACTCATAACGGTGATACCTTCGGTTATTTCCATGCAACTCGTGGCATTAGGCAAGGGGATCCCATTTCTCCTTACCTCTTTGTGTGTGTCATGGAATTATTCACTGGACTTATCAACAATGATATGGCTCTAAAACTTATTGACTACCATCCTCTATGTAAGAGCCTGAAAATCTCTTCTATTCTCTTTGCTGATGATTTACTGTTGTTCACTAAACCTAATGATAAGTCTATAAATGGTGTTATGAATGTCCTGACTAGTTTCAAACTGTTAACTGGTTTGGACATTAATAGAAGCAAATCCAAGATCAAAATTGCAGGATTGGATGATATTCATAAGAGCATTATTACTGCTTTATCTAGATTATCTCCCTTTGATGATAACGAGACTTATCTTGGTATGCCAGTCTGCTCTTCTAAAATCAGAACTAGTCAATGTCTGCAGTTGTTTGAAAAAATCACTGCTTAGAGTCTTACTTGGTGTCTGTAGTGGTTTGCTCCGAGCTTTCTGCTCTGGGTTGTTGACTATGGTTGGCTACTGTGCATCCTTCTTTGAGTCTTTTGCTGGCTCCTTGGTGGCTTCCTCTAGTTAATTGTGGTTACTTTTGGTTGCTATGTTCATTTACTACTATCTGTCTTTGTCTCTTTTTTCTTGGTAATCTCTGTAGTTCTTTATTTATACTTGTACTATTTGCATGGTATAAATAAAAGGTAGGGGCCCTTTTAACCCCGCTGGCTTTGCCAAAAAAAAGAACTATATCAGTTTATACATACATCATATCATCAGAGTTTACAACAATACACATCACTGGACAGTTATATAAACTTGTCCACATACAGAATACACAGCGGAATAAATAAATAAGTACGAGTGTACGTCTCTCCATCCAGCTCGTCTCCAAAGCTCCAGAATATCCATAATATCCTGATAACATAACTCTAGGCTGCCCGTGTGGAAAATTATGGGCACCCAGAGTTTAGACAGGGAATAATAAACTCCAAGTCAGTCATGGTGACTGGTGTGAGATCGTAAAACAGTTATTTTCACAAAGAAAATAAAACAAATTCGCAATGCTTTTGGAAAATGAAACTACCATAAGACCTCCCGCCACACACACAATGCAAACACAGAATTGGAGGAGATTTCTTCTTATGATAGTCAAACATGCTTACTACGCAAAATCATTCGACATTATTATTGTTAGTGCATAGTGTGGAAAACATTTCAAAAGTATAATATTAATCTTAGCCAACATACAACCATTATTGTATGCCTACTATAGCTACTATGTTCAATAACAGGTTACCGCCACATTCCATAGCAGTTTATACAACTAAAACCGTACACGGCTCGTACTGTTTCTTTGGATTTCCAACAAATGGTAAGGATAAGGAACTTCCTACTGCCACATGGGTACGCCTCTAGCGGGACGTCCTGAGAACTAACTAGCTCTCTGCCAACACAAGGCCGGGTTACCTCTTACACTAGGTAACTACTACACGAATATGCCACCCCCCGGTCCTTTGGGACCTTTATCCGAGGCGCCTCGGTCACAAAGCAACAATCACACAGTAAATGAGATTGGAGCAACCACACAGGTAAATATTTGGGCTTCATACCATAATATCACCTTTCTCCAGAAGGAAATGACATACCCTAAAGAGAGCGACCCTCATAACCTTGCCGCATCATTCCTATTTCGACCATTTCCAGGGTGTGAGGTCCGATGAGGTCTCGTCCACAAAGCTACGCTTTTTCACAAAGCCATGCTTTAATCACAAATGATCAAAAAATGATCAGCAACACACAGCAAAACTTAGCATGCCACACTACCAAATTGGGAGTATATCACTGATAACCTTCAACTACATAACCTCTGAGCTCATACGTCTCAGAGAAGGGTGTTAAGCTAAGAGAATAAATTCTCCGCCACCTTCAGAAATGTATTTGAAAGAAATCAGCTTTATATCTCAAAGTGTAGTGTCAGACATACAACCATACAAGTCTGTTCCGGGTTCGAACAGAACCGAAGGCACTTCCGAAGAAGCCCTTGCAATCCGGGTATTCACAATCCCGATCGGATTTCCCATCATAAGAAGAGTGATATAAATCTCTATACCGGAGCAACTCGGTGCAGAGACATTCGACGAGTTGTCCTTTCATTTTCGAAAATACCCGGTCTTCACACCGGTCTTCAATTGCAATTCATAACGTCGTATCATTATTCGGAATGGGTTATATGACACAAAGTTCTCTCCCGGCTAAAACGAATAATGAGCGCTTATTTTAAAAATAAGTGTTGCATTCAAATTTCAAGCAAATCACAACAAATACCTATTTAAAAGTCAATATTGATAGTCGGTTATTTAATTATCAATCGATATTCACAACATCACCAGATTTCAAATAGTTTCCCAAATTATTTATTTTCAAAATTATATTCTCAAGATATAATTTTCAACACTTCAACCATATGAAACAAATTTCAAATCACTTTTCACCTTTCAAACTTTTGAAAACAAATTTCAAATGAATTTCCCTACACGGGATATATTTACAAATATTTATTCATTTCCACTGGAAATCTGCCGAGTTCAAATACTTTGTCTTATTCCTTAAAATCCAATTTCAGAATTTCTTTATTTATAATTTAAACTACTTTGGAAATATGCTCAGCGTTTCAAGGAAAATACACTTCCATTTCAAAATGGTCCATTTAAACCAATTAAATAAATCCTTATCGATTTATTTCAAATTACATCCCAAATCTGTAAATTTATTTCCACACTTTAAAAATAAATCTGTGTTTATTTTCAAAACAAATTTCCCTTACCTTTATAAATTCCATTTTGAATCTACATTCCCAAATATTCACTTTTTATACGATTTTCAAATCGATTTCTCAAATATTCACTTTCAACACCAAATCAAATTTTAATTGATATCCAAATTTATTTCCAATCCCAAATTGATTTTCCAAACATTTATTTCAAAACACCAAATAAATTTCCAAATGGATTTCCAGATTTATTTCCCTTTTAAAATTAATTCCTTTTAAAGAAAACAAATTATTTTATATCTTCCAATCTATTTAAAATCCCAAATTTTAAATAAATTCTTCAACTTATAAACAATATTACTCGAAATCCACTTATTAAAATCTTTTCACCATATTTTGGAATTTTATTCAATATGATTCAAAAATAAACCTTTATCTTTTTTCAAACTTTTTTTAAATTAATCCAATTCTTTCAAAAGGAATTTACAAAAAATTCCAACTTTAATTTCAAAAACCCAATTTTATTTATTTCTGGTATCCAACGATACCAAAAATACATTCGGCTAAATTATAGCCTTTAACAAATTCAATCACAAATATAATCATTCACAGATTAGAAATAAATAATCACACAGCATATGAAACAAATTCATATAATTTAAGGAATCCAGTTGGATCCCTCCAACCTGTTTCCCTGCATCCACAGATGTTAGCACAATACCAATTCCACTTCGAGGTGGAATATCACGGTATATGGGATTTATAAAATATCATCCGATATTATACGGCGCATAGGGTCTCATCCGCTATATAATGCGGAAAATCAACAACTCCAATATATATATATATATTCCAATATATATATATATATTGCTATATACTACTATATATACTATCACAATCAGGCAATCAATCAATAACTGCAATTCAATTTTAATTTGAGTGAGAAGATCTCACCTTTGCTTTTTATTTTGCAGTCCATTTCCAATTCAACTTGTTTTCACGATTTATAGACCTTGTATAAAAAATTTATACAATTTATTAATAAATCGAGCAATTAAATTCCTATTGGATAAATTTAATTAACCAATGATTTTAATTTTAACAAATGATTTTATTTTAATCAGATTTTCCTTTTTAAATAAATTACTTTTAGCAACTAGATAGCTAAACAAGTTTATTAAATAAATCAATTACCTAAAATACATATTTTTAAAATAAACTAGTAAGTTGAAAGATGTATAATAATAATTATTATTATTATTAAAGTACACATACTAAGGAACAAGCTATATACATTTTCAAAAATCTACTTTTTATAAACTCTTATCTATATAAAATAATTTGTATATATTTAAAAGGGGCATTTCACCAGAAGGACAAATTTTGCAGTCCAATTAATTTCTAGGACACACATATGAAATAATTACTTTCAAGGCCAAAGTCAGCAGAATAATTACTTTCAAGGACAAAGTCAGCTGTCCAATTACTTTCAAGAACATAATTTCATAGGTTTTTAGGCCCTAGAAACTAATTATTTTGCGTATTGTCCTTAAAAGTAATTATTTTAGTTGTGTGTCCTAGAAATTAATTTCACTTGCTAAAGAAGCCCTTGTGGCTAATTCCCACTATTTAAAAACTGTTTTCTTTTTCCAGTAAACAAAATAGTAATAATTTTTTCTCTCTCTATATATATATATATATAAATATTTACATATATACAAATTTAGCAGAATTCTCCTTTAAACCTTACTGTAATTTTTCTGCATATACATACTTATACCTATATATATAATTTTAAGATGACCACAGTAATTTCTCTATCGTATATAGATATTCAAATTTATTTTCAAATTTAAATAGAATTAAATAAATCGTAATTACCTTACTGCCGAACGCCAGAACCAGCCGAGTCATCAGCGACCCCTCCTCCATTGCTCGAGTACGACAGAGCATCGCGAACCGTGCCCTAACCTCCAGCTACTCCACTCGACAAGCCACACCGCCTCGAGCTCGAGCAAGACGCCCAACAACACAGCGCCGCCCCCTTCGCTAGAGCCTCCTCACTACATTCGGGACGAACGCCTCGCGCATAGCAAACGCGACTTGCCTGTTGCTTCGCGACCCACGATGCCGCGCCTGAATCGAGGGACCGTCTCAACACAAAATCGATAAACCTCCCCTTTGAACGCGATTTCGAATTGCATTCTTGATGATGCGATGCTCGCAGCTGATAAATTGATTTCGAAAAATAATTGCGAGAATTTATCGAATGAGAAGGCTTCGGCATTTATATCGTTTTTTTTAGAAGAGGAACCAAATGAAATTTTCTTTATCGAAAGGTGATTTTTTTTCTCAGGCTTCGGCCATTTTTGATTTTTTTTCTTTTCTTTTCGTTTGAACGAGAGAAAAGGATTGAGGTTTCCAGAAGAAAAGAGACAAGATAAGATGGTGGCGTGTTGTTCTTAAAAGAGGGAACATCATTTAAAGAAATGAGCTGACTGATGGAAAAAAAAATTCAGCTCAATGTTGACTAGTGCATGTGAATATACGTATATATTAAATTGATTTCAAATTGTCTCGATTCGCACAACAATAAAATTTTCGATATCCAATCGAGGCGTGCCGCTAGGCGTTTATAATGTTAATCCCCTATTCCGAATGCAATGGAAAAGGTTTCGAGTCCAAATTCGATCGTATGGAGAAGATAGCTTTTCGAACCAGTTATAATATTAAATTTTTGATTTAATTTCAGCGCATTTGCTTATCGTACGCTCACACAACAACTCCAATCACTACGAAAATTGAAATCCGATAATAATACAATATTACGGATCCCATGGAACTAGTTTCGTCGAATTCCGAGACTATGCCCCGGAAAGCTATTTTTAAATATCGATTTAAACGATAGAATTTCAAAACTGAACAAAACAGTTTCAAATTCAATTCTAAAACTTTTATTATCTCCAGTATTATCAATATAGATTTTACAAGACTTCATATTATTTTTAATCAGCTCAAAACTGAAAATTCAAATTTTTACCCAGATTTAACGATTAAATTCAATAATTAAATCGCCAAATTCATTCTGATATCTCGAATTTCAAATTAAACTATCATTCAAATATTTAAACTCAATTAAATATTCAAATTTCAAATGTCAAAAATTCAGGGTCGTTACAATCTTCCCCCTTTAAAAGAATTTCGTCCGAAATTACAAGTTAAGAAGAATGCTCCAATCCCCGTTAACTATTTTCCCAAATCCAAATAGTTTTAAACAACTTTCCAGAATAATCTTTTATTAAGACACACTAATCTTTTTCTAACTTTCCAAACTTATTCTTAAGTTCAAACAACTTTATTTTGCTTCACAATTCAAATTCAAATTTAAATTCAAATTGTAAATTATCCAAAATTTCTCAAAAAATTTCTAACTCTCTAAATTTCCGAGAAATTTTGCCAGCGTCTCCTTTGCGCGGCTAGCTTGGTACAACTACAAAATGTCCTTACGGACTCCCAAATTCCAAAAGAAAACAAAATGCCAAGTGGCAAAATAAAAAAGGATCAAATTTCATACTGAAATTTTAAATACATACCTTATTGTTGAGAAAATTCAAATTTACCCTCGAAATCAAAATCCAATTCCATTTTCCTATAGCCTTTATAATCCCTGTATACTTTATTTAACAACAATGTCCAAATTTACTTATTGGATTCCCGATACCCATTTACTTAAGAATTTCATTCTTTATTTCTTAAGTTCAATATAATTATTTATATACTCCTTATATTTATTTTCACTTCACTAACAAAGTTATATATCCATTTCCATTCAACTATGCATTTTCAATTCCATTTGAATTCATTTTATCTTCAAAAACCAAAAATTCATTTAGTGAAAACTCGATGTTCACTTTTCTCCAAAGCTTTCAACTTCAACCAAAACAATGGTTTTCATTTTCGAGTTCAATTCCTACGTTTCCATTACAATTTGAAAATCAATTTTCCGTTAACAAAATTTTCCAAATTTTCAAAAAAATTTCTAACTCCCAAAATTTTTAGAAAATTTTGGCGGAGTCTCCTTTGTACGGAGGAGCTTTTGCAATTTGACAAAAGGTATAAATATATATACATCGACCCACTCGGTCGGAAAAGCAAAAACAGTTCATATTTCCTATTTTGTATTGCATAGGCGTACCTTTATTAGCATTTTAAGCAAAGCGGCTTATTTATTAGCATTTGCGCAACCCAAAATGCAGTCAAACGGCTTCCAAAAACGTGTACTTACTCAATTTAAACACGTAAGTGACAAATATAGGAAATCTATTAACATTTCACTCATTTCAATAGAAAATACATAGTTTTCATAAGCAATGCATCCAAAACAATTTCCATTAGCGATTTATATGGTTTTAATGCAAATTAAATTGCTTTCATCCCATTTACATTTAATTCAATGGTTTACAATGCAATTCCTTATATTCAATTCATTTTAAATGAATCTAACTCATATCTCTTTCAATTGATACAAAATCAATTTCATTTGCTTTCATTTAACTTGTAGAATTTTATACAATCTCGTTTGCGTCCAACGACAATCATTTATATGCAAATTCAATGATATTCACTTAATAGAATATCCATTCTAGTTTATAACTAATTTAAATCGATACCATCTCAATTTATTTTAATTCCATTTCATTTCCAATTGATTCCATTCAATTCATTTTGCATTTCATATTCACATTCATTCTGAATTTACTTTATCAATAACAAGGAAATTTCAATTTATTTTTTTCCTACTTACTTGAATTTATATGCAAATTCAAACCATTTTCAATTTAGCTCACAACTCAACTTTAATTTAACTAATTCAACTTCCAATTCATTATTTCATGAATTAATAAATTATCAAGTTAGTTACTTGAATTCGATCCATTTTATTTTATTTTTTCCAAGTTTGGATTTTTATTCAACTTGATTCAAATCAAATCTCATTTCATTTTCAATTCCAACTCATTTATTTACAAATGTAACCTCATTTGTTCATTCACAAATTTATTCCTTTTCAATTTGAATCTTATTTCAATCAAATTTCAAATATTTTATAAGTCATCAAACTTATTTACATTCCATAACATTTTAAAGAAATTCCAAAGTCATTTAAATAATTACTCACATTTCAAAACTAACTTTGAAATTCCAATCCAAATTCTTTAAATTGGTATTTCAAAAATTACTTTGGCATCTCATTTCAATTTATAAAACTCATTTATAAATTCACATTACCAATTTCATTCCATTAATGAATTTTATTTTCAAATATCTTCCTGGAATTCTATTTCCAATTATAAATCACATTTACAATTTACATTAACAAATCTCATTCATATATGAATTCATTTCCTTATCTTTCAATTCATATTTATAAATTTCATTCGTTAAATGAATTTATCTCCAATCTTTGGTTATACCATTATTTCTTATTCAATTTCCATATAATATTGATAATAATTCAATATTATCTCTTCCTAATAACCGAGCAACCATATACTATAATAATTTACAAAGATTATTTCCTTTATCTACGAAAATAGTTTTGGGTAAAATTATTTCATTCACCCAATTTAAAACAATACTGTGTCAGTTTATCTTGTTTAAGAGTTTAGAAACCCCTATCGATTAGGGTTGGCCAGACTGCACCGACCAGAATCTATAAACAATCAACCGATAAGTCAACACAATATAAAACAAATTTTGTATTCACTAACAAATACGCGCTCATATCTATTATTACACTCACACTCATTCTAAAGTACTACTGACTCTATCTCTAATGAGTAACACCCAACAGAGCCACGGTTATCGCTTAACCAAAAGCTCCGATACCACATGTAACGGTTCGACCTTTCGACGCTCGAAAGTCGACATTAATACGTCCACTATATCAAATGCGGCGCAATCAAATGCCGGAAAACCAAATCATTAGGGTTAAAAAGAAGAGGTAGAAGAAGATAGAAGAAAAAGAAAGAAGAAGAAACAGAAACAATAACAGAATCTCACATTCGCAGCGGAACAATATATAATAGATAAATGAATAATCTTTATTACAAAGAACTATATCAGTTTATACATACATCATATCATCAGAGTTTACAACAATACACATCACTGGACAGTTATATAAACTTGTCCACATACAGAATACACAGCGGAATAAATAAATAAGTACGAGTGTACGTCTCGCCATCCAGCTCGTCTCCAATGCTCCATAATATCCAGAATATCCTGAGAACATAACTCCAGGCTGCCCGTGTGGAAAATTATGGGTACCCAGAGTTTAGAAAGGGAACAATAAACTCCGCGTCAGTCATTGTGACTGGTGTGAGATCGTAAAACAGTTATTTTCACAAAGAAAATAAAACAAATTCGCAATGCTTTTGGAAAATGAAACTACCATAAGACCTCCCGCCACACACACAATGCAAACGCAGAATTGGAGGAGATTTCTTCTTATGATAGTCAAACATGCTTACTACGCAAATCATTCGATATTATTATTGTTAGTGCATAGTGTGGAAAACATTTCGAAAGTATAATATTAATCTTAACCAACATACAACCATTATAGTATGCCTACTATGGCTACTATGTTCAATAGCAGGTTACTACCACATTCCATAGCAGGTTATACAACTAAAATCGTACACGGCTCGTATTGTTTCTTTGGATTTCCAACAAATGGTCAGGCTAAGGAACTTCCTACTGCCACATGGGTACGCTTCTGGTGGGACGTCCCGAGAACTAACTAGCTCTCTGCCAACACAAGGCCGGGTTACCTCTTCCACTAGGTAACTACTACATGAATATGCCACCCCCCGGTCCTTTGGGACCTTTATCTGAGGTGCCTCGATCACAAAGCAACAATCACACATTAAATGAGATTGGAGCAACCACACAGGTAAATATCTGGGCTCCATACCATAATATCACCTTTTTCCAAAAGGAAATGACATACCCTAAAGGGAGCGACCCTCATAACCTTGCCGCATCATTCCTGTTTCGACCATTTCCGGGGTGTGAGGTCCGATGAGGTCTCGTCCACAAAGCTACGCTTTTTCACAAAGCAATGCTTTGATCACAAATGATCAGCAACACACAGCAACACTTAGCATGCCACACTACCAAATTGTGAGTATATCACTGATAACCTTCAACTACATAACCTCTGAGCTCATACGTCTCAAAGAAGAGTGTTAAGCTAAGAGAATAAATTCTCCGCCACCAACAGAAATGTATTTGAAAGAAATCAACTTTATATCTCAAAGTGTAGTGTCAGACATACAACCATACAAGTCTGCTCCAGGTTCGAACAGAACCGAAGGCACTTCCGAAGAAGCCCTTGCAATCCGGGTATTCACAATCTCGAACGGACTTCCCATCACAAAAAGAGTGATATAAATCTCTATACCGGAGAAACTCGGTGCAGAGACATTCGATAGGTTGTCCTTTCATTTTCGAAAATACTCGATCTTCACACCGGTCTTCAATTGCAATTCATAACGTCGTATCATTATTCAGAATGGGTTATATGACACAAAGTCCTCTCCCGGCTAAACTGAATAATGAGCGCTTCTTTTAAAAATAAGTGTTGCATTCAAATTTCAAGCAAATCACAACAAATACCCATTTAAAGGTCAATATTGATAGTCGGTTATTTAACTATCAATCGATATTCACAACATCACCAGATTTCAAATAGTTTCCCAAATTAGTTATTTTCAAAATTATATTCTTAAGATATAATTTTAAACACTTCAACCATTTGAAACAAATTTCAAATCACTTTTCACCTTTCGAACTTTTGAAAACAAATTTCAAATCAATTTCCCTACACGGGATATATTTACAAATATTTGCCACCACCCGGTCCTTTGGGACCTTTATCCGAGGCGCCTCGATCACAAAGCAACAATCACACAGTAAATTAGATTGGAGCAACCACAGAGGTAAATATTTGGGCTCCATACCATAATATCACCTTTCTCCAGAAGGAAATGACATACCCTAAAGAGAGCGACCCTCATAACCTTGCCGCATCATTCATATTTCGACCATTTCCAGGGTGTGAGGTCCGATGAGGTCTCGTCCACAAAGCTACGCTTTTTCACAAAGCCATGCTTTGATCACAAATGATCAACAAATGATCAGCAACACACAGCAAAACTTAGCATGCCACACTACCAAATTTGGAGTATATCACTGATAACCTTCAACTACATAACCTCTGAGCTCATACGTCTCAGAGAAGGGTGTTAAGCTAAGAGAATAAATTCTCCGCCACCTTCAGAAATGTATTTGAAAGAAATCAGCTTTATATCTCAAAGTGTAGTGTCATACATACAACCATACAAGTCTGTTCCGGGTTCGAACAAAACCGAAGGCACTTCCGAAGAAGCCCTTGCAATCCGGGTATTCACAATCCCGATCGGACTTCCCATCATAAGAAGAGTGATATAAATCTCTATACCGGAGCAACTCGGTGCAGAGACATTCGACGAGTTGTCCTTTCATTTTCAAAAATACCCGGTCTTCACACCGGTCTTCAATTGCAATTCATAATGCCGTGTCATTATTCGGAATGGGTTATATGACACAAAGTCCTCTCCCGGCTAAACCGAATAATGAGCGCTTATTTTAAAAATAAGTGTTGCATTCAAATTTCAAGCAAATCACAACAAATACTCATTTAAAGGTCAATATTGATAGTCGATTATTTAACTATCAATCGATATTCACAACATCACCAGATTTCAAATAGTTTCCCAAATTATTTAGTTTCAAAATTATATTCTCAAGGTATAATTTTCAACACTTCAACCATTTAAAATAAATTTCAAATCACTTTTCACCTTTCAAACTTTTGAAAACAAATTTCAAATCAATTTCCCTACACGGTATATATTTACAAATATTTATTCATTTCCACTAGAAATCTGCCGAGTTCAAATACTTTATCTTATTCCTTAAAATCCAATTTCAAAATTTCTTCATTTATAATTTAAACTACTTTGGAAATATGCTCAGATTTTCAAGGAAAATACACTTCCATTTCAAAATGGTCCATTTAAACCAATTAAATAAATCCTTATCGATTTATTTCAAATTTACATTCCAAATCTGTAAATTTATTTCCACACTTTAAAAATAAATCAGTGTTTATTTTCAAAACAAATTCCCTTACCTTTATAAATTCCATTTTGAATCTACATTCCCAAATATTCACTTTTTATACGATTTTCAAATCGATTTCTCAAATATTCACTTTCAACACCAAATCAAATTTCAATTGATATCCAAATTTATTTCCAATCCCAAATTGATTTTCCAAACATTTATTTCAAAACACCAAATAAATTTCCAAATGGATTTCCAGATTTATTTCCCTTTTAAAATAAATTCCTTTTAAAGAAAACAAATTCTTTTATCTCTTCCAATCTATTTAAAAATCCAAATTTTAAATAAATTCTTCAACTTATAAACAATATTACTCGAAATCCACTTATTAAAATCTTTTCACCATATTTTGGAATTTTATTCAATATGATTCAAAAATAAAACTTTATTTTTTTCAAACTTCTTTTAAATTAATCCAATTCTTTCAAAAGGAATTTACAAAAAATTCCAACTTTAATTTCAAAAATCCAATTTTATTTATTTCTGGTATCCAACGATACCAAAAATACATTCGGCTAAATTATAGCCTTTAACAAATTCAATAACAAATATAATCATTCACAGATTATAAATAAATAATCACACAGCATATGAAACAAATTCATATAATTTGAGGAATCCAGTTGGATCCCTCCAACCTGTTTCCCTGCATCCACAGATGTTAGCACAATACCAATTCCACTTCGAGGTGGAATATCGCGGTATATGGGATTTATAAAATATCATCCGATATTATGCGGCGCATAGGGTCTCATCCGCTATATAATGCAGGAAATCAACAACTCCAATATATATATATACATATATATATATATATATATATATATATTTCAATATATATATTGCTATATACTACTATATATACTATCACAATCAGGCAATCAATCAATAACTGCAATTCAATTTTAATTTGAGTGAGAAGATCTCACATTTGCTTTTTATTTTGGAGTCCATTTCCAATTCAACTTGTTTTCACGATTAATAGACCATGTATAAACAATTCGTACAATTTATTAATAAATCGAGCAATTAAATTCCTGTTGGGTAAATTTAATTAACCAATGATTTTAATTTTAACAAATGATTTTATTTTAATCAGATTTTCTATTTTAAATAAATTACTTTTAGCAACTAGATAGCTAAACAAGTTTATTAAATAAATCAATTACCTAAAATAGAGAAAACATCCTTCCCAACCAACATTTACGTTTCCGCTCCCTGTTTTCAAATTCACGCACGCAAAAAGACCGAAATACCCTTTATGTTTTTAACTTTTCAAACGTGTATAACTTTATTTACAAAAACCGGATCAACATAACGTTTTCACCAAAAAATCGCAAATTTTATGATCTTTAAAATGAGATCCATTGTTGATACCAAAAATTTAAATTTGTATTAAATCTGCAATTATTTCAAATATTTGCAGACAATTCAGCAAATATTGAACATTTTCGATTTTTTTCAAATATATAAAAATTGCAAAAAATTGCAGATATTTCTGCAACTATATGATATAGTTGCAGAAATGTCTGCAACTATTGCATATAGTTGCAGAAATGCAACTATTGCAAATAGTTGCAGATGCAACTATTGCAAATAGTTGCAGAAATGTCTGCAACTATTTCATATAGTTGCAGACATTTCTGCAACTATTGCATATAGTTGCAGAAATGCAAATAGTTGCAGATGCAACTATTGCAAATAGTTGCAGAAATGTCTGCAACTATTGCATATAGTTGCAGACATTTCTGCAACTATATGATATAGTTGCAGAAATGCAAATAGTTGCAGATGCAACTATTGCAAATAGTTGCAGAAATGTCTGCAACTATTGCATATAGTTGCAGACATTTCTACAACTATTGCAAATAGTTGCAGAAAACGAACTTACACGGTATTTCAGTAAAAATCTTTTATTGCAAACAGATAAATCATTAAGCAAAGATAATTTTATCGTTCAATATAAACCAAATAATCACAGATAGAAAAAATGGAGCACGGTATAAACGAGGGTATTTATGGAAAAGAATTAAGCCGAAACAAAAATAGGGACCGGATTTATAAAGTTTCGAACGGAAGGAGTTTTTGTGAATTACGTTTGGTTTTAGGGATGTGACCCTAATTTTCACTTTTTTTAAACTACACATACTAAGGAACAAGCTATATACATTTTCAAAAATCTACTTTTTATAAACTCTTATCTATATAAAATAATTTATATATATTTAAAAACTGTTTTCTTTTTCCAGTAAACACAATAGTAATAATTTTTTCTCTATATATATATAAATATTTACACATATATAAATTTAGCAGAATTCTCCTTTAAACCTTACTGTAATTTTTCTTCATATACATACTCATACCTATATATATAATTTTAAGATGACCACGGTAATTTCTCTATCGTATATAGATATTCAAATTTATTTTCAAATTTAAATAGAATTAAATAAATCGTAATTACCTTACTGCCGAACGCCAGACCTGCCGAGTCATCAGCGACCCCTCCTCCATTGCTCGAGTACGACAGAGCATCGCGAACCGTGCCCTAACCTCCAGCTACTCCACTCGAAAAGCCACACCGCCTCGAGATCGAGCAAGACGTCCAACACCACAGCGCCGCCCTCTTCGCTAGAGCCTCCTCGCTGCATTCGCGATGAACGCGTCGCGCATAGCAAACGCGACTTGCTTATTGCTTCGCGACCCACGATGCCGCGCCTAAATCGAGGGACCCTCTCAACCCAAATCGATAAACCTCCCCTTTGAACGCGATTTCGAATTGCGTTCTTGATGATGCGATGCTCGTAGCCGATAAATTGATTTCGAAAAATAATTGCAAGAATTTATCGAATGAGAAGGCTTCGACATTTATATCGTTTTGTTTTAGAAGAGGAACCAAATGAAATTTTCTTTATCGAAAGGTGATTTTTTTTCTCAGGCTTCGGCCATTTTTGATTTTTTTTTTCTTTTCTTTTCGTTTGAACGAGAGAAAGGGAATGAGGTTTCCAGAAGAAAAGAGACAAGATAAGATAGTGGCGTGTTGTTCTTAAAAGAGGGAACATCATTTAAAGAAATGAGCTGACTGATGGAAAAAAAGTTCAGCTCAATGTTGACTAGTGCATGTGAATATACATATATATTAAATTGATTTCAAATTGTCTCGATTCGCACAACAATAAAATTTTCGAGATCCTATCGAGGCGTGCCGTTAGGCGTTTGTAATATTAAACCCATATTCCGGACTCAATGGAAAAGGTTTCGTGTCCAAATTTGATCGTATGGAGAAGATAGCTTTTCGAACCAGTTATAATATTAAATTTTCGATTTAATTTCAGCGCGTTTGCTTATCATACGCTCACACAACAACTCCAATCACTACGAAAATTAAAATCCGATAATATTACAATATTACGGATCCAATGGAACTGGTTTCGTCGAATTCCGAGACTGTTCCCCGGAAAGCTATTTTTAAATATCGATTTAAACGATAGAATTTCAAAACTGAACAAAACAGTTTCAAATTCAATTCTGAAACTTTCATTATCTCCAGTATTATCAATATAGATTTTACAAGACTTCATATTATTTTTAATTAACTCAAAACTGAAGATTCATATTATAATTTACTAAAGTTGGGTAAAAATTTGAATCTTCGGTTTTAAGCTGATTAAAAAATATGAAGGCTTAGAAAATTTATATTGATTATACTGAGGATAATAGAAGCTTTAGAATTGAATTTGAAACTGTTTTGTTCAGTTTTGAATTTTATCGTTTGAATCGATATTTAAAAATAGCGTTTCGGGACACAGTCTCGGAATTCGACGAAACCAGTTCCATTGGATCTGTAATATTGTATTATTATCGAATTTTAATTTTCGTGGTGATTGGAGCTGTCGTGTGATCGTACGAGATAAAAACGCCTAGACAATAATTTATCGATGTAATTTAAATATCTTATATCAATTCACCAGTCAAAATTCTTTCCCATCAGCCGACCTATTCTCTTTTGCAACATGCAAACTTTTCCTTGTACAGCCGACCTTCCCTTTTCGTTTAAACAAACAAACGAACGAAAATTTTCTTGTTCAAAGAAAATTAATGGCTAGAGGAAATTTATTTCGTTCTGTATAAAACAATGGCCAAGCAAAAAAATTCAAATTGAACGACTTTCATTCATTTCTTCCTCATTTGAAATAAAAGAATCAAATCCTTTCCCTCGAATTCAAATTAAAAATGGCCGCAGCAAAAAAATCGAGTTCAAAACAAACATTTCTTCCTTTCTCGTTCGCGACAAACATTTCTCATTCAAAACAAATAAGGCGAGCTGTTTAGATTTTTTTTTCAAATTGATTTAGGGGAAGGGAGTCGCGACTTCTCCTGTCGCGTGCGAAGCCAGGCGCGGCACCGCATGGGGTTGTGTGAGGTGAGGTGAGGCGAGTCGTGATACGCGTACCTCGATGTTCTCGAGCACCGCGAGTAGGCTGCGAAGGCGGCGGCGCAGTCGGAGGGTGAAGGTCGGAATCGCGATGGACTTGAGCTTTCATGCAGGCAATTCGACAGCGAGTTCGATCTGAGGCTCGTTCTCGAGCATGAGAGTTTTGACAGTAAGGTATTAAGCTATTGTTTTTTTTTAAATTTACATATCTGTATAAAAATATATATATACAGAAAAGGAAAAAAAGGGTTGACAGTAAAGTATGATATAATTTTTGTAATATATATATACGTATATATGTTAGAGAAATATAGTTATATTTACAGTTCGGTTCAAAAGTATATGAGTATATACAGTAAAGTAGGAAATTTTATATAGATAAGATTTGGAAAAGTAGAAAGTTTTAAAATGTTTTAAGTTTATGTAAATGGGATTTTTAAACCTATATAGATTATTTTTCATATGCAGTTTGAAAATGAAGAAAAGATTATTAAAGGAAAAAAAATTAGTTAATACTAAATCGTTAGTTGATTAAATCTATTTAGAAAAAAATAGTTAATAGAATAATTTGGCTAATTAACTTTATCTCATAAGAAAATGATCATTATATTAGTTCAAATTAAAAGAGTTAATTAATTAAATCTATTGAAAGAAAATTTACTGTTCGATCATTTCAAATATTAATAAACTGTATAAATTGTTTATACAAGGTTTGAAACCGTGAAGAAATGGTGAAAATGGAAAATGGACTGTGAATTAAGATCAAAGGTGAGATCTTCTCACTCAAACAAAGGGTTTTGTTAAATTTTAAATAGTTATATTTATAAATTTTGATTGTGTTGATTGTGTGCTTGAATGATAGTATATATATAGTAGTATATATAGCAATATATATAAATATATATATATATATATTTGAATATGTATATATTGGAATTGTGATTTCCTGCATTATATAGCGGATGAGACCCTATGCACCGCATAATAGCGGATATTATTTTATAAATCCCATATACCGCGATATTCCACCTCGAAGTGGAATTGGTATTGTGCTAACGTCTATGGATGTAGGGAAACAGGTTGGAGGGATCCAACTGGATTCCTCAAAATTATATGAATTTGTTTCATATGTTGTATGAATTTGTTTCATACGTTGTGTGATGATTTATTTATAATCAGTGAATGATTATATCTGTGATTGAATTTGCTGAAGGCTATAATTTAGCCGAATGTATTTTTGGTATCGTTGGATACCAGAAATAAATGAAATTGGATTTTTGAAATTAAAGTTGGAAATTTTAAGTAAATTCTTTTTGAAAGAATTGAGTGAATTTAAAAGAAGGAATTTTAAAAGTATAAAGTTGATTTTGAAATCTTATCAAATTATTTTCAAAATATTGGAAAAGATATTAACAAGTGGGTTTTGAAAATATTGTGTAAAATTTGAAGAATTTATTGAAAGTGGAATTTTAAACCATTTGGAAGGAATAAAAGGATTTATTTAAAAGGTGATAAATTTCTAGAAATCCAATTGATAATTGATTTGATATTTTGAAAATAAATCTTTGAGGAATCGATATGAAAATTTATTTGGTGTTTGAATGAAAATTGATTTTTGTGTTGAGAATAAATTGAGAAATCAATTTGGAATTTGATTTGGGATTTGAAATAAAATTGAGAAATCAATTTGGAATTTGATTTGGGGTTTGAAATAAAATTGAGAAATCAATTTGGAATTTGATTTGGTGTTTGAAAGTGAATATTTGAGAAATCGATTTGAAAATCATATAAAAGTGAATATTTGGGAATGTAAATTCAGAATAGAATTTATAAAGGAAAGAGAAATTTGTTTTAAAAATAAACACTGATTTATTTTTAAAGTGTGGAAATAAATTTACAGATTTGGGATGTAAATTTGAAATAAATCGATAAGGATTTATTTAATTGGTTTAAATGGACCATTTTGTGATGAAGTGTGGAAATGTGATTTGAAATTTGTTTTCAAATGTTGAAGTGTGGAAAAATATATATCTTATTAAGATAATTTGAAATTTAATAATTTGGGAAAAATTATTTAAATTGGATGATTGTTGTGAATGTTGTTGATAGTTAGATAACCGACTATCAATATTTGCCTTTGAAATGGCACTTGATTTGTTTTTAAAACGAACGCTCATTATTTGGTTAAGCCGGGAAAAACCTTTGTGTCATATAACCCATTCCGAATAAGTGATACGACGATATGGATCGTATTGAAGACCAGTGTGAAGACCGGGTATTTTCGAAAATGAAAGGAAAACCTGTCGAATGTCTCTGCACCGAGTTGCTCCGGTATAGAGATTTATATCACTCTTCTTGTGATGGGAAGTTCGGACGCGATTAGTGAATACCCGGATTGCAAGGGCTTCTTTGGAAGTGCCTACGGTTCCGTTCGATCCCGGAATGGACTTGTATGGATGTGTGTCTGACGTTACACTTTGAGATGTAAAGCTGGTTTCTATCAAATACATTTCTGTTGGTGGCGGAGAATTTATTCTCTTAGCTTAACACCCTTCTCTGAGACGTATGAGCTCAAAGGTTATGTAGTTGATGGTTACTAGTGATACATTCCCAATTTGGTAATGTGGCATATGAAGTGCTGTTGATCATTTGTTGATCAAAGCGTGGCTTTGCGAAAAAGCGTGGCTTTGCGAAAAAGCGTGGCTTTGCGAAAAAGCGTGGCTTTGCGAAAAAGCGTGGCTTTGCGAAAAAGCGTGGCTTTGCGAAAAAGAGTAGCTTTGTGGACGAG
Source organism: Allium fistulosum (assembly GCA_030737815.1). Classification (NCBI taxonomy): domain Eukaryota; kingdom Viridiplantae; phylum Streptophyta; class Magnoliopsida; order Asparagales; family Amaryllidaceae; genus Allium; species Allium fistulosum. The sequence goes on from CM060907.1 coordinate 368,953,487, forward strand.
ACTTCGTCGAGCCTCACAACCCGGTAATGGTCGAAACAAGAATGTTGCGGCAAGGTGTTTAGGGGTCGCGCCCCTAGGGTATGTCCATTTCCTTCTGGATAAAAGGTGATATCATGGTATGGAGCCCAGATATTTTACCTATGTTGATGCTGCAAATTTATTATACTTTGTGGTTGTTGCTTTGTGGTTGAGGATCCTCGGATAAAGGTCGGTAACGACCGGGGGATGGCATAGCTCGTGTAGCTACCTAGTTACAGCTTGGTTAAAGCGTGAGGTAGCGTCGGCCTTGTATTTGCAGAGATCCGGTTAGGTTCTCGGGGCGTCTTTCCAGAGGAGTTTCTATTTTGGTGTAAGGAAGTTCCTTTGCCTGACCATTTGTTGGAAATCCAAAGAAACAATATGCGCCCTGTACGGTTTTAGTTGTAGAACCTGCCATTTACTTATGGTGGTCACCACTGTTTAGATGGTAGCTATAGTAGGCATACAATAATGGTTGTATGCTGGCTAAGATTAATATTATACTTTCGAAATGTTTTCGACACTATGCACTAATGATAATATCCAATGATTTTGCGTAGTAAGCATATTTGACTATCATAAGGAGAAATCTCCTCCAATTCTGCGTTTGCATTGTGTGTGGCGGGAGGCCTTATGGTAGTTTCATTTTCCTAAAGCATTTCGAATCTGTTTTATTTTCTTTGTGAAAATAACTGTTTTATGATCTCACACCAGTCACCATGACTGACTCGGAGTTTATTGTTCCCTTTCTAAACTCTGGGTGCCCATAATTTTCCACACGGGAAGCCTAGAGTTATGTTATCAGGATATTCTGGATATTCTGGGGCATTGGAGATGAGCTGGATGGCGAGACGTACTCCCGTACTTGTTTATTTATTCCACTGTGTATTCTGTATGAGGACAAGTTTATGTATCTGTCCATTGTTGTATTGAGTTGTATATTGACTCTGATTGATGTATGTATAAACAGATATAGTTCTTTGTTTAAAGACTAGTGATGATCTATTATATATTGTTCCGCTACGAATGTGAGATTCTGATATTGTTCTGTTTCTGTTTTTCTGTTCTTTCTTTTCTTCTGTCTTCTTCTACCTCTTCTTTTAACCCTAATGGTTCGGTTTTCCGGCATTCGATTGCGCGGCATTTGATACAGTGGACGTATTAATGTCGACTTTCGAGCGTCGAAAAGTCGCAACCGTTACAGCTGGCAATAGTGATGGTCGATGGAAGTGGGGGATTCGTGAATGAGATATGGGTCATGAGTAAGGGAGATGAGTGGCCACGATCTGAAGTTAGGATACCAAAGCAATTATTTAAAACTAATGGATGTGATTAAGCAAATTAATTATTTTAATTAATTCAAATGTTGTAAACTAATTATCTCTCATATAAGGTCCAAATCAAACGTGGTTAGTTGCATTACGTTTGTATTGACGAAATCTACGCTATGGAGTTGGATTGGATGGATTCGGAGCTAGTAGGGATTTGGGTTAAAACTGAGCCTTTGTTCAATTTTAATTCGAATTGGAGCACTTTGGCGACTACTGGAATCAAGTTGTGTTAAACACACCTTTTTTGTTAACCAAAACTATTATATAGTCGATTAAAATTATTTATTGGATGTGTGAATGTTTTATTGTTGATTGTTATTGAGTGTTTGGATGGTTTACTATTTTATATTGTTGGTTTAGATATATTCCTGCCCCAAGAGCGGATGAGATCCTATTACGTTCCCGTGTAAGAGCAAATGACCCTTTTTATACGATACTACCTTGAAGCGGTTGATTTATATTACTTGGTTTATACAGTATGTGATACAAGGGGAACAGGTTGGTGGGATCCAACAGGAATCCTGACATTATTAGTTTTATTTTTCATATAATTTGATATATGATATGTTGGATTCCATAATTAATGGAATGGATGATTTTTCCCTATTTAGTGCTATAGTAGCTTTAGGCCATATTATAAGAATTTTAAAATAATATAAAATGAAGAATTAGTTTTTAAAAAGATTTTTAGTGATTTTCGAAAATACATATATATTAATAAGAATTCTTGAATTACTAAGAGAAGGAATTTATTTTAACTAAAATAAAAGGTGTGATTTTTAGAGATTATAAATTTATGATGTTATAAAATATTTTAAATAAAGATTTATGAACTATGAATAAAGATTTTTAAAATCTTAAAAATAAGTCCGTCTTTTATAATAAAGGGATATGGTTTTAAAAAGAAGATAGAAATTAAAATAATTCCGTCTTTTATAATAAAGGGATATGGTTTTAAAAAGAAGATAGAAATATTTTGATATAAATATTTATTAACCATTTTATATAAAGTGATATATATAAATTAAGAGAAACTTTTATTATTGGATAAATTGGTAAATAAATCACAAATTGTGGATTTATAATAAGATGTGGAATATTATTTTAAAAAAATAGTTGGCTATATTTGGAAATTGAAAGTGAGGATAGACTTGGAGATGTTAAACCATATTTTATAAATTGAAAGGAATTTATAAAAGAAACTTATACATATGGAAGCAACTTTAAAAAACGAATTGTAATCTATGTTTAAAATAGGATTTTTATAAATAAGTGAAATTTATAAAGAGAAAGGGTTATAAATTTACAAATAAACAGATTTTATAGAAATGGTATTTTTTTAAAGAGGCTTTGCATAGAAGGTCCCTATTTCTGATGTTGTTACAAGAAAAGTCCCTGTAGCAATGAATATGTAAATTAGATCCCTGTTTTTTTCTAAATCAAAAAGCGCTAACTAGCTTGCGCTTTCTTGATAGTAAGCGTAAGTTAACTTGCGCTTTTCAAAAATTTCAAAAATAAAATTCAAAATCAAAAAGCACAAACTAGTTTGCGCTTTCCTAATAGCAAGTGCAAGTTAACTTGCGCTTTTCAAAAGTTTCAAATTCTCAAAAGTTCCAATCGTTTCCAAAAAAACAATTTCAAAATAGAAAGAACAGCTTACGCTTTCCTGATCGAAAGCGTAACTTAACTTGTGCTTTTCAAAAATTTTAAAAATTTTTAAAACAAATTTCAAAATCAGAAAAGTGCAAGTTACTTTGCATTTTCTATTAGAAAAGGGTAAGACGCCTTGTGTTTTCTATTTTTCAAAAATAGGGACCAAATTTATATATTCCTTTCTACAGGGACTTTTCTTATAACAAAATCAAAAACAAGGACCCGTAGCTCTTTTCTCGTTTTATAAAATAGAAGGAGATTTATAAATACAGTTTTATAAATATGGAAATGATTATGTTGGAATTTAAGTATGGATTTTTATTAAGGAAGTATATTTATGTTTGAAAAGTTGTTTATTTATATAATATTGTTTTAAAGTTGTTTATCAATATTTTTAATACTTTGAGAAGTTAACTATTTGATATTATTAATATGGTTTGAAATTAATTATAACTATTTATCAATAATTTGGAAATTAATTATTATTATTTATAATAATGTTGAAGATAAATTATTATTATTTTATTAAGAATGCTATGAAATTATTAACTATTATTTTTAAGATGTTTTGAAGTTAATTATTATTTATTATTATATAATAGTGTTTTAAAGTAGATGATTAGAATTTATTTTTAAGTGTTTTCGAGGTTTATAAATAGGACTTTATTAACAGACGTAGGTTTTATAAGAGGAATCTTATAATAAGGTTTGGAAAACTTAAAAGAAGATTAGTTAAAGGGTAAAATGAGTTTTATAAATGGTCTTAGATATTTATAAAGGAATTTTTGAAATGGGTTTATAGATTTATAAAAGGAGCTTTATAAATGGTCTTATGGTTTTATAAAGGGTTTATAAATGATTTTAGAAATACTATAAAGGGAGTTTATAAATGATTTCAGAGATTTATAAATGGAGTTATAAACCGATTTTTAGAGATTTATAAAGGAATTTATAAATTTGTCCTAGAGGTGAGTAAAAAGGAAATCTTTCTCTGTTTCATAAATATATTTATACCATTAAGATAAGTATATAGATATTTTCCAGGTATTGAAAATATAAGGGTTGTGAATGAATCTTTGTAAAAGTATTTTGGTAAAAATATTTACAAAGGGATTTTAGTTAATAAATTGATTTATTTAAAAGAGGCTAGTGGTTGGTTATGTGCTTAAGTAATGTTGGTTTTCCCTATGGAATAAATCCCTGATTTTGATGTGTGTTTATGGATAGCTAAATAACCGACCATCAAATTTAGATCCAAAACATAACTTCGGAAATGTCTTGGAGAAACATGTGAGTTATATGGCATAGTCATCTCTGATAATGTTGTACAGTATGTACAAATCCCATTTCATTCTCCTAGGACAATGATAAGGAAATCCGTCCACTAACGGTTAGGAGGTGATCTCCGCTCTTATCTTGAATTGTTTATTTCCTAAAGAACAGGGGTTGAGTTTACCAGAAACTATCGAATGTTGTTTCGAAGAGGATGGGATTGGGTATGTTATCCGAAAACCACTTCGATCCAACCCAAGCGTTTTGAAGTGAAGATATCTTAAAGATGATGAAATTGAAGACGGAGCTCTCAAGCGTTTCGTACAGTCCTAGAACGAACTTGTATGGATGAATGCTGGCACTGCATTGTTGCCTGGAGAGCAGTGTAGCATTCCAAGTGGGAAGTGCTATATAAAGATAAAACGTAGCCTCAAGTCTCATCAACCAGGAAATGATAAAAATTGGGCATGTTGTAGGGCCAAGTGGGTCGCTCCCATCAGGGTATAGTCATTTCAAATCTAGATCGATTACTATCTACTCATGTATGCAACCTTGCCCACTAATGGAAGGGGTGATCATATTCGATACTACTAGTCATGTGGTAAGCCAGTCCTGTGTGGCAGGGGTGTAAGGCGTTCTTGTTAGACCCTGGTGCATTTTATCTAGAGATGCACCATCGGAAGGTAGTTCCTTACCTTATCATTGTGTAGAATCCATTCTCCAATATGAGCCTTTATAGTTTTAGTTGTATCCCTATTATGTTGGAACTTAATTAATGTAAAATTTTGGCCATGATTAATAAGTAATTATTTCTTAGACACTATTATAATATCAGAGAATTTCATATAAAATGTTTTAGTTATCGTAAGGTAAAAACACGTCCTTGTTTGTGTGCGGCGTGATCTTACATGATGTATTTGATTTCCAAAGGTTTTCTTTTACTTTAAAATCCCATTGGGTCTGTTTTCTCTCGCTAGTTTTCCAGATTGACTCGGGTGTTATTTTATTATAATGTATGGGTTAGACCGACATATTTATAGATTGCTTTTGATGTATTGGAGCTTAGGAGACAAGTTGGAGGTCTTCAAGTCGTATTCCCATATTTATTTATTCTTCGATGCATTGTTGTTGAAATTATCAGCATTTGTGAGGATGGGTTGTTATAACTGTCCAGAATGATGGTTGGTTATTTCTGTACTCTGATTTGTTATATGTATATTATAGTTTCACTTTGTAAAGATCATTGATATTATATAATATATTGTTCTGCTGCGAGTGTGAGATTCTATGTATTTTCAGTTCCTTTTTCTTTCTTCTTTTCTTTTATTCTCTTCTTTCTTCTTTTCTTTTCTTCTCTTCTTTCTTCTTTATTTCCCTTAACTATCCATCTTTTTGTTCAATTTCGGTTGGACATGTGTTGTTTATTGTTAGCTTGAATTGTGTGGATTGGCAGGTCGTTACATTTATTTTCAACACTCGACATCTCGCTACGTAGAATTTTGTTCACGTGCGAATCGCTGGCGACAAAACGAAAATATGATTGCGTATAAAAATGTGATATGATGCCTAAACAATAATAAAATAAATTGATTATCTTATTCTGTAAAAATCCAAAATACCATCATTTGTTGAAAAATCGTCAAACGTAATATAAATATTTTCTAAATTAAAAATTATGGACAAATCAAATAAATTAAATTAAAAATACATCTATGAGTGTTCATGGCGATTGTGTTCGTGGAAAATCAAATAAATTAAATTGAAAATACATCTATAAACATCGTAATTTAGCCACAAAACTTACACCATTGTGTTCGTGGCGATTTTTGGACCATTTTTAATATAAAGGTTTTACGATTAGAGTTCAACCGAAGAAGTTATCGATGTTTTAAAATTTAGAATCGGAATTAATTCAAAATGAAGAAAGAAAATTTATTTAAAATAATAAATGGTAACTATGGCTTAGGGCTAAATGGACCGTTAAAGTTAATTTAAAATGTGGTATATTAAAACAAGTGACAACAAATAATTCTCGGTCGGAAACAATGGATGGTCGACAAGTTGGAGGGTGGTAGCTAGGGTTTGCCCAGGCCAAAGATGGCCATGATTTAATTTAATAAAATATTCTTGATCGGATGGCTCTAACCCGTTCCATCCACTATAAATAAGAGGTTGACCCCCTCACTTTTATTTATAAGAAAAACAGGAACGCTAGCGAAATTCCATTAGTTCCCTCCCGCCGCAATAAACTTTTTAGATTTATGATTCAGGTAAATATGAATCCATTTTCACTTTGCTTTTGTAAATATAAAATTTGAATGGAATATAAAGGATTTAAATTGCAAAGTTTTGTTTCCTTGAAATAGAGACATTAATTCTACTGTGTTAGTGTAAAATTTGGATATTTTGTTTCCATTCTCTTGGATATATATATATATATATATATATATATATATATGCAAACCTGTGTTGTTTAGCTAATTTATTTTGTAATGTCAGCAATTTTTAAAATTATTATATTGGACTAAGAATTTTATGTATATGGAAGTTTTGACATTTATTTTATTTTAGTAACTCATATTGCATGCAAAAATCTTAATATAGAAATAACTTTATGCATGCCGAGGAATATTTAATAAAACTAATTAGTCTAATCTTTGGTTATAATTTCAATTCTTCATTCAACTTTCACTTAACAATGATAATAGTTTAATATTATCATCTCCTAACAACCAAGCAACCATATATAGTTATAATAATTTACGAAAAATTATTTCTTTTATATAAAAAAATAATTTTGGGTAAAATTATTTCATTTACCCTATTTGAAAACCATACTGTGTCGGTTTATCTCATTCAAGAGTTTAGAAACCCCTATCGATGACATGGCGTCCCACATATCGACCAGAATCCATAAACACTCAACCGATAAATCAACACAGTATAAAAACAAATTTTATATTCACTAACAAATACGCGCTCGTATCTATTAATACACTCAAACTCATTCTAGAGTACTACGGACTCTATTTCAATGAGTAATCCCCACCAGAGCCAAAGTTATCTCCAACCTGGCTCTGATACCAACTGTAGCGACCCGCAAACCCGTACCCCTTGAATCGACACTATTCTCCAACATATCGACCAAGGTGAACGGAAATACGAACCATTAGGGTTAAAAGAAGAAGGAGGTAGAAGAAAGAAAACAACACAACAGAATCTTACATCGTAGTGGAATAAAATATAATAGATAATAACTGGTCTTTACAGAAAGAAACTATATCTGTTTATACATACATCATCAGAATACAACATCAGAGTACAAAACAATCAACATCACAATTCAGGACAGTTATAATAACTTGTCCTTACAAGATGACTATACCACTTATGATACACATCGGAATACAACAAATACGGGTGATACATCTCGCCATCCAGCTCGTCTCCTGAGCTCCACAGCATCCTATCCTGTATCTGTAATACTCGGTCTGACCTGAGCATTATAATAAAATAACACCCGAGTCAGTCTGGAAAACCAGTGTGAGAAAACACACTCAATTGGATTATTAATGTTTTCCAAACTCTTTGAAATCAAAGGCATATCGTATGACCAGGCCACAAATAAACATGTCGGGTTTTTACCTTACGATAGCCAAAACACATTTTATCAAATTCGTTTGATATTATAATAGTGTCTATTGAAAGTAAAATAGATTCTAGCTGAAATGCTTGCATCTCACATTTCAGCAATAGTTGGGCACAATCAAAACCGTAAAGGAACGTAGAGAGAATGGATTTCCAACTAATGACTAGGCACTAGGGTACCACCTCTCATAGTACCTGGTCTAGATCAGCGTACCGAGGACCACGCCCGATCCCCTGCAACACAAGACCGGAACTATCGCTTACTGGATAATTCCGAGTAAGATCACCCCACGTTTGGGATCAGCAACCGCACCACTAAGCCGAAATAAAAGGGACATCTAGACAGGGATAACCTCACCCTAATGGGTGCTACCCACATAGCCTTGCTGCATAACCCCTGATTTTCAGTCATTCCTGGTTGATGAGGCTTGAGGCTAAGCGTTACCTTTTTAGAACATATCACTTAGAATGCTCATCGTCCACCTGACGATGTTCTAAAAGCATTCATCCATACAACTCTGTTCCGGGTTCGAACGGAACCGAAGGCACTATTCCTACTACAACAATTTTGGAACAATCCTCAGGATTAATTGGGATTATGTAACGACCCGTATTTTTAAGGATCGAAACATCGTAGAACAGTTGACATATGGTCGCATTGTTGATAAGTCGTCCAGAGTCTAAATCTTAGGTCGTATGAGGGTTTGGAGCGACCTAAGGAAGTTGGCGAGTTAAAGGGTAGGCGACTTAGTGAAGTGGAGCGACCTAAGGATTAGAACGACCTAAGGAGTTAGGTCGTGTGATAGTTAGGTCGTTTAGAGGATAGGTCGTGTGGTGGCTTAGGTCGTGGGGTAGGTTAGGTCGGTTGGAGCGACCTATAGGATGTTGGCGACCTAAGGTTTTGAGCGACTTAAGGGTTTGCAGCGACCTAAGAGAGCTAGTGAGTAGAGACCTATAGGAGTTAGCGACCTATAGGAGTTAGCGACCTAAGGGTTAGTAACCTACAGTGGTGAGCGACCTAGTGGTGAGCGACCTAGTGGTGAGCGAGTTAGCATGGTTAGGTCGTTAGACGACCTAAGGAGTTAGGTCGTATCCTGGCTAAGTGTTAGGTCGCGTGTGTGTGTTAAGTCGTAGGTTTGTTAGGTCGTTAGGTCGTGGCATTGTTAGGTCGCGAGGAATTGTGTCTGTGTTAGGTCGCAGGAGTGTTAGGTCGTAGAAGCGGTCTGTGTTAGGTCGCTAGGCTGCATCCTCGTTAGGTCGTAGGTCGCGGATGCGCGTAGGTCGTTGGATCTGTTAGGTCGCATGGGTGCGCATTGTCTTAGGTCGTAAGCTGTTAGGTCGCGTGAAGACTTATCGTGTTGAGTCATTAAGTCATAGACTAGTGGATCAGTTAGGTCATAGGGTTTTAGGTCGAAGGGTTTTAGGTCATAGGGTTTTTAGGTCGTGGACGACCTAACTCCGAGTGAGCGACCTAAAGTGATTTCAGCCTATAAATAGGAGGGTTTTTCTCCATTTTTGGGATCCGGATTTCGAAGCGATGAAGTGCTGCCATTTTGAGAGCTCGACCTCTATACTTCATCACTTCTTTTCTCCACTCTAATCTAGTGATTCCTTCCATCCAAATCAAAGATCAAATTGAAGATTCAAGAGCTTAGATTGAAGATCTACATTCTTCGAAGAGAGATTTCATCGTTTAAAGCGGATTGGTGATAGATCGAGTTAGATCCTTCGCTGTCCAGATCTGAAGTGGGTTTCTTTTAAGGTGTTTAGGTGATTTGGTGAGTGGTGATTATCTCTCACACGGATCCAAAGGAGTATATCGAATCGTTGGCTTGATTTTGTGCTAAAGTAGTGATTTCTATGCATTTTCCTAATCCTAAGTATAGATCCATTGTTCATAATGATTTGGCATCCATTTTACTACATGTTAACCTATGCAAGTTCATTCATTAAGATTATAGAGATATTGCTCATGTTTTCATGCTTGTTAGACTTTTGACTCTTTAATTACGAAATTGCCATTATTGTTATAATTGTCTATTTAGATCATACTTGAATGCTTGTTTACTTGGATTAATGTTTGATTTGATTGATTGCTATGAATTAGATGATTGATGATTTGATTTAGACAAGATGGTCAAAGATAATTCAAAAGCTAAGGGAAAGGCTCTTGAATTGGAAAAGCTGCTCGTGGCATATGTAGCGGATGATGAAGCTCATATGGATAGGTTCGATGATGATGTTGAGATGAAGCTTTGCTATGATGATGATGAGGCGAAGTATGATATGAGATAGCCTTGGTTTAATCCAGACGAGATCATTCCAAGCAGATTGACAACTCGGTGAAATGGTTCGAGTTTGAGGATAATGGTTTGCTCGAGAGGCGCTTGAGCTAGTATGGAAATAGTCGTCGAGGAGGATGACTAGAAGGCTGAGATCTCATCGTTGTTGAAGGTTCTAGCATGCTCAAAGCAAGAGTACGTTGGGCAGATTCGATAGTCCCTGAAGGCTACTGATTGGTAGTCAAGTACTCTGGGCAGATTCGATAGTCCTAGGCACGGGTCACGACGACGTGCGGAGTTATGTCTAGAACCGGGGTTTCCATTAGCCCTTGACGGACGGATGAAATAAAGAGCCGGTCATTCAATTAACGATGATATCGAAGCAATGATAACAGTGATAGCCAGAGTCATGGATGTTTGGTTGTATCATCATTCGGTCTCAAGAGCGGTATTTTCTAGGTGCTTATCTGATCTTGGTTTAGGCCTTGGGGGTTTGTACTTGGAAAACATCGCCCTTGACTCGAGTGATAATTGCTTTACTTTAAATTGTATGCTTTGCTATGTTTGCTTCTGCTTAGTGTGTGTTTGGGGGCTATCACTATAGAAAGAGGTGGAGTGGGAGGGTTGTATTCCTATTCCTTTTCCTTTATGCTCTTTTGGTATGTTGTTAGTTAATTTACCGCTCACTAAGACTGTTGTCTGACTCAAGGCTTTATGTTTTAACTCTTATTGCCTTGGGCTGTTCGTCCATTTTGGGACGTGCAGACTAGGTAGCAGGTGACAGGTGCTGTTCTTGCTTTCCATGATGCTGATGTCGAAGACGAGCTGGAGGCTTGCATATTATCTTCTTACTATATGTACTGGATGTTCCGCTGTTTGTATATTCTCTGAGTGTTATGTAGTGAGGCTTGATGTATTGACTATTCAGATGTTTGTATTCAACTATTATGAAGTTTTATTGATGAGATTCTATTCTGTGAAGCTTCACTATGTATATATTCTATTGTATTTTATCCATGCGCTGTGAGTAATACGATAGATTCTGTTGTTTAAATTTACCCTGGCAATCGTCCATGGTCGCCTGGCACACTTTACAGCGCACTATCTCTAGGTTCGGTGCAGGGGTCATGGGCGGTCATCACATTTGGTATCAGAGCTTTGGTTAATCGATTTTACCCAACGCTCGCTGACGTAACTACGTATGAGAGACGTAATTGTATTTTGATGGATGATTACTATATATAATATAGTAGCTTAGAATGATTTGAATCCCTTATGCAGTTGTTTCTCAAGGTGTATTAATCATTCCTTTTTATAGATATTAAGGATGAGTCGAAGAGGGAGACCAGCTGCTAGGGAAGGCCGTGCTGCTGAGGGAACTGCTGATTATGCAGCTATGTTTGAAGCTATGATGACTTCGATCATGAGAAGGATACTAGTTCCGGGGACAGCAGTAGATACTGGAGTTCAAGTTCAAACTCCAAGACCGGTGGATTTTGCTAAGCTGTGTAAGGACTACACTGCTCTTGGAGGAAAGGTTTTCTTGGGAACAGAATCAACCATTGAAGTCCAGAGGTGGATAGATGCTTGTAGAAGGATCTTTAGTGATTTGGGAATTGAGGATGCAACTAAGAGGAAGTTAGCATCAAGACAGCTTCAAGGAAGAGCTTCTGATTGGTGGAACTCTATCACCATTGATACTCCGGAGGAAGAGATTACTTGGGAGCAATTCCAAACCAGATTTGAAGCTAAGTTCATTTCTACAGCTCAGAAGTCTGTTCAGTTCAAGAAGTTTGTGGAGCTCAAGCAAGGTGGAAGACCAGTTCTTAAGTATGTTTCTGAGTTTGAAGCTTTGTCCAAGTATGCCCGGTCGTATATTGAATCTGCATATCAGAAGAATGAGAAGTTTGTGATAGGCTTGGACAGTTACCTTGGGAGGCAGTTGGTGGATCATTTGGACGATCCATTTGAGAAGCTTGTGGAGAAAGCTCTCAGGCATGAGAATCTGTTTCCTAAAGAGGGATCTGTTGTTGCTGTGACCAAGGAGGAGTCTAGACCACAGCAGGGTGGAAACAAGAAGAGGAAGCAGCAGCAACAAAAGGGTAAGAATGGCCAGAAGAAGCCGAAGGGCGAAGTGACTTGCTTCAATTGTCAACAGAAGGGCCATTTCTCCAGGGATTGCAAGAATCCGAAGGTGCCAGTGAAGTGCCACAACTGTGACAAGCTGGGGCATGTTAAGAGGAATTGTCCAGAACCGCGGAAGGACAAGCAGATTGTGCAAGCTTATGCTTTGGGAGCTGTTCCATCATCTTTGAAAGCTCCTACCGTTGAAGAGAAAGGAAAGAGTGTGGTGGTTCAGGGTACTCTTTTCATTTGTGGTGTTCCAGTTAGAGTGCTATTTGATACTGGGGCGTCGTATTCGTTTGTTTGTAATGAGCTTGTAGGGTTTGTGTATGTTATGCCGTGGTCTGATTGTATCGAGTCATGATTGCTCTTTTGTTTGTGATTGTTTTGTTCTGAACTTTGCGGGGTTTGGAATTATTTTGGATATGGACTGGCTTAGGAAGTATGCGACAAAGGTTGATTGTGATAGGTTGGAGGTGACAGTCGAGAATGTGGAGGGGCGAAAGATTGTGATACGATGTAAGCATGAAGAAGGCGTCTTCATGAGCTTCATGTATTCGCTGGTTGTTCCACGGGATGGACTGTCATCTGTGCCAATCGCTAATGGATTTGAGGATGTCTTTGACGAGGTCAAAGGGTTACCGCCGCATAGAGAGATCAAGTTTTGTATAGATCTAGTTGAAGGAGCCAGACCTGTTGTGATGCCTCTTAGGCGGATGGCGCCTAGAGAACAGCAAGAGTTGAGGGTGCAAGTTGATGATCTTTTGCAGAAAGGATTCATTCGGCGTAGTGTGTCCGAATGGGGTGCACCAGTTGTGTTTGTAACCAAAGCAGATGGATCGCTGAGGTTGTGTGTGGATTACCGTGAGCTGAATAAAGTAACTAAGAAGAACAAGTATCCATTGCCGAGAATAGATGACTTGTTTGATCAGCTTCACGAAGCTAAGGTGTTTTCTCAGATGGATTTGGCTACGGGATTTCACCAGTTAAGAGTGGCTAAGGATAGTGTGTTGAAGACTGCTTTTAGGACACCATCCGATTTCTTTGAGTGGCTGGTAATGCCGTTTGGATTGACTAATGCACCAGCATATTTTGTGGATCTTATGAATAGAGTGTTCAGAGAACAGTTGAGCAAGTTCGTGCTAGTGTTCATGGATGATATTCTGATTTATTCCAGAACTGAAGAAGAGCACAAGACGCACTTGCGTATTGTTTTGGAAATCTTACGGAAACATCAGCTGAAGGCTAAGTTTTCAAAGTGTCACTTCTGGAAGAGTGAAGTGAGGTTCTTAGGCCATATTATTTCTGGAAATGGAATAGCGGTTGATCCCGCTAAGGTGGCAGCAATCCAAGATTGGGTCAGACCTAAGAATGCATCTGATGTGAGAAGTTTTCTTGGATTAGTAGGATATTATCGTTGATTTATCAAGGACTTCTCCAAGGTAGCTACACCGTTAACAGGATTGACGAAAAAGAATCTAGTATTCAGATGGGATGCTAAGTGTGAGCAAGCTTTCAGAATCCTGAAAGAGCGATTGACAAGTGCTCCTATTTTGACTATTACAAGTGGGAATGATGAGATGGTGGTTTACACCGACGCATGTGGTACTGGACTTGGAGTAGTGCTGATGCAGAGGGATAAAGTTGTTGCGTATGCAAGTCGACAACTGAAGCCGCATGAAAGGAATTATCCGACTCATGATTTGGAGTTAGCGGCGATTGTATTTGCTCTAAAGATGTGGAGACATTATCTATTGGGAGTTCGATTTGAGTTGTTTACGAATCATAAGTCGTTGAAGTATCTTTTCTCCCAAAAGGATTTGAATCTTCGGCAGCAACGATGGCTAGAGTTTTTGGCATCATATGATTTTGGTATAGCTTATACTCCGGGAAAAGGTAACGCAGTGGCAGATGCGTTAAGTCGAAGACATGCAGGATTGGGAGCCATGTTTTCAGAATGGAAGAATCTCGAGTATTTAGCTAGATTTGACTTCAGGCCCAGATGCGAATTGGAACATGAGATGTTGGCAAACTTATCAATAAGACCGACTCTTGTGGAAAGAATTGGTGAGAGCCAAAAGCGAGACGATAAGCTTGTCAAGATTATCCATGATTTGGAATCTGGATTGGATCCAGAAAAGGATAAAGGATTCGAGGTCGATCGAGAGGGTTGGCTTCGGAAGCAAGGACGACTAGTTGTTCCCGATATCGATGAATTGAGGAATGAAGTTCTGAGGGAAAGTCATCACTCGAAGCTGACAATTCATCCAGGTGGAAATAAGATGTATCGGGATATGAAGAGAACCTATTACTAGGAAGGTATGAAGAAGGATGTAGGAAATTTTATTTCCAAGTGCATGAACTGCCAGTTGATAAAAGCCGAACAGAAGAAGCCAAGTGGATTGCTTCAGCCGTTAGAAGTTCCTACATGGAAGTGGGAGCAAGTATCGATGGATTTTATTGATGGGTTACCTAGAACAAGAACGGGAAATGAAGGGATTTGGGTCATTGTAGATCGTTTGACTAAGAGTGCAAGATTCATTCCTGTTCGATCGACTAGAACTGCATTAAAGTTGGCTGAGTTATATGTTAAGTGGATAGTTCGATTCCATGGTATTCCGAAGAGTATAGTGAGCGATCGAGACCCATTGTTCACTAGTGGATTTTGGAAGAGCTTCCAGGAAGTTTTGGGAACCGAGTTGTGTTTGAGTACAGCTTATCACCCTCAAACAGATGGTCAGACCGAGAGAGTTAATCGAGTTTTGGAAGATCTCCTCAGAGCTTGTGTTTTGGATTTCGGGGATCATGGGAAGATCACCTTCATTTGGTGGAATTTTCGTATAATAACAGTTACCAGTCAAGCATTGGTATGGCACCGTATGAGGCATTGTATGGAAGACCGTGTAACTCTCCGACATGTTGGTTAGAGACAGGAGAAAAGCTGATGCTTGGGCCAGAGATGATTCGACAGACTTCAGATTGCATAGAGATCATTCGGCAACGAATGAAGGCAGCCCAAGACCGTCAGAAAAGTTATGCCGATAAGCGTCGTAAGGATTTGGAATTCGACGTAGGTGATATGGTTTTTGTGAAGATTTCTCCACTGAAGAATGTCATTCGATTCGGGAAGAAAGGAAAATTGACTCCGAGATTTGTTGGACCATTCCCGATCACCGAGCGAATTGGAAAGCTCGCCTACAGATTGGAGTTACCAGAAAAGATGTCGAGTGTGCACAATGTTTTTCATATATCATATCTACGGAAGTATGTGCACGACTCGAATACAGTGGTTTCTGCTGATAGCTGTGAAGATTTCAAAGTTAATCCAGTCGATAAGAGACCTCGTAAGCCGCTTCGTGTTGTGGAAACCGACACGAAACAGCTTAGGAGGAAGGTAGTTAAGTTGCTCAAGATACAATGGAGTGATGATGATAACGACTGTACATGGGAGGTGGAAGAGAGGATGAAAGCAGCTCATCCTGAACTCTTCAAGGTATGGCCCTAAGGTGTCATGTCATCTAATGACATTGTAACTTGTTCTAGTTTTAGAATTCTGCATGCTAAGCTAGAATTGGATGCATGGTTTGTTGATTGCTATGGATGGTAGGCATGCAGAATAGTCTTTGATTGCTCTGTTTGTTTAGAATTTCGGGGGCGAAATTCCTAAGGGGGGAAGAATGTAACGACCCGTATTTTTACGGATCGAAACATCGTAAAACAGTTGACATTTGGTCGCATTGTTGATAAGTCGTCCAGAGTCTAAGTCTTAGGTCGTATGAGGGTTTGGAGCGACCTAAGGAAGTTGGCGAGTTAAGGGGTAGGCAACTTAGTGAAGTGGAGCGACCTAAGGATTAGAACGACCTAAGGAGTTAGGTCGTGTGATAGTTAGGTCGTTTAGAGGATAGGTCATGTGGTGGCTTAGGTCGTGGGGTAGGTTAGGTCGGTTGGAGCGACCTATAGGATGTCGGCGACCTAAGGTTTTGAGCGACTTAAGGGTTTGCAGCGACCTAAGAGAGCTAGTGAGTAGCGACCTATAGGAGTTAGCGACCTATAGGAGTTAGCGACCTAAGGGTTAGTAACCTACAGTGGTGAGCGACCTAGTGGTGAGCGACCTAGTGGTGAGCGAGTTAGCATGGTTAGGTCGTTAGACGACCTAAGGAGTTAGGTCGTATCCTGGCTAAGTGTTAGGTCGCGTGTGTGTGTTAAGTCGTAGGTTTGTTAGGTCGTTAGGTCGTGGCATTGTTAGGTCGCGAGGAAGCGTGTTTGTGTTAGGTCGCAGGAGTGTTAGGTAGTAGAAGCGGTCTGTGTTAGGTCGCTAGGCTGCATCCTCGTTAGGTCGTAGGTCGCGGATGCGCATAGGTCGTTGGATCTGTTAGGTCGCATGCGTGCGCATTGTCTTAGGTCGTAAGCTGTTAGGTCGCGTGAAGACTTATCGTGTTGAGTCGTTAAGTCGTAGACTAGTGGATCTGTTAGGTCGTAGGGTTTTAGGTCGAAGGGTTTTTGGTCGTAGGGTTTTTAGGTCGTGGATGACCTAACTCCGAGTGAGCGACCTAAAGTGATTTCAGCCTATAAATAGGAGGGTTTTTCTCCATTTTGGGATCCGGATTTCGAAGCGACGAAGTGCTGCCATTTTGAGAGCTCGACCTCTACACTTCTTCACTTCTTTTCTCCACTCTAATCTTGTGATTCCTTCCATCCAAATCGAAGATCAAATTGAAGATTCAAGAGCTTAGATTTAAGATCTACATTCTTCGAAGAGAGATTTCATCGTTTAAAGCGGATTGGTGATAGATCGAGTTAGATCCTTCGCTGTCCAGATCTGAAGTGGGTTTCTTTTAAGGTGTTTAGGTGATTTGGTGAGTGGTGATTATCTCTCACACGGATCCAAAGGAGTATATCGGATCGTTGGCTTGATTTTGTGCTAAAGTAGTGATTTCTATGCATTTTCCTAATCCTAAGTATAGATCGATATAGATCCATTGTTCATAATGATTTGGCATCCATTTTACTACATGTTAACCTATGCAAGTTCATTCATCAAGATTATAGAGATATTGCTCATGTTTTCATGCTTGTTAGACTTTTGACTCTTTAATTACGAAATTGCCATTATTGTTATAATTGTCTATTTAGATCATATTTGAATGCTTGTTTACTTGGATTAATGTTTGATTTGATTGATTGCTATGAATTAGATGATTGATGATTTGATTTAGACAAGATGGTCAAAGATGATTCAAAAGCTAAGGGAAAGGCTCTTGAATTGGAAAAGCTGCTCGTGGCATATGTAGCGGATGATGAAGCTCATATGGATAGGTTCGATGATGATGTTGAGATGAAGCTTTGCTATGATGATGATGAGGCGAAGTATGATATGAGATAGCCTTGGTCTAATCCAGACGGGATCATTCCAAGCAGATTGACAACGCGGTGAAATGGTTCGAGTTTGAGGATAATGGTTTGCTCGAGAGGCGCTTGAGCTAGTATGGAAATAGTCGTCGAGGAGGATGACTAGAAGGCTGAGATCTCATCATTGTTGAAGGTTCTAGCATGCTCAAAGCAAGAGTACGTTGGGCAGATTCGATAGTCCCTGAAGGCTACTGATTGGTAGTCAAGTACTCTGGGCAGATTCGATAGTCCTAGGCACGGGTCACGACGACGTGCGGAGTTATATCTAGAACCGGGGTTTCCATTAGCCCTTGACGGACGGATGAAATAAAGAGCCGATCATTCAATTAACGATGATATCGAAGCAATGATAACAGTGATAGCCAGAGTCATGGATGTTTGGTTGTATCATCATTCGGTATCAAGAGCGATATTTTCTAGGTGCTTATCTGATCTTGGTTTAGGCCTTGGGGGTTTGTACTTGGAAAACATCGCCCTTGACTCGAGTGATAATTGCTTTACTTTAAATTGTATGCTCTGCTGTGTTGCTTCTGCTTAGTGTGTGTCTGGGGCAATCACTGTAGAAAGAGGTGGAGTGGGAGGGTTGTATTCCTATTCCTTTTCCTTTATGCTCTTTTGGTATGTTGTCAGTTAATTCACCGCTCACTAAGACTGTTGTCTGACTCAAGGCTTTATGTTTTAACTCCTATTGCCTTGGGCGGTTCGTCCATTTTGGGACGGGCAGACTAGGTAGCAGGTGACAGGTGCTGTTCTTGCTTTCCACGATGCTGATGTCGAAGACGAGCTGGAGGCTTGCATATTATCTTCTTACTATATGTACTGGATGTTCCGCTGTTTGTATATTCTCTGAGTGTTATGTAGTGAGGCTTGATGTATTGACTATTCAGATGTTTGTATTCAACTATTATGAAGTTTTATTGATGAGATTCTATTCTGTGAAGCTTCACTATGTATATATTCTATTGTATTTTGTCCATGCGCTGTGAGTAATACGATAGATTCTGTTGTTTAAATTTACCCTGGCAATCGTCCATGGTCGCCTGGCACACTTTACAGCGCACTATCTCTAGGTTCGGTGCAGGGGTCATGGGCGGTCGTCACATTTGGTATCAGAGCTTTGGTTAATCGATTTTACCCAACGCTCGCTGACGTAACTACGTATGAGAGACGTAATTGTATTTTGATGGATGATTACTATATATAATATAGTAGCTTAGAATGATTTGAATCCCTTATGCAGTTGTTTCTCAAGGTGTATTAATCATTCCTTTTTATAGATATTAAGGATGAGTCGAAGAGGGAGACCAGCTGCTAGGGAAGGCCGTGCTGCTGAGGGAACTGCTGATTATGCAGCTACGTTTGAAGCTATGATGACTTCGATCATGAGAAGGATACCAGTTCCGGGGACAGCAGTAGATGTTGGAGTTCAAGTTCAAACTCCAAGACCGGTGGATTTTGCTAAGCTGTGTAAGGACTACACTGCTCTTGGAGGAAAGGTTTTCTTGGGAACAGAATCAACCATTGAAGTCCAGAGGTGGATAGATGCTTGTAGAAGGATCTTTAGTGATTTGGGAATTGAGGATGCAACTAAGAAGAAGTTAGCATCAAGACAGCTTCAAGGAAGAGCTTCTGATTGGTGGAACTCTATCACCATTGATACTCCGGAGGAAGAGATTACTTGGGAGCAATTCCAAACCAGATTTGAAGCTAAGTTCATTTCTACAGCTCAGAAGTCTGTTCTGTTCAAGAAGTTTGTGGAGCTCAAGCAAGGTGGAAGACCAGTTCTTGAGTATGTTTCTGAGTTTGAAGCTTTGTCCAAGTATGCCCGGTCGTATATTGAATCTGCATATCAGAAGAATGAGAAGTTTGTGACAGGCTTGGACAGTTATCTTGGGAGGCAGTTGGTGGATCATTTGGACGATCCATTTGAGAAGCTTGTGGAGAAAGCTCTCAGGCATGAGAATCTGTTTCCTAAAGAGGGATCTGTTGTTGCTGTGACCAAGGAGGAGTCTAGACCACAGCAGGGTGGAAACAAGAAGAGGAAGCAGCAGCAACAAAAGGGTAAGGATGGCCAGAAGAAGCCGAAGGGCGAAGTGACTTGCTTCAATTGTCAACAGAAGGGCCATTTCTCCAGGGATTGCAAGAATCCGAAGGTGCCAGTGAAGTGCCACAACTGTGACAAGCTGGGGCATGTTAAGAGGAATTGTCCAGAACCGTGGAAGGACAAGCAGATTGTGCAAGCTTATGCTTTGGGAGCTGTTCCATCATCGTCGAAAGCTCCTACCGTTGAAGAGAAAGGAAAGAGTGTGGTGGTTCAGGGTACTCATTTCATTTGTGATGTTCCAGTTAGAGTGCTATTTGATACTGGGGCGTCGCATTCGTTTGTTTGTAATGAGCTTGTAGGCGGGTTGGGTTTAGAACCGGATATCGTTGATAGGCCATTGGTTGTGACTAATCTAGTTGGGGGTTCGTCTTGTTTGTGTATGTTATGCCGTGGTCTGATTGTATCGAGTCATGATTGCTCTTTTGTTTGTGATTGTTTTGTTCTGAACTTTGCGGGGTTCGGAATTATTTTGGGTATGGACTGGCTTAGGAAGTATGCGGCAAAGGTTGATTGTGATAGGTTGGAGGTGACAGTCGAGAATGTGGAGGGGCGAAAGATTGTGATATGATGTAAGCATGAAGAAGGCGTCTTCATGAGCTTCATGTATTCGCTGGTTGTTCCACGGGATGGACTGTCATCTGTGCCAATTGCTAATGGATTTTAGGATGTCTTTGACGAGGTCAAAGGGTTACCGCCGCATAGAGAGATCGAGTTTCGTATAGATCTAGTTGAAGGAGCCAGACCTGTTGTGATGCCTCTTAGGCGGATGGCGCCTAGAGAACAGCAAGAGTTGAGGGTGCAAGTTGATGATCTTTTGCAGAAAGGATTCATTCGGCGTAGTGTGTCCGAATGGGGTGCACCAGTTGTGTTTGTAACCAAAGCAGATGGATCGCTGAGGTTGTGTGTGGATTATCGTGAGCTGAATAAAGTGACTAAGAAGAACAAGTATCCATTGCCGAGAATAGATGACTTGTTTGATCAGCTTCACGAAGCTAAGGTGTTTTCTTAGATGGATTTGGCTACGGGATTTCACCAGTTAAGAGTGGCTAAGGATAGTGTGCCGAAGACTGCTTTTAGGACACCATCTGATTTCTTTGAGTGGCTGGTAATGCCGTTTGGATTGACTAATGCACCAGCATATTTTGTGGATCTTATGAATAGAGTGTTCAGAGATCAGTTGAGCAAGTTCGTGCTAGTGTTCGTGGATGATATTCTGATTTATTCCAGAACTGAAGAAGAGCACAAGACGCACTTGCAATTTCTCATACTCGGAATTTATTTATTAAAATTTTAAAATCACTCTTATTCTTTCCCAATTCATTCTTAAATTTATTCAAATTCTCTATAATTATTTTACTTAAAAATTCACTCCTTTATTTGCTTTTCAAAAATCCAATTATATATATTTGGTAACTTAGGGTACCGAAATATTCAAACAAACCATAGCATTCAATATTCCAATTATCAGTATAATTCATCATAGAATATCAAATATTCATAACACAGAATATTAAACTATCTAGATAATTTTGAGGAATCCAGTTGGATCCCTCCAACCTGTTTCCCTGCATCCACAGATGTTAGCACAACACCAATTCCACTTCGAGGTGGAATATCGTGGTATATAGGATTAATATAATATCATCCGCTATTATGCGGCGCATAGGGTCTCATCCGCTATATAATGCGGGAAATCTATCACTCCAATATATATATATACTATATATAATATACCACATCCAATCAATCCAATCATTCAACCAAATATTTAAATTTAACCATTTAAATTTAAATAAAACCCAGATGAGTGAGATTAACTCACATTTGCTTTTGTTTGCAATCCACTTCCATTCCGGCTTGTTTCTTCACAATTTTAGACCTTGTACAAACATTTGTACGGTTTATTAATATTTGAATTAGTCAATCAATTAATTACTATTTGTTCATTTAGCTAATAATTTGGGTTTAAACCAATAATTTATTTTTAAACAACTTTCTTTTAATAAAATATTTTATTATTATTATTATTATTTTAAACTCTAAAATAATTTAAAATTCCTGTATTCACCTGAAATCATATATATATATATTTGTCTTCTATACATATATACTGACAATACCCTGCACAAATATATATACCTCACTGCACAAATTTTTTTTTATTGATTCAGACTAAAATCAATTTAATAAATTTCCTAATTTCCAAATGAGTCAACAGATTTTATTCACCAGTTTTTAAACCTTAGTAGAATTTAAATTAAGATGTTAAAAGCAAAAAGATCATGTCACTTGCTCGACAAGAGAACCCAAACACCAAGCTCCTGCTTGATATCTACATCGAGCCTTCACCGCGACCATTCCTGACATCGTCGCGATGACGCGACCACTCACGAGCAACCCTACCCTGCCATCCTCTGATAATGCGCACGGCACGACACTCCGAGCCTCACTCCATCACCCTCGACCTTGCCTTGCTCACGTGCATGCCACGCGAGAGGCGCGACTCTTTCCCACTTTGTGCTCCCAGTCGTGATCGTAAATCTCTGATTCGAAATCGAATCGAGTAGTTCGATTGATTTTATTTCGGCCATTATTTTTTTTGAAGTGTCGAGTAGATTTCGAAAAAGAAGCAACATGTTTTAAGTTGAACGAGATGCTCGAGTGTTTTTGAAAAACAGAAGAAGAAGTCGCGTGTTTAAAGGTGGAAAGAGGGGACAAGATGAGATGGTTGCGTATAGGGTGAAGGCTGCAGTGATTTTGAAAAGAAAAAGCTGCTGAGGAGAAAAGGCTTGATGTGGAAGGTATTCGACTGATGGGAAAATTTTGACTAGAATATAAAATATATAATTCAAATTTAAATTCAAATTATCTCGATAATTGCAACTCAAAATTTCAAACTCCTATCGAGGCGTGTCGCCAGGCGTTTATAATGTTATACCCTTTTTCCGAACGCAATGGAAAAGGTTTCGAGTCCTAATTCGATCGTATGGAGAAGATAGCTTTTTGGACCCAGTTATAATATTGAATTCGATAAAAATTTCAGCGCGTTTATATGTCGTACGCTCACACAACAACTCCAATCACTACGAAAATTTGAAATCTGATAATAATACAATATTACGGATCCAATGGAACTGGTTTCGTCGAATTCCGAGACTGCGCCTTGGTAGGCTATTTTTAAATATTAATTTAAACGATAAAATTTCAAAACTTAACAAAACACTTCCAAATTCAATTTTAGCACTTTTACTATCTTCAGTATTATCAATATAGATTTTACAAGCCTTCAAATTATTTTTAACGAGCCTGAAACTCCAGATTCAATATTTTACTCAATTTCAATTTATTTAATTCAATAAATAAATCACCAAATAAATAGTAATATTTGAAATTCAAGTTAAAAATTAACACCTGAATATTTAAAATCAATTAAATATTCAAATTTTAAATATCAAAAATCTCGGGTCGTTACAAGAACGCTAGACAGCACGTCTCGTTTGGAGTTCGAGATATTGAGTACATCGGGCTAGATATTTTAGAATATATATATATATATATATATATATATATATATATATATATATATATATATATATATCTACCATGCCCATACCCTACCCATGTTCTCACCATCCCTGACCCATGTTCTAACCATCCCTGACCCATGCCCTACACTGTGCTGACCATACCCTTCCTTCTCTATATAAAATCATTTTATATCATAGAGATGGTTTGAAAATTTTTGGAATCAAATAATAGCCAAATCGAATGGTCATAGATCATCGGAGCCAATCGAGGCATTTTCAAGCCAAGTATCAACTAAGAATATGTTTGCGGCATCGAAACGAGGAAGTTTAAAGGTTGGATTGGGCTAAGACAAGGCGAAGGGGCGTGGCACTCAGTTGAATGGCAATTTCATTTTTCTTCGATTGTGGCATCATCGTCGATCGATTGGCGATGGGGTCTGAAGGAAAGATGGAGAGGATGGTCACGGAGAGGTGCGGCCAAAGTTTAACGAGCTATGGGGGACAACGGTGGTAGAAATTTGGAGTGCGCATTCGACGCATCAATTTTCGACGATTGGGGATGTTTGGGGGGACGAGGGTTGTAGCGTGGGGTAGCTTCGAAGCGAGGCCCCCTTTGGGCAGTGTGCGGCGGTCGCCGATGAAGCACGGCGGCGGCGGTGGATGCGAAAATGTGGAGTGGCCACAACATGCGTGAGCAGGAAGTAATACTAGAAGGGAGGGATTAAGTTTGATAATGGTGATTAGTTAATAAAAATGTAATTAGTTATTTAATTTAAAATTTAAAATCGTTTAATTAAAAATTGTGTAACTTTTACATATAAGGTCCAATCGAGACATGGATTTTTCAGTTACATTCGTAACGAAGAAAGCTTCGCGGTAGAATTGGTTTGGTCAAATTCTAAGCACATTGAAAATTGGGCTAAAATCAGACGTCGTGATTTTAGTCCCAAACCGGAATGCCTCGGAGGCAATTGGAATAAATGTGAGTTAAACGCACCTTTTTGGTTAACTAATTATGTTATATAGTTGACTTCAATTATTGATTTGATGTTTGGGTGATTTACTGTTTTATCAATTGATTTGGATTTATTCCCGCCCCTAGAGCGGATGACCTTTTATATATATACCCGCCTAGTAGCGGATGACCCATATTACATAATTATATGTTGTTTGTGATGCAGGGGAATAGGTTGGAGAAATCCAACAGGAATCCTTACCACTGTTGAATTTTGTTTATATACTTGTGTCGATATATATATATATATATATATATATCTGTGTATGTGTGTGTGTCGATATATATATATATATATATGAGTTGTGATGCAGGGAAATAGGTTGGAGGGATCCAATGGAATTCATAGCCATTGCTGATTTTAATTTCTGTAATATTCCTATCATTTGAATTATTGGATATTAAACCTGACCGTTGACACTTTTGATTATGACATTATTATATGTTTGAAACTTAAACCCTGTAGTGATAGAGAACTAATATCAATATTGATTTAGCGTTTGGTAGCTATTGGCCTTAGATTAGTATTTTCAAATACTGTAAATTGTTATTGGAGTTGGAGTTGAATTTTAAGACAGGAAATGATTTTAAAATCTGAATTTGGGTTTCGAAAATATTTTGTTTAAAAAGGATTAAATTTCTATTTTACTCCAACCTTATTATCTGACTTTTCTAAGTCAGTAGAAATGTTTTCTTTTTTAAAAGTTATATTTATTATTGTTGTTTTTAAAGATTATTTATTTATTTATACTTAATATTGTTTTAAAGTTATATATTTATATTTAATATGGATTTAAAGTTATTTACTTATATTTAAAATTGTTTTTAAGATTTTTATACTTTATATTGTTTTAAGATTATTTTATTTAACATTGTTTTAAAGGTTATTTATTCATACTTAATGTGGTTTTAAAGTTATTTATTACTATATTAATATTTTGAAAGTTAATTATTTTAAAAGTAAATATGGCTTGATATTAATAATAATGATTTATTAATGATGTTTTGGAAATTAATTATTATTATTTATAATAATGGTGAAGATGAATTATTATTGTTTATTAATAATGTTTTAAAATTATTAATTATTATTATATAATAGTGTTTGTAGTAAAGGATTATTATTTATTTATAAATGTTTTCAAGATTTATTAATAGAGTTTTATAAACAGACTTGGGTTTTATAAGAAGAGTTTATAAAATGTTTCGAAGACTTAAAGGAAAATTGTTTACAAAATATAAAGAGAGCTTTGCAAATGGTTTTAGATATTTATAAAGGAATTTAAAAATGGGTTTGTAGATTTATAAGAAGATCTTTAAAAATAGTTGCATGGATTTATAAAGGCTTTATAAATGACTTGAGAAATGATTAAGATATATTTATAAATGGTTTTAAACATTATAAATAGTTTATAAATGATTTTAGAGATTTATAAAAGAGTTTATAAATGGTTTTAGAATTGTGTAAAAAGGAAATCTTCCTTCGTTCTGTGTATATACTTATACCGTTGATATAAGTATATGGATATTTTCTAAGTATTGAAAATAAAGGGATTTGTGAATATATCTTTGTGAAAGTATTTTTATGCAAGTATTATAAAGTGGTTTAATTAATGAAAATATTAATTAAGGAGGCTAGTGGTTGCTTATGTGCTTAACCAAAGTTCCCTTTGAAATTAAATCCCAGATTTGAATATGTGTTGTTGATAGCAACTATCAAATATGGACCCAAAACGTAACTTTGAAAATATCTAGGAGAAACACGTGAGTTATATGGCATAGTCATCTCCAATGATGTTGTATTGTGTGTATAAATCTCGTTTCATTCTCCTAAGAGAAATGAGAAGGAAATTCATCCACTAACGGTTAGGAGGTGATCTCTACTCTTATCTTTGACTGTCTATTTCCTAAAGAACCAGGTTTGAGTTTACTAGAAACTATCGAGTGTTGTTTTGAAGAGACGGGGATCGGATATGTTATCCAAAAACCAAGCATTTCGAAGTGAAGACATCTTGAAGATGATGGAGTTGAAGACAGAACTCTCAAGCATTTCGTTCAGTCCCAAAACGAACTTGTAAGGATGAATGCCGGCATTGCATTGTTGCCTGGAAGGCAGTGGTAGCATTTCAAGTGGAAAGTGCTATATAAAAGGTAAAACATAGCCTCAAGCCTCATCAATCGGGAAATGAAAAAAAACGAACATGCAGCAAGGCTAAGTGGGTCACTCCCATCAGGGTATGGTCATCCTAAAATCTAGATCGATTACTATATACTCATGTATGCTTCGGGGCCCATTAATGAAACGGGTGATCATATTTGGTACTGCTAGTCAAGTGATAGGCCAGTCCTGTGTGGCAGGGGTATAAGATGTTCTTGTTAGACCATGGTGCATTCTATCTAGAGATGTACCATCGAAAGGTAGTTCCTTACCTTGTCATAGTATGGAATCCATTCTTCAATATGGGCTTTACGGATTTGGTTGCAACCAACTACATTAAAACATGAGATGCAAGCATTTCAGCTATATTTATATTTTACTTTGACCCCTAGATATTATTATAAAATCAATGGATTTTCTACGGTTATTGTAAGGTAACAACCCGTCCGTGTTATATGCACATGGTCTTACGAGATACCTTTATTTTTTAAAAGATTTATAAAACATTAAATTTAAATTGAGGTGTGTTTTCTCAAGTACTAGACTGACTCTGGTGTTATTTTATTATAATGTTTGGGTCAGACCGAGAATATTGCAGATTTAGTTTGGATGCTTTAGAGCTTCGAGAGACAAGCCGGAGGCCTAGAAACGTATTCACATACATGGTTATTTTTCCGTTGCATTTATTGTTGTATTTATCAGCAATTGTGAGGATAGATTGTTATTATTGTTCGGGCTGAAATAGGTCAATATACTCTGATTGATGTATGTATATTACATTTCTTCTTTGTGTAAAGATTTATTGTATATTATAGATTATTCGTTTCGATGTGAGATTCTGTGTTGTTTGTTTTCTTTCTCTCTTGTTTCTTCTTGTCTTCTTCCTTTTTCTTTTCCATAACTATCCACATTTCTGTTCAGTTTTAGTGGGTCATGTGTGATTGATTGTTGGAACTCCCTTATCTGGAGGCCTGAAGGTAAGCACTACAGATGCTACAGTCACCCATGGTATTAACTTCCGATGACCAAATACGGTAATGTTAATGGTATCCATAATATCAGAAGCACTTGAATATGAAATAAAAACATTACAGATTAAAAACATTTTTCTGATTATATTTCAAAACAACATTTCATATCCAAGTTACATAATCCTAGATGTTTCCCAGGTTCAGATCAAATATAATTATTACATAAATATGCCAAGAGCAACATATGAAGATGCCCCCTTGGATTATCAGAGTACTAAATAGACATAACTGACTTAATAAAACACAGTGGAATAAAATAAACAAAAGAACTCCTAAATAGCTAACTTCAGCCTCCTGCTCGTCTTCGGAAGTTTTATTCGTCCAGCTACTAAAAACTGTAAATCCTCAACCCTCAGCCTGCTCAAATCAATTTTGAGCACCCGAGAGTTTAAGGGGAAAACATAAACTTCAAGTCAAACATAAAGCCTGGTGTGAATAATATTATACATCTCGGTTATTTGATATTAAGTGAGACCACGCCGCTTAGCAGAATGGATTTCCCCTCACTAATATCCTTTTAAAACATATCTTTTGCAAATCTTAATCCTGCAACCAAAACTGGTTAAGACAATAATATCAATATCATGAAAGCATATAAATCATGTATCAAATTGACAATCTGTCTGGACAATATAGTTTTGTTTGGCTAACTATTAACCTTTGGATGACTTGGGCCTACCAGACAAAATAAACAAATAATCTAACTTCTGTTAGATACTCCTCTTCTGGACGGCATGTCCCTAACTTACTTCTCCAGAGTCAACTGATCATAATGGTTTTGTGGGCTCACCAATAACCTATCCTCACTCTGTATATTCGTTTCTGTGTGTAACATCATTTTATTCTTACCCGTGACAAAGTCCTACACGCTGGAATTTTGGAATAAATTAGCTAGGGGCTAATAGCTAATGTATAGGGTGCGACCCTATACCAGTCACATCTGGTATTCTAATATCTGGGTCATTTTACTTAGGGTTAACTACCCATAAATTTTTCTTGAAAACATTTTTTTCAGATTGATTTATACCTTTAAATCATTCTTTAAACAAGGAAAATATACTCTATGCTTTACTCAAATCACCTTGCCATGTTATATACACTTTACACAAAACTTTGTTGATGAAAACATTTAACCTTTGAAAGTACCCCTTTCGAATCCATTGAAAGTACCCCTTTCGATACAAGTAATACCTTAGGCCGAAGGCCAAAACACACCCTTTCGAAACCTTTCATAATAAACCTTCGAAACCATTGAAAAGCATCACCTTCGAAAACTTTAAAACTTAGACATCCTTCTTTTAATACTCTTTAAACATTGCCTATTGAAAACATTCACTACGCCATAAATGGCCTTCTGCAACACAAAAAAATGTTGGGTCAGGCCCAAAAAATGTTGCCATAGGTCTATGGCAACACTTTTTGGGTGATGCAATTTTTGTCGTTGCCTTAGACCTCAAAGGCAACATTTTGACTATCTAAGGCAACATAAGTAATATTGTTGCAATAGAACCCTATTTGGGTCTATAGCAACACCCATAGGTGCCTGTAGCAACGTTCAAAAATATTGCTATAGATATTAATTTTCTAAATTTGTGGGGCCCACAATGTAGAGCATATTTGATTATTTAATAGAAATATTTATTTAATAAAATGCTATTGCACAGAATTTGATATTCAAACAGTATTTTATTTAAATAAATATTTTATTTCAACATTTGAAATAGTACAAATTTCTGACTCCACTATTTTACAATTCAATGATTTATAACACTGATATTCACATATACAGATATTCCTCACTACATCACTCAGTTCACTCATTACATATACAGTTTCATTTACAGACACATGCTGACTCATACACTGAATCTTCAACTACTTCCATATCTGTCCAGCCGTCTGTACACCTGTCAAATATAGAAACACACACACGCAGTAAACTGGAACAAAAATAGATTTAAATTCAAGCAAATATTAGATATTTACATTAACTCTGTCGACTGAGGATGTTGATAAGTTTGACAAGTTAATTGGAAGCTACAAACTTCTTTAGATATATGACTGTTTTCAACAAATTTAAAATAATGCAAGGCAAATATTCATGTATATGACACGAGAAACACTACATCATATGATTCGTGGAAGAGAAGCATACTTAGGGAGAGCAAATGATATTTACATTACCTGCCAGGCGAACATTTTCCCACTACATCATGTAATGGACTCTTTCATCTAAACAAAATTCATCATTTTTTAAAGAATATGCAGCTGAATTAGACCTATAATAAATAAAAATATAAAATAGCTTAGCATAAATACAAAGAAACAAATGTTGAATTTGGCAATACAAAGAAACAAGACAAAATGCTAACGATTAAACCCACATCCAGCTGAAGGCAGACCTGAACCAAGGCTAGGCAGATTAGGATAGAGCAAAACAATGCATCTTATGAACATCACTATAAAAGCTAAGTTAGTTTATCTCCTATAAATACTTTAGAAATTATATGATGATGACTAGTAACAGCATAACTTTCTTACAGGGATTTAAAGAACCAAGCAAAACTACTTCCAAGCTCGTCTATTGTTATAGATCCTCTTTACTTGTAAAAATCTGTACTCAATTTGTGTAAATAAAATAAAAAAGTAAGTAAAACAGATAAAAGATCAAACCTCGCCACCAAGGAAGACTAAGCGGACGGAATAATACACTGATACTGCACCCCCCAATGCACTACTCTTACAATCACAATCTCTTTTATTCACCAACCTACCCAAACCAGCCCAATTGCTAAACATAAAACATATAAACCTAAAATAAAATAGTATGTCACAGACATACTGGTTTGAATTAGCAGTCAAAACTCAGCCATTCTCATGTGACTCCAACGCTTGACCATAATTTTGCACTGAGAAATGCTTCACGTGCTTTCCTTCTTCTCTAACCAACTTCTCATGTGTCCATGATTGCACGTAATTGCATCGCATCTCAAGGAGTATTCCATCGTCGTTGGAAGTTCTCCACCACTGTATCGTTGCTTCTAGATGATTGGCTCCAAATTTAATATGCCATCACGTATCCTTCTCACCACAAGAATTTCCATCTTGGCACTTAAGGACAGTAGTTGATGATGCCTTATCTGATTGGAAACCGCCTTTAATTTTCAGTTCTGCTTGCAATTAAACAACAGAGTCATGAAGAATGTTCCACCCTTTACCGAAACAATCATGGATACAAATTTCTGGCTTCATCGCATATATTATGAACCAAAAACATGCCATATTCCAAAATAGACTTGGAAATCAGAAATCACTAGGCACTAAAAAATAAAAACGCTGTTGTGCCAACCAAAATCACATCTGCCCAAATTTAGATCTGAATCTTTATGGGCATAAATAATCACCAAATTCAAAAGTCAATCTTTTCAGGAATAGCTTACACTTGTTTTGAAAATAAACAACATAAGATTTGAAGTGAAATCACGGAATCGCCTTAAACTTGTAAATGTAAGGATACGAAAGATCTTTATTTTATTTGTTGATCCTTTGAATTGTTGAGGAATCTTACTCAATTAATGTATTAGACCGAAACAGTCTTCAAATTAGCATACCGCCACTCATACATGCCTTGATTACCAGATCGCTTAGAGATCCAATCAAAATCGGTTGCAGAAATATATGGTGCGTTTGATTTCCTCTAGAACCCCAGTTTCGCCACTTAAGTCTGCCAATGCACTGATGATTAAGTTGTCGTCGTCGCGTTAATTCCTCACCGTGGAACCGAGTTGAGCACGATAATCAATCTCACGTAGCAGAACCCATGTATTGAATGTAAACATCATCTCTTGTATCATAGATCGAATCTATCGGAGGGACCTTTAATCAACACAGAGCTAGGGCACAAAATAGGTCAGGCTAGAGCAAAAACGAATTTGGGGGAGAAGCCCTAATTTTTTGTTTGTGCGATTTGGGGAGAACGAAATGAAAAGGAAGCGCATGAATGAAAATGTTAGCGGGAAATTGAGGAAGCGTAGTAGATAGTGGATGAATGGTTGAGATTTTGTTTTAACTAATGGTGTGGATCGCTGAGGTGTAATTTTTTTTTTAATTTTTTTAATTAGAATATATCTACAGTATCACTATATAAAAATGTTGCATCGTGTTACACTTGTTTAGCTAGAGCAACACATTTTTATGGCTAAGGTAACACAAAAAATACAACGTTGCAGTAGGACCAAAATTTTATAGCTGTCGCAACATTTTTGCTGGCAACACCTTGCAAAA
Organism: Allium fistulosum; assembly: GCA_030737815.1. Classification (NCBI taxonomy): domain Eukaryota; kingdom Viridiplantae; phylum Streptophyta; class Magnoliopsida; order Asparagales; family Amaryllidaceae; genus Allium; species Allium fistulosum. The sequence continues at coordinate 368,985,343 of CM060907.1, forward strand.
ATGTTGCAGAAGGTCATCTATGGCGTAGTGATCGGAAAATGTTTCTTTTTAAACCTTTTAAAACCATTGGGGAATCACCCCTTTGAAACCTTTCTTTTAAAACCTTTCGAAAGCATTAAATCCAATAAACCTTTCGAAAGCAGTTGGATTCAAGTAAAACATGTGGACTAACCTTTCGAAACCATTTAAAATCAATCCATTCGAAACCTTTGGGTTTTACTTCCAATAGAACAAAAGGGTCATAAAACATCTAAGTAGAAAGCACTCTTCCAAAAGATATTTCCTAAGTAAAGAAGTGATAGTGTCGAAACCAACCTCTTCGAAAGCAATGGAGAAGTGGCTTGTATTTTAAAACAAAGGGACCTTCTGAAAGCACTGCTTCGAAAGGAATAAGGCGACAGCAACGGGGGTTTCGACCTAGTTTAAAGCCATTACTTAAAACAAAAAGGCGCAACCTTTCCTTTAAAACAATTTAACCCAGACGAAAACTAACCTAAGTCAAAAGCTAATTAAGTCAAAAGCAGAGCACGCGCGTTGTCTTTTTAAAAAACAAAGACGCTTCGACCCCTTCAGAACCCCATGCTTTGACTTCATACCTCCCGCCTTAGTCCAATTCGCTACATACCAAGTATTGATACCAGGCGCCTTGGTTTCAACTGAGAAGGAGGCAGAAGTAAGGTGCTGGAAGGAGGGTGTTGAAAGTGGTGAAACATGAAAAAAGCATGTTTAAACTCATTTTTAGCCTTTTAAAGTAATCTTTTCAACTAACCTGCTTTGTTTGTCAAAATATTAATTGTTCCTAATTTCTTTTCGAAAATTGCTGCCAATATTTCAGAAATAAAAAATTTAATTTATTTACAAAATACCCCTTCTCCTTTTATAAATATAAAACATTTACATCTCATACCTTAAACAATTTTATATATTCACTAAAACACTTAGGAAAATTCTACGAAAATTCCTATAATCATTTTTAATATGTTTTCCAACATATATAAATTTTAGACCCAAAACATATATTATTTTGCCGTAAATAATTTTATAACCAAATATTCATTTTCTTTACTGTAAAATTAATATTAAATTCACATTAACTCAGAAAATTATGAAAATTAAAACCCAACTCTAAAAATCATTTCTGATTTAAATCTAAAATCGCTAGGCATTTGGATATCATTTAATAGGGTTTTCACATTAAAACATATAATAAAATCTATATGAAATATCATAAATCATCAACAAGTATATATCTCCATATCTATAATAAAAAACATGGCAAATAACTTTGCAAAATAATTCGTATTTCATCATAAAATCAAAAACAAGAAAAATATGAGATGTAGTCATTAATCACCTTAGCTTGAGATTAAGGTGTTGAGATTTGATCTTTGATTTTTGTTTCTTAAGCTTTCCTCTTGATCAGAGCTTTATCTTCTCTTATTCTTGCTTAATGGTGGCTAGCCTCTATAATGGTTGATTTTAGTTTTGTGAATACATAATGAACGTATAGAATATGGTTTAAGGCGTTTAGGGTATAAGAAAAATACTTATTCGTATATTGGCCTTGTCTATTTCCTAACATTTTATTCCATTTCAATTTACCTAGTTCATTTGTTAGCATGGCACAGATACCCTTGCTAATCACAAATCTCAATCCCTTAACCATTTTACATTATTTCATTTAATTTACCTAATTAAATTTTACTAGATAATGTTACTAAAAATTAGGGTCATTACAGACTCCCCTCCTTAAATAATTTCGGCCTTGAAATTACGATAAGGTACTCATACAAATCAATCAATAAGGTAAAACATACCATGAAACAAATCAAGATAAATATCTCTAATCCTGCTCTCATTCTCCGAAGTATAGTCTTTCTCATCGTCGCTCCACTGAACTTTGACTAATCTGACTGTCTTGTTCCTTAGCCTCTTCTCATCTCTCGCGACTACACGAACTAGCTTTCTAACTATAGTCAGGTTCGGCTCTACTACTAAGTCCTCTAATATAGTCGGTATTATAGTAGTCTCCAGATCTCTAATACACTTCCTTAGATGAGAAATATGAATAACATCGTGGACTCCTGCCAAACTGTTCGGTAACTCTACTATGTATGCAAGTTTCCCGATCCTCACTACAATAGGAAATGGTCCTACAAATCTTGGTGCCAATTTCCCAGAATTTCCGAATCGAATCACACCCTTCATTTGTGACACCTTAATAAAAACATGATCTCCAATAAAGAACTCTAAGTCTTTATGCCTTCTATTTGCATAACTCTTCTATCTAGACTGAGCTTCCTTCATCCTTGCCCGAATCAACTCAATCTTTTCTGCAGCTTCCCTAACTAAATCCAGACCAAGAACCAACTTATCCCCTATCTCTAAGCAAAAAACTGGAGATTTGCATGGCCTTCCATACAAAGCTCCAAACGGTGCCATCCCTATACTAGCCTGATAACTATTGTTATTCGAAAACTCGATTAAGTGCAGATGGTCTTCCCATGATCCTCCAAAATCTAAAGCACAAGCTCGTAACAAATCTTCAAAGTTTTTGTTAAGTCTTTCCGTTTTCCCATCAGTCTGTGGATGGTAAGATGTACTCAACTTGAGCTTGCTACCTAAAGTATCCTGTAGACTCTTCTAGAACCCACTGGTGAACAAGGAATCTCTATCACTTACGATACTACTAGGAATTCCATGAACTCTAACTATATTCTTCATAAACAGTCAATACAGGTGCCGTCTTAGTTGACTTAACTGTAATGAAATGGGCACTCTTGATCAATTTGTCTACTACGACCCATATACTTTCATTTCCTCTATTAGATCTTGGAAACCCGTCTATAAAATCCATAGAAATAAAATCCCACTTTCATACCAGAATATCTAATGGCTGAAGCAAACCACTTGGCTTCTGTTGTTCAGCCTTTACCTGTTGACAGTTCAAACACTGCTTCACCCATAGGCCTACATCCCTTTTCATTCCTTCCCAGTAGAAAATCCTCTTCATATCCTGATACATCTTAGTACCTCCCAGATGAATGGTGAACTTCGAACGATGGCATTCCTCCAAAACTTCCTTCCTAATGTCTCCTACATTTGGAACACACAATCTTCCTTTCTCAACCACCCATTCTGGTCAGGACTAAAAGCCTTCAAGTCATCGCTCTTCGTTCCATCTCTTAACTTCTTTATCCGTTCAACTAATGTTGTATCCTCCATCTATTTAGAAGCAATCTTTTCAATCATCATCGGTCGAACTTCTAAATAAGATTACATAGCAGTTTTCGTACTAGATCCAGCTTCAGATCTCCACTGCACTCTACAAGTCGTCAACGCTTCCAAATCTTTCCACTAAGCTATCATCGCTGACACTACATTTTGATGTTTTCTCCTAAGTGTGTCTACAACCTTATTGCCCTTTCCCGATGTGTACTCAATTCCAAAGTCATAAGCAGCTATAAATTCCAACCATCTCCGCTGTCTCATATTCAGCTCCTTCTGAGAGAATAGATACTTCAACGACTTATGGTCTGTATATAGCTCAAACCTCAAAAGGTAATGTCTCCACACCTTCAATGCAAAAATTACTACAGCTAATTCCAAATCATGTGTTGGATATCTAACCTCATGCGGTCTAAGCTGTCGAGAAGCATAGACAATCACTTTACCTCTCTGCATTAACACAGCTCCTAATCCAGTTCCACATGCATCTGTATATACTACCAAATCATGATTCCCACACTACAACAAAAAAGACATTTCGCAGCGTTTTAAAAATGCTGCCATACACATCCGTAGCGTTTCGAAGAACGCTGCCTAACAGCATGCTGTAATAGAGTCGGGAGATACTATAACATTTTAGAAACGCTGCTAAAAATGTCTACTGAAGCTTTTTCAAAACGATGCAGTTAATTAATTTTGCAACGTTTAAAAAATGTTGCCAACTCATTTCGTAGCGTTTTAAAGAACGCGGTTTTACTAGAAGATTCAATAAACCAGGTTATATCACAACAGTTTTGAAATGATGCAAAAGGCATTGTTGCAGCATTTCAGAAAATGCAGTGGTTTTCTACTACATCGGGTATATGCCATTACATTTAAAAAACACAATTTAAAAATCTATTCAACAACAAACTGCTCAATTTAAAATACATTAAAAATATAATCAGATAATATAAGCAATATAAGATTAAACATAATCGAAGCTACACCAAAATCGTACACTAAAAAATTTAAGTCATATACAACATTTCGTAAACAATGTTTTAAACACAAATGATAGCAACATAGTCTTACAAAAAGAGCTTGCTAAAAGAGCAATATATAAATCATGAAAGGTCCAAGCTCATCTCCTTCAAAGTCCAATATCCCTATAAGAAAAAAAATGCAATTAGAGAGCGGTAGAAGAGAACAAACATTAATTTATTTAGCACCAAATATGAACAAAAAATGTATGTTGGGTTATGTAGAAGCAATTATTGTTATGAATGTCAATTTTTACAGCTAGTATTGTTATTGTTATGAAGGTCCATTTTCACAGCTATTATTGGTTTTGTTACCAGTTGTAGTATTACTATTAACTAACTTAAAACCATAACATTAATTAACTTGAAATTAACATATTTGGGGCACACAACAGTGTTTTCCATATTACTGTTGTGGTGCAAACAAATCATTATTTTTTATAAAAAAACGAATATTGTGCACCATGAGAAACATTAAATTCAACATATAGATAGTCCATCTAACTGTTAACCATAACAAAGGTTCAAACTGTAGTAAGCTTATATAAATATGGTTGAAGGTGTGAATAAAAAAGATTACTTGGAGAACATGATGCAATTTGGCTAGTTGATACTGCAGTGTGGCTTCCAAATTGCTCTATGCCATAGTAGCCCTCTTCTCCATCTCTGCCAGTAGAGACATGGCTTTGTCATAGGTTTCCTGCATACATCTTGAAATATGGGGTAAATCCACACAACCAACAAGCAGATGCAATATAGACACTATAATTTATTAGCATCACATATAATCCTGTAATGAGCTAACAAAAACTACAACAACTTGCCAACCTCTGAAATCAAGTAAAAAAATTGATTAAAACATGTCACAGTGGATTCCTAGATGCACTCTTTCTGACCTATTTAGAATGCTACTATGCATTTTAATTACTGAAGATATTCTGAGGCACAAAATATGCTCATATCTTTATAGGCATAAAACATAATAAAACAACACCTAAGTTTAAAAATGTTGGAATAATATCAACAAAATATTGAACATGTAAATAACAAGTCAGAAGTGATAGTAAAATATCCAAAAATATCATAAATATATTAAGTTTTGAAGATTCTGATGATACTGTTAAATTTACTACTAAATCTACCAATCTTTTAATGCAATACAACTACCTCTCAAATCTATTGATAATCCTATAGAGCCAGTTTATTGGCGATGTCTCTTGTAACAAAACCGTTAAACTTCAAAATACTAGATGCAAAGCCCAGCTTAAGAGATTGGGCGGAGGAGATGTGCGTGTGTAAGACTGAATTTTCCTCTTGGTGACACTCTCTCTTCTCCTATATCTAGTTTTATATATCTTCACTATTCACTGATACATAAGTTCTAAGGCACATCACAAATATTTGTTTATATTTATCTTTAGTCTGGTGCAAACATATACAGATTTGGAGCGGTGATGATAACAATTATTTAACCAAAAAAAATAAAATAAAATAGAAATTACTATGAGAAAAAATTTCAACCTGGATTAAAATTTACTCTGGCACATCCTATGTGAGCCATTTCTTATCAGCTTTTGTTTTATCAGTTAAACTAAATTCATCTATAGCATGTGAAGGCACACTAATTTCATGAAACACGTGCAAAAATTAACTGATTTACTAATTTAGCATCAGCATTTCTTAATCCATTAGATAACTCAATTTCATATCAAAATGACTATAAATCAATAAATTCAAAATTGGAATAGAAAAAGCATAACTCCTGTAGAACTACCTATTAAATTTTTCATTACTTACCTCTGATCGTAATGTTTATCACGTTAATTCAGTATAGTTTTGTGTTAATTAATGCAGTGCTTGCATAATGCATTTTTTAACTTGTTTTATGCCTAGATGTTACAATTATGATTGTTGGATTGGATTAGATAAAATGAAATTCAAAATAGGATCAAATAACAAATCATATGAAATAAATAAATAAAATGTTTAAACTTGAATTAATAAAGTTGATGTCTTGTCCGTTATGCTCGTCTGCAGCAATTTGGAAAAATAGATTTTAGAAATAATCAAAGGAATAGAAGTAATGTATAGTATGGTTGAAAATGTGAATGAGAGGGTGGGAGCTCCAGAAACTCCAAGTCAGCCTCAGCAGCTTTCAAAGCTAGAACTGGCAAACAGGAAGCGGAGGAAAGGGTTTGCTAGTATGGTTTTTAACACGAAATCAAGAAAAGAAGGTGAAAATTTGAATGGAGATGATAACGAAATTGTCTGCCTAAACACTGATTATGGTCAGACTCTGGGTTCCCAAGTAGTACCTGAATATGTAAGCTGTGGAGCCAAAGCACGTGTTATAGCACTAAGTGCATCCCAAAGTAAGTTGAAAAGTACAAAACGAAAGAGGAAGGAGCATAATCAACTTTCTAGTTCAATTGCGAAAGACACGGAAAGAATGGAGCTTATCATTGAGTCCATTGTTAGCAAGTTGGCATGTTTGAATATTAACGAAGCACATGAAAATGTCATAAATGAACCCGGCAATGCACTTGTTCCATTTGTTGGTGGTGGGGTGATGGTGCCATATTCGGGCCCACCTGAGGTTTGGAAAACAAAAAAGCCTAGGGCTAAGGATGATTTGGATGATCAATTAGAAAGAGTATGGAACCTTTTAATGGGAAAACAGAGCAATGTTGGTGAAGGGACAGATGTTGATGTAGAAAATGGTGGGAAAATGAACGATAGATTTTCCTTGGTCGCACAACATCGTTCACTGCTCGCATGCATCTCATACAAGGTATTTTATGTCACGTATATTTCCCATTATTATGCAACTATTGTAGATTAAGAAAGAATATGATTAGAACTGCAATTTTGTGCATTGTCATGTATTTGTTCCAGTGAAACATGTATGAATTTTGTCATTTTGTTTATAGGAGTAGAAACTCACTTACTTCTCAATTATATCGCTAGCAAAGTGACTACTAATAATAATTTTCTTTTATTTGGAAAAATGAACTTGTATTATAATAGAAATCTATACCATAAGACAACTGGGATCCCTTTATAATTCTGTTACAAGTCTGGTCATTATGACCGTCCAATATTGACAGTGTATGTAAATATTTATTGGTATATGTCAGGCAATAGAAAGTTTGCTCCATGGAAGGGATCTGTTGTGGACTCGGTTATCGGCGTCTTTCTAACACAAAAAGTCTCAGATCATCTATCGAGGTGAAAATATCATTTTCTGAATACATAAACGTGTGCATGCACACATTTGTGCATGCTTGCATGCGTGCGTCCATGTGTTGTGTGTACTTTCGAGAACCAATGGTCCATTATAATTCTGTATTCATAAAGTAGTATTTAAATAACAAACAAATTTTATTTGCTCCTTTTCTGTTTTATCTTTTGTGCAGCTCCTCTTTCATGTCCCTTGCTGCTAGATTTCCTGTTAGACCTAATTCAAGCAACACAGCTACCAATGTCAAAACTCCAGCAAGGCCTATAGTAACTAACCAAATATACATGACCAAAAACTACTAGGAGTTTATGATTCTAAGCAATCATATAGTACCAAAATAGTTTTCAGATAGAGGAGTTGGTCATCATGAATCACCAGATACCGTTTTAGGCTTGACTATTACAAGTTGTGCAAATATAGTAGAAGTTGAAGAAGATAAAATTCGACCAGTAGAGGATGTGGTTTCATCATCAATATAGTAATAGTTTCAAAAATTTTACCCAACTTTTACATATGGCAAACAATGGAGCATTGTATGCCCCAAATGTTACGGGTGATAAGAGCTCAGATGAATGTGGTGTTGAATCGATTGGTCTACACTTCTAAGAAGCAATGAAGTACCAAATCCATCAAAAAAACCTGATTTAACAAATCAAGAACAATTTAACAATAATAAGTCAAGGAAAAAATATATTCTGAAGCTAAGAAGGCGGCAGAGTATGACTGGGACAGCCTGAGAAGGCAAGTATTTGAGAATCGTTTTAGCACAGAAAGGAGTTGTGATGCAATGGACTCAATGGATTATAATGCACTAAGGAATGTTGATGTCAATGAAATATCCAAGGCTATCCACGACCGTGGGATGCATAATTTGCTCACAAAAAGAATCAAGGTATGAGGCAGATGGTTTACAAAATAGTGATAACAAATAAAAATGATAATAGAGAATCAAGGTATGAGGTGGATGATCTACGATAATAGTTGATAACAAATAAATATAATAATAGTAAAAAAAGTTGGTTCTTGTTTATGTTTATACTAAAATCAAAAGTTCTGATTAATTATTTTAGGCATTTCTTGATCGGCTGGCAAGAGATCATGGAAGCATTGATCTTGAATGGCTAAAAAATGTCACCCCAAACAAAGCGAAGTAAGATCTCTAAAATTAATTTTTTTTAACTTATCGTTTGTTTTTATTGAATGTTAAACCTTTTAAAAGAAACATGATAATACTTCTATTAGCTTTGTTAGATTTATATTATAACTGAAATTTTCTTTTGGGTGTTTCTTCTAGAGACTATCTATAAAGAAACATAATACTATTTCTACTAGATTTGTGAGATATTTTAGTCATAATTCTTTTGGATCAAGTGATTTCCTATTTCTTTTAGGGAGTATCTACTAAGCATAGTTGGACTAGGTCTGAAAAATGTTGAATGCATTCATCTTTTAACACTTCACCAACTAATAAAATTAAATATTTACCATTGAAAATGATGGTCCATCGTAATGGGTTGGCTGCTATGATGAATCTCTCATATTCATTGTGTCTGTAATGTTGCACTGGGATCTGCAAAAGATGCATTTTGAATAATATAAGAACAATCAAACAAGCATGCTTTTGTTTCAGTTAACCAACACAACACAATATTTACAACAGGCTGATTTCCAGGAATAGAAAAATATAAGCATTCACAACAGAAATTTCATGCAAGCTAATATAAAGTTATATTTTATAGACCTAATTTAGTCTGCTTCCAATGTCTAATATATGATGTCCCTACTAGAAACCCAAAGCACGATTGATCGCGCAGCTGAGATAGGGAGATGTGATCAGATCACATGTTCTTCATTGGCAAACATGTATTAAGAAACTATAGGTTTTAACGGCTTCAGTTTAATATATGCTTACAACTATTGGTTTTATTTTATAAAAGGAACATCAATTGGAATGCTAAGTGTATACCTGCTTGGAAAGAGAGGCTTATGTACCCAAGCTTTTGTACTCGACCTTAAATTGGAAAACAGTATACACCATAAACATCAGGAACCTTGAACTACGTTGAGTATATACCCTGACATTGAAAATTGGTAGGATATTTTGCATATGAGAAACTGAAAATCACATTAAAAATGCACAAATGTTGCATATTATACCTTGTTGTCATTGGAAAATCACATAAAATTCAGGTTCACTGGAAACAAAATATAAAATTTTCATCTTGCATCTGAGTAAAAGTTAGGTTCCGGTTACAGTGTAGTGTTCTCCATCCTATTTGTTTTTACTTTGTATTTAGTTTTTAAAGTCTTACTTTTTATTACTTGAAATAAACTCCATTCTATAAAGGTTTGATATGGTCGAAAGACTACAAAAGAGGAGTCATTCTCACCCTCATCTGTTTGGTTTTCATCTTGATGACATCAATGTCTTCTAAAGTTATGGCATGTGGTATTAGATTACTGAATGGTTGTAACTACCTCAAATTTGCTTTGTACCTCCTCAAATTTAACTCCAGCTATACTGGCTTGGTGAGGCACCGATACTTCTCTATACTTGTTTATTATTTGTTGCACACTTGCTGCATATTTTGTTTTTGTATCAGTGCCTACATTCTTGCTGTTGTTTTCTTCATGAGCTACCTCACTTTTTGAAGTTTTCTTCGTGAGCTGCAGTTAATTTAGTTTATTTTTAAATTTAGTTAATTTTTACAAAAATTAATCAACTTAGTTAAATTTAGCTAATTTTTATAAAACTTAATTAATGTAGTTAAAACTTTATAAAACTTAGTTCTAATAAAACTTGTATAGTTTTTATAAAACCTATATGATTTTTATGAAACTAGTACAATTTTTATAAACCAGTTATAGCATTGATGAAGTATGCATAAAATCAATATTGTTGGTGCACATATTTGCATAGATGTAAAATTAAACTAAGATCGATATAGATGCCTTATTAGTGTTGTAAGAAACTAGCACTATGTAAGTTGGCCTTATGCATAATAAATCAACATCTAATTTATCTTAAAAACCATTATCTAATCACCAAACTAACTTTATAACCTCAAGCTAGATATATGTATATTATAGTATGAAATATGCACTCTACATATTTATCGAAGTTAACTAATTATTTATCACAATGACGATTTCATAATTTTTCAAAGGGACAATTATGCTAAATGTATACCATTCAATTATGTGCAAGTGATATATATGAAAAGGGTAAAGTAAATCTTCAAAAAAAGTCGCAATAATTAAGTATTTTTTTTCAATAGTTCCCTGGTAACTAAAAATGCAACAAGCAGAAGCAGCACAATCATATAAAAACGACAACAATTTAATGTTGAAACGGCTAGTGTGGCTTGTTATAACTACACTGTTAGTGTAAATATCTTTAACAAAAACAAAGCCCACAAGCAAGCACACCTGTCATATCTCATGTGCCTTATATATATATATATATATATATATATATATAAACACACACATTTTTCAACAATAACCTGCATGCGTAGTTGACATATTAGACTCCTACTTCTCTCACCCTTCATTCAATTCGTTCTTTTCCAATTTCAATTTTTCCAAAGCTGATCTACTTCTAAGATTTCACCCTGGATCATGAAACAAAAGATTTAAACAATATGTTTATCTGTCTTCCTCTCATCAACACGATCGATATCAAACCCGAAGTTCAGTTCAACATGGCTTTGCAACTTTGTATAATAAATCAACATCTAATTTATGTTAAAACTAACATGGCTTTGCAACTTTGTTTACCTGGAATAGTTGCAGTAATTCAGAAGATGAAAGCCAAACCTTCATCATCATTATTTCATCAATGTGAAATAATATCCACTTTACCGTAAGCCATCATTATTTCACCAATGTGAAATAATATTTAACACTGCATTTTGAACTTGCATCTGAGTAAAAGAAATCACCATAAACCATTTTTGTGAACTTATTTCCACTTTATCATTTACACACTATAATGAAATCACATGCTACCTAAAAATTAAAGCATTGTCTAGACATCACAAAAATGGACAAAAATCATATGAAGAATATAGGACAATGATACTGATATAAAATATAGGCCCAAATTGACTTTACTAGTAAATTGACATGGATATGAACCATAGATTCCTACACCAGGTTATCAAAAACGTAAGATAAGAATTGAACCATAAATTAAAGTGTTTTGCAAATTAAAAAAAATCTAAAAATCGAGAAACGGTAAGATTACCCGAATTTGGAGGCTCCAAATCAAACGATTGTACCTTCAAGGTTAACATCGAAGGACCTTTGAAGATGTGGAGCGGTTGATGAAGAACGATGACTTCTAGAGATGTGGAACACTAGAGAATCTCTGAAGCTCGAGAGATGGGTTGCTGAAGCTCGTGATCCACGAAAGAGTTGTGAAGATTTAGATGAAGAGAGTTTGATTTTTAATGAGATTTGGGATTATAGATTTGTAGGAGAAAGAGGGATTCGACTTTTGAGAAAGGCGGCATCATTTTCTTTTTGGCGCTTTTTATTAAAAATCCATGAATTTGTTTAACAACAGCGATTTAACGATTATTTACTTAATAATTACCTAGCTAATGGCAGCTTTTTCATTAAAATCCTGCAAATGGGTGCTGCAAAAGGTATATATTCTTGTAGTGCCATCTGGAACAACTAGTACAGGTGCATGAGTCAATAAGTGTTTCAAGTTCTGGAATGCTTCCTTACACTTATCGGTCCAAACAAACTTCATGTCCTTTCATGTTAGCTTGGTCATCGGTGCTGCTATCCAAGAAAAATCCTTAATGAATCTCTGATAATATCCAGCCAATCCAAGAAAACTCTTTATCTCAATCGTTGTCTCGGGTTTCTTCCAATTATTCACTGCTTCAGCCTTAGTCGGATCTACAGACAACCCTTTCTCTGAGACTACATGACCAAGAAATTTCACTTTCTTCTTCCTGAAATGACACTTCGAAAACTTTTCCTTTGGCTGATTCTGCCTTAGCATCTCAAGCACCACTCTAAGATGAACTTCATGCTCCCTTTCATCCTTAGATTATATACATATATCATCTATAAAAGCCAACACGAACCTATCCAAATGCTCTCGGAAAATTATGTCCATCAAATCCAAAAAGAATGTCGGCGCATTAGTTAGTCTGAATGGCATCACTAACCATTCATATGATCCATATCTAGTTCTAAACATCGTCAAAGGAATGCTATCCTCTGCCACTCTAAGCCGATGGAATCCGGTCGCCAAATCCAACTGAGAAAATACCTTGTCTCCACTCAACTGATCAAACAAATCGTCAATTCTAAGCAACGGGTGTTGATTCTTTATCGTCTTCTCATTCAACTTACGATAATCGATACATTACCTTAACGATCCATCCGGCTTCTTAGCAAACACTACGGCTGCTCCCCAAGGTGAACTACTTGGCCTAATAAAATTCTTGCCTTTCAAATCCACCAATTGCACCTTCAATCTCAATAGGTGTCATCCTACTTGGAGATCTAATCACCGGTTCTGCTCCAGGCATCAAATCTATCCAACCCAATGGCTTGTTTCAGTGGCAATCCTACTATTGGTTCAAAACATCCACGAATTTTCTAACCATGAAAAATTGATTCAACTCATCATCTACCTCCACAACACCTAACAAAGCGTTCACCTTATAGCTAGGGTTTTCTACGATATATACAATCTGATAATTATAGTCAGGGTGTCTACATGATATTTTCCTATCATGGAAAAATATTCTAGCATCGTACTTACTTAACCAATCCATGCACAAAATAATTCTAAACCCTACAAAGTCAAACACATGCAAACTGCAAATAAAGGTATGACCTAACAAATCACACTCTAGGTGGTCACACTTCATCCCAAGTGTTGCATACCCTCCTATCAGATTTGCAACCCATAAAGAAGTAACTAAGTATGAGGGTTCTATAACAAATGCCCACGCGCCAATAGCAACACATATAAGTGTTACTGAATTTTTTCACAACGCTTATGGTCGTTGGGAATCGTCTGTTTTGGTGTAGTGTAAAGAATGTAGTATGAATTCTTGTTAAAAAATTGAAATCAAAGGCCATTAACTAGATGTTGAAGATTTATGTCCATTCACAAAAGGATGGCCCTAAAAGCTACTTCTTTTGAAAATTTAAAAAACACCTCAATGGTCTATATATCAACATACGTATTTTTGATACGTCGACATATACAAGTTATTATGTATATTTTCAGAAACACTTTGAATGTGTTTTAAATATTTTCTTTATAAAAACTCTATTAAAATTTATATTATAATTAAATTAAATATTATTCTTTTATAAAAACATTTTGAGTGGAAAATTAATTTTTCAAGTGAAAATAATCAAAGATATTATACTACTCAAGTCTTTAACATTTATTCTAAGAACCGATAAAATACTAACACAGATGTCTTTTGGTCTTCGTGCTTTTATTCTTGAATTCTTCAAAATTTATGTGTCTTCAAACATATCTCAATCAACACTTGATTTATACTGATCATTTCTTTAAGCTTTTATTCAATCCTCACTTGTATAAACCTATTAAATATACCGATATCCTGCATAATATACTATATAGCTCCAGAAAGCAATAGTAACAATATTTTTATGATTGTCATCGTCAAAATCAATATCTTTAGTATTAACACATGTCAATTCCGGGTACGCTATCCATAATAGTAATCCATCCTACTACAAATCGAAGTGTATAAGAATAAACGCCTCATGCATTCCCTTAAAAATGGAATGAATTCTCCAATGTTACGAGAAGAAAAAATTCAAAATACTTGAAAGTTATAATGAACAGCATACAACTGAATTGAAAAGAAATATATATACGCGAACTGTTCTCCTTCAATAAAAATATCCTAATGATAATGTACGGATGTTTTTTTTGAAAGGAGGTGAAGGGCCCAGCCCAAAATACAAATACGGGTAAACGAATACATATACCCGATTCTCTAAAAACAAAACACTAACATAATTAGGGTTGCCGACAAATACTACGAAACAACAAAACTAGTAAAAAATGGCGACCAGAAATTCTCGAGAGCAAAACTTTAGATCTCTTTCATCTTCTCTTTTCCACTACTTTCTCCCCTTTCCCAAAACGAAAGGCTTTGGTTAAACTGGCTTCTCACACCACAGTTGTCTTTGATTATGCTGGTGCAGTTTCTCGAATCTGAGTTTTGTTTCATGAAGCTTTGATTTACAGATCTGATGTCAACGCGACTCAGATCTGTAGATCTGTAGCTGTTATCGCCATCATTATGTTGATTGATGGTTAGGAGCTCGTTGTTGTCATGATTAAGCTACTGATGAATGCTTAAATCAGTATAATAGGCCTTCGGATTGAGGAGATAATGTTCGATGTGCTTGCTACTAGCCTCTTTGCTCCACAAATCCGCAAGGAAATCGAATTTGGTTTGGTCTTTAACCTTTTTCTTAGATTTCTGAAGACTAATTCTACTGTCATTCTCTATAATAAGCCATCTTTGCTCTTTGGACAGTTTCGACTTGTTGTGGGTACGATTATTTCTCTCTTTCCATATGTGGTAAACTACTGTAGTCGATAAAACGTGAGCGAGATCTCTTTCGAGAGATTTCCTTCTAAATTGGTTGTAGATATCCATGATAATCTGATTATGGTCCATGCTGTTATTGTTGTACATGCTCATCTTAGTTTTAATTTGGCTCCATATGTAATAACTGTAATTGCATTCAAAAAATAAATGAGTAACAGTTTCATTTGCTACGTTACATAAGGAACAGAGTGAAAGAGTATTTCTCCCCCATTTATTGATTATATCCAGAGTTGGCAATCTGTTTTTGATAGCAAAATATGTACAGATAGCCATCTAAGGATTATTCACCTTGTTCCATATGCACTCATGTCACTCAACAGTAGGTTGCTTGTTTCTAATATGCTCCCAAGTTTTCTTAAAAGAGAACTTACCTTTGATGTTAGCTAACCATTCCCAATAATCACAATCTGCATTAGGGTCTAAAGGGATATTAGCAATAAAATTTTTATGAGGATTAGTAATTGGATGGAGATGAGGCTGCCAGTGATTATTTTTAATTATGACATTTACATTAGCATTAGCTTCACCACAAATAACAAGATTATCCCATCCAACCCTATTGATAAAGGAATCATTTTGAAACCAAGGATCGAACCAAAGACTAGTTTCACAACCAGATTTGAATTTTCTTTGAATTAAAGATTTTCCTAAATCTCTGCATTTTAAAATTTGATTCCAAGCATTGGATTGATTATTTTTTGGTAAAGTTGTCCAAAAATTACCATTTTTAAGATATTTACATGTCATCCATTTGGTCCATAAAGAATCTTCACTTATAAATCTCCAAGTTTTAATTGACAAGTTAAACTAAGATCATTAAGATTTCTGATACCAAGCCCACCTTCATTTTTGGGTTTGCATACTTTGTCCCAACTGATTTTATGGTATTTTCCTCCCCAAAGAAATTCAGCACATCTGCTTTCAATTTTTTTAATTGTAACAATAGGGATGTGGTGTGTTTGAAACCAGTATAAAATAATAGCATAAACAACAATTTTAATTAATTCAATTCTACCAGCAATGGATAGAAGCTTGCATGACCAAGTTTCCATTTTGTTTTGAATTTTATCTATCCGATAGGAACAATCACTATCTTTAATTTGATTAGCAGATAAAGGAAGTCCTAGATATTGAATAGGAAGATTACCTTCATTAACTTTAAGAACTTCTAGAACATCATTTTTGTACCTGCAGTATTTACTAAAATATGCCTTTGTTTTAAATTCATTAATTTTAAGACCAGCATATTTATACATATTTTCAAAAACTTCACTAATAGCCTCTGCATTATCTTTGTTAGCTTTAGAGAACAACATAAGATCATCAGCATAAATCAGGTGAGTAATGGATGGCTGAACTCTATTTATTGGAGAAATATTGTTTTTCATAGTTTCAATATCAATTAGGATAGAAAAATATTCCATAGCTAAGGTAAAAAGATAGGGAGAAAGAGGGTCTCCCTGTCTGATACCCCTGTTACTCTTGATGAAACCCTCAGGTTTACCTTGAAATAAAATAGAGAAGGTGGGTGTATTGATGCATTCAAAATTAACCTACAAAATTTAGCAGGGAAATTCATGCATTTCATGATATGGATAATAAAATTTCTGTTAACTTTGTCATAAGCTTTTTGAAGATCAACTTTGAGACACATTTTATCCCCTTTTTTATAATTGAAATTCCTAACCATTTCATGTGCAAGCAAAGAATTTTCATAAACTAATCTGCCAGGTATATAAGCGCATTGATTTTCAGAAATTAAAAAGGGGAGAAACAGCTTTATTCAATTACTTAAAATAGTAGCAATGATTTTGTAGACGAAATTGCAACAAGATATTGGTCTATAATCTTCAATACAAGTTGGATTTTTGTTTTTTGGAATTAAGGTAATGAAAGTATGATTAAAACTTTTAAGCAATTTACCTTCATTCATAAATTCATTAACTACTTTAGAAATATGATCTTTGATATTATCCCAATGAGTTTTGAAAAAAATTTCATTAAAACCATCTGGACCAGGACTTTTATTATCTCCTGCATTAAAAATAATTGCTTTGATTTCAATTATACTAACAGGAGCTAGTAAGATGTCAACAGCATTATCCTTTAACACATTCTTACACACAATATTAGGAAAACTAATTTCATTTGAGTCATAGAAATATAACTGCGAATAGTAATTAATAGCTTCATTAACAATTTTATCAAAGTCATTTATGCACTCACCTTTACTGTCAATAATTTTACCTATATTGTTGATATGATTCCTGCAGCTCATTTTAGCATGAAAAAATTTGGTGCACTCATCTCCCATAGTAAGCCAATCAACTTTAGCTTTTTGCTTGTGATTGACAGTGTTAATATAAAGTTCATGAGAAAGCTTAGCTTGATTAGAAAAGAATTTGTCAATGATATCAGTATTGCCAGGATTATCATCAGCAAGTTTTTGTAAAAATTTCCCTTCCTCCCTTAATTTATTTAAACAGTCATTCTTACTAAAGTTAGCCTTATTCCAGTTTTTAATTTTGTTTTTAGTATTCTTAAGAAACATGTTAAACTGAACTTGATAAGATCCATTATTTGAAAAAGTAAAACAATCTTTTATAATGTCATTATAATCATTGCTTAAGACCACCCATTTTTAAATCTAAAAGGAGCAGCTTTAGGATTATTATTATTATTATTAGTTTGATTTTGAAAAAAATTTATCATTAAAGGGGTATGGTCACTTGTATTTTGCTCGATAGAGTAACAACATAAATTTGGAAAAGAATTACAAAATATTTCATTAATTAATACTCTATCAAGTTTACAGTGAATGTTTTTCTCCGTTCCAGATTTCCAAGTGTATTTATTGCCATTCATATTAGGTTCAATAAGCCCGAATTCAAGTAAAAATTTATTAATTTTTTCAAGCTTATTGTAAGGGATTTTATTGCCACCAAACTTTTCATTGGCATGAAAAACAGTATTAAAGTCACCCAAAATAATCCAAGGAAAATCGTAGCTTTGACTAAGAGCTTTTAATCTATACCATAGACTGTTTCTTTCATTTTCAAAATTGCTACCATATATATTAGTTATTTGAAGGGAAAAACCACCAACATTTTTGAAGTTGTAGTCAATAAATTGAATGTCTTTATTAGCATTAACTAACTTCCAAATATTAGAGTCCCATATGACAAGGATTCTACATTTACTACCACATTCATTATTGTTAATGGATTTCCAATTATTGGAGAGTTTAAAATAGAATTTCTCAGTAATAGTATCATCCATCTTGTTTTCAATGAGGGCAATTACTGATGGTTTGTAAATTCTAACCATATTTAGAATGTCAGTTTGTTTAGCAGGGGAATTCATACCCCTAACATTCCAGGCCATGATAGTCATAAAAAATAATAATAAAAGGATAAAATAAAAGAATTAGGGTTTCAGATTAAACCTGATACACTACTACCCTTACCCTTCCTCTTCTTCTCTGATCTTTTAGCTTTCAGTCTTGTGGTCAATTCATTCCATTCTGGATTGATTGATATGTATTTTTGTCCAAAAGCTTTCTTCTCTTTGCCTGTGCTTTTGTATTTTCCAATTGCTTTAGTCTTGTGAATATGTAATTCTGATATATCAAATTGCTTTTCAGGTTCCTCCATAACATTATCAGATGCAGATGCAATATAACTTTCTAGGATTAGAATGCGAGAGATGTCAAACTCCTCAGTATTGCGAGGCAAGGTTGAGTGGATGCCAATATTGTCCTCAACTTCTGCAGCATTATCTGATGGAGGTTCACTCTCCATGTTATATTCTGGACTCTGGTTGGAGCACAAAGGCGGGATATTGTTTATGTCTGTCTTATGATTATTTGTAATTAAACATAACTCTGAAATGGGGGGATTTCAGAGTTAAAGACCTCTTCATTATTGATACCCTCCTTTGAGCTGCTTTGTGAACTATCCTTTGAATTTTCTTTTATTTTCCCTGTATGATGAACTTTCGAAGCAAGGATCTGGTCATCTTGATCGGTGAGCAAAAGAGATGTTATTTCTTGATTGAAGATGATACCATTCTGGTTGATTCGATCTTTGTTCTTTTGAATTTTTGATTCTTTTAGTGTCTCCTCGTTGAGATGCGAATCTTGAATTGTTGTATCTGCATCATTTTCTTGATCAGTGACTATTTCATTGTTTTGATTGTGAGCTTTGGGTATCCACCTTTGTTCTGCGACACATTGTTCTCTGATGTGTCCAAAACATTTACAGATGCTACACTTCGGTGGTACCCATTCATACTCAATCTTTTGGGTGATGTTTTCTCCATTGTATAACGTAAGATTTATTTCTTAAGGAAGTTCATCATTTGCAGATACCTCCACCAGAAGACGAGCATAATTCAATCTCGTTTTCAAGGTTGTAGCTGCATCCATTTTTATGGGTTTTCCGATAATGCTGGCCATTACACTGAAAGCTTCACGATCCCATAATTTGAGATTGACATTGGGTAACTTAACCCATATCGGCATCGTACTAAGGAGATCCCTATCCATTTTCAAGGACTCGGACCATCTTCTTATTATGATGAGCTTTCCATTATAAAAGTATGGGCCATTCTGAATGATCGAATTGCAATCTTGAACTTTTTTGAATTTAACAATAAAAAACCCATTTTCTTTGGTAAAAATTTCAAATTCTCCAACAGGTTTCCATACACGTTGGATGTAAGCTTTGAAGAATGTATAATACGGTTTGGTACCAACAACATAAATCAAAATCGAATTGCTCCAACAATCAATTGCTCCTTTGCAAACAGATTCTTTTATCAAACCAAATTTCTTACTGTTAATTTTGATAGGAGCAATAGTTTCAAGATTGCATTCATCATTATTTGGTTCTTTAGATTGCTCAGAAACGATTTCAGACCAAGATTTTTGCCCTTGTGCCTTATTCAGAGATAAATTTGTGGGTTTCCTTGGTTGATATGATTGATTTCTTGTAATCAGAGGAGGGACGGTTGAACTCTGACCGTCTGTCTTCTTTGTTTGAGTATGATTGCCCCACAATTTTCTCTGATATCCGGGCATATAGGGTTGTTGTTTCTTTTGTGATCTTGATTGAACTAATTGAAACCCATCTTTATCTATGATGATTCCATTGCTTGATTCTCTGATGTGAGATTCTGGTGGTCTATTTAGAAGTTTTGAGGAAGAGATATGAGGGGGATTTCTGTGAGGGGAGAGATTTTCCCCCATGGCTGAGGAAAACCCTAAATTGCTTTTTTCGAAATAATAATGTATGGATGTGTTACTATGAAACCATATATAGATTAATACATATATACAAAATGATACAGATATTCAAGTAAGTGCCAACCTTTATAAGGTTGTCTTGAAGATGAGTTTAACTCTTTACATTTGCATATGAGTCTGGTGATCACTTACATGGTGCATTAATATATATATTTTTTTGAAAAACGGACTGAATTCACCTCTTGCGACCTGTAGAAGAGCCGAGTTTGAAATATATTTTCTTGACAAATCATGCAATGATGCAGAAGTGAAACTTAACATTATATGATAGATTTATAGGACCGACCTTTGTTATATTATAAATTGCTTCACAAGCATAATATCGAACTCTACCATCTTAATTAAGGGATGGGTTAAGTACAAGCGGAACAATTTCATGGAAGATATTAGAAAGAAACATGATCCTATGCAAATTGAAAACATAGCCATGAATTATAACCAAACGGGAAAATAAAAAATATTAATTCATTCTCAAAAAGAAAATTAATTGATAAGAATATTATATTAATAGTGGCACGATCAATCAAGAAAATTAATGTGATGAGAAAATTAACTAAACAATCTAGTTCAAGCTGATTCTACCATATTATACAAAACTCCAAAAGTAAGAGTCGGTACATTGTAACATAAAGAAAATGGTCTTTATTACTAATATAGCATTTCTGCCCTAAGCCTGGTCACTAACTAAACATTATAAACAACGTACGTAAAACCGAGGAGCAACATTCATCATAGACAGCGAAAACTAAAATGATGAAACATCATTGAAAGTGACTCAGGCTTTTTCTATCTAACTGATTCCTTTTTATGTAGACACAGGAGAAGTAGTTTTTTAATAGAAGATGCATAAGATAAAATCTCAACAGCCTACGTGAATTACTGTGAGAAGACATCTTTCTCTTACTTTGTCTCCAGAAAGAAAAGAAATGTAAACATGGTAAGATATTTTACTAATTATTATCCTTGATTGTAGTGGATCTATAATTAAACACCTAATCAATTTTTTTCAAGGATATAAATGTGTTTCCAAATATATGATCGTTGAGGGAATTTTTCATACTTCAACTCCTCGAACTTGTGCTAAATAGATAGTTCGTTGACTACTTAGCTGATTTGGAATTAGCAAAATTAAGTAATCCTAAGTTTGCTGTTAGGTAGGGATTACGCTGAATGCTTACATAATCATGTAGCTACACTTTAAGTTCTTATTAAAGCATCAGATCTAAGCCACTATGTTATTCGAATATGGCCAAATATGAATATCAAACTATACTTAATAAGGTAAATAACATAAGCAGTAAAAGAACACAAGATTTACGAGGTTCAGATTTTAAGGAATCCTACGTCCACGGGAAAAGTTTTCTTTTTTCCTCTCTTATTTGATTTGGTATGGAATTCCATGGCGACTAGTACAAAAGAACCTTAAAAGTTTATAAAAAGAGAAAAATGTCAAAAGAGAAGTCCCTTTCATCTACATTGTTTTTCTTCTTTATAGTGATTGATTTCACTCGGATCGCTGGATCTTCTTTCTGATCACTGCACCTCATCCCTTAGATTTTGACATGTGCCTTTTATCCGTATAACTTGTTTTATGTTATTGAAATGCTGACGTATTTTTGGCGGGAAGTTTGAATTGAGGAGGGAATCCCTAAAATTATGGTGGGATTATTCAGATTTGAATTAATCTTGTTCGCGAGTTTTGAGCATGGCATCTTTTGTTGTTTGATAGGCGGTATATGTTGCCGTTGGGCGAAGTTTATGGAAAGAGGTGGATGTTTACATTGCCTGATGTTTAGACTATATTGCTCTGCTGGTGTCTTTGCTTCCTTTGCATGATTTATTACTATGTCGAATCAGAATGAAGTAGCTCTCCTCATTATGTGATAAAGGTTGCTTAGATAAGTTTAAGACTTACTTGCTATTTGAATTATTTCCTTGGCTGTTGTTGATGAGAGATTGAGAGGGGGAGAGCTTCATATTTGTCGTTCGCCTATAGGATTGAGTATATGTTTGAAGCAATCTTGGGTGACCCTATATACAGCTCTAGTGGAGTGCTTTAGCTCTGTATAGCGTTGTTTGGGTTGCCTCGAGTGTGTGCTTGTATAGATCTGTTCCTGTAGACATTTGACAGAATGTGAGTATAGCTAGCTCGAAACCTCATTTCTTAGTCTTTATTCCTTAGTTCAGTGTTCATGTTTAGCCTTCGCATCTCAATGCAACCAATGCATTCTGCTCTGTCCTCTTACATACAACATCTGCTTCATGTAGCCTTGATTCTAATGGAGACGTCTCGGATCTGATTAAATGCTGTAACCTTAAGCCCGTTCTTTGCTTAGCTATGTTGTCGTTAGAAAGTATCATATGTTTCTTTTTGTCGTGGCTCATGGTAAGAATGGGTGTAACACTTACCCCCAAGTCCGCGGCGACTATAGGTTGGGGTAGACTTATTGCCTTATACATTAAATTTGTATCTTCCATTCAGTCTTGTCCAATCTATATTTTCGGCGCTAAGAATAAGTCTTTTCAGCTACATGTGCTTTTAATGCTCTAGTACATGTGTTAGTGTCTCACTGGACCATCTTTTCGTAGCTATTCAATCTGCCTTTTCGTTTCTATGCGGATTTCCATAAGTCTTTTATACTCATTCTTTCTACAGCAAATCCACGTTTCATCTAATATTTGATCATTTCAATCATGCAGTTGCAATTCAAACTTAGGTACATATTTTCCTTCTTCGTCTTCCTTTTTTTACTTTTCCTGCTTATGAAAAATAGGATTAATTTCCAAACTTAGGAATAACCTTGCAGATTAAAAGCAGGATAAGTCATTTTAATTCTTGCTCGGTCCTTCTTCGAAATAGTGTCTAGGGTTTTAGCATGGATTCTTGTTATCCCAACTTTTGGCAAAGTCGAGATACCCAAAGATTAACTGAAAATCAATGATTATTAGTCATGAACATCGATTGTGCATCGCAGGTTCACCACGGATATCGATGAATTTTGTCCGAGTCAGGATCGGGCTGCAATTGATAAGACATGTCAAGCAAGGCCAGAGGAAAAGACGTTCCAATTTTCGAGTCAATCCGAGTTCGTATGCTCAAGATATCACCAATGGAAAATGGAGGAGACAGCCTTGTATTCGAATCCATAAAAGACCCTATGTTCGAATCGATGAGGTAGGAATGCTATTCGAATCCATCAAGGTCGACTCCATCATCTTCGTATCCATCAAGTTTTACATGCTTCGTATCCATCGTGGAAACCTTCCTTCGAATCCATCCCTTTTGCCTGGCTTCGAATCCATCGAGCACTCCTTAGTTCGAATCCATCCAAACAGACCACACTAAAATCCAACAGTTCGAACCCGGTAGGCATTCCTCTACTTCGAATCCATATAGTAGATGCACCTCGACTCCATCCCATTAGCTACTTCGAGTCCACCCTGTTAAGGTAACTTCGAATCGATTAAACCAAGGTAAGCCTTGATCGATTCGAACGAGTATGTCTACGAGCCCACATCCTCGAATCCACTAGGCCACGGCAGCTAGAAACGTGGAGTCGACCCAGTCAATCCGGAGTGGAAAGCGGATCGATACGAAGTATACGCACCACATCACCATCTTCACGTGCAGGAGGATCGATTCGAACGAATCGATTCGAGCATATCGATTCGAACGACTCCAGAGTTCGAAAAACACCAACTTGAATCGATCATAACTCAAGTTCTACAAGTCCAAATGCCATGAAATTTTCACAGTAGCTTAATCACATGTTGAAGAATGTTCAAACCAAATTTCAGCTCGATTGGAAAATTTCTTGATCGATTCGAACGTAGCTTCGAATCGATCCCAAAGTGGGCCCGGATTTCCAGAAAGCGGGCATGTGGGCCCCCTGACGTACTGAAACTGGTCTCCCTTCAGTTTAGGCGAAATATTAGCCTCCTACACCTATAAATAGACCCCCAAGTCATTCAGAAAAGGGGTCGGTCAATTTTGAGAG
This sequence comes from Allium fistulosum, assembly GCA_030737815.1. Classification (NCBI taxonomy): domain Eukaryota; kingdom Viridiplantae; phylum Streptophyta; class Magnoliopsida; order Asparagales; family Amaryllidaceae; genus Allium; species Allium fistulosum. The sequence continues at coordinate 369,009,774 of CM060907.1, forward strand.
CCAAAGAGCGCCCAGATTCTGCCAGAGTTACTCCAGATCACCATTGCTGCCTTAGATTCAGACTTAATTCAGCAAATCAGTTGTAATACAACATACGAAATTGTAATCTTCAAGCATCGAGCAATAAAATCATAAAAATCTTGAAGTGGACGTAGGCCGGAGATAGCCGAACCACTATAAATTGTGTGTCACTGTTCATTATTTCTTAATTGCTACTTGTTACTTGCTTAGATCTGTGATTTGTGTGTGAATACTGTTGATTCGTATTCATACGCTGGTGCTTTCACTACACTTGGGGTTTGTGACCATTTTTGGTGCAAACACTTTGGTGCCTTCACTGAGAAGGAATTAGCACCCGCTACACCAAATTCAGAATTTAGATTTGGAATTTTAAGGATTCAGATCTGACTCTACAATGACTCGACAAACTAGACAAAGAACTGAGAGGAGCCAACAGGCAGGAAGTCAAGAGGCATCCTCTGGCGCTGGAGAAGGACAAGCTTCGATCTACATTACTAGAGATGAGATGGAGGCTATGAATAACCTAATGCAGGAGAGAATGATGAAAAGCCAACAAGAGATGCTGCAGAATTTCTTTGAACGGATGAGGGCTGCGGGAACACAGAACCTTGGACCAGCTACAGCGGCTGTGAATATGGAACAAAGAGCTAGGGCTATGGAACCCAACGGAGGGCAGAATACAGAACCAGAAGGCAATCAACAAGGGCTTGGGGGCAGGCCCGCAGGATCCAACGCAGAAGTACCTTTGGAAGGAGCTCAACCGGCTAGGGCCAACACAAATGCTAACGAGCCACCCGAAGAGTACGTACCAGAATTCCCTACAAGGCTCGGAGGGCAAGACAGGGACATGACAAGGGGACATCCCCTAGATGGAGATGAAAGAATGATCGGCCTAGTGAGACGACTCATGAGAGGAGGGTTTTCAGGAGGAGGATTGGAAGAAGTTAGTCGGAGTCCGTTTGCTCCGAATATCAGGAATGCAAGGAACCCTCTGAAGTTCAAACTACCAACGCTGAATCCTTATGACGGAAAGTCAGACCCGACCATGCATATCACCAGATATATCAGACACATAGAAGTGCTGGGAGCATCCGAGGAAGTGATGGCACGATGTTTCCCCTTATTCTTATCAGATTTGGCTGCGCTTTGGTTTAGGCAGCTAGAAACCGGATCAATCAGGACATGGGGCGAGCTTGTGGATTGCTTCATGAAGCAGTTTAGGGTTCACGTGACGCGACCTAAGAGTGTAATGACTTTGGCATCAATAAAACAAAGGACCGGAGAGTCCATAAAAGATTTTTTGTTACGATTTAATGCGACGGTGACTTCTGTAGATCGCCCGGACCCATCGATGATTTTGATGGCGGCAGTGGCAGGAGTTGGAGAAGGCACCGAATTCAAAGACTCTTTGACTAAAGATCCACCGCAAGATCTTGGAGAGTTTTTCCATGAAGCTGAAAAATTCATTCGATTAGAGGAATCACGAGCCGAGAGGCAGGAAATAAATGTTGCACAAGGCGAAGGAACCGCCAGGGAACAGTCCAGGACAGACAAAGGAAAGAGAAAGCAGGAAGACGCACATGATGGTCCTGATAAACGGAAGAAATTCCGAGAGCCCAGATTCAGGCAATACACAGACTTGGTGGCAGGACTGGAACGAATTTACATCGAAACTCGGGGGCAACTACCCTATCGAAAACCACCCAGGAGAGATCCAACGGAGCGGGAACGTAAGACTGGAAAGTACTGCCTATTCCATGAGCTGGATGGACACACTACCGATGAATGCCGCCACCTGAAGGATGAGGTGGAAGAACATGCCAGGAGTGGTAGATTGCCGCAGTATGTCAGAGAACGTACGACGGCGGTTAGACCCGAACAACTACCGCATCAACCAAACAGGAATGATCCTGGATCGGGATCACGACTCGTCATCAACTGATTGTGATGGCAAGGGCCAAGTTCAAGATTTGGACTCTGGTCGATTAGTTTTCTTAGATTTGATTTCCAAAATAAAACGGCTATCCCACTTACTCATGTACGGGAACCGGAGAGATCCCTAGGCATGCACTGAGATGGAAATAGACCGCTCCGCCCGGAGAGGCATTATCTTGTTTTTCCTGGTGTTTGAGATTGAACATCTAGGATTTGAATTTAATAAAGAAACACTTATTAAAATAAACCTTTGACCGGAGAGTTAAAGGATAAACATTAAATATCAATATAAACAGATCGCTTTATGATCCTACCCGGAGAGGTAGGGTCCGGAGTGCAAGAAGTGAGTTGCTTCGCCGGAGAGCGACAGGATCAACTCACTTAAGCATCGTTTCCTATTCACCGGAGAGTGATTGGATCAGGATTCGATAAGAGCCCGGAGAGGCTATGATCGGCCCACGATTTAGGCCATGACATCGCTTAATGTTCATATTCACTGAACCGGAGTGCAGGAGGTGAGTCGCTTCGTCGGAGAGCGACAGAACTGACTCACTTAACGTTGTTTCCCCTTCACCGGAGAGTGACAGGATGGGATCCAGCATTAGCCCGGAGAGGCTATGATCGGTCGAGAACGACCAAGACATCGCTTTTACGCCCTAGCTGGGGCCAGAGTGCAAGGGATAGAAAGCAACGCCGGAGTGCAATAGGATCTTTCTATTCAATCGCTAAATCTGGAATGGGTTTGACAAGGGTCCGGAGTGACCATAAGTAGTACGGAGAGACCGTAGAATTTCATTCTTAATTTCCACTGGAAAAAATTGATAACAATTCGGCTTCGAACAGCCATGGACTTGATTGAAAATGCTATAAGCTATGAGTAAAACATGAACTCACTGCATCCAACTTAAGACTAATCAAAACACGCCTTTTACCAAAAAGGCATGTTTTGGGGGGCAAAATGTTATCCCAACTTTTGGCAAAGCCGAGATACCCAAAGATTAACTGAAAATCAATGATTATTAGTCATGAACATCGATTGTGCATCGCAGGTTCACCACGGATATCGATGAATTTTGTCCGAGTCAGGATCGGGCTGCAATTGATAAGACATGTCAAGCAAGGCCAGAGGAAACGACGTTCCAATTTTCGAGTCAATCCGAGTTCGTATGCTCAAGATATCACCAATGGAAAATGGAGGAGACAGCCTTGTATTCGAATCCATAAAAGACCCTATGTTCGAATCGATGAGGTAGGAATGCTATTCGAATCCATCAAGGTCGACTCCATCATCTTCGTATCCATCAAGTTTTACATGCTTCGTATCCATCGTGGAAACCTTCCTTCGAATCCATCCCTTTTGCCTGGCTTCGAATCCATCGAGCACTCCTTAGTTCGAATCCATCCAAACAGACCACACTAAAATCCAACAGTTCGAACCCGGTAGGCATTCCTCTACTTCGAATCCATATAGTAGATGCACCTCGACTCCATCCCATTAGCTACTTTGAGTCCACCCTGTTAAGGTAACTTCGAATCGATTAAACCAAGGTAAGCCTTGATCGATTCGAACGAGTATGTCTACGAGCCCACATCCTCGAATCCACTAGGCTACGGCAGCTAGAAACGTGGAGTCGACCCAGTCAATCCGGAGTGGAAAGCGGATCGATACGAAGTATACGCACCACGTCACCATCTTCACGTGCAGGAGGATCGATTCGAACGAATCGATTCGAGCATATCGATTCGAACGACTCCAGAGTTCGAAAAACACCAACTTGAATCGATCATAACTCAAGTTCTACAAGTCCAAATGCCATGAAATTTTCACAGTAGCTTGATCACATGTTGAAGAATGTTCAAACCAAATTTCAGCTCGATTGGAAAATTTCTTGATCGATTCGAACGTAGCTTCGAATTGATCCCAAAGTGGGCCCGGATTTCCAGAAAGCGGGCATGTGGGCCCCCTGACGTACTGGAACTGGTCTCCCTTCAGTTTAGGCGAAATATCAGCCTCCTACACCTATAAATAGACCCCCAGGTCATTCAGAAAAGGGGTCGGTCAATTTTGAGAGCCAAAGAGCGCCCAGATTCTACCAGAGTTACTCCAGATCACCATTGCTGCCTTAGATTCAGACTTAATTCAGCAAATCAGTTGTAATACAACATACGAAATTGTAATCTTCAAGCATCGAGCAATAAAATCATAAAAATCTTGAAGTGGACGTAGGCCGGAGATAGCCGAACCACTATAAATTGTGTGTCAATGTTCATTATTTCTTAATTGCTACTTGTTACTTGCTTAGATCTGTGATTTGTGTGTGAATACTGTTGATTCGTATTCATACGCTGGTGCTTTCACTACACTTGGGGTTTGTGACCATTTTTGGTGCAAACAATTCTTCTTATTCCTCCTCTTTGTTTCCTCCTTCTTTAATTAATCGTCTAAACAATTCGAATTCCATGGTTCTGCGCCATTCCAGAATCTCATGAACACATGGATACTCCGTTGAAGGGTTACATAATCGTTACTCCTAAGCATATCTGGTGTGGGTTGTTTCTACCTATGCATCTGATAATCTATGCATGGTTTGCTACCTTAGGTATCGCTTCAGTTCAACTTACCCACAATTCTTATACCTTTGCTTTGACAACCTTTATCCTTTATGCTGAAAAGAGTATTAACCTTACTAGCGATGAACTTTGATTTCTTTTTACGGTTAAAAGAAGTCCCAGATAGGACTGAACCATGGATCTCGTTCTATTTCTTTATTTCGAATTATGATGGATTCCCTTCCTTTTCCAGCATTATTCTATATACGCCATCTCTTCAAAGTCCAATAAGCGGTAGTATGAATCTCATAGGCGACAGATTTAGGGTTTGCTAGTGGATGTTAGGAAAAATATCATAATTGTTTGTTAATTCGAAGATGAAAGCTCATGGTCTGCTACATCCTGACCATGTATTTTCTAGGAGAAAATTTAATCCCACCCCTTCCCCGTCTAAGATTAGGGGTACAAGTATCCTGCAACAAATGTTAGGATTTCCATACCTGTGATTTCAATTTTGTTATCTCTCGTCTTGTAGGTAACATGGATAAAGATGCTGGTGCTATTCTCCATAAGGCTTTGGGGAAGATGAAAAGAAGAAGAAAAAGAAAGCTCCGAAGAGGCCACTTGGAGGATCCAATGATTCTTCCACTCCTTTAAAGAAACTGGTTGTCTCCCCATCATCTAAAGTTCCTACATCTTCTAGGTTGATCGGCTCTTCCTCTACGGGTGAATCTGCCACCGATGCTAGTGGCTTTATTGCATCCAAAGATAATGCTCTTTCTTTGATGGAAAAGGTTGGGAGGACAGCGTTGGGCCCTGTTCTTATTTCTACCTTGGCTTTTAAGATGTCTCTGCTGCTATTTTGTCAGAGTTTGGGAAGCTCTGGTCTTGTGTACGTAATCATGTTCTCCTTTTCTTTTCTTCTTTGCATTGGTTTGTGACCTATGCTGATTTGCATTTTCTATTCTTGCAGTTGGCGGCCTTGAAGGCATGTAAGTCAGAGAGTGTGCAGCTCTTGCTTTCAGGTCAGTTGGCTAAGCTTGAGGTTGATCTTGCTTCATCCAATATTGCACTGGTCTCTACTGAAGCTAAGACAGAGGAAGAGGATAGAATGTTCCGTAAGCAGGTTGAGGAAGAAGTTAAGGCCGCTAAAGAAGCTCGAGCTTCGAAGGAGCATGAACTAAAGAAAAGGGATGAATATCTGACCAGAGTCAAAGAGGAGCCGGAGAAAGCCAAGAAGGAACTTAATACCATCACCTCGAATGTAACTTATGGTTTTTAAGATGGGGCTTGGCATCAATACCAAGTGGAAGTTAAGCCTGAATTGTGGACAATGAATCTTTAGTGGACTCAAATTTTGCATACTATTAGAAAAAGTGGAGTGAGGAGGAGGGCTGAGGAAGAAAATGTTGACCCGGTTGTTCTGAGCATCTTTCTCGAGAAGAGAAGGAAACAGCTGATGTGGATCAAAGAAACTTGCAACCTGAAGAGCAAGACTAACTTGCAAATTAGGTTAATTCACCTTCTCTGATAGATTTAGATATTTAAATCTGGGCACCCTTTTGTGTTTTGTTGTACTTAAATTCATGAGGATTATTTGATTGTTTGGACTATGACATGGTATTTTTATTTTTAATGATTGTATTCTCTTTATTATTTTATTTAGTATTCTGGAGTGAATGTGTTCGTTTGTTTGTAAAACTATTGAAGGAGACTGAGGCTAAGCTTGAGAAAAACACATTAAATCGTTGTGGGTTATGTACAGCGGCCCTGACTGGATGTGAAAAGGAATTGGACCAGACTCGCACAGATCTTAATAATGAGATCGTGGAGTAATTAGCCTGAATAGACCAAGTAGTTCGAGAAAAAGAGGCCCTTAGTGATTTTGTTTTACAGCGTCGTCACACGTTAGAAAGTGGTTTTTGTCTACCTAATAGCTGATAGAGTTAGGGGTATACCCTAGGGGCAATTATGTAATTTGTTATATATATCTAACTCGTTGACCAATCTTTTTCAAAATAAAAGGTATTTTCTTCTTATTATATACTTGATCTAATGCGATTATATTAATTAATTAACTTGATTAAAAGTATATTTACTAGAAAAATCCATAAATGGTATCTGTAACAACCCACATATTTTACGATTGTATATTTAGATGTTTTATTTAAATCTAGCATCATTAGTCGGATTTAGGTCCGAAATGTCACTTTTTTGCAAATAGCTGAATTAGGACTCGAGACCACTTCCATTGAGTCCAAAATGGCGTTTGCGACCTTTTTGAGTATAAGCATCGATATGTTTGGAGTTGAGTGAAATTTTGATATTTTCATTTAGGGCTTTGGGTTTGGGTTTCAGCCCAATAACCTAACACCCAACCCATCTAATACCCTAACTCCCACTCCACTCCTCTTCATTCCTTCATAGCATTTCCTAACACTCAAGCTAAAGTAAAAATGGGGGAAGAGAAAAGAAATCAAAATTCCTAATCCCTAGTTTCTATTAGGAATTCAAGCTCTAGCTCCAAAAATCAAAGAGAAGCTTAGGTAAGCATCCTCTTCATCTTCTCCATCTCAATCCCTCTTCAAATTTCAGAAATTCTTAAACCCTAACTTATGAAATATTCTTCCTATGAGCTTAGATTGAAGCTTCTTGAGTTGTTGTTGAAGAGGAATTGATCTTAGCTTGTTTTAGGGCTTCTCACTTGAGTTTTTGAGTTAAAAGGTGAGTTTTTGAACTCACATCTATGTCTATATCTTTGATAGTTGTTAGGTAGTAATTCCTAACATCTATTCCTTGTCTATTTGCCTTTGAATTGAATTGGTTTGATGAATTTTCCAAATTTTGGTGTTTAGAAGTCAAATCTTTAAAAATCTTATCTTTGATGTTTGAACACGTTGTTGGGGTGTATCGAAGAGCCTATAAGGCTGGGTTGTCGCTTGGCATAAATCCCTAGTCTCAGTTGCTCGTCCGATCACTTTCATTTGGAATTTTTTCCCCTTCTTGGGCTAGGTTGAGAATACTACAAATGGCAGTTCAGTCGACTGAACGGTAAGGTCAGTCGACTGAATCTGGGGGCAGAAAACTTCCTGCCCCTGTGACAGTCGATTAGCAGTCGACTGAACCTGGGAGCAGAAAGCTTCTGTCCATCTGCCAGTCGACTGGCAGTCGATTGAACCTGGGAGCAGAAAACTTCCTGTCCCTGTGTCAGTCGACTGACCATATAGTTCAGCCGACTGAACCAGGAATACGAGAGTTTCTGGCCTTGTATCAGTCGACTAACCTTCTGGTTCAATCGACTGAATCTGGGAGATGTGCCTTTTGCCTATTTTAGGCAGTTTTGTGTGGATTTCCAATTTTTAATCGATTCTTGATGATCCAATTTGTTGTTATCATTTATCGACTTTGATGACTTCTTTTTCAGGATTTTTGGGAATATCCATTTTGATGGATTCGGTATCGATTTCTATGGTTTTAAATTCACAATTTCGTACGTGAATTTTTGGTGATTGATTGTTTCTACAATCATTTCTGTGGTTTATCACTTTAAAATGCAAAGGTTTCTATACTAGTAGTAAATACTCATACTCTTTCACCAAAACGATTTCAACACTACTTTTAAATACAAAGCTCGTTTTTAAAACCGTTTTCCAATCTATTAGTATATACAAACCTTTACCTCATTCGTATGAGAAATCTAATTAAAGGACTTAGCAAAACAAGTGGTATGAAATGCTTGCGTTTACTTTGTCAGTTAATTCTTAGACTTGTTCGATTGAAATCTTGTGACAATTTTCGAGTGGAAATCTACAATTTGTTCATAAATATTTAAGTTAAGCCAGTGGTTATGGGACATGAAGCTAAACTCATTTATTTACTAGCTTAGTGTAATCGACATTTCTTGATGATCGATGATGATCCTTTTGTGGTTTAGACTAGCGATATGCGATGTCTCTTTGTCCGCGTGGGGGACTGTACCCCGTTCTGTTGAGCTTCTTCTCATTTTTATAGGCTAGCTACCTATGGGTTTAATGGAGTTCGGTTCATCGGGAGTACCGTTGTACTACGTCGTTGTTCCAGCTTATTTGAGTTTCAGGTTCGTCGGGCGTACCGTTATTGTACTACGTTGTTGCACCGGCTCTATGGTTAGCGACCATGGGTTAGCGACCCATTTGTGATGCACGTGTTGGTGAGTTTTCATGCTCCCGTTTGTGATAGGCTTCCCCCCTTTTGATTTCTGGATTTCTAGTTGATGATTTCTAGAATTTGTGTTTCACCAATTTTGATGATAGGCATTGATGAGCTCTATCAATCATTTGTGTTTTTGGTGAATAATTTAAAGAATGCGATTCTTTTAGATGTTTGAGATGATTTGGGATATTGTATGATTTTCGTTGTTATTTAATGTATACTTGTCGCAGTATGGCATTATTGTTATCATACGTTTTTGTCATATCTCTTATCCTATCTCATTTTATCTGATATTTATAGCTAGACTGATCCGTTTATTATTTTCTTCTTAAATAATACTCGGATCAGACCGAGGTATTTCAGGTGCTCCTGCTTGACTTTTTATCAGGGTCCGTCACCTGACTTTTGGCTAACTACTTTAGCATAGTAGTTTTTGTTAGTATACATTTTAGATAGAGACTCCTTGTTGTATACTTGTTCTTTTGTCTAGCACTTGTATCTATTCTTTTGTGATGTAGTGGATATAGTTTGACCACTATTTTGATGTACACTTTTATGTGTTATATTCATATCTGTTTCCGCCTTTGTGATATGAATGTCTGTGACTGATTTGTGTTATGCTTATTTCTATATTTGTTTCCGAAGTCCCCATAGCCACTGTGTGGTAGCTTTGGGTTTGTATATGATATGTCGGATTTCCTCTTGAAATGAAATGTAAGTTATATCATCTGACATATCGGTACTCGCACAAAGCAATTACACAGATGGTCGCTCCTCAACAGCCTTATTCTTTGTGCTAGTCGACGGCATTATCCCGTAGTGTCCTTGGCTAGCGTGAGTATAGTGGTGGGGCGTCACAGTATATTTTGTGATAGTAGTTACAAAGTGTTGTAACAGTGAGTAATTTATCACAACGAAAGAAATATAGCATTTTAAATGTTCCTAGTCAAGATGCATCGAGACTGGAATCGATGTATCCATTGAGACTGGAGTACGTAACGCTCTCCAAACGTTGGGCAGTGTATTACTCATGACTACTGGGGCACCTAGGGGTTACGTACTAATAGTTATTGGATAACAATGGACCGACTCACTTGATAGTTTTATGTTGGTTAATATAACTAAGGTCAAACAGAAAATATCGATGTGATTGATTTACACAGTTCTCTCGACTTGAGAATACTATGGATCTTCAATAAAGCTCCGCTTTGATTATAGCCAAATCATGGCATGGCGTCCATCGAGAGACTATAGTTGGGTCGAGTGGAAATATTTGAAGTGAAGCACTATTCAAGAGAGGATTCGTCTCCTCAGTTATATGCGGTTAGTATCACAGTCAACTCAAACTCAAAGTCTCTGGCCAAAGCATTTCGGTTAATAATAATTGTTATTATTGAACCAAGGACTTTGTATTTAGACTATAAAGTTGAATGTGGATGAGGTTGGAATTTTGACCATTACCAAATTCCATAAGTCCAAAGTGATGTAGTTTTGATGAAGAGAATTGGTGTAAACAAATGTCACAACCGGGTAACGCTTATTAAACTAAAATTGGATTTTACCGAAAATGAGTAACCGATAAATTTGGCCATAATGACAGACCACCCGCTAAGTGACGTGTGAACGTTAATATTAGAATAGTTCGATGTTAATCGCTGACCAAATTTACACCCAAGAGTTACACAGCCGAAATGATGAATTCTCTTAAGACCGAACGATTTAATTAGTTTATAATTGTTATAATTAATTAATATTTATGAAATATTAATTATAAAATTTGAATATGATTAGAGAAATAAATAATGTTATATATATTTATAACAGTTATAAATATATCGATCGATATACAATATCGACAAGCGATTAAATTAAATTTAATTGCATAGTATTTTGGCTTGGGCTTAGATGGGTTTAAGGCCAATCATTAGTGCTGAAAAATATTGGTTTTGGGAAGGTCTAGAGGTGGCTAAAACATAAGGAATTGGCTTGGAGATAATGGGTTGAGATAAAGTGAGAATGGGTAAAAAGGTTTTCCTTGTTTCTCTCTAATACAACCCTATATATATGTGTGTGTGTGTGTGTGTGTGTGTGTGTGTGTTTGTGTCTCTAAAAACAATTACTAACCTTTTTGGCCACCATTACCTTCTACTTGCTAGTTAAAACATAGCTCTCAATCCACTCCAAAGTTCTCAACTATATTTCAAATTAAAATAATAATATTTGATAGTTAGAGGTTGGTGATTCCGGGCTAGCAATCTGACGAATCAAGAACAGTAAAAGGAAGGGAAGTCATTGCTTCAATATGGATTCAAATGCATCATTAAATTGGTAATTTTAATTCATATTACAGTAATTAACTTATATTCTATGATCCTATAATGAGTAATTTCATATCTGTTTAAATATATTGCTACTATATGTTTAGTTAGGTGAGATTTTGTAAGTAGATGTGGTTATCACAAATCAGTTTGGTTATGTGCATAATTTGTTTATTATACTATTTGATTTATGTATAAACAAATGTTGTTTACTGTAAAAAATCAATTTTTTTCATTAATAATTGTTTTATGTATATTTATTAATAAATTCATATATATATATATATATATATTAGTGTATATTTCTCTCTCATAATAGCATATATGCATATAATATATATATATATATATGATTTAAAAAATTTAGTCCACTTATTTATATATAATATGAATTTAAAAATTCGAAAATTAATTATCATACATATATTCATATTTTTAAATTAACATTTATTGCATTTTTGAATTGTTTATTATATATAAAATAATTATTACATTCAAAATTCAATTTTATATTTTTTTTAAATATTATATCATTTCAAAAACATACTGAAAAAATTTAGGAATTTTTCAATAAAGTTTATCATTTTTAATAATTAATATTATTTCGGAAAAGCTATTTATAATTTATTAAAAATAATAATTCAATTGAAAAATTCTTCAAAATTTTTCATAAACTTTCATTCATTATCCTAGAATTTATAAAATTTTGAATTTTGAAGTTTCAATAATATATTATTTTATATTAAATAATTATTGCTGAAATCAATGTATTTATTTTTAAAAATAATAATTCAACTTTGAAAAATCTCTAGATTTTTCCTAAGCTCCATTTTATGATCTTAGATTTTCAAAAATTGTAAAATTTGAATTTTCATCAATAGACTATTTTATGTTAATTATTTATGGATGAAAACATTATTTTATTCATAATATATACAAATTAAAATACTAAAATTATTACGTTTGCAAAAATAAGTTAATTTTGAATTATAAATAATTTTAATTAATTGTTCTCTCCATTTCTATATATATATATTTATCTATATATAAATGTTTTATGTTCATATATTATATATAATATATTTATACATACATATGTGTGTGTGTCTATATATATATATATATAGTAACACATATCCATCTACATATTTGAACAACATATATGACATACAAAATGAACTAATATGTTTGTTGCGATGTAAATCCCAACATCTACATATGGGCATATTATACCTTTCACGGATTATTATGTTACACATGCACTCACATATATATGTATATGACAAATTTATGTATAAACTAAATCAAATAAAATTAATTTCATATCTTAATATATTTGAATTTAAATAAAACTAATGATTTTATTTAAATGAAATTTAGAAATGTTCTAATTCAGTTAGACTTCATAGGCCCAATAAAAGATCCAATAGGGTAAATTTTTTGAACTTCATCCATAACTTCCGCTGCGGGCTAGTCCAGTTCCAACAATGGTATCAGAGCCCAATAGCCTATATGGTCTAAATTAGTCATATTAGGGCTAACTAATTAAGCTTGCCTACTTAGTACGGTGTCTAGAAAGTTAATGTCTAGGATTGGAATTGGGTGATCAAGTACCCTGTCCTACCTGGTTACCGGCCTGGCCCGAAAGGTGAAGTGAGCCCAAAGGTTGGTCCTAATAGAAAAGGCCCAACTTAATTTGGGCCTTGAGTTAATTTTCAAAATCGTTTTGAAAATTAATGTTAAAGATTTTAAATTTAATAGCTAAATTTAAAATAAAACATGTTTATTATTAAAATTATAATAATACATAAGTTTTCAAAATGATTGAAAGGATAATGATATTTTCAAAATGTTTGAAAATATTTATATGATAATTTCAAATTTTAAATTTATTAATAAGATTAATAAAATAAATTAATTAAATATTTTAATTAATTAATGCATATATGCATGTATTATATATGTTGATATATGTTATGTTATTTTAAAATGTTTAAGATAACATAAGTATACGTGTATGTATACAAGGTAAATTTTGAAATTAATAAATTTAATAAAAATTGTTTTATTGAATAAATTAATTAAAGGTTAATTAATTAAATAAAATACAAATATATATGATATATGTGTGTTACACTATAAAGGTTATAGTATGCATTATAAATGTTATAGTAGATATGTCCATATAAAAGTTATATTGGAATACTAATTTAAAATTAATTAAAGAGTTAATTGATTAAAATTAATTAGATCAAATTTAATTAATGATATATTATACGTAAGACTATCACATAAGTAATATGTAATATAAAAGTTATAAAACAATAAAACTTATATGATATGTGTATAAACTAAATGTGGAACATTAAAGAAACTCAAATAGACTTGAGAAATAAATACATATGTAAATGTACATATACCGTGATTTCTGATGTGTCTGACACTTGAATCGCTGGGGTATTTCATAAGAAATATATTATTCTATAAGTCGATATCACTCAATATATATATTGAAGATTATGAATCTTTAATATGATGTTGCCCTCTACCATATATATATATTAATAAATTACTTACATCCTCTTTCGTTGTTGAACAAACTCAAGCTAGGGATGTTATGCGTAGTATTATTAATATATTGAACAGATGGGGTAAGATAACTATATGTATTTGTTGAGCAAACTCAAGGTACATGTATTATACTTAGGCCATCACGATATGGTAGGTATGATCGAATAATCTCTTTCGATTTGTTGAGCAAACTCTAGATCGAAATGAGATTAGAACAAGGAAAAATGGGTTAGGAGTTGTATATGATACAACCGATAAGGAGTTATCCATCGTTTGTGGGGCTATGATTTGTTGAGCAAACTCAAGATCAGAATACCAAAACAAACGAGTCCTAACACCCACTAGTGAAGTTGTAAGACTTATATGTTTCACGTAGGGTTTGGAGAAATATAAAGACTAGTGGGAGCCTTATTAGAAAAATGAAATGGTAACATTTAACCTTTTTAATATTGTAAGAACATATGCTATATAATGTTATAATTATCTACAATGATAAATTTGTGCATTTAATATGATTGGTAAAACGTTTGTCAATTAACATATATAAACAAACTGAATTGAAAGTTGATAAATAGAAATATAATATATACTTACTAATAATTCTAATTGCATATTTTATGATGTTTCTATACCTATGCAAGTGCCCAATTTCAACTACTTAATACATTCGTAAGTTGGTCACTTATATGTTTATTTGGTTTAGACCGTGTATTGCATTTTATGAGTTTTTGAACTCTAAATGCAATTCAAGATGATGGATATTTTATCCATGTACTTTCACATATAAATGTTATATGGTGAACAGTCATAGTTTGTGGTGTACCATATTTCAATGAAGTTAGTTCATTCGAAGTAAGCCAAAAAATAGTATTTTAAGATCATGTATTCAACTTGAATGATTTCAAAAGGATCATATTGTGTTAATGTAACATAAGACCATAAACTACGAGATACATCTAAGAACTAGATCGTTGGAATGTCATCTTGATCGGTTTACATAAAGTGCAACATATTTGATGTCTTAAATGTTAAGAATAATCGAATGTGCTTTTGTAAAAGGTTTGTTATTGTAATGACCTGTCATTTTGGACGGTTTAAATCAACGATAAGCCACACACGTCAGACTCAAACCATTCAAAAGGGCAGATGGTTATGGGGTAAATAAGAAAAAGCAGAGAAAGAAATAATAAAAACAAATACAGAATCTCAAAGTGGAATGACAAAATATAATAATCAAACAAACAGTTCATGAAGCTGTTTTACAAATAACATTTGATTATACTTTTACAATATAGAATCAGAGTACATACAGCAGTAATAATTAAATAAATGCAGCGGAAATGATAAACTAAATAGTAATAGTACTAAATATTCGTCTTCGTCCTCCAAGAGCAGTCTTCGATGTACTGAAAAGCTCAGACTAACTCGAGCGAATTGAAAAGACAAAACACTCGAGTCAGAACTAAAAGATCTTATGTAAGTTAAATCCATAGTAAATAAATATGAGTGTAACGGAATCAGAGATGTTTACGGTGTTTGACACCTCTTATCCAATGTCTAACGTGAGTGTAGTAACTTAAGAGATGATTGGGATTACCATCTCCTAAGGATCCGTTAAACTATCTATTATATAGTACAATATGCTATTATAATAGTGTCTACAGTAATGTAAAGTATTAAAGTAGCGTTAAGGCGTTACCCATATCCCCCTTAGCACATTTTATATATATTCTCATAGTCTATACAGTACCATACACTCCTCCGTGAGGTTTACCCAGAGGACACCCCATAGGTATGGTACAAAACAAACTCGTAGAAAGCACGATAGGGCATGTGAACACGACACTCGAGGCAATGCCAGGGTAGATATACCAATTGCGGATCCGGACTGGTGGTAACGCATAGCAGCTACTACTGCCCACCTCGGAACACACTCCCATAATCAAAATCCACCAAATCATCACAAAGTCATAATATGGTATCGAAGACGCATATCTGATAGGAGGAATGACCTCACTTGGTCCGGCGTGGCTCCTGTTTTAGTCACATCTAAGCTGACTCATAGGAGTCAGGGTCACGTAAATACCTCATACAGAATTGTTCGCCAAACCATCCTACTTCATTTCTGGAATCTCCACCACGTACACATTTGTTAAAGTGGTTTTTGGTATTGGCAGAGAGTATGACAATATCCGATCTCGGTCTCTTTAACAACCAAACGCTTATTTCACACTGGACGGTTCTTTTACATTTCAAAAGTCAATTCACAATTGATATCAGAATATCATATTCTCAAAACCTTACCATTTTCGAAATCACATTTACTTCCGAAATTATATCACATTTGAAATCATTTCACTTTCGAATTCAAATTTTCAAAAATACAATAAATGCTCATTTAAAATCATTATATTTCTCAAATATGTCATTTCATCAGCAAATATCATTTCATATCCCAACTTATGTTATAACACCGTTAAACCTTATTCGCTTTAAAATCGAGGCTTTAATTATAAACACAACTTTACACCATCTGAAATTTAGAAAATAATTTAGATAGTTATAATAGTTTAATTAGTTTAACATAGTTAAATAGATATAAATTAGGTTAAGTAGGTTTAAAATGGATTAAGAAAATTTAAATTAGATTAAAATACTTTAAATAGATTAAAATAGTTTAAATGGTTTAAAATAGATTAAATAGATTTATTATGGATTAATTAGATTTAAAATAGATTAAATGAATTTAAATAGATTAAATAGAATTAAAATAGATTAAATAGTTTAAAATAAATTAAAATGGTTTAATATAGTTTAATAAAGTTTAAATGATTTAAAATATATTAAAATAGTTTAAAATAAATTAAAATGGATTAAGATAGGTTATAGGTTAATTAGTTTTAAAAATGGGTTAAATTAGCTTAAAATAAATTAAATAGTTTAAATTGATTAAGTTGGTTTAAAATAGATTGACTTGTTTTAATAATCGAAAATCTTAAAATTAGAATTTAAAAAAACATTTACAGTTTATATTGAGCCAATAAATTTGAAATTAACATCAACTATTACTTCCATTTCAACAAATCTAGACCATATCCAGATTTCAAATCAAAACCCAATTTCAAATCATAAAATATCAAATTTAACTATTTCAGTTTTAATAGATTATCAAAGTTATAGTTTCCAACATTTCAATGACTCAATTTCGATGAATGTTGTTTATACTTCAAATTCAACTTTAAAATTTCAACTTAAATCCTTTAAATAATTACTTAAAAACAATTCAATTAATATCAGTCAAATTCTATTTCAAATAACTTTTAACTGGATTCAAAGTTTAAAGATTAAAAATCATTAAATTTAACAAATCCGGTGTCCGTATATAATTTCTACCCTATGATCAAGTGATACGAACATTTATCATTTCAATCCACAAATATTTAAATTTACGGGTATATATCATTTCAACCCACAATTCCAAATTTATTTCAATGAAAATCGCTTGGTTTTATCATTTCAACCCATAATGATTTTCCTCTATTCTATATGATCGTTCGGGTATGTATCATTTCAACCCATAGGGAACTTGCAGTGTTATAGCAATATAAAATATAATATCCAGTCATCCAATATCAGCAAATCAAACATACATCACAATCATCATCCAAATCAACCAATAACATCAACAGATAACTGATTATCAATAACAGATATTAATTGACAATTAAATTCAATATTAAATTAAACGATGATTAAATGCAATAAAAGTCAAATTTAACTAGAATGACGGTTTAAATATACCAAACATCAACTAATCCATTTCGAATCACCTTATAAATTCAATTTAACTATCATAAGACAATTTAGTAATTCTGAGTGGGCTAAAACACTCACTTTGATTTCAAATCGATTTGAAATCCAAAATAGGGCCCAAATTTGAACAGTCTTAGAATCCATCCAAACCAGTTCCAAAATGCCGATCGCAGTGGAGAAAACAGCACGTAAATCCGACCTCCTATGTAAAAGTTATGGGTATTAGAACGATTGAATTTTAAAGTTTAAATTAAATAAATAAATAAAATAAAAACGTACACGATACCTCAATCCACATTATCACATGAGTGTGATCGAACCGTAACCCACGCACTTCTGGCTGAGATCGTACTACAGCCGGCACCATCATTCACTTTACCGCCGTATATGTCACCTTGCACCGCGATCAGACGCGCGCGCCGAGCCCCCCTCTCCAAGCCGCCCACAGCCATCGTGGTGTGACCACTCGCATGCACCAACGAAGCGCCACCGCCGTTCGATATTCGGCCCAAGATCATCAATTTGCGGCGATATCATTGACTTCTAGCATGAACGAACCGTATGGATGCAACCTGCTCGACAACACCTTCCCCACGCCACCCTCCGATCGTCAAACGGTCGACGATTCACCGTTGGATCGTAAACCCTATAAATGGACGGTCGAGGTTCAACCTCAAATTCTGGACACACAGAGAACCAAATCAAAAAAAAACTGCAGATCTAGCTTGCGCTCATCAAGAGCTTCGAATCGGTATATAATATGATAGGGTTTCGAGAAGTTTGATTTTGAAATTGATTTGGAAATTGAATTTAGGGTTTGAAATCTGAATTGGTTTCTGCCATTGAGAAGAGAGACGCAGACAGATGGAATTGTACATACTGAGATGAGAAATAAAGGCTGTTAGGGTTTACAAAGATCTATTTATACGAATAAAGCCCGATAAGGATGAATAACACTCGAATAGATTTGAATTAACAATAACGACCCGAAAAGCCCGTTCTACCTCCGAAACGAAAGTGGGTCATCCCATATATCAAAGTAGGTGTTTTCGATAAATTTAAACTCGATGGAATAGATTTCAAGTCCTAATTCCATTATATGAAGAAGTTAGCTTAAAATCAGCTTATTTCAAATTGATTTCAGTTGAATTTGATTAAATCGATTTCTACGAGTTTCGAGCCCGTACGATCAAACGACAAGTCTGATCGCTACGAAACTTGAAACCTTACAATAATTCACTGTTGCGGATTCGATGAAACTAGTTTTATTGAAATCCGAGTCAGTGGCCAAAATGGCTATTTTCACGTTAATTAAATAAATTATTATTAAATTGATTAAATCACTTTTTACTTCCACTTTTAATGACTAACAAATTTTATCATTTTTGATTACTTAGACATTTACAATAATTTAAAATAAATTTACCTATCAATTCAGTGTTAATTATTACACCAGTTACAGTGTTCAATTTCAACTGAAATTAAATCCAATTAAATATAATTTAATTCCAATAAATTGATTTAATTTGATTTCAATCTTTTTATTCAATCAATTATTACTCTATAGACATAATTAACATTTGTTTATATCTTATTACACTAATATTCTATAATTATCATCTTTTACCATATTAGTTGCAGTATTTCAATTACATTAAATTTTTGTCAATTTTATTATAATTTAAAATCTCAATAAATTAATTTATCTTTGTTTCACTCTTTTTATTAAATCAATTATTGCGTTGTGAATATAATTAACATTTCTATACCTTTTACATTCATAATTTGCAGTTATCGTCTTAACTCATATTAACGTGATATTTAATTACATTTAATTTGCAATTGATTTCAAATTTAATTCAACATATTAAATAAATTGGTAACAAATGACAATCGTTACCTTTCCTTAATTTAATAACATTTGTAAGTTTTTTATCTACACAAAATACCATAACTACTACCACAACACTACTTTTATCAATTGCAATTAATTACATACTATTTCATTAATTTATACATATTTAAATTATCAGTTACACCTTTCATCCAATTTATTAATTAATACACACATCATTACAATTTATTTACAATCTATAACCAATTATAACTTTTTAATCATTTCAATTAAATGGAATTACACTTAAAGCAGTTATCAATTATCTTAAATTAATACTATTACATTTTATTCTAGTTATATTCTTATTATTAAATCACAAATTTTTATTTCCCCTAACCTTAAATCACCAAACCTTATTAAATTAATTATTTTTAATTATCAAAACTTACGGGTCGTTACATTCTCCCCCACTAAAAACTTTTCGTCCTCGAAAAGGAAAGGGAGGAAAAGAAGGAATTAAGTAATTAATATATCTTATTCAAAATATTAAATTTATGAACAATTAATTTACATAATTAAATAATTTAAATAAAATATATCAATTTATAAATAATTAAATCCTTTATATTCAAATTAATAAAAGTTTGGAAAATATTTCTAAGTCCTAAATTCACGGAAAATTTTGGTAGAGTCTCCTTTGTCCGGAGAGGTCTGGGAGAAATAATATCAATAAAATAATATATATCACATATTTCAAAATAATATATCCCAAACAATGGGAAAAACAATATAATATCGCTATAAACCGTAATCCGAAAACGTACCTATTAGTCGGGCAAACGAACACTTAATTTATGAAGCCAAAAGCAGTAGTAATTACTTCCATAACCTGTATTTCACTTATATAATCCAAAAGAGTTAATAATTATATAAAAGAGAATATTTATGTTATCTTTATTAGTCACAACCAAATCAACACAACATACAATAGTCACAAGCAACAGAACCATACAATCATCACATGCAATCAAACAATCAACCATCTATAACGACCCGTATTTTTACGGATCGAAACATCGTAGAACAGTTGACAAGTGGTCGCATTGTTGATAAGTCGCCTAGAGTCTAAGTCTTAGGTCGTATGGGATGGCTTAGGTCGTATGGGATGGATTAAGTCTAGTGACCGACTTAGGAAGTGCACGACCTAAGAGATACTATCTAAGGTTTTGAGCGACCTAAGGAAGTTAGGTCGGCAACGACCTAAGGAAATGGTAAGTAACAACCTATAGGAGTTAGCATGGTTAGGTCGTAAGACTCTGTGTTAGTTTAGGTCGTGTGCTAGTCTGGAGCGACCTATAGGATTAGACGACCTAAGGATTTTTAGTTAGGTCGAGTGAACGACTTATAGAATGTAGCGACCTAGTATAGTGGAGCGACCTATAGGTTAGCGACCTAAGAGTTAGCGAGTTAACAAACCAGTAGTTAGCGACCTAGTGGTTAGCGTAGTTGGGTCGTAGGCGACCTAAGAGTTAGGTTGTGAGCTCTGTTTTTAGTTAGGTCGCATGTTTGCTAAGTCATAGATCGCGTGTTGTTTTAGGTCGCGTGTTGGCTTAAGGTGTTAGGTCGTGAGCGACTTAGGGGTTAGGTCGGCATTTGTTAAGTCGCTGGGTTTTTGGCTAAGCATTAGGTCGTGTTATAGTTAAGTCTTAGGTCGGAGCTGTTGTTAGGTCGGAGTTGTTGTTAGGTCGGAGTTGTTGTTAGGTCGAAGCTGTTGTTAGGTCGGAGCTGTTGTTAGGTCGCGTGGCAGTTGAGTCGTAGGTCGCGTAAAGGTGCACTTATGCGATGTGTTAAGCCGTGGCCGACTTAGGAGTTAGCTGCTAAGTCGTAAGTCGTAGGCAGATGGGTTTTAGGTCGGCAAGGTGTTAGGTCGTAGTGGGCTGGTAGGTCGTAAGTCGTGATGGTCTTTAGGTCGGAGACGACCTAATAGTGGACGACCTAGGGAGGAAATCAGCCTATAAATAGGAGGGGCTTTCTTCATTTTTGGGATCCGGATTTCGAAGCGACGAAGTGCTGCCATTTTGAGAGCTCGACTTCTACACTTCTTCACTTCTTTTCTCCACTTTAATCTTGTGCTTCCTTCCATCCAAATCGAAGATCAAGTTGAAGATTCAAGAGCTTATCTTCATCCATCGAAGATAGATTTCATCGTTTGAAGCGGATTGGTGATAGATCGAGATTGATCCTTCGCTGTCCAGATCTGAAGCGTGTTGATTTGGGGTTGTTTAGGTGATTTGGTGAGTGGTGATTATCTCTCACACGGATCCAAAGGAGTATATCGGATCGTTGGCTTGATTTGGTGTTGAAATAGTGATTTCCATGCATTTTCCTAATCATATGTGTAGATCCATAAAGATCCATTGCTCATGATGATTTGACATACATTTTACTACATGTTAACCTATGCAAGTTCATTCATCAAGATTATAGAGACATTGCTCATGTTTTCATGCTTATTAGACTTTCGACTCTTTAATTACGAAATTGCCATTATTGATATAATTGTCTACTTAGATCATATTTGAATGCTTGATTGCTTGGATTAATGTTTAACTTGATTGATTGCTATGAATTAGATGATTGATGATTTGATTTAGACCGAAGATGATTCAAAAGCTAAGAGAAAGGCTCTTGAATCGAGAAAGCTGCTCGTGGCATATGTAGCGGATGATGAAGCTCTTATGCATAGATTTGATGATGATGATGTTGAGATGAAGCTTTGCGAGGATGTGATGAAGCGATGCATGATATGAGATAGTCTTGGTCTAATCCAGGCGGGATCATTCCAAGCAAGTTGATAACTAGGTGATATGGTTCGAGTTGTGGATAATGGTTGGCTCGAGAGGCGCTTGAGCTAGTATGGAAATAGTCGTCGAGGAGGATGACTAGGAGGCTGAGGTATCATCATTATTGAAATTTCTAGCATGCTCAAAGCAAGAGTACGTTGGGCAGATTCGATAGTCCCTGAAGGCTACTGATTGGGTAGTCGAGTACTCTGGGCAGATTCGATAGTCCTAGGCACGGGTCACGATAACGTGCAGAGTTAAGTCTAGAACCGGGGTTTCCATTAGCCCTTGACGGACGGATGAAAGAATGTGTCGGTCATTCAATTAACGATGATATCGAGGCAATGATAACAGTGATAGCCAGAGTCATGGATGTTTGGTTGTATCGTCATTCGGACTCAAGAGCGGTATTTTCTGGGTGCTTATTTGATCTTGGTTTAGGCCTTGGGGGTTTGTACTTGGAAAACATCGCCCTTGACTCGAGTGATAATTGATTTACCTTAAATTGTATGCTTTGCTATGTTTGCTTCTACTTAGTGTGTGTCTGGGGGCTATCACTATAGAAAGAGGTGGAGTGGGAGGGTTGTATTCCTATTCCTTTTCCTTTATGCTCTTTTGGTATGTTGTTAGTTAATTTACTGCTCACTAAGACTGTTGTCTGACTCAAGGCTTTATTTTTTAACTCTTATTGCCTTGGGCTGTTCGTCCATTTTGGGACGGGCAGACTAGGTAGCAGGTGACAGGTGTTGTTCTTGCTTCTCACGATGCTGATATCGAAGACGAGCTGAAGGGTTGCATATTATCTTCTTATATGTACTGGATATTCCGCTGTTTGTATAATCTCTGAGTGTTATGTAGTGAGGCTTGATGTATTGACTATTCTGATGATTGTATTCAACTATTATGAAGTTTTATTGATGAGGTTCTATTCTGTGAAGCTTCACTATATATATATGTTCTATTGTATTTTGTCCATGCGCTGTGAGCAATACAATAGATTCTGTTGTTTTAATTTACCCTGGCAATCGTCCATGGTCGCCTGGTACACTTTACAGCGCACTATCTCTAGGTTCAGTGCAGGGGTCATGGGCGGTCGTCACATTTGGTATCAGAGCTTTGGTTAATCGATTTTACCCAACGCTCGTTGACGTAACTACGTATGAGAGACGTAATTGTATTTTGATGGATGATTACTATATATAATATAGTTGCTTAGTAGAGTTTGAGTCCTTTATGCAGTTGTTTCTCTAGGTGTGCTAATCATTCCTTTTTATAGATATTGAGAATGAGTCAAAGAGGGAGACCAGCTGCTAGGGAAGGCCGTGCTACTGAGGGGGCTGCTGATTATGCTGCTATGTTCGAAGCTATGATGACTTCGATCATGAGAAGGATGACAGCTCTGGGGCCATCGGTGGATGTTGGAGTTCAAGTTCAAACTCCAAGACCGGTGGATTTTGCTAAGCTGTGTAAGGACTACACTGCTCTTGGAGGAAAGGTTTTCTTGGGAACAGAATCAACCATTGAAGTTCAGAGGTGGATAGATGCTTGTAGAAGGATCTTTGGTGACTTGGGAATTGAGGATGCTACTAAGAGGAAGTTAGCATCAAGACAGCTTCAAGGGAGAGCTTCTGATTGGTGGAACTCTATTACCATCAATACTCCAGAGGAAGAGATTACTTGGGAGCAATTCCAAGTCAGATTTGAAGCTAAGTTCATTTCTACAGCTCAGAAGTCTGTTCTGTTCAAGAAGTTTGTGGAGCTCAAGCAGGGAGGAAGACCAGTTCTTGAGTATGTTTCTGAGTTTGAAGCTTTGTCCAAGTATGCCCGGTCGTATATTGAATCTGCATATCAGAAGAATGAGAAGTTTGTGACAGGCTTGGACAGTTATCTTGGGAGGCAGTTAGTGGATCATTTGGACGATTCATTTGAGAAGCTTGTGGAGAAAGCTCTTAGGCATGAGAGTCTGTTTCCTAAGGAGGGATCTGTTGTTGCCGTGACCAAGGAAGAGTCTAAACCCCAGCAGGGTGGAAACAAGAAGAGGAAGCAGCAGCAAAAGAGTAAGGATGGCCAGAAGAAGCCGAAGGGCGAAGTGACCTGCTTCAATTGTCAGCAGAAGGGCCATTTCTCCAGGGATTGCAAGAATCTGAAGGTATCGATGAAGTGTCACAACTGTGACAAGCCGGGGCATATCAGGAGGAATTGTCCAGAACCAAGGAGGGACAAGCAGATTGTGCAAGCTTATGCTTTGGGAGCTGTCCCATCATCTTCGAAAGCTCCTACCGCTGAAGAGAAAGGAAAGAGTGTGGTGGTTCAAGGTACTCTTTCCATATGTGGTGTTCCAATTAGAGTGTTGTTTGATACTGGGGCGTCGCATTCATTTGTTTGTTGTGAACTTGTAGGCCGGTTAGGTTTGGAACCGGATATTGTTGATAGGCCATTGGTGGTGACTAATCCAGTTGGGGGTTCGTCTTGTTTGTGTATGCTATGTCGTGGTCTGATTGTATCGAGTCATGGTTGCTCTTTTGTTTGTGATTGTTTTGTTCTGAACTTTGCGGGGTTCGGAATTATTTTGGGTATGGACTGGCTTAGGAAGTATGCGGCAAAGGTTGATTGTGAGAGGCTGGAAGTGACAGTCGAGAATGTGGAGGGGCGAAAGATTGTGATACGATGTAAGCATGAAGAAGGCGTCTTCATGAGCTTCATGTATTCGCTAGTTGTTCCACGGGATGGACTGTCATTAGTGCCAATCGCGAATGGATTCGAGGATGTCTTTGACGAAGTCAAAGGGTTACCGCCGCATAGAGAGATCGAGTTTCGTATAGATCTAGTAGAAGGAGCTAGACTTGTTGTGATGCCTCTTAGGCGGATGGCGCCTAGGGAACAGCAAGAGTAGAAGGTGCAGGTTGATGACCTTTTACAGAAAGGATTCATTCGGCGTAGTGTGTCCGAATGGGGTGCACCAGCTGTATTCGCAACCAAAGCGGATGGGTCGTTGAGGTTGTGTGTGGATTATCGTGAGCTGAATAAGGTGACTAAGAAGAACAAGTATCCATTGCCGAGAATAAATGACTTGTTTGATCAGCTTCACGAAGCTAAGGTGTTTTCTCAGATGGATTTGGCAACGGGATTTCACCAGTTCAGAGTGGCTAAGGATAGTGTGCCAAAGACTGCTTTTAGGACACCATCTGGTTTCTTTGAGTGGTTGGTAATGCCGTTTGGATTGACTAACGCGCCAGCATATTTTGTGGATCTTATGAATAGAGTGTTCAGAGATCAGTTGAACAAGTTCGTGCTAGTGTTCGTGGATGATATTATGATTTATTCCAGAACTGAAGAAGAGCACAAGACGCACTTACGTATTATTTTGGAAATCTTGCGGAAGCATCAGCTGAAGGCTAAGTTTTCGAAGTGTCACTTCTGGAAGAGTGAAGTGAGGTTCTTAGGCCATGTTATCTCTGGAAATGGAATAGCGGTTGATCCCGCTAAGGTGGCAGTAATCCAGGATTGGGTTAGACCTAAGAATGCATCTGATGTGAGAAGTTTTCTTGGATTAGCAGGATATTATCACCGGTTTATCAAAGACTTCTCCAAGGTGGCTGCACCGTTAACAGGATTGACGAAGAAGAACCAAGTGTTCAGATGGGAAGCTAAGTGTGAGCAAGCTTTCAGAATCCTGAAAGAGCGATTGACGAGTGCTCCTGTTCTGACTATTCCAAGTGGGAATGATGAGATGGTGGTTTACACTGACGCATGTGGTACTGGACTTGGAGCAGTGCTAATGCAGAAGGATAAAGTTATTGCGTATGCTAATCGACAACTGAAGCCGCATGAAAGGAATTACCCGACTCATGACTTGGAGTTAGCGGCGATTGTTTTTGCTCTGAAGATGTGGAGACATTATCTATTGGGAGTTCGATTCGAGTTGTTTACGGATCATAAGTCGTTGAAGTATCTTTTCTCCCAAAAGGATTTGAATCTTCGGCAGCAACGTTGGCTAGAGTTTTTGGCATCATATGATTTTGGTATAGCGTATACTCCGGGAAAAGGTAACGCAGTGGCAGATGCGTTAAGTCGAAGACATGCAGGATTGGGAGCCATGTTTTCAGAATGGAAGAATCTCGAGTATTTAGCTGGATTTGACTTCAGGCCTAGATGCGAATTGGAACCTGAGATGTTGGCAAACTTATCTATAAGACCGACTCTTGTGGGAAGGATTGGCGAGAGTCAAAAGCGAGATGATAAGCTTGTCAAGATTATCCGTGATTTGGAATCTGGATTGGATCCAGAAAAGGATAAAGGATTCGAGGTCGATCGAGAGGGTTGGCTTCAGAAGCAAGGACGAATAGTTGTTCCCGATATCGATGAATTGAGGAATGAAGTTCTAAGGGAAAGTCATCACTCGAAGTTGACAATTCATCCAGGTGGAAATAAGATGTATCGGGATATGAAGAGAACCTACTACTGGGAAGGTATGAAGAAGGATGTTGGAAATTTTATTTCCAAATGTATGAACTGCCAGTTGGTAAAAGCCGAACAGAAGAAGCCAAGTGGATTGCTTCAACCATTAGAAGTTCCTACATGGAAGTGGGAGCAGATATCGATGGATTTTGTTGATGTTCTACCTAGAATAAAACGGGAAATGAAGGGATTTGGGTCATCGTAGATCGTCTGACTAAGAGCGCAAGATTCATTCCTGTTCGATCGACTAGGACTGCATCAAAGTTGGCAGAGTTGTGTGTTAAGTGGATAGTTCGATTCCATGGTATTCCAAAGAGTATAGTGAGCGATCGAGATCCATTGTTCACTAGCGGATTTTGGAAGAGCTTCCAGGAAGTTTTGGGAACCGAGTTGTGTTTGAGTACAGCTTATCATCCTCAAACAGATGGTCAGACCGAGAGAGTCAACCGAGTTTTGGAAGATCTTCTTAGAGCTTGTGTTTTGGATTTTGGAGGATCATGGGAAGATCATCTTCATTTGGTGGAATTTTCGTATAACAACAGTTACCAGTCAAGCATTGGTATGGCACCGTATGAGGCATTGTATGGAAGACCGTGTAACTCTCCGACGTGTTGGTTAGAGACAGGAGAAAAGCTGATACTTGGGCCAGAGATGATTCGACAGACCTC
Organism: Allium fistulosum; assembly: GCA_030737815.1. Taxonomy (NCBI): domain Eukaryota; kingdom Viridiplantae; phylum Streptophyta; class Magnoliopsida; order Asparagales; family Amaryllidaceae; genus Allium; species Allium fistulosum. The sequence goes on from CM060907.1 coordinate 369,036,979, forward strand.
AGATTGTATAGAGATCATTCGGCAACGAATGAAGGCAGCCCAAGACCGTCAGAAGAGTTATGCCGATAAGCGTCGTAAGGATTTGGAATTCGACGTAGGTGATATGGTTTTTGTGAAGATTTCTCCACTGAAGAATGTTATTCGATTCAGGAAGAAAGGGAAATTGACTTCGAGATTTGTTGGACCATTCCCGATCATCGAGCGAATTGGAAAGCTCGCCTATAGATTGGAGTTACCAGAGAAGATGTCGGGTGTGCACAATGTTTTTCATGTATCATATCTACAGAAGTATGTGCACGACTCAAATACAGTGGTTTCTGCTGATAGCAATGAAGATTTCGAAGTTGATCCAGTCGATAGAAGACCTCGTAAACCGCTTCGTGTTGTGGAAACCGACACGAAACAGCTTAGGAGAAAGGTAGTTAAGTTGCTCAAGATACAATGGAGTGATGATGATAACGACTGTACGTGGGAGGTGGAAGAGAGGATGAAGGCAGCTCATCCTGAACTCTTCAAGGTATGGCCCTAAGGTGTCGTGTCATCTCACGATATTGTATCTTGTTCCAGTGTTAGAATTCTGTACGCTAAGCTAGAATTGGATACATGGTTTGTTGGTTGCTATGGTTGGTAGGCGTACAGAATAGTCTTTGATTGCCTTGTTTGTTTGGAATTTCGGGGGCGAAATTCCTAAGGGGGAGAGAATGTAACGACCCGTATTTTTATGGATCGAAACATCGTAGAACAGTTGACAAGTGGTCGCATTGTTGATAAGTCGCCTAGAGTCTAAGTCTTAGGTCGAATGGGATGGCTTTGGTCGTATGGGATGGATTAAGTCGAGTGACCGACTTAGGAAGTGCACGACCTAAGAGATACTATCTAAGGTTTTGAGCGACCTAAGGAAGTTAGGTCGGCAACGACCTAAGGAAATGGTAAGTAACGACCTATAGGAGTTAGCATGGTTAGGTCGTAAGACTCTGTGTTAGTTTAGGTCGTGTGCTAGTCTGGATCGGCCTATAGGATTAGACGACCTAAGGATTTTTAGTTAGGTCGAGTGAATGACTTATAGAATGTAGCGACCTAGTATAGTGGAGCGACCTATAGGTTAGCGACCTAAGAGTTAGCGAGTTAACAAACCAGTAGTTAGCGACCTAGTGGTTAGCGTAGTTGGGTCGTAGGCGACCTAAGAGTTAGGTCGTAAGCTCTGTTTTAGTTAGGTCGCATGTTTGCTAAGTCATAGATCGCGTGTTGTTTTAGGTCGCGTGTTGGCTTAAGGTGTTAGGTCATGAGCGACTTAGGGGTTAGGTCGGCATTTGTTAAGTCGCTGGGTTTTTGGCTTAGCATTAGGTCGTGTTATAGTTAAGTCTTAGGTCGGAGCTGTTGTTAGGTCGAAGCTGTTGTTAGGTCGGAGCTGTTGTTAGGTCGCGTGGCAGTTGAGTCGTAGGTCGCGTGAAGGTGCGCTTATGCGATGTGTTAAGCCGTGGCCGACTTAGGAGTTAGCTGCTAAGGCGTAAGTCGTAGGCAGATGGGTTTTAGGTCGGCAAGGTGTTAGGTCGTAGTGGGCTGGTAGGTCGTAAGTCGTGATGGTCTTTAGGTCGGAGACAACCTAATAGTGGACGACCTAGGGAGGAAATCAGCCTATAAATAGGAGGGGCTTTCTTCATTTTTGGGATCCAGATTTCGAAGCGACGAAGTGCTTCCATTTTGAGAGCTCGACTTCTACACTTCTTCACTTCTTTTCTCCACTTCAATCTTGTGCTTCCTTCCATCCAAATCGAAGATCAAGTTGAAGATTCAAGAGCTTATCTTCATCCATCGAAGATAGATTTCATCGTTTGAAGCGGATTGGTGATAGATCGAGATTGATCCTTCGCTGTCCAGATCTGAAGCGTGTTGATTTGGGGTTGTTTAGGTGATTTGGTGAGTGGTGATTATCTCTCACACGGATCCAAAGGAGTATATCGGATCGTTGGCTTGATTTGGTGTTGAAATAGTGATTTCCATGCATTTTCCTAATCATATGTGTAGATCCATATAGATCCATTGCTCATGATGATTTGACATACATTTTACTACATGTTAACCTATGCAAGTTCATTCATCAAGGTTATAGAGACATTGCTCATGTTTTCATGCTTATTAGACTTTCGACTCTTTAATTACGAAATTGCCATTATTGATATAATTGTCTACTTAGATCATATTTGAATGCTTGATTGCTTGGATTAATGTTTAACTTGATTGATTGCTATGAATTAGATGATTGATGATTTGATTTAGACCGAAGATAATTCAAAAGCTAAGAGAAAGGCTCTTGAATCGAGAAAGCTGCTCGTGGCATATGTAGCGGATGATGAAGCTCTTATGCATAGATTTGATGATGATGATGTTGAGATGAAGCTTTGCGAGGATGTGATGAAGCGAGGCATGATATGAGATAGTCTTGGTCTAATCCAGGCGGGATCATTCCAAGCAAGTTGATAACTAGGTGATATGGTTCGAGTTGTGGATAATGGTTGGCTCGAGAGGCGCTTGAGCTAGTATGGAAATAGTCGTCGAGGAGGATGACTAGGAGGCTGAGGTATCATCATTATTGAAGGTTCTAGCATGCTCAAAGCAAGAGTACGTTGGGCAGATTCGATAGTCCCTGAAGGCTACTGATTGGGTAGTCGAGTACTCTGGGCAGATTCGATAGTCCTAGGCACGGGTCACGATGACGTGCAAAGTTATGTCTAGAACCGGGGTTTCCATTAGCCCTTGACGGACGGATGAAAGAATGTGCCGGTCATTCAATTAACGATGATATCGAAGCAATGATAACAGTGATAGCCAGAGTCATGGATGTTTGGTTGTATCGTCATTCGGACTCAAGAGCGGTATTTTCTGGGTGCTTATCTGATCTTGGTTTAGGCCTTGGGGGTTTGTACTTGGAAAACATCGCCCTTGACTCGAGTGATAATTGCTTTACCTTAAATTGTATGCTTTGCTATGTTTGCTTCTACTTAGTGTGTGTCTGGGGGCTATCACTGTAGAAAGAGGTGGAGTGGGAGGGTTGTATTCCTATTCCTTTTCCTTTATGCTCTTTTGGTATGTTGTTAGTTAATTTACTGCTCACTAAGACTGTTGTCTGACTCAAGGCTTTATGTTTTAACTCTTATTGCCTTGGGCTGTTCGTCCATTTTGGGACGGGCAGACTAGGAAGCAGGTGACAGGTGCTGTTCTTGCTTCTCACGATGCTGATATCGAAGACGAGCTGAAGGGTTGCATATTATCTTCTTATATGTACTGGATATTCCGCTGTTTGTATAATCTCTGAGTGTTATGTAGTGAGGCTTGATGTATTGACTATTCTGATGATTGTATTCAACTATTATGAAGTTTTATTGATGAGGTTCTATTCTGTGAAGCTTCACTATATATATATATGTTCTATTGTATTTTGTCCATGCGTTGTGAGCAATACGATAGATTCTGTTGTTTTAATTTACCCTGGCAATCGTCCATGGTCGCCTGGCACACTTTACAGCGCACTATCTCTAGGTTCAGTGCAGGGGTCATGGGCGGTCATCACACCATCTATCCATAGCAATCAAAACAAAGGGTTTGTTTGGGTTTAGAAACTTTTAATCATATAAAATGATAAATAAACTACTAAGTAATCCATACACTCAACAGTCTTAGATAAAACTCAGTAGATCATTTATACATCCTACACAATAGAAGTATCCTTTCCCAACCAATCCATAAGTCAAACAAACAATAATTTCAAATAATATTTAAGTTTTATTCTTATTACTCTTTCTTTTTCACATTATTCACTATTTATTTTCATTTGTTCATACAATGCTTGTTTAATTTCTTTACATTTATCACTTACAAAATTCATTTTCCATTCATTTATACAATACCATTTTTCTTTTCATTACTTTACATTCATTTCTTACATAAGTTATTTCCATTTCAATTATTAGATTATTTATTATGTAGATCCCTTTATAATTTACTTCACCATTAATGGATTATTTCTTTTTCACATTCATTCTTCCATATATGGTATTATTGAAAATCCATTTCTAAATCATTTCAATGTTTTTTTGAAGTTCTAACCATTCAATTAACGTAATACTCATTTTAATTACAAATGGCTTCAACATTAAATTAAGTTTATAATTATTTACTTACAGTGTTCCCCTTTTTATTACTTTAATTAATAGCATTCAAATTATTTACTTAGGTTTGCAATAAGCTTATACATCTTAATTCTCCCTTTAAAACATAATTACATTGAACATTTTCATTATTTAAGTTTTACTTGTATAATATTCCATTTCATATTCTTATTAACATTACAATTTTTAACATTTTGATAAGTTATATATATGTCTTAAGAATGAAATTGAAAGTTAAACAAGTTCATCTTGTTCATTTTTTTTCCAAAGTTCAATAATCCATCTTCTAAATTTTCATTATTCTTAAGTTTAAAAGTTCCAATTTCTCATATATACCATTAATCACTTAGCACCTAATTACTTATATTTTTCTTTATTCTAGAAACTTCAAATTATTAAAATAATTAAGATTTCATTCATTTCAATAATTGAAAACTACTAATTATCAGAAAATTTAAGAACTAAACTCCAGTTCATTTTAGTCATTTAGAAAATAATATATATATTTATCCTTTATAGATCAAATCATATTTAGAAATTCAAAATTAAGGTTTTATTCATCAAAACAGATGTGTAGTAAAACTACTACAGTAGTCTCCCCACTTTGAAACTCGAAAATGAACGTCGATTATGCATGCACTCATTGCCGAAATTATTTTCCAACGACTGAGAGGGGAGTACAGAACTTATTTTCTTTAAAAGTTCATTTTAAAACTTTCTTTCAATCATCTTGAAATATTTATATCAGAAAATACTTCTAAATACTACTAATATTATATTCCAAAACCTTTTGAAAGAAATTTTAAAAATCCCGAAACTTCTGTTCTAAACTTCCAATTCAAATTTACTTTATTTGCAAATCCTATTTTTCAGTCAATATTCATAAAAAAATTCTACCTAACAAACAACATATTACATCCAACTATATCATTTATAAAATCTATTATTTTATGTACAAAATATATAATAGGCAAAATTATTTCATTTACCAATATTCGAGCACAAATATTGTGTCGGTCTGCCCTATTAGGTGCTTAGAAATCCCTATCGATGTCGTCCTATGCATCGACCAGAATCTATAAATATAAAACGGAACAAACTAACACAATACAAAAACCTTTTATAACACTAACAAATACGCTCTCTCATATATATACACTCAGCGAACTCATTCTAGGGTATTACTACCCTATTTCTAAAGAGTCAGACCCCACAAAGCTAAGGTTATCGCTAAACCAAAGCTCTGATACCAACTGTAATGACTTGTCTTTTTGGATGGTTTAAATCGACGATAAGCCACACACGTCAGACTCAAAACATTCAAAAGGGCGGATTGTTATGTGGTAAATAAGAAAAAACAAAGAAAGAAAAAAAAACAAATACAGAATCTCGCAGCCGAATGACAAAATATAATAATCAAATAAACAGTTCATGAGGTTGTTTTACAAATAAAATTTGATTATACTTTTACAATAAAGAATCGGAGTACATACAACAGTAATAATGAAGTAAATGCAGCGGAAATGACAGAATAAATAGTAATAGTACTAAATCTTCGTCTTCATCCTCCAAGAGCAGTCTTCGATGTACTGAAAAGCTCAGACTGACCCGAGCGAATTGAAAAGACAAAACACTCGAGTCAGAATTAAAAGATCTTATGTAAGTTAAATCAACAGTAAATAAATATGAGTGTAACGGCGTCAGAGATGTTTACGGGGTTTGACATCTCTTATCAAGTGTCTAACGTGTGCGCAGTAACTTAAGAGATGTTCTGTAACGACCCTGAATTTTGAACAGTTTAAATTGAAAATATTTAATTAATTTTAAATATTTGAACGATGATTTAATTTGAATCCCCGATATAACTTTGAAATTTACGATTAAACTTTAAAATTTAATCTATTGAATTGAATAAAAATTTGAATCTTCAGTTTTAAGTTGAAGAAAAATATTTCAAAAGTTTTTAAAATTCGTATTGATATTACTGAAGATAATTGAAACTTCATAATCGAATTTGAAATTGATTTGATCACTTTTGAATTTATATCGTTCAACCAATATTTAAAAATAGCCGTCCGGGGCACAGTCTCGGAATTCGACGAAACCAATTCCATTGGGTCCGTAATATTGTATTATTACCGGATTTCAAATTTCGTATTGATCGGAGTTGTTATGTAACCGTACGAAGAGAAAACGCATTGAAATTAAATCAAATTCAATTTAAATTTAAAATTTAAAATTTGTCAACGCAGCAGAGATTCCTGGCTCCATTTCATTTCAATGCCGACCTTTCTCTGTTAATCGCGTACTCCTTGTCTCCTACCCATTTCTTTTTAATATCATCACGCGACTTCCTTTTTCAGAAACAAAAAAAATCTCGTTCAAATGTATAATGGCCGACCTTCTTTCGTTCAAATTTAAAGCAAATAACTTCTCATGCAAATCAAAGCAATGGCCGAAGCCTATGAGGAAATCACGTACTCCTCTTCAAAATTTAATTCCATTCCATCCTCTATAAAGAAAAATAAACGAACGAAACAAAATAAAAATCAATGGCCGTTCGATTTATTCGCAAGCAAGGCGAGGCAGGGAGAATCGATTCGTGGTGATGGCAGTAGGGGGCTGGGGATTTCACGTGCTCGAAGACGTGGTTCGTCGAGCTAGGGCAGTGGCGACTTCATCGCGACTAGGAGGCGAGTCAATCGCGGCGGCAGGTGGTTCGCGAGGGATTGGGACGCGAGTGTCTAGGGCTTGGGAAGGCAATTCGACAAGCGACACCTTCGATTTTGTCAGAGGTGAAGGAGGGGACTGTCGAAATGGTGGCACCGGTCAGGCGCAGGAGGAGATGGCAGCGCGATGTCTCGAATTGGGCTCGAACACGTGAATGCGGTAGCGAATAGGGCATGGATGAAGTTGCGTTCGACTCACGAGTTCTGGAAGCAGTGAGGTATACTTGTCAATCTGTTTTAAAATTTAAAATTTTATGTTAAAAAGATGAATTTATTTCTTTAGAATAAGAATATATAGACATAACATTATTTGAAAATTACAGTAAAGTTTATATAGATTAAAAAGTATTAACAGTGAAATTAATTTCTGTTTTATAATAAATACTATTACGATTTTATAGTAGAGATAGACAGGAAAATAATTAATTTAAACAGCTATATTTTTATTTATTTATGCAAAAGTTAAGTATGTATACATAAGCAGTTTTCAAATTTTATATATATAATATCATTGGAAAGTTTTATATAAAGATAATCTGTTAAAGGAGAAATTAGTTTTAAATTTAATTTCTTGTTAAATAATTCTATTAAAAGAAATTGGTTTGAAATAAAATCATTGAATAATTGAAATTATCAAATGGAAATTTATTATTCGATTTTTTGAATATTTATAAATTGTATAATTGAAAGTATAGGAATTTTAAAACGATATAAAGTTTATAAATAATTAGATTCTTGAAATCTATAGATTGTTTTGTTGCTGAAAACAATTATTAAAAAGGAAATTTAATAATTAATTAATTCAATCTATCAAAATGGAAATTGAATTGTTCGGTTTAATTCAAATATTGATAAATTGTATAATTATTTATACAAGGTTAAAAATCAAGATAATCGAGTCAAGATGAAAGTGGAATGCAAAATAAAAAGCTAAGGTGAGATTTTTCTCACTCAAAATATGTTTGGATTGCATTTATTGATTGATATGATTGCTATTTGGATGTGATATTAGATATAGTAGGATATATCTATATATATATATAGCAATATATACATATTGGCATATGTATATATTGGATTGATTGATTTCCCGCACTGTATAGCGGATGAGACCCTATTGCGCCGTTAGTAAGCGGATGATATTTATAAAACCCATATACCGCGATATTCCACCTCGAAGTGGAATTGGTATTGTGCTAACGTCTGTGGATGCAGGGAAACAGGTTGGAGGGATCCAACTGGATTCCTCACCAGTATTTATTTATTTACAGATATTGTGATATATTCTGTTATCATATGATGATATATGATATTTGTTGTCGTGATTGACTAATTTGTGTGTTGCATCATCGGATTCATTTTTGAAATTTAAAAATGACGATGTTGATTTTAAAAGAGATTTTTAAAGTGATCTTTGAAAATATACGTTTTATTAAATTTTTGAAGTGATTTATTTTAAATAAATAAACGTTAAAATTTTAAAATTATAAAAGTTAAGATTTTTGTGAAGTATAACCGAAAGGTGATTTTTAGAAATAAAGTTAAGAAATTTATAAAATGGTTTAAATTGAGATTTCTAAAGTATTATAAACGATGTATATAAAAGATGTACAAAAATTGATATTTATAACTTTAAAATATTGGGATTATAAAACGAGTTTTTATAAGTGTTAGAATGAGATGAAATAAAAATCATAAGTGAACGAGATTTATAGATTTATAAATTGTGAAGTTATAAAAATGGATGAAACTGTCGAATAAAAGATTTATAAGTAATTTACTTATAAATTAGATTTTTGCACTTAGATGGGATATGAATAGAATTTGCTAATAAAATGATTTTATAAGTTGAAATTGTTATAAAGTATAAATGTGATTTATAAACGTTGTTTTATAAATCCGAAATCACTTATTTTGATAAGTGAATTTTAGAAGTTAATAAAAGGAGATTTATTAAATCGAAGTTGTTATAGAAAATAGAAATGGAATTTATAAACGTTGTTTTATAAATTCGAAAATCAATCAAATCTGATGAATTTAATAACAAAAGGTTATTAAGGGGATTTTACCCACGATTTTGGATAGTGGATAATTATTGAATATAAATGTGTAGAAAATGTTGAAATTTGGTTAGTGGAGGATATTCACGATTTTGGACCATGAAAATGTTATTAAGTAAAATGGATATGTTTTGGAGAAGTGATATTAAAAAGCGAAGTTAATTGTTTTAACGATGTTTTAAAATGTGTTAAATATCGAAACCATAGATCTCAACAATCATTGTTGAAATAGACGTTTTGGTGGACTATAACACTGTTGTTATAGTAAATGATTTCCGAAAGGAAATGTTTTTTTATTTAGTATTGGGGTTTATATATCTATCTTAATTCTGAATCCCTATACTAGTGATTTTGAGTCGTCGTAATGATGTTTTACGCAACATTCGTTTTGACTCAAATAGATTTCTTTAAAGAATGAAATGTATACTTAATATTGATTTAAGTATATCGAATATTTTCAAATGTTGAAAATAAATAGATTAGTGAAAATACTTATTATTAAATAAGTATGGAAATGCTTTTCCAAGATGAAATGAAACGTTTTAGAGAATTTATCTTTGTAAAGGTAAATTGAAATTGAATGCTTGAAATCGATTGAAAATCGTATATCAGTAGATATTTTGAAAGATGTAAATTCACTATGGAATTTATAAAGGAAAGGGAAATTGTTTAGAAAAATAAATATTGATTTATTTTTTTGAAGTGTGGAAATTATATATCTAGTAAAGATATTTTGGAAAATAAATAATTTTGGAAAATTATTTGGGATCTGATGATGTTGCGCATCTTTATTGATAGTTAAATAACCGACTATCAATAATTACCTTGAATGAGTATTTGTTGTGAATTGGATGAATTTGAATGCCACACTTATTTTTGAATAAGCGCTCACTATTCGGGTTAGCCAGGAAAGGACCATGGGGTCGTATAACCCATTCCGAATATGTGATACGTCGTTATGAATTGCATTTGATGACCGGTGTTGAAGACCAGATATTTTTGAAAATGGAAGGATTACCGTCGAGTTACTCTACATCGGTTGATCTCCGATTTAGAGGTTTTATCACCCTTAGTGACGGGAAGTCCGGACGTGATTAGAAAATTATCCGGATGTGCAAGGGCTTCGTGAGAAGTGCCTTCGGTTCTGTTCGATCCCGGAACAGACTTGTATGGATTGTATGTCTGACGTTACAAATTGAGATGTAAATCTGATTTCTTTCAAATACATTTCTGTTGGTGGCGGAGAATTTATTCTCTTAGCTTAACACCCTTCTCTGAGACGTACGAGCTCAGAGGTTATGTAGTTGAAATTTATCAGCAATATACTCCCAATTTGGTAACGTGGCATGCTGAGTGTTGCTGTGAAATGATCGTTGTTTGATCATTTATGATATGATCATTTGTTTGATCATTTATCTTTGTGATCAATTCTTTGATCATTTGTTTGACCCGAAGCATGGCTTTGTAGAAAGCGTAGCTTTGTGGACGAGACTTCGTCGAGCCTTACACCCCGGAAATGGTCAAAACAGGAAGGATGCGGCAAGGTTCTAGGGAGTAGCGCCCCTTAGTGTATGTCATTCCTTCTGGATAGAGGTGGCATCATGGTATGGAGCCCAAATACTTAACCTATGTTGATACTGCTTATTATATGGTTTGTTGGAAATCGAGGATCCTCGGGAAGATCGGTTACGATCGGGGGATGGCATACGCATGTCAGTAGTTACCTATTTTTGCAGAGGTAACCCGGCCTTGTGTTGGCAGAGATCCGGTTAGGTTCTCGGGACGTCATTCCAGAGGCGTTCCTTCGTGGCATAGGAAGTTCCTTGGGCTGACCATTTGTTGGAAATCCAAAGAAACAATACGTGACTTGTACGGTTTTAGTTGTAAAACCTATCATTCACTTATGGTGGCGCCCCACTGTTTGGATGGTAGCTATAGTAGGCATAAGTGCGAAATGCCTATGCTGGCTAAGATTTATATTATACTTTCGAAATGTTTCCTACACTATGCACTAATAATAATATCAAAAAGGATTTGATTTTGCGTAGTAAGCATCTTTGACTATCATAAGAAGAAATCTCCTCCAATTCTGCGTTTGCATTATGTGTGTGGCGGGAGGTCTTATGGTAGTTTCATTTTCCAAAAGCATTGCGAATAAATTTTATTTATTTGTGAAAAATAACTGTTTTACAATCTCACACCAGTCACCATGACTGACCTGGAGTTTATTGTTTCCTTTCTAAACTCTGGGTGCCCACTAATTTTCCACACGGGCAGCCTAGAGTTATATTATCATGATATTCTGGATATTCTGGAGCTGTGGAAGCAAGCTGGATGGCGTAACGTATCACATATACTTTGTTTATTTATTCCGCTGTGTATTCTGTATGAGGACAAGTTTATATAACTGTCCATTGTTGTATTGAGTTGTATATTGACTCTTATTGATGTATGTATAAACTGATATAGTTCTTGGTTTTAAAAGACTAGTGATTATCTATTATATATTGTTCTGCTGCGAATGTGAGATTCTGATATTGTTTTCTATTCTATTTTCTGATGTTGTTCTGTTGTTCTTCTTTCTTTTTCTTCTATCTTTTCTTCTACCTCTTCTTTTAAAACCCTAAGTATTCGGTTTTCTGGCATTCGTTTGCTCGGCAGTTGATACAGTGGACGTATCGATGTCGATTTTCGGAAGTCGAAGAATCGGGTCCTTACATGTTCGGGATTACCATCTCCTAAGGATCCGTTAAACTATCTACTATGTAGTACAATATGCTATTATAATAGTGTCTATTGTAAAGTAAAGTATTAAAATAGCGTTAAGGAGTTACCCATACCCCCTTAACACATTTTATATATATTCTCATAGTCTATACAGTACCATACGCTCCTCCGTGAGGTTTACCCAGAGGGCACTCCACATGTATGGTACAAAACAAACTCGTAGAAAGCGCGATAGAGCATGTGAACATGGCACTCAAGGCAATGCCAGGGTAGATATACCAATTACGGAACCGAACTGGTGGTAACGCATAGCAGCTACTACCTCCCACCTTGGAACACACTCCCATAATCAAAATCAAAAAGTGGCCACAAAATCATCACAAAGTCATAATATGGTATCGAAGAAGCATGTCCGATAGGAGGAATGACCTCACTTGGCCCGGCGTGGCTCCTGTTTTAGTCACATCTAAGCTGACTCACGGGAGTCAGGGTTACATAAATACCTCATACATAATTGTTCGCCAAACCATCCTACTTCATTTCTGGAATCTCCACCACATACACATTTCTTAAAGTGGTTTTTGGTACTGGCAGAGAGTATGACAATATCCGATCTCGGTCTCTTTAACAACCAAACGCTTATTTCACACCGGATGGTTCTTTTACATTTCAAAAGTCAATTCACAATTGATATCAGAATATCATATTCTCAAAACCTTACCATTTTCGAAATCACATTTACTTCCGAAATTATATCACATTTGAAATCATTTCACTTTCGAATTCATATTTTCAAAAATAAAATAAATGCTCATTTAAAATCATTATATTTCTCAAATATGTCATTTCACCATCAAATATCATTTCACATCCCAACTTATGTTATAACATTGTTAAACCTTATTCGCTTTAAAATCGAGGCTTTAATTATAAACACCACTTTACACCATCTGAAATTTAGAATATAATTTAGATAGTTATAATAGTTTAATTAGTTTAACATAGTTAAATAGATATAAATTAGGTTAAGTAGGTTTAAAATAGATTAAATAAATTTAAATTAGATTCAAATACTTTAAATAGATTTAAATAGTTTAAATGGTTTAAAATAGATTAAATAGATTAATTATGGATTAATTAGATTTAAAATAAATTAAACGAATTTAAAATTGATTAAATAGAATTAAAATAAATTAAATGGTTTAAAATAAATTAAAATAATTTAATATAGTTTAATAAAGTTTAAATGATTTAAAATAGATTAAAATATATTAAAATAGTTTAAAATAAATTAAAATGGATTAAGATAGATTAAATAGGTTAATTAGTTTAAAAAATGGGTTAAATTAGATTAAAATAAATTAAATAGTTTAAATTGATTAAGTTGGTTTAAAATAGATTAACTTATTTTAATAGTTGAAAATCTTAAAATTAGAATTTAAAAGAACATTTACAGTTTATATTGAGCCAATAAATTTAAAATTAACATCAAATTTAACTTTACTTCCATTTTAACAAATCTGGACCATATACAGATTTCAAATCAAAACCCAATTTCAGATCTTAAAATATCAAATTTCACTATTCCAATTTACTAGATTTTCAAAGTTACAGTTTCCAACATTTCAATTACTCATTTTCGATGAATGTCATTCATACTTCAAATTCAAATTTAAAATTTCAATTTAAATCCTTTAAATAATTACTTAAAAACAATTCAATTTATATCAGTCAAATTCTATTTCAAATATCTTTTAACTGGATTCAAAGTTTAACGATTTAAAATCATTAAATTTAACCAATCCGGTGTCCGTATATAATTCTCTACCCTATGGTCAAGTGATACAGACATTTATCATTTCAATCCGCAAATATTTAAATTTACGGGTATATATCATTTCAACCCGCAATCCAAAATTTATTTCAATGAAAATCGCTTGGGTTTATCATTTCAACCCATAACGATTTTTCCCTATTCTATATGATCGTTCTTGTATGTATCATTTCAACCCATAGGGAACTTGTAGTGTTATAACAATATAAAATATAACATCTAGTCATCCAATATTAGCAAATCAAACATACATCACAATCATCATCCAAATCAACCAATAACATCAACAGATAACTGATTATCAATAACATATATAAAATTGACAATTAAATTCAATATTAAATTAAACGATGATTAAATGCAATAAAAGTCAAATTTAACTAGAATGACGGTTTAAATATACCAAACATTAATCAATCCATTTCAAACCACCTCATAAATTCAATTTAACTAGCATAAGATAATTTAGTAATTGTGAGTGGGTTAAAACACTCGCTTTTGATTTCAAATCGATTTGAAATCCAAAATAGGGCCCAAATTTGAACAGTCTCAGAATACGTCCAAACTAGTTTCACAACGTCCAGAATTTCGATACGATCGCAACGGAGAAAACCGCACGTGAATCCAACCTCATATGTAAAAGTTATGGGTATTAGAATGATTGAATTTTAAAGTTTAAATTAAATAAATACATAAAAAGAAAAACATAAACGATACCTCAATCCACGTCATCACGTGAGTGCGATCGAATCCTAACCCACACATTTCTGGCCGAGATCGAACTGCAACCGCCGCCATCGTTCACTTTGCCACCGCACATGTTACCTTGCACCACGATCAGACGTGAGCGCTGAGCCCCCTTCTCCAGGCCGCCCACGGCCATAGTGGTGCAACCACCCCGCGTCCACCAACGAAGCTCCACCGTCATTCGAAATTCGGCCCAAGATCATCAATTTGCGGTGATATCATTGACTTCTAGCACGAATGAATCATATGGATGCGACCTGCTCGACAACACCTTCCCGACACCACCCTCCGATCGTCAACCATTGGATCGTAAACCCTAGAAATGGACGGCCGAGGTTCAACCTCAAATTATGGACACACCAAACGGTCGACGATCCACCGTTGGATCGTAAACCCTAGAAATGGACGGCCGAGGTTCAACCTCAAATTATGGACACACAGAGACCCAAATTGAAAAACAAACTACAGATCTAGCTTGCGCTCATCGAGAGCTTCGAATCGATATATAATATGATAGGATTTCGAGAAGTTTGATTTTGAAATTGATTTGGAAATTGAATTTAGGGTTTGAAATCTGAATTGGTTTCTGCCATTGAGAAGAAAGAAGCAGACAGATGGAATTATACGTACTCAGATGAGAAATAAAGGCTGCTAGGGTGTAGAAAGATCTATTTATACGAACAAAGCCCGATAAGGATGAATAACACCCGAATAGATTTGAATTGACAATAACGACCTGAAAAGCTCGTTCTGCCTCCGAAATGAAAGTGGGTCATCCCATATATCAAAATAGGTGTTTTCGATATATTTAAACTCAATGGAACAGGTTTCAAGTCCTAATTCCATTATATGAAGAAGTTAACATAAAATCAGCTTATTTCAAATTGATTTCAATTGAATTTAATTAAATCGATTTCTACACGTTTCGAGCACGTACGATCAAACGACAAGTCCGATCACTACGAAACTTGAAACTTACAATAATTCACTATTACGGATCCGATGAAACTGGTTTCTTCGAAATTCAAGTCAGTGGCCAAAATGGCTATTTTCACATTAATTAAATAAATTATTATTAAATTGATTAAATCACTTTTTAATTCCACTTTTAATAACTAACAAATTTTATCATTTTTGATTACTTGGACATTTACAATAATTT
Source organism: Allium fistulosum (assembly GCA_030737815.1). NCBI lineage: Eukaryota > Viridiplantae > Streptophyta > Magnoliopsida > Asparagales > Amaryllidaceae > Allium > Allium fistulosum. The sequence goes on from CM060907.1 coordinate 369,052,404, forward strand.
AAAATAAATTTACATATCAATTCAGTGTTAATTATTACACCAGTTACAGTGTTCAATTTCAACTGAAATTAAATCCAATTAAATATAATTTAATTCCAATAAATTGATTTAATTTGATTTCAATCTTTTTATTCAATCAATTATTACTCTATAGACATAATTAACATTTTTTTATATCTTATTACACTAATATTCTACAATTATCATCTTTTACCATATTAGTTGCAGTATTTCAATTACATTGAATTTTTGTCAATTTTATTATAATTTAAAATCTCAATAAATTAATTTATCTATGTTTCACTCTTTTTATTAAATCAATTATTGCCTTGTGAATATAATTAACATTTCTATACCTTTTATTACATTCATAATTTGCAGTTATCATCTTAACTCATATTAATGTGATATTTAATTACATTTAATTTGCAATTGATTTCAAATTTAATTCCACGGATTACATAAATTGGTAACAAATGACAATCGTTACCTTTTCTTAATTGAATAACATTTGTAAGTTTGTTATCTACACAAAAAGCCATAACTACTACCACAACACTACTTTTATCAACTGCAATTAATTACATACTATTTCATTAATTTATACATATTTAAATTATCAATTACACATTTCATCCAATTTATCAATCTATACACACATCATTACAATTTATTTATAATCTATAACCAATTATGACTTTTTAATCATTTCAATTAAATGGAACTACACTTAAAGCAGTTATCAATTACCTTAAATTAATACTATTACATTTTATTCTAGTTATATTCTTATTAATAAATCACAAATTTTTATTTCCCCCAACCTTAAATCACCAAACCTTATTAAATTAATTATTTTTAATTATCGAAAATTACGGATCGTTACAGTTATGATATTGTAGTAAGGTTTTCTTTTGAATAATTTGACCATTTGAAAGAAAAACGAATGTATAAATATAGATGTAATTTAAGGTAATGTTGGAATGAAGAGAATGAATAGTCACTTCTACTTCATAGAGAAACATTGGAAACAAGAATTGTAATAATAACTGATACTTAATATTGGAATATGAAATATGATTTTTATTCCAAAATGTATTTTCATATAGAAAATTGTTTTCTATAACATTTATTTCTTTGAGTTCAAGATATTTGATCAAAGAACTCTTCTCTATAAACTAATTGCAGCATATGAAATAAGTAAACAATATTAACAATATTAAGTGAATGGTGGACCTCTAAATTTAGTGCGATATTATAGTAATGGCGGAAATAGTGGGAGCATGCCATATAGCACTTAATGATTGCATCAAATTACGGAAAAAAAAATCGTAAAATGTACCGACAATTATTTGTGAAATAATGTTTATTTTTTGGTATTGACTGAAAAATAGATATAAATATATTTCAATATGAGTATTATGAATATTCATTATGAAATAGAACTATATTATGAAATTTGTTTTCATAGTAAAAGTGATGCAACAAAAATACATATGTATCTAATATTATTTACAGTTGTTTTGGAATTATAGACCAAGTCGTAGTTTTGAGAAATAATTTTATTGTATGATTATGAATCATATGATACAGGTTAATTATATCTCAAACAATTAATGGCTATGCACTCATTCAGTGGGAGCATCATAAGGGTTGATGAAGTCTTTAAATTAATACATATTGATGTATGCAATCACAAGTCTATTAATACCAAAAGGGTTCCACATACTTTGTTATATTCATCAATGAATTATTACCAACATGAACATGTGTATTAGATACAGATGTAGTAAGTTTATGATAAAATCATAGAATACAAAAGAAAAGTAAATAAAATAACATGCAATAGAATAAAATGATTTGATTTGGTCGAATAAGTGAGTATATTGGAAAGAGTTCCAAATGTACCTAAAAATGAATATATATTCAATCTTAAAATCACTCCTCCATGTGATACATAACGATGCATCGATAAGGAGTAATCAGACATTGTTGGACAATTTACAATTAATTGTGAGTGAAGTTGAGTTAGTTTCTTTCTATAAGGTCATGTACTTAAGATTAGTACACAAGGTTGATATTATTTCATCTAAACAACAGTTTACAAAATCATACAAGATAAGGATTTGTAAGAAATCCCAAAATATCCTAGACCAAAGACTTGGCAGGTTATGCGAGTCGAAAGATTGCACGTAATAATTATTCATGAGGGGTCTTCTATGAATCTCCAAAAGTTTTTGGAAAGGTTTATCATCAAATGACATAATTATGTTTTGAACATAATTTTTGTAAACTAAAATCAGTTTTATAAATCAAAAGGTTCATAAAGCGTTTATGAATCCCTATTCTATTTTCGCTAAGAAACAATTGTTGTTTCAAGATATATCAACTTCTTTGTGAAGGAATTTCTTTGAGAAATTTTTGGCAGTTAAATGGAATTGGATCTGATCCATAGATGGAACTGATTATATGAGATGAAGTGAAATTAACTAACCTAAATGAACACATAGCATTAGAATGTCTAATAAGTATTCTCGTACATCGAAGAGAAACTATGAGTTTCTTATTAATGTCGAAAATATACATTACCCTCGGTTGATCAATTAAACCATTAAAATTGTTGACTCTATATGGTATGATGCGCAGATCTGAAAGAATTCCAAGTACGCTATCAAAATATGATTTTAGTGGTCATAACCAAAGAGATGTGATCCATCGGCCGATATGGTGTCTTTATTGGAAAGACTAATGTGGTTGGAATTAAATAAGCGATGTCGATAAGAATAATATTGCAAATTTAAAAAATTAGCATAATAGATTTGGTATTCAACATGCTTAAGTTAATTCAGATTTACTCACAAAATTATCGCTCGATAAGACTTAGTGTTTGGTACCTATGTATTGAAACAGAAAATTCTAAATAATGATTTAGAGTAAGCCGTTTACATACTAACCAAAAATGCCTCGAAGTCAGTGGGAGAGATATTGGGTTTGTGAGTCCTTGGATATGATCCAAGAAATGATACGAATGTATCATTTTATAAGCATCAAGATTGAATAAGTATTTTGATAGAAATATCAAATAGTTTGATTTTCAATCAAAGTGTAGAGGAAGCGTTTGTTCATAAGAAAGAACGTTAAAGGGTACATTGATATTTCTAAACTATAAGTACACAACACGTTGTTGATTTTAACAACATGCTTGTATTAAAATCAACTTTAGTTGTTTTAATACTCAATTTTGGATTGTAAATGATGTCTTTTATGGTGAGTATAAAAGATATAGGGATTGTCCCAAAATGATATACAAGAGCATCATATTAAAAGGAGAACATGTAAGTTGGATTCCTTATGCATTAGCAATAGGAATTATCATACAGGTTATGTTGTATATGATATTGTGTTTTATTTATGTACTTGATACATGGAGCAAATATAAAATCCAAATTGATATCACTAAATGGTTGTTTGAGGTGTTCTCGCGTATTTATGAAATACTACAGAATTTTTTATAGAAACAACGAACTCGTTATGATGGAATGTTTGGACACAAACTTTTATAAGTGATATTGAGTATAACATGTCAATGATAAAATTCAAGTCAAAATCTTTAATTTGAAAATGTTTCAAAATAAAAGTGATTGTGGTCGATTCAATGAAATGTTGAGAACATTAACTTGAATAGCGCTACAATAAACCAATGTATATAGATATAAATGCACAAATTTATAATTGAGCCAAAGGTGATACCAAATGTTGAGAATCTCATAATATTGTTATAAGATAACAATGTCATAAAATTGGTCATGATAGAACTTAAAGCTCACTATAAATCGAAAGACATACTTCGAATCATTCCACATGATAAAGGCAGTTTATCGGAGTTAGAGAGAGTTAATCGACAAAGTTGATAATTAAAACATATTAGCATACCCATTCACTAAGGGACCGACCTAATTGGTTTTGAGAAAACTGATTGGAGAAGTTGGAATTAGATTCCATAATTGACCCCAAGTGCAAGTGGGAGATTGATAGAGTTAGGGGTATGCCCTAGGGGCAATTATGTAATTTGTTATATATATCTAACTCGTTGACCAATCTTGTTCAAAATAAAAGGTATTTTCTTCCTATTATATACTTGATATAATGCGATTATATTAATTAATTAACTTGATTAAAAGTATATTTAATCAAAAAATCCATAAATGGTATATTTTGTGATAGTAGTTACAAAGTGTTGTAAAAGTGAGTAATTTATCACAATGAAACAAATATACCATTTTAAATGTTTCTAGTCAAGATGCATCGAGACTGGATATCGATGTATCCGTTGAGACTGGAGTATGTAACGCTCTCCAAACGTTGGGCAGTGTATTACTCATGACTGCTGGGGGCACCTAGAGGTTACGTACTAATAGTTATTGGGTAACTATGGAACAACTCACTCAATAGTTTTATGTTGGTTAATATAACTAAGGTCAAACAGAAAATATCGATGTGATTGATTTACATAGTTCTCTCGACTTGAGAATACTATGGATCTTCAATATGAAAGCTCCGATTTGATTATAGCCAAATCATGGCATGGCGTCCATCGAGCGACTATAGTTGAATCGAGTGGAAATATTGGAAGTGAAGCACTATTTAAGAGAGGATTCGTCTCCTCAGTTATATGCGGTTAGTATCACAGTCAACTCAAGTCAACTCAAACTCAAAGTCTCTGGCCAGAGCATTTCGATTAATAATAATTGTTATTATTGAACCAAGGACTTTGTATTTAGACTACAAAGTTGAATGTGGATGAGGTTGGAATTTTGACCATTACCAAATTCCATAAGTCCAAAGTGATGTAGTTTTGATAAAGAGAATTGGTGTAAACAAATGTCACAACCAGGTAATGCTTATTAAACTAAAATTGGATTTTACCGAAAATGAGTAAGCGATAAATTTGGCCATAATGTCACACCACCCGCTAAGTGACGTGTGAATGTCAACATTAGAATAGTTCGGTGTTAATCGCTGACGAAATTTACATCCAAGAGTTACATAACTGAAATAATGAATTCCCTTAATACCGAATGATTTAATTAGTTTATAATTGTTATAAATTAATTAAATTAATTAATATTTATGAAATATTAATTATAAAATTTGAATATGATTAGAGAAATAAATAACGTTATATATATTTATAACGGTTATAAATATATCGATCGATATACAATATCGACAAGTGATTAAATTAGATTTAATTGCATAGTATTTTGGCTTGGGCTTAGATGGGTTTAAGGCCCATCATTAGTGCTGCAAAATTTCGGTTTTGGGAAGGTCTAGGGGTGGCTAAAACATAGGGAATTGGCTTGGAGATAATGGGTTGAGATAAAGTGAGAATGGGTAAAAAGGTTTTCCTCGTTTCTCTCTAATAGAACCATATATATATATATGTATGTATGTATATGTGTATGTATGTATGTATATGTGTATGTATGTATGCATGTATGTATGTATGTATCTCTAAAAACAATTACTAACCTTTTTGACCGCCATTACCTTCTACATTGCTGGTTAAAAAATAGCTCTCAATCCACTCCAAAATTCACAGTATTTCAAATTAAAATAATATTATTCGATAGTTAGAGGTCGATGATTCTGGACTTGCAATCTGACGAATCAAGAACAGTAAAAGGAAGGGAAGTCAATGCTTCAATGTGGATTCAAAGGCACCATTAAATTGGTAGTTTTAATTCATATTACAGCAATTAAATTATATTCTATGATCTTATAATGAGCAATTTCATATCTGTTTAAATATATTGCTACTATATGTTTGGTCAGATGAGATTATGTAAGTAGATGTTGTTGTCACAAATCAGTTTAGTTATGTGCATAATTTGTTTATTATAATATTTGATTTATGTATAGACAAATGTTGTTTACTATAAAAATCAATTTTGGTCATTAATAATTGTTTTATATATATTTATTAATAAATTCATATATATATATATATATATATATTAGTGTATATTTTTCTCTCATAAAAGCATATATTCATATATAAGATATATTTATGATATAAAAAATTTAGTACATGTATTTATATATAATATGAATTTAAAAATTTTAAAATTAATTATCATACATATATTCATATTTTTAAATTAACATTTATTGATTTTTTGAATTGTTTATTATATATAAAATAAATATTACATCAAAAATTCAATTTTATATTTAATAAAAATATTATATCATTTTAGAACATATAGAAAAAATTTAGGAATTTTTCAATAAATTTTATTATTTTTCATAATTAATATTATTTTGGAAAAACTGTTTATGATTTATTAAAAATAATAATTTAACTAAAAAATTCTTCAAAATTTTTCGTAACCTTTCATTAATGGTCCTAGTATTTATAAAATTTGAAATTTTGAATTTTTAATAATATATTATTTTATATTAAATAATTATTGCCAAAATCAATGTATTTGTTTTTAAAAATAATAATTCAACTTTGAAAAATCTCCAAATTTTTCCTAAGCTCAATTTTATGGTCCTATATTTTCGAAAATGGTAAAAACAAATTGAATTTTCATCAATAGATTATTTTATATTAATTATTTATAGATTAAATCATTATTTTATTCATAATATATACAAATTAAAATACTAAAATTATTGTGTTTGCAAAACTAAGTTAATTTTGAATTATAAATAATTTTAATAATTTTTCTCTCTTTTTCTATATATATATATATAAATGTTTTATGTTCATATATTATATATAATATATTTATACATACATGTGTGTGTGTGTCAATATATATTTTTTGTAACACATATACATGCATATATTTGGACAACATACGACATACAAAATGAGCTAATATGCCTGTTGCGATGTAAATCCCAATATCTACATATGGGCATATTGTACCTTTCACGGATTATTATGTTACACATGCACTCACACATATATGTATATGATATAGTTATGTATAGACTAAATCAAATAAAATTAATTTCATATCTTAATATATTTGAATTTAAATAAAATAAATGATTTTATTTAAATGAAATTTAGAAATGTTCTAATTCAGTTAGACTTCATAGGCCCAATAAAAGATCCAATAGGGTAAAATTTTTGAAATTCACCATAACTTCCGCTGCGGGCTAGTCCAGTTCCAACAATAGTCCTGATCAAGAATGGTTTAGGCTTAGATTTAGAGCCTTGGTTGAGGGATAATCTCCCTAGTCTTTTTTAATTTTTACGTTAATTTTTATCATGCAGTCAAGTAGATGCAATGTAACAAACTTTTCAATACTGTGATTTAGTCTGCCATGTTTTGATTACTTTACTAAATCTTACTACAATTATAATTTAAATCGGTTCCTTTAGCTCTACTCAGCAATAATCATACTTATTACTAGGATGCTTCTGCCTCCACTATTATTCCAGTCCTGAATGATTTTGATATGGTTAAGGTAGATGATGCTCCTGAAGATGATGTCGCTCAACCCAAGTATGACGTTGAGAGGCTCAAAACAGAGCTAAAGTTTAATCGTGAAGAGCTTGCAAAAGCCCAAATTGGGTTAGAACGTCAGTATGATTGTAACAAAAGATTTGCAGCGTGGTCTAAAGATGTGGCATCAATGCTAGATGGGATAAATGAGACTATAAAGATGGAGGAAGAACTTTATGGCATTGTTTATAGGGAAGACATTGTTAAATATGATAAACAAGTGGATGACATGTTAGTTGAGATTGCTAGATTAGTTGGCGAGCTAGAGGCTACTGAGCATATGAGGTTGATTGAAGTGTCTTAATCAGATATTGAATTTGTTCCACTGATGAGCTTTGAGTCTTCTTTTCTTCAAGGTGACAGTTGGAAGGTTATTGCTAGGTAACTGTTTGGTGAATTCTCAAGTGAGAATACGAAGACAAAGCTTTAGAGATGTACAAGCTTGAAAGTGTGTTTCTATCCTTTAGAGATAGGGTTGCTTCTTACTCAGATAAGCTTTAAACAAGAGAAAGCCAAGAATAAGAAGGTTGAAGCGTTTTTGCAACGTTCCCAAGATGTTTTGGAATTTTTCACCCTTTGCTGAACCAAAGTTTTCTGAATGATAAGGATGACCTTGAGGTAATAGTTGATCTAGGTGAGAACCCCTGGGCTGGAGCTCGTTATGAACCCCGTTAGCTGTTGCTCAAATTAGCGTGATAGTAATATGATTTTGATATTTGGAGAACATCTTTGTATTATTTGACTTGACTATGGACGAGGGGAGAACATTTTTTGCAATTTGACAATGTTTTCCTTTATAATACTACAGTTTATTGGCTAATATTCTTGTGCAGAAACCTTCAAGTCCTTTAGTAATTTTATTTTATTTATTTTTCATTGTTATTTAATTGCAAGCTTATTCGACCCTTCCTGGTTAACTCATTTTACTTAGGATTCAGAGGTAGATTCTCTGCGAAAGAAATTAAACCCTGCTCAACTCAAAATACTAGAATTGGAAGATTTATTGAAGAATGTTGAGAGTGTATATACAGCTATGTATACGAACAAGATTAAAAAGTTAAGAGGAAAGATTGTGGAGATGGATAGAGAGATGGCATGTGTATGAATGCAGAGGAGAATTCTCTAACGGCCCTATCTTCACGTGTCCCTCTTAGTTTGGATGCAGTCTCTGTGCTTCCATCTAGAACTGACCCGACCGAGATCCTTTAGTGGAAGAATGATGTGAAGGCCCACTATGAGGCCAAGATCAAAGAGTTAGTGAATAAATTCAAGGGAAAGTTAAGGACGTCAGAAACTCATGTTTCCCCGTTCTTGTCTTCGAAGGATGAATTCTTTGGTCCCTTTTCAAGGGATGCTGAAAAGTCAAAGGAACAACTCTTTCGTGAGATTGATAGAATTAGAAAATGACTATGAGGCACATAAATGATTTAGAAAGAAAAATATATGGTTTGGAATGTGAGGCCCGACTGGATTCCATTGTAGTTTCCCGAGATAGGATGGACGGGGCATCCCTTTTAGATGAGCTTCACAAAGAGAAAGTGAAATCCAAAATAGCAAAAATCGGCAGCCAATGTGCGATTGAGGTTTTCAAATGCTTTTGGCCCGGACTTAACTTGACCTTTATGTATAACCCCCCTGACTACGAATACAGATCTGTAGATTATGAAAACATCTAGGTCGGTGCTAACTATGAACTATGTATGGCATATCACAGATCAACTCATGGTCGAGTCTCTTGTTCTCGATCATGATTGGTGATTATAGAGCTGAAGAGCTAATTTTCGTCTTAGCTCACCGTGATGCATTTTTGCAGATCGGAATCATATGGCATGGTCACGCTCAACTCGTTTTCAGAGCTTAGGCTAAATTTGTAATTTAACTTTTGTAAATGCGGTATTTCCTTTGCAATACGACTTGGGTGGTAATTTTCATAGATTACGCATAAGTGTAAAGCAAGTAATATTATTACAAGATTCATGGCTAAGTATTGATGACTCGGTTTTTGATGTATATTCAGCGAGACTTGAGTAGCGTCCGAGTTTGTACCTGATCAGTAGTGCGTTCCTCGTAATATACTCATTTGCTTTCACCTAGGTTATGCTTTTGGGATTAGCGTATTCATTCCTGATCATGGCTTGATAGGTCGCAATCTCCCTGTATTACAGACACAGTTTGATCTTTTGCTGATTTAGTTAAAAGTTGGTTGTGAGATGATCCCAATTCTGACGGTGTCCGTGCTAAGACTTGCCCATTATAATGGGAACATAGTGTCTATAGCTGGATGATGGAGACGGCTCGGATCTGATTAAATGATGTAACCATAAGCCTGTTCTTTGCTTAGCTCTATTGTCATTAGGAAGTATCATGTGTTTCTTTCTATCGTGGCTAATGGTAAGGACGGGTGTAACGATGATGAATGAAATTTTCCTACTTCCATGCCATAATTTATATAACATGGCTTTTCAAGGAAAGTAATATAATGTTCTCCTTATCAAAATCCCTTTAATTTGTATATATTTATTAATGTACTTGAGAAATCTTTTCAAGTTGAACTGTTTCCTTAGTAAAATTCAAATGTATTACATATCATGTTTAAGAAAGGCAATTTGCTTTATATTAACCCAATTATGTACAATATAGAAGAAAATATGAAAATTTGGAGATTCAACAGTAAACTAATTTAAAGGTTTATTACCTCTTACTTGTTTTCCTAGTGATGTATGTTAGTACAAAGCCAAGCAATCTTATTTTATTCTATTATTTTATGCAAATTCTGACAAACAACATGGAATGTTACTTCAAGTGCTTTTGATGTGTTTTCTTTTTTATATTATGCTTGAGTATTTCTCTAGCTACGATGATTCTTTTCAAATAAGATTTAATAGGAGGCTAATGAGGACTATTCATACCAATGCTTATTCTACCATATAAAGAATATATTGTGGTCAATCTTGGAAGGAGAGAGTAAGCAAACATGAAGGATGTTTTTAATTAAATTTGATATAAGCCTCCTATCTCTATATATGTTAAATGCTTGCGAACATCGAACAACTCAAATTACTGGCTATAAACACAAATTTGATAAATCCTTACTAACAAATGTTAACATGTTCTACTGGAAACTTGATAAATGTCCAATGACAACTATATTTTAAAGTCAATAGAATAACATTCCAAAGTTGAAATCAAAATCAATTCTTTCATAAAATCGAATTTAAAAAAAAATTACATCAAAATTTCAAATAGGGTTTTTTTATAATTAAATTATAGACTTATGATTGCTGGTGAAAAGCTTTCATAGGTTCATTAAGTGGAACTAGAGTAGCATAGCCTTTGATATAATTATCCACTATGTTTGGACTGATGTTATCATTGAACTTCACCATTACTATTCACCACTACAATGACTTCCCCCGCTGCTTTAATAAAATCTTTTGCTTGTCTATGTACATATATTGCATATATTTATTTATTTTCACAAAGTATCTTCATGTTTTTTATTTATTCTCCACTTAAAAGATAAGTAAAAATATAATAAAAAGATCCTTAAATATAAAATATGGTAAATAGAAAATTATCATGGAACAATTTATGATTATATTATAATGTAAATAAAGATTCCACACACTTAAAAGATTCTACGCCCTTATGATATTAGTTTAAAGTAAAGTACATTGAATACTATGAACATGTAAATGCAATCACATGAACTTCTTGGAGATGGTATAAGCTTGTAATCTGGCTAGTTAGAGTCTTATTTTATCTTTTCTAGTTATAATTTGCATATGAGTGCACTTGACATTACAATTATAAAGGAGGCAACTTTAGGATTGTATAATTATTAACCATACTATGCATTTATACAACTTTATCACCATCATATATATCTTACACACAGAGACCCATCCCAATCAAGCTTCCCTGCCACATCAGTCATTGTAATATAAAATAAACAAGTTTGAAATACCCATTTAGAAAAATGAAAGCAAATAATGTTAAAAGAAAAAAAATCAATGACAAATTCAGATAATTGAGCATGAATAACTAACTAATATGGTCAAAGTTACTGGCTTCTTTTGATGTACATTTTTATTAATAACCAAGGTATTGATTTTGATGACAACAACCATATAAATATTATTACTAATGTTTTCTGGAGTTATATAATATATTGTGTATGATATCAGAAATATTTAACAGGTTTACACAAAGTGTTGATTGATTAAAAGCTTGAAGACTGATCAATATAAAGAATTCAAGAGTTGATCAAGATATATATGAAGACTCGTGAATTTGAAGAGTTTAAGAATAAAAGCATGAAGAGCTCAAGAAATCTCTGTTAGTTTTTATTGAGTTTTAGTTTAAATGTTAATGACCTGAGCAGTGTCATATCTGTGAGGAATGCGGATTAAGGATCTTAAGGCTAGAATTAACACTAGAGGGGGGTGAATAGTGTTTTAAGAAATTTGTTAATCTTTTTGAGTTTATCTTAATTTGATAACAATGTATACACTAATCAGACACAGATATGAACACAGAATCAAACACAGATGCAAATATAAAGTAAAAGCAGTAAAGGAAAGAACACACCGGATTTTATACTGGTTCGGAGTTACCCTACATCCAGTCCCGCAACACAAGTACGGATTTCCTTTCAAAAACAATTCTTACAAATACAACCCTCGGTTTCAAGGCTACGAGGTACACCCTCCAGAATCATAATCCTCTGGGTAGAGATACTTGATTTCCGGGGCAACAAGTTCACCCAATTGATTTCCAGGGCTACAATCACACCTTCTCTCGCTCAATTGATTACAAAAAGTCTATAACTCAGATTAGCACTTGGATCTTGTAGAGATAGTGGAGAGAATCAAAACCAGAAATTATCTAGTTAGATTCGATATTGATTTCGGCAGAGTAATGGTGTAATTTGTAAATAAGAAAGTGGAGAAGAAGAAGAGAAGTTAAATCAAAGAAAAAGTGATTAAAATTCGTTGAAAACACCCTTTATTTATAGTAGATCAATAGCCATGTCCATTGGTAAAGGGATGTGGCGAATAAACACTTCTTTTAAAAAACAATTTAACTGTCACCATGTCGACAGGGGTACATGTGACCATGTCGACATGCCCTTGTATTTTTTGGTGATTTGTTTTTCTTTGAAAATAATTTCTATATTATATTGTACTTATATTTAAACTTTATAAATATACTTATATATAGTTATAATACATAAATAACTATAGAGAACAATATTGAAATATATATAATAATTTTCTATACTTTTATATTTAAATCTTAAGTATAAATATATAAAACAGCTAAATATATTAATATCAGAATTATAGTTTAAAAAGTTAGGATAATAATTTAAAATCAAAGATATTTAAAAATTAAGGATATTTAAAACTAAGGATATTCTTGAGGCTAAAATATATTGAAAAACCAGGGCAGATGATTTTGGTTTTTAAACAGGAATATTTAAAATCATTTTGAAAAACAAGCTATATATTTTGAAAGTCATTTTGAAATAAAAGTAAGTGGATACAAAATGATGTTCCACTAGATTTTTCGTAGGTTCCCTCCTACTTAGGGTTCCATCCCTTTAACGAGCACGAAGTGGATTCCATTCCACGAATAAAATAGATTTTAAGATGACAGTGCCTTTCTATGAGTTTTAACAATATTCCTAACTATATAACTTATCTTGGAAACTTGAACTCTTGAAATTCTTGATACTCATGAGTCTTGAATCTTGATATCTTCAATCTTTGATCTTGAATCTTTATACTGTACAGTTCTTCATTCTTTAGTACCTGCAAACATATCTATATATATCTACACAATAATGTTAGTATTATATATTTTATAATCTAATTCTAAGTAAGGTTGTTGTCATCAAAACCAACTCCTCAGGGACTAACAATCTCCCCCTTTTTGATGATGACAACCTTTGTGTATAAAATATCACTTCTATCCTAATACTTCTAATAACTCCCCCTTAATCTATGCCTAACTATCCTATTTTATACTTCTCCCCCTTTGTCATCAACAAAAACCATATAACTCCATAATTATAATTCTATATAACTCTATATAACTCCCTCTGAAACTAAGACTACATTACTTGTGATTATAATGATAGTGTTATCATACATAATCAATACTTAACTTTAAACTAAACTCATAATAACTACTTTTCCTAACCACTAAACTATTTATTCAAAAGATAAGAGAATATACGAATAAGAGAACACAATTTATTTATTCATAATGGAGTTTTTTTTAATAAAAATAGATAATTAAACTGATACTCATGATAACTTAAAAGATCATATATTATTAATACTAATCATATGTATGTTATATTTTACACACATAATATCAATCCATACTAAGTCAAATTCAAGCAAATCAAACCAAATCCTAATTAAGCAAGCAAACAAATAAAAATTAAACAAAGTAATCAAATATTACGAGGAACATCAACCCATCCTTCTTCTCCAAAGATAGGGTCTTGTTTGATGGCATCCCAATTCTCATTATCAACAGAGAGAGAAATAGGAGGATGTGCTTCATTATCATCCTTGTGCAGGGAAGAAATCATCCATTGAATTGCTTCGAAATGCCTTTCTTGCTCCTTGATCATCTGCATTTGACTCAATTCTAAGTGATGCTGATTACGGAGAATGATAGAGAGAATATTCTTGAAGGATTTAAGAGTTTCTTCAAGATTTTCAGATAAATTGTGAATAGGATCGGCCATTTTTGTGAAAAAGAGAAGGGATATAGATAGAATAGATAAGTAATGATTTTGAGTAAAGATTTCTGGAAGAGAACAGGTATTTATAGGTGTAAATTTCGTTTGAAATGAATAGATACAAGTTAGTTATTTAAAATTCAAAAATTAAAATGAAAAGACACTTCAGATTTTAAGCATGTCGATAGGGTGCCTTTGGGGGTTGTCGACAGGGTCATCTGTGTTTTGAAGACTTGTTTTTGATTTTGAATATATATATATATATATTTATATATATCATATTAACAGTTATTCTAGAGATGAAATAAGCTAGATAATAGAAAGATCTTCAACATTAATTCAAACTTAAAACAAACTTAAACAACTATGACAGGGTATGAAAAGATAGATCTAATTGGAGGATGATGAGGATGATGAAAGGTTAAACTTCTTGCTGACTTTTGAGAAGAACTTGTTCATCTTAGAAGACATTTTATCCAACTTTTTACTAACGGATCTCTTAAGTGTCCGTTGACTCTCCACAATTATCTTTTGGTTTTGGATAATCATCTTGTTGGTTGGTTTGGAGGTGTAATCAATACTTTCAAGAGATGTTTCACCTTCCTCTTCTTCTTCTTGAATATCCATTTCATCCCCTTCTTCTTCTTCCTCTCCTTCTTCCATTTCTTCGTGAGCTAAATGCTCTTCCTTTTCCACAAGGGATTCATAAGGTTGAAAGATGTATGGGATTTTCATAAGTGAGATATTGGAATGATTGAAAACTTTTCTAGAAATGAACTCCTCCCCTTTAAAATTCACTCCAAAATAGTTGAAAATTCTAGTAAGGTAAATTCCATGATATAAAATCTTTTCTTCCATTTCCAAGTTTTTAGGCCGAAATTCATCCAAAATAACTTGAGACCAATTAATATCATAGTTTCCAAAAAGAGCGAAAAGAGCTTTACAAACTTTTGAAGTAGGATTATTAAAACTTCCCGATCTCGGGGTCAAAGTGTGTTGCAAAAGAAGGCTCACAATTTTTTCTTTTGGATGAAAATTGCGGTTTATAAAATCAAAGTTTTCGTCACTTTCAAAAATATGGTGGAAAGTCTCACGATCACTTTCATTAAAATTGAAATTTGAAAGATCCATACCCGTACACTTACAATTTAGAATAGCTCCCAAAACATCACAATTTAAAACAATTTGAGTGCCTTTTACAGTACTCCAAATTTCATCATCGTTTCCTTGATAAAAGCCACGATTAAGATTTGCATAAAACATTTTCATAAGATTTGGGTAGCATACAAAATCATTTTGAGAATCGTCAACAAGACTTAAAATGTTGTTGCTAACACAAAGAGAATCGATTTCATAAGAAGCGAAATCGCGGAAAATTGCAAACTTTCCGGGATGAACTTTTCCATAATTAGCATAGCCAATATAGGCTTTGATTGCTTCCGGATCATAAAAGAGGTGTTCTTTTAAGGTTTTGGAAAGTCTCATAGTTGATGGAGTACTTGAGGAGGCCATTGATGTAGAGAGAAGAAAGCTTGAGTTATGAAGAAAGAGTTTGAATTTGAAAAGTTAAGTGAAAAGATGAGGTAAATGATAGTAAATAAATAGAAATTAAATGGACAGTTTCTCTGGTCAAAAAGTGTCCTTTCAGAATCTCGAATGGTGTGAAAAAGTGAAGGAAAATACAAGCATTTGAATTCAAAATTTGAATTTCAAATTTTCTATACCATGTCGATAGGTAGGGATGGACCCATGTCGACAGGTATCCGTAAATTTTGATGACTAGATACTTTTATATAATGTAATATTTATATATATATCTATTATTTTAATGTCTATATAATATATGGAATATTACTAAGACTCATAAAATATTATAATATTATTAAAAATAAAAATAATAATAAATAATAAAAATTTTAAAATTCAAACAACACATCAATTCAAAAACAACCAATCAATCAATCAATTCAAAAACAACCAATCAATCAATTCAAGCATGCAATTTCAACCAATGTATTGTAAACGTGTACCTTTTTCAGAGTCCGTGTCTTTGGTATCGACTAAATCGAGAATTGCTGTGAAACACATATTTGAATTATCTTTCTTCTGTTCATCGTCGCTGGAGGATGAGTCAGAGTCATCTAGAGTAGCAGTGAATGCACGTTTCCGTTTCTTTGCAGAATCATTGTTTGCAGGAGGGTTTTGCTTATCTAGATGCGGGCAGTCTCTTTTGATATGACCTGGTTCATCGCAATTGAAGCATTTTAAAAAGTTTGGTACTGTAGTCTGATTACCGGAATTCTTCAAGTTGTTTCTCTTGGAACTATTCAATTTTCTGTACTTCAGGAATTTCCGAAAATTCCTGGTCATAAATGCTATCTCTTCATCATTATCACTGTTTGAGTCTGATCCGTCGATTAATGCATTGAATGCCATTGATTTCTTTTCGGATGCTTTGCTTTCTCTTCTCCCGATCATTTGAACTTCAAAGGACATTAGATTTCCAATCAATTCTTCTATCTTTAAAGTACTGATGTCATTTGCCTCTTCAATTGCAAGTGTCTTTTGATCACATTCTGGAGTGAGAGAATTTAAAATTTTTCTGACTTGATCTTCTTCTGAAAATTCCTTTCCCAAAGATATTAATGTGACATCCCGGGTTTTTGGCAGTATTATAAATATTTAATTGAATTAATTAAAATACAGCTTATTATTTTAAAACAAATATATATGTGTATGTTTGGGAAAATAACTATGATTTGAAATATAAAAATGAAGTCTTTTTAAATAATAGAATCTTTGGAAAAAAATTTATATATACATATGTATTTTTGGAAGAACTTTGATCCTGGAATTTAAAGTACAAAGTTTAAAGTATTAAAACAAACTTTAGCTTGTATTACAATCGAGTTCTACTATATGTATATTCAATGTAATTCTGATAATAATGGTTAGTAATGAGGTAAGTCTTATACATATATATGTAAATATAAGTATAAAGAAATTTCTGATAATTAATTAATTTTTGAATAAAAATTGGTGAAGTAAATGGATAAATGGATGCGAGTTTCCCCGAACTCAAATATATTCTGTATAAATCATTTAAATTTTAGATATTGTATATACGTGAATATATATGTATTTGAGCGTATATGGGTAAATTTGAAATTTTAAATATATGTATATATATTTGATATGAATTTAAATTGTAAATAAATGGTTTGAGAATATATATGATAATACATAAATAAATTGTAAACGACGTATTTAAATATGAAAATGAATATATGTATACACTTGTAAAAGAAAAAGATAAAAACAAAACCAAATAAATATGATAAAAACATATACATGAATTAGCTTATAAAAGAAAATAAAAATTTAGTATAAGCTTGCAAAACAAGACAAGTATAATTAATGTTAGCACACATTTTATCATCTCAGCCACCATCTAGAGAAAAAAATATATATTTGTACATAGGGTGATAGAGTAGTGCATAACCAGGCAAACAAAGTAAAGAAATGTTGCCTGTAAGGTAGTATGCAGGCAAGAATAGAAAAGAAGACAAGTATGAAAACATAAAGTAAAAGAAAAACCAGGCTTTGTATATTTGTATGTTGACTGTAAAGCTTAGAAATGAAGGCAAGATCAAAGTAAATAAAATATCTATGTACATGCTAGACATATAAGGTAAGGTTCTAGACATAAGGTACCATTGCATTTAATGCTTTCAAACTCTAGCACATAACCAAGTCAATTCGAAATGTAGAAAATCATTTCAGTTTCTAAAGTATAGCCTGGTCTGATATAAAAAAAAATCTCTGAACAAATATATGTTGTACCAGCTAATACTTATCTCCAGCAAACACTCTTCTCTATATAGATATTCTTACTTCATTCGTTCATCACAACTAAGCAAACCAGAAATGTTAGCATCACCGTTTCTCAAAAACTGAAATAACAATTTAACAAAACAAGACAGGATTAAAATGTAGAGAAGAGCAACAGCAGGGACAATGGTGAGCAATCTAACCCAGTTCTTCTTTCTTTATACCTGTGAATAAACACATATATAAAAAGGATTTAGAAAGTTTATCTTCTGCATGTGATTTCCCGTGATGAATTGTAGCCGGCAAGTATATATGTATATGTGTGAATTTTTGTATATATGAATGTTAAATCTGGGCATGGTGTAGTGAGTTCATTCCACTCTGTTTAGAAAATACAGAGTACAAAACAAAACCCAGTTCAAATCTCCTTATCTAGTTACTACGGGGCTTAAAATCTTAAACAAAACATGATTGTATAACCATAATCTAAGTTTTAAAATAGTGTTTAAGGATTTTAAATTTGCAAATTTTCTGTAATAAAGAAAAGACAATGTTATCTTTAAATTTGATAAAAATCAAACATTTTATTTTCTAGATTCGAGCATGCAACTTGAATCAACATTGTAAAACTTGATTTTTAAAAGAAAAATCATGGGTTTTAGATTGGGATTGATGACGCATTTCTGGGTTGACCAGAAATGAGTTTTCGAGCAAAATCAGGCAACTGGGTTGGTTCTGGTGGTCGAGGCTTGGGTCGGAACTGGTATGGTGATCGACGAAGTTGAGAAAAATGGTGGATGTGGCGTTCACGCGCCGTGGCGTCGGCGATAGGAGGATTAGATTTTAAACCCTAGTTTTGTTTGGGTTTGAAGATTTGGTCACAGGGGATTCCTCGTTGTATCGAGCTTGACCAGATTGGGGGAGATCATACTAGAGATGTGGACGCAGGTGTTGACGTAAGCACGGGGTTTCTGGTGGTCGATATTGTTCTGGCGAAGTGATCGTTGGTGGGGTCGTGAACTTCTAGTTTCGACTGGAAGCCTCGATGTTTCTTTTGGCTTCGCGGCATCGGTTAGAGGGTCGGATATGTACGAATGGTCGATCATCGATATGTGGGGCGAATCGCCGGAGGTGGCGATGGCGTTGATGGCGCGTGCACGTGCACAGCCGGGGTTTGGTGTCTGGGGAGACGAGATTGTGTGCAACATGAAGGGATGCTCGAGTGGGATTGGCTTTAGCTCGAGTCTGTACTCGAGTCGTATTCGCGTGTTTGCCTTTCCCAGTTTGTTTTTGTTTGTTTAAGCTAACAAAAGTAATTAAAGTATAATTACTCAATTAACTAAAATAAGTAAGTTAGGAAATTAAATTAAGATAAAGTTAATTAAAGGTAGTTGATTTCTCAATTTAAGATTGAATTACCTAAGTAATAAAGAAAGTGAAATTACTTAATGAAGTAATAAATGAGATGAATGTGATTAATTAATTTAAGATAGTCACTTGGTAATGATTAAGTATAATTACTTAATGGGATTGATAAGTGTAATTGCTTAGTGAAGAATTGATGGATAAATTACTGGATGTAATTAATGTAAGAGAAATTACTTAATGAGAAGTAATCAAAGGTTAATTACTTCGGAGAAGTAATTAAGAAGTAATTACTTGGTGTAATTAATTAAAGAATTAATATCATTAATTAAGGAGTGAATTAATTAAGGTGATTAATTACAGGATGGTTAATTACTTTTTATGATTGATTAAGGCTGATTAATGGGAGAAATAAATTAAGGGTCATTAACTAATGTAATAAAGGAAAGTAATTAAAGATTAATTACTGCAAATGATTAAGGATAACTAATTTGTGAAATTAATTAAAGGATAATTACTTTACATAATTGAAGTTAATTAAACAAGGATGATTAATTAAGATGGTATTGGATTCGAAGAGACCGGAGTCGGGTATTGGTAAATATCCGAAACCACTTCGACTAGTAATCAAATTCCTTATAAATTTGATATGTAAAATTAAACAGGCTGGAATGGAATAAAGTAATATGGACATTTAACCTAAGAACTGATGTGAGTGATAAATGATTGACTATAATAAGGTAAGAACTCGTAAAGAGTACGAGTTACCCTGGTTTTCACATATGATTTATAACTTGATATTTCAAATTTTATGAGTTTACTCACGCTGGTTTCCAGCCTGACCCAGGTGTTACTTTGATGTAATGCTCGGGTCAGACCGAGTATTACAGATTTTCAGGTAAGGACGTCCTGGAGCTCTGGAGGCAAGTTGGATGGCAGGACGTATGGAGTGTTTCCGCTGTATTATATTGTTGTACATCTGAGATATGATAGTTGTATATTTCAGTGTCTGTATATATGTGACTCTGATGTATTAAAAAGTAATCGACAGACATGGTATGCTTTTGTAAACTGTTATATTTGTTATTATATTTTATCCGCTGCGAATGTGAGATGCTGATGTTTTCTGATCTTTTTCTTCTATCTCTTTCTTCTTTTTCATAACTATCTGGAATTTTCGGGATCGAAAATTTCAGGTCGTTACAATTAAAGACAATATCTTGAAATCGACTATACATATCTGAAATAGACTCATTAGTATTCATTTTAAATAACTGAAACTGATTTGTGAGCACGGAAATTTTGGTATGTTTAACTTTGCTTGTTCCTTCATGAGTTACTTGCAAAGTTTTCCAGATTTCATATGCAGACTTACAAACTGACACTCTATTAAATTCATTTCTTTCAAGTGAACAAAACAGAATATTCATTGCTTTAGAATTATTTTGTGAAACAATCTTTTGCTCAGTAGTCCACTGTGCAAAATTAGTTGTGGGTTCAGAATATTCAGTTTGTGTGATATTCCAAGTATCTAATCCTATAGATTGTAAATATATTTTCATCCTACATGCCCAATATGCACAGATACTGCCATTAAAAAGTGGTGGTCTGGCAGTAGACTGACCTTCTACAAATGAACTAGTGATAGGGATACTAGTGTTAATAACAGTACCAGTGTTGGTAGCCATTTTGAAAATTTTTCAAAAATCAGATTATGAAACTTTTGAAAACCTTGCTCTGATACCAAATGTGAGGAATGTGGATTAAGGATCTTAAGGCTAGAATTAACACTAGAGGGGGGTGAATAGTGTTTAAAGAAATTTGTTAATCTTTTTGAGTTTATCTTAATTTGATAACAATGTATACACTAATCAGACACATATATGAACACAGATGCAAATATAAATTAAAAGCAGTAAAGGAAAGAACACACCAGATTTTATACTGGTTCGGAGTTACCCTACATCCAGTCCCGCAATACAAGTACGGATTTCCTTTCAAAAACAATTCTTACAAATACAACCCTCGGTTTCAAGGCTACGAGGTACACCCTCCAGAATCACAATCCTCTGGGTAGAGATACTTGATTTCTGAGGCAACAAGTTCACCCAATTGATTTCCAGGGCTACAATCACACCTTCTCTCGCTCAATTGATTACAAAAAGTCTATAACTCAGATTAGCACTTGGATCTTGTAGAGATAGTGGAGAGAATCAAAACCAGAAATTATCTAGTTAGATTCGATATTGATTTCGGTAGAGTAATGGTGTAATTTGTAAATAAGAAAGTGGAGAAGAAGAAGAGAAGTTAAATCAGAGAAAAAGTGATTAAAATTCATTGAAAACACCCTTTATTTATAGTAGATCAATAGCCATGTCCATTGGTGAAGGGATGTGGCGAATAGACACTTCTTTTAAAAACAATTTAACTGCCACCATGTCGACAGGGGTACATGTGACCATGTCGACATGCCCTTGTATTTTTTGGTGATTTGTTTTTCTTTGAAAATAATTTCTATATTATATTATACTTATATTTAAACTTTATAAATATACTTATATATAGTTATAATACATAAATAACTATAGATAACAATATTGAAATATATATAATAATTTTCTATACTTTTATATTTAAATTAAGTATAAATATATAAAACAGCTAAATATATTAATATCAGAATTATAGTTTAAAAAGTTAGGATAATAATTTAAAATCAAAGATATTTAAAAATTAAGGATATTTAAAACTAAGGATATTCTTGAGGCTAAAATATATTGAAAAACCAGGGCAGATGATTTTGGTTTTTAAACAGGAATATTTAAAATCATTTTGAAAAATAAGCTATATATTTTGAAAGTCATTTTGAAATAAAAGTAAGTGGATACAAAATGATGTTCCACTAGATTTTTCGTAGGTTCCCTCCTACTTAGGGTTCCATCCCTTTAACGAGCACGAAGTGGATTCCATTCCACGAATAAAATAGATTTTAAGATGATAGTGCCTTTCTATGAGTTTTAACAATATTCCTAACTATATAACTTATCTTGGAAACTTGAACTCTTGAAATTCTTGATACTCATGAGTCTTGAATCTTGATATCTTCAATCTTTGATCTTGAATCTTTATACTGTACAGTTCTTCATTCTTTAGTACCTGCAAACATATCTATATATATCTACACAATAATGTTAGTATTATATATTTTATAATCTAATTCTAAGTAAGGTTGTTGTCATCAAAACCAACTCCTCAGGGACTAACAATATCTTTGGCGCCGTTACTTCGAAAATTATTATTTAACAATCAAAATGTTTTTATAAAAGAATAATATTTAATTTATATATTAAAACCAATTTTAATAGAGTTTTCATAAAAGTATTTATTTTTAAACATATTTAAAGTATTTCTAAAAATATACAAATTATAATGTATATGTCGACATATTTAATATATGTATTTCGACATAGTGACCATTGGTCGTATTTTTAAAAATAAAAAAGAGACGATTTTTGGTGCCACCTTTTCACCAATAGGTACATTCATTCAAACTTTATTTAAAGAGTTCTGAACTTGAATTTTAAACAATAATTTTTCATTACTTTCTTTATCTCCTTCTTCTCTTTGATTCTCTTTAATATTTCAATGATGTTCTGGCGAATTCTACATCAATTCTCACTCTCTCTACATATACTCAAAAGATCAGAGAAGATTCACTTTTATTCTACACTAGTAACTCTCTAATCTTCAGTCTTTTCTACTCAAAAGTAAAGATATTTCACTACTAATGTTCTATAGGAAACTATATCAACAAATTACTTGAAATGGTGATCAAAAGATTTGATTTTTGATAGTCCACTGCTACTAAAGGTGGTCTTAAGTACCTAAGTAAAAGTTAAGAAAGTTTTTTTAAGTGCGTTGTCCTGCCTCCTGAGTCGAAGATAGGATAGGTGTTTTGGTTACTTTAGTCAAATTTCAGAGGGCGTGGTGGTTACCCGAGTCAAATTCCTGTATGTGTTTCTTGCCACCTAAGTCAGTGTCAAGACCTGTAAATGGTATTCTTACCACCTGGTGATGTGATTAGTGAAATTCTGTATGGGGTATAGGACTGCATGTAGGATTGGGAACTCGAACCAGTATAAAAAATTTGGTGTCTTCTTTACCTTTTTCTCTGATCATTTCGTGATCATATTATTTACATGTATTTTGAATTTACCATGACAAAGTTTGAAATCTATAAGTATATTGTTTAAAAAGTTAAAATACACCATTCATCCCCCCTCTAGTGTAAAACAGCCTTAGGATCCATTCCACTGCAATATAAATTAGGTTATCACATCCACTATCACCCCCTCTCAAGTTTTGTTCCATCAACCTAGGGGTGAGCATTTATTGGTTTAAACTTAATAAACCAACAAAACCAATTAAGTTTGGTCGGTTTGGTTCAGTTTCGGTTTCTGCTTTTATATTTTTTTGGTTTATTGATCGGGTTTTTTTTCAATATCTAAAAACCAAACCAACCAATTAAACCAAATTTAAAAATTAAGTTATTTCAAATTAGAAAATTACTACTAGGACGCTATTGTTTACAATATTTTCATAATAATATTATTTTTCTTTCAGTTCATATTAATATTTTTGAAGAGAAGTTCGCTTCTCAAAATGTTTGCATCATATGGACTCAATTAATTTTTTTACTCTTATATTATATCAACAACTAGAAGATCTAATTCATTATAAGATAAACCAAATAAACCAACCAAGCCGAATCAATTATTAGCAGTTTGGTTACTTTCGATTTTTAAAAAATTGGTTTGGTTCGGTTCGGTTTATGATTCTTGAGTGGTTATTTTGGTTCCAACATTTTTGAACAATTTCAAACCGAACCAACCATTTGCTCACCCTTGTGACTTTAACTATTAACTATGAAGAAAATGGTTAAATATGAGCAAATTGATTTTTTATCCAGAACTGGGTATGATCCTTTCTTGCCTTTAAAACTCATCATTAGCTTAATGGATTTATTTTGGCTACAACTGAGAAGCATTGGATTAGAGTTTTACAATTCTAAATGATTAAATGCGGCTTATAAAGGATGTATATGGAACAAAAAATTAATTTAGTAAATATGTAATTTCATATCCAACATTGTAGGATCATACACATGAATGAAAATGTATTGACTTGGAAATGGGAATGCAACATGGATATTATCACAAATAAAAATAAAAATAGTGTAGTGATCATATTAGATAGGAAAATGCATCCATCTAAATGTTTTGGATTAAGCAGACAACATTTTAAATGCATGTTATATCTTAGTTTATATTCTTCAAATTTAAATATAAATCTTGCAAAACTTCTGTAGAACATTTAAAAATGGTAAGATGGTTTGCCTGGAAATGGATGCTAAAGTCAGTCCTACATATAGGCACATAAATATACATCTTTATTTATTAGATATACGAGAGAATTTAGGTTATGAAAATCCAACATCCCATATCAATATTTCAAAACACACAATCTATAACATTGACACTAAATTTATATATTAAACATCTAATCTATTTAGAGAACATTTGCAGCTAAAACATTGTTATATTACAAACTTAAAATGCTAATCGTGGACATCAAAGGCATTTGACTCCATTGACTCCAAACCGACCTCCAATGCTTATGTTGAACTATATATCTTTCACCCAACAAATAATCAAATTTGATTAGAAAAAAATATATAGAACAACTATAGAAAATAATAAGATTTTAATATTTTATTATAGGAGAAAAATCAAGTACAAGATTATGCCACCTAAATTTTAACACATAAGTGATGCCACGCTTTGCAAAAAGTATCAAATTGTAGCTTCGGGAAATCATGGTTGAAATAACTTTGCAAATGATTAGCCCTGTTTATAGACCAACTAACGTGAAATCGAGCAACAATAATTAATTATTACGAATTTAACATAAGATTTTGCTTTCAAATGGATTAATAAGGATAAATAATAAGAGCTTAGAAATGAAAGTCACATGGAAAACACATTATCAATACCCAACAGGAATTTAGACAAAATGAGGAGGAGGAAAAATTGGTAAAGAAATTAGAAAACTAGGGTTTCCCTGAATGAAGAATAATCCTAATTTACATTGATTAACATGCGATCAAAAAATAGAAATAAGTTAACATAAACAACCAAAGATTTTGCTTTCGGTAAAAAATTGAACTGATAAAAAAATGGAAATGAAAGTAGTTTACTTAAAAATAGATAACCATTGTTGATGAGAACTCAAACGATGAGGTTGAAGTCGGATTAGGTGAAAAAAAGGAAATTAAGGTTAGTTTGAGCGAAGAAGAGAGAAAGGCGAGATTCTCTAATGGTAGACCGAAAATAGTGCATCGGCGTAAAATGTTAGAGAAGGAAAGTGAGAAGGAAGCGAAATGTTTTTGCCGCTTTTCTGTTTTTAGTTTTTGTTATACTGGGAGACATTTTATATCATGTATATCAACTATTTTCTAAATCAAAATAACTATAGATAGCAAGTGCGAATCCAATGCTATGCTACTTGCCATTAAAAGCAAACTTTCTTATAGTGAATTCAAAATTACAATTTCTTTATAAAATTTGTTTCAACTTGTTTAACTTGTAAAACCGAAATAAAACATTTATAAAATTATTATAGGGAA
Source organism: Allium fistulosum (assembly GCA_030737815.1). Lineage (NCBI taxonomy): Eukaryota > Viridiplantae > Streptophyta > Magnoliopsida > Asparagales > Amaryllidaceae > Allium > Allium fistulosum. The sequence continues at coordinate 369,078,571 of CM060907.1, forward strand.
GAAAATAAAGAATTTTAAAAGGGAGAATTCAAAGAATTGCATGTAATCTTTAACAATTCATTCTACGACTTGATATACTATAAAACTAGTTGATTGTTGTCTTGTACTCTTTCAGCCTTTATTCCTTGAGTCTCCTTTATTCTTTTAGCCTTGCTTTTGATTCTATTTTGTTCTATTTGATCTTGTTGATCTCCTTGATCTTATTGATTCCTCTTAGATCTTCCTCGGTCTGCTTGACTCCTCTTAATCTACCTGGTCTTATACTGAAATTCTTGTTTTGATCTGCCTTGATTACTCTACTACATCTTTACTTGATTATCCTGCAATATCTCTTGATAGATTCATGTATTTCCTTTATTATATCTTATATAAACTTGGAAAATCATTGGTACCAATATTTTTTAGTTATTATCATCAAAAACAATATCTGTGGTTATAAAAAAAACCATTCGGTTTCACCTTTTAATTTAAAAGTCAAGCTAGAAAAGTTGAATCTTTTCAAACTTATCATAGCAACTTAGACAGGAGGTATGCAGTTTTGCTTAATTTTCCAATATGCATTTCTTTAATACATTCATATTTACATTCCCTTATAAGGAGTATGAAGCAAAATCAAAATTTTGATTGGTTTGGTGAATTATCCGATGTTTTGGAGATTAGACAAGTTAATGCTCCTCAAGGAAATGTATAATGAAACATTTTTTATATTGGGGATTTTCACTTCAAGGGCTTATTTGTGCAGGTAATAAGTTTTAAGGACACTATTTCTAAAAAATTAGTTTTAAGGACATTTTACAGGAAAAAGATAAAAGAATTTATCATTTTCAGTTATACAGAAATAATGATAAAAAGATTTATCATTTTCCTGTATAACTTAAAAAGATAAATGAATTTATCATTATCCTGTAAATTGTCCTTAAAACTAATTATTTAGAAGTGTTGTCCTTAAAACTTATTACCCTGAAAATAGAAGCCCTTCAACATAATTTCCACTTTTATATTCCTATTAAGGTATTTTGTAAATAGGAATATTCACAAAATACCTCTATTGGGAAAGCATTATTTATGGTATGTACTTTCTTATAATGATTTTAAGATATCGTAAATATGATTAAATAAATACAAAGTCTAACTTTATAGGTGTATTTTGGAGTGAGCAAATGGTTGGTTTGGTTTGAAACCGATAAAAAATATTGAAATCAAATTAACCGTTCAAAAACAAAAACCAAACCAAACCAAACTGACATTTTTCGAAACCTACCGAACTAAAATTAATTGGTTCGATTTGGTTGGTTTGGTAGGTTGGTGACCAGTTAACCTAGGTCGTGTATTTGTTAACATAATACGAGACTGAAACAATTGATTTGTTTACATATATATTTAAATATGTGATGATGCTGTAATTTATAAAAACTTACAACTTCTCTTCTAAATATATATTAACATGAACCGAAAGAAAAATAATTTTGTTAAAACGATAATATAAATAATAATAGTGTTGGTTAAAAATTATGATATCTGATAATAATTCAAGTCTTTTATTTGGCTTAGTTGGTTGGTTCGGCTTTCAAACACTAAAAACTGAAACCAACCAACAAACCGAATAAATTTAAAAATGGAAAGCAAAACCAAACAAATAACTAACAAAACAAAACCAAACCGACCAATTATATTGGTTTGATTGGTTTATTTGGTCCAAACCAATATATGCTCACCCCTAGATGTACTTTCTTATAACCATCTAAAATACCATAAAATGGATTAAACAAATACATTCATATTTTGATAACCACCACCGATGGCATTAAAAAACATATCATTCTGTTCGTGTTGAATGTCTGGTGTAGAGCATTTATCTGATTCCATTAATGTCAATTAATAGTGTTAAGAAACATAACATTTTTGACAATATACCGCTAAACAAATATATTTGTATCCTAATCATTTGAGTATTGAAGAAAAAAAAGGTATTAAAAGGAGATTTTTTTTATCTGGCAAGTAGTATAATACAATGGTTGGTTGGATATATAAAAGGATGTTTTATAATAATTTATTCTGAATTATATACGTATAAAACTATTAATGAGTATTTTTTTAATAATTAAATCACATTTCAGATACAATAATTTTGGAATCGGTAATTGATGTGCATGAATTTAGCATCTAAAGTTACTATTTGCACCAATGAAAAGAAGATAACCATTCCCCATTGCCTCTTGATTTGTGGTAATGCCAAGTGCACATAATTCAAAGTTTTAATTAGGTTCAAATTCAAAATAAAAAATAAAAAAATTGATTAGGTTACGATGAATTTTACATACAGACGCCATTCTCAGAATAATATATTTTTAATTACTGCCCATATTCCCAGTGTTATTTTGGTATTTTTCCAAAACCAGGGACCTGGCGGTAATTGTCCTTCTTTTTAATAATATCAGTGCTACACCTCTTTAAATTATTATCCCGGCCACTTGCTTTTCAATAATTCCACAAACGTCGTTTTTCACGGTAAGTCTCTTCTCTCAGATACGATTTGGTATCGCCCTGATTATCATATTTTTCTTAAGTAATTTCTTATTTGCTTTAAATATATCCATTCAAGTAATCTTATTTCAGTTAGTGATTCGATTTCACTCCATCTTATTTGTTTTGTGATGCAGTATTGCAATTTCTCTCCATAAGATTGAATTTTGCTACTTCTTCCAATCAACCAGGCAAAAATCGAAGTATTCCTTCAATTTCCCCCAAATTGTTTACTCAGTAACCCTAAATTGAATTAGGCTTTCGCCAATTCAACCATGAAAGTTCATCCAATGCCAAACCTGAACTCTAAACCTAGGAACCTCCGCCGCCTCCCCCACATTTTCAGCAAAGTCCTCGAACTGCCCTTCTCCTTCGACACGGACGTCTCGATCCATGAAACTGCAACCTCCCTCGTATTCACCGCCTCCACTCACAATGCGGATGCTTTCGATCCAGATTCGATTAGGGCTCAAGCCATCGAAATCTTCCCGGGTGTGATGAAAGTAGTGATCAAGGATGATGTTAACTACGACGTTGATGATGAAATGGAGTTGAATAAGTGGAGGTTTAGGTTGCCAGATGAGACCAGGCCCAGACTTGCGAGTGTGGAGTTGATTAATGATGATTTAGTTGTTCAGATTCCAAAAGGGTTTGGGGACGAAGACGAGGAAGAAAGAGAAGAGTTCGAAGTTGGAAGGCTCGTGCTTGTCAGGTAAGGGTGATTTCGGAAGTCTCTATCCTTCATGCTGCATGATTTCTAGAAGTTTGATGTACATATTTGATTTGGGTATGGAGCAACTTGGTTAAATGGTTATTTTCTGTTATTTATGGAGGTAATGATATGATCAAACTAGCAAAATAAGTGTTTTTCAACTATTATATCTAATATATTTGTAAGTTATTTCAAATCACAATTGGGCGTTTATTGTTGTAAAATCTTATTTATAGTTGTTTTACCTTGATCAGGGAGGTAATGATTTTATTTGCTGGGCTACTCTGTTTTATTTGGTTCTTAACTTTGCTTAAGTTTGATCACTTAGATACTCATATGCTTCTTCTTTTAGAATTTGTACTTTAATCCCATGACATCTAAATTGTCCCATAAGGACATTCAAATTATTTTATCTGATTTTGATCTTATATATGTTATTATAGTGTGAGTAATTTAGCAGTGATATTGTGAAGATTTCAGGCACTTGTGAATTTGTTATGACACATTTAATAAACAGTGTCCAACAGAAAAAATTGAATGTATAAAGTTGCTTTTAGAGCATATTTGGGAACTATTTTTGTAAGTTGCCAAAACAACTTTGAGCTTTTTTGAGTATATTTGACAACTATCAAAGATGGAAAAAAAAAAGTCGTTAACCCATGAACAATAAATGCTTGTTTGTGATTTCATCAGTTACTTATTTTATCAAAAATTTAACTGTTGTCCAAACAATTTTAAATTTTATGTTTTGACTTAAGGCTACTATTCGCATCCTATTATCTGGGTATCGCTTATTAAAGCAAAAAAATATATACATAAAAAGCAGATTGTAATGGTTCAACATTATGTGATTTATATGAAATAGTTTGTGTTGGGGATGATAAATCTTTATAATTGTAGGTTTTATTTTTGAGATTTTTCTTAAGAAAATTGTTCATTAATCAGGATTCCTGTAACACATTGGGTTAAAACTGTTGGAACTTACATTTTTCCTGTGTTCATATAATATTTCCTCAACTGTATATTTGTATTTATGGTTCTCTTCTTGAGTAACTCGAATCAATTTTTATGATTATTTTGATAAATAAATTGTTGTAAAAATACTTCTAGGTGCGAGACGAACTGCCTATTTCTCCGCTTAAGTCTCATCTAACCTTCTACCTTGGCCCGCCTAGATGGGACTTATGTCTCATCTAATAATTTAAACAGTTGTTTAGCCATTGGGTAGGTACTATTTAAGGCTTGATGTCATCTATAAGCACTTATGCAGTAGTTTTAGGTTGTCTTATGTCCTTGTTGCAACTAAACCCATTCAAAATCCTGAATTTTTATTTGGAATCCATTAATACCAAAGCAAATCCTAAAATTTCATCTAGCAAAAATAATCCCCTTGCTTTCAACCTCATTTTTGCTACACCTCGAGGGGTATTGAAGTGTAGCAAAAATGAAGTATAGTCGGTCATCGTCTAGGTAGGTATTATTTAAGGCTCGATGTCGCTTATAAACACCTATGTGCTACTTTTTGGCCTTACCTCCTTGATGCTGCTAAACCCATTCAAAATCCTGAATATTCAATTGAAATGAATTAATACCATAGCAAATCCTTTTGATTTCAGGCACATTTTTGCTACACCTCGAGCGGAATTGAGGTGTAGCCAAAATGAGGTGTAATCGATCATTGTCGTATACATGCATACACACACACACACACATATATATATATATATATATATATATATGTATGTATATGTATGTATGTATGTTGATGTGTGTGTATTAACGAACATTGATCATTCAAATTCAAAAACTAAGGAACAACGATTGAAAATTTTGTAAATATTGGAAACTATACATAAAATTTGTTATCGTTTTAAAATTCATTCAAATTAATACTAAAATAACCTATATTTTTATAAAATTAAATAAATTGTACCAGAGACATAAAGATTATTATTATTTGTTAGTTTTTCATTCAACAAATTGAACAATAAAAAAAATACGCACGCATGCAAGTTTGTTAACACACACACAGAGATACACACACACACACACACACACACATATATATATATATATATATATATATATATTAACGAACATTGATCGTTCGAATTCAAAAAATAAGGAACAACGATCGAAAATTTTGTAAAAATTGAAAACTATACATAAAATTTGTTATCCTTTTAAAATTCATTCAAATTAATACTAAAATAGCCTATATTTTCTAAAATTAAATAAATTGTACAAGAGACATAAAGATTATTATTATTTGTTCGTTTTTCATTCAATAAATTGAACAATAAAAAAATAGAATAATTCTTTCATTTTTTTTAAAGTTTCCAATGCTGCTAGTATGTTCAACTTTTAATCAGCACTCGGATATGAAACAATTAGTAGGCATACGACAATGGTTTTCCTGAATATTTCCTAATTTTATGCGTTGTTGCATACGTAATCTCTTTTTCGTACAATGTATTCAAAAGTGAACAAATGTTTTAAACTTGCATTAAAAGAATTTGAAATTTTGAAATACAGACCCACGTGTATAACATTTAACTAACTTGTAACCCGTACGTCGCAACACAGTACGTTGTAGAAAAATAAATTTATTAACATTTTGAAAGAATATAATTTGTTATGTAATACGTGGTGAATTAGTTAAGATAAATAAGTTATAATTTGAACTTATTATTTTTTTTAAGTATAATTTTGTTGCATGATTTATATATTTTTATATATAAATAAAAAATAGATTGTTATTTTTGTAGATAAAAATGAATTATATAACTAATTTTAAGGTTTTAATATTTTTTAAGCAAATAAATGAAAAGTAGCATTCCTATTTAAAAATTAATATTTTCATATAATTCTACAGATAAATATTTATGTACATATTTTGAGTTTAACATTTAGGATTTAATATTTTTTAAGCAAATAAATGAAAAGTAGCATTCCTATTTAAAAATTAATATTTTCATATAATTCTACAGATAAATATTTATGTACATATTCTGAGTTTAACATTTAGCTTTTGGTATTAAAAGATAAATTATACATAGAATGAATTCAAATATTAGTGGAGAAAATGATGAAAATACATATAAATGAAGCGTAATAGTAATCAACCAATATATATTCTTATGGGTTTGAAATTCTTGCAGCAAATATCAAAATATTTATCAAAAATAAATATACGGTATTATGAAAGCGATAAACAAAATATTTATTTAACGACTAAAAGAAATGTTAAGTGAAAATAAGGCTTAAAACTCTACCGTCATGTTGTTATTTTCATTATGTAAAAAAAGAAAAATAAGTAGATAAATAAAACCGCTTGTTAGTCCGTTGTTTCATTCTTCAATTATTATAATATAACTTTTCAAAAAAAAAATAACATCCATTTCTAAAGGACAATAAAATACAGAAGTAGATATTTCTATTTGAATATGGTATATTTTATCCATTAATCATTGTAAATTGCGAATATAAACAGCTAAAGTTTAAAATTTTTACAAAAAATATTTACCGAAATTGTTTATTATTTTCAAAAGTAAAATAACACAAACTTCACTTACTATTAACTTTGAATAACGAAAATAAATTTTATTAATGAAAAAAATCCGCTTGATGTACCAATCTTTAATGGTACCAATCTTTAATGGTATACAAATTTTAGAAAGATAGAATTGTGTTTATGTTTACTTGTAATGAAACAACTTTTGAAAGAAAAAATTATACTTATGTTTTTTTGTAATAAAATACTAACTGTAAAAGAAATAAATTATCTGAATGTAAATGTAGAATAATATAAGAGAATTAGAGATAATTTTGTATAGAATTGTGGAAACGTTAAACTATATGGTTTCTAATGAAAATTAATTACCATTTTCGTCAATATAAATGCAATATATACATTGAATTGCCTGCTTTAAGGATTTTTCTAAACCAATTAATAAATATAAGTAAATTGAATTTGTTTAAAAAAAAGTAAATTTAAGATCGCATAATCAGTTTAAAAATTATAGAAGAATTTTAAGAGAATTTTGTAAATAACGGATGGTTGAGAGAATTAGTAGAACATTGTACTAAGTATAATAATTATTAGTTATAGGGATTTAAAAGTAAAATATTCAGATAGAATTACACAGAGACAAGAAAATTCCTAAATTTAACGAGAAAGTAGAAAATTCTGCTGTCCTACTATTTGTTTACTAGATTTTGTTTTCTCCAGATAATATCTTGAATTAAGATTAGGCAATTTGCAACTAAACTCAGTTAACTAAAGCTAGCAAGATGCATAGTAAATCATTAACAAACAAATGAAAAGTAGATAAATAAAGCAAGAAAAAAGCTACAGGTCTCTGTTTTTTTATATTGTTACAAGAAAAGCCCTTGCAAGGGAACTTGCAGTTTTTTTAAAAATATATAAAATTCGATAATTGTAAGAAACTGTAGTTATTTATTAAAACTGTACTTAAATAACAATTATTATTATTTACGAATAAAGAAATTTGATTTTTTTAATTTTTGAAAAACTGTCTGAAAAGTGCAGGTTAACTTGCATATTCTATTAGAAAACTGAAAGATATTTTGCACTTTATGGGTAATTCCCTAAATAGGAACCAAAATGTCAACAAAGCTATCATAATTGTTATCATAATAGTGAATAAAGTAGACTATAATTAGGTTAGAAGTATGTGTGAACCTTCTGGCCACTTTCGGATATCAGTTTCATTGCATAGGACAAACTTCTTCTTTACAATACATGCCAAACTGTGCCTAATTATGCACCATTCCGATAAGCAGTTACTTTTTTCTTTACAATAATTACATATAACGTTTGATAAATAGAAGGGGAAAAGAATATTGGTGAAAACGATAGGTGATATTTTGAGCTATACAGATAATACCATAACGTAGTGGCTGTTAACGTCTTATGGGACAGAAGTAGGAATGACAATGAGGCGGGTTTCGGGTCCAAACCCGAAAGACCCGTCCCTATTTTGACCCATCAAAACCCGCCCCATCGGATCAGCGGGGCGGGTAGACCCGTGACCCGGTTTAAAATAGACCGGGTCTAGGGGCGGGTTGGGGCTTGACTACCCCGCCCCAACCCGACCCGCATCTGTTAATTATAAAAAATACGCAACCCATTATTTTAACATAACCCTCTTCATAATTCAGATCTACGCAAAAAGAGAATCCTCTTCTCTCTCTCGTAAACCTAACTCCCTCATATCTATCATAGAAGGAAGCTTCGTATGATTTATGAGAAAGTAAACTAACAACTGACCATGCGAGCTCATACCATCTATCGCATTTTTGCTAGGGGACCTTAGGTTTGTATCATCACAAACTTTATATCTCCTAAGTATATATTCTGTTTCATGCCATTAATTGCAAGTTCAACGGGCAAATCTTTTTACTTTTTTGAAATGATTCAAACCATTAATAAAATATCCACAATGAAAAATGATAAACACACCTCAAAACCGTATTCAAATTCGAGTTATGGTGAAAAAGAAATGAATCATCCGTGTTTTTTTTTTACGGTTTGAGAAGCCCTTTAAAGACAGTAAATGGATGCTTGAAAATTCTAAAATTCGTATTCGAAAATCAGATAAATATCCGATACTTGGAAAAACTGATGTGAATATGAAGATATCCGTATTCAAAAATTATCCATCCGGCTTTTATCAGTAATTTAGTTTATTTCATGTGTAGTTTAGCCCAATAGAAGATATGTGTTTGTTTTTTTATCAAGTCATTGGTTTATATTATGTGTATCAAATGCATAATAACTACTCAAATAATTTATTATCAGTGTATTTGTTGATTTTGTATGTTTCTGTAATCAATTAAATTGAAAAATGATTAATGTTAAATTGAAATTTTCAATTTATATTTCCTCATTTATTGATCTTAACGGATAGGATAATTATTTGATATTCGTACATAGACGGATGCAGATTCGAAAATGATTACGTTATTAATGCAGATATGACACTATGTATATTCGAAAATATCTATTTATGATGCCAAATCTCTGTAGATATTCAAAAGACAAGGATAAGAGAATAAATTTCCACTTTATGTCCAATTCTTGTCAACCTCTAATTAATAGGTGCATAATTCTCTTTAATTAAAATATTATTTCAATGTACACTTTATGTCCAATCTCTTTAATTAATATCACCAACATTTTTTATTTTTGACAAGTCATAGGCAAAAGTTACATAGGTGGTGAGTATAATTTTGTTCACACTTTATTTTGAAGTGTGAACAAAACACTCTTCTTCTATTGGTGAAAATTAGTGGGTCACATGTAGGACCCCCTGAATTCCACCAATAGAATCCGAGTGTTTTATTCACACCTCAAATAAAGTGTGAACAAAATCGCACTCCATAAGTGGTGGGGATGATATTTTCGCACAGTGATTAATGTTTAGACAGCACTTTTGCCTAAATGCACAGTAGCTGAAAGATTTGCTTTTACTTGCTCCTGGGTTGACAGACTTGAGAAGACGGGCCAAGTTTCCTTAAATTTTTTCATTACAGTATATAGTAAGAACATTTAAATATTTTATAGAAGTAACAGCCTGGGTATTATGTGCGATTTAATATCAGTTTTGATTTTTTTCAGTTTAAAACTGCAATTGTGTTGCTCGACAATTCGAGTTTAGTGATATGCAATTTGGTTGTTTAAATTTTAGTAGATTAACAACCCAATTAAAAGACTATTAAAGAGCAAGTAATCTATTAAATAATAGTAAAGCGTAAGAATTTTAAGTTCTATGATTAATTTTAGGAATTATCTTCATTCCCTTTAATTCTCTCCGACTATAGATATTTTATTTTTAAAATCTTATAATTTATCATTTTACAATTATTATACTAAACTTCTCATACTATTTTATATTCAAATACCTACTCTTTTAATAAGTCTACAATTATTTATAAACCTTTCTCTATTCTCTTATATTTTACATCAAAGCTCAAATATTTAAATTAATTACATAATCCAAATTTTAAATTAACAGACAACCTTAGTCAACTAATATTTATTAATAAATTCTAAAAAACTAAAGTTTCAATATATATGCTAAAGGCGTATCAACAAATTGGTATAAAAAAAGTTCTTTTTTTATTTAGATATGTGTGTGTTTGTATACGTATATAAATCACATAACATACATTATATACATTAGCGATAATAACAAATTTATTTTATAATTTATTTACTGAACGAATTTATCATACAATACATTATATAATTCTATTAATTTCAAACACCAAAATTTCAATTTTTTTTTACAATTACTTAGAAATCATTCTCAATTCTTTTCTAATATTTTACACTCAAGTCCATATATTTAACTAATTGTGTAATCTTAAATTTAAACTATTTCAATAAATTTGATTAACTCATATTCATTAATCAATCCAATTAATACTAAAAATATAAGAATTTCAATATATACAATATTCATTTATATGTGGAAAAAATGATATAGTTATTTATTTATTCAGACATAAGAATACATAAATCGCATAACATAAAATGTGTACATAAATAACAATAACTCTTTTAATTTTTAATTTAGTTATCTTTAAATTTTTATTGTACATTATGTTACATAACATAATTTTATTTTTAACAACCTTTAAAAGATAAATTTATATTTACAACTTTACTATGTAGACGCACAAATTACATCGATAAAAATTAGATTATATAAACATTTACTTTCAACATGTTATCAAACCATGTCAAGCTTATAACTCAACTAAATGCTACATAACATTATTTGCGATTATCAAAATTGTAAGTGTGACTCTCCTATAACAACAGAAAATCTATGATTAACTATGAAATTGTTTAAAAATGAAAACTAAATAATAGATCAAAGTTCACATGTAGATAAACGGGCATAAAATGCTCTTCTCAAGTACAAATACGTACAAAGCTCTTCGTAATTTTCTATAACTTTACACATTCAACTTCTTATATTTAATAGTTATGTTGATTATTAATTCAAATTATTTAAATATATATTAAATTAAATTAACATTCGTAAATCTATTTATACATCCTTGAAAAATAACAATTCAATATACACACAACAATTAAAACAAAAATGGTAAAGTTATTTATTCACTCATACATGTAAAAAAATACATCACATGACATAAATTATTTATATCTATAGTATTAAAAAAATTAATTTTTTTTAGTAGGACATTAATTGATATATATATATATATACATATATATATATAGTTAGCGAGGATTGAACCTTCAACCTTACATCTGAGCATCACATGTCATTTTAATTTATGATTAATATATCACAATAAATTTATCGTAAATTACATAATAAATTTCTAATTTTAGCGATAATTAAAATATAAATACTATTTTTTATTAACATCGCATATAATAATTAATTAACGAATTAATTAAAGAATAAAACAACTTTGTGAAATTATCAGAATTGAGCCACGAGAGTTGCACCATTGCGTCCGTGGTATTTTCTGGTCAATTTCCATATATAGATTGTCAGAATCCGAGTTACTATGAAGGAGAACGAAATAAACAAGAAACGAGAGAAAAAATATATATAATAGGTCAGGTCGACCTAGGGTCAACCCTCCCCATGGCTAGGTCGACCTAGGGTCAACCCTCCCTATGGCTAGGTCGACCTAGCATATGTAAAGGTCGACCTAGCGGTCGACCCGCCTACGCATTTGCATCCTGCGCGTCCGTGCTTCCATCCGACGGTTCCCAGCGAGCCTATGACATGGTTGCATCAGATTTCATCTTCAAATCAAACGGCCTGAGATCTTCAAGTGACACTATAAATAAGACCCTAGGACTAGCTATTATTCTCATTCAGATTTTCTCCATCTGGGTTCATTGCCTGAGGCTGGACCCTAAAAAGGAATATTTTTATAAGGCGAAAATCTTTTTTATTAAAATATTTTATATCCTAGAAGTGGATCTAGGAAGGCCAAGGAATAGAGCTAAGGAACACAAGTGAATGTTTAAGTAATTATTTTAGATTTTTATGTAATTTAAAATAATAGGGTTTTGAGACAATTTTCTATATGAGTTATTTACAACTAGTTTTTAAATTTCTTTTCAGTCTATTTTATTCGGTTATTTTTATTCAGTTATTTTATTCAGATTATTACAATTATTTACTGCTATTTGCATTTTATTTACATCTATTCTACGTTGGGATTTAGCTTGTAAATGTTAGTTTTCTTTTTATTCCTTTTTTACGCGAATAAAATAAATAAAAGAGAATAATTCGCTAATATGGATTAAATAGAATTAAACACTAAATTTACCGAAATTAGATATAAAGTAAGAAGAACTGTAATAAATTGGATATAGACTGAAATAGGCAAATTTAAGACATTTGCAAGCATAGTTATAACATGTAATTCTAACTAAACAGAGAAGATAGAAGAAATAATAGAAGAGGCTTATTTTAAAGACTTAGAATAAGTTAATAAGCAAATAGAGCAGAATTAACAAAAGAGATTTATTTTAAAGACTTACACTAAGTTAATAAGTAAATATAGCAGAGATAACAGAAGAGGCTTATTTTAAGGACTTAGAATAAGTTAATAAGCAAATAGAGCAGAATTAACAGAAGATGCTTATTTAAAAGACTTATACTAAGTTAATAAGCAAAGATAGAAGTAGGACCTATACCGGCAGCATTCCCCTTCAGTCAGGAACTGATGGTCTCATAATAGATAAGGTGGGGGCTAGGACGCGCTTATGCTGTTTAGGGTAGATAAGTGGTCAACAGATAGAAGCCCAAATAAGAGGATTTGAGCAAGGGGCGCAACTAAATTTTGTTTGTTAGGACCCGTACCGGCAGCATTACCCTTCAGTCAGGAACTGATGGTCTCACAACAAACTCAGTTGAGGCTGGGCACGCTTATGCTGTTTAGGGTAGGTAAGAGGTCAAAAAAAGGAGCAAACAGATAGTGCGAGCCGAACGGTGACCGAGCGTGCGGCCTCGGTGCAGGGATATAAGTCGCTATTGGATTCCAAAGCGCTAAACAGGTGTTTTTTTGTTGTGCGACCCATAGGATGAGACTGGCTCACAGTGGCACAACAGAGATAGAAGGCCGATCAAAGGGTAGAATTAGGACTTCAGCCTAATTAAAGTAGGATTAGGATTTCAACATAATCAAAGAAGTTATCTAAAACAAGTGCAAACGATCAAAATAATCAAAGCAAACAGTTAAACAGTATTTTCTTCCGGCTTTATCTTCTTCTTTATTTCATTTATACTGGAACTGTTGCTAAGTCTATTATCTTTATCTTGCTTAAAAAATACTCGTAATTACTTCCACTCACCAGACTTTTAGTCTGACCCACTCCTCTGTTTTCCCTTTTCCCCCCATAGGCCAACAGAGACAAGGAAGGTAGATTTCGGATTTTCTTGAAGATTCAGCTATGGAGTTTTTCTTCATGTATTCTTCTCCCTTTCAGTTTTTATTTCATTTGGACTTGATATGTTGGTACTCTTGAGAGGGATGGTTTTATTTATGTACTCTGATATTCTGATTAGATGGTATTTTTCATGAGACATATGTATTTGGTATTTTGAGACATTGTAACGACCCATAAATTTTAATGGTTTTAATAACGTAATTAGCTAAATTTTGTGAAATTTTAAATAATTAAGTTTGTAAATAAAAATTTGATATTTGGAATGCGTCTATTTAAACATAGTAAATGGTAACTTTTCATCAAAGAATATGGGAGTTTATTTTGTTGTGTAATTTTATTTAAATTTAAATCACTTAAGATTTGATGATAATAAAATATTTTTCAAACTTGAATATATTTATGTAATAAATTTGCAAACTATTGTCTGAGTGAGACGTCATATTTTGTTTCGTCAAATTTGGACTTCTCTAGCCCCGTTTATCTTATTTTCGACAGATTTGTAGCATTTTGGGCATCTAATATCGACTTTTGATATGATGGTCGTATCGTTGATATCTATTTACCGTTATGTTCGTCTTGTCGTACTAATCTCAACGGTACATTCAATTCTATTTTTCGAACCACGGTACGCCACGAAATCAGTAAACGGTTAGCCGTAGCGGTTCGTTATTTGTGCCTATTGGTTTCCATATGGCTTTTCATATATCCTCCGTGTTAGTCAACAACCTTTTAAAATTCCCAGAATTTAACTATTGTCTTTTGGTTATCCCACTGATTCACTTTACATCCGGTTTATTTTTTTTTCATTCGTGCTTATAACAAAATTTATATGATATAATAGTTTGCATATATAATCAGTTGCCTTCTTCTCCATTGAAACTGCTCACCTCCCACCATTTTCGTCTCCTCTCCCTCTCTCTATCTTCTCAACCTCCAACCCAAGCACACAGGCTCCACCTCCGTTACACAGTCAGCCCGAGCATTCCCATCTCTCCATGCACTATCGAGCACCACGTCCCCTTGCTTTCCTTTCTCGCCCTGACAGCCACCACAAAACCAACAACGCCTCGTCCAACTCCATCCCACGGCCGCTCACCACCTTTCCCTACCATGTCAGCCGCCACTGCCTCACCAAGCAACACCTACACATCACCGATCCACCTCCCTACCGTGTCTTCGTCCGCCTCCTCCTCCTTGCGGGGCCACGTGATCAGCTTGTTTGTCATATAGTAGGTATATAATATATGTTATATATATGTATGTAAGTTGTTTATATTTTACTTATGGTTCTCTTGTTTTATGTTTTCTTACCTCTAGTTTTATATATATAGCATATATTATATAAGAGAGCCCATATAAAAGTAAGTGTAAAGTGTTTTGTTTGGATTTTGAACATATATATATTAAGTTGTATTATATATTATTCTATCTTGTGCCTTTGGATTTCTATTTTTCGTGTTTATAATAATAATAATAAGCAATATATATACGATCAGTTTTTATTGTTTTCGAGAACAGTTTTTACTAAACCATTTTTAAAATATATGGACATTTCAAATTATTATTATATAGTATTTTAAAATTTTATTTTCTAAGTAAAAATATATTTATTTCCTATAATAAAGAAATTCCAAATATTGGTATTAATAATCGTTTTCGGAAAATCGTTTTAAATTCCTAGTTTTTCTCTAATAAAGTTATCTTATAAATAAAATTACTTATTTTTATGAATTTCGAACGTATGAGAAAGACAATTAAACGGTAAAGTAAAACATGTGGTATGGGACACATGGATTTACTTTATCGCTTAATATTGGACTTATACGATCGAAACCCTTTCGATGAACTGTTTGAGATGATTTATGATGTTATTAAATTTTGGGTAGATTATATGGTCCAAGAACTCCAATTTAGGAGTATGTTCGATGAAGGACCAATTTTAGATGTATTTCTTAATCGCCGATGAAATGAGGCGAATTAAGAGCTAGAAATTACTATTTGGAATTATGGTTATAAATAACCATCTAGATGTTATTTTTACTTGCCGATGAGATAAGGTGTAACGACCCCGAATTTTATAAATATTTAAAATGATAATTTATTAATTTTGAATTAATATTTGTGAAATAAAACGATAAATGGATCGAAGAGATGCGAGTTTCCCCGGATTCTAATATATTCTATATAAATCATTTCAAATTAAAAATATTATATATGTGTGTATATATGTATTTGGGCATATACGAGTGAATTTGAAAATAATAAATATATAGGTATATATTTTGGTTTGAATTTAAATTGTAAATAAATGGTTTTAAAAATACATAAGAATAAGCCAGTCTTCAATATAATCTGCATTGTTAAGTAAACTTGTACAGGATAGCATGAAAACAAATAATTCGAAGATGAAAGTATGCAAATGTGAGTGCGACAAGATCAAAAGTTTTGTAGGCTGCTAGAAAACAAGCAAAGTAAAAATGTAATATGCTTATAGCTTGTAGTTTAAGTCTCAGGCAAGTAAAATAATGGGATATAGGTGTGCAGGCTGAAACTTGAAAGGGGAATAAAATACTTGGAAAATATAAATCAAAACAAACATTTAATTGATAGCCACCTTGTTTCTCATCTCAGCCACCAAGTTAAATGGACAAAAAGAAATACATTTCAATATTTGACATATATATATACACGAATACCTCACATAAGAAAATAAACAACCAAGTAAGCTTGCATAAGAAGGAAGTGAAGTTTAAGTAAACAAGAAAATATAAATAAATAGAATGGTACAATAGCATTTAATGCCAGCCACCAGGCAGCTCATATCAGCCTCCACCATGAACAAAATATCCCTGATATTGTACAATACTATACACTGTATTGGATATAAGAATATCACCTGTCTGTTTTCTTCCCTATATCATTTCTTTCATATCTGTTCGAGCTGAGCAAATACAAGTAGACTTCATTTTTAAAATTAAACAAAGCTTCAGTTTAAACTACACTCAAGATAAATCAATACTGAGAAGCAGAGAAAAGAGTCCAGCTTGTATTCAAATCTGTTTCATCTGGAAAGGAGCTCTGTTCAAACATAAGAGGTGAGCAAACTCCCCTTTTTAAATCCTTATCATGTATATTTTGATGTTCTTTGAAATGTGTTGAAATGATGGGGTGAAATTTTGTTTGCATGTTAATAAATATACAGATATAAGACTGCATGCCTATACACAATTGTATACCTCTGTTCTTATAGTTACAGGTTCTAAAACCTGATTTAAAAATTTAAACTATCCAACTAAAATGATAAATGGTTGTTTCATCATAAAGTAAGTTTTAAAATTTTGTTTAAGTTAAATTTTATTTAAATCTCACTGGAATTTAACACAACAGTGCATGTGTAACAAAAACTGAAAACTCAAACATCATAACTAATAAATTCAGGGATATAGATTAAATGCTTAACCCAAAACATGTTTTTTTTAAACTAAAAACTTAATTTTTAATGATGGGATATGGGTGCATTCTCGTTTAACCAGAAATGGGTTTCTGGGAAGTTTTCTGGTCGTCTCTGCGATTTGGGGTGTTATGGTTCTTGCTGAAGGGAGTAGAGTGATCGAGGATGATGGGAAAATTGTCGAGGAGATGATTTATTCATTGAGGAATTCGCGGTAGTTGATTCTTGCTTGGAACCCTAGTTTCAACTAGGTTCAGTATTTTGATTCGTTTGCTCTCTGTAGTTGATCGAGTGGCACATGGCTCTGGGGGATGGTGACTGGGTGAATGACGAGGTCGTAGCCGGAGTTTCTCGATTTCTGATGGTCGGTGGAGGCCACACGAGGCAATTTTCCGATGGCCAGTATTGTTCCAGGTGAAGTCGATAGGCTAATTTTGATTTCAGGTTGAATTCGACGATCTGAGTTCATGTAATGATAGAGGAAGTTGTCGGCGATGCAGCGAAGGCCACGGCGATGGTCAGAGCAGCGTCGGTTGGTTGTGCACGTGTACGTCATTTTTTTTAGTATCAGGTGAGTTCGCGTGGGGGACTCGGAGTTGCTCTCGTGCAACTGAGTTTGATACTCGGGGTCGAGCTCGAGTTAGTAGAGGGGTTACGTACCAGTTTTTGTACTTAAGTTTTAAACGAAACAGAAGGAAAAAATGATGAAGAATAAAAGATGAAGGGAAAGACTCGGGGAAAATCTTGTGATGTTGGCCAGGCGACTCGAAGCATTTTTCTTTGCCTCGGGTAAATTAAAACAGAGTACAGGATTTTTGTAACCGGATGGAAATTTGAATTTAAACCAAATTTAAATAAAATTTAAATTGCGAGTTAGATTTAAACAAAGTTTAAATCTAGTATGTAGTTTAGATTCAAATAAACTTTTGAATCTTAAAGTTTTAAAATGAAGTTTGAATTTTAAATTAAAGTTTGAAGTCAAAGTTAAATCAAATTAGTTTGTGAGTAAATAAATTCTTAACTTGTTTAAACTTTTAAAGTATTTGAAAGGTTAAAAAGGAATGTGAATTTAAACGGGAGTCAAATTTTTTGACTTGTAAAGAAAGAACTTAGACCAGTTGAATCAAATTTGGAAATCTGGAACTAAATCTAAATTTGATTGGGTTTTGGGATAATTTATTTATTCAATAAAGCAATTAAAGAATAATTAATTCCACTTATGGATGTTTGGATTTCGTTGAATGGTTGATTTGTTTGATATCCCTGTCTGTGATTGTGATGCTTTGTGATATGAATTGCTTTATGCTGAACTGTTATATCTGTGATGAATATACTGTTATATGAATATGAAATCCCTTGACCTGTAAAACGACATTTGAATTTCGATGCGACAGGGAGTCGGATTCCAGTTGGTTATCCGAAACCCACATCGAATTGTAATGATGAACCCTTGTGATTGATAAATTTATTTTATCTGTGAAATTGTAAATGAAGATAAGCGTTGTGGATTATACCGCTTATCGATATTGATATATCTGTGATGATTGATGATGTTGCACTATTGTCCGAAACCCCTGGACTACACTCTTACACACACAAATATGGATTTCACGAGGAAATCGGTTAAGTCACAGATAATTTAAATTTGATGTTTTTGAAATTGAAACTTTAATTTCAAGTGATTTTGAAATCAGAAATTTGGATTTAAAGTGAAAAAGCTTTTGAAATGGAATTTCAAAGATAAAAGTTATTTCGAATAACTTAATCGAGTCTTGAAATTTAAATAATTTGATTTAAATTTGAATTCAAGGTTGAAATTGAATTCTACGATTTGAAGCTAAGGATTAAGATGTTGAACAAGTTATATATGGGTTAAACCATTTTAAATGTATTGATTTGGGAATTTGAATTTAATTCAAGGGTTTTAACTCATGTAAATATAACTGGATTTTTCTGAAACGAAACTATTCGTTTTCAAATGGTAAAAGCTTTCACAAAAGTAATGAATTTCCAAATTGTGTTGAATGGTTTCAAGTTTGAAATAGAATTGAAATATTTTGAAAACTATGAAATGAGTCTTTGATTTCAAAGACCGGACGAATTAATCCAACTTGAAATAGAATGGTTTTGAAAGGCTATGAATGAATCTTTGGAAATGAGTTTTGAAAGCTATAAGTTAAATCTTGATTTAAGGATTTAACGAGTTAATCCAAGTGAAATGGAAATTGTTTTGAAATCCATGAATGAATCTTTAGGAATGGGGTTAACTTTGTGAATTGAATCTTTTTGTTTAAAAGATTAAAAGTGTGGAAATCGTTAAACCATTGAAGGTTTTTGAAATAAATCTTTTATTTAAAAGATTGGAAATGGTAATTTGTTTTACCATTCGAATGAAAAGTTTTGGGCTTTAAGCTGTGATTTAACTGAGACTCCAGTATCCATATGATTTTTTAATTGCGCTCGTTATTCGGTTTAGCCGGGAGAGGACCTTTGTGTCGTATAACCCATTCCGAATAATGATACGACGTATATGGATCGCATTTGAAGACCGGTGGTGAAGACCGGATATTTTTGAAAACGGAAGGATTACCGTCGAGTTACTCTGCATCGGCTGATCCCCGATATAGAGGTTTTATCACCCTTAGTGACGGGAAGTCCGGACGTGATTGGAAATTATCCGGATTTGCAAGGGCTTCGTGAGAAGTGCCTTCGGTTCTGTTCGAACCCGGAACAGACTTGTATGGATGTGTGTCTGACATTACACTTTGAGATGTAAAGCTGGTTTCTATCAAATACATTTCTGTTGGTGGCGGAGAATTTATTCTCTTAGCTTAACACCCTTCTCTGAGACGTACGAGCTCAGAGGTTATGTAGTTAATGGTTACTAGTGATACATTCCCAATTTGGTAATGTGGCATACGAAGTGCTGATGATGCGTGGCTTTGTGAAAAAGCGTGGCTTTGTGAAAAAGCGTGGCTTTGTGGAAAAGCGTAGCTTGTGGACAAGACTTCGTCGAGCCTCACAACCCGGTAATGGTCAAAACAGGAATGTTGCGGCAAAGGTTTGTAGGGGTAGCGCCCCTAGGGTATGTCATTTCCTTCTGGATAAAAGGTGATATCATGGTATGGAGCCCAGATATTTTACCTATGTGGATGCTGCACAGTTATTATACTTTGTGGTTGTTGCTTTATGATCGAGGGCCCTCAGATAAAGGTCGGTAACGACCGGGGGATGACATGACTCGTGTGTTAGTTACCTAGTTACAGCTCGGTTAGAGCGTGAGGTAGCGTCGGCCTTTTGTTTGCGGAGATCCGGTTAGGTTCTCGGGGCGTCTTTCCAGAGGCGTTCTATTTCGGTAAGGAAGTTCCTTAGCCTGATCATTTGTTGGAAATCCAAAGAAACAATACGAACCCTGTACGGTTTTTAGTTGTATTACCTGCTATGGAATGTGGCGGTAACCTGCTATTGAACATAGTAGCTATAGTAGGCATACGATACTGGTCGTATGTTGGCTAACATTAATATTATATTTTCGAAATGGTTTTCGACACTATGCACTAATGATAATAATATCGAATGATTTTGCGTAGTAAGCATTTTTGACTATCATAAGGAGAAATCTCCTCCAAGTCTGCGATTGCATTGTGTGTGTGGCGGGAGGCCTTATGGTAGTTTCATTTTCGAAAAGCATTGCGGATTTCAATGTTTAAAAGCCTTTCGTGTTTGTTTAAAAATAAACTGTTTTTGTTGCTCACACCAGTCCCATGACTGATCCGGAGTTTATTGTTCCCTTCCTAAACTCTGGGTGCCCACAATTTTTCACACGGGCAGTCTAGAGTTGGGTTTTCTCAGATATTCAGGTTTAGTAGATTATCTGGAGCTAGTTCATTCATCGGAGTTGCTTATCTTGGAGTATGTGGATTCATTCTTGTTTGAAGATCATTTTGGAGTTATCATTTCTATTGATATTGTTCCGCTGCTGTTGTTATCTTTTCTTTTCCGCTGCTATTTGTTGTATCATCTCTGATGTATATTGATATTCATTGTATCACTCTGTTGTATCAGATATTGTATATCAATGTATTATTCTTTTCTTCCGCTGTGTTATTTACTTAATTGTGTTATAGCTCCGGCGAATCGGATTTGAACGGTCGAATCTGCGGCATTCTAGTACAATGTGAAGTACGGATGTTGATTTTCGAGCGCGAAAATCCGAGTCGTTACATAAGGTAAGCTTCTTTATGATCATTTTACGATGTTGAGATGTATTATGATGGCTTTTACTTGTCGATGAGATGAGACAAGTTACGATGCCACTAGTACTCGTCAATGAGATGAGACGAGTAGAGTATTGTATTTACTCACTGATGAGATGAGGCAGAGTATATTTTCATGATGTTTATGATGTTTTACTAGTGTGGCACCAACTAACGGCTAGTAAACCGTTAGGTGCGAATGTATGGTATGGGACGTACGTTAAAGCCTATTGGGTTCCTATTCGAGAAGTTGACACATTTACGATGTTTACTAGTTCTATAGACCACGAGTACTCAATTGGAGTCATCACGATGCAGTTGCGACTCTGATCATCACGATGTTATCAACTCTGGTCTTTGTGACTGGGAGTCGTTATGATATTATAGACTATAGTCATCACGATGTTCACGATGTTATGATGTTGCTTGACTCCAGTCATCACGGTGTTTATGGTACCAAATATTAGTACTAGTCACAATGAAAGCACGTGCAGTTTTCCATGAAGTTTTAGATGTTTTGATTTCACCTTTTTATGAGGATGTTATTATAGCCTTGAGTAAGATGAAAGCTTACATGTATTGATGGTTTTATGATGATTTCTAATATGATGTTTTGAACCCTCATTGAGTTCTATTATGATGGATTTATAAGGTTTTAAACTGTTTTATGATGATTATTTATATGGTTCAAATCCTTGCCTATTTCACTTATATAACTATAGAAGATGAACCATAGTTAGATAATCAATTGAATTCCCTTATGAAATCATGATGAACCCATAGATGTCTCACCTTAGAGATGATTTGATGATACTTATTTCGTTCTGTTGTCAACAACGGAATGGTTCTACCTTTCCTCCTATTACTGTTATCTTTACTAATGATACGTTCTAGCCTACCTGACCCGTGTATTTATTACTCGGGTCAGACCGAGTTGCAGGTTATGTATGGATTTAGCTCACTCCTTGGATCCGTTAGCTTGCTTTTGTTTGGACCACTTCTTTCGGACTTGGACATTGTACCTATTATTTTGTGGGATGGTTATGTTTGTATATTTTGTAGTTCATGCTACCTATGTATGTTGTATTATGTATGATGTATGGAGATGTATGTATACTCTGATCTGGGTTTGCTATTCTGTGACTGTTTATATATATTTGTATATTGCATTTATTCAGAAACGGTCCTAAACTACCATGGTATCGTATTCGTTAAGGACTAGGTGTGTCGACCGTATATGAGGAAATGGAAAAAAATATCGACATACTTAGCTCTTAGCTAATGCATTATCATGAGGGTCGCCCTTAACCAGCCTTATTCTCTGCATTAGTAGACATGATTACTTAGTAATTCTCTTTACTAATGTGGATCTCGGGGTGGGGCATCACAGCTTGGTATCAGAGCGGAATTTCAAAATATAATGTGATATATGCAGAACAGTACACAAGATTACCCTACATCAAGTATAATACATTTGTATACATCATCCCCAATCGTGATCCATCTTACCTTGTCCTTGTTTTGATTCGTGTCCCTTTTCGATTCCTTTAGGGTAGATAGAAAGGAATATGCCTAGGAATGTTAATTTAATTCCATAGTATTCCTTAATTTCTGCATTTGGATTGCTAATATATATATCTACCCTATTAATAATCCTATTTTATATTATCTTTCAGCTATGTCTGGTAGGGGTAGAGGATGCTCTTCGACGGTGGGACCGTCCAGTGGTTCTCGTCCCGAAGGTGTATATATGTCTACCGATAATATTCTCGAGCTTATTAGGAGCACTCAGCCTCCCATTCCAGCTCGATCTTCTCCTCCGTGCAAATCCGCATTTGCGTGCATGTGTAGCGACTTTACTCATCTTGGTGGCAAGATCTTTAGAGGCACTGAGACCGTCTTAGAGGTCGAGGCATGGCTCAGTTCTTGTGAACGCATATTTAACCGTATGGAGATATCTAGCCATCATCGCGTTCTTATCGCATCGAGTGTGTTGCAAGAACGTGCATTGAATTGGTATGACTTGCTTGTGGCGAAGGTTGATGAGTCTACCTTAGAGTGGGATCAGTTCAGTGAGAGATTCGAGCTTAAGTTTGTTCCTGAATCCGAGAAAGCTATTCTAGCTCGACGTTTCCTTGATTTCAAACAAGGGAAGTTGACAGTTTCTGAGTATGTTGCATCTTTCGAAGCCTTATCTAAGTATGGTCTTGAGCACATTTCTACTCCGTATAAGAAGAAACTTAAGTTCATCTTTGGATTTAAGAAATATTTGAAGAAATCCCTTATGCTTCGTCTTGAGTTTTCTTTTGAGAAACTTGTGGATGCGGCCCTTTAGCTCGAAGCGGTCGAGAAGGAGAAGGATAGTGATGTTGAGGATGAGGTTCGGGGAAATTCGAACAAGAAAAAGTTTTTCCACAAGTCTAAGCCTTTCCACCCTAAAAAGAAGAAGAAGCAAGGGGGATCCTCTTCTCAGTCTCCAGCTACTCCTTCAGCTAAGCCTTTTGCTTGTTTCAATTGTGGTTCGCCTGACCATCCTGTGAGAGAGTGCCCCAAGCTTAAGAGATGCCTCTATTGTAAGAAGGAGGGACATTTGATTTTAGCTTGTCCCAAGAGGGATAAGAGTTCTCGTCAGGGTCATCTTAATGTAGCTACCACTTCTGGAGATGCTTCTCACTCTCGAGGTATATTCTCTTCCATTTTAGAGGGTTCTATTTTATTTCATGATCGTTCTATTCGAGTGCTCTTCGATACAGGTGCTTCTCATTCATTTGTATCGAAGGAACTCGTCGATGCTTTATAGTTAAATGTTTATTGCATGCTTACTTCTTTACAGATTTTGAATCCTATTGGGGGATCTGCAACCCTTAGTCTTCTTTGTGATGATGTTGAGATTATGATTTGTGGTTTTTCTTTCCGTGCGAATCTGCACGTGATTCCTTTTCTTGGATTTGATATGATTCTTGGTATGGACTGGCTAGTTAGATACGATGCCAGGATTCTTTATTTGGAGAGAGTTTTATATCTTCGGCATCCCAATTCTCCTACAGTTGTCTCTTTTGCTTCAAGAGTATGATCATGATTCTGTGGCTTCTTTATTTTCTTTTGATTCTCGAGACGATGATGATAATGTGTCTCAGATTCCTGTTGTTCATGACTTTCTAGACTTATTTGAGCCTGTTTCGGGATTACCACCCAAGTGGGCTATTGAGTTCCGCATCGACCTTATTCCAGGCGCACAGCCAGTTAGTCGTCCTCCCACGAAGATGTCTACTAAAGAGAATGAGGAACTCAAGAAGCAACTCCTAGAGCTTGAAGCCAAGCATTTCATTCAATCTAGTTCTTCACCGTGGGGAGCCGCAGTGGTATTTGTGAGGAAGTCCGATGGGACTCTTAGGCTATGCGTCGATTATCGCAAGCTTAATGAGTTGACCATCAAGAACCGATATCCATTGCCTAGGATTGACGATATGTTCGATCAGTTGAGTGGTGCTAAGGTCTTCTCACAACTTGACCTTGCCACGAGATTCCACTAGCTCAGAGTTGCGGAAGACAACATTCCACTTACAGCTTTCCACACTCGCTATGGTTCATATGAGTGGCCCGTCATGCCGTTCAGTTTGACGAACGCCCCTGCTTAATTCGTCGACCTTATGAATCGAGTATTCCGAGAATATCTCGATAAGTTTGTTCTTGTTTTCAATGACGACATTCTTTTATATTCTAAGTCCGAAGCGGACCATACACGACATCTTAAAATTGTTTTGAGTACTCTTCGACAGCATCAACTCAAAGCAAAGCTTTCTAAGTGTCATTTCTGGGAAAAGCAAGTTAAGTTATTAGGACACGTTGTTTCTTCCGAAGGCATTTCGATCGATCCTTCTAAGATCGAAGTCCTCCAGAATTGGAAAAGGCCTGAGAATGTTCATGAGATTCGTAGCTTTCTGGGTTTGGCGGGTTATTACCATCGATTCATCGAAGACTTTTCCCGTATTGTGCTTCCCTTGACTAGCCGTACGAAGAAAAGTGTTCACTATATATGGTCAGATAAGTGTGAGGCTTCCTTTCAGAGATTGAAGGAGCTTCTCACTAATGTTCCTGTTCTTGTGGTTCCCGAAGGGAATCGGGATCTTATTGTCTATACCGATGCCAGTCATAGCGGCCTTGGTGCTGTTCTTATGCAGAAGGATAGGGTAGTTGCCTACGCTTCAAGGCAATTACGTCCGAACGAAGTTCGGTACGCTACCCACGATTTAGAGCTTGTCGCCATTGTCATTGCTTTGAAGATGTGGCGTCATTATTTGTCGGGAGAGCACTTTACTCTCTTTACCGATCATAAGTCTCTCAAGTACTTATTTACTCAAAAGGAGCTCAACATGCGACAACAGCGTTGGCTCGAGTTTCTAGCTTTGTATGATTTCGACATTCAGTATACCCCTGGTAAGGGGAATCGAGTGGCTGATGCTTTGAGTCGTAAGCATTCAGCTATTGTTTCCATGATGATTGCAGAGTGGAAAGTTCTTGAGACTCTTTCCATGTGTGATATTCGTGATTGTGCTTCCACTTCAGATTCTCCTATTCTATTGTATAGCATGGAAGCTCGTCCTCTTCTTCTTGATTGACTTGCCGAGGCTTAGTGGAAAGACTCTGATATATCTGTTCTTATTCAGAAGTATAAGTCTGAATCCCACAATGACATTGAGATGAGGGATTTCAGCATCGATATTCATGGGTATCTTCGAAAGAAGGACCGTTTGGTCGTGCCTTCTATTCCAATACTTAGGCGGGACATTCTAGCTGAGTGTCACCATTCTAAGTATACTATTCATCTCGGCAACAGTAAGATGTATGCTGATATGCGTCGTCTCTATTACTGGGAAGGCATGAAGTGAGATATAGCAATTTATGTAAGCAATTGCATGACTTGTCAGCTTATTAAGGCCAAGCATCAGCGACCCAGTGGTCTTCTTCAGCCTTTAGAGGTTCCATTGTGGAAATGGGACCAAGTTTCTATGGATTTCATCGATGGGTTACCTCGTTCGATGTCAGGCCATAGCAGTATTTGGGTTGTTGTGGACCGTCTCACCAAGTCCCCACATTTCATTCCTATTAAGTCTAATAGGACGGCATCTCTCTTATCGAAGCTATATATTAAGGAGATCGTGTGATTACACGGTGTTCCTTTATCTATTGTGTGTGATCGTGATCCTCTTTTCACAAGTCACTTCTGGCAAAGTCTCCAGCAAACTTTGGGCACAAAGCTTAATCTTAGCACAACTTATCACCCACAGTCTGATGGACAGAATGAACAGGTGAATCGTATCTTGGAAGATCTGCTTCGTGCTTGTATCTTGGATTTTGGTGGTAGTTGGGAGGATCATTTTCCTCTAGTTGAGTTTGCTTATAATAATAGCTACCGATCTTTTATCGGCATGGCTCCTTTCGAAGCCTTATATGGAAGGCCGTGTCGTTCTCCATCATGTTGGCCTAAGTCGGGGGAAAAGCTCATTCTTGGCCCCGAGTCTATTCGAGAATCATCTGAGAAGATCCATCTTATCCAAGAGAGAATGAAAGAGGCTCAGAGTCGACAGAAATCCTACGCGAACAACCGTAGAAGGCCTCTTGAGTTCTCAGTGGGCGATCTTGTTTATATTCGAGCTTCTCCTACGAAGGGAGTGATACGCTTCAGCTAGACAGAGAAATTGGCACCACGCTATATTAGGATATTTCCTATTATAGAGCGTATCGGTCTGGTTGCATATCGTGTAGCACTTCCCGGTCAGTTTTCTGGAGTTCACGACGTATTCCACGTCTCTCAGTTGAGGAAGTGTCTACGAGATTCAGATTCTGTGTTTGATTCTCGTGCCGTAGAGAAACTATAAGTCTCTCTTGATCTATCATTCGTGTAGCATCCTGTGAGGGTTCTTGCTTCAGAGGTTAGACGCCTTCGCAACAAGAGTATTCCGCTCGTGAAGATTTAATGGTCCGATAATCCCAATGACTGCACTTGGGAAACCAAAGAATTCATTGAGCGATCGTATTTTCTTATCTTCTCATGACGAAGGTAAGAATTTTCCATTTTAATCTATTCAAAATTCATTTGTTTGAAAAAAATAAATTGTGTTAAATACAGATTTCCTCTAGAAATTGCGAGGACGCAATTTTTATAAGGGGCAGAGTCTGCAACAACCCTGGTATTGAAAATTACTGATGATATTAAATTATAATGATAGTTATAATTTAATATGGTGAATAGAATGTAATGGAGAAATAAATTTGGTTTAAATTGTTTCTTTTAAATAAACAATACGTTTGGAGTTAAATATTGGGTTTAAAATTCATTGTTTGGAGTTTTGGATAAATAAAATGGAAAATATTGGAATTTAGGTAAATTTGAGTTAATAAATTTACCAAGTGATGTATTTCAACATTTAATTGTTGAAATAAATCCAAATTGATGGAAATAAAGTTTTAAAAACTTTATTTTGAGGTATTGGAGTGAAATTAGTCATTTATTGTATTTTAATTAAGTCAATGTGATAATATTGGTATTTTTTTGAGAAAGACGGATGTGTAGTGATATACTACACAGCCGATTAATACTAGTAGGATAATAGGTAATAAGTTCCGGTTGACAAGCCCAACCGTTGGCCCAAAAAAATAGGCTTAATTAGATAGCATAATAATGTACATAAGAGCAATGGATTACATGATGGAATACAAGCACCGTATTCGATGATTCAACTGGCAAAATGAGGCTAATCTGTTTCGCTTTGGAGCTGCTACCGAGGGTTGGCACTGGTGCTGGCCATAGATTCTGCGGAGTTAGCAGGGGCGGTCCTCAGTCGAAATCTGAACGGGGCAGAGTTGGTACCTGTCCAGTAATTGAAAAGATGTGAGATTCAACTACAAATGGCCGCAAAAGAAGACCTTGGTTTGTTGAAGACGTGGGCATTTCTCTCTTTCCAGATGCACCAACAGAAAATGGTGATAAAGATGTCGAGTTTGAGATTTCCGAGATCTTGTTGCCAGTACTCAAAAAATGAAGTGAACTCTGGTATGTAACCAAGGAGATGCGCGATGGCTGGGGCCCAAATTGCGAAAGAGAAATCACAGTCTATGAAAAGGTGAGTGATGGTTTCGACGTGGGAGGAG
Organism: Allium fistulosum; assembly: GCA_030737815.1. Classification (NCBI taxonomy): domain Eukaryota; kingdom Viridiplantae; phylum Streptophyta; class Magnoliopsida; order Asparagales; family Amaryllidaceae; genus Allium; species Allium fistulosum. Next base: position 369,107,142 of record CM060907.1, read on the forward strand.
CAAAGTACGCAGAGTGGGTCTGTGGGGATGTTTAAACGAATAAGTCTATCCTTGGTGTTAATGCGGTTATGAATGAGGCACCATTGGAAGAAGAGGAATCTTGGGTGTGAGTGGCATTTCCAAATCCTACTGAAGGGGAGTAGGCGGCCAGGGTGGGTGAGGAAGGAGTAGTAAGAGGATACAGAGAAGCCTTTAGATGGATTGAGTGCCCAGATGAAGCGGTCAGGTGAGTGGGATAGGCGAAGAGATTGGAGGTTTTTAGAAGCTTCGAGAAGTTCATTAAAAGTTTCGATGGAAAAAAGGGAAGGGGGATGAAGGCTACCGGGGCCCAGGTGACAGAGGGTATTGATGGTGGCGGGTTGGAGGTTTGAGGAGGAGAAAAGATTTGGAAGTGATTTGGCCAGAGGGGAAGGGTCCACCCACGTGTCATGCCAGAATAGGCAGTTGTTGCCATTGCCTATTCTGATATGAAAGAGGGATTTGACTCGGGGGATGGTATGGAGGACACCGGACCAGAATGGAGATGGTCTGCAACAGGGGGGGTGATGCAGGGCTAGGTGTGGATTGGAGTAGTGGTAAGTATGTAGGATCCAGTCTTTCCAGAGGAAATTGCCGGGGGAGAGAAAACGCCAGAGCCATTTTGTTAATAGAGCAGTGTTGAGCGAGGAGAGATCAGGGACACCAAGGCCACCATGGGGTTTTAGGAGGCAGACTGAGCGCCAGTTGATTAGGCACTTTGCTTTGGAGCCATTCCATAAGAAGGCCCTGCGAGATTTGTCAATTTTATTGGATACCCAAGAGGGGAGTTTGTGGAAGGAGATCCAGTATGAGGGGATGACAGAGAGGACCGATTTAACTAAGATTAATCTACCAGCAGACGAGAGGGAAGCAGCTTTCCAAGATGAGAGGCGGGATTCAATTTTGTTAATGAGGGGTAGCCAGTCAGGGCGTGTGAGTCTAGTGGGACGAATAGGTAGGCCAAGGTAGGAGATTGGAAACTGGGAGAGTTTGCAGTTGAGGACGACAACGGTTGCAGGGCCGAGGTGGTTGGTATTGCCTAGCATGATTAAGGAGCTTTTGTGGAAGTTGATGGAGAGGCCAGAGATAAGTTCGAAGACATAGAGGAGAACTTTGAGGCAGTGGAGGTGGTTAGGTTCAGGTGAGGCAAAGAGGATGGTGTCGTCAGCAAATTGGAGGTTGGATATTTGAAGGTTAGATGTTGGGATACTAATTCCGGCCAAGTGGTTATTGGAGATGGACAGTTTAATCATGCGGTTGAAGACATCTGCAATTAGGACAAAGATTAAGGGGGAAAGAGGGTCTCCTTGTCGTAGGCCTCTCGTAGACTCGATGAGACCACCAAGTTCACCATTGAATGATACGGAAGACATGCTGGAGTTTAGGATAAAGGATATCTAGGAGCACCATTTCGGTGGGAAGCCTCTATGTCGCAATAGTTCGAGGATGAAGTTCCAGTTGACTGAGTCAAAGGCCTTAGAGAAGTCAAGTTTAAGTAAGATTTCCGGGGTGTTGGTTCTGTAGCAGAAGGACACAACTTCTTGAGTGGCAGCCACACAATCTAGGATATTGCGACCGAGGATGAAGGGTGATTGCTCCCTGCCCACTAGGGGGGATATTACAGATTGAAGTCTGTTAGCAAGGATCTTGGTGATGATTTTGAAAGTGGTGTTGAGGAGGCTGATAGGTCGAAAGGAATCAAGGGAGGTAGGGTCATCAGTTTTTGGTATGAGGGTGATGTTGGCATAATTAATTCGCGCAATCGAGTTGGGATCATTTTGAAATTCAAGGCACATATCTATTATGTCGGACTTCACTGAACTCCAGAAGTGTTTGAAAAATAGGGGGCCAAAACCGTCTGGTCCAAGGGCTTTATTGTCGGACATGTCTTTGACTGCAGCCCAGATTTCTTCTTCCGTGAAGGGATGATCAACTTGCAAATTCAGTGGGTCAGGGTAAAGGAGATTCCAGTCTATGTCGGGTAGAGGGGTGGAAGGTTTGCCTAGGATGTTGCGGTGGTGGTTGGTGAAGAGGCGAAGGAGATATGATTGGTTAGAGTAGGAGACGTTGTTGTGTTGTATGTTAGAGATAATCGAGGATCTGCGGCGCCCATTTGCTAACCTGTGGAAGTAAGCCGTGTTTCTATCTCCTTCTTCAAGCCACTTTGCTCTAGAGCGTTGCTTCCAACCAATTTCTTCCTGTTTAAGGAGCCTTTCTAATTCCTTTTCAAGGAGGACCAACTGTAGCAATTCTGGATCGGCTAGGGGTTGAGACTCGGCAAAGATATTAAGATTGAGGATTTCGTCTTGGGTTTGAGAGATGTGGAATCTTAGGGAACCCCAGATGCATTTGGCCCAAGGTCTTATCAACTTTCTGAGCGAACGGAGCTTGGCCACAATACGAGCAGTAGGAGATTCTAGATTGGTGGGTTGAGACCAGGCCAACTTAATGAAATCATCAAAGGAGGGCTCTAGTAACCAGAGCTGTTCAAATCTAAACGGTTTGTGAGTGATGTTCAGTGAACCAGAGTCAAACAGGAGGGGGCAGTGGTCAGAGATCGTGGTTGCCAACCCCGAGACAGTTAAGAGGGGATGTTGGTCTTCCCAGGATGTGTTAAAGAGGAACCTATCTAATTTGGCTAGGGATGGGTGAGCTCTATGGTTAGTCCAGGTGAAGAGGCGGTTACTGATGGGGGGGGGGTCAATCAGCACACAAGTGTTAACGAAATCATTGAAGGTAGTAGAATCTTGGGATAGGTTTCCAGAGTTTCTTTCAGTGGGGTGTCTAGTGGTGTTGAAGTCTCCGGCAATAATCCATGGGCCATTTATTCGGGCTGCGAAGTCCATACAATGCTCCCATAGGACAGCCCTGCCCTGTGTGTCAATGGGACCATATACGTTCGAGAAGAAGTAAATAATGCCTGATTTAGAGTTGTGAAGTGCGACATTAAGGATTGAAAGGAATTTGATAATTTGATGTAGGGACCATATATTTTCATTCCATGCTGTGATGATCCCTCCTCTGGATCCAATAGCATCAATGTGGGCCCACCCAGATAAATGTGTACCAACAGTTTGTGTCAAGTGTGATTGTGTGGGGTCAGATAGCTTAGTTTCTTGAAGCATTAGAATATCAATTTTGTGAGGGGGGGGGGCAGAATAGTGTTAACAGCATAACACTTAGATGGTTCCCCCAACTCACGAACATTCCATGTGATAAGTTTCATTGGGATTGGGAAATATGCTCCTGTTCTAGAGTTTGCATGCATGTGTAGTGTTCATCATGCAAACTCACACCCACGCAACGTGCTAAAATTTTATTAAGCCTATTATTTGCAGAGGAAAAAACAACAGGCATTAGAAAACTACCAGTATGACCAGGGTCTGATGCTGCCCCAACCAATCTGGAGCTGCGCCTAACCATAGCCGGGGAGAAGAATTGTGATGTGTCTAACTGAGTTGTCTGGACTTTCTCGTTATGCGCAAATTGTTGCAAAAGAGTATCTTCCTCCTGGGCAGTGTTATCTTGATTAAGTTCATGAGGAGGGGCCACGTTGAGGGGGGGAGTAACATTGATGGAGTGGGTGTCATCTTGGACAGGAGCTGGGATAATGGGGGAGTCAGGGAGGACGGGGATGGAAGGGGCAAAAGCAGGGTCGAGTGGTTGGTTGGATTGCAGGTAGAGAGGGATGGAAAGATCTAAGTCTAGCATTGGGTCCCATCTATCCGTCATTTGGGCTGGGAACCCCCTGCTAGGACCCGATACTTCAAAAGAGTCGTCTTGGGATGGCAGAGCTGGAAGGGTAGGGGGAGGCAAGGTGGCTTCATGCATCATGGCGTCAAAGAGGTCATCTTGGTCAAGAAGGATTTCGGGGGTAGTCCACTGCTGGTCAAGAAAGTTGAAGTTTTGTTCAAGGTTGTAATCGAGGCCAAGGTAGGTGATGTCAGGGGCCCGGTTCGGGTGTGAGTGTTCCCAACGGTTAATGGTTAGGAAGAAGTCAGTGCTATTAAGGGAGGCCACGTAGGAGCAGGGGGTGGAAATGCCCGCGAAGAATTGGAATCTGGCGTAAAGGAACCGGTGGTCAATGTAGGCCCAGTCACATTCGTCCAAAGCAATGAATCTGCCCATGGGTTTCAAAGCTTCTCTGATAGCATCTGGGTTTTCTTTGAAGATTTCGGGGAAACCTTCAACTCTCGCCCATGACTTAGGTTCGAGGGAGGGAGCGGTGAAGTTGTCTTGGTCAGCCCATGGTCTCAGGAATATTGTACCTCCTGGTTTTGTTAAGGAGCCTGTCGTGACGAAGACGTTTCTCTCGATCTCTGAATCACAGTAGATGAGAAAGCTATTATCAGTCAACATCCAGATCGGTCGTTCTCGATACCCATGTTGGTTGAGGGCAGCTTGGATGTCTAGCGCACTCCAGAAGCTTTGGGTTATTGTGGCAATGAGGTAACAGGCAGAGTTCTCCATGAGACATTTTAGGTTTGGAAATTTTTTTGCGGAGAGAGGAGCTAATGGATTGTGTGGGGTGATTTTGGGAGAGGAAGAGTTTAAGTTGGCATTAGAAATTGGATGTTGGGCTGATGATGACGATGGGATATGAGTCGACTTTGTTTCAGACTGGGGGACCCACACTTTTCTTCCAGTGGGGCCTTGAGAAAGATTTGGTCTGGGAATTCGGGTTTGGGATGGAGAATGAGGATTATTAATTGGAGGGGAGTGCTTTTTGGCAGTATTTGTCTTGGAAGACGAGAGGACGGGCTGCACAGGGAATGAGGCATGTCTCTTCGAGGGGTAGGTGGAGGAAAAATGACCAAAGTATCCGCAATAATAGCAAAATTTTCCATTTCTGCAAGATTTTGCCACGTGTCCATTACCCGCACATTTCAGGCACCGCCCTTTGGAACTCAGGAAAATGACCGTTTCCCGCGTAGATTTGAATTTTGGGACAAGTTTGGGACGCTTGGGTTTGGGGAGGAGGGGTGGAGATGGTTGAGATAACACTACCTGAGCGTAGCTACGACTGTCCTTACAGAAGGTGGGAGGTTTGTGGGCATAGCAATTGGTCACTTCAGGCGAGGCAAGAATCGGGTCAAGTGGTTGTGGATCGGGGGGTGTATCAAACGATGGTGGTGTGGGCAGGATGGGAGGATAAGCTGAGGCAGGATGACTGAAGTATGGATAATATCTGGGGGGAACAAAGGAGATTGGAGGAGGAGGAGGAGAGGAGGAGCTGGTATGGTTGGTGGAAGACGCCATTAATTTCATTAACTTATTTAGATGACCTTGTTAAACAAAATATATTGGTAATTATTGCCAATATTAGCCTTTTATTGAATATAAAAGGAATAATATGAAGAAAACATGTCTTTTATTAAAATAAAAGATGAAATATTGTGTGAAAATATTTTTTTGTTGTTTTTAAAGTGTTAGAATGATTTATTACAATTTTTTTGACTAAGAGAATAATTTTTGATCAAGTTATACTTTAAAAATAGTGTTTTTATACTAAAATTGTGTAAATTGTTAAATATTGTTAAAAATGGGGTTTTGTTGTAAAAATAACTTTTTATTGTTAAAAGAAAATTTATTTTGTTACAATGGAAATTTTATTTCAATACAATAAGATGGATGCATTTTATATGACTTTAAATGTTGAAAATGTGTGTATATAGTGTTAAAATAAGTAACACATATACATAGTTTTGATTTTCACTAAGTATTTTTTCTCTTGGGCTTAATTGGGTAGAAAGGTGGATCCATTAGCCTACTATCTAGAATTTTCTGGTGAGAAACTAAACTGTACGTACTTTCTTTTGGCTTCATCTTCTCAAAAATAAACATACAGTAAAAAGAAAGAAAGAAAAATTCATGGCCATCATCATCTAAAAATCTATTTCTACTCAATTTTTGCTGCTAACTACAAAGAGAAATCTTCTAAATTAAGAATAGGAAGGTAATCTCTATCCAATACCAAAGATATTTCATCAAATTCTTTGAATTAAAATATCAATTGTCTGTAACTTTTCCCTTTTGCTTTGCATGTTCTTGTTTCAGCAATTACAGGTGTATAGAGCCTCAAATCGCTTCAAAAGATCACAATTTGCTACCAAATTTGCTGCTAAATCATAAGGTGAGTGCAAGCTCACAAATTTGCTAGCTGAAAATGATAATCTTGTGAAAAATTTGTTTGAGATTTAAGATGAAATGAATTTTGCCATAACTTATTTTGTTTCTTATCCAAATTTAATAATTTTGGATGTTTTAAAAATCTTAGACATAGAGCTACAAGTTTTGTGTTTTGAGTTTTCTGAAATTTTGACGTTTGCTTGATCAAAATCGTGCTTGTTTGTTGCTGTCCCAAGAGCAAATCGACAGCAACAACAATCACATGCCTGAGAATTGTTTTGGCCATAACTCTTTCGTCTTTTAACCAAATTCAATAAATTGGGATGTTCTAGAAAGCATAGACATAGAGCTGCAAGTTTCATGTTTTGAGTTTTCTAAAATTTTGATGTTAGCTTGATCAAAATTATGCTTGTTTGTTGCTGTCCCGAGAGCAAATTGACAGCAACAACAATCACAGGCCTAAGAATTGTTCTGACCATAAATCTTTCGTTTATTTATCAAATTCAATAATTTTGGATGTTTTGGAAAGCATAGACATAGAGCTACAAGTTTCATGTTTTGAGAGTTCTGAAATTTGGATGTTTGCTTGACCAAAATCGAGCTTGTTTGTTGCTGTCCCGAGAGCAAATCGACAACAACAACAATCACAGGCTTGAGAATTGTTTTGGAAATAACTCTTTCGTTTCTTAATCAAATTCAATAATTTTAAATGTTCTGGAAAGCATAGATCATGTAATACAAGTTTCTTGTTTTGAGTTTTCCGAAATTTTGAAGTTTGCTTGGTTGAAATTATGTTTGTATGTTGCTGTCCTGAGTGCAAAATGACAGCAATAACAATCATCGACCTTAGAATTGTATTAGCTCGTTTTTGCTCTCATTCTTGTTCGGTTTTGATGTTTTTTTAAGATATTTTGAGAGCTATGATGCCTATTAGTAGGCTAGCTATATTGGGAGAATATAAAATTCAAATTTAAATGGAATTTGAATTGATTTTGGGATCAATTTTAATTGAATTCGTATTGAATTCAAGTTATCGGTTTTGAGATATCCTTCTTAGTTTTTATTATTTTTGAAAACGGTTTTCACTAAACCATTTTTGAAATATATGGACATTTCAAATTATTATTATATAGTATTTTAAAAAAATACTAAATAAAAATATATTTATTTCCTATAATAAAGAAATTTCAAATATTGGTTTTAATAATCGTTTTCGGAAAATCGTTTTAAATTCCTGATTTTTCTCTAATAAAATTATCTTATAAATAAAATTACTTATTTTTATGAATTTCGGACGTATGAGAAAGACAATTAAACGGTAAAGTAAAACATGTGGTATGAACACATGGATTTGCTTTATCGCTTAATATCGGACTTATACGATCGAAACCCTTTCAATGAACTGTTTGAGATGATTTAAGATGTTATTAAATTTTGGGTAGATTATATGGTCCGAGAACTCCAATTTAGGAGTATATTCGATGAAGGACCATTTTTAGATGTATTTCTTAATCGCCGATGAAATGAGGCGAATTAAGAGATAGAAATTACTATTTGGAATTATGGTTATAAATAACCATCTACATGTTATTTTTACTTGCCGATGAGATGAGGTAAGCTTCTTTATGATGATTTTACGATGTTGAGATGTATTATGATGGCTTTTACTTGTCGATGAGATGAGACAAGTTACGATGCCAATAGTACTCGTCAATGAGATGAGACGAGTAGGGTATTGTATTTACTCGCTGATGAGATGAGGCGGAGTATATTTTCATGATGTTTATGATGTTTTACTAGTGTGGCACCAACTAACGGCTAGTAAACCGTTATGTGCGAACGTATGGTATGGGACGTACATTAATGCCTATTGGTTTCCTATCCGAGAAGTTGAGACACATTTACGATGTTTACTAGTACTATAGACCATGAGTACTCAATTGGAGTCATCACGATGTAGTTGCGACTCCGATCATCATGATATTATTAACTCGGGTCTTTGTAACTGTGAGTCATTATGATATTATAACTATAGTCATCATGATGTTCACGATGTTATGATGTTACTTGACTCCAGTCATCACATTGTTTATGGTACCAAATATTAGTACTAGTCACGGTGTAAGCTCGTGCAATTTTCCATGAAGTTTTAGATGTTTTTATTTCATCTTTTTATGAGGATGTTATTATAGCCTTGAGTAAGATGAAGGCTTACATGTATTGATGGTTTTATGATGATTTCTAATATGATGTTTTGAACCCTTATTAAGTTCTATTATGATGGATTTATGAGGTTTTAGACTGTTTTATGATGATTATTTATATGATTCAAATTCTTGCCTATTTCACTTATATAACTATAGAAGATGAACTATAGTTAGATAACCAATTGAATTCCCTTATGAAATCATGATGAACCCACAGATGCCTCACCTTAGAGATGATTTGATGATACTTATATCGTTCCGTTGTCAACAACGGAATGGTTCTCCCTTTCCTCCTATTACTGTTATCGTTACTAATGATAAGTTCTAGCCTACCTGACCCATGTATTTATTACTTGGGTCAGACCGAGTTGCAGGTTAGGTATTGATTTAGCTCACTCCTTCTTGGATCCGTTAGCTTGCTTTTGTTTGGACCACTTCTTTCGGACTTGAACATTGTACCTATTATTTTGTGGGATGGTTGTGTATGTATATTTTGTAGTTCATGCTACCTATGTATGTTGTATTATGTATGATGTATGGAGATGTATGTATACTATGATCTGGGTTTGCTAATTTGTGAATGTTTATATATATTTGTATATTGCATTTATTCTGAAACGGTCCTAAACCACCATGGTATCGTATTCGTTAAGGATTAGGTGTATCGACCATATAAGAGAAAATGGAAAAAAAATATCGACATACTTAGCTCTTAGCTAATGCATTATCATGAGGGTCACCCTTAACCAGCCCTATTCTCTGCATTAGTAGACAGGATTACTTAGTAATTCTCTTTACTAATGTAGGTCTCGGGGTGGGGCGTCACATAGGTAAACAAAGATTTTAAAATATAAAAACCTAGAGTGTATTAAGTATCGAAAATGTAGATTACAACATTAATTGTTGTAATAGATGTTTTCGTAAGAAATAAAGGGAGCATAGGCTATAACACTACTGTTATAGTAAGTGACTCCTAAAGGAAATGTTTTTACATAATATATGAGATTTATTAGTATTTATTTTTGAATCCATAGTATTTTTGGGCTGTAGTAACAGTGTTTTACGCAACATCTGTTTTGACCCAAATAAAAAAGTGTTTTTAAGATAATTTCTAAGTGTAGAAATAAAGTGGTTTGTAAGTACATTTATTATTTAAAGAAGTGTGAGGAAATGTTTTCTAGTTATGGATATATTAAAACAGGTTTGAAAATGAGTTTTTCTGAAAGAAAAGTGTAAGTTAAGTATTAGAAAATTAATAAATTTCATAGAAACTGTCTATCGTAAGAGGATATAGACTAAACACACTTTAATCTACTGGAATGAAATTAATAATGATATAATTTTCTATGAAACCAAATCACAAATAAAGATGTTTTGTACAAGCTATAAGGAATGCGTGAAAGAGATGTACAAGGTATGGAAAACACCATATTTTGTATAGCCTATTTTGAAAAATATAAAATAAGTTTCTTGTTATTTCACGTAAATATGAAGTCCTTTTGTAGAGGATTCATAGAAGGTTTTAGCGTTAATAGTTTCTTATTAATAAAAAGCATTTCCAATACATTAAGGTATAAAACCATTAGATGTAATAAGAAGTGTAATAATTAGAGACAGGGTTAGTTAGAAGAGATATTATAGAGAACCTTTGTAGAGAGTCTCGATTTGTAGTTAGAAACTCCTTCAAGGTTAAGTAATTGGAAAGTTAAGTTGTTTTTTTATTGAAATAATTGTTCTTATATACTCCAGTTTTTGCAAAATTGAAAATCTATGAAAAGAAGATGTTTTGAAAACATGTGAGGACATTTTAAAGATATCTTAAAGAAAAATGGTTTGGTGAAAAAGTAAATAAGTTTTTGGAAGTGAAAAACTTAGTAACAGATAAATTTAGAAATCCAAATTTTTATGGAAAGCTGTAAAGGTCTTTAAAAGAAAAAGAGGAATAAGTTTTGAACTTAGAATTTGTAAGCTTCCCCCCTAGGTTTGGTGAATAATGTAAATTCAAAAGGTTGTAAGTATGCAAGTCTAGAAAGATAAAATGTTAAGTAACCAAGTACCTTTGAATTTTTATAAACTTTTTTGAAATTAAATGATAAATACCAAACCAAACTTTTAAATATGGAGTAGATAAGAATCATTTCCTAGGTGTGACAGAAAAGGTGAAAGGCTATGTAGGAGATAGCAGTGATTACTTTTAGAAGTAATAATAGAAGTTTCCGTAAAATGTATAGGACACTAGTGAGAACCTATGACTGTTTCTTCATGTGTGTAGACTATAGAAAAATAGTAAGATGATATTACTAAGGTAGTAAGCCACATGAGGTTGAGGATGTGTATCCTTGATTTTGGAGGAACTTTGAAGGAGCATCTTCCTTTAGTGGAATTTGCGTATAATAATAGTTTCAATCTATCATTAGGATGACACCTTTCGAAGCTCTTTATGGACGACCGTGTAAGTCGCCTTCGTGTTGGCTAGAATCTATAGAGAGATTGCTACTTGGTCCCGACATGGTTAAAGAGACTTCAAAGAAGATTGATTTGATTAGGAGATAATACGTGCCTCTTATCCACATCTCTTTGATAATAAATTTTGAATTTCCTATTTCCATCTTTAGTTTTGAATAAGTTCTTTCCTTTATTATCCTTTGGGAGGGTATATCTTAGGACTTAACCTATGGATGGTAAGATTTGATGTAAACATGTTTTTAGAACATGTTATGTATGAAGGATGCTAGTGGTTGCAAGTGTTTGCTAGTGGATGCTAATGGACGCATATACTTACACTAGGCACTATTATCTCTTAGGGATCGGCTTAATTAGATCACTAGAGCATATGCATATGGATGTGTGCACATTTGCATTTTTATTTTATTTTATTTCATGGTTGCTATAAATGGATGATTATCACATGATTGTTGCATTTGGATGATGATTGTAGCACGCATGTAGAACTATCAGTTATCATTAGGAATCTGCATTCATTTGGATACATAGCACAGACACGATTGCATAAAAAGGAGGTCGACTGAATCAATAGACTGCCTAATCTTTTGCATTACTTAGGGTCATTAACACTACACTATTTGCATATATATCATGAATTGTATTAGAAAAACCTAAGGAAAATGGATGTAATGGGTGATGGTTGTAGTTGGTTGTAGAACTTGGATGAAAACATTTATTTCATTCTTCAATCCTTAGAGATTTCGGGGACGAAATCTCTTAAGAAGGGGAGAATGTAACAAGTCAAAAATTAAGCTATAATAATTAATTAACGAATTAATTAAATAATAAAGTAACTTTGTGAAATTATCAGAATTCTGCGACGGGAGTTGCACCAATGTATCCGTGGTAATTTTCTGATCAATTTCCAAATATAGATTGTCAGAATCTGAGTTAATATGAAGGAGATACGAAATAAATAAGAAACGAGAAAACAAAAAGAAAAAATATATATAATAGGTCAGGTCGACCCTAGGGTCGACCCTCCCCCGGCTAGGTCGACCTACCATATGTAAAGGTCGACCTAGCGGTCGACCCGCCTACGCACTTGGACGATGTTTCGTCCAGATTTTAACGATGACTGTTTTTCGATTTTTATTGCATCCGTGCTTCCATCCGACGATTCCCAACGTGCCTATGACGTGGTTGCACCAAATTTCATCTTCAAATCCAATGGCTTGAGATCTCTAAGTGACACTATAAATAAGACCCTAGGCCTAGCTATTATTCTCATTCAGATTTTCTCCATCTGGGTTCATTGCCTGAGGCGGACCCTAAAAAAGAATATTTTTCTAAGTAGAAAATCTTTTTAATTAAAATATTTTATACCCTAGAAGTGGATCCGGGAAGGCCAAGGAAAAGAGCTAAGGACCACAAGTGAGTGTTTAAGTAATTATTTTAGATTTATAAGTAATTTAAAATAATAGGGTTCTCAATAGTTGTAGTTTTTCTGCAATTTTGAGACAATTTTCTATATGAGTTATTTACAGCTAGTTTTTAAAGTTCTTTTCAGTCTATTTTATTCAGTTATTTTTATTCAGTTATTTTATTCAGTTTATTACAGTTATTTACTGTTATTTGCATTTTATTTACATCTATTCTACGTTGGGATTTAGCTTGTAAATGTTAGTTTTCTTTTTATTCCTTTTTACGCGAATAAAATAAATAAAAGAGAATAATTCGCTAATATGGATTAAATAGAATTAAGCACTAAATTTACAGAAATTAGATGTAAAGTAAGAAGAACTGTAATAAATTGAACATTGACCGAAATAGGCAAATTTAAGACATTTGCAAGCATAGTTATAACATGTAATTATAACTAAAAAGAGAAGATAGAAGAAATAACAGAAGAGGCTTATTTTAAAGACTTAGAATAAGTTAATAAGCAAATGGAGCAGAATTAACAAAAGAGGCTTATTTTAAAGACTTAGAATAAGTTAATAAGAAAATATAGCAGAGATAACAGAAGAGACTTATTTTAAAGACTTAGAATAAGTTAATAAGCAAATAGAGCAGAATTAACAGAAGAGGCTTATTTAAAAGATTATACTAAGTTAATAAGCAAAGATAGAAGTAGGACCCGTATCGGCAGCATTACCCTTCAGTCAGGAACTGATGGTCTCATAATAGATTAGGTGGGGCTGGGACACGCTTATGCTGTTTAGGATAGATAAGCGGTCAACAGATAGAAGCCCAAATCAGAGGATTTGGGCAAGGGGCGCAACTAGATATTGTTTGTTAGGACCCGTACTGGCAGTATTCCCCTTCAGTCGGGAACTGATGATCTCACAACGCACTCAGGTGAGGCTGGGCACACTTATGCTTTTTAGGGTATGTAAGAGGTCAAAAGAGATAGCAACAGATAGTGCGAGCCGAACGGTGGCCGAGCGTGTGGCCTCGGTGTAGGGATATAAGTCGCTACTGAGTTCCAAAGCGCTAAACAGATGTCCTTTTGCTGTGGGACCCACAGGATGGGACTAGCTCATAGTGGCACAACAGAGATAGAAGGCCGATCAAAGGGTAAAATTAGGACTTTAGCCTAATTAAAGTAGGATTAGGATTTCAGCCTAATCAAAGTAGTTGTCTAAGACAAGTGCAAACGATCAAACTAATCAAAGCAAATAGTTAAACAGTATTTTCTTCCAGCTTTATCTTTTCCTTTATTTCCTTTTATACTAGAACTGTTGCTAAGTCTGTTATCTTTATCTTGCTTAAAAATACTAGTAATTACTTCCACTCACCAGACTTTTAGTCTGACGCACTCCTCTATTTTCCCTCTTTTCCTCCCCATAGGCCAGCAAAGGCAGGGACGGTAGATTTCAGATTTTCTTGGAGATTCTGCTGCGGAGTTTTTCTTTATGTATTTTTCTCCCTTTCAGTTTTTATTTCATTTGGACTTGATGTACTAGTACTCTTGAGAGAGATGGTTTTATTTATGTACTCTTATATTATGACTGAGATGGTATTTTTTGAGACATATGTATTTGGTATTTTGAGACATATTTTGGTTATGACTTATTTATGAAGTTCTTAATTTTAATGAGTTACTGTTTCTGTTATTTTATTTATTTGTCTTGTGAATTTTAACCACTGTAAAGTTTTAACTATATCTACAACGCACCACATCTTTTAGTGTCCCTTTAGGGTATACTAAGGGGTGTGGGGTGTTTCAATTCATAAATAATAATAACTCTTTCATTCCAATTCATTTATTCCAAAAAAATATCATATATTACATAACGTAATTTCATTTTTAACAACCTTTAAAAGATAAATTTAAATTTTACAATATTATGATGTGAACGCACAGATTAAACCGATAAAAATTAGATTGTACAAACATTCTCACTTTCAACATGTTATCAAATCATACCCAACTTATAACTCAACTAAATGCTACATAACATTATTTTGCAACTATCAAAGTTGTAAGCATAACCCATCTACAAGAACATGAATTTGTGATTAACTACAATGATAAAGTTGTTTAAAAATGAAAACTTAAAAATGAATAAAAGTTCACGTCTGATTCAAAAAAAAGTTCACATGCATATAAGCTAACCATAAGATCTATGTCCTTCTCAATTACAAATTTATAAAAAGATCTTCTCAATTTTAACTTTTTACATTTAACTCCTTATATTTAATTAGTTATATTGATCATTAATTCAAATTATTCAAATAAATTGAATTATTTAATGTTCATTAATCCATTTATAGATCCTTCAAGAAAGATGATAATTCAATATATATAACTTATTAACAAAATAGTGAAGTTATGTATTCACTATATATATATATATATATATATCACATAATATAAATTATTTACATATATAGTATTAACAATTTTAATTTCTAATTTTTTTGAGTTAGGACATTAATTTTTTGTTTTCATATATGTTATATACAAATTTGATTCATATGATGGTGTTCATATGTTGTAACGACTCACAATTTTAACGTTTCGAATGAGAATATTTAATTTATTTAAGTATTCAAATTTGATTCAAATGTGATAAACAATAAGAAAATCAATTTTTATTAAAATGACTTAATTTTTGATGACGTATTTTTATTATAATTTATAGGATTTTTCCATAATTTTTAATTTGAAAAATATTTAAATTGTCGTTTGACGTATTTTTCAAAAAATGATGGTATTTTTGAAATTTTATAGAATAAGATAACCAGTGTATTTTATTGTTATTTTGTGAACGTATTACAATTTTATGCATGATCATTTTTTTTCTGTCGTTTGCGATTCACACGCGAAAAAAATATTGTGTAGCGAAGTGTCGGAAATCGTAAAATAAACCAAACCTAATACAAGACTTTTCCTTCTTTTGCTCTTACTACCAAATAAAAAGCGTTAGCATAGTAAACTAATTAGTTGCTAACCAATGATTTACAGGTGAGCTACACTATAGCGAGGCTCGAATGGTTGAATTGGATTAAGGAACAGTAATGAAATGAATATAAACACTTAGAAAAACATCACTGATAGAGCATAGAGGTACAAGAAAAAGAACAAAAATGGAAACAAACTTCACACAAGTCAGACCCGAGTTATGATCGAAGCGAACGTAAGAAAAATTGCAAAAAAAACCCGAGTAAAACTTGAAGTAAAGAAATCAAGGAAGACACAACTCGACACTCAAGTTGCCTCGAGCCAAACCCGAAGTAGGCTATAACTCGACCCGAAGCAACCTCAACTCGGCACCGAGTTGAGGTCCACAACTCGGGTCCGAGTTGTGAGTAAGGGGCGGATTGGTTGAGAGCTTTTTGGAGGAGCGACGTGCCAACATGGAGCTATTTTCGGAGACTATCTCGGAGTTCTTCGTCTACCAATAGAAGGAGATGCTCATTACAAAAGAACTTCCTTTTCGATCTCATTCCGAACTATTGATTATGACGAGGTAAGAAATACCGTTTTGGAAAAATATTCTATTGAATTCTTATCGAGTTTAAAACAGTTTTGTAGAAACAAAAAATAATCAATAGAGTGATCGGAGTATTTATCGAACTACTATGAAAATTATATGCTTTTTGTTTGTTCTTATCTTTTTTTTTGCCTTTTTCTTTTCCACATTTGATACTTTATTGGATATTTGTGTCATTTGTGATTCAAATTTCTGTTTTAATATTATTTAATAGATTTTGTTTTCAGAGCGAGTCGTGTTTTGAATTACGATTGGGCAATTTGCAACTAAAGTCAATTAGCTAAAGCTATCAAGATGCATCATAAATCATTATCAAACAAAAGAAAAGTAGATAAACAGAAGCCAAAATACCTACAAAGTTATCATAATTGCTACCATAATAGTTAATAACAAGAAAAGAGTCACATGTCCCTGTTTTTGATGTTGTTATACAAAAAGTCCCTGTAGAAATGAATATGTAAATTTGGTCTCTATTTTTCAAAAATAAAATAAAACGCAAAGTGTCTTGCACTTTTCTGACAGAAAATGCAAAATAACTTGCACTTTTCTAATTTCGAAATTTTCGAAATTTTTAAAAAACGCAAGTTAACTTGCACTTTCTATCAAGAAAGCGCAAGCTAGTTTGCGCTTTTCAATTTTGAATTTTTTTTGAAAATTTTAAAAATTCTGAAATTTTTGAAAAGCGCAAGGTAACTTGCGCTTTCTATCAGAAAAGCGCAAGCTAGTTTGCGCTTTCTGATTTTGAAAATTTGAAAATTTTAAAAAGCGCAAGCTAACTTGCTTTTTCTGATTTAGAAAAAACAGGGACTTAATTTACATACTTATTTCTACAGGGACTTTTCTTGTAACACCATCAGAAATAGGGACATTTCGTGCAAAACTTTGGTTAATAAAGTAGATTTTAATTATTAGGTTAGAAGTATATGTGAACCTTCTGGCCACTTGCCGATGTCAATTTCATTGCATGGGACAAACTCCTCCTTCGCAGTACATGCCAAATTACGTACCATTCCGATAAGCAGTTACGTTTTTCTTTAAAAAATAAAATACATGCAGTATTCGATAAATAAAAAGGGGAAATGAATATTGGTGAAAACGACAGGTTATATTTTGGGCTATGCAAATTAGACCATAACGTAGCATCTGTTATCGTCTTATATGGGAAAGAAGGAAGCTTCCTATTTAAGAGTGCGAAAGGAAACCAACTGACCATGCAGCTCATAACGTCTATCGCATTATTGTGAGGGGACCTTCGTTCGGATCATCACAAACTTTATATCCTCAAAGTATGTATTTTATTTCATGCAATTTCAGTTTCAAGTTCTTTTCCTGGTTAGAAGATTAAGAGTCGATACCTAACATTTCTATCGTAAATGAATTTGAACCGAACACGGACCGGACGAGATTTTTGTTTGTACAATTTATGTTGTCCAAATTTATGTTTTGAATGAAGTCGGACGGACACAAACGAATATTTTTCGACCATGATTTTATACGGACATGAACGAACATTACTATTTACATCACATTTTATGTCTTTTAATAGGGTTTCTGGTAGCTATATTATTTTTGTTGGTACCAAAAAATTGCCTTGGATATTTTGAAAAAAACAGGGGATATATCAAATTACATAAATTCAAATGAGTTCGAACTAACATGGATCTGATGAGATTTCTATTTATACAAAATTTGTTCTTTTAATTCTATGTTTTAAATGAAAATGGAACAGACAGAATTAAAAATGAATCCGCTGCTTTGTCTACTTGAGCCCTTCAGTGATTCAAAAGACAACGATAACAGAATAAACTTCAACTTTATGTCCATTCTTGCTACCTCTAATATATAGGTGCATAACTTTCTTTAATTAATATTATTCTAATATCCACTTTATGTCCAATCTCTTTAGTTAATATTACCAGCATATTTGGTTTTTGATAGGTCATGGACAAGGACGGAGCTATGTGTGAGAGACCCTGGGCTATAGTCCAGGTAGGATTTGTAAACATTTATTATGTACAGTGATAACCCCATATAATAATCTCGACTCAATTATACTTTTAGTATGCAATTCATTAAGTAAAACAAGTATATCGTTTATTCTTGGATTAAGTCCATTGTTTGGATTTTATATTCAAATTCTCTAGTCTCTTTTATATTTCATAAAAAATAATAAAAACATAATGACAAGTGAGGAAAATCCAAAAAAGAATAAGAAATCAGAAGTAATCCATTATCGAATTTTATAATTTCTATTTCTACGTGAAGCACATTCGTTTGTATTTTCATATTCGCCTGAAATCTTTACCAATTATATCTTTCTATTATCTTTTACCAATTATATCTTTCTATTATCTGTAAATTTAATTATTAAAGAACCGTAATTATGTCCATAATCAACAAATACATTATTAATATCATTTTTTGTTGTTTTTACATTCAATGTCATTTCGCTTAAGTACAATCCTAATCCAGGGCGATATAAAATCTTGGCTCCGTCCGTGGTCATGGACAAAAGGTACATAGACGACGGGGATGATATTTTTGCACAGTGCATAAGTTTGAGATGTTCAAATCATCAGTTACCATTTTCCAGGTCCAAAAGGCCCAACAAATCCAGTCCATTAGTTTTTTGCTTTTTGATTTATTAAAAATTAAAAGAAAAAAGAGAAATGAATGTCCAAATGCAGGGTAGCTGTCCAAATATTTTTTCATTATAATTTTTCTTTGTATATACTAGAAACATTCAAATATTTCATAGAAGTAACAGCCTAGGTATTATTTGCAATTCATTGTCAGTTATGATTCTTTTAGTTTAAAATTGTCATTGTATTGGCTGGCAAAGTGAGTTTAGTGATATGCAATTGGCAACGTCATTTTGTGGTTACTGACCATCTAGGTAAAATTATGTTTTTAATTATTTAAACTATATCCTAAACAACGATATATTATACACGTTTTTTTCATTATTATTATATTATTTTGATACGTAGAGCTCGTTCAATAATCAAAACTTAAATAATATTTGTAGTTAATTGAAAGGTATTACCGTTGAGGTCATGGTTCAATACAATGACAATTATTGATTAACAGTTTTGATCAGCCCAAAGACTTTGACTTTCAATTAACTATAATTACGGTGATATTAATCTTTTATTCAAAAAGATGAATCTTTTTTTGAATATTGTTCTCATTCAAGCGGTTCAACTTTTACCCGACTACAAGCTCAACACGATCATTCTTGTTATGTGATTGATTATGATCAAAGTATAGCTTAAATACTTTAGTTTCACGGTATTCTCAAATCAAAAAACTACTACATCATCACATGAGATTTTTGACTTTATAATTGACTTATAAAAAAACATTCAGTAAGTCTTTCTAAAATTGTTCCAGCCAATCATATGTACATAACATCTTGGTGCTCTCAACGATTATGCGTAATTCACCATCCATCATATGAAAAACGTTACGTATATTAGTCGCAACGAATATATCTGTAACACACCATGGATTAATAATTAATTAAGAAATTAAAACATTCACTAGTCTAATTATGAAATTAAATTAGAAAACAAAGTAAATATTTAGTGGACATTTATTACTTGTATCGCTTAAACTTAATGGGTAGTAATTATTTATAAGTATTTGGGTGTAAATTTACTTATCATATTATAATCTATTAGATTTAAGGAAACGAAATAAAATGAGGATGGGCTAGAAGGGCTGGCGGTCCAACTTTTCATGGAATAATAAATATGATTGCTCTCTATCATTCTATTCATTCCGTTTTCACAAAAGAAAAACAACAGCTTTGAGATTCATTAATGGTGGTAGAAGCCCACACAGGGGGGAAAAGAGATAAAAGCTATGGTAACTTAAAGACCATTAACGATCAAGCTAACCAAGAATCTTAGGTGAGTAGCATCATTGCCATTTTTCATTTTCATATATGTTGAATACGGCTTTGATTTATACGATGGTGTTCATATATGCTAGACATTTATAGATGATAAAAAAATTCTATTTTAATGAATGCTCTACGTTGAAATGGCTTTACTAAAGAATGTTTAGTTATGATTCCCTACTTTAATGATTTTTAAATGAAATGAAAATTTAATATAACGTTCTAAGAATTGTTTTTTTAACGACCCGGAATTTAATCACTTTGGATATGAATATTTAATATATTTTAAATAATTAATTGATGGATCTTTTAACTCAAATAAACCCCTTTTAAATAATAACTGATGGTGGTGAAGTTGTTTTGGAATTTAGTTTGCAAAAATAATCAGTTTGAAGAAAAATCGAAAATGTGACCGGAAATTGTTTTTCGGATTTTCGACTATTCATCGTCTAAAAGTTATCGGAAACGTTGTATACACTAGAATATATATATATATATATATATATATATATATATAAAAACACACTTATATAATAACAATGTTATGGTTAGAGATAAAAAGGTTTAAAGTAAATTTACCTAAGGTAAAAAGTTAAGTTTGATTGTTCTTTCCTTTTTATAAAAATAAATAAAATAAAATAAAATGGAAATGTAACTTCACATCTCAAGATGTCATGAAGTGATGGAATGTGAGTGAGGGGGGTGGAGCTTGTGTGTTCAACAAGGAAAGGAGGATAAGGGTGGTGATGTGGTACAAAATGGTGGAGGGTAAGGGTCCTAAGGGTAAAAGAGCAATTCACTTATTTCATTTGTAAAACTATTTTTTTTTCTGTTCTCATTTTCATTTCACTTCTTCATTTAAAAACTTTTACCTTTTCTTCCCAAAGCTTCATCTTCCTTTTAATGGCTTCTAAAAGTTTTCAAAATTAAAAATCTTACTTTTTTTCCATTTTAAAAGCTTAAACCAAGCTAAACTTTACTCATTTTCTTTCTACATCTCCTCTCTTTCCAAAACAAGCCCAAACTCACCCCTAAGCTCAAGGCCGAACTCTCTAGACCACATTTGGCTTTCAAAAATCCAACCTTTACAAAGTAAAACCAAGTTCTAGTGTCGGTTCAAAGCGTGGTGATAGTTTGGTTTGTTTCCGTGAGAGTTTGGTGAGTAAATCTCACCTTTTAAAGCCAAAGTTTTATATTTTTGATAATAGTTGTGTCGCTGTTTGGTTGGAAAATAATATTGTATGTGCTTTACATATGTGTGTTTATATGTAGTGTTTGGTTATGGACTTGAAAGTATAGTTGGAATGTTTGATGTTTGAAAGTGATGTCTTTTACTTGTTCACGGAATTGTTTACATTTGTATACATGTTATGCTCATGTATATGGATGTTGTGTGCTAAAAAAGTTAGCATTTGAACTTGTATATGTTGTGACATAGAGATCCCTTGGATTTTAAACTTGTTTTACTTATTCTATATCCTAGAAAAAGTTTTATAAAGTTTTCATAAAACTTATACAAAGTTCATAAAGAAAGTGAAAGTATAAAAAGTAAGATTTTAAGGCTATTTGATATACAAAACAAGTTTCAAAGTTATGACATCCATAGTGATAGTCGCTGTGGATGCAGTTCGCAAAAACGTCAATTTTCCGTAAACTAGAATTTGATTTCACTTTATATATTTTTGAAGTGACTTTAAAACTAAATTTTAAAAAGGTTTAAATTATTATGTAATTAATTAATTAAGTATGGAGTTAATGATTATTTAATTAATTAATTAAGTAAAGGTAAGTAGTACTTAATTATTAATTAAGATAACTATAATTAATTAATTAAGCAAAGGTTAATTAATTATCAATTAAGTAAAGGTCAATTATTTATTTAATTATTATTTAAGTAAGGTTTAATTATAAATTAATTGTTAATTAATTATGGTTTAATTCTTGATTAATTATTTATCAGGTAGGGTTTAATTATTTCTTAATTATTAATTAAGTTAAGATTTAATTATTATTAAATAAAGGTTTAAATTTATTCTTAATTAATTAGACAAAGTTTTAATTTTTAATTACTTTATTCCAAGGATTGGTTTGTTTAAAATGCAGCTTTCTTTTACAAAGAATGGTTTAAATATAAAGGACTCACTTTGTCTATGCCATTAAGTAGCCAAACAAATACGAATAAGTTACACTAAAAAGTTGATACGTTTTATTGGAAGTAAGTCGTCTTGTATTTAGCATTAAAAGACGATGAGTAGGCTTTCCTCTGTCTATGAGATCTAGAACTTGATTTTCTAGGCAAGGGATAGAGAAGTCGAAATGTCGAAAACATGATAAATATAAGAGAGTTAATTTCGATAAATGGGGCATGATAAATTAAGTATATGTAAGATGTTTCATTATATACTTAACACTAAATTCTGAAATATGTAAACTCGTCTCTATCCCGAGAAGTAAGAATGTACGTCGAGTCAATGTTAGTTCTCTAACTTGTCCGACTTCATTGTTAATTTAGGGATAATACTGTTTGAAATTGAAAAGTGGGGATGAGTATAGGATGTCTTGTTTTCATATGCAAATCTTTACACGCCCTAGATAGTGCTATCGATAACTTAACCCTTTGAAAATTATCGAATGGTGGTTTGAAGAGACCGGGATCGGATAACATAAGTTATTCGAAAACCACTTCGAACCAACGTAAGCATTCGAATGGGAAACATCGCGAGGACGATGAAATCAAAGATGAAGATCTTGAAGTGCAAGGGCTATTTGCTACTAATCCTGAGGGTGATTCCAAAATGAATGTTGTAGAAGTAGTGCCTTCAGTTTGTTCATATCCTGAACAACTTGTATGGACGAATGCTAGTGTAACAATTTGCCTTTCTTACACCTAAAGACGACACTTAATACATCCTCGATATTCGTGTGCCGATTATTTAAGTGTTCGAAAGACAGGCCATTTAAGGTGAAGAAATAAAAAGATAGAATAGAATCTCACATCGTGACGAGAAATATACAATATATGTAGTTTCTTTACAAAAAGAAATCATCTGTATATACATAACCTTAGAGTACACTAATCTATTATCATACTGGACAGTTATAACAGCCCATCCTTACAATTTCTGATAAATGCAAACAGAAATCAAAGAAATAAAAATAGTGGAAGAATATAAGATACGTGAATACATCTTGGAGAATCCAGCTCGTCTCCTGAAAGCTCCAAAGGATCCGGCTAAATTTGGAAAATATGCTCGGACTGACCCAAGCATTATAAAAAAATTACGTCCGGATCAGTCTGGTAAACCAGCATAAGAAAACACACCTCAATTGAATTTTAATGTTATAAAACCTTTTAAAATAAAGGTATCTCATAAAACCACACCGCACATGAACACAGACGGGTTTTTACCTTACGATAACCAAAACGTTTCATTGGAAATCTTCTGATATTATAATAATGTCTAGATTTTAAAAAAAATATTGAATCATAGTCGAAATTGTTACACTATTAAATTCCAGCACAATAGATATACAATTAAGTCCACATTGCGCTTATTGGAGAATAGATTCTAACAATGGCAAGGCAAGAGACTACCTTCCGTACAATACATCTCTAAATAAAATATACCGAGGGCTACAGACGCATCTCCCCTCCACCAACACAAGACCGACCAACTTCTTACTGGATAGTACCAAATATATCATCACCTCGGTTGTTCCCAACCTTTATAGAGAGCTTTCATGCACACCAAATCCATAATATGGTAATCTAGAAAGGTGATGACACACCCTTATGGGAGCGACCCACATAGCCCTGCTGCATCTACCATGTTTTCGCCATTTCCAAGGTGTGTGGCTTGAGGCTACGCTTTTACCTTTCAGCAATTCCCTCTTGGAATGCTAACACTGCCCTCTAGGCAGAAATGCAATGCCGACATTCTTCCATAAAAGTTCATTTTGGGTCTGAACGAAATCGAAGGCACTACCTCTACTACATCTATTTTGGAATCACCGTCAGGACTAGTAGCAAGTAGCCCTTGCACTTCAAAGAGGTCCATCTTCAATCATCATCAAGATGTCTTCCAATCGAACGCATATGTTGGTTCGAAGTGGTTTTCGAATAACATATCTGATCCAGGTCTCTCCGAACCAACAACCAATAATTTCCAGTTGACTCGTTCTCGATTCTTTCAGAAGTATGCAACAAATATTCGAGTCCTCACCAGGAAACTTGAATATACACAATATACTTCCTGAGTCAAAACTAGCCAAGGTTTGATAGTCATCTATTTAACTATCAAATAAACAAACAACAACAGTTCAAAGATTTAATTACCCATAGTAACCACTAAGCCTCAAAATAAATCTTTCATTTGTTTAAATCTCTTTCTAATATATTTATTAAAATATGCATATACTTATCTCCCTGGCATAAGTATATTCACAAAATATGGTGAAAGATTTCTTATTTTAAATTCATAATAAAAGGATCAAAACAAATGTTATTTAAATTGGAGATAAAGATAATCTAGAATACTATCCCTTCGGTGTTAAGTGTGGAACGAATGTCCATACCATCAAAATTAAGAAAGTCAATTAAAGGAAATCCCATATCAAATTCTTTTATAATTTACTTTTATAAATCCTTTTAATAAATCTCTTTCACTTAAATTCCAAATCCATTTCTAAAACACTTTATAAATCTCCAAGTTTATTTATAAAATTCCTTTATAAATATTCAAATCATTTAAAACTCTTTCCCAAATTTCAATATCTATTTCCAATTTATAAAACCCCTTTTATAAATTTTTCATATTTAAAACAAAACTTCTTTAATAAACTTTAATCAATAAAGTTCCATAGATAAAATCATTTATTTAAAACACCTTGAAATAAACAAGTTATTATTTAAACCTTCTTCATTTAATTATCTTTAAACCCAATTAGTAAAATAAAGATTTTAAACAATCATTCAAAAAGTATCAAATTACTCCAAATACCTTTAATGAAATAATTGCTTAACTATCCTTTAAATAGCTTATTTAAAGTGGTAATAAACTTTAAACCATTTCTAAAAGGATAAAATTTAAATATTTGACTTCACAAGTTCAGAAGGAGGCTTAGTGACCACAATGGTTCTTATTTAATTGAATTTACATTTCCAAGTTATGACATGGGTATTTACATAACAAGCAGATATGTAAAAGGGATCAATCAATAACAACAATTCAACACATATGAAATGTCCAAACTACCAAAATACCAGAACCGAGTTATTATTCTACTTAAATAGATGTCAAAATAGTTTAATTGGTGCATTATGGCAGAACTGTGATTTATTCTACCAAACAGATGTTTAATATAACTTAATTAGCAGAACGGTATTTTATTTTGCTAAAAGAATCGTCAGAGATTTATTATAATTACTAAACGGCATAATTAAACATAGCCAGTATTAATTTGCAACTGAATTATATTACCACATATGGGTCAAATGATTTCATGAAAGTATTCTATATGTCCGCATGAATCCAACGTCGAAAATAGCGAGTAACAACTTTGCAAACAAATCCGATCTCGGACGAAGGAGTTGTACTTTCCAAAGTTTTAACATTAAAATTGTTTTTCTATTTAATATACCAATATAACATACACTACACTCAAGCCCATGGCCCAACATCCCATGCCCAAGCCCATGCGAAATCTTCTCCTTTTCCCAGTTTACTAACGCACGAATTAAAAGAAAGCTTGCCCAGGCTGCAAACAAAAGAAACGACACCCAGTGCACAAGACATGCATGCCTGCACGTGCATGTGTATTTGAGACCCGCCCCCACTTTGCCGACCCCATCATGAAAGCCCCACTTCCGCTTCGACCCAACTGACCAACCTTAGAGAACTCTGACCACCTCCTGCCAGAAATGGCCGAACCCACTCTACGTTTCCAGGAAATTGGAATGCGACACAAACCTCACCTCACATACCTCCTCCAACCCCTTGCAGCTATACCACCGACGCCGCTCGAACCCCGAGACCCAAGCACACGTCCTGGCCAACCCACGCCGAACTCAGCCTCCATCTCTGACCGAAACCGATTGATATCCGAACACCATCCAACCAACCTCTAAAACACTAATCTGACACATTCCCATCGCCATAAGCCACTAAAGCTCCTGCCTCCAACATAAAAAAGGCCTATCTCCCTCTGACCTTCATCTCGGTACCCTCCGTCGAACCCCTCGACCACTCGTTCGTTAGAATTTAATTTTTAACCCAAAATCAAACATTTAACAAATTCGAACAAACCACAACACTAAAAATCATGAATCTACTACTAAAAATCATGTTTTGCTATGACAATCATGAATATATAGGTTGTTCGTCGATTCGTGATCGACGAAAAACCGACATTTTTGATCGTTTACTGTAATTTAACAATTCCTCAAAATTTATCTATCTGAAAAAATTTCAACTATTTTAAAGTAATCTATGGGTCAAAACACACAACTTTGTAGTTGACAGCAAGTTAAAATTTATCACGGTTTGCAAGATATTGATTTTAGAAGTCTTGAATAGAAGTGGTTTCATATGAACTTGCCAAGAACAGTAATTACAGTAAACATCCAGCAAGCACACTTCCTCATTCAAATTCAAAATTTTGACTTTTAACTATATTATAAGCATAAATATTAGATCGATACCACAATCAATATTATCATCCATTCATAAACAATCAAGTACTTAAACAAGGTGTAAAAATCTCACCTTGATCAACTATTGCCAAACCCATGCTAATCTTTGTTTTTAAACCCAAAAAGATGATTTTTTCCTTTTCTAAGAATCTTGAATAAAAGATGAGTTTGGAAAAGAAAATGAACTAAGCATGAAGATCAGAAAAATAGAATGGTGTATATGGATATATAAAGATGATATAATGAAAAATAAAGAAATGAAAATATTTCCTTTCATTCTAACATCATTTCAATGTTTGCATAAGTACATGGCATAAAAAGACAAGTTGGGTAATAAGGTGTTTGCATGTACTCAAAGCATCATTTCCATGTCCAATCCATCTTAAACATCTTTTATCTCTTATTTTATTTTCCATAAAAAAATCACATCAACATTATATACTTAAGTTTATAAATGTACATATAAAATATAATTCTAACCTATTTGAAAGTGTATGTGACATTTTATACTATAGAGTTCACAACGTTTTGGTTAACTTTTAAACGCTGAAAAGTCAAAAATTCGAAAAACGAATTTTGATCACATTTTCGATTTTTTTGAGTTAATTATTTTTGTAAACATATCTTGGAAACTATTTCACCAACATTATTTATTATTTAAAAGATTTTATTTTAATTATAAAACCCATTATTTGCATATTTAAAATT
This sequence comes from Allium fistulosum, assembly GCA_030737815.1. NCBI lineage: Eukaryota > Viridiplantae > Streptophyta > Magnoliopsida > Asparagales > Amaryllidaceae > Allium > Allium fistulosum. The sequence continues at coordinate 369,134,247 of CM060907.1, forward strand.
AATTAAATATTCACAAATCAAAGCGGTGAAATTTTGGATCGTTACACTCTCCCCCACTTAAAAGAATTTCAACCCCGAAATTTTACCTCAACCCTGATTTATAAATCACTTTATATAAAATCTTTTCTCAAATATTCATATTAAAATATCTTTCCTTTATTTTAATAAACACTTTTTTTAAAAAAAATTAAATTTTTAACCCAACATTATCGATGAATACCTTATAGTCAAACTATGAAACTTAATTCATAAGGTGTTCGTTTCAATGTTTTTCCCTAATTCCTATTCATGCATCCTAGGTCTTAAAAAGGAAAACTACCTATAAATCAGCAAATAATAGTCAATGCCCCAAAACTGGACGAGCAAGACTAAACAAGCCCTAAATGATAATAATTAAATACTATCATTTTCTAACAAACAAACACAACAAAAATAACTATATAAATTTTTAGAAACCATTCCTTTATATATAAAATATATACCTAAGTAAAATTATTTCATATACTAATTTAAAAACAATACTGTGTCGGTTTGCCTTGTCTATATGTTTAGAGATCCCTATCAATAAAGTTAGCTACTCGTATTAATCAGGATCCATAAGCCATCCAACAGATAAATCAACACAATATAAAACATTTTGTAATCACTAACAAATACGCGCTCTATATATAATACACTCAGACTCATTCTAGGATCTCACTTACCCTATTTCAAATGAGTTGACCCATCAAAGCCTATGTGTTCGCTCGACCTAAGCTTTGATACCACGTGTAACGATCTGTCTTTCTTACACCTAAAGACAACACTTAATAAATCCTTGGTATTCGTATGCCGATCATTTAAGTGTTTGAAAGATAGATCATTTAGGCTGAAGAAAGAAAAAGACAGAATAGAATCTCACATCGTGATGAAAAATATACAATATACATCGTATCTTTATAAAAAGAAATCATTTACATATACACAACCTTAGAGTACACTAACTTATTATCAGCCTGGACAATTATAATAGCACGTCCTTACAATTTCTACTAAATACTAACAAAAATAAAAGCAACAAAAATAGCAAAAGAATATAAGATACGTGAATACGTATTGAAGAATCCAGCTCATCTCCTGAAAGCTCCAAAGGATCCAGCTAAATCTGAAAAATATGCTCGGGCTGACTCGAGCATTATAAGAAAATAACGCACGGATTAGTCTGGTAAACCAGCATGAGAAAACATACCTCAACTGAATTGTTATGTTGTAAAACCTTTCAAAATAAAGGTATCTTATAAGACCACATCGCATATAAACACGGACGAGTTTTTACCTTACGATAACGAAAACATTCCATAGGAAATCTTCTAATATTATAACAATGTCTAGGGTTTAAAATAAATATTGAATCATAACTGAAATGGTTACATTATTAAATTCCAGCATAATAGGTATACAATTAAGTCTGCAAGGTGCTTATTAGAGAATGGATTCCAAAAATGGAAAGGTAGGGGATTACCTTCCATACAGTACATCTCTAGATAAAATGTACCGAGGACTACAGACAAATCTGCCCCTCTACCAACACAGAACCAGCCTACCCCTTAGTAGATGGTACCGAATATGTCATCACCCCGGTTGTTCCCAACCTTTACAGAGAGCTCTTATGCACACCCAAATCCAAAATATGATAATCTAGAAAGGTGATGACACACCCTTATGGGAGCGACCCACATAGCCCTACTGCATCTACCCTTTTTTAGCCATTTCTGAGGTGTGAGGCTTGTGGCTATGCTTTCGCCTTTTAGCAATTCCCTCTTAGAATGCTAATACTACCCTCCAGGAAAAAATGCAATGCCAGTGTTCTTCCATACAAGTTCGTTTTGGGTCTGAACGAAACCAAAGGCACTACCTCTACTACATCCATATTGGAATCACCATCAGGATTAGTAGCGAGTAGCCCTTGCACTTCAAAAAGCTCCATCTTCAATCATCATCAAGATGTCTTCCATTCGAATGCGTATGTTAGATCAAAGTGGTTTTTGGATAACATATCTGATCCCGGTCTATTCGAACCAACAACCAAAAATTTCTGGTTGACTCATTCGCGGTTCTTTCAGAAGTATGTAAGAAATATTCGAGCCCTCACCAGGAAACTTGAATGAACACAACATATTTCCTGAGTCAAAACTGGCCAAGATTTGATAGTTGGTTATTTAACTATTAAATAAACAAACAATAACAGTTCAAAGATTTAATTACCCATAGCAACCACTAAGCCTCAAAATAAATATTCCATTTATTTAAATCTCTTTCCAAAATATTTATCAAAATATTCATGTACTTATCTCCCTGGCATTAGTATATTCACAAAACATGGTGAAAGATTTCTTATTTCAAATTCATATTAAAAGGATCAAAACAAATGTTATTTAAATTGGAGATAAAGATAATCTCAAATACCATTCCTTACGGTGTTAAGTGTGGAATGAATGTCCACACCACCAAAATTCGGAAGGTTAGTTGAAGGAAATCCCATCTTTAATTCTTTTATAATTTACTTCTATATATCCTTTTAATAAATTTCTTTCACTTAAATTCCAAATCCATTTCTAAAACACTTTATAGATCTCCAAGTTTATTTATAAATATTCAGACCATTTATAAAAATCTTTCCCAAATTTCAATATCTCTTTTCAATTTATAAAACTCCTTTTATAAATTTTCCATATTTAAAACAAAACTTCGTTAATAAACTTTAATCAATAAAGTTCCTTTGATAAAATCATTTATTTAAAACACCTTGAAAAAACAAGTTATTATTTAAACTTTCTTCATTTAATTATCTTTAAACCGTATCAGCAAAATAATGATTTTACACAATCATTCAAAAAGTATCAAATTACTCCAAACACCATTAATGAAATAATTGCTTAATTATCCTTTAATATCCGTAATAAACTTTAAACCACTTCTAAATGGATAAAATTTAAATGTTTGATTTCACGAGTTCAGAAGGAGCCTTAGTGACCACAACTGTTCTTATTTAATTGAGTTTATATTTCCAAGTTATGACATTGGTATTTACATAACAGCAGATATGTAAAAGGGATCAATCAATAATAACTAATCGACATATATGTAAATGTCCAAATTACCAAAATAGTAGAACTGGGTTTTTATTTTGCTTAAATAGATGTCAACATAATTTACTTGGTGAATTCTTGCAGAACTGCGATTTATTCTACCTAACAGATATCCAATATAACTTAATTAGCAGAACGTTGTTTTATTCTGCTAACAGAAATGGCAGAGATTTATTATAATTACTAAGCGGTGTAGTTAAACACAAAGAGTATTCATTTGCAATTGAATTATACTACCACATATGGGTCAAATGATTTCATGAATGCATTCTATATGTCAACATGAATCCAACGTGGGAAACCGCGAGTAGCAACTTTGCAAACAGATCCGATCTCGAACGAAGGAGTTGTACTTTTCCAAAGTTTTAAAGTAAAATTTCTTTTTCTTATATAATATACCAACATAATATACACTACACTCAAGCCCATGGCCCAACATCCCACACCCAGGCCCATGCGAAATCTTCTCCTTCTTCCCAGTTTACTAATGCACGAACCAAAAGAAAGCTTGTCCAGGCTGCAAACAAAAGAAATGACACCCAGTGCACAAGATGTGCACGTGTGCACGTGCATGCGTATCCGAGGCCCGCCGCCACTTCGCTGACCCCATCACCAAAACCACCAATCTACTTTGACCCAGCCGACTAACCTTAGAGAACTCCGACCGCCTCTTGCCCGCAACGACCATGGCTGAACCCATTTTACGTTTCCAGGAAATTGGAACGCGACACAAACCTCACCCCACCATCCTCTTCTAAAACCCCGCAGCTATATCGCCGACACCGCTTGAACCCTAAGACCCAGGCACAACTCCTGGCTAACCTGTGCCGAGCTCGGCCTCTACCTCTGGCCGAAATCGACTGAAATTCGAACACCATCCAACCAACCTCTTAAACCCTAATCCAACCCATTCCCATCGCTAAAGCCACTAGAGCTCCTGCCTCCAACACGGAAAAGGTCCTTCTCCCTCTGACCTTTGCCCCAGTACCCTCCGTCGAACCCCTCGACCACCGGTCCACCGAAATTTAATTTTTTTCCCAAAATTGAACATTTAACAAACTCGAACAAACCACAACACTAAAAATAATGAATATACTACTAAAAATCATGTTTTTCTATGACGATCATGAATATATAGGTTGTTCGTAGATTCGTGGTCGACAAAAAGCCGACCTATTTGATTGTTTACTATAATTTAACGATTCCTCATATTCGGTACCATGTGCGGTTGTTGACCACAACCGAGGGATGGTCATATTAGATACTTTCCAGTAAGGAGTAGACCGGTCCTGTGTTGGCAGAGGGTCTAGGCGAGGCCCTCGGTATATTTTTCTGGAGGTGTACTGTGGCAGGCGGTACCCCGGTAGCCTTGTCATTGCATGGAATCCATTTTCCAATAAGTGCCTTTATGGACTTAGTTGTATACCTAATATGCTGGATTGTAATTAATGTAACCATTTCATATATGAGTCAATATCTATTTTAAACCCTAGACATTGTCATAATATGACTGGATTTTTCGTAGAACTGTTTGATTATTGTAAGGTAAAAACTTGTACATGTTTATGTGCGACATGGTCTTACGAGATACCTTTATTTCTAAATGATTTTATAAGTATAAAAATTCAGTTGTTTGGAGTTCACTCATACCAGACCTATGTTTGACCCGGAGTTTTATTTTCTTTCCCTAAAACTCTTAGGTACTCAAATTTGTATGAGTAGCCAAGTAGTCCAGGTTTCACACGTATGCGTTTTAGAGGAGCATGGAGCAGATGGCTTCAACATTAGCTATTTACTTTATTTCCGCTTTGTATGTATATTTTGTATCAGGATTATGTGGGCAGGCAGTTATAACTGTCCCTGGTTGAAGTTGGTATTTATGTAACTCTGATGTTCATTTTGGGATGATAATAGGTACTGTCTTATGTTGGCAATTATATATGATTTTCCTTTCGCCATGAGATTCCGTGTTTTTCTTTCTTTTTGTCCTTTTCTTTCTTTTACCCCAACGGCTTGTCTTTTGGACACCTAGATGATCGACACATGAATACCATGGGTGTACTAAATGTCGTCTTTGGGTGTAAGAAAGACAGATCATTACAATTTTTGAGATTGGTATTAACTTTTAGAATTTTCCCATGTCAAAATAATTTGTATGAATTGTTGAAGGAATCGCATATTATTGAAAATAAGGGAAAATAGCTAAAATATCAAGGAAATATATTTATGAATTTTCTATGATTTTATGAAATTTTTATAGGAATTTTCCTAATTTAAAACACATATTTTCGAAGTTGAAAATATGGTTATCGAAACTAATTACTTGAAGTTGAAGGGTATTTTAAAGATATAAAGAATTTAAAATGGTTAAGGGACAAGATTCAAAATAGGTTTTGCAAATTTAGGCAATAGTACTATAGCCAATGGAATAGACGGAGGCAGAACGAATAGGGAGGCAACATATGGAAAGACAATGGTAGACGCGTACAGATATGCAGGCTTGATTACATGTACTGAAACCAGTATGGCAATGCTGAAGGTGCTCTATCGAGAATATACTACCGAAAACTTTAAATGAATTAAGGATGACTAAGTAAAAGTTCCAAGTAAATGAACTAAGAAAATACGAGGTTGGAAATGATAGCCGAAGAATCTAAACGAGGGTTCTAGACAAGCATAATCACAGAGGGTGATTTCCTATGTTGTCTCCGACGAGAGTATGATGAACGAGGCTATCCTAATATAAGCCTACGAACAGTGATTTTCCATGACTTTATATTTTTTGATGGAAAGTTAATGGCTAGGCCTCTTTATCTTCAGTGGAGAGTCAAGGCCAAGACCCACTCTCCTTTGATGGAGAATTAGTAACGAGACCTATTAACTTTCGAGAGTGAGTTAATGCGAAGACCCAAGGCTTAAGATGACTGAGAATAGATTCGAAACCTAAAAAAGTTTAATGAATAACTAAAATAGAGACCTAATAAATGAATAGTTAGGTGGTGATTTTGGTAGTGTGGTGTAAAGCCTTCGTGGCAACTCAATATCCAAGTATGACATTGCATTCGGTAATTTGGTGGAAGGCCATGGTGACCCAAAGTCCAAGTATGACATTGCATTTGGTGGGTAATTTGGTGTAAGATCTTCATGGCAACCTAATATTCAAGTATGACATTGCATTTGATAACATGTTAATAACGTTTCGGCTTTAGTGATCGAATTATCAAAGAGAGTTTACTATCTAATAGCTCGGATCAAAGGATATGGAAGGAATGGCTTTTCATACACATTGCTTTAGGTCAACGTGGATAAGTTACTATACATGAATATTACTTCATTCAAAAATAGATGCTTATTTGTGATTTCGTCAGTTAACAGCATTTTATCAAAATTTTAGCCTTCCATCAAGAACAATTTTAATATTTATGTTTAATTTAAAACTACATTCTACATCCTACTATGTGTTATGTGTTATTGATTTGTGTGCTTATATATCTATTGCAAAAGTTATCCATGTATAACTTACTAAAGCAAAAAATATACATAAAAAGCAGATTATTGTCTTTAGCAAGTGTTCTTCATTGTAATTGCACAAAATCATGGCATTTATCTAGTATGTCATTTTTTCTGGAGTAGTATGGGTTAGGGATAAATTCATATCTTTTTAAAGTTTACAAATAAGTTTCGCTCTTTGAGGTTAAGAAAAAGTCTACGATTGAGGTTTTGGATGTATGTTATAAGTATGCATGAATCCGTCGGGTTAAATAAATCCTTTGGAAGATTCATTTAAATTGCTGTTCATTGAATATTTCCAAAATTATGACAATTTTCTTTGAATAACTTAAATCAATTATTTATGATATTTTGATAAATAATAAGCATAAAATTCAAGTATCTATTGTTTTAAAACATGCTTTTTTTCTAAAATAATAAAATAAAATATTTTTGAATTATTCCTTGAAAAGTTGGATTTTTCTTCAAAAAATTGAAAATTTTTAAATGAATAAATGAAATATATTCAAACATTTCATTAAGGATGTTTAAATTAAATGGCTCTTTTTTATAAGACAAAAGTTCATATTTATTGACCACTCAACTTTTTCAAATATAATAATTTAAAAAGAAAGAAAAAAAATGAAACTTCTCATCATATTCTCAAATAAAATTTTCTCATGAGTTGAAAAAATTCAAGATATCAAATACTAAACATAACATGATGTTAGGCACCCATAAATCATGCACCCAGGCCATTATTCATCATAATTCATTTTTCACTTTTCCCATTTTGATCCCAAAAGTCATTGAAATGCCACCGTGGATCGCTAAAAACTAAAGTAATGAGCCCTCATATCAAGAGTCGCAAGATGTGCCGTCCGAAGACAAATCGAGGAGCAAGTCGGTCCGCTTCACATTTTCAACTTACGGAACTTGTAAGAGCTATTGGAGGGATACACACATCGCATGTGAATTGCTCTGAATACAATTGAAACATGATTATAAATATAAAATAACTGCTATTGATGTTATGTTAATTATACAGTCCAAATATCATTATTGTTTATTGTATATCAAGTATATCTTATGTCAGTTGTCGAAGCAGTTGGTCCAAGCGTATATTACAGTTTTATGATATACTACCTCAGACTTTAGTAGAAAGGCTGTAGGCTGGTTCATTTGCCTTTTTCCTAGAGGTTCGACCTCCCTATTCTTTTGATCGTTCTCACATATCTGCCCTAGTTGAGAGGTGGTAGCCCACCACATGCACTTTCCATTTTCCAGATTTTGAGTTCGGTGTTACCCCATCGATTTTTATATGTTGATCGAGATTGAAGGTTTAGATAGGTTGCCTTTTCCATTTGATGATGCATACGAGGCTTCTGAGTTATTCACCGTATATCCACCACATTTTGAGGATGATCATGTTTCTTCGAGTGATGTTCCTTTGACATATTTATAGAAGTACATTATAACGCATATAGGCTCTAATTATATGAGTGATGTTGACATTATGGCCTTTTTCATATATTCATTTGGTTCAACATTCTTTTTGAACTAAAAGGGCACCATTAGATTAGGATATCTAGCAGCGATAGCCGATCTCGATATGTTCCATACTATAGAATAGGATACGTCTATACTTGGATGTTTGTATATCGCCCTCGACTCTTATGCTCTAGCGGAGGTGAGGGAGATGTTTGAATTTTGATATATTTTGCCATGTTGGTATTATGAGTACATAAAAATTTGCTTCCCCGCATTGTTATGACAGCTAGCCAGGCAACAAAGACATATTTTTCACACATGAGATGATGAAAGCGTCTATAGTAAGTTTCTCATGCGTCTATGAGAGTTAGGCATGATTTGATGGATGCTTGGTCTCAGGTTGATTTGAAGTGTAGCGCTAATATTATACGAGCATTATGGGCTTGATATTGGAATGCCTTAACATAGACTAGCCAGATGTTTGATGGTCATCCACTTACTAGTGCATATTATGCTTTTAGATAGATGATTGCTTTAAATATACTGTCTTTCTTCCTATTTGGTATTTGGGAGAGAGATGTTGGTTTCAGAATACTGGTGATATATGTATTCCAGGAGATCCATTATCATGCAATGACATGTTCGAAAGATGTCAGGCTATTGGATCGTGGTATATATTGGCTATATGACAGGCTGGATGGGTAGATGCTTTGGCATTCTTCTCAGCTAATTGTGATTTTGACGTCTATTTGACCAGAGTCGCTCCATGATGCTTTATGTTAACTAATTGTGGAGTGAAGTCTAATCATGTAGGTTCTCATCTAGCCTTTAGTAGAGTTTAGGCCCCTCCATTTTCTTTTGATCTCATGCCATCCAAGTACTCAATAGCCGATGGATATTGGTCTAGACTGTTGGAACTGGCTCAGTACGTAGCAAGTTAAATGGATGAATGTCAATTTTTTTTGTCATTTTTGATCTTATTGGGTCCATGAAGTCTGAATCGATTTAGATCTGATCTAAATAAATTTTAAATAAAATTGTTATTTTATTTAATTTATTGATAAAAGGGTTTTAGTTGATATATATATATATATAATATAATATAGTAAAATATAATACAATATGTACATGTGTATCATATACACATGTACATATATGTGCACGTGGAGCATATATATTATACATGGTTTAACTTGTTCGTATCTAAGTGTTGGGATTTATACTGCAATGGATATTTTAGCCCCTTCATACACACACATATATGAATTGTCAGCATTATAATATAAAACATACTCACGCACACATATACATACATACATACAAACATATACTATAATTGTAATTATATATATATATATATATGCGTATATGTTTATATAAGGGCAAGGGTTGGCTATACCTTTATTTTGCTACACCACTAATCTCCTTGATTTTCACCACAAGTTCCTATTTAAATAATTGTATTTTAATAGTATAGTGGGAAAAGAGAGAAAATACAATTATTTAAATAAGAGCCTGTGGTGCAAATCAGAGGGGATTTGAGGTGTAACGAAACCAAGGTGTAGCCGATCCTTGTCCTACATATATACATGTTTATATGCTAAAAGGTTATTTATAAAACAATTTCAAAATACAAAATTTGAATTTAAAATTAGATCTAGAATTAAAATATCTTTAAATTAATATTCAAATTTTGAATTTATAAATAAGTTATAAAATCATGTTATATATATACACAATTTTTTTATTTGAAAATACATATATAGAACACACACACGCATACACACACACGCATACACACGCGCGCCTTAAATTACATAAAATAAAAAGCATATATAATTAAAATATTACATTATAAATACACACATAAAAAATCAAAATAATTTATATATTATGAACATATATTTCTGGCTATAAATTCGTTTGATAAAAACAATTTTGTTTATCAAATACATATTTATTCCTTTTTTTTAATTTAAAATTTTAAAATCCATACAAAATCTTTCCTTCTTTATAATTTTCATAAAACATTATGCTCATGTAATATACATGTATATTTAAATAAATAAATAAATAAATATATATATAATTTAAAAAATTTAATTAAATTTTTTATATGTTGTACCAAAAATCGACATAACACTCCAAAGTTGATTAGATCGAAATCTAGCAAGTATGAAAAAGATGGAAACAAAAACAAATACACAGTTTTTATAGTGGTTTTGCAATTACTTCGACCTATATTCACTTAATCCTCGTTAGTGATAGTTTATCTACTTTTCAAATAAAGATGCAGAATGATTTTGGATTTCTCGTGTATCCACTGGCAGTCTTATGTAGTATTTGATATATAAAAAGGGAAAAGAATATTGGTGAAAACGACATTTTATATTCTGGGCTATACAAATAAAACCATAAAGTAGGGTGCATTTGTTTGGCTCACAAAAGAGGCACGAAAGAGGAATGTGTTCTGTTATAAAATGAGCATTTAAAAAAGGCATCTTAACTGTTTTGTGACAAGCAATTACTTCTACTATCGATTTAATTTTTTTAATTAATCCATTTAGTTGAATTTATAGTATTTATTAATTATGAAAGGCTAAAAAATGCAATAATAAAGACAATTTTTATTATGTACTAGTAGTTTTGAATACGATATTACATATCTCTCCTAAATCTCATTACTAGATATAGAATAAATCGTCTAAGCTCTTCGGGCTTGTTCATCAGTAAATGAACAACTGTGTAATCCGACTCACTATTGGCCAGAATGTATGTGATTCTCATTCGAAAAATGGTTCAGTCTTTTGTTGCACAGCCATACATCAACCAATGGTCTCTGCCATCTCCGCTTCATGAGACAAGGCTCCACTTGACTGACGTCTATGAACGGAAGTAGTAGCTGAGCGATGCAGACGTACATAAGCTCGAGAAGTGCAAGCATTGATCTTAACAGTATCGTCTGTGAAAAATTCAGCATATAGCTGGGTGTCGTACTAGGCATTGGCAGGTGGAGCCTTCGGAGTTGCGAACTTGTAGGAGGGAGTTCTGATGCAGCCTTCAAATATCACATTTAGCTCAATGAATTTCAGAGGCGAGAAAACCTTGAAATTCTTGTACCTCCGAACTATCATGTCCTATCACTAGTCGTCTTCTCGATGATGTTCTTCTCCACATTACAGCACCCGCCTTCAATCTGCACAACCGGTTACAAGGGGTAATCACGTTTGAAATTATTAAACTTTTTTTATCTGTTTGGTGTTGTAATTGACGCCTATCTGAGCATTGAAGGCGCCGATGATTTCGTCATACCAATAAACAAACCGACATTTTCCAGATCCAATGTGTGCCTAGCAAATATCGATAAAGCCCAACGTCCATTTGTTGGTCCAATCTATGATGTGGTGGGAAGAGGAACCAAAATAGTCATAGGTCGGCATTTTGAAATAAAAATAAAATAAATTCAAGAAAAATAGAGGAAGTAGATTTTAATTCAAAAAACACAAATATGAAAAAGTTTACCTCAAAAAATTGATGTAGATTCGACAAAAAATAGGTGAATTTTCAGATTGGGGGTATGGTTATTTGGTGAAGATGATGAAGGGGAAGGAGGAATATAAAGAGAGGTGAGAGTTGGCTATTGGGAAAAGGCAGTGGAGGCTAATGCGACGCTTTAGAAAGCAACCATTCACTTTTAACTATTCATCTAAATGGTGTTTTGGGGTGGGCCTCCCACTTGACGCGTCAAATGCGTTTTACGCGACATCCGCTAACGGTATCGTAGAAGGAAGCTTCGTATGATTTATGAATAGACCAGTCAACGGATACTTTCAGACGCAGATAGTGCCTTATCTGTATCCATATCCGGAATCATTTTGGAATATCGGATATCTACATCCGTAAATACGAACAGATATCGGATTATTCTATCTGCTAACGATTGATAAATCAGAAAACATAAATGGAAAATTTTAGTTTAAAGTAAACTTTTTTCAATGTCATTGATTATTAAAGTGTTAAAAATAAACAAATATAAAGATAATAAATAATATTGATCAGTTGATATGCATTTACTGTGTCTAATATGAACTTCTAACTTACTAAAATAATAAATAAATATCTTTCGTTGTACTAAAATACACATAATTTAAAATATAATTTTGAAAAAAAAACAAACGAATAATTTTCGGATGCAGATGTCTTCGTATCCGCATCGACGCCCGTTTTTTCGAATATCAAATATTATCCACTTTTCGGATATGGATGCGGATGCATTTCAAAATTTTCAGATATCCATTAACAGCTCTATTTATGAGTTCCAAAGTAAACTAAGAGCATTCCCAACCTGATGGGTGGAGAAACGTCAATTCTCGCGTTTTCAATCCTCACCCACCCCCAATCGAAGAAAACACAAAGCCCCAACGTGCGTGTTCTTATCTGGCTGTATTAAAGCCGACTAAGACACTTAGTTGTGGATTGCAATCCATAATCATTGGATTGCGATCTACGAGAGGCTGTGGATTGCAATTCACAATGTACACTAAGTTGGCTTTAATAAAGCCGGCTATAAATAAGCTGACTACCATATTTCCACCACACCAATTTGCTTCCTCCTCCCACATTCTTCTTCCAGCCGAGTGCAAACCACCCAAGGCAAAAAAAGAGGGAAGAAAAAAATCAAAATACATATGATAAGAGCATGGAGGAGTATCCGAGGCAGCGATAGTCACAGCGATGGAAATATTTTAAGGGAAGAAGAAAATACCCTTGCTGAAGGTACAAGAGGTTGGCAAAGCACCGTAGTTAGACGAAGTTGCTTGGCGAGAAATACAAGAGATGCGGTTCTGAAATCCTATATTGATCAAAATTTGGAAGCCGATAAGGATTTGACCAATTTACGTATACTTCCCAATGACGAAGTGTTCGTTAAGACGTGCGTCGAAGATTCGGTAAGATATCTACTTTAAAATTTTACTAGTTAAAATTGTTGAATATAAATTGAATATGCATCCTATTTAAAATTAGGCTCATCGTGAGCACACCCATGGCTCTTGTTCTAGCATAATCCGCCTTTATAAATCTATTCGAGCAGTTGATAGCGACGACATTATTCACACTGTTCTCCAGGATATAGGATTTGGATATTTCTTAAGTACTTATTTACTTAATTACTCCTCATTTATTTAACATTTTTAATAACCGTAAATTGCTTTAATAGGTATTGAAAATATATTAAATTCAGATGTTCAGTTATGTGGTGCTTTAGACGCATGTTGGTGAAAGACCACTCATACAGTTCACTTTTGTTTTGGAGAGTTAGGTTTGACCCCTTTAGACTTTACTATTCTTACCGGTTTAGGCATCGGACGTGGGGAGACCTTACCATATAACGAGGAATATCTGCACTTTGGTCGTTTAGCTAATGTACTCCCACATCTTGACTTACAAGATAGACTACCATCCAGACTACATATTAGATGTAGTTACATTAGACAAGCAATCTCTGAATTGATACATAATTATAGCTCAGAAAACGATTTGGAGATGCTCGACTGTTTATTCTGTACATGATGGGGAACATATTCTTTTCAAATTCGTTGAACACGTTGCCAGTTGGACATATTGCAGCTGTTGCGAACTTATCGTTTTGATACTCCAACTAGATATGATTGGGGGATTCCTATATTAGCTTATTTGTACCGCTCTTTGGATCATCAGTGCGTTGTTAGGTCGAGATCCATGTCGATTACAGGGTTTTGGGAGATTTTGTAGCATTGGTCCTATGAGTACTTTTGCAATTTGACTTACTTGATGTTAGTCCACACTACCCCTATTATTCCCCCAAGTCAAAACTTGGGCTCGTGAGAACCGCAAAATGGTGCAAGGAGGCGATGCATTACATATTTTTGTTGTAGCCCAAAATCAGATTGAGTTAGGGACTACACGAGAGAGTATTTTATGCATCCGTATGCAGGTTCTCCCTTTATGAGCGACGATAATGTGATACACGCTGGATTTCTGCTAGACGTTTTTCATTAGTATCATCTCCCCTCATTGGTGGTTGTTACTAGTTCCTTGGCGAGCGTAGTTGGAGACAGACCTTGGATGGCGATTATGTTCCCGACGATCCATACCTAGATACACCTTTTTTGAAGGTGTATCCCGGCGCAGCTTTACGGGCGCATGCAGATGAGTGGTGGCCGGCTCATTACTTCATCATCACCGATTTAGATTATGCATAATTTTGGCGTCGGTTTCACACTCCACCACACACGGCTAGATTTGTACATGCTGGAACTATTGATTTGGTAGGACATTCTGACATCCGGAGTGGTGTTGTCCCCCCAGTTTTACAGGACCTTAACAGAGCACTCAGGTATATCCTGCTCCACAGCCATCCCACACAACAGATTTTTGTTGGAAAGTCGGTGTACCTACGACATTGGGAGTTGATAGATATATTGATATTCCTCGGCCTGAGATTTTCGAGTATCCAGATCCAGCTATATATTTATATAAGGACTTGTTTCAAATGTAGGTGGGACTACATCAGGCCTTATGAGTCGAGCATTGACGGAGCATAGATGATTTAAATGCTCGTATTAACGAGCTTACTGCTGCTGATGAGCAACGATATCATCCTATGCCTAGAGTAGATGATGATGATGTAGTTAGTCTTTAGGATGATCAGTATCAGTTTGGTGAATTGTAGATTTTGTCTTCTTTGCATATTAGTGTATTATCAATGTCTGAGATTTACTGTCAGTGTATTATCATTGATTGAGATTTACTCTTAGTATATTATCGATGTATTATCAGTGATTGAGATTTACTATCAATGTATTATCTGTGTATTATCAATGATTTATCTGTGTATTATCAGTGATTGAGATTTACTATTAGCGTATTATAAGTATATTATCAATGATTGAAATTTATTATCAGTGTATTATATATTTAAGATTGTATTATGTATCTCATATCAGTGTTTTTATTTCATAACTTATGTCAGTGCAGAATAGGTATCACATATGTAGATGGATGGACCCTTTTCTCGAAAAGCGGTTGACTTTATTACAAACTTAGAAAGGGTTAATAATTCGTATCGCAATCACCTGCGTGAAAGGTTTAATCGTCGTGATAATTAATTTATCTAGCACTGGTAATATCTGCATCTAGATTGTGTTAGTTTCATATCAGTGTTTGTATTTTGTAACTCATGTTTGTGTTTGTATTTGTGCTTCATATCTAGTATCAGTATTGGTATTTGGATTTCATTTGATTATTGTGAAAGTGCTTGTATTTCATATTCTGGTTGAGTGTTTGTACTTCATTTTGTGAAGAAATAAACACACTTGTGTTGTTTCTATTCAAGTTCGCAGACGTTTGCCAAGTGGTCGTTTGGATATTAGTTGATTCATAAGACGCTGATCATGAACTTTCTATTTAAATGAAAGTTTTATATTAAAAATTCATGACAACTTTAATGGCAAATGAAAGTTGGACTCCACAAGATTATTTGGTTCTAATCAAAGCGTACATTGAAGCCGACAGCAGACGCATGGAAGAGGAATTGGAGCAAGATTTTTAGGTTACTCTAAACGAAGTATTTAATAATCATCCTAAATGTAGATTAATTTAAAGGACTCTGGAAACTCGGAGAACTTATGTCACGTTTAATAAAGCTTGTCGAAGATACATAAGCATTATAAATATAGTGGAGGAAGAAGAACAATTTTAGTTAATACGAGCTATGTTTGATTCACGATATTTGTAGGAGTATCACATTAGTTTTGTTGGACATGCTGCATATGATCTCTGGGTTAGATATGTTAGATAATTTGAGTGATGTTTGGGTTAGTTAAGTAAGTTATTTAAGTTAATTACCTTCAACAGGTTCTATGTGCTTTCAATATGTTCTATTTACTTTTAAATTCAAGTTAAGTCTGTGTTTTCAAATTCTAGTATGCACTTAAGATAAGAACAACATTACACACTTACTTAATTAAACCATTACAAACAAGACTTAACTTACTGAGAAACAAGACGATAAATCATAAAACAAGACAACATCATAGAAAACAAATAAGACAACTGAGGATTAAAAATACTGCCTTCGACTACCTGCTAAGTTAATTGAACATTGTGTCCTTTGAAGCATTTGAATTTGTTCTTCAAGTTCAGTAGCATACACAAATGTTCGGTGCAGTAGAGGATCATCTAGCCATTGCCAAATTTCACACCATTAGGAAAATTATGGCATCTATAGTGGCGTCGATCAGTGTTGATTTCGTTTCTTATGACATAATACAGAACAGGAACCTCACAGTTATAGTATATTTCTCAATAGTTAACCTCTTGATCTGTGTAAGGTACTTAGTGGCATATTTCATTCCTTCTTTGTCTTCTCCGTTATGGCTGCCACTCTGCTCTTGGACGTCTACCATCCTCCAGCTGCAAGTGCTCTTGCAATTCTATCTCATGCTATCTAATATCAGCATTGTGTCTTTTCTCTATTTCAATATACCACTCGGTTGGTGGTTGAGGGGAGGACGTATTCGGTGGGGTATTATGTCGTAAAGGACCTTCGTATGAGTATGAGTAGGGAAAAGAAATACGATTATAATCCACCATTCTTATATACTACTTCTATGATATGAATGAAGAGAAGTACGACAAGCAATATGATATATGTATAGCATATTACATTAACAAAGATGGCATTCGTGGAAATCAGTGCAACATGGCTACAGTGTCCGATATGATCGGACACTATGCCATTCAATCTCCACTAAACAAAGCCGACATTGGTGGAAAGGTGTACAACACGGCTACAGTGTCAGATATGACCGAACACTATGCTATTTTGTCTCCACTAACCCTACCTTTATTATTGCATGATTGATTTCATAATTGTTTTTATATGGACTAGCATGTAGTAGTGGGTGTGCAGTTAATTATGTAAATGATAACATTTGCTGCTAAAGCATAAAATAAGGTTTCTAATTGGCGAAGCTTACCATGCATGCACATGCCATGACATTCACATGTGTGGTGCTTTTGTTTCCAAAATAGTGTCCCAGTATAGTTTCATCCTTACTTCATATTGATTTCTTTAAACAAAGCTAGCATTTGTGGAAAGCAGTGCAACGTGGCTACAGTGTTTGATATGATCAGATACTGTGCCATTCTGTCTTTATTAACAATGCTGACATTCATGGAAAGCAGTGCAATGTGGCTACAGTGTGTGATATGACCGGACACTGTGCCAATATGTCTCCACTAACAAAGCTGGCATTCATGGAAAGTAGTGCAATGTGGTTACAGTGTATGATATGACCGGACTATGTGCTATTCTGTCTCCGCTAACAAAGTTGGCATTCATGGAAAGCAGTGCAACGTGGCTACAGTGTTTGATATGACCATACACTGTGCCATTTTGTCTCCATTGAACAAGGCTGACATTTATGGAAAGTAGTGCAACATAGCTACAATGTTCGATATGACCGGACACTGTAGCCATTCTGTCCCCATTGAAAAAAGAGAGCTTATAAATAGAACCAAAGGATTTTAATAACATACTCATTCAATCCTCTAAACTCATCATCACCATTCTTCTAACTATATTAACCGAATAACCTAAAAAGATTGTGGTGCTTCTCATCCCCGTCTTCATCCTCATCGTCATCTTCGGATGATTTCGTTGAACATTGTATTAATCAACAAAGAATGTTTACTACTAAAGTGATGGATTTAATGGCCCATGAAAATGCTGAAAGCTTTGCTTCAACCTAAGGAGGTAGTGCTGTTGGAAGGAAGGAATTGGGTTATGGGTGAGACGATGCTAGCGGTCACAATCAACTAATCATGGATTATTTTCCAGAAAAACCCATGTTTGTTTAAATATTGGATGAACACCTCAAAAGTTTGATTTGTAGTTAAGTTTCTTTCAAGTTGATTGATTTGGAATTTTTATTGTTTCAACATGTAAAAGAATGATTTCAGCAATTGCAGGACATAATTCACAAGCTTAAAGTTTGGAAAGCAGATAAGGAAAGTAAACAACACAAAATTTTATAGTGGTTCATCCAGAATGTGCCTACATCTACTTTCCATCTTATTATTCTCTCTTTGAGTTGATTACAGGTACAAGATTGTTTGGAAAGAGTAAACAAAACTTAGAGTAGCTGAAGTGATGGATTCATAGTAGAGTTTTCTCTCTTTTCGCCCCCAAAAGTTGTCCCCATTGTTGTTGAGAAGCTCCGGTTTTTATAGAGTGGAGTTATGAAGTGTGGAGAAGAAGTTATAGCATCCTGAGTTTGGTTCGGCATTTGAGTCAGGAACAATTGGATTTGTATTTGAGTCAGGAACAATTGGATCGGCATTTGGGTCAGGAAGCTTGCCAGGACCGGTTGTCCTTCTTTGGCTTGGCTCGGTAATTCTGCCCTAGAGTACCTTATTTGCTGGACCAAACATTTGATTCGGTATGTTTGTGCACCGGACCAAATGTTTGGTCCGGTGATGGATGTGTCGTGCCGGACCGGATATTTGGTCCCGACATATTAGGGAATGCCGGACCAAATATTCGGTCCGGCATATCTGAGGATGCCGAACCAAATATTTGGTCCGGCATATCTGAGGATGCCGGACCAGATACTTGGTCTGGTATACCATATGATGCCGGACCAAACATCTGGTCCGACATGCCAACCATATGTTTGGTTCGGTAACTATATTCCCTATACCCCTACTTGTCTTTGCTTCACTCTTTCTTAGTGCCCTAGAAAACCGAGCCAACACTTGCCCCCCCAAAGTATGTTGTGTAACTGCACATCATGCATTGTTTTTGGTTCGGCATTGAGCTTCCACCACCGAATGAAATTGGTGACTGTTCATTTTCCCCTCCTTTTCCTTTAAATACACCTTCTTCCGTTCACTCTGTTACTTCTATTTTTCTCAACAAAATTTCTTCAATTCAACTAGGTCGACTGCGACTAATTTAAGTTTTTTTTCTTGTTCGAATTTGGCTATTGTCGCGCCGTCATAGCTTGAGGTAAGTTTCTCTTAACTCGATTGCTGGTTATAAGGTTCTAGGGTTTCGATGTTGTTTAACGGCTAATTTTCTATCGGATTAGAAAATAGCCGATAAATTTCAAATTAAATTTACCGCAAGCGCATGGCGTACAAAAGTTAGTACGTGGCGAGTACGGGTCGATCCGTAGGGAATTGTTGATTTTAAAAATCAAATTATACAAAATGGAGAGGAAATTGTTAACTACAAGCAAAATGAAGCTAAAAATAGAATTAAAATGAGATTAGAGAACAATTTAGAGGCAAATCTGCTCTCATATTTTTTTGTAAATCAACAAACAAATAATTTATGATCTCTATTTTTGATATTAAGTGAAATAATTGTTGCATTTATCATAAGTATGGTTTATTTATGTTATTGATTAACATAACTTAAACCATCAAACTATAATACAACAAATAAGCCACTCACAAATTCTCATGAAAATGAAGCCAAAGCAAAATCTATTTTAAGTATGATCTATTTACTATTGTAATTAGTAATATAGATCATCAAATTTTGTTTTTACTTTCATTTCAAAATCAAAAATCAATTAGCAAATGATGATGTAAATTGTGTTTATGTTGAATAAGAATAGCTCATTTGCAAATGCAACATAAGCTATCAAACCCACTTGTATAAACTTACATCAAAATCTACTCTCATGAAGCACAATAAAAGAGATCATAAAACATAGAAATGTTGAAATTACATAAAGTTAGAGAGCTTCATTACCCCTAAATCAAAGGAATTTAGCTACTCATTTGTGTTATCAAATCAACACTTGTAAATTTCAAAATTAAAAAGCAAGGAAATGGAAACTAAGCAAAGGAAGAAAGAGAGATTAACTACTAACTACTTGCATAAAAAAAAACTACACTACTTGCATGAATGTAAATCTAAGCTATAAACATGAAATGAGAGAAAGCATAGAAAACATCAACATAAAAGTAAATAAAAACAAGTAGAAAAAAGAAGAGAAAGAGGCTAGAAAGCCATTTTTATTTCATGAAACATAAAGCTTACAACTTTCATTTTGATTTCCTAACCAATTTAAGAGAGTAGAAGATCCTTTTCATGTACATAAGAGGGCTATTTATACATTCATAAAACCCTAATTCAATTTTTAGGGTGCTTCCCAAAATGCCCATTAGGAATTGTGGTCCCCAAGTAACCATTAGCCACTAATTAATCCATCATTAAATGTGCATGAAGCTTTAACCTCCACTTAGTTGCCATTAGTTTCTAATTGTAGATTTAGGTAAGTGGGTGGGGTCCTCCATGATCATGAGCTTGAATTATTTCCCTCTTCTTTCCTTTGTATTCATTTGTGCATGCATACATCTTCATGAAACCCTCTTCCATATGCATCCAATTCCTATAAAAATTATAGAAAAATGTCCAAATAAAAAGTCTCAAATTTACACATACACAAAATTAGGGGTGTTACGGTTGCGGTAACCTCGTTATTACCACCAATCGTAACCGTAACCGTTGTTGACGGTTATAAATTTTTATAACCGTTACCGCAACCGTCTATGATGGTTAACCATCGTATTTTCAATTTTGAAGCATGTCGTACATATATTTTTAATTATATGCATTGTTGATGATAAATTGATATAGCTCTAACTGTTTTTTGCAAATTTATTTATTTGTTTATAAAACGACCAATATGCATGCACATGTTATTCGTTCATTAAGACACATATTATTAAAATACAAGCTATTTCTTTAACTTAAATTACTAATTTTTTTACTCTAATGTTAAATATTACACAAAATAATCATGTACGGTTGGTATGGTTAACCGCGGTTTTCAAATTCTTCAACCGCTACCGTAACCGTTACCGTTATAGATGGTAACCGCATGAACGGTTGGTACGGTTGAGCGGTTGAGCGATTCAACTGTAACAGCCCTACCCAAAATGACCATTTTGTCCCTGAATGAAGATGAATATATGATGATTTGAAAATAATTGAATTTTGGTTTTAAACATGTTAAAATGCCCAAATATGACATTTATTTAAATAATATTAGATAAAATATGGATGTAAATATATGCACATTTACGTGCACATCAGATGTGTACGAGAGTTTAGCGCGAGGATGGGTGACTTTAGTGTCGAATCGGCGAGGAGGCATCTCGTTTGAACGAGCACTAAAGGATCATGATGTTCGAATGGTCTTTATCCTCCCAGTGGCAGTTGAGGTATTTGGAGATTCGTGTTGGGAATAGGTGTGTAAATAACCACCCGCCCATCAGGTGTTTGATCCATTGCTTGACCAGTTAACCGAGTTGCTATTGGCAGAGGCACTAGTGGCAGCATTCTAGTTTTCTGGTATGATGTCAAAACTGAGAATAGATATTTGTTTAGGTAAGGCCGTAGGAGGGTATGCTTTGGGTTGGCAGTTGGTGTGTGCAATTTTGGTTCGGCATTCGGTATAGGATAATGCCGGGCTAGATTTGTCGAGCGCATTTTTTTATAGGTAGCCGAGCCAAAAACAGGTCTTCCACTAGATGGCTAGGCTGGGGTATGGATTCAATTGGGCTAGACGATAGGAAATTCCCATGCATGCTTTAACTTTTATTTATGATTTGGACCTTCGCTTGACCTTCATTTTCTTGAACAGGGAACATGTCTTCTGGTCGTGAGCTTCGTTCCAAGTTTGTGGCTTCACAGCCTCCCAAGGCTGGTCCTTCTTCTTCTGATGCTCCAGCCAATCCTCCCAGGTAACCCAGTTCTGCTTACTCTTTGGGGGAAGGTTATGCTCCTAATCAAATGCTGGTTAGGCCTTTGGAGTGTTATCCCAGCGTGTTGACGATAGAGAAGCTGAACTCCATAGCTACTACATTTGGGATGGACCGTCGAGACATGATATTACCTGGTCCATATGATAAAGCATGCTTTCCTCTAGGTGGGTATATGACATATAGCAAGTATCATTGTATGTGCGGTGCGATTCCACCACTTACCAATTGGATTGCCAGCTTCATGATATAATTGAAGGTCACTCCCATGCAACTTCAACCAAATTCTTATGATATCCTAACATGTTTATACCTGATATTCATGAAGCGGTATCGGAGACCGCCTACCCATAGAGAGATTAGATATCTGTATAATGTGAGGAGTTACTGGAAGTGGAGTCCTTTTATCAGCCTAGAGTCTGCCTACAAGTTCAAGCCCGTCCTAGATCTATATTCCAAGTTTAGTATGTTCAAGTGGAAATATTTCTTTATATGTGACGATATCGTGGCTCAACATGCTTTTACTTCTGGCTGTAAGTTATCGTATTATCTTTTCTAAGCTTTCTGTCGACTTGGCTTCTTATTACTCCATAACTTTCAGGTTATGTGAAGGCGGCGGAGGACGACAGCTTAAAAAAGATGGCCAAGGAAATATTGGCTATCCCCGAGGCCGAGCGGGAAGCCTCATTCCTACTCCGTGATGTAGCCCTCCGATTCTACAACTTGATCGGCCCCAGATAGTCCATGAACAAGATTAGGCCAAGTTCTGCTGAGAGAGCAACGGGAGCCGGAGGAGACGGGGGTGACAGAGACAAAGGCAAGGGCCCAGATGAGGAGGGCGGTGTGGCCGAAGCCCCGAAAGGCTGAGGCATAAGAAGAGCGCAGTTCGTCCTCCCTGCTCGGGGAAATCTCTGCGTATTTGGGATGCTCCTTCCCCTGGCGATGAGGAAGGTTCACATTTGGAAGGAGAGAGTGAAGAGGAGGAGGGATCGGAGAGCGACTCCGAAGCAACGGAAGTGGAGGTTCATGTATCTCCAGACGTGGATATTATAAGCAGCGAGGGATTGGGCGTGGATCCTTTAAAGAATGTTGAGGCTGTGCGAGAGTGGCCCGAGCAGTTGGAGCAATCCGAGTCGGTCCCAAGGTCGACTCCTACTACTGATCTTTCCTAGGAGAATGTGGCTTCGGGTGATTTGGGTGGAATACCGCCTCTTCCAGTACAAGGTGGAGTGGGAACTGGCGAGGAGTTCGGGCTTTCTCTAGGTACTTTCGATTACTGTATGGATTTTGAGATACTTCTTGAAATTTTTTTTGTTTTTCGACGGGCCCAGCCTCCTCCTGCTCCTAAATCCAATGTAGTTCGGTTGCCGTGTGTTCTCCTTCCTTTGAGTGGAGTCCCGTCCTAGTGTATTCCTTACTTGAGTGAGACCCTACCCCAGCCATATGATCCAGTCTACCCTAAGGGTTTGTAGTAGCTTGCAGTGTCCTAGTGTCTTGAGCGTTTTGCTTTTTTTTATGCTTTCTCGCTTTCTTGGTTGTAATGTCATTTGCCCATATTCCAGGGAAAAGGAGAAACCCAAGGAGGAATGAAGTGTCCAGGTGGCTTGAGCAGTTCAAACTGATGAAAATGGCTTCCGTTTCTTCTAAGACGACTTTTCAGGAGGAAAAAACTATGCAAGAGAATATTAGGGAGACCCCGTCAGGCCCGGATAAGGAAGAGAGCCGTGAGTCATCCCAGAAACATGCGAGGTCCCCAGATAAGAAAGCCACCTCCCCTGGTTCCCAAACTTCCTCCCGCCGTCGCCGTCACTATCCGATGAGTTCTAAAGTGCATGAAGTGCCAAATGAGTTGGGAGAGGGCAACGTTGATCCTTTTTTCTTGGATTATCAACAGCCGATGCGGAAACCATTTGAGAGTCATCCTGATATAAATCCCGACTATGCGGGTCATCGTGCGGCGGGTCCTGACACCGAGTTCCTTTTACCTCGAAATCCCTTGGTGCGGATCCTAGATGAGGCAAAGACTCTTGATTTTGCTAACTTGACAACAAGGATAGTCCAGATTACAGATGAGACCAGAAACATAGTTGATTATCAGTCCCGTTTGGCCAAAGCTAGTGAAGAAGTTGGGAGCACCAATGTGCGGTTGCATTTAGAAATGGAGGATCTTCGCAAGGCACTCAGGGAGAAAGAGGCTAAGTTAGAGGATGTCGAAGCATCCCACGCCTCCGAGATAATAAAGGCCAAGGAAGAGACAAGGAAAGAGGCTGCTGACCTATGCAAAACATAGGTTGACATGGCTATCGGTTAAGTGGATGAGGCTCGGTAGAAGGATCTAGAGCGAATCCGCTCCCTTAAGGGTAAAGTGAAGAAACGAGAAGAGGCCTTAGCTGAGCTGAAGGAGTCCCGGGGCAAGTGGCAAAAGGAGAAGGACTAATATCAGGCTGAGATCGATAGGTTGAAGGTGGAGCATGCTTAGTTGAGGAGAGATAAGGAGCAGTACATGAATAAGGTGGTGGCTCTCCAAACCGAAGTCGATAAATCTAGCGATTTTTGTGAAACAGTCAACCAGATGCTGAAGGATACTTATTATATGTTCTAGAAACAAAGGAACCTTCAATGGATGGATGACTACCCTCAGGTGATGGCAAGAATCCATGTTCGGCTTATCAAGGAGACCAAGGCCATAGTCGCACAGGAGGAAGGGACTGTGTATGACGTGGGGATGGTGAACAGCCAGTTCACAGTGGAGGAGACCAAAGCCATTGCCAAGAGGTATGAGCTATTAACGGAGGACGAAGACGATGCAGATGGCTCAGATCTTGAGGGACTTGGTGATCCGCACCATGCCACCACAAGTATCATGTCTTTTTTTGTTTCAGTTCTGCCGTTACCTATTCTAGATTGCAAAACTTACGATCCTTCATGCTTGCATTGTGCAGGGACGTCTTCGGGGCAAGTTGGGCTTTCGCAAAGGGAAAATGAGCCTTCGAAAGATATAGCTTGAGGGAGCGGGCCGAGCGGCAAAGATGTCCCCCCCGTCTTGAAGAGATTTCCATTTTATTTTCTGTATGTGGTTGAGAAGGATGTATGGCTATTTTGTATTTGTATATATGGACAAAAAGCTATGCATGTAAAGATGTCTAATGTGTAATGTTTAATTTATGTCTTTTGTTTGCTTATCTGGAATGACTTTTGCGATGTACGATTTTCATAGCCTGTTTGTGAACTGTTTACGACTTGGTTAATCATTATTGTGTTCAAAAAACGCTGAAAACCATAATCATGTTGTTATTCAAGGCCGATCGCTAACGATAACTACTCGGGTTGGTACCCGTGTCGTGGGTATTATTCGATTTATCATTGCCGGCGTGTGTAATGCCGATCGTCAAGTGCGAACTACCCCTGGCTGCAGCCACGCCTTAATTGTGGGTCTTATAATCGGTTCGCAGTTGCCGGCCAGCCGAACGCTAATGATGAACTACCTAGGCTATAAATTGTGCGTAATTCGTGGCTTGTGGTCGGTTCATCATTGTCGGCTTTGGGGTGCCGATCATCAGCGGTGAATTGCCAAGGCTTGTTTCGTGCCTTTTATCGTGGCTATCTTACTTCCATTGCTGCCGGCGAGTGTCTGCGATTGCTCGCAGTAGGAATAGTCATTAGATAAAATAATTAAACGAAAGAACATTAAATAAGATAAGTAATGTAAGACACAAGATTTTTATAATGGTTTATCATAAATATGCCTACGTCCACTGTCTTTCTTTTATTTCTTTAGTACATGTTTCTTTACAACTCAAGAGAAGTAGCGGCGGAGATGTTGGAGATTCCATGCTTTCCCAAGCACCTCTCCATCTATCGTTGACAAGATGTAAGCTCCATTTTGAAGATCCTTATGAATAACAAACGGCCCTTCCCAAATTGGATCTAGTGCTTTGAGTTGTGGGAAGACTCGTATGAGTACCAAGTCTCCTTCTTGTAGTGTTCCAGGCTTCACCTTAGAGTTGTACTGCCTTGCCACCTTCTGCCTGTGGGGCGACGGCTTTGAGGGCGGTGCCGTTTCTTTTTTCCTCGATCAGGTACAGTGACATGTTCAAGAGCTCCTCATTTTCTTTCGGATTGTAATGTATCCTGCGATGTGAGGAGACGACTATTTCGATGGGAAGCATGGCCTCAGTTTCGTATGCCAATGCGAATGGCCTGTGCCCTGTCACGGTCTTATAGGAAGTTCGGTAGGCCCATAAAGCAGTAGGCAGTTCGTCGACCCATGCCCCCTTGGACTTTTCTAGCTTCTTCTTGATTAGTGTCTTCAACACCTTGTTCACCGCTTCGACTTGTCCATTTGCCTGAGGGTATGCTACAGCTGAAAAGCTTCGGGCAATCCCAAGTTCATGGCACCAATTGGAGAATTATTCTCTGTCGAATTGAAGTCCGTTATTCGATATGATTTTCTGCGGCACCACATACCTGCACAGGACGTTACGTATTAGGAAGTTTATCACTTTGGTAGATGAATTTTTTTTAAAGGCTCCGCTTCCACCCATTTGGTGAAATAATCCACTACCACTATAGCGTATTTTGCTCCTCCTCAACCAATGGGGAGTTCCCTGATCAGATCAATTCCCCAGACAGCATAGGGCTAGGGGTTGACCATCTGGATTAAACCGGTAGGTGGCAATCTCGGGATTTTGGCAAATCTTTGGCATCTGTCACATTTCCTAGAAAACTCGGCCGCATCCTTGTCCAGTGTGGGCCAAAAGTATCCATAACGTAGGATCTTTCTGGCTAGAGTTTTCCATCCGGTGTGGTCGCCGCAACTTCCTTGATGTATGTTGTTAAGGATATCTTTTGCTTCGTTCTCAGCGACACACCTTAGTAGCAGATTGGAAAAGCCACGATGGTACAACATGCCATTCTGGATGGTGTAGCAGGATGCCCTCCTCAAGATTCTCCTGACTTCATTTCGATCTGTTGGTAAGGTTCCTTCTTGTAAGTACCTAACGATGAGGGTCATCTATGTCTCCTCCCTGTCTGTGATCGCTGTGATTTGCACACTCAAAACTCGGTGCGAATTGTCTCATGACGGGGGTTGCCCTCGGCATTGGTTCGGTTCTTATGCTAGCCCCTTTGGCGAGGGCATCCGCCTCTTGATTTTCCCCACGGGATGTGTTTTATTACATAGTAGTCTAGCTCATCAAGGATGGATTTGGACTTTTTGAGATAGGACACAAGATTTTGTCCGCGAGTTTGGAATTCTTCAAGGATCTGGTTAACAATTAGTTGTGAATCGTCGTGCACACATATTGATTTAAATCCTATTTCTTTAACAATTTCTAAGCCGGCTATTATTGCCTCATATTCAGCTTCATTATTGGTTGCAGCGAACTCTAGTCTCAGTGCATAGCTTAATTTCCTTCCTCGAGGCGTGACTATTATGACACCTGCCCCTGAGCCGAGCTCGTTTGATGCTCTATCAACGAACATATTCCATTTGATAGCTACCTCCATCCTTGCCTCAGCCTCCTTGTCTCGCACTGTGAACTCAGCTATGAAATCAGCCAAGGCTTGTTCCTTAATTGCATTGCGCGGGTGGTAGGTAATGTCGTACTGGCTCAACTCAATGCACCATTTTAACAGTCGCCCTAGCGTGTCCGGTTTATGTAGGACATGCCTCAAAGGTTGATCCGTTTGAACTCTAATGGAGTGCGATTGAAAGTAATGTCGTAATTTCCTGGATGCTATTAGCAGATAGTAAGCCAATTTTTCGATCTTTGGGTATCTAGCTTCTGCCCCCGTGAATCTTTTGCTAATGAAGTATACCGGTCTTCGGATACGATCATCTTCTCGTACTAATGCGACACTTAGTGCGTGGGAGGATACAGCTAGGTATAGGTAGAGGCTTTCTCCATTTACCGGGATGGAGAGTACTAGAGGCTTTTTGTAGGTGTTCTAGCAGACTCCGACAGGCTGAGTAGCATTCATCGTTCCATTCAAATTTTCCTTTGTCCTTTTTGAGGGCTTCAAAGAACGGGATGCATTTGTCCATGGCCTTGGATATAAACTTGCTTAGAGCAGCTACCTTCTCATTTTGGCTCTGCATTTCCCTCCGTGTGGCTGGAATTTTGATGTCTTTCAAAGCTTGTACCATTTTAGGATTCGCCTCTATTCCTCTAATGTGCACAATGAAACCTAAGAATTTACCCGAAGACACCCCAAAAGAGCATTTCAGAGGATTCAGCTTCATTTGGTATTTGCGTAATATTTGGAACATCTCGTCTAGGTGGCTCAAATTATCCGTTGCTCTTCTTGATTTGACAAGCATGTCATCGACATAGACTTCCATGGAGTGACCAATTTGCCGCTCAAACATCTTATTAACTAGACGTTGATAGGTAGCTCGGTGTTCTTAAGCCAGAAGGGCATGACCTTGTAGCAATATAGGCCTAGATCCATAATGAAGCTAGTAGTTCTTGATCTGACACATGTATGGGGATCTGGTTGTATCCTGAATAAGCGTCCATGAACGACAATAATTCATGTCTTGCTGTTCCGTCTACCAGTCGGTCGATTCAGGGCAAAGGAAAACAGTCTTTGGGGCAAGCATCATTGGGGTTGGAGAAGTCAATGCAGGTCCGCCATTTCCCATTAGGATTTTTCACTAAAACCGCGTTGGAGATCCATTTTGGGTAAATGGCTTCGCGGATAAAACCGTTGGCGAGCAGGTTCTTCACCTCTTCGTTAAGAGCAGTCGACCGTTCTATCCCCATGCTTCTTTTCTTTTGTTTGATCGGGATCTTGGCTGGGTCAATATTGAGGGAATGATAAGCTACTTCTGGGGATATTTCCACCATGTCTTTGTGGGTCCATGCGAACACATTCAAGTTCTTGCGTAGAAATCCTATCAGCTGGATTTTTTGGTTCTAGTTTAACTGAGAACCTATCTTTAAAAGCCTTGTTTGGTCGTGTTCGTCTACCATCACATGTTCCATAGCCTCCACGAGCTCGGCGTTGACCTCCTCCTCTCTATCTCTGGGGTCCAACTTATTAAAAGGGTCACTAGTGTATTCGAGAGGAGGAGCCTTCTTTGATTGCTATGCTTCAGTAGTTTTGGCACAGAGGGCGACCCCTACGCTCTTACCTTTTTCCTTCGTTTTGTTTTGGCGAAGTTCTATCACGTAGCAATTGCGAGCTGTGTCTTGGTCGCCTTCTACCTCTCCTATTCCTTTATCAGTTGGGAATTTCATCTTCAAGCACCAAGGGGCCAAGACTATTTGGAAATCTGACAATGCAGGCCTCCTAAAAAATGTGTTGTAAGCAGAATGTCCATCTACTAACACGAATATTTGCTTTCAGATTATGGATCGGGGGTGAATTCCTAGCTCAACAAACAAGTCTAACTGTCCAAGTGGCATCGTGGCCTCCCCCGTGAACCCATGTAAGGGCTTATTGCACGGGGATACATCTTTCATTGATAACTTCATTTTGTTGAAGGCATGTTTGAACAAAATATTCACTGAGCTTCCTTTATCAACTAAGATGCGGAACACCTCTGCTGGGCGGATTCAGGCGAAGATAACCATGGGATCGGTATGCGAACACTGCTTTCCAACCAAATCTTCATCGCTGAAGGTTATGTTGGCCCTTTCTCTCCATTTTGCGATGCGTCCTTCAGTAATGGAATGAACATATCCTTCCCTATCTTTTAAAGACTTGCCGTTCTTCTCTAGCTCAGCCCAACTTCCGTCGGCCGCATGCGGGCCTCCAGATATGGTATGGACGACTATCTTCTCCTGGTTGGAGTGGCTTGTTCCTGCTCCTTCTTTGTTGTTTCCTTGTGGGTGCGGCCCAGGTCCCTCGTGGACTTGAGTGGGAGAGTTGTGTCTTTGCTGCACGTACCGTTCCAGTTTCTTTTTTTAGATGTACTCCTCAATGAGATCCCGCAAATGCTGACATTCTTCGGTGTTATGCCCGTGAGACTCGTGGAAGCGATAATATTTTCCTGTTCTAATTGCGACTTTTGACTCTTTTTTATATGGAGGGCGTTTGTATTTTAATTTGTGTTGAGTAGCCAGGTAAACATTTTCCACAGTGTCGTTCAAAGGAGTGTATGAATCGAATCTCGGTCCAGGTCTGTTTCATCGCTTATTGCCCTTTTCAGTTCCCGAGCTGCCTTGATGGTTACTTTTTCATTCGTTGTTTGTCTTACTCCCCTCTTCTCGGGGTGGGGCACTCATGTTTCCTTGGACATTAGAACCCCCTATTGGTTGCTCGCTTTGTCGGTGAGCCGCCGCGTCTTCCAATCTCATGTATTTTCTGGCTTCACGAAAGAATTCTTATAGAGTTAAAGGCTTTTCCTTCGTCAACCTTCTTGCAATCTTTGAATCAGGGTGGACGCCTCCGCATAGTTCCATCAATGTAAGCCTTTCATCCACGTTTTGTACTGCTACCGCGGTAGCGTTGAAACGGGTAAGATATTGCTGTAGCGATTCTCCAGCCTTCTGTTTTACGTTGACAAGGAATAAGCATCTCTGGGATGTTCCATATGGATTCAGAATTGACTTATGAATTTTTACTTCCACATTTCCCAAGAGCTAATGGAGCCATAAGGTAGGCGACAAAACCATGTGGTTGCTAAGTCCGACAGGAACAACGGAAATATTTACACAGCACACCCTCTGTTGCTCCATTCATGAGCATGTGCTGGGTGTAGCACTACAAGTGGATGATTGGGTTGGATGTGCCTTTGTAGGGATCCATAGTGGGCATCTTCCATTCTCGTGGAGTGGCTGTCACTTCTATGTCCCTGGTGAAGGGGTTGGACACCCTTGCCCCTATCCCTCTTTCGAGTTGTTCGCGTTTGAGATATTCTCCGAAGAGCCGTGTTATCCTCTCCTCGGATTCTTGGGCAGCCCTAGGAGAAGTGGGGGCTTCCCTTTGATGGTGTTTGGAACCTTGGTTGAGGCTGGATTGGCGATGATTGGCTCAAAGCATGACAGGGTCAGCTACAGTCGGTCCTTGCCTGGTGCCCCTTTGACTAGGCCCAGCTCTTGATGCTCTTTGAGGACCGACTTCGGGCTGAGTCCTGGCTCGGCTTCGAGTTCTTGTATCTTCTTGATTGAGTTCTTCATTTGTAGGGGATCTGTTCCGTTTACACGACTCTCCAAATTGAGACTCACCTCGAGATTTAGTGTTGTGAGTGGATTTCTCCGTGCCTCTCAAGCGTGTCATGAGTTGGTCCACTAAAGCTTTTTGCTGGGCAGCGAAGCGGTTAGTCATCTCATTCACAACCCTATCTAAATCTTCTCAGGTTATAGCTGTTCTAGAGGTTGAGAGTGGGTTGTCGGGTTTTCTAGATCTTCTTGGATGGGGTTGAGTGTATTGGCAATGGCCACACTCTTACCCTTATCGGTGTTGCGCTTAGAGGGAGCTATGTTCTAATATTGAGTTAAGGTTTGGAAGGATGGTGGACAGAAGGGTTCGGCTCTCCACACGGCCCGTTCTCAGTGAAAGAACCAAAAATGTTTGTTCAAAAATTGGACAAACACCTCAAAAGTTTGATTTGTAGTTAAGTTTCGTTCAAGTTGATTGATTTTGAATTTTTATCGTTTCAACACGTAAAAGAATGATTTCAGCAATTGCAGGACACAATTTACAAGCTCAAAGTTTAGAAAGCAGATAAGGAAAGTAAACAACACAAAATTTTATAGTGGTTCAGCTAGAATGTGCCTACATCCACTTTCCATCTTATTATTCTCCTTTTTGAGTTGATTACAGGTACAAGATTGTTCAGAAAGAGTAAAAAAACATAGAGTAACTGAAGTGATGGATTCTCAGCAGAGTTTTCTCTCTTTTCACCCCCAAAAGTTGTCCCCATTGTTGTTGAGAAGCTCCGGTATTTATAGAGTGGAGTTGTGAAGTATGGAGAAGAAGTTATAGCTTCCTGAGTTTGGTTCGGCATTTGAGTTAGGAACAATTGGATTGGAATTTGAGTCAGGAACAATGGGATCGGCATTTGGGTCAGGAAGCTTGTCAGGACCGATTGTCCTTCTTTGGCTTGGCTCGGTGATTCTGCCCTGGAGTACCTTATTTTTTGGACCAAACATTTGATCCGGTATATTTGTGCATCAGACCAAATGTTTGGTCCAGTGATGGATGTGTCATGCTGGACCGGATATTTGGTGCAGCATATTAGAGAATGACGGACCAAGCATTTGGTCCGGCATATAAGAAGATGCCGGACCAAATATTCGATCCGGCATATCTAAGGATGCCGGACCAAATACTTGGTCCGACATAACATAGGATGCCGGACCAAATATTTGGTCCGGCATATCTGAGGATGTCGGACCAGATACTTGGTCCGGTATACCATATGATGCCGAACCAAACATCTGGTCCGGCATGCCGGCCATACGTTTGGTTCGGTAACTATATTCCCTATACCCCTACTTGTCTTTGCTTCATTCTTTCTTCGTGCCCCAGAAAACCGAGCCAACAACCCATATATGGGGATGTCGAATTTTTATGAAGGTTCCATATGTCAAAGGCTGTCTTTAATTGGGTTCTTGATAAATTAACCGAAACAAACATCTTTTTCTCCCGCAGAAAAATGGAATCAACAAACTAGGAATTCTCCACTACAAAAGGTTACGGCTGCACTTTGCATGATATTATACGGAACTATTGGTGATTCGCAAAATGAAAAAGTGCGGATTGGAGACTCAGTGACAATCTTATGTATGAAAGACTTTTGCAAAACCATCGTTTTACAATTTGGTGAAGAATATCTTCGGTCCCCAACCCCTCATGACATTGACAAATTGTAAGCAATGAGAGCTTAATATGGATTTTTAGGTATGTTAAGTAGCTTAGATTGTATGAATTGGAGGTGGAAAAACTGTTCGGTTGCATTGTAAGGCCAATACATAGGATACTGCAAAAAGGCAACTCTGGTATTGGAAGCTGTTGCTTCGTTCGATTTGTATATATGACATGCTTTTTTTGGAGCACCAAGTTCACTGAATGATATTAACATTCTACGACAGTCATATTTATTTAATGACTTATGCAATGATGTAGCACCTCCATGCAATTACAAAATAGGAGACAAAGATAATTCCATAGGTTATTACCTGATAGATGGAATTTATCCAAAATGGAAAACACTTGTGCAAGCATACAAAAATCAATAACGCAAAAGGAGCCAAATTCACCAAACAATAGTAGAGTTTGAGAAAAGATGTCGAATGAGCATTTGGAGTGATTCAAATTAGGTTTCATATATTAAGAATAGAGATATTGTAACGTTCCCCTTTCTGACCGCCTCCAGTCGGTAATTAAACCAACTCGAAACGTTCAAAAAGACGAATTGTTATTTAGTTTATAAGGTTTAAACAGAATCAGCCACAGAAACACAGATAATAACAATCAATTTAAACAAATGAGAATTTATTTCATTACTATAAATCTTTTTATATACATCAGAGTTTATACAATTTTAATACTGATACAGCGGAATATTTAAAATACAATTTTCTTCTGAAAATAAAAGTGATTCTTTACTCTCTCTCTAACTTCGCTGCTCGAAAATCTTCAAGCTGTAAAAATACTCGGTCTGACCCGAGTATTATATTCAAAAGAAAATAATACACAGGTCAGTCTAATTCAAACCAGTTTATGAGTGCATATAGGCAGTAATAATTTAAATAGACGACAGTCACAATAATTCTCGTCTATCCGACTCTTTTAACAAAGAAATCGGATAACGAAAATATAACACTTAACAGTGTTAAACAATAAATCAGCAGATTTAAATCATCAACAGAGATAGATAAACCATTTATCAATCGACTAAATCAATTTAAAACAATTAAAATTGTCACTTTAAAATCATCGAAGATTTGATTGGCTGCCGTACACGCACGCGTGTACGGCCTCGCCAATACGGCCTAAAAATCAATGCATCCGACGCAAAGAAACATCAATTCAAACTGTCGAGTTTGGGTGGCTGCAGTGCACACGCACATACATGTGCACTGCCTCGCCAACTCGAGTGAATACTAACAGCAATCAAAGCTGCAGAGGTCAAGTCAGTAAACTGCAAGTATCAAAGAGGCAAGAAACAGTTCAATACCCAAGCAAACTCAAGAACAAGTTTCCAAACAACTCATTACTGAACATTTCATCAAGTGCAAAAGTTTTATAAAAATGAACTGCAGCCCCGCTTTGGATTCAAGGGCAAACTGCAACAATAACTGCAGCCACCGCATGGAAATTTGGGTGAAGGCAACAAAAATAAACAAGGATGAATGAAACTGATCAAGCAAGTGCAGCAGGTACAAAGACCCAATGACCAAGTGCACAAAAACAATTTCAAGTGAAGGAAAATGAAATCAAGTACACATGAATCTAATGAAATCATCAGAGAACAAGTCACAGCCGAAATGATCCATCGCAGTGCAACTAATATGACGACAAGTATGACTGGGATGCATACATAAACAAGAGATCAAGTTATAGCATGGCAAGTGCAGACTCAATTGGAGCTATACACTACAGATGCTATACTCAAGTGCAACAAGACTGGTTCAATTACGATATGAATACAATGCAACTGGCAACTATGTAATGCAACTGATGATAGTGAATGAGACAACAACTTCAAACTCAAGTGAATAGCTAAATGCAACATCAGTGGACGAATAGTGCAACTCAATGCAAATCAGTTCAAAATCCAAGCAGTGGTTAAGGTATGAAATTAGACAGTACAAGCATATGAGAGTAATCAAAAATTACAAGGTGAAATAGATCTTAAGAAAGGCAATCAACCCAGACACTCTACCAAATCATACGAACAAGTCATAGAGAACATGAGGTCGAAGTGTTTTAAAACCAAACCTGGACAATGCTAACTGCAAATGCACAGCAAATATACTTGAAGGCTGGAGTATGCAAGGTGAAGAACATATGTATGAAATGCAACTATGACTGGACAGTGTTATTAGGAATGAACACAATGGTCAGTAGGACTAATATGACAACATAGCAAGCACTTAAATGCACAGAGCAAATTACAACCAGGTGACACAACAATTCAGTCGAAACTGCTATAAGGATGAACATCACATGTAACAAAAATGCTTAGTGATCGAACATGAAAACAACAGTTAATGGCCGAAGTTATGAATCAACAAATAAAATCGAACAAGGATAAAAATACTACCAGAGGCAGTAAAGAGTATAGTCGAAACCAATAAGGTCGAAAATGCTACCAAAAGCAGTGAATAGTATGGCAAAAGTCGAACAGGATTGACATCACAAAAACATGTTTGTAGTCGAAGACAACTATAGGTCAAATTCAATGCCGAAGTCACAGAAAATAAATACTGTGATAGCCAAGGATATAAACCAGCTTAAAATTAAAACCGAGAGCATCAAGTATAATTTTTTTTTCAAAATCATGATTGCAGATTTCAAACAAGATCATACGGCCGAGATAATAAAGTGATGGAGTCAAAAATCATATGTATGAATCAGTCAAGAATCGCAAATATCATTTCATATGAATTTGATTAAAACAGAGAAAACAACAACTCGAAACGAAATCAAACTGTTGCAGCACTATACCAAATACGAATTAGATGTGAGTAAATAATTTACTCACCGATGTTTTTTTTTTCTCGAAGCAACAAGAAGCTGAGACGAACCATTCATTCAATCGAGCAACGTCGGCATCTTTTGAAATTCACGAAAGCCTTAGATTTCATCAAGGATGAAATCCCTAATTTGCGAAAAAACGAGGCCAAAGCCAATCTCACAGGAGCGAATGTGAAACCCTAATTTGAAGACGAGCGAAAATCGAAGAACTCGCCGCCATTTTTCTCTTCTCGCTTTTGTTTAGGGCACGAATGAATGAGATAAAGGAAAGGGGGGTCGGGTTCGTATTTTATCAGAGAAAAAGGAAAGAAAACGTGGGAGGTATGGGCTGAACGTGGGTTTAACAGAGAAGGGGGGAAAGAACGTGGATCGTGGGTTAGGTATGGCTGGTATGGTACTCTTATATTTATTTATTTTTTTCTTTTAAAAATCTAATTTGTTTTGTATAGATATTTCTTTAATTTGTTTTATTTAAATTTGTTGTTAAAATCTAAACTATGTGTATATATTCATTCGTACGAAAAAAAATTTAAATAAAAGAATCTCAATCGATTACAATTTCCAAATTCAAACAGAAATTAACGATCGATATTAAATCGTTAATTTACGAAGATTTTATCGTTATAAAATTTTCCAACAATAAACAACAAATTATCTGTCAACTTTAATCATTTATCGATGATTATAATTCGGGCAAAAATCCAGGTTGTTACAGAAATTCAATTTGAATTCGATTTAATTTTATACGCGTTTATACGCCGTATTTCATAAAACAATTCCGATAAATACGAAATTGAAATCCAGTAATAATTCAATATTACAGACCCAATGGAACTGGTTTCGTTAAATTCCGAGACTGTGCCTCGGAATGCTATTTTTAAATTCAACTTCAAACGATACAATTTCAAAACTGAACAAATCGCTTTTAAAATCAATTCTGAAGCTTCTATTACCTTCAGTATTATCAATATGAATTTTCCAAGCCTTTAAATTATTTTTAACCGGCCTAAAACTGAAGATTCAAATTTTATTCAACTTACAATAGATTAAATTCAAAAATTAAATCGCCAATTCCTTCTGATAATTTGAAATTCAAGTCAAATCATCATTCAAATATTTAAAATTAATTAAATATTTTCAATTTAAATTGTTCAAAATTCAGGGTCGTTACAAACTCCCCTCCTTAAAAACTTTTCGTCCACGAAAAGGAAAGGTTGTCAAAAATTTTACCGATATTTATACTCTAGTCAATTTTTTTCTAAGCCTGAAACTTATTACAAATAAATGAATATAGGATTCATTTCATTTGTTTAATCTCACTAGTTTTGTTTATCTTTTCTTTTATTCAATGATTTTCAAAAATCAAAACCCAAAAGTCTTTTACTAACATTTTCGATTTACAACTCAGATTCAAACTTAAAATTCTTCACGTTAGAGATTTGCATAATATATATCTCTTCCAAAGCTGTGGACTTTCAAAACATTTCAAAGATCTTCTTCCTTAGTTTATTAGGTAGGAATTTCGTAATTTTAATTTCAGATCATTGATTAGCTATTTACAGTTTGAAAATACTTGCTAACTCGAAATTTAACAAGTTCATCTTTGTTCTCACAGACATTAGGCATACGCTGGCCAGGCGCAGGTCTAAAAATCTCAAAGTACTAAATATACTTGCTTCAATTCCTAGTGAAAATACTTTTAAAAATTCTTTTAAAAATGGATATGGAAAGCACGTTCCCCCATGGATTACAGTTCCACCCGGCGGTTACGCTACTATCCCAGTAGAGTCGCTTGTGGCTGTAGATTTCTCATCTCTTAAATTTCGCCATGGTTGTCGCCATAGATTGCAGTACACACGGCGGTTACGCTACTATCCCAGTAGAATCGCTCGTGTCTGTAGGCATCACGCCCCTCAAATTTCGCCTGACATTAGATTGCAGTTTACTCGGCGGTTATGCCACTATCCCAGTGGAATCGCTCGTAACTGTGGGCATCTCGCCCCTCAAATTACGCTAATCATCAATCAAATCTAATCTCATCGCGATAATCTATCGCGAAGGATTTCCGATTCAAATAGTCACTCTGACTAAAATTCTACGTAGCTACGAATTTCAAATGGACACTCATCGAGAGTTCCAATACCTTCTTTAATAATAAATGGAAGGTACTTTTCCACATCCTCAGTTTAGAAAACATAATATCATATATGTAGTACTTTCATTTCCCATTTCGTACATATAACATCTATGTAAACATACATAAGATTTCCATAACAATGTCTTTCTAAACTAACGGTTTCAAATTTACCGCATTCATATATATATAAGTTCTAAAAACTTACATATTCCATATTCATAACAAAATAGAGGATTTCAAAATTTTCCTCTAAGTCGATTTGGAAATTTAAGGTTATCTCAAACCTAATTCATATTCATAATTCCATTCATTATCGACTTTCACATTCGATTTGAATTTCACGCTTACATCGTCAATTCTCAACACAGAATTGATGTCTATCGATATATAACCTCTGAGCTCGTACGTCTCAGAGAAGGGTGTTAAGCTAAGAGAATAAATTCTCCGCCACCAACAGATATATATTTAATAGAGATCAATTGCTATGTCATCAATTCACAATGTTAGACATGCAATCCAAATCATCATCTGAAATTCAAAGCTCAACTTATATTGTCTTTGATGTCGAAGTTAAACTCAATTTTAACTTAACGATTCAATCCTTTTTGAAAAATTTCAAATTGAAGAAATTGTTCAAATTCTCATTTAACTTTTCAACTTCGACTTCAAAAATGAATTTCAAATCATTTATTCCTTACGGAATATATTCACAACATTTCATATTTGGAAAAACATTTCCATACTTATTTAAAAATAAGTAATTCACAAATCTATTTTATTTTCAACATTTGAAAATATTCGATATACTTAAATCAAAATTAAGTATATATTTCATCTTTAAGGAAATCATTCTCTTTCACATATTTATTTGAGTTATAACGAATGTTACGTAAAACATCGTTACGACAACTCAAAATTACTAGTATAGGGATTCGAAATTTAGATAGATGTATAAATCCCAATACTATACAAAACATTTCCTTTCGGAAATCATTTACTATAACAACAGTGTTATAGTCCATCATTTCCTTATATTCGAAAACGTCTATTTCAACAATGAATGTTGAAATCTATGGTTTCGATATTCAATGTCTTGAAAACATCTTTTTAAAACAATTAACTTCGTTTTAAAATATCATTTTCCCAAAACATGTCCATTTTATTCAATAATATATTCACGGTCCAAAATCGTGAATATACTTCATTTAACAAGCTATAAGAATTTACTTATCAAAATAAGTCAGTTTCGAATTTATAAACAACGTTTATAAATTATATTCCTATTCATAAAGACTTCAATTCATAAAAATTGCTTTATTAACCCATTCCTTTATAACTCAGTTTTATATCAAAATTTTAATTTATAAGTGAATTACTTATAAATTCTTTTATTTCGCAACTTCGAATCATTTTATAACTTCACAATTTCAATTCTGTAATTTCCATTCACTTATGAAATCCATTAAATATTTCACTTTTAACACTTATACAATCCCAATATTTTATCCACACTTTCAAATCTTCAATTTAAGCCGTTTATAATAATTCAAAATTTCCAATTTAAACTATTATATAAATTTATCAGTTTTCCATTTCCAAAATAATCTACTGGTTCTTTAGTAAATCATTCATTGAATTGATTTCCAATTTAATCATATTTGATTTATTCACATTGGATTTTACTAACATTCATTCAAATTCAATTAGTTCACATTCACTAATTTATATTCAAGTTAGTTTGCTTTCAATTCAAATCAATTCTATTTTGATTTACTTATCTTTCAATTTGAATCCAATTACTTAGCTTCCAAATTCCATTAATACAATTTCATTAATACTTAATGAATTTCCATACAATCAACTAACAACCAATGCACATTCAACTTAACCAATTTTATTTACTTTGCTTACATTCAATTTGGTTCAACACACTTAATTTCAATTGGTTTATATTCCAATTCAGATTAAATTTTTTTATACTCACCATATTCACAAATTCACTTTTACAGTTAAAGTTGAATTTCCTTTATATCCTCAAATTCATATTCATTACATCACTTTATCCATTCATTTTTATATCAAATTAAATTTGATTCACTATTACTTAAGCCATGTTTCATTTATCTTCACTTGCATTTATTTTCACCATAAAACTTAAGTTCGCCTCAAATTTATTTGAAATTCTATTTTTTTTAACTTAACTAAAGTCAAATTCATATCACATTTAAAATTCAGATTTTGTTTTACTTAACAAAACTGTTTAACCATTTAACAATTGGTTTTACTCAAAATTTTCTCATTTTTTATAAGTTAAACAACTTATAATTTAAACTTTCCGATTCATATTATATAATCACTTATCTTTCAAGTTTAAATTTCCATCTCAATAATTTATCAAATCCAGTTCAATTTATTTAACTTCCTTTAGTTAAATTTCAAATCATATATTTATTAATACTAACTCAATTCAATTTAACTTTTCTTAAGTTAAAAATCTTTATTTTCAAAAACAACTTTATACTTCTTTGGATTTGAAAAACGTTCTCCTTTAAAGTGTTTCTAGTAACTATTCATATTAAACATCATAAACTAAGCTTTGTGTAAACCAAAGCTCTGATACCACTCTGTAACGTTCCCCTTTCTGACCGCCTCCAGTCGGTAATTAAACCAACTCGAAACGTTCAAAAAGACGAATTGTTATTTAGTTTATAAGGTTTAAACAGAATCAGCCACAGAAACACAGATAATAACAATCAATTTAAACAAATGAGAATTTATTTCATTACTATAAATCTTTTTATATACATCAGAGTTTATACAATTTTAATACTGATACAGCGGAATATTTAAAATACAATTTTCTTCCGAAAATAAAAGTGATTCTTTACTCTCTCTCTAACTTCGCTGCTCGAAAATCTTCAAGCTGTAAAAATACTCGGTCTGACCCGAGTATTATATTCAAAAGAAAATAATACACAGGTCAGTCTAATTCAAACCAGTTTATGAGTGCATATAGGCAGTAATAATTTAAATAGACGACAGTCACAATAATTCTCGTCTATCCGACTCTTTTAACAAAGAAATCGGATAACGAAAATATAACACTTAACAGTGTTAAACAATAAATCAGCAGATTTAAATCATCAACAGAGATAGATAAACCATTTATCAATCGACTAAATCAATTTAAAACAATTAAAATTGTCACTTTAAAATCATCGAAGATTTGATTGGCTGCCGTACACGCACGCGTGTACGGCCTCGCCAATACGGCCTAAAAATCAATGCATCCGACGCAAAGAAACATCAATTCAAACTGTCGAGTTTGGGTGGCTGCAGTGCACACGCACATACATGTGCACTGCCTCGCCAACTCGAGTGAATACTAACAGCAATCAAAGCTGCAGAGGTCAAGTCAGTAAACTGCAAGTATCAAAGAGGCAAGAAACAGTTCAATACCCAAGCAAACTCAAGAACAAGTTTCCAAACAACTCATTACTGAACATTTCATCAAGTGCAAAAGTTTTATAAAAATGAACTGCAACCCCGCTTTGGATTCAAGGGCAAACTGCAACAATAACTGCAGCCACCGCATGGAAATTTGGGTGAAGGCAACAAAAATAAACAAGGATGAATGAAACTGATCAAGCAAGTGCAGCAGGTACAAAGACCCAATGACCAAGTGCACAAAAACAATTTCAAGTGAAGGAAAATGAAATCAAGTACACATGAATCTAATGAAATCATCAGAGAACAAGTCACAGCCGAAATGATCCATCGCAGTGCAACTAATATGACGACAAGTATGACTGGGATGCATACATAAACAAGAGATCAAGTTATAGCATGGCAAGTGCAGACTCAATTGGAGCTATACACTACAGATGCTATACTCAAGTGCAACAAGACTGGTTCAATTACGATATGAATACAATGCAACTGGCAACTATGTAATGCAACTGATGATAGTGAATGAGACAACAACTTCAAACTCAAGTGAACAGCTAAATGCAACATCAGTGGACGAATAGTGCAACTCAATGCAAATCAGTTCAAAATCCAAGCAGTGGTTAAGGTATGAAATTAGACAGTACAAGCATATGAGAGTAATCAAAAATTACAAGGTGAAATAGATCTTAAGAAAGGCAATCAACCCAGACACTCTACCAAATCATACGAACAAGTCATAGAGAACATGAGGTCGAAGTGTTTTAAAACCAAACCTGGACAATGCTAACTGCAAATGCACAGCAAATATACTTGAAGGCTAGAGTATGCAAGGTGAAGAACATATGTATGAAATGCAACTATGACTGGACAGTGTTATTAGGAATGAACACAATGGTCAGTAGGACTAATATGACAACATAGCAAGCACTTAAATGCACAGAGCAAATTACAACCAGGTGACGCAACAATTCAGTCGAAACTGCTATAAGGATGAACATCAGATGTAACAAAAATGCTTAGTGATCGAACATGAAAACAACAGTTAATGGCCGAAGTTATGAATCAACAAATAAAATCGAACAAGGATAAAAATACTACCAGAGGTAGTAAAGAGTATAGTCGAAACCAATAAGGTCGAAAATGCTACCAAAAGCAGTGAATAGTATGGCAAAAGTCGAACAGGATTGACATCACAAAAACATGTTTGTAGTCGAAGATAACTATAGGTCAAATTCAATGCCGAAGTCACAGAAAATAAATACTGTGATAGCCAAGGATATAAACCAGCTTAAAATTAAAACCGAGAGCATCAAGTATAATTTTTTTTTCAAAATCATGATTGCAGATTTCAAACAAGATCATACGGTCGAGATAATAAAGTGATGGAGTCAAAAATCATATATATGAATCAGTCAAGAATCGCAAATATCATTTCATATGAATTTGATTAAAACAGAGAAAACAACAACTCGAAACGAAATCAAACTGTTGCAGCACTATACCAAATACGAATTAGATGTGAGTAAATAATTTACTCACCGATGTTATTTTTTTTTCGAAGCAACAAGAAGCTGAGACGAACCATTCATTCAATCGAGCAACGTCGGCATCTTTTGAAATTCACGAAAGCCTTAGATTTCATCAAGGATGAAATCCCTAATTTGCGAAAAAACGAGGCCAAAGCCAATCTCACAGGAGCGAATGTGAAACCCTAATTTGAAGACGAGCGAAAATCGAAGAACTCGCCGCCATTTTTCTCTTCTCGCTTTTGTTTAGGGCACGAATGAATGAGATAAAGGAAAGGGGGGTCGGGTTCGTATTTTATCAGAGAAAAAGGAAAGAAAACGTGGGAGGTATGGGCTGAACGTGGGTTTAACAGAGAAGGGGGGAAAGAACGTGGATCGTGGGTTGGGTATAGCTGGTATGGTACTCTTATATTTATTTATTTTTTTCTTTTAAAAATATAATTTGTTTTGTATAGATATTTCTTTAATTTGTTTTGTTTAAATTTGTTGTTAAAATCTAAACTATGTGTATATATTCATTCGTACGAAAAAAAATTTAAATAAAAGAATCTCAATCGATTACAATTTCCAAATTCAAACAGAAATTAACGATCGATATTAAATCGTTAATTTACGAAGATTTTATCATTATAAAATTTTCCAACAATAAACAACAAATTATCTGTCAACTTTAATCATTTATCGATGATTATAATTTGGGAAAAAATCCAGGTTGTTACAGAAATTCAATTTGAATTCGATTTAATTTTATACGCGTTTATACGCCGTATTTCATAAAACAATTCCGATAAATACGAAATTGAAATCCAGTAATAATTCAATATTACAGACCCAATGGAACTGGTTTCGTTAAATTCCGAGACTGTGCCTCGGAATGCTATTTTTAAATTCAACTTCAAACGATACAATTTCAAAACTGAACAAATCGCTTTTAAAATCAATTCTGAAGCTTCTATTACCTTCAGTATTATCAATATGAATTTTCCAAGCCTTTAAATTATTTTTAACCGGCCTAAAACTG
The DNA here is from genome assembly GCA_030737815.1 of Allium fistulosum. Classification (NCBI taxonomy): domain Eukaryota; kingdom Viridiplantae; phylum Streptophyta; class Magnoliopsida; order Asparagales; family Amaryllidaceae; genus Allium; species Allium fistulosum. The sequence continues at coordinate 369,177,969 of CM060907.1, forward strand.
AAGATTCAAATTTTATTCAACTTTCAATAGATTAAATTCAAAAATTAAATCGCCAATTCCTTCTGATAATTTGAAATTCAAGTCAAATCATCATTCAAATATTTAAAATTAATTAAATATTTTCAATTTAAATTGTTCAAAATTCAGGGTCGTTACAGATATACTACCACGATCCGATGGTATTATCTGATATCGTATACTGTTGTATTATTTTACATAATATGATTATTGAAGAAGAAAGTGATGGATATGAGCTTCAACTAAGAAACTATCCGGACATTGTTATGGCATTTCAAAAAAACCTTACAAAGACCTAAATACTTTTGCCGAATACATGCAAAGAATCAAAGATAGTCGAGATCCACAGGCTCATCTTAATCTAAGAGAAGAACTAATGGAACACTACTGGGAACATATAGGAAACCATTAGTAAATGTGATGTTTAGGTTAACCGTGTGATCTTTTTCTCTAGTATGTTTCACTTATCTATTATACTAAGATGTTGTTGACATGTTGTAATAGTGTTTGTATTTGAATTTGTAATATCTATTGTAATATGTTGTTTTTGATGTGTTGTAGTAGAGTTTGTATTTGAATTTTTAATATCTATTGTATTAAGTTGTTGTTGATGTATTAATAATAATAACAATAGTGAGATTGACAAAATGAAAATGACAATAACACTAACAATAGCAATAGCTAGCAACAACAATGGAAATAACAATAGCATTACAATAACTATAACTAAAATAGAAACAATCACAATGACAATAAAACTAACACTAACAATAACAATAATGGAGCAAATACAAGATGCAATAATAAGATATGTAGCATGAACCTAATTTCCTATAACCCCCATGACGTCTATGGTACTTCTAAATTTTCTTTTCCATATACAACCTTTGCACTGGATTGAGTTCATTTAGGTTGCAACTTAAAACAGTCATATCATCAGCTCTTTGTTGTCAAGCTAATTCTTGTTTTCTTAACTCTAACTCGTCAATTCTTAACTGTTGTTTTTCATCATGACATCATTGTTTTTCCTTTTCCCTTTTAGGTCTCTTCGCTTCTTTTGCTTCCATGTATAATTTATTTACATCTTCAACTGCCGCCATACGCTCACCAATATGTTCATAGTGTGCGGTGTAACCCGTGGCAGTTTTTTTCTTCCTTTTGTACTTTCCCGAAGGCCTACCACTTGTACTAGTGGTAAATGAGGTGTCTTCATGTGCATCAGAACTAGTAGGACTTGATTCATCGCTCATCTTTCTAGGAAGAAAGCGCAATATTGAGTGTTCCTGTCGCACTTGACTTCATTTTTCCTCCATTGAGAGTATGTCGTCATAATGGTGCATGTTGAACGGTTGATTATTATGTTCAGCCATATATAATGCATTTGCTTGATTAAGCTGTAGATGATGAAGTATTACTAAAAAATAAAACGCAAAACTTGATAATTTGAACTAAAAATTTAAAATCATTACCAGATCCATGTCTTTTGTCCCACTTTGTTGTCTTCCATGCAACTCGTCCATTATTTTTTTCCAACGTTGACAAGCGGAATTTATTCTTTTCCATGACTACTTCAAAAATCAATGGTTCTTGGAAGATTGTTTGGACGTCGATAGTTGAACAAATTTCACATAGAAATCCAAAAAGAACTTTCACTTTGGCTCGTACCTTTCTTATTGTTTTTAGAACATTCAACCCAACAGAATGCTAATTCAGCTTTCTCGTCCACCGACCATTTCCGTATTTTGGGGCATTTGGTGATGGATTTTCACTTTCTGTATTAGGAGATTCATTAATATTCACTCTCGTTGCTTGCTTTCCCTTTGCTTGAGCGGAAGACAAATTAGGATTCCTATAAACATCTTCTTATTCGGCAATTTCATCGCCCTTGAATTGCATTTCTTAGTTTCTCTAAATTTCATCTCCAAATTGATTATTCAAATTTCTTGACAAATTTTGAGAATGATAAGGCAACACTGATCGTTATTTTCTTTTGGGAGACACATAGTTTTGATTATAGTTATAGTTTTGTTTGAAACGGGGTATTATGGAAATAATTCGAATTTTGAGAATTTCGGTAATGGTACAAATTTTATTGGGAATGACAAGAATTCTGATTTTGTTGAGGATGATACAATTTTGGAGCTTGTTGTGCAAAATCAAAATTTTAATTTTGATTTTGTTATTAATAATTTTGAGAATGATATTGATTTTGACTATGCTAAGAATTGAACGTATTCTGATCGAATTGAGTCGAATTCTGATTATCGGGTCTGTGTTGTGATAGAAAATTGGGAATAAAGATTTTTGAGATTTTCCTTTTTGATTTTTTGACATTAATGATATTATTTGTAAATAATTAGTCGAAGGGAGTAAGAAATGTAGAAGAAATGGTGTAAATAAAATGTTGCAATTGTTAAATTATATACAGAAGGAAGGATGGGAGATGCAACGATCATAAAAATGACCGTTACCTTTAGCCGGCTTTATTGAAGCTGGCTAAGTGGCAACGGTAATTTTTATGAACTTTGCCATAATGTGGCCTTAGTCGGCTATCATAAAGCTGGCTTTATTATAGCTGGCTAAGTGGCAACCTTCTGGATTGCCAAGGCAACCCAGAATTGGACAACCGACCCTTTGTTGGGGGTCGATGGCATCCCAACCAACCCATCGACCCCCAACCAACCCATGGTTGGGAATGCTCTAACCAACAATGTAGCTCATAACATCAATCACATTATTCTGAGGGTACCTCGATTTGTATCATCACAAACTTTATGTCCCTAAAGTATATATTTTATTTCATGCAAATTCTATTGGCAAAATTTTTGCAGCTTTGAAATTGATTCAAATCATTGTCAAATTGTCTCACGGATCAAAACCTCATTGTTAACTCCTATTTTTGTAGCAACCTAAAACTTTGCGATCTATAACTCCGCGACCCAACGACCTAATAATCTTAATGACTTAGCGACCTAATGGTCCTAGCGACCTAACTTCTCCAGTAGCACAACGACCTAAGAGTACCTAACGACCTAATAGTCTCAACGACCTAATGGCATAATGGTCTTAGCGACCTAACGTCATAAAGCACTCAGCGACCTAAAGTCTTCAGCGACCTAAAGCAGCTTAGCGACCTAGTGACTTCATTCCTCAGCGACATATGGAGTGCCGCGACCTAACGACTTAAGAGGATCAGCGACCTAAAGGCTTCTGTAACTTCACGACCTAGCAATGTAATGACCTAGCGAGCTAAAACAGAGAAAAGTTACATGACTTTCTATAGGTCGCTCACGACCTACTAACTCGCTCAGAAGAAACCAAGATCAAACGAAACGACCCCCTAGGTCGCTACCGACCTACAACCTAAGACTTAGAGATTAAATCACGCCCAGAATCACCCCTATAAATACAGCCCTAACTCCAACAATAGGGGGACCTTTGGCTGATCTTCTGAAGCGCTGTTACTCGTGCAAAGAATGGATTTTGGTACCGAAACTGGTATTCTATTACTTATGGAATTCACTTTCAAAACTACAACAAATGAAATCCGGTAGATGTCCGATGGGATGGAGGCAGACTCTAGTAATAAGGCGACTCATCGGACGAAGCGTCGGAGGAAACGACAAACGAATTGGCATCCGTTCGAGAAATCTACTCCCGTCCCAGTCTCACTACCTGGAACATACCAGTTTCAATCAATTGACTGGTCTATCCAGTCAACTGGTCAAGAGGAAAAAAATTCCATCTCAGCCCTAGTTCAGTCAACTGAATGGCATCCGTTCGAGAGGAAACGACAAACGAATTGGCATCCGTTCGAGAAATCTACTCCCGTCCCAGTCGCACTACATGGAACATATCAGTTTCAATCAATTGACTGGTCTATCCAGTCAACTGGTCAAGAGGAAAAAAATTCCATCTCAGCCCTAGTTCAGTCAACTGAATGGCCCTTCAATCGATTGACCTGCTGTGTGTTGTGCAAACTTCAAAATGCGATAACATTTTCATACAAAGTCGCATTGAGGTGAGGTTTAGACCATTGTTCACCATTTTTAGAGGGCTACAACCTATAAAATTTTGATAAGTTTTGGAGTACTCTGATTTTGGGGCCCATGCAGGACTCACCCCGGTACGTATTCTAAAGTGTAGATTTTGAGGTAGACAGGGAGGGTATACTAGAAGAGTATTATTAGATTGAGGTCATGCATTCTATTTGAAATGCGATTTGATTTAGTATAGGTTTTGTTAGAGTTGTCCGGTGGTTTTTTAGGCCGCGGCGACTGGAGCCGTGCATTGCAATTCCATACGTTACAAAAGGAGTGAGTTCGTACTCTAAGATTTCGATCTTAGAGTAATATACGGCAAGTTTGGTTTTGACTTATTGTGACACACCAAGGGTATGAACTTATGTGACCTAACCAATGATAGAGTTAGGGGTATGCCCTAGGGGCAATTATAAAATTTGTTACATATATCTAACTCGTTGACCAATCTTGTTCGAAATAAAAGGTATTTTCTTCCTATTATATACTTAATATGTGATTATATTAATTAATTAACTTAGTTAAAAGTATATTTAATAGAAAAATCCATAAATGGTATATTTTGTGATAGTAGTTACAAAGTGTTGTAACTGTGAGTAATTTATCACAACGAAACAAATATACCATTTTAAATGTTCCTAGTCAAGATGCATCGAGATTGGATATCGATGTATCCGTTGAGACTGGAGTACGTAACGCTCTCCAAATGTTGGGCAGTGTATTACTCATGATTGCTAGGAGCACCTAGGGGTTACGTACTAATAGTTATTGGATAACTATGGAACGACTCACTCGATAGTTTTCTGTTGGTTAATATAACTAAGGTCAAACAGAAAATATCGATGTGACTGATTTACACAGTTCTCCCGACTTGAGAATACTATGGATCTTCAATATGAAAGCTCCGCTTTGATTATAGCCAAATCATGGCATGGCGTCCATCGAGTGACTATAGTTGGGTCAAGTGGAAGTATTGGAAGTGAAGCACTATTCAAGAGAGGATTTGTCTCCTCAGTTATATGCGGTTAGTATCACAGTCAACTAAAGTCAACTTAAAGTCTCTGGCCAGAGCATTTCGGTTAATAATAATTGTTATTATTGAACCAAGGACTTTGGATTTGGACTATAAAGTTAAATGTGGATGAGGTTGGAATTTTAACCACTACAAAATTCCATAAGTCCAAAGTGATATAGTTTTGACGAAGAGAATTGATGTAAACAAATGCCACAACCGGATAACGCTTATTAAACTAAAATTGGATTTTACCGAAAATGTGTAAGCAATAAATTTGGCCATAATGTCACACCACCTACTAAGTGACGTGTGAACGTTAATATTAGAATAGTTTGATGTTAATCATTGACTAAATTTACACCCAAGAGTTACACAGCCGAAATGATGAATTCCCTTAAGACCGAACGATTTAATTAGTTTATAATTGTTATAAATTAATTAAATTAAGTAATGTTTATGAAATATTTTAGTTATAAAATTTGAATATGATTTGAGAAATAAATAATGTTATATATAATTATAACAGTTATAAATATATCGACTGATATACAATATCGACAAGCGATTAAATTAGATTTAATTGCATAGTATTTTGGCTTGGGCTTAGCTGGGTTTAAGGCCCATCATTAGAGCTGCAAAATTTTGGTTTTGGAAAGGTCTAGGGGTGGCTAAAATATAGGAATTGGCTTGGAGATAATGGGTTGAGATAAAGTGAGAATGGGTAAAAAGGTTTTCCTCGTTTCTCTCTAATACAACCCTATATATATATGTTTATCTCTAAAAACAATTACTAACCTTTTTTGGCCGCCATTACCTTCTACATTACTGGTTAAAACATAGCTCTCAATCCACTCCAAAATTCTCAAATATACTTCAAATTAAAATAATACTATTCCATAGTTAGAGGTCGGTGATTCCGGACTTGCAATTTGACGAATCAAGAACAGTAAAAGGAAGAGAAGTCATTGCTTCAACGTAGATTCAAAGGCATCATTAAATTGTTAATTTTAGTCTATATTATAGTAATTAAATTATATTCTATGATCCTATAATGAGAAATTTCATATCTGTTTAAATATATTGCTATTATATGTTTAGTTAGGTGAGATTTTGTAAGTAGATGTAGTTGCCATAAATCAGTTTGGTTATATACATAATTTGTTTATTACACTATTTGATTTATGTGTAGACAAATGTTGTTTACTGTACAAAATCAATTTTTATCATTAATAATTGTTTTATATATATTTATTAATAAATTCATATATCTATATATATATATATATTAGTGCATATTTCTCTCATAATAACATATATGCGTATATAAGATATATATGATTTAAAATTTTTAGTACACTTATTTATATATAATATGATTAAAATTTGAAAATCTATTATCATACATATATTCATATTTTTAAATTAACATTTATTGAATTTTTGAATTTTTTATTATATATAAAATAATTATTACATTAAAAATTCAATTATATACCTAAAAAAATATTATATCATTTTAGAAACATATAGAAAAAATGTAGGAATTTTTCAATAAATTTTATTATTTTTAATAATTAATATTATTTTGAAAAAACTGTTAATGAATTATTAAAAATAATAATTTAATTGAAAATTTCTTCAAATTTTGTTGTAACCTTTCATTCATAATCCTAGAATTTCTAAAATTTTAAAATTTTAATTTTAATAATATAATATTTTATATTAAATAATTATTGCCGAAATCAATATATTTATTTTTAAAAATAATATTTCAACTTTGTAAAATCTTAATAGTTTTCGTAGCTATATTTTATGATCCTAGATTTTTGAAAATTGTAAAATTTGAATTTTCATCAATAGATTATTTTATGTTAATTATTTATGGATGAAAACATTATTTTATTCATAATACATACAAATTAAAATACTAAAATTATTATGTTTTTAAAACTTAGTTAATTTTGAATTATAAATAATTTTTAATAATTGTTATCTCCTTTTCTATATATATATTTATCTATATATATATGTTTTATGTTCATATATTATATATAATATATTTATACATACATTTGTGTGTGTGTGTGTGTGTTTTTATATTTTGTAACACATATACATGCACATATTTGGACAACATACATGACATACAAAATGAGCTAATATGTATGTTGTGATGTAAATCCCAACATCTATATATGAGCATATTATACCTTTAACGGATTATTATGTTACACATACACTCACACATATATGTATATGATACATTTATGTATAAACTAAATCAAATAAATTTAATTTCATATCTTAATATATTTGAATTTAAATAATATTTTATTTAAATGAAATTTAGAAATGTTCCAATTCAGTTAGAATTCATCGGCCCAATAAAGACCCAATGGGTTAAATTTTTGAAATTCACCCATAACTTCCGCTGCGGGCTGGTCCAGTTCCAACAATAGTATCAGAGCCCAATAGCCTATGCGGTCTAAATTAGTCATATTAGGGCTAACTAATTAAGCTTGCCCACTTAGTACGGTATCTAGAAAGGTAATCTCTAGGATTGGAATTGGGTAATCAAGTACCTTGTCCTACCTGGTTACCAACCTGGCCTGAAAGGTGAAGTGAGCCCAAAGGTTGCTCCTAATAGAAAAGCCCCAACTTAATATGGGCCTTGGACTAATTTTCAAAATCGTTTTGAAAATTAATGTTAAAGATTTTAAATTTAATAGTTAAATTTAAAATAACACATGTTTATTATAAAAATTATAATACTACATAAGTTTTCAAAATGTTTGAAAGGATAATGATATTTTCAAAATGTTTGAAAATATTTATATAATAATTTCAAATTTCAAATTTATTAATAATATTAATAAAATAAATTAATTAAATATGTTAATTAATTAATGCATACATGCATGTATTATATATGTTGATATATGTCATGTTATTTTAAAATGTTTAAGATAACATAAGTATACATATATGTATACAAGATAAATTTTGAAATTAATAAATTTTAATAAAAAATGTTTAATTGAATAAATTAATTAAAGGTTAATTAATTAAATAAAATACACATATATATGATATATGTGTGTTACACTATAAAGGTTATAGTATCCACTATAAATGTTATAGTAGATATGTCCAATATAAAAGTTATATTGGAATACTAATTTAAAATTAATTAAAGAGTTAATTGATTAAAATTAATTAGATAAGATTTAATTAATGATATATTATACGTAAGACTACCATATAAGTAATATGAAATATAAAAGTTATATAACAATAAAACTTATATGATATGTGTATAAAATAAATGTGGAACATGATAAATACATATGTAAATGTACATATACTGTGATTTCTGATGTGTTTGACACTTGAATCGCTGGGGTGGTTGCTCATAAGAGATTGTCGTGCCCGTTGTTATTTAACCATTTCATTGATTCATATTTTATTTTCCCTTATTCTGATCCCATTTTCTCGAAGTCCCCGAGTCTTAAAGATCATCACTACTATTTTGTTCTTGAATTTCTGAGATTAAGAGGATTGTTTTTGGATCGTTGCGTAGGGAATAAAGAAGAGTGTAGTTATCTCTTTAACAAAGTATTTTGGCACTTCGACTGTTTAACTGCTGATAATATTGGTGAGTATTCGAATCTTGATAACTGGAGTAGGTTTCAATTTAAGGTCTTATCGAATAGTAATAAAGTTGTTCATGATTTTGAGGATTCGCTATGGATGGATATGGAACAAGCTTACGTGAATGACATGAATAAGAATTTTCATGCTGACACTTTTCTATTGGATCCTATGGTCAGTGATTTGTGTCTTCATAATACTGAATTGGTGGATAGAATTTTAGGTGTATTTTCTAAATCAGTTGTTTCGGTTTCATCTATTTTTGATATCAATGGGGTTTTAACAGACCCTGTTTCAGTTGAAAGTTTTCATTCAGTGGATTGTGATTTTTTTGATGTTAGCGTTCCAATGGTTATTTCTTGTGCCGAGGCTGGTGTGGATTTTTCTAAGTTTTATGATGATCGGGTTAATGAAGTTGATGTTCGATTACAACAATGTAATCCTATAACTGATGGCAAATTTCATTTATTTGATAGTGTTGAGGGTGTTTCTAAAGTCAATTGTTTAGGTTTAGATGATTACTTCTGTGTTGATTCTTGTTCAGATGGTTTATGTTCATCTAAGTTGTTTGATGTTTCTGGGAATAAAGTGGATGGTGGATCCATCATTAATGAAGTCAATTCGAAAGACATGGTTTATGCTATGAATAAAGATAGTGATTCTGTTGGATAGTCATCTAGTGTTAATGAGGTTAAGAAGTTGGTTAGTTCGGTTGAAATGAAAGTTGCTGTCATTTCTAAATGTGCACACAAGTCTGCTGTGTCACATTGTTCGCATTGTTCACAAAAGATGCTGTCACTCCGAGATAATGAGTTGAACGAAGGCTCGCTAGATGTTGGTTCATTGGCAGATTATAGAGGGGTTTTTGCTTTTACTGCTGATGTTTTTTCTTAATGAAGACAAAGATTAGCGATTCTGTTTTGTACAGGGTTGGTCTCATGATGATTGAAGATGTGGGGAGATTTTTGCTTGATTTTTTGGTATTTTGTGGCCTCAAATTGATACTCCTTTGGATGTTATTAGATTTAAGATTGGCATTCCAATGTGTGTCAATGGTTTGGAATCTTCGTTGGAGAAATATCTTGAATTGGATATTATTGGTGTAGAACTGATTAAGTCCGTTTTCATTTAAAAAGTGAACGGACCAGAGGGTGTTTTGTCGGTAGATCAAGAAGAAAGTGGTTCGGAGAGTAATGTTATTGTTGTGAGCGGAGATTTGGAGATTTCCAAATTACAGCAAACTGATCAAGCTGTCTATTATTGGACCGGGGGGTTTAGATTTGTTATGTATTGTTTTCTTGTGGCTTTAGGTAAATTTCCTCGTTCTCCTTCCCATGCTATTGAATTATTTTGTGAACCAAATTAATGCGTGAAGCCAAATAAAGGAGAAGAAATTGTAAGAGCTATTCAAATGGTAATATTAGGAGAAGTCCTTGTTTAAATCATAAAGCTTTTAAGTCTTTTGATCGAGGATTGTCGATGTATTGAGGGTTTTATTGTGTTTTTTGTTGATTTGGAGTTTGTCTGTGGTTTGTGTAGAAGTTGTATATTGTGATGTTTCAGCTTGGTTGGTGAGGTTGCGGTTGCTGTTGTGGAAGTTTTACAATTGGCTGCTGCTCTTTTGGTGTCGCTTTTGATCGAATTTTCGGGTTGGTGTTGTCTCTTTAGGGTTGGTTTGTAGTTTTTTTCGAGCTTGGGTGGGTTTGTTTTTTCTTTTGTATGTGGGGTTCTTTTTCTACCTACTAGGCTTGTTAGCAGCTCATTTACTTCTGTTGATATATATACATTTGTGTGTGTGCGCGTGCATGTGTGCTCTCCTCTCTTGTAGAGGACCACACATTTTTCTCAAAAAAAATTAATGGCTATGCACCCATTCAGTGGGAGCATCATAAGAGTTGATGAACTCTTTGAATTAATACATATTTATGTATGCAATCACAAGTCTATTAATACCAAAAGGGTTCCACATACTTTGTTATATTCATCGATGATTTAATTACCAACATGAACATGTGTATTGGATACACATGTAGTAAGTTTATGATAAAATCATAGAATATAAAAGAAAAGTAAATAAAATAACATGCAATAGAATAAAATGATGTGATTTGGTCGAATAAGTGAGTATATTAGAAAGAGTTCCAAATGTACCTAAAAATAAATGTAGATTCAATCTCAAAAGTCACTCCTCCATGTGATACATAATGATGTATCGATAATGAGTAATCAGACATTGTTGGAAAATTTACGATTAATTATGAGCGAAGTTGAGTTAGTTTCTTTCTATAAGGTCATGTACTTAATATTAGTACACAAGGTTGATATTATTTCATCTAAACAATAGTTTACAAAATCATACAAGATAAGGGTTTGTAAGAAGTCCGAACATATCCTAGGCCAAGGAGTTGGTAGGTTGTGCGAGTCGAAAGTTTGCACGTAATAATTGTTCATGAGGGATCTTGTATGAATCTCCAAATTTTTTTGGAAAGGTCTGTCATCAAATGACATATTTATGTTTTGAACATAATTTTTGTAAACTAAAATCAGTTTTATAAGTAAAAAGGTTCAGAAAGCGTTTATGAATCCCTATTCTATTTGCACTAAGAAACAATTGTTGTTTCAAGATATATCAACTTCATTGTGAAGGAATTTCTTTGAGAAATTTTTGATAGTTAAATGGAATTGGATCCGATCCATAGATAGAACTGATTATATGAGATGAAGTGAAATTAACTAACCTAAATGAACACATAGCATTAGAATGTCTAATAAGTATTCTCGTACATCAAAGAGAAACTATGAGTTTCTTATTAATGTCGAAAATATACATTACCCTCGACTATTCAATTAAACCATTAAGATTGTTGACTCTATATGGTATGATGCGCAAATCTGAAAGAATTCCAAGTACGCTGTCAAAATATGATTTTAGTGGTCGTAACCAAAGAGATGTGATCCATCGGCCGAGATTGTGTCTTTATTGGAAAGACTAATGTGGTTGGAATTAAATGAGCAATGTTGATAAGAATAATATCGCAATTTCAATTGTTGAAATTAGCATAATAGATTCGGTATTCAACATGCTCAAGTTAATTCAGATTTACTCACAAAATTATCTCTCGATAAGACTTAGTGTTTGGTACTTATGTATTGAAACAAAAAATTCTAAATAATGATTTAGAGTAAGCTGTTTACACATATTTACCAAAAAAGCCTCGAAGTCAGTGGGAGCGGTATTGGGTTTGTGAGTCTTTAGATATGATCCAAGAAATGATATAAATGTATCATTTTATAAGCATCAAGGTTGAATAAGTATTTTGATAGAAATATCAAATAGTTTGATTTTCAATCAAAGTGCAGAGGAAGCGTGTGTTCGTTAGAAAGAACGTTAAAAGGTACACTGGTATTTTTGAACTACAAGTAAACAACACGTTGTTGATTTTAACAATATGCTTGTATTGAAATCAACTTTAGTTGTTTTAATACTCAATTTTGGATTGTAAATGATGTCTTTTATGATGAGTAAAAAAGATATAGGGATTGTCCCAAAACGATATACAAGAGCACCCTGTTAAAAGGAGAACATGTAAGTTGGATCCTTACGCATTAGCAATAGGAATTATCATACAAGTTATGTTGTATATGATATTGTGTTTTGTTTATGCATTAGCAATAGCTCATTTTGTAAAATCTTCATATTTTTCTAAGCTCTATTTTATGATCCTAGATTTTTGAAAATTGTAAAATTTGAATTTTCATCAATATATTATTTTATGTTAATTATTTATGGATGAAAACAGTATTTTATTCATAATATATACAAATTAAAATAATAAAATTATTATGTTTGCAAAACTAAGTTAATTTTGAATTATAAATAATTTTTAATAATTGTTCTCTCTTTTTCTGTATATATATTTATCTATCTATATATATATGTTTTATGTTCATATATTATATATAATATATTTGTATATACATATGTGTGTGTGTGTGTGTGTATATTGTAACACATATACATGCACATATTTGGACAACATACATGACATACAAAATGAGCTAATATGTATGTTGCGAAGTAAATTCCAACATCTACATATGAGCATATTATACCTTTCACGGATTATTATGTTACACATGCACTCACATATATATGTATATGATACATTTCTGTATAAACTAAATCAAATAAAATTAATTTCATATCTTAATATATTTGAATTTAAATAAAATAAATGATTTTATTTAAATGAAATTTAGAAATGTTCTAATTCGGTTAGACTTCATAGTCCTAATAAAGATCCAATAGGGTAAATTTTTTGAAATTCACCCATAACTTCCGCTGCGGGCTGGTCTAGTTCCAACACCCATGGTATGGACTTATGTAATCTACCCAGGTATTGACCTTGTTGTAGTGTACCTAGAGTGTTGTTGATGGCCATGACACACTCAACATGGTCTTAGAGGGATCGTGAATAAATTTATATTGTTGTGATCGTTTAGACGTTTTTGGGTCCAACATTCGTAATCTTACGAATGTTTTGTCTTAGCATTAGTGACCATACGCGTTGTTGCATACCTATTTGGTCTTAGCAATAGTAACCATACGCATTGCGGCATACCTGTTTGGTCTTAGTAGTAGTGACCATACGCATTATGGCACACCCATTCGGTCTCAACAGCAATGACCGCACGCATTGAGGCATATCTTATCGATCTAAGTAGTAGTGATTGTTGTTTTTGGATGATAGTATATTTTTACTATATTATTAGTAGTTTGGAGCTAGTGTAGTGCAGTAAAAGATATTAGGCTAACTTCTTGTTATAGGAGAAGAGCAGGCTATGGTATGATTCCCTTCTTTTGAGATGGATTTACCGTACTTGTTTATAGGCAGTTTGGATTTTCCCCAAGCCACGTTTGTGGACAAGGCCGACTGTGATTTAGTAGTTCCTGTTTATTTATATATAGCTTTAATATAAAATATTTTAAGATAGTTCCCCTCACTCCAAACTTTATGTCTGACCCGATTTTTTGTTTTTGTCTGCTTATGTCATGACAACTCTCGAGTATTCGATTGAGTAGTTCGAGGGTCAGGTTCTTTTGGAGATACGCTAGCAGAGTGCGCAGCTGGAGCATTTTGGAGGCGTGGCATCGATGTTTTGAGATATGTATACTTGTTATTTTATTGCACACAACAGACTTGTTATTTATATACGAGACAATTATATCAAATATTTATTCAGAACTTCATGTTTATTTTTGAGTTGATGTATTCTGACTATTCTGTACTGGTTTTTATTTGTTAGTTTCTCCCACTAATGCAGTCCTTATATACCGTTATTCTATTTTGTTCATGTATATTCAGTATGTTATATGTTTTCATTTCGTTGTGAGATTTTATTGACGTCTTGTTTAGTGTTTTTTTCTAATTTTACGTCGACGATTTGTATTTTGTGTTCAAAAGTCATGTGATGATATAAGTGCATACTTTTATGTATTATGGAGGGTAGGTTTGTTACAGTTGGTATTATAGCTTAGGCTCAACACTCGGACCAAGTAGACTAGTTTGAGTTAATCAATCCAGTAGTAGGAGATATGTTAAGAGAGCGTACTTGTATTTTTCTACTATATAATACTATATACACCGCTTGTCTTCTGAACTTAAATTGTTTCTACCGCTAGTTACTAAGGTATTTTCTTCATGTTATCCATATGAGAAAATGAAATGCCAGAGCAACTGGGGACAGGCAGTCTGAGATGCCTGATTAGTTCAGAGACTATTTAGCTACTACAAAAGATGTTCTGTCATCCATGAACATTTCCAAACTGATCCCGTTTAGCGCCAGAAGTGGAGTGGCCCTTTGGGCATCATTATTTGTAGCTCCACCAGTTTTAAACTCTTCGAAGCAATGCAAGAATTTCCTTAGCCTTGGAGGCGAACCATATTTGGGTCCTGAGACCGTTGTTGAGACACAGTCTTGGACATATGCATAAGAAGGCTTCCATCGATATAAGTCTAAGGAATGTTCACGTAAGTGAGATTGTTTCTCGGCAATTTAGAGAAGGGAGAATTTGGTTGGGTAGGATGTAGTGTTTTTGTGGCTGATAAGCAAACATATAATTCAGAATTTGTTTAGGCATTGCTTTAAGTTCTCGGTTCATTTCTGAGTTCGACAAAAACATATAGCTTGAGCATTCCATCCATCCTAAGTAGGACAACTTATCAGTGAAGGAGTGTTGACCGGTTTGACCTTTCGTTTTTGGAGTTTGAGGCGGTCGGTACTCTATTATTATGGGCAAAGAGATTTTCCTTGAGTCTTAAGCATTGGTTGAGCATCCATTGCTTAGCCTTGTCCTTGTTAGGGTTCACTTTTGAATATCTCGTTGGGATGGTTCCTCTTTGTGAGAATGCCCATGAGATACCGTTAAGGTAATGAAAGTGGAAAGCAATCGAAACTCCAACCAAGGCGAAACGACCATGATACAAGGAAGATCAAGCTTGTTAAAAAAGAAAAGCCTGCATATTATGTCATTTCTGTGTCATACGTAACGCATTTCGCCATGAAAAGTCATCCAGCTAGAGTGAAGCGTAATTGCTTCATTTGCTATCGGCTTGATCACTTGAAGAAGGGCCGTCCTATATTTTCGAAAGGTGTGTAAGTGATGATTACTTGTGCCTCTTAGGCATTATCGAGTCCTAGTACGCTTATGGCTCAGGAAAGTCGGAAGGAGCTTATGTAGTGAGGTATGCTCTATTTTTGGGAACTCACTTTTGTTCCATTCGACACTTGAGCAGTATATTTTATCTATTGCTAGTTACTCGGTAGACAGGCTAAACCTGACACCTTTTATAGTAGGTAAATCCTTTGGTAGAGACAATCCTTTTATGAGTCACAGTAGTTGCAAAGCTGAGGTGAAGCGACCAAAGTGTTAACATTCAAACTTGATGCATGAGCTTTCAAGTTGAGTGGGTTCGGTCGATGAAGTGTGACTTGGATTTATATCTGGGTAAGGGTTCGATGGATGCCCAATAATGAGCAGAGACCGAGCAGATGATTTATAGGCATTTGTCTGGAGTAATTCATGTTATAATTGTTTTCTTTTGTGTCAGTAAACCTCAGGTTATGGGAGTAATCCCATGTGCCAAAGGGGATACTTTTTAAATATTGGGCTATTCATATACCAATCCTTAAGCTGTAGTTTGAGCGTAGATTTTCTAGGTGATTTGCGCTGGTTAGGATAGGGTTTTTCACTTGATTCTGATAGACGAGCACATGAGTCGGATCCTTGGGATGACTGAGAGATTTCCGAAGCATGAACTTAGTCATGCAAGGAGATTACTATAGTCAGATTAAGGAACCGAATCAGAGTTCATATGGATAGAGTCAGGTGGCCGATCCTAATTTAATAAAGAAATATTGCGAGCAAATGAAATGTTGGAACATGTATCGTGTCATTTGGGACGATCTTTGGAAATTATAACATTTTAGTGTAGTATAATTATTGCATGGGATAGTTTGGGGAAGGATTTCTCGACTAGCTTTATGGCAATTCGGATAATCTTCTAAGTGACGAGATGATACTTGCCTAGGCATGCGTCGTCGTGCACTTAGTATATTATCCTTGTTAACGTTATGCAGTCGAGAAGGATTTGAGCCCAAGCAAACCCAGGCAATTGTAAATCTTCATTTAATGATGATTTAATTAGTATATTTTTCTCCTTTGGAGAATGAGTTTTGTTCAGAAGAAAAAGGAAAGTAGAGGCATTACTCCGAGGAACATATAGTTATATAAATTGTATCATTCTTATATTAGTGACCGTACATCATAACGGTCTTATATTAGTGACCTGTATTGTATTGATCTTATATTAGTGATGATACATTGTATTGGTGGTCTTGTAGATCATTGGCTTTATATTAGTGTCCATGCCTATTATTCGATCGAGATAGATTCTGGGTACGTTAATGTACTGGCCATGTTTTTCTGGAATTGTTGGATCATGATAAATGTCTATTGTTGACTCCACCCATCGGTAATGATGGGTATCGATTTGTATTCTTAGCTATCTAGAATAGATCAAATATCATCCATGCATACTATGTGGCGAGATAGGTTCTATACGAGTCCACTACCATTTGATGTGATTCGGAGTCGGTGGTATATTTTGATACCGACTCACTTGAGCTTACTCTCCAATTGATCGTTGTGTATGACTATAGTAGTACCAGTTACTATATTGAGGTTATACATGTTTAATTTTGTGTTTGAGCAATCCTCTTAGTATAGTACAATTGGGTACTTGAGAGCTAATGTATAGCTATTTAAATGATTATTTACTTAGACTAGCGTTTGAGTAGTGAGAATCTTTCTTAAAAACATGTATGAATTTTCAAGAAGGTGGGATGACATAGGGCATTGCATATTTCCTAGTTGTGATGCATTCTAATTTGGGAGTTTCATATTGTTGATACCACAAGGGAAGGCACTGTTAGGGTTTTTTGAAAAGGAAGTTTGGTCATGCCTATTACTCTCTCATATTTATATGAATTTTGAGGACGAAATCCTTTTATGGAAGGGAGAATTTAACTACCCGCATATTTAACGATAATATATTTAAATAGATAATTTAAATATTAACTCGTTTTTAAATTAGAAATCTAAAATGTGACTTTTCGTATACGGTCGAATTAGGACTTAAGACCACTTCTGGTTAGTCCGGATTGACATTGCGAATCAAAATGAGTATAAGCATCGATATATTTCAATCGACGGATTTTTAGCTGGTAGCCTGCATTTGATTCATAAATTGATGCAAAAGATAACTTTTGTATATGATAGAATCAGGTCCTAAAACCTTTTCCATTGAGTCCGAAATGACATCTAGAATTTGAATGAGTATAAGGTCCGATATATTTGGAGTCGATGATTTTGGGGATGAATAGTGCTGGATGGAGAGATTTAGGGCTTAGCCCATTAGTTGCCTATAAGCGGCTAACTCCCTTCGTTATCTCTCATTCACTTCTCATTCACGTTAGTTTCCTCTCCACTTTCTCTAATGGCCTCCTAGTCACCGTTAATCACCTCCTTAATCTCCAAACCCTAAACCTATTAAGTAGATTTCCTAAAATCAAATAAAAATCACCATAATTCATCTCTTCCAAATCTCTACAAAACCCGCAAAAGAATTGGCTTGGATCAGAGTATTGATGTGCATTTCAAAATTTAAAGTAAGCAAGAATTGGGTTTTTGAAGATTAGAGCTTAGCTTGGTTTTTAATTAAGGCAAGGGGGATGATTCTCCTTACTAATTTATGTGTTATAGTTCATATATTTTAATATTGATGATTATTGAATTATATGAAGTGATTTGAAGATTATTTGAGTAAATTTTGGTTTATGTTTGTGTTATAAACATGTTTCCCTTAGCTAGTTAATTGTTAAGATCCTAATTACTATGTTTGAAAATAGTTAGTAAGCCCTAGAATTGATTTTTGCTAATTGGGTGATTAGTTGTGATGTTATCGTTTGATATGGGGTTAATGAATTAGTGTAACGATGTGCATGTCATTAGAAAATATTAATTAGCCCATTTGAATTGATTTGCAAAATGTTAGTATGCCAATTTAAGGAATTTGTGAACTCTGTACTTATTATTAAAGTGATTAGAGACCCTATAAGCCTTAATTAATATTTATAAAATGGTTTTATGATTTTATAAATGAAGTATATATTTTATAAAATGGATATGAGATTTTATAAAATAGTAAAATGGCGAATACTTGATTTTTAATGAAGTGATTAAGTATTCTAAATGCAATAAAGTGATTATAAGCTAGTATGATATTTTATAAAATGGTTTATGATTTTATAAAATGATATAAGGAGATGTTTCACTTTTATTGAAGAAGTTTTGTAAATAAAAGTAAGTTTTGATTTAAGTAATAGTTGAATTACTTATTCGAATATACATATACATATATGTGCACAAGCGGGAATATGTATATATGCATTTGAAGCTAAGCGACAATTAAAAACGATAGTATTATATTAGAATTTTTGTGTGATTGTTTGTTTATATAGATATATAATTGATTACAAGTCCATTGCAGGCATTTCACATAGTCATAGCGACTATCGTGTGCGCTATGTTACGTGAGAGCATATCGGAATGAACAATTGTCCCCATGAAGTCTGAAATGTAATTTGTGTTTGATTATGTGTTGCATGAACGTGTGTGCATAGGCATGGACAAATGAGTGCATCGATACACGTATAGGCTACACAAAGGGCCGCGTATGTCGTTTTGGCGTATTAGTAGAAGCCTTGTCGCCATAATCGCCCATAGAACTCTACTCGTGCAAAAAACGGATTTTGGTATCAAGACTAGTTTTTGATTACATATGAAATTCACTTCCAAAACTTCAACAAATGAACCCCGGTAGATGTACAATGGGATGGAGGCAGGCTCTAGTAGCAAGGCGACTCATCAGGAGAAGCGTCTGAGGAAACGGCGCGTGAATCGGCATCCGTTCGGGGAATCTACTCCCTGCCTAGTCTCATTGCCTGGAACTTATCAGTATCAATCAATTAACTGATCTATTTAGTCGATTGGTAGAGAGGAAAGAATTCCATCTTGGCCCTGGTTCAGTCAACTAAATGGCCCTTCAGTCGGCTGACCTACTGTCTGTTGTGCAAACTTCAAAATGCGATAACTTTCACATACAAAGTCAGATTGAGGTGAGGTTTGACCATTGTTCACAATTTTTTGAGGGCTACAACTTATGATATTTTGGTAAGTTTTGAAGTACATTGATTTCGGGGCTCACATGAGACCCACCCTAGCACGTATTTCAAAATCATAGATTTTGAGGTAGATTGGAAGGGTATATTGAAAGAGTATTATTACATTAAGGTCATGTGTTCCATTTGGAATGTTATTTGGGTTAGTATGGGTTTTTATATAGTTGTCCGGTAGTTTTTTAGGCTGTGGCGACTGGAGCCGTGCATGGCGATTCCATATGTTACATATAGAGTGAGCATGTCTATAAGATTTCGACCTTAGAACAATATATGCTTCATTTGGTGTTGACTTGTTGTGACACACCAAGGGTATGGACTTATGTGACTACCCAAGGTATGGAATTATGTGACCTACCCAGGTATCGACCTTGTTGTGATGTACCTAGAGTGTCGTTGATGACCATGACATACTCGACACTGTCTTAGAGGGGCTGTGAATAATTTTATCTTGTTGTTATCGCTCGGATGTTTTTGAGTCCTATGTTCATAATCTTACGAACGTTTGGTCTTAACAGTAGTGACCATACGCGTTGTGGCATACCTATTTGGTCTTAGTAGTAGTGACCATACGCATTGCGGCGTACCTATTTGGTCTTAGCAGTAGCGACCATTCGCATTGTGGCGTATCTATTCGATCTTGGCAGTAATGGTCATATGCATGAGGCATATCTTATCGATCTTAGTAATAGTTATCATTGTTTTTGGATCATGGTTTGATCATAGTATATTTGTAGTATATTATTAGTAGTTTTAGGCTAGTGTAGTACAATAGAATATATTGTGCTAACCTGTTGTTAGAGAAGAAGACCAGGTTACGGTATGATCCCCTACTTTTGAGATGGATTTACTATACTTGTTTATAGGCAGTCTGAATTTCACCACATTTGTGGAGAGGGCCGGTTGTGATTAAGTAGTTCCTGTTTATTTGTATATAGTTTTAATATACAATATTTTGAGATAGTTATTCTCACACCAGAGTTTATGTAACGTTTCGACTTTTCGTCGCCCGAAAATCGACATCAATACTTCCACTGTATCAACTGCCGAACAATCGAATGCCGAAAAACCGAATTGTTATGGAGAAAAAGAAGAGGTAGAAGAAAACAGAAGAAAAGAGAAAGAAGAAATAACAGGAGAACACAGAACAATATTAGTATCTCACATTCGCAGCGGAACAACATATAATAGATAAATGAATAATCTTTAAATCAAAGAACTATGTCATTTTATACATTACATCATCATCAGAGTTTACAACAACAATATACAACACAACTGGACAGTTATATAAACTTGTCCATATACAGAATACACAGTGGAATAATACATAGTATAGACGATACGTCTCGCCATCCAGCTCGCCAATGAGCTCCACAGCATCTCTTGAATCCAGAATGACCTAATAACCTGACTCTAGACTGCCCGTGTGGAAAATGATGGGCACCTAGAGTTTAGGAAGGAAACAATAAATTCCAGGTTAGTCATGGTGACTGGTGTAAGAACTTAAAACAGTTTTATCTTTAAACAACAACAACAAAGCAAGTAGAAAATATCCGCAATGCTTTTGGAAAATGAAACTACCATAAGACCTCCCGCCACACACACAATGCAAACGCAGAATTGGAGGAGATTTCTTCTTATGATAGTCAAATATGCTTACTACACAAATCATTGGATTTATTATTATTAGTGCATAGTGCAGAAAACATTTCGAAAGTATAATATTAATCTTGGCCAACATACGACCAGTATCGTATGCCTACTATAGCTACCATCTAAACAGTGGTGACCACCATAAGTAAATGGCAGGTTCTACAACTAAACCCGTACAAGGTCCGTATTGGAAAATGGATTTGCCAACAAATGGTCAGGCTAAGGAACTTCCTATGCCACGAAAGAAACGCCTCTGGCTGGACGCTCCGAGAGACAAACTGCTCTCTGCCAACAAGGCCGGGTTACCCCTGTAACTAGGTAACTCACGAATATGCTATCCCCCGGTCCTTTGGGACCTTTATCCGAGCGCTCGGTAACCAACATCACACATAATAAATAAGGTGTGTCCACATGAGTAAGTATCTGGGCTCTATACCATGATACCACCCCTTTCCAGAAGGAAATGACATACCCTAAAGGGCGCGACCCTCATAACCTTGCCGCAACATTCCTGTTTCGACCATTTCCGGGTTGTGAGGCCCTGACGAAGTCTCGTCCACAAAGATACGCTTTATACAAAAGCTATGCTTTGGGTCAAACAAATGATCAAAGTAATGATCACAAAAATAAATGATCAAACAAATGATCATATCACATATGATCAAACAATGATCATTTCACGGCAACACTCAGCATGTTACATTACCAAATTGGGAATATATCGCTGATAAATTTCAACTACATAACCTCTGAGCTCGTACGTCTCAAAGAAGGGTGTTAAGCTAAGAGAATAAATTCTCCGCCACCAACAGAAATGTATTTGAAAGAAATCAGCTTTACATCCCAAAATGTAATGTCAGACATGTAACAATACAAGTCTGTTCCGGGTTCGAACAGAACCGAAGGCACTTCCAAAGAAGCCCTTGCAATCCGGATATTCACAATCCCGATAAAATTTCCCATCACAAAGGAAATCTCTATACTGTAGCTAACGGTGCAGAGACAATCGATAGGTCATCCTATCGTTTTCATAAATACCCGGTCTTCACCACCGGTCTTCAATACGATCCATATCGTCGTATCACAAATTCGGAATGGGTTATATGACACAAAGGTCCTTTCCCGGCTAACCAGAATAGTGAGCGCTTATTCAAAAATAAGTGTGGCATTCAAATTCAAGCAAATCACAACAAATACCCATTCAAGGTAAATTATTGATAGTCGGTTATTTAACTATCAATAGGTCTGCACAGCATCATCAGATTCCAAATAATTTTCCAAATTATTTATCTTTCAAAAATATCTTTACAAGATATATAATTTCCACACTTCAACTATTTGAAAACAATTTCAAATCAATTTCCACATTTCAATTTATCTTTGAAGATAAATCTCAAAATATTTCACTTCATATTGGAAAACATTTCCATACCTATTTAATAATAGGTAATTCACAATTCCATTTATTTTCAACATTTGAAAATATTCAATATACTTAAATCACAGTTAAGTATATATTTCATTCTTTAAGGAAATCATTCTCTTTCACAAATTTTATTTGAGTCAAAACGAATGTTACGTAAAACATCGTTACGACAACTCAAAATCACTAGTATAAGGATTCAAAATTAAGATAGATATATAAATCCCAATACTATATAAACCATTTCCTTTCGAAAACCATTTACTATAACAACAGTGTTATAGTCCACCATTTCCTTATTCCTCGAAACATCTATTTCAACAATAAATGTTGAAATCTATGTTTTCGATACTTAACACGTTTTAAAACATCTTTTTAAAACAATTACTTCATTTCGTAATATCACTTCTCCAAAACATATCCATTTTATCTAATAATATATTCACTGTCCAAAATCGTGAATATACTTTATTTACCCAATTCAATGTTTCTACACATTTATTAAAAGATTATCCATCGTCTAAAATCGTGGATATAATTCCTTTAATTAAATTCTAAAATTCACTTATCAAAATAAGTAATTTCGGATTTATAAACAACGTTTATAAATCACAATTATATTTTATAACTTCAACTTACAAAATCAATTCGTTAACAAATTCTATTTATACCTCATTTAAATGCCAAAATCTGATTTATAAGTTAATTACTTATAAATCCGTTATTTTACAAACTCTATTCGTTTATAACTTCACATTATAAATCTATTAATCTCATTCACTTATGAAATCCATTTATACTTCCTTTTAACACTTATAAAAACTCATTTTTTATAATTCCAATGTATTAATTTATAAATATCAATTTTATAAATCTTTTATATAAACCGTTTATAATTATTTTTTCAAGAATCCCAATTTAAAATCAAAATCGTTATTTTTAAACTTCACAAATGGATCCGATGATGCAACAGCACCAAATAATCAATCACAGCATCCAAACATCATATATCATCATATGATAACAGAATATACAACAATATCTGTAAATAGATCACTACGGTAAGGAATCCAGTTGGATCCCTCCAACCTGTTTCTCTGCATCCACAGATGTTAGCACAATACCAATTCCGCTCCAGTACGGAATATCGCGGTATATAGGTTTAATAAATATTATCCGCTATTATGCGGCGCAATAGGGTCTCATCCGCTATACAATGCGGGAAATCAACAACTCCAATATATACATATTCCAATATATATATATATATATTGCTATATACATATATAATACCAATTCCACTTCAATGTGAAATATTCGCGGTATATGTTTTTAATAAATAACCTCCGCTTAATAATGGCGTATAATGTCTATTTATCACAATAAATAGCAATCATCATTCAATCATCACAATTAACACTATCAACAATTTTAAATCTCAACTATTTAAAATTTAAATCGAAACAATTTCGATTGAGTGAGAAGTTCTCACCATGATTTCAATTCCGTTCCAGCGTTTTATTTCGAATAAAATTAAACACGCGTTTAATTTTACCCAAAATTTTCACTGACTCCAATCGCTTCCAATCCAGTTCCATAGCGTAGTGCTCGACCATACGAAGCCAACGCAATTTGTTTCGTCAGTTTTCAACCTCGTACAAAAGAGTTATACATTTTTAAACATCGTACAAATTTTTAATATAAATATTACAACATTTATTATAATTTCATAATACCCAAAGTTAATCACGGCCGTTCATTCTCTAACCCTAACATCTGGCTGCCCGTTCTTTTCCTCTCCCCCAATTCAAACGCGCATACACTGAACCCATCACGCCGATCGTTCCCCAATACACGCGGCTTACAAACAACGACGAAACCCCATCATATCGACGCCATATCGAAGCCCTCGCCTCCTTCCTCCACCGCGCCAAGACCGGTCAGCCCCGATGCCCCCATTGCTCTCGAAAAACGTGAAGAACGGCCGGCCTTTGAACTCGATTTGCCGATGATCCAACGCCTCAAATCCGATCGTGACCGTTGAATACGTAGTTCGCAACGTGCTCTACATTTTTCATTTTGAAGATTTCATGAATTGATGAACGTATTTGAAGAATTTTGAGGAAGAAGATGATTGCTTTTCGGCCATTGATATCATAACTGGCGGATGGCTTAAGGAGAAACCCTAGCCTCTTTTTTTTTTTTCTATTTTTGTGAATTAAATCGTCTATTTATATAAAATAAAACGAACACTATTCATTCCGGGTTTTCCGAACTCCGATTTACACGCGGTGACTGGCGTTCCTAGGGTTTACCCCGCGTTCCGGACACAATGGAACAGGTTTCAGAAGCTAATTCGATCATTTGTGCGAGTTATGGAATTAAACGTTCAATTTAAATTAAACCGATTTAAATCGGTTTCGATGCGTTTTGGCTTGCCCTGGACAAACGGTATATCCGATTGACACGAAATTTGAAACCTTACAATAATTCAACATTACGGATCCGATGAAACTGTTTTCGTCAAAATCCGAGACTTTTTGAAAAATGACTATTTTAACTCGCCAATTTAATATTAAAACAATTTCGATGCGTTTCGAGCTGCCACAGTCAAACGACAACTCCGATTGCTACGAAATTTGAAATCCAATAATAACAAACTATTATGGATCCAATGGAACTAGTTTCATCCAATTCTGAGACTGTTCGAAAAATGGCTAATTTCACTAGTCGATTAAATATTAAAATATTCAATTTTCACAGATTTACTTTAAATTCAATTTTAAAAGTTCTATAATATCACTATAACTTCAACATGATTTAATATAATTTTATAAATCATTTTCAATCACATTAAACCCAATTTTTAATTATTTCTGCAATTTCAACTATTAATTTATCGATTTAATTTCCCAATTAAATCTAGATATTCGATAAATAAATTATTCGACTTATTAATTCCACTTGTTAATATTTAAAATCAATTAAATATTCGAATTTCAAATGACGGAAATTCTGGGTCGTTACAGTTTATGTCTGAATCGAGTTTTTATCTTTGTCTGCTTATGTCATGACAACTCTTGGGTACTCGATTGAGTAATTCGGGAGTCAGGTGCTTTTGGTGATACGCTAGCAGAGTGCGCAACTGGAGCATTTTGAAGGCGTCTCTTATATATCGTTATTCTATTCTGTTCATGTATATTCAGTATATTGTATGTTGTCATTCCATTGTGAGATCTTATCGATGTCTTGGTTTAGTATTTTTTTCTAATTTTACCCTGATGATCTGTCTTTTGTTGTATTTGAAAGTCGTGCGACGATGTAACACACATACTTTTGGATATTACAAAGGGCCAGTTGTTACAGTTCTTGTATAGCAACCATCATAATGGGCTAATGGACCCAAATACATTTTCAAATTCAACTAATATTTACACATTGTAAATCCACTTTTAATGTTTATCGATATCCTATTCGATGCGTACATATATAACATTTATATAGGCACTTTATTAAATACAAATTTAATTAAATCAAATTAAATTTTATAATTAATACCTCACAAATATTTGTTAATTTAACTAGTTTATAATAATTGTAATTTTGTTAAATCGTATGGCATTTGAAAGTATCCAACATTGCCGTTATGCGACTCATAAGTGTAAATTCAGTCAACGATTAATATCTAACATTTCAAATATTAATATTCACAAGTCACCTTAACTAGTGATGTGATAGCTTGGTCGAATTTACCACTTAAATATTGTTGGTAAAAACCAATTTTACAATTCAAAGCGGTCCCTGGTAGTAGCGATTATTTACACCAATTCTCATCGTCAAAACTATATTACATTAGGACCTATGGAATTTTGTTTTTGTCAAAGTTCTAATATCGTCCACATTCAACTTGTAAAATCCAAACAAAAAGTCTTTGGTTCAATAATAACAATTATTATTAATCATAATACTATGGCAAGAGACTTTGACTTTGAATTGACTACAGTTGACCGTGACACTAACCTCATATAACTGAGGAGGCGATTGAATAGTGTTTCACTTCCAATGTTTTAACTCAATTCCAACTATAGTCATTCGATGGACGCCGTGCTATGATTTAACTATAATCAAAGTAGGATGTCCACATTGAGGTTTAACAGTATTCTCTAGTCGGGGAAACTGTGTAATATTGTCACTTCAATATTCTTTGTTTGACCTTAGTCATATTTACAAACAAAAAACTGTCTAGCAAGTCATTCTATTGTTATCCAATAATTATCAGTACGTAACCTCCTGTTGCCTCCAGCAGCCATGAGTAATACATTGTCCAACTTTTAGAGAGCGTTACGCACTCTAGTCTCAACGGATGCGTTAATATCCTCTTTTGATACATCTTGACTAGGAATATTT
This sequence comes from Allium fistulosum, assembly GCA_030737815.1. Taxonomy (NCBI): domain Eukaryota; kingdom Viridiplantae; phylum Streptophyta; class Magnoliopsida; order Asparagales; family Amaryllidaceae; genus Allium; species Allium fistulosum. The sequence goes on from CM060907.1 coordinate 369,204,979, forward strand.
AAAATAATATGTTATTTTCATTATGATAAATTTCTCATGATTACAACACATTATAAATACTACCACAAAGCATATTAGTTATGGATTTTATATTAAATATACTTAAATTAAATGGATAATTAACATAACACGTTATGACAAACCTTTGGAGAGTGTTTTTCCTTTTATTATATGTTTAGGTATACCGCTAACTTTATCATAACCCTAACTTTATCAATCTCCCACTTGCACTTGGAGTCAATTATGTAATCTTAATTTCATCACTTCAATTAGTTTGCTAAGAACTGGCCAAATAGACCCTTCCTAAGTGGATATTCTATATTGCCCTTTGTATATACTCTTTGAATCATTACTTCTTTCTTCTTGACAAATTTTCTATTGTGATGGAACTTTCGAAGAGTGTTTTTCAATTTGTTGTGTGCTCTAGGTTCCTTTTCAATCTGCATCGCCACCTTGTTGTCATGAAACAATGTCATTGAATTCTCTATTTTGTAATCATCCATAGCTCACTCACAAATTTGCACATACAGACTGCTTCCTTAACTACTTTGTTGAGGGCAATGTACTCGGCCTCCATCATGGAATAAATTAATGTTTCCTATTTGGAACTTCAAACAACCTGCAATCCACGCCCCTTTGATTCACGCCTAAAAGACCCTAACATCGTAGTAAAATATATAAAACATATCGCAAAGCTATCTATATTACTTTGCAGTTTTAGGAACTCACAATGGAAGGAATAAAATATAATAGTAATCAATAATACAATCCCAGATAAACAAAACAATATAATATCAAATAAATCCAACTACAACATCTCTCTAACTGGTAACGAGAATAGCATAATGTCTTGGAATAAATGAAATAGTGGATAGCTAATTGATAAATATGCATCTCCACCGTACCATCATGCCTCCAAGTCACCAAAATCCTCTCTATTGACTTGTCGGAATATCTAAAAGGAAAAAGATGATAGAAGGGGGTGGGTCATACATACATCTCGTGAGTGAAACGCATCATATAAGTGTATAATACTAATAAGCTTGTAAAACAACACTTATATCGAAAATTTTACCTTAACCTTTGTCACCTGCACCCAACAAAATAGCTAAACATAATATAATAATACAGTGACATCATATGTTAAGGGTCTCACCAAAATCTATCCTATGCCTAAAGAATATATACAATTGAGCCTAAATCCCCAATTCGCATGTTAAAAATATGTGTAACCCACAACCGAAGATCTATGTGTCTCAGCCCGCCATTGCTAAATCGTATGTGACTTGCTACTGAAGATCTACGTGTCTTAGCCCACTATCACCATATCGTATGCGACTCGCTACTGAAAATCTTCGTACCTCAGCTCGCTATCGTAAAATCTTATGTACAATATTGAACTCTAAATCCCTATTCGTGTACCTCCAACTACGACTTTGTTCGGTTCAAAGTCCCAACTCGTCATCACTAAACATCACTGGCCCCACCGAACTGCTCTTGATGCCTACCATATACCACACTATTAAGCTCAAAGTCTCGACTAATGTGACCCATATGTGACACTTTCATGGAAATCGTACGTGACTATTGAGGTCAACTCCATGCTAGACAATAACCTAACAATTTGCGATATTATTAAGATCAAGCCCTAAACTTGTCATCACCCCACCATTTACGAAGATACTGAATCAAGCCCCAATCATGTAAGCCCAAAACTGTATAACAAACTTTTTAATCTAAGACAATTTTTTATAGTATCTCAAAACATAGCAAGCAACATACCGAAGTGTTCCTTGTCTCCTCATGATCCTGATGCCATGAATCGTGCATGAAACAAAATCCATTTGTGAGAGTTATAACCGTTTGAAGTTAAAGGGCATCATTGTAATTTCTTTAATAATTTAATAATTATAATACTTTATCATATCACTATAGTGTTTCTTCTCTCCACGACGTTGCTTCCTTATGCTCATTCGCTAAACTTCCTAACCACGCCATCGCACCTACAGACGCCTAGCCAAAGATCTGACCATACCTCTGGACTCCACATGTTAAACTGCACCAGACTCCTACACCTACTCCACCTCCAGCCAACCCTAGCAACATCGTTGTCGTTCATCTTTCTTTAACTATTTTAGCAATTTTCAACCACGTTTAGCCATTTGAACACCAGCTTGACAACCTATTCGACCTCCTCTTCAAGTCCATGTTCCATAATCGTCACATCATCGTTGTTTCACCGTTGGATCGAAAAGGACGGTCTACATTTTTTAAACTTTCGATGCATCTTCTTATTAATCTGTACACCCAATCAATGAACAAACACCACCAATGGATTTGCATCATCGGGGACTACAATTTTGATATATAATATGTCTAATTTGGAATAGTTTTGTATTTCACTCTTTTAATTAGAGAGTAATTAGCTTTGACTAATTACAATTAATGAAAATTAACATTTTTAATCATTTAGCCATGGCATACTACACTCTATCATATGTACATTAAAAAAGCATTTTTTTAATTTCCAATTACATCATTTATAACGTTATTTTTGACCATAAAAGAAGAATTATTATATATTTCTACTATGTACACAAATTGGATGAATCCCACTCACCGATTAGCCTCGCATCTTTTCTCATCTAAGGTGATCCTCCTCCTTTGCCATTTAGAAATTCTTTGCCTTAAAAATGCCTAATTTCTTGATAGCTGAGGTATATTTTCATACCACTCTTTATGGTGATCGGTTTTATGTTTATTCTATTTAATTTGGATTTGATTTGATGTGTATTGGTTTGATTTTGTTTAGAGATTAGATAGAGAAGATGGAGATTAGAGGTAAGATGTTCAGAATAAAGTGTGATTAGAGAATAGGGTTTCCATTTTTATTGATGGACCGAAATAACTTAAATTTAAGGTAAAATCTCGAACTTAATATATTTCGAAAATGCCATTGGGTTTGACTTCTTCTAATTTCTAGTTTGTTAAACCCAAAGTTAGCAAGTTACATATATTTTTTGACTGTAAACAACATTCTAGATGCAATGGAATATGTCACCAAGTCTAATTCCAACTCTTGTAAAAATTTACTATTTGGCCTATGTAAAATTATGAGTTTACCCTTTTTAATTTAATTGTTTATTTATGTAAAATTATGGGTGTTATATTCTCCTCCCTTAAAAGAATTTCGTCCTTGAAATTACAAGAAATGGACAATGCAACTTGCTTTATAGTGTACATATAAAACAAACATAACAACATCCATTTAGCATCCATTATAAAACATAAACGTAAACACAACCAACAGTAAACATACATATGTTAGCATCCTAATATATGCATATGCATATATGCATATACATACACACACACAGACACACATCCATATGCAACATCCACATCAAAATGCAAGTAAATAACCACGTCCATAAACACAATCGGTAAAGGCATTTATAAAGGAATAATAAACAACATGTATAAAAGTATCTAGCATAGATTAGAACCCCAACTATAGTTCTCTATCCTAGGTTGGAATGTATATACACACAAGCTAACATAATAAAACTAAACTGATATAACTCAACAAAGTAACCATTGCAACCAAAACACATCATATTGATATGCATACAACAAATCCTAGCATCCATACATCCATGCCAATGTCAACTAGCTAGCTAAAGCAACCATGCAAATAAATAACGATCAAACTAACTAAAAGAGGAACTTATTGGAAAGGAGCCCGTGACTAAAAACTGGATTCCTCTCTCGAGTTCCCATATGCTTCTATCCAAACATTTTCCTCGCCGTACTTGGACCAATTTCATTGCCTCAATTTTACGTGGTACACATTAAGTCTTAAGATGTGAATACACCAACGGAGTATTCTAGACTCCACCTCTATAATCACCTCATAAGATGACTAGGCCTTACCATAGCTGCTAAATAGTCAATGCACGTTTGTAGGTGGGATAAATAGAAAATGAGTGAACAGCCGCCAAATTTTCAAGATGTCCACTCAACGTGCTGACTTCCCTACTCTCTATACAATCAGTAAAGGCCCAACAACTTAGGGCACCAGCATTCCGACATAACATATCTCAATAGCGAGTCTTTTACCTACTTAGCTACCCACCACGAACTCTCTATACACGCCTATCCTTTGTAGTTTCTATTCTTAGCATATCACCGAGGTGTCCCTAATCATATAATGTCCAGTACATATTTAATTTAAACAGACTTCACTACTGGTATATCTCCTTAGATACCCTGCAACATACTCCATAATTGGTTTATTCATTCTCGGTAATAGAAACCCTCTTCGTATACTTTGACATACCCAACTAAACTCCTTCTTTAAGTCCATATGACGACAACACGATAACAGATGTCATCTCACCTTTAACTGGACTAACATTTAGGATTCTCAGATGAAACCCATTGTAACATCCTCCATTTTGAGGACCGAAAATAAGTACCATTACTGCTACAGTTGTAACACCCAGCATTTTTAATAATTAAATAATCAAATAACGAGGAACAATGAAAATAAACATTTTTGGAATTGTCAGAATGTGGCCTTGAAACTCATATCATTGTGTCTGTGGTGATTTTCTGATCAATTTCCATATATAAATTGTCAAAATCCGATTCAATATGAAGAAGCTACGGGAGAAACGAGAGATGGGAAATAATTGAAAAAAAAGAAAACAAATATGGGTCGACCCATAGGTCGACCCAAAACATCCCTAGGTCAACCGCTAGGTCGACCCGAGGGAAGCACAGGCCGACCCGCTTTACTACCTGGATGTAGTTTCGTCCAGGTACGTGTCGAACCAATTAAAATTCGATATTTCCACAATCTGAGCCATACGTTGATTTATCTGATGACCCCGAATGAACCTGTGACGTGGTGGCTTCAGATTCAATCCAAGAATCCAACGGTCTGAGATCCCCAAACTCCACTATAAATAGAACCCTAGGCCTAGCTATTTTCTCATAATCAGATTTTCTCCCGATTGGGTTCATTGCTTGAGGCTGGACCCTAAAAAGAAAATATTTCTAGGGAGAAGATCTTCTCAATAAAAATATTAGACACCTTAGAAGGGGATCTAGGAAGACCATGGAGCCAAGCTAAGCACAAGCAAAGCTAAGGACGACAGGTGAGTGGATTTAATTATATATCTTTTACGTTTATGATATATTATCATTAGATTCCCGTTAAATAATTTTATTCTGTATTTATTTCAGTAATTAATTCTGTTAATTAGTTATGCTGAGACTGTAAATTGTATAAGAGAGCTTATATGTAATTATTATTTACATGGAAAATAGTAATAAAATTAAATAAGAATAATATTAGGCTTGATAGTTAGAGAAAGGCATAAGCCTAAAAAAAAGAAATTTATAGTTATTTACATCAATTTAAAAAGTTGAAATTTAGCCTGTAAATGTTAGCTTCTTTTTATTCCTTTTTACATGAATAAAATAGTAAAGAGAAGAATTCGCAAATACGGACTAAAAAAGAAGAACACTAGATTTACAGAAATTAGATGTAAATAAGAAAAGTTGAAATAAAAAAGAGAAAAATAGAAATTTGCGGTAAATTATGCCAAAATAGGGAAAATTAAGTTAAAAGGGAAAATTTAATAACTTGATAGGGAAGTAAGTGATAGATTAGTTGGTTGGCTTAGAAAAGAGAATACATATCCATAGTATAACATTTAAAAGATAACGATAAACATAATTGCAAGAATAAAAGAAAGGAAAAGGGAATTTAGTGTAAAATAGAGAAACTACTGTATTTTGCACTATCGAAAAAGTAAAAGAAATATCTTGCAGTTACAGATTATTGTTTAGTATTAAAACATGGAAATGGAATTTTAGCATAGTTTTTGTAACCAACCAAATAGAATAGAACTACTTCCTAGAATATAAGAAAATAAAGTGAAGAATTACAGGAAGTAAAGAAGAAATCAAGTTAATTATTAAACAAGACTAAAAACAATTAAAAGAAATATACCTAGATATGCAATTACTACGCGGATAATAGAATAAAAGGAAAGTAGTTATTATGATAAGTAAATTTGTAACAATCGGGCGTAGTCCCAAGCCAAGATTGTCATATAATATAAGAGAATTAAAGAGAATTCAATATCATAATAAAAGAAGACAGACTAGAACAGACAAGAGACGCTTGTAATTATATTTATAATGTACAGATTATAAAAGAAAATAAAAGTGACAATTACAAGTAAAATTATAACATAGGTTATAATTAAGTTAATAAGCAAATAGAGCAGAAATAATAGAAGAGGCTTATTTTAATAAACTTATGACTTACATTAAGTTAATAAGGAAGATAATAGAAGTGGCCCATACCAACATCATTCCCTTTCAGTCAGGAACTGATGGTCTCACAATAGTTAGGTGAGGCTGGGACAAGATTATGCTAATTAGGGTAAATAAATACCAACAGAATAGGAAAAGTAAACTAAATGCAAAATAAAAGATTAGACTTAGGGTCTAATAAAAGAGTGAGATGCGTTTGAAGCAACCCAAAGGATGAAGAGCCTAACGAAGCAGTTCATCACAGATTTCATCACAGAAGGAGCACGTACAACTTAGATATTTTAGGGTAGAAGAAGTACGAGACTTCAAAGGGACGTGAGGGTACTCTAGGATGTCCCTCTGGGGTAGGCATAACGGAGCAGTCCCCTGGAGGCAGGTCTGTAAGTGTTCCATTAAAAGAGTATGCCTTAACTGCTTTTTGCATGGCAGGACCATTGTAGGCAGTTAAAAGAGGTTGATGTTTGGAGTAGGATATTCGTATATCCCAGTACTTGCAAGTAAGTTTTAGTGGTCAGGACCCAAAAGGATAGTCACATACGGATATCGGCCCAGCATCAAAACCAAGAAGTGAGTTTGGGAAAGATTAGAGTTAAAGCAACAGTCCAATGAACCTTTCACTATAGAGACATTGGATGAGGGGCACAACCAATTGGATATTTAGATTGTTTATAGTAGGGCACAACCACTTAGCTCTTTAGAGGTCTTTCGATTAGTTGAGGGGTGGCTGCATGGGGCCATAGCCACGATAAGAAAAGAGACAGACCAAATAGAATATCTGTATTGTAGGCCTAATGGGGCAGTCCTTTACAAAATAGAAAATCTCCGACCGAGTTCCGTACAAGGTAGACCTTGTTAAGCGGGATTCAGGGAGTAGGCAGAACGATTACGTATGGTCCTCAAGGTACGCACTGGGTGGTACGTTGTGGATGTTCGAGCATTAGTATAGACTAGTGCGGACGTAGATTTACGTTTTCATAGTAGACGACAGAACACTGTATTGTAGGCCTTATGAGGCAGTCCTTTATTGATGTAGTCACAGAACGCCATAGTAGTAAGACAATGGAGTCCTTTGCAAGGAGGATATAGAAGGTTCTATAGGTAGTATTTAGGACCGATTCGGTCAAGGGGCATATAGCTATATATATATATATCAGTTATTAGGTTTTAATCTACTAGGGAGTAGATTGGCACGATTCACACACTGAGGCGAGAGTATTATAAACCCAATAAAACCAATATAACAGTAAATGGAAATAAAACGGTATATGTAGAATTAAGCTTAGAAGTGTATAATTTGTCGATTCACCAGAACATTAGTTCTGATCCCCTCCTCATAACGTCCTATAGGTCAGGTAGATGGCAAAGACTTTCCAGCTTTGAAACACTTGTTTAGAAAGTGTTATTTTATTGGTGAGTATTTACTTACTATTATATTTTAGTCAGTTCTACTATGAGATATTTATTCTGATATATTTATCTTTGCCTATTTTGCAGGATACCAGATACCCAACTCGAGTTTCAGTGAGCTTGGATTTTAGCATTTTTGCGAAAAATCCAGACTCACTAGGATTCGGGTTGTTACATTTGGTATCAGAGCTTAGGTTTAGGATTCCTAGGTAGATAATGAGTGAACGTAAATATATTTTGTACTAAAATCCAAATAGTCCCCAATTATAGATTTTAACATATGGAAAGTTTTTAAGAAGTATATTTGTGCATAGTTTGCTAGTTGGGTTTGGGATGACCCAAGTATATTGAGCCCTATGTTATTACCGATTTATAGTGTACAATAAGCCATGTTTTGAGAGAAGATTGGTATCCATATGTTATAGGAAGTGGGGAAATTCCTTAGGGATAGTAGGGAGAGTGTTTTATTTTGGAAGGAATAAGAGGTTTTAGTAAGAATAAAATCCACTTTATGTCTAGCCCAATAAAATGAAACTATTGGAGTTGAAAATTTGAAAAACATGATTATTAATATATTTAAGGAAGTAAATATTGGATTTTTGAAAAAAAATAAGTGGTATGGAATTTAAGTTGGTTTTTATATGAAGTAAATTTTGTTGAAAGTGAAATTCTTTTTGAAGAATTATAGAGCGCGTATAGCTTGCTAGTTTCTTTGTAGATAAACAAAGATTTTAAATATAAAAACCTAGAGTGTGTTAAGTATCGAAAACGTAGGTTACAACATTTATTGTTGTAATAGATGTTTTCGGTAAAAACAAAGGAAGTATAGACTATGACACTATTTTTATAGTAGGTGACTCCCAAAGGAAATGTTTTTGCATAGCATATGAGGTTTATTAATATTTATTTTAATTGAATCCATAAACTAGTATTTTTGGGTTGTAGTAACGGTGTTTTACGCCACATCTGTTTTGACCTAAATGAGTTTTGAAGATAATTTCTAAAGTAGTTTGTATGTACACTTATTGTTTAAATAAGTATATGAGAGTATTTTCTAGTTATGAAAATATTAAAGCAGTTTTGAAAAATGAGTTCTTTTGAAAAATAATGTACGTTAAATTAATGAATTTAGTTGAAAATATCTTATGTTAGTGAATATAGAGTAAACATACTTTAATCCATTGGAATGAAAGGAATAATGATATAATTTTCTATGAATAAAAAATAAAGATGTTTTGTGCAAGTTATAAGGAATACGTGAAAGAGATGTACAAGGTATGGAAAGCACCATATTTTGTATAGCCTATTTCGATAAAATATAAATAAATTTCTTATAATTTCACATAAACATGGAATCCTCCTTTAAAGGATTCATAGAAGGTTTTAGTTTTAATAGTTTCTCATAAGAGAAAGCAATCCAATACATTAAGGTATAAAACCATTAAGTGTAGTAAGTAAAAAAACTCCTCTGAGGTTAAGTAATTGGAAGAGTAGAAAAGTTAAGGGATTTTTGATAAAATAATTGTTCTTATCTACTCCAGTTTTAGTAAATTTGAAAATCTATGAAAAGAAGATATTTTGAAAACATGTGAGGACATTTTTTTTTGAAGTCAATAAAAAAGAAAAATGTTTTAAGAACAAGTAAGACATGTTTTAAAGAAAAATGGTCTGGTGAAAAAGTAAATAAGTTTTTGGAAAGATAAATTTTTTAGTAACCAAGTACCTTTGAATTTAACAGAAAACTTCAAAATAACACTTTCAAAGGAAAGAATTTTGGGATTTGATGTTTCAAAAATTTAGAAACTTTAATGTTTGAAGTAAAATGATAAATACCAAACCAAACCAGACTTTTAAATATGGAATAGATAGGAATCATTTCCTAGGTGTAACGGGAAAAGTGTAAGGCTATGGCAGTAATTACTCCTAGTAGTAATAATAAAAGTTCCCGTAAGGTGTATAGGACACTAGTGAAAACCTAGAAAATGTTACATCATGTGTGTAGACTATAGAAGAATAGTGAAGTGGTATTAGTAAGATAGTAAGACACACATGGTTGGGAAAAGTAGACCTTAGTTGGGGAAAAATGAAAGGTAAAGAGAAAATTTCCCCAAGCTTAGTTGCCTTTTTAGATAGATACTGCATAGATTGAAACCCTTATCCATTGCAGGAAATGAGACTTAGTTATTCCTTTTTGAGCATGGAATAGAAGAGATGAATAGATCTTATTTGTCATGAGTAACACAACGTAAGTTGGTTACAAGTAATAGGCGGCAGGAGGAGCATATAAGTTACTTGGATTCCAAGAATAGGACTTTTCTATGTCAGAGTGGACATGGTCCTAAACCTCCTAGCCCTAGATGATAGTTGTGTTTAGTTGCTATATTAAGAGAAAAGTAAAAGCAGATAAAATGTAACTAAAAGAAAAATAGTAGGATCTAAAGAAAGCAACAGAAACGTCAATAGAAATAAATGAGAATTGCAAAAGAAAAATACATCTTTTCCATAAATTAAGCTTGGGAAAAAGTTTGAAAAGCAAAATCTTTTTTATGCAAACCATGCTTGGGAAAGAAAATAGAGATTTTATAGGATAGCGACATAAGTTCCAAGTATGGAGTGAGAGGTACGCAAAAGTAAAACGGAGAAATGTGAAGTTTTTCCGTTTTCTGCCTTCTTTCTTACATAAGAAATCGAGTTCAAAAAATTAGATTTTTTGAAATTCGAATATTAGAAGTTGTGTGGTAGGATTTGGATGAAAAATTCGTTTAACTACACCCCTATTCAGTAGGAGTGTGGGAAAATTGGATGAAAAATGTTTTGAGTTTTCAAAAAGATTACATTCATATAGAAATTGCAAATATATTTACGATGTGTGCATCATGTTTTAAATTAAATTTTTAAAGAAGAAAATCATTCATATAGGAGGTACCGCTTAGAAATTCATGTTCATGCATATATCTCATGTTGAATGACACTTTGCACAAAATGGACGTGATTGATGCGAGGAATTACATAATTTTACCCTTATTGAATTTCGGGGTTGAAATTTCCTAAAGGGTGGGAGAATGTAACACCCCGCATTTTTAATAATTAAATAATCAAATAACGATGAACATTGAAAATAAACATTTTCGGAATTGTCAGAATGTAGCCTTGAAACTCATACCATTGTGTCTATGGTGATTTTCTGATCAATTTCCATATATAACTTGTCAAAATCCGAGTCAATATGAAGAAGTCACGGGAGAAACGAGAGGCGGGAAATAATCGAAAAAAAAGAAAACAAATATGGGTCGACCCAGAACATCCCTAGGTCGACCGCTAGGTCGACCTGAGGGAAGCACAGGTCGACCCTAAGGTCGATCCGCATTACTACCTGGACGTAGTTTCATCCAGGTACGTGCCGAACCAATTAAAATTCGATTTTTCCGCAATCTGAGCCATACGTTGATTTATCTGATGGCTCCGAATGACCCTGTGATGTGGTGGCTTCAGATTCAATCAAAGAATCCAACGGTCTGGGATCCCCAAACTCTACTATAAATAGAACCCTAGGCCTAGATATTTTCTCACAATCAGATTTTTCTCCCAATTTGGTTCATTGCCTGAGGCTGGACCCTAAAAAGAAAATATTTCTAGGGAGAAGATCTTCTCAATAAAAATATTAGACACCTTAGAAGGGGATCCAGGAAAACCATGGAGCCAAGCTGAGCACAAGCAAAGCTAAGGACGACATGTGAGTGGATTTAATTATATATCTTTACGTTTATGATATATTATCGTTAGATTCCCGTTAAATAATTTTATTCAGTATTTATTTCAGTAATTAATTCTGTTAATTAGTTATGCTAAGACTGTCAATTGTATAAGAGACTTATATGTAATTATTATTTATATGGAAAATAGTAATCAAATTAAATATGAATAATCTTAGGCTTGACAGTTAGAGAAAGGCATAAGCCTAAATTTTTTTATAGTTATTTACATCTATTTTAAAAGTTGAAATTTAGTGTAACAACCCGTATATTTTACGACTGTATATTTAAATGTTTTATTTAAATATAGCATCGTTAATCGAATTAAAGTCCGAAATGTTACTTTTTGTAAACAGTCGAATTGGGACTCGATACCACTTCCATTGAGTCCAAAATGGCGTTTACGACTTTTTTGAGTATAAACATCGATATGTTTGGAGTTGAGTAGAATTTTGCTATTTTTCTATTTTGGGCTTTGGGTTTCAACCCACTAACCCAACATAATACCCTAGCTCCACTCAACTCCTCTTCATTCATTCATTTCACTTCCTAACACTTTCAAGCTAAAGAAAAATGGGAGAAAGAATGGGAAATGGAAATTCTTAAACCCTAGTTTGATTAGGAAATACAAATTCGAGTCCAAAATCAAAGACAAGCTTAGGTAAGAATCCTCTTCATCTTCTCCATCTCAATCTCTCTCCAATTTCAGAAATTTCCTATAACCTAACTGTAACGACCCACTATTTTGGACCATTCAAATCGACAATAAAACCACACATGTCGGACTTGAATAATTCAAAACAACAGATTGTAAATAAATTTGGAGCAAATAAAATCAATCACAGAATCACAAACATAGAATATCAGAATAACTCGCAGCGGAAATAAAAATACATAGTGGTTCATGAAGCCACTACAATACATAGTCTCAAAACAGATACAAAATACCATAGTCTGAAAACAGATATAACAGAAGTCTGAATACATAAGTTCACAAATACATAAGAAAAGCTGAACGAAATAACTGAAATGGAAAGACAACTAGATAGACAGATAAAATCCAGCAATCTCTAGCTCCAGAAGGTGAATCCAAAGCTGTGATACTTAGGCTGACCCGAGCATAAAGCAAAAACAAAAACACTCGAGTCAGGACATACATACTTATACAATGTAAACCAACTCAAGTGAACTGCAATAGAAATGCACAAGTAACTTAAAGGATGCTTGGGATCGCCCATCCCTTAAGGATCCGTTAAACTATTTACTATTTAGTAATATACGCTATTATAATAATGTCTAAAGTAAAGTAAACTTACTTAAAAATAGCGTTAAGGCTTTACATTTTCCACCTTAACACATAATAGTGCCCATAGTCTACCGTAGTACCTCTAGATTGGGAGGCTACCAGAGGATACTCCATGGGTATGATACAAATACAAACTCGTAGTAAAGCTCGCTATGGTAGGTGACACGGCACAACGAGGCAATGCCAGGGTGGATATACCAATTACACATCCGGACTGGTGGTAATGCATAGCAGCAACTACCGCCCACCTCGAGCCACACTCCCAAAAAGTCAAAGGGTGCGCCCAATCAATCAAAGTAATAGAATGGTATACGATGGAATGTGTCCGCTCAAAGGGGCTACCTCATTGGCCCGGAATCGCTCCTGTTTTAGCCACCTTTTGCCCACTCACGGGAGTCGGGTCCACGTATATACCTCATATAGGATCGTCGCCACCATCCTACTTCATTCTGGAATCTCCACTGCATACACAGTTGTTAAAGTGGTTTTCGGTATCGATAGAGAGTATGTCCATATCTGATCCCGGTCTCTTTAACAACCAATCGTTATTATAACACGTGGTTATAAATTTCAAAATGGTTTCTATTTCAAATCAAACATATTCATTTAAAACATTAAATATGTAATCATTATACTTCCAAATCAAATATTCAATTTCCAAAATTGCAGCAATTTCTAAGTTCATTCGTTCAATTACAATAATTCAAAACATTGTATTTTCAGAAACAGCAACACTTATAAAGTGTTACGGTAGATATAGCAGTATTTCAAAACATTGTCAATTCCAAAAACAGCAGCACTTACAAAGTGCTACAGTAGGTATATTAGTTTCAAAACAGTTCAGCTTTAGAAACAGCAGCACTTACAAAGTGCTACAGTAAGTATTTTAGTATTTCAGAACTTAGTTTAATTTCAGAAACAGCAGCATTTTTAAACTGTTACAGTAGGTGTAATAGTAATTCAGAAAACAGTTCATTTCAGAAACAACAGCATTTATAAACTGTTACAGTAGGTATAATAGTAATCCAGAAAACAGTTCATTTAAAACCGCACCATTTCTGAAATGCTACAATTACTGCTATAAGTTTATTATAACAATTTAAAACAATATATATCAACTTTTCTCATTTTTAACTTATCAAACATATATCACTTTTCAAAATTATTTATTTGGATATCATTTCACTTATGATTTAAATAAAATAACATTTATAAATAAAATATCTAAATTAAACCATAATTCATATATTAAGTCAAAATTTCATTTAATTTGCTTAAATTTTAATTTAACAAACAGCTAGATATTTTATTTACTTTTAAAATATCCATTTCATAAATAAAATATTTTATTACCAAGTTAAGCCAAAATTTCCATTTAAAACAAATTTTTAAATATTAAATTAAATCACATTTTATTTACATTTTCAATCATTTAATAACTCATACAATTTCAACTTACATAAAATCACTATAAAATTTATTTAAATCATTTAAATCCAGTTTAAGTTAAAATCTCATATATTTAAATTCCAAATACTTATATTTTTCAGAAAATCTTATATTTAAAATTAACCACGGGTCTGTATAATATTTTTTAACCTAGGTCAAGTGAGTATGGATAATATATCATTTCAATCTGTAATGATTTAAAATCCTGGGTTTTATCATTTCAAACCCGCAATCCCAAGTCAAATAAAATAAAAATCACTCGAGCCTATCATTTCAGCTCATAACGACTTTTCCTTATTCTAAAGTCCATTCGGGTATGTATCATATCAATCCATAGTGATTCTATACTAACAGGGTACTTGCAGTGTGGGAAACAGAAATTAAATAAACAGTAAAGCATATCTTATGATGTCAGGTGATGTAACAGGTATATAAACAGGTTATATCATTATATAATGTCAGATAACAAGCCGATGTGAACATATAACATAGCATATCAACTACTACAATTCAATGACATTGTTTCACATTTATATAAGTACGATTTGTCGAGAGTGATAAACTCACCTTCTAAAGCTGGAGATAACAATCAAACACAAGACAAACAACTCCGAAAAGCACGACAAAGCACGAATCAAATATGAGTGGATGGAGAGCCAAGATCCAAGTCTTGTCTTGTAACAACAAAATGTACAACATATATAAGCATATATATTCAACACAAAAATAAATTAAAACAATGTAAATTATGAATCAACGATGGAATAAATGGGCTTAACCACACAAGTGGGCTCGGCCACATCACCTTTAGGCTCGGCCATCACCATACTTTGCTTGGCCATGATGTGTTTTGACGTAAGTGGGCTCGGGTATGGGTCACAAGGCACGGCTATGGTTTGAGGAAGTGGAAAATGGCAAGTTACAATGCATGGAAGGCAAAAGGTCAAGCAATTGAAGGTTATTGGTTCAAGTGGGTTCGGCCTAGGCAAGTATGGCTCGGCCCATGGGTTCAAGCAAGGGGTCAGGTCAGGTCTGGGTGCGGCAAGGTTCAGGTCAGGCACGGTAAGGGATGGAGAAGGACATGGTGGTGGAGGCCGAGGCAAACAAGGTGGGGAAGTGATCAAGTGGAGGTTTGGCTAGGGTTTCAAGCATAGATGGTGATGGATTTGGGTCTATTGGTCACGGCTATGGCATGTGGTGGTGATGAGGGTTGCTGGCCGTGGAAGGTGGTAGTGGAGGAGGGGTTGTGGTCGGCAATGGCATGATGGCCAAGCATAGGAGAAAGAAAACAAAAGAAAAACAAATGGAAAATGAGGAAAAGGAGAGAAAAGGAAGCCATAGAAACTTACTGGATATTTTCTTTCAGGAGAATGCAAATGAGAAAGAGAAGGGAATGAGATGTTTTGTACGTGAATTAGAAAGAGAAGTGGACAGTTATGAGGAATGAAATGCATGGCTAGGAAATGAAGAGGCTAGGCAAAGGAAAAGTCATAAGTTAAAACATGTAACTCAAGACTCTTTGAATTTCCAAGTCAAAAATCAAATAAAAGAAAATAGAAAGTAGAGAATGAAAAATAATAAAACAAAAATATAGAAAATTGAAATGAAATAGAAAATAAAATAGAAAATAAACCAAAATACTGAAAATAATTGCGTGTAAAACGCTGAATTTTATCAAATTTAAAAAGTTTAAAATAGAATTTGATGAAACGAAAAACAAAACGGATATCAGAAACAAGGACTGCTCTAAAGAAAAAGATTAGAGAATAAAATTCAAATTCAAAATTTCAAATAAAAGTCAAAGTTTGACCAAAATATAAAATTTTCAGAAAATCAATAATTTATTATATTTGGAAAATAAATTATAAACAAAATCCAAAATTACATAGGAAAATTCCAATAATTCAATTTTTAATGATTTAAAAATCAAAGTTTTTAAATAAATAAATTTTAAAATATTTGTTAAAAATTACGGGTTGTTACACTCTCCCCCACTCAAAACTTTTCGTCCTCGAAAAGGAACGAGAGACAAAAAACAAGGAAAGGATAAGATAGAATAGCAAAAAGTACCTGAAACAAACAATTCCGGATTCGAAGCACGCATGCTCTCCTCTGTCTCCCAGGTACAATCCCGGTCATCAGTACTCCACTGCACTTTGACTAGATTGACAGATTTCCTTCTTAGCTGCTTCGTACCTCTATCAACAATATAAAGTGGCTTTCTCTCGACAGTCAGATTAGGCTGAATATCCAAACTCTCAAGAGTAGAAGGCTGGATAATAAGGGATGGATCATGAAGATACCGACAAAGATGTGAAGCATGGAATACATTATGCACTACGGAAAACTTCTCAGGCAAATCCAGACGATGAGCTAGAGAACCAATCCTTTCCAAGATGCGGAAAGGACCAATGAACCTTGGAGCAAGCTTCCCTCTACGACCAAAACAAATCACATTCCTTAAGGAAAACCAAATCACCAACAGAAAACTCCAAACTCCTCCTACGCCTATCAGCGTACTTCTTCTGCCTATCCCGAGCACTCCTCATCTTCCTCTTAATCTCCTCAACTCCCTCAGAAGCCTCTAGAATCATATCAGGACCAAGAACCAAACGATTACCGAATTCAATCCAGCAAGATGGAGATCTGCAAGGTCGTTTGTAAAGAGCAGCAAACAGAGACATTTCAATACTAGCCTGAATTCAAAAGATGAAATGAGATAGATAAAGGATTAAGACAAGATTCAAATAAAAGATTGAGATTATACCTGATAACTATTGTTATAGGTGAATTCGACAAGACGGAGATGATCTTCCCAAGATCCTCCATAATCAAGAACACAAGCATGAAGAAGATCCTCTAGAATCTGATTCACTCTTTCCATTTGACCGTCGGTCTGTGGATGGTAAGCAGTGCTCAGATTCAGATGAGTACCCAAAGATTCCTGAAAAGTTTTCCAAAACTGACTGGTAAAGATGGGATCATGATCACATACAATACTGACAGGAATACCGTGGAGACGAACAATCTCCCTCATATAGATCTCAGCCAAACTAGAAGCAGAACGGGTAGACTTGACCGGAATGAAATGAGCGGACTTGGTCAGTCTATCCACAATAACCCAGATACTCTCGTAAAAACTTAACATTCTTATGACTCAAAGCAGGAAAAGGTGCAGCAATCTGAGCAAAATTCCTCAATGAATCCTCGATAATGACCGACAAGGCCTAAAAACTACGAATATCAAAAGGGGTCCTAGGAGTTTCCTAATTCTGTACAGACTAGGAAGAGATATAAGGACAACAGAAAAGACAGAATGATTGAATGATAAAGAGAAAAAGAAGGAAAAGAAAGACTTACATTGATCGCAGCGATTTTACCTGGATCAACCAGAACTCAATTACTAGAAACAATATGTCCAAGGAATCAGACTTCATCCTTCCAGAAATGGCATTTAGAGAAGTTAGCTTTCAATTGGTGACTTCTAAGAGTCTCAAGAACAAATCTCAAATGGGATTCATGCTCCTTCTCAGATTTAGAGAAGACAAGAATATCTTCAACAAAGACAAGCACAAACATATTAAGAACATCACGAAAAACACGATTCATCAAATCAACAAAGAAAGCAGGGGCATTAGTCAAACCAAAAGGCATAACTAACCATTCATAGAAACCCTTCTCAGTTCGGAAAGCAGTCTTGGGAATACTTTCCTCATCAACTCTGAGCTCGTGGAAACCTGTGGCAAGACCAAATTGAGAGAAAACAGTAGCACCATAAAGCTGATCGAACATATCATTGATACGAGGCATAGGATATCTATTCCTCATATTAAGCTTGTTCAGCTCCATATAATCAACACACATCCTCAAAGAACCATCGGACTTAGTGACGAAAACCACTGCTGCTCCTCATTCAGAATGGCTAGGTCTGATCAGACCCTTGGAGAACAAGTCCTAAATTTGTTTCCTCAACTCAACCTTCTCACGGGGTGCCATTCTTCTAGGAGGAAGAACTACAGGTCGAGCTCCAGGAACAAGATCAATGCAGAAATCAATTTTCCGCTTAGGAGGTAAAGAAGAAACTTCACCAAATACATCGGGATAGAACTTAACCATAGGGGTTGAATCAAGATCACCAGGAGAAGAATCCAAAGAGAAAATAAAACTGCCTGCAAAGTCCTAAGGCATACTACACTGAATCACCAAAGAATTACCCCGATCATCAACAAGAGAAACAGTTCGGGATTTACAAGAGATAACGGCATCATGCCTCTCAAGCCAATCACCTCCAAGCAACAAATCAAAAGCATCGAAACCAAGAACATAGAAATCACCACTAAAGCGATGATCAAAATAAAGAAGTTTCACTTGCCTACAAATCCTATTAAGGTTTGCGGGACCACCAATAGGATTTTTAACACACAAAGATTCAACAGCATACATAGGAGAAAGAAGATGCTCAAAATTATCACAAAGATCCATAGAAATAAAACTATGCGAAGCTCCAGTATCAAATAAAACACGATCAGGAAAATTAAACAGAGAAAAGGTGCCCTGAAGAGTACCTTGGTTATCACTAGGAGCAGGTGGAGCAGATGAAGAAGCAGAGATAACAACAAAAATACCATACGGCTTGCCCTTCTGCTGAGTAGGACAATCCTTCCTGAAATGACCAGGCTGCAAACAAATGTGGCATAGATCACGCCTAGTCAACTGAGGTGGAGGAACAGCAGCACCAACTGAAGTAGGGCAACTATTAGCATAGTGTCCCTTCTGATCACACTTGAAACATGTAATAGAAGATAGGTCGATAGGCTGCCTCTGAGAAGGAGAAGATGAAGATCCCAGTCCTGGATTCTTGGGCCAATTCTTCTTCTGCTGAAGGAAATTAGGCTTTCTCTTCTTAGAATTAGCAGAGAAAGACTGAGAAGAAGGAGCACGACCAAGAGCAGGATCCTTAGAAGTAGGATTCTCATAACGGATAGCCATATCCATAAGCTCGGTAAATGTGTCATGAACATTAGAAATGAGACGATCATAATACTCCGGACGAGCACCAGCTATGAACTTCTCATTCTTCTTAAGTTAGGTGTCAATCAGGCTGGGACCGAACTTGGAAAGTTCATTGAACTTCCGCTCATACTCAGAAAAGGACATGCTACCCTGCTTAAGATCCATAAAGTCACGATAAAGCTGAGATTTCCCAGCTTCGGGCATCCATTTTGCCACAAAAGCCTCCCTGGAAAAAGAGATAGATAAGCTTAAGATAGATTTCAAAGAGAGAAAGCTGAAACAAACATAAGACTAACGCAAAAGGATACCTAAACTGCTCCCAAGAAATATCTGCCTCCACAGTCGGAGCTGTGACAGACTCCCACCAATCCTAGGCTGCCTCCTGAAGTTGCCAAGCTGCCAACTGACACTTCTGAGCATCAGTAATCTCCAAACCAGTAAAAATCCTCCCAAGACTCCTTAACCACTGCTGAGCTTCTATGATGCTCTCAGAGCCAGTAAACTTGGTACCACCAAGCTGAGTGAATTCCTTGCAAAGAGTAGTGAACCTAATGGGTGCAACAGGCTCGGGAACTGGGGTAATACCACGACCCCTACCTCTGGCATTCCTACGATTCATCCTGGAAAATCGAGAATGAATTTTAGGATAAAGGTAAAACAGAAAGACAAAGATAAGATTCAACTAGAATGGAAATCCTAATCAAAGAATTCAAATAAAAAAGGTGGATTCGAAAGGAATGAAGTTAAGAAAAGGAGATTTTAAAACAAGAAATTTTTTTATATCCAAAATAATCTTTTAAAATCCTTTAAAATCATTTGAAAAACATTTTATACTTAAAAAATACGTTCTCTAACAAAGAAATGATTCTAAGATTGATTTCACTCATTCTAGGGTATTTATACCCTATCTCTAATGAGTTTTTGCTCCATAAGCTAAGGTTTGCCTAAAACCAAAGCTCTGATACTAAATGTAACGACCCACTATTTTGGACCATTCAAATCGACAATAAAACTACACATGTCGGACTTGAATAATTCAAAACAACAGATTGTAAATAAATTTGGAGCAAATAAAATCAATCACAGAATCACAGACACAGAATATCAGAATAACCCGTAGCGGAAATAAAAATACATAGTCTCAAAACAGATACAAAATACCATAGTCTGAAAACAGATATAACAGAAGTCTGAATACATAAGTTCACAAATACATAAGCAAAGCTGAATGAAATAACTGAAATGGAAAGACAACTAGATAGACAGATAAACTCCAGCAATCTCTAGCTCCAGAAGGTGAATCCAAAGCTGTGATACTCAGGTTGACCCGAGCATAAAGCAAAAACACAAACACTCGAGTCAGGACATACATACTTATACAATGTAAACCAACTCAAGTGAACTGCAATAGAAATGCAAAAGTAACTTAAAGGATGCTTGGGATCGCCCATCCCTTAAGGATCCGTTAAACTATTTACTATGTAGTAATATACGCTATTATAATAATGTCTAAAGTAAAGTAAACTTACTCAAAAATAGCGTTAAGGCTTTACATTTTCAACCTTAACACATAATAGTGCCCATAGTCTATACAATACCGTAGTACCTCCAGATCGGGAGGCTACCAGAGGATACTCCATAGGTACGACACAAATACAAACTCGTAGTAAAGCTCGCTATGGTAGGTGACACGGCACAACGAGGCAATGCCAGGGTAGGTATACCAATTACGCATGTGGACTGGTGGTAACGCATAGCAACAACTACCGCCCACCTCGAGCCACACTCCCAAAAAATCAAAGGGTGCACCCAATCAATCACAAAGTAATAGAATGGTATACGATGGAATGTGTCCGATCAGAGGGGCTACCTCATTGGCCTGGAATCGCTCCTGTTTTAGCCACCTTTTGCCAACTCACGGGAGTCGGGTCCACGTATATACCTCATACAGGATCGTCGCCACCATCCTACTTCATTCTGGAATCTCCACCACGTACACAGTTGTTAAAGTGGTTTTCGGTATCGACAGAGAGTATGTCCATATCTGATCCCGGTCTCTTTAACAACCAATCATTATTATAACACGTGGTTATAAATTTCAAAATGGTTTCTATTTCAAATCAAAACATATTCATTTAAACCATTTAAATATGTAATCATTATACTTCCAAATCAAATATTCAATTTCCAAAATTGCAGCAATTTCTAAGTTCATTCGTTCAATTACAATAATTCAAAACATTGTAATTTTAGAAACAACAGCACTTATAAAGTGTTACGGTAGATATAGTAGTATTTCAAAACATTGTCAATTTCAAAAACAGCAGCACTTACAAAGTGCTACAGTAGGTATATTAGTTTCAAAACAGTTCAGCTTTAGAAACAGCAGCACTTACAAAGTGCTATAGTAAGTATTTTAGTATTTCAGAACTTAGTTTAATTTCAGAAACAGCAACATTTATAAACTGTTACAGTAGGTATAATGGTAATTCAGAAAACAGTTCATTTCAGAAACAACAACATTTATAAACTGTTACAGTAGGTATAATAGTAATCCAGAAAACAGTTCATTTAAAACCGCAGCATTTCTGAAACGATACAATTACTGTTATAAGTTTATTATAACAATTTAAAACAATATATTTCAACTTTTCTCATTTTTAACTTATCAAACATATATCACGTTTCAAAATTATTTATTTGGATATCATTTCACTTATGATTTAAATAAAATAACATTTATAAATAAAATATCTAAATTAAATCATAATTCATTTATTAAGTCAAAATTTCATTTAATTTTCTTAACTTTTAATTTAACAAACAGCTAGATATTTTATTTACTTTTAAAATATCCATTTCATAAATAAAATATTTTATTACAAAGTTAAGCCAAAATTTCCATTTAAATCAAATTTTCAAATATTAAATTAAATCACATTTTATTTACATTTTCAATCATTTAATAACTCATACAATTTCAACTTACAGAAAATCACTATAAAATTTATTTAAATCATTTAAATCCAGTTTAAGTTAAAATTTCATCTATTTAAATTCCAAATACTTACATTTTTCAAAAAATCTTATATTTAAAATTAACCACGGGTCTGTATAATATTTTCTAACCTAGGTCAAGTGAGTACGGATAATATATCATTTCAATCCGCAATGAATTAAAATCACGGGTTTTATCTTTTCAAACCCGCAATTTCAAGTCAAATAAAATAAAAATCGCTCGAGCCTATCATTTCAGCTCATAACGACTTTTCCTTATTCTAAAGTCCGTTCGGGTATGTATCATTTCAACCCATAGTGATTCTATACCAACAAGGAACTTGAAGTGTGAGAAACAGAAATTAAATAAACAGCAAAGCATATCATATGATGTCAGGTGATGTAACAGGTATATAAACAGGTTATATCATTATATAATGTCAGATAACAAGCAGATGTGAACATATAATATAGCATATCAACTACTACAATTCAATGACATTGTTTCACATTTATATAAGTACGATTTGTCGAGAGTATAAACTCACCTTCTAAAGCTAGAGATAACAATCAAACACAAGACAAACAACTCCGAAAAGCATGACAAAGCACGAATCAAATATGAGTGGATGAAGAGCCAAGATCCAAGTCTTGTAACAACAAAATGTACAACATATATAAGCATATATATTCAACACAAAAATAAATTAAAACAATGTAAATTATGAATCAACAATGGAATAAATGGGCTTAACCACATAAGTGGGCTCGGCCACATCACCTATAGGCTCGGCCATCACCATACTTTGCTCGGCCATGATGTGTTTTGAGGTAAGTGGGCTCGGGTCACAAGGCACGGCTATGGTTTGAGGAAGTGGAAAATGGCAAGTTATAATGCATGGAAGGCAAAAGGTCAAGCAATTGAAGGTTATTGGTTCAAGTGGGTTCGGCCTAGGCAAGTATGGATTGACCCATGGGTTCAGGCAAGGGGTCAGGTCAGGTCTGGGTGCGGCAAGGTTCAGGTCAGGCACGGCAAGGGCTGGAGAAGGACATGGTGGTGGAGGCCGAGGCAAACAAGGTGGGGAAGTGATCAAGTGGAGGTTTGACTAGGGTTTCAAGCATAGATGGTGATGGATTTGGATCTATTGGTCACGGCTATGGCATGTGGTGGTAATGAGGGTTGCTGGCCGTGGAAGGTGGTGGTGGAGGATGGGTTATGGTCGGCAATAGCATGATGGCCGAGCATAGGAGGAAGAAAACAAAAGAAAAACAAATGGAAAAAGAGGAAAAGGAGAGAAAAGGAAGCCATAGAAACTTACTGAATATTTTCTTTCAGGAGAATGCAAATGAGAAAGAGAAGGGATTGAGATGTTTTGTACGTGAATTAGAAAGAGAAGTGGACAGCTATGAGGAATGAAATGTACGGCTAGGAAATGAAGAGGCTAGGCAAAGGAAAAGTCATAAGTTAAAACATGTAACTCAAGTCTCTTTGAATTTCCAAGCCAAAAATCAAATAGAAGAAAATAGAAAGTATAGAATGAAAAATAATAAAATGAAAATATAGAAAATTGAAATGAAATAGAAAATAAACCAAAATACTGAAAATAATTGCGTGTAAAACGCTAAATTTTATCAAATTTAAAAAGTTTAAATCAGAATTTGACGAAACGAAAAACAGAACGGATATCAGAAACAAGAACTGCTCTAAAGAAAAAGATTAGAGAATAAAATTCAAATTTAAAATTTCAAATAAAAGTCAAAGTTGACCAAAATGTAAAATTTTCAGAAAATCAATAATTTATTATATTTGGAAAATAAATTATAAACAAAATCCAAAATTACATTTGAAAATTCCAATAATTCAATTTTTAATGATTTAAAAATCAAAGTTTTCAAATAAGTAAACTTTAAAATATTTGTTAAAAACTACGGGTTGTTACACTAACTTAGGAAATATTTGCTTATGATCTTGGATTGGAGCTTCTAGAGTTGAAGTTGAAGAATAGTTGATCTTTCCTTTGTTTTTAAGCTTCTCATTCGTTGTCTTTGAGTTTAAAGGTGAGTTTTTGAACTCACATCTACGTCTATAACTTTCATTGTTGTTAGGTATGAATTCCTAACATTTGTGCATGTTCATTGCCTTTTGATTTGAATTGATTTGGTGAATTTTCCAATTTTTGGCTTGTGAAGTTCAATTTTATGAAAATCCTACTATGGATGTTTGGACATGATATTTGGGGTGTATCGAAGAGCCTATAAGGCTGGGTTGTTGCTTGGCATAAATCCCTAGTCATCGTTGCTCATCCGATCGCTCCCGAAACGTTTTGGCCATCTTGGCCTATGCAAACTGTTGCCCAGGCCAAGTGACCAGACGTCTAGATATCAAGTCCAGACGTCTGGTTATATACCTTGAGGAAAAAATTTACACGGCAGAAAAAAATAAAATTGCAGAGACTAATTCCAGACGTCTGAAATATAGGTTCAAACGTCTGATTAGGGCTCAGACGTCTGCTTCGAAATTTCAAACGTTTGGAGGATTTCTGAAAATTTCCTGAAAACAAATCCAAACGTCTGGATTCTAAACCAGACGTCTGGAACTGTTCAGTTTTGCCTATTTTTTGAGTGAACTTCCAGTTTTAATCGATTTTTGTTGATCCGGTTAGTTGTTATCACTTATTATCGACTTTGATGACTTCTTTCTTTGGATTTTTGGGAATATCCATTTGATGGATTTGATATCGATTTTTATGGATTTAATTCACATTCTTGTATGTGAATTTTTGGTGGTTGACTCTTTCTACAATCATTTCTGTGGTTTGTCACTTTAAAATACAAAGGTTTCTATACTAGTAGTATATACTCAAACTCTTTCACAAAAACAATTTCAACACTACTTTTAAATACAAAGCTCATTTTTAAAATTGATTTCCAAATCTATTAGTATATACAAACCTTTACCTCATTCGTATGAGAAATCTAATTAAACGGCTTAGCAAAACAAGTGGTATGAAACACTTGCGTTTACTTCGTCGGTTAATTCTTGGACTTGTTCGATTGAACTCTTGTGACAATTTTCGAGTGGAAATCAACAATCTGTTCGTAAATATTTAAGTTAAGCTAGTGGTTATGGGACATGAAGCTAAACTCATTTATTTACTAGCTTAGTGTAATTGACGCTTCTTATTGATCAATGATGATCATTTTATGGTTTAGACTAGCAATATGCGATGTCTCTTTGTCCGCGTGGGGGACTGTACCCCGTTCTATTGAGCTTCGTCTCATTTATATAGGCTAGCGACCTACGGGCTTTATGGAGTTCGGTTCATCGGGCGTACCGTTATTGCACTACGTCGTTGTTCCGAATTATTTGAGTTTTAGGTTCATCGAGCGTACCGTTACTGCACTACGTCGTTGTTCCAACTCATTTGAGTTTCAGGTTCCTCGGGTGTACCGTTATCGCACTACGCCGTTGCACCGGCTCTGTGGTTAGCGACCATGAATAGTGTTCCATTTGTGATATACGTGTTGGTGAGTTTTCAAGCTCCCGTTTGTGACAGGCCTTCCCCTTTTTGTGACTTCTGGATTTCTAGTTGATGATTTCTAGAATTTGTGTTTCACCGATTTTTGTGATTGACATTGATATGTTTTGTCAATATTTAGGGTTTGGTGAATAATTTAAAGAATATGACATTCTTTTTAGTGTTTGGGAATATTTGAGATATTGTATGATTTTTGTTGTTATCTGATGTATACTTGTAACAGTATGGCATTATTGTTATCATACGTTTTTGTCATATCTCTTATCCTATCTCATTTTATATGATATTTATAGCTTGACTGATCCATTTATTATTTTCTTCTTAAATAATACTCGGGTCAAACCAAGGTATTTCAGGTGCTTCTGCTTGAATTCTTATCAGGGTCCGTCATCTGAGTTTTGGCTAACTACTTTAGCTTAGTAGTTTTTGTTATTATACATTCAAGATAGAGACTCCTTGATGTATACATATTCTTTTGTCTAGCACTTGTATCTATTCTTTTGTGATGTAGTGGATCTAGTTTGACCACTATTTTGATGTACACTTTTATGTGTTATATTCATATTTGTTTCCGCCTTTGTGATATGAATGTCTATGACTGATTTGTGTTATGCTTATTTCTATATTTGTTTTCGAAGGCCACATAGCCACTGTGTAGTAGCTTTGAGTTTGTATTTGATATGTCGGATTTTCTCTTGAAATGAAATGCATGTCCTACTATCTGACATATCGGTATTCGCACAGAGCAATTACACAGATGGTCGTTCCTCAACAGCCTTATTCTTCGTGCTAGTCGACGGCATTACCCCATAGTGTCCTTGGCTAGTGTGAGTATAGAGGTGGGGCGTTACAGCTTGGTATCGGAGCCAAACTTCGGAACAATGTAGAATAATCTGGCAAGGATCATTGTCTTAAGTCTCTCTTAGTAATCGTGCCTTAGGATTTAATTCGAGTCATTGGACCTGTACTATCCTATTTTCTTTTATGATGCCTTGTTTTATCAATCAAGTTTGATTGATATTCATTCCGAGAATAACATTTTTCCTCTTCTTTCTTTCTTTCTTAAAGAAGAGAAATGGTTAGACCAGGCCGTCCCAGCGCCGGTCAATCCAGTGCTACTCCTCAGGATGGAGTATTTATGTCTGCCCAGCAGCTTTTAGATCTTGTGAAGAATGATCAATCTATCAGACCCATTCCAGAGCCTACTCATCCTAAATCTGGGTTTGCACGCTTGTGCAATGATTACACCAACTTGGGTGGAAGGCCTTTCAAAAGTTCTGAAAGCGTTATAGAAGTCCATGCTTGGCTTAGAACATGCGATCATATCTTTTCCCGCATGAATCTTATTGATCTACATCGAGTCCAAGTGGCTTCTAGCACGCTCTAGGAGAGAACATTTGATTGGTATGAGCTTTTGATTTCTGAAATTATTGAAGCGGATCTTACTTGGGAGCAATTCCGGGAAAGGTTCGAATTGAATTTTGTGCCGGAAGCTGAAAAGTATCTTTAGCTCGACACTTTATTGACCTTGTTCAAGGTGAATCTTATGTGACAGATTACGTCGCATCTTTTGAATCCCTTTCTAAATATGGGGTCGAATATATTAATACCCCATTGAAGAAAAATCATAGGTTTGTCTATGGGTTGAATAAGAACCTCAAAAAGCCTTTACTCCTGAAACTAGAAGTTTCTTTTGATTAGCTTGTTGATATCGCTCTTCGACTTGAAGATTCCGATAAAGAAAGTGATGTTGAAGTTGTGGGTGCCAAACAGAACTTCAACAACAACAAGAAGAGGCCTATTAAGTTCAAGCCTAATCCCAACAAGAAAGGGAAGCAAGCAACTTCGGTAGCAAAGACTCCTACCTCCAGTCGTTGGCAATGCTACAATTGTGGTTCTAAGGACCATTATGTAAATAGGTGCCCAAAACCTCTTTTTTGTCGTTATTGCAAAAGTTCGGGTCATCTTTTATCTTCATGCCCCAAACTTCCAAACAAGAGAGAGGGAAAGCTGAATGTTGTGCATGCCCCTACTAACACTTCTCTTGGTCAAGGTATTTCTCATTCTATCCTTGATGGCATTATTATATTTCGTGGTCTTCCTATTCGAGTTCTTTTTGATACGGGTGCATCTCACTCTTTTATATCAAAAGAACTAGTTGATGCTTTGTCTTTGAATGTTATTGGCTTGATGACTTCATTGAGAATTGCGAATCCGGTTGGTGGATCTGCAACACTCAGTTTACTTTGTAAAGATGTCGAAATTATTTTATGTGATTACTTTCCGAGCCGATTTGCATTCTATGCGTACCTTGGTTTCGGAATGATTTTGGGGATGGATTGGCTTAACTGTTATGAAGCCCATATCCTATATCCTGAGCGGACTATATATCTTCGACATCCTCAATCTGTTAAGCAGATTTCTCTCGTTCTTAAAGATTTAGATTCCAATTCGGGAGCATTCTTGTATTCTCTAAATCCTCATGATGACGATAATGATGATGAGGAAGATGTCATTTCCCTCATTCACATTGTTCGTGAATTTCCCGACATATTTGAGCCCGTTTTAGGATTACCACCTAAGCGAGCAATTGAGTTCAGAATTAATCTAATCCCTGGAGATCTACCTATTACTTGTTCTCCTTATCGTATGTCCAATAAGGAAAATGAGGAGATGCGTAAACAATTATCCGAATTGGAAGGAAAACAGTTTATTGTTTCTAGTTCCTCTCCATGGGGAGCTTCGGCTATTTTTGTGAAGAAATTTGATGGTACACTTAGGATTTGCGTTGACTACCGCAAGATTAATGATCTCACCATCAAGAATAAATATCCCTTACCTCAGATTGATGATTTATTCGATCAACTTAGTGGTGCTAGAGTCTTTTCACAGTTAGACTTAGCAACTGGTTTTCATCAGCTTTGTATTGCAGAGGATAACATTCCTTTGACGTCTTTCCATACTCGTTATGGATCTTATGAATGGCTTGTTATGCCATTTGGTTTGATGAATGTTCCAGCTTATTTCGTTGACCTTATGAATCGATTTTTCAAAGACTTCCTCGATCGATTTGTTCTCATCTTTATCGATGATATTCTTGTTTATTCTAAAACCGAGGAAGAGCATGAAAAACATCTTCAGATTATGTTGGAAACTCTTAGGAGCAACCAATTGAAAGCAAAATTTTCTAAATGCCACTTTTGGCAATCTCGTGTGAAATTTTTGGGGCATATTATTTCTGATTCCGGAATTTCCGTGGATCCTTCAAAGATTAAAGCGATTCAAAATTGGAAGAGACCGGAGAGTGTGACAGAAATCCGTAGTTTTCTTGGATTGGCGGGCTATTACCATCGTTTCATAAAAGACTTTTCTAAAATTTTCGTGCCTCTTACTAGTTTGACAAAGAAGGGAGTTAAATACATTTGGTCAGACAAATGTGAAGCTGCTTTTCAAAAATTAAAAGAACTCCTTTCCGATGCTCCTATTCTTGTGATTCCCGAAGGGAACCAAGACTTTATTGTTTATACCGATGCTAGTTGTGTTGATTTGGGTGTCGTTCTCATGCAAAGAGAATGTGTTATTGCTTATGCTTCTAGGCAATTAAAGCCTGCCGAGACTAGATACGCCACTCATGATTTAGAGCTCGCAGCTATTGTTTTCGCCCTTAGAATTTGGCGTCATTATCTTTTGGGAGAGAAATTTGTTCTCTACACCGATCATAAATCTTTGAAGTATTTATTTTCTCAAAAGGAACTCAATTTGCATCAACAATGTTGGCTCGAATTCCTTGCATCTTATGATCTTGATATTCTTTATACTCCCGGAAAGGGAAATCGTGTTGCTGATGCCCTTAGTCGTAAGCAACAATCAGTTGTTTCTAGGATGATATCAAAATGGAATGATCTCGAGACTTTATCCACTTGTGAGATTCGAGATCGTGAATCGAATTCATGTTCATCTCTTGTTTTATGTAGCCTTGAGGCTCATCCTTCTCTTTTAGACCGCATTCTTGAAGCTCAAAAGCATGATCCCGAATTGGTTCTTCTTAGCCAAAGTTGTAGGGTTAAAATTGATATTGAAGGCTTGAAAGACTTTGATATTGATGCTCGTGGCGGTATTCGAAAATTTGGAAGACTTATCATGCCAAATATTAGTGATCTTCGTAAAGATATTTTAGAAGATTCTCATCGTTCTAAATTTACCATTCATCTCGATAGTAGTAAAATATACGCGGATATGAAGCGAATTTATTATTGGGATGGAATGAAATCTGATATTGCTAACTTTATTAAGCGTTACATGACTTGCCAACTCATTAAGGTCGAGCATCAAAGGCCCGGTGGGTTATTGCAACCTTTGGACATTCCCGTTTGGAAGTGGGATCAAATTTCCATGAACTTTATTGAAGGTCTTCCCCGTTCTCGTTCGAGTCATGATAGCCTATGGGTGATAGTAGAGAGACTTACAAAATCCGCCCATTTTCTTCCCGTTTGGTCGAATCGGACCGTACCTCTTTTGGCTAAACTCTACGTCAAAGAAATTGTTAAATTATATGGAGTTCCTACTTCTATTGTTAACGATCGTGATCAATTGTTTACTAGTGGATTTTGGAAAGGTCTTCAAAAAGCTTTGGTAACAAAGCTTAATTTTAGCATCGCTTATCATCCTCAGTCCGATGGACAAACGGAGCGTGTGAATCAAACTCTTGAAGATCTTCTTCGTGTATGTGTTCTTGATTTTGGTGGAATTTGGGAAGATCATATTTCTCTTATTGAGTTTTCCTATAATAATAGCTTCCAATCTACTATTGGTATGGCACCTTTCGAGGCGCTCTACGCAAGGCCATGCCGATCTCATTCGTGTTGGCTTAAAGCCGGTGAGAAGCTGGTTTTAGGTCCAGATTTTATTCGTGATGCCACAAAAAAGATTGACCTTATTCGTCATAGGATGAAAGAAGCTCAAAGTAGACAAAAATCCTATGCCGATAACCGAAGAAGGAAATTAGAATTTTATATGGGAGATTTGGTGTTCATTCGTGTTTCACCTATGAAGGGTGTTGTG
Source organism: Allium fistulosum (assembly GCA_030737815.1). NCBI lineage: Eukaryota > Viridiplantae > Streptophyta > Magnoliopsida > Asparagales > Amaryllidaceae > Allium > Allium fistulosum. The sequence goes on from CM060907.1 coordinate 369,235,854, forward strand.
CGTTTCAGTCGATCGGGAAAGTTAGCACCTCGATATATTGGTCCATTTCCCATCACCGAACGTATTGGTTCCGTGGCTTATCGCCTTTTGTTACCGGCTCAATTTTCTGCTATTCATGACATATTCCACGTCTCTCAACTACGGAAATGCTTTAGAGATTCCGATTCTATTCTTGAGCCCGGTGTTATTGAAGAAATTGAGGTTTCACCTAATTTGACTTATGCGCAACATCCTATTCGTATTATTGCTACAGAGTTTAAACGCCTTCGAAATAAAGATGTTCCTCTTGTGAAAGTTCAATGGTCCTCAATTCCTAAGGATTGTTCTTGGGAATCTAGAGAATTCATCGAGCGAACACATCCGGACTTACTCTCTCGGGCTCCTTAAGGTAAACTTCTCATTTCAAAATTTCTTCTTTTGTGTTGATTATGCCTTAGTATGGTTGTTACTTTTTATTTTCTTCTTAAGTATTGCGAGGACACAATTTCTTTAAGGAGGGGAGTTTGTAACAACCCGCATATTTTACGATTGTATATTTAAATATTTTATTTAAATATAGCATCGTTAATCGGATTAAAGTCCGAAATGTTACTTTTTGTAAACAGTCGAATTGGGACTCGAGACCACTTCCATTGATTTCAAAATGGCGTTTACGACTTTTTTGAGTATAAACATCGATATGTTTGGAGTTGAGTAGAATTTTGCTATTTTTCTATTTTGGGCTTTGGGTTTGGGTTTCAGCCCACTAACCCAACATAATACCCTAACTTCACTCAACTCCTCTTCATTCATTCATTTCATTTCCTAACACTTTCAAGCTAAAGAAAAATGGGGGAAAGAATGAGAAATGGAAATTCCTAAACCCTAGTTTGATTAGGAAATACAAATTCAAGTCCAAAATCAAATAGAAGCTTAGGTAAGAATCCTCTTCATCTTCTCCATCTCAATCTCTCTCCAATTTCAGAAATTTCCTATAACCTAACTTAGGAAATATTTGCTTATGATCTTAGATTGGAGCTTCTAGAATTGAAGTTGAAGAATAGTTGATCTTTCCTTTGTTTTTAAGCTTCTCATTCGTTGTCTTTGGGTTAAGGTGAGTTTTTGAACTCACATCTACGTCTATAACTTTCATTGTTGTTAGGTATGAATTCCTAACATTTGTGCATGTTCATTGGCTTTTGATTTGAATTGATTTGGTGAATTTTCCAATTATTGGCTTGTGAAGTCCAATTTTATGAAAATCCTACTGTGGATGTTTGGACATGATATTTGGGGTGTATCGAAGAGCCTATAAGGCTGGATTGTTGCTTGGCATAAATCCCTAGTCGTCGTTGCTCGTCCGATCGCTCCCGAAACATTTTGGCCATCTTGGCCTAGGCAAACTGTTTCCCAGGCCAGGTGACCAGACGTCTGGATATCAAGTCCAGACGTCTGGTTATAGACCTGGAGGAAAAAATATACACGACAGAAAAAATAAAAGGCAGAGACAAATTCCAAACATCTAAAATATAGGTTCAGACGTCTGGTTAGGGCTAAGACGTCTGCTTCGAAATTTCAGACGTTTGGGAGGTTTTTTGAAAATTTCCAGAAAACAAATCCAGACGTTTGGATTCTAAACCAGACGTCTGGAACTGTTCAGTTTTGCCTATTTTCCTATTTTTTAAGTGAACTTTCAATTTTAATTGATTTTTGTTGATCCGGTTAGTTGTTATCACTTATTATCGACTTTGATGACTTCTTTCTTTGGATTTTTGGGATATCCATTTGATGGATTTGATATCGATTTTTATGGATTTAATTCACATTCTCGTATGTGAATTTTCGGTGATTGATTGTTTCTACAATCATTTCTGTGGTTTGTCACTTTAAAATACAAAGGTTTCTATACTAGTAGTAGATACTCAAACTCTTTCACAAAAACGATTTCAACACTACTTTTAAATACAAAGCTCATTTTTAAAACAGATTTCCAAATCTATTAGTATATACAAACCTTTACCTCATTCGTATGAGAAATCTAATTAAACGGTTTAGCAAAACAAGTGGTATGAAACGCTTGCGTTTACTTCGTCGGTTAATTTTTGGACTTGTTCAATTGAACTCTTGTGACAATTTTCGAGTGGAAATCTGCAATCTATTTGTAAATATTTAAGTTAAGCTAGTGGTTATGGGACATGAAGCTAAACTCATTTATCTACTAGCTTAGTGTAATTGACACTTCTTATTGATCAATGATGATCATTTTATGATTTAGACTAGCGATATGCGATTTCTCTTTGTCTGCATGGGAGACTGTACCCCGTTCTATTGAGCTTTGTCTCATTTTTATAGGCTAGCGACCTACGAGCTTTATGAAGTTCGGTTCATCGGGCGTACCATTATTGCACTACGTCGTTGTTCCGAATTATTTGAGGTTTAGGTTCATCGGGCGTACCGTTACTGCACTACGTCGTTGTGCCAACTCATTTGAGTTTCAGGTTCCTTGGGCGTACCGTTATCGCACTATGCTATTGCACCGACTCTATGGTTAGCGACCATGGAATAGCGTTCCATTTGTGATACACGTGTTGGTGAGTTTTCGTGCTCCTGTTTGTGACAGGCCTTCCCTTTTTTGTGATTTCTGGATTTCTAGTTGATGATTCCTAGAATTTGTGTTTCAACGATTTTTGCGATTGGCATTGATATGTTTTGTCAATATTTGGGTTTTGGTGAATAATTTAAAAAATATGACATTTTTTTAGTGTTTGAGAAAATTTGAGATATTGTACGATTTTTGTTGTTATCTGATGTATACTTGTCACCGTATGACATTATTGTTATCATACGTTTTTGTCATATCTCTTATCCTATCTCATTTTATATGATATTTATAGCTAGACTGATCTGTTTATTATTTTCTTCTTAAATAATACTCGGGTCAGACCGAGGTATTTCAGGTGCTTCTGCTTGACTTCTTATCAGGGTCCATCATCTGACTTTTGGCTAACTACTTTAGCTTAGTAGTTTTTGTTATTATACATTCGAGATAGAGACTCCTTGATGTATACATATTCTTTGTCTAGCACTTGTATCTATTCTTTTGTGATGTAGTGGATCTAGTTTGACCACTATTTTGATGTACACATTTATGTGTTATATTCATATCTGTTTCCGCCTTTGTGATATGAATGTCTTTGACTGATTTGTGTTATGCTTATTTCTATATTTGTTTCCGAAGGCCACATAGCCACTGTGTAGTAGCTTTGAGTTTGTATTTGATATGTCGGATTTTCTCTTGAATGAAATGCATGTCCTACTATCTAACATATCGGTACTCGCACAAAGCAATTACACAGATGGTCGCTCCTCAACAGCCTTATTCTTTATTCTAGTCGACGGCATTACCCCGTAGTGTCCTTGGCTAGTGTGAGTATAGAGGTGGGGAGTCACATTTAGCCTGTAAATGTTAGCTTCTTTCTATTCCTTTTTACGCGAATAAAATAGTAAAGAGAAGAATTCGCAAATACGGAGTAAAATAGAAGAACACTAGATTTACAGAAATTAGATGTAAATAAGAAAAGCTGAAATAAAAAAGAGAAAAATACAAATTTGCGGTAAATTATGCCAAAATGGGGAAAAATAATTTAAAAGGGAAAATTTAATAACTTGATAGGGAAGTAAGTGATAGATTAGTTGGTTGGCTTAGAGAAGAGAATACATATCCGTAGTATAACATTTAAAAGATAACGATAAACGTAATTGGAAGAATAAAAGAAAGAAAAAGGGAATTAGTGTAAAATAGAGAAACTACCGTATTTTGCTCTATCGAAAAAGTAAAAGAAATAAAAAAAAGTCTTGTAGTTACGGATTATTGTTTATAGCATTGTTTAGTATTAAAACATGGAAATGGAATTTTAGCACAGTTTTTGTAAAAAACCAAATAGAATAAAACTACTTCCTAGAATATTGGAAATTAAAGTGACGAATTCAGGAAGTAAAGAAGAAATCAAGTTAATTATTAGACAAGACTAGAAGCAATTAAAAGAAATATACTTAGATGTGCAATTACTGCGCAGATAATAGAATAAAGTCAAAGCAGTTATTATGATAAGTAAATTTATGACAATCGGACGTAGTCCCAAGCCAAGATTGTCATATAATATAAGAGAATTAAAGAGAATTCAATATCATAATAAAAGAAGACAGATTAGAATAGACAAGAGACGCTTCTAATTATATTTATAATGTACAGATTATAAAAGAAAATAAAAGTTACAATTACAAGTAAAATTATAACATAGGTTATAATTAAGTTAATAAGAAAATATAGCAGAAATAATAGAAGAGCCTTATTTTAATAAACTTAAGACTTAAATTAAGTTAATAAGCAAGATAATAGAAGTGGTCCATACCAACAACATTCCCTTTCAGTCAGGAATTGATGGTCTCACAATAATTAGGTGAGGCTGGGACAAGATTATGCTAATTAGGGTAAATAAGTAGCCAACAAAATAAGAAAAGTAAACTAAACGCAAAATAAAAGATTAGACTTAAGGTCTAATAAAAGAGTGAGATGCATTTGAAGCAGCCCAAAGGATGAAGAGCCTAACGAAGCAGTTCATCACAGATTTCAGCACTGAAGGAGCATGTCCAATTTAGATATTTTGGGCTAGAGGAAGTACGAGACTTCAACGGGACGTGAGGGTACTCTAGGATGGCCCTCGGGGGTAGGCATTACAGAGCAGTCCCTCAGAGGCAGGTCTGTAGGTGTTCCATCATAAAAGTATGCCTTGACTGCTTTTTGCATGGCAGGATCATTGTAGGCAGTCAAATGGGGTTGATGTTTGGAGTAGGATATTCACATGTCCCAGTACTTGCAAGTATGTTTTAGTGGGAAAGACCTAAAAGGATAGTCGCATATGGATATCGGGCCAGCATCAAAACCAAGAAGCGAGTTCGGGAAAGACTAGAGTTAAACCAACAGTCCAATGAACCTTTCACTATCGAGACATTGGATGAGTGGCGCAGCCAATTGGATGTTTAGATTGTTTGCAGTAGGGCACATCCACTTAGCTCTTTAGAGATCATTCGATTAGTTGAGGTGTGGCTGCGTGGGGCCATAGCCACGATAAGAAAAGAGACAGACCAAATAGAATATCTATATTGTAGGCCTAACAGGGCAGTCCTTTACAGAAATAGAAAATCCCGGACCGAGTTCCGTACAAGGTATAACTTGTTAAGTGAGATTCAGGGAGTAGACAGAACCATTACGTATAGTCCTCAAGGTACGCACTGGGTGGTACATTGTGGACGTTCGAGCATTAGTATAGACTAGTGCGGACATAGGTTTACGTTTTCATAGTAGACGACGGAACACTGTATTGTAGGCCTTATGAGGCAGTCCGTTATAGATGTAGTCACAAAACGCCATAGTAGCAAGATGATGGATTCCTTTGCGATGAGGATACGGAAGGTACTATTGGTAGTATCTAGGACCGATGCGGTCAAGGGGCATAGAGCTATATATATATCAGTTATTTGGTTTTAATCTACTAGGGAGTAGATGGGCACGATTCATGCACCGAGGCGAGAGTATTATAAACTCAATATAACAGTAAATGGATATAAAACGGTATATGTAGAATTAAGCTTAGAAGTGTATAATTTGTCCATTCACCAGAACTTTAGTTCGGACCCCCTCCTCATAACATCCTACAGGTTAGGTAGATGGCAAAGACTTTCTAGCTTTGAGACACTTGTTTAGAAAGTGTTATTTTATTGGTGAGTATTTACTTACTATTATATTTTAGTCAGTTCCACTGTGAGATATTTATCTGAGCTCTGATATATTTATCTTTGCCTATTTTGTAGGATACCAGATACCCAACTCGGGTTTCGGTAGGCTTAGATTTTACCATTTTTATGAAAAATCCGGAGTCACTGGGATTCGGGTTGTTACAGCAGTCATCTACAGTATTATTTTCCCGTGACTAAATGAGATCAGTTAACTGTATTTATAACGTCAAGTGCACATGAATACGAAAATTTTCAAAACACGTTTCATTAATAAGCTTTCATATTCATTACATAATCTCATCAATTCCACATTCATAGAAAATATAATAAATACAATTATATTCAAGGAGCGACATATGAAGATGCCCCTTTGGATGATCGGACTCTAACTACTTGATACTTATAATTCTGCCGTTACATCTATTCAAACAAAGTATAAACTTCAAACAACACCGCGGAATACACTCCTAATACTAGCTTGCCTCCTGCACATCTGCGGAAGCTTATTCGTCTTACTTAAAAACCCTACTCCCAATCCACTCATATGAGTACTCGAGAGTTTAAGGGGGAAAAACAGTAACTTTGGCTAAGACAAATATTCTGGTGCGAATAATAATATTCCATCTCAAACCAAACTTTGATATCTAGTGAGACCACGCTGCAGAACAGAATGGCTTTTCCCTTCACTAGTACCTTATCAAAATATTTCAATCTTAACATAAATCATGCATCATCAATTGCAATGGTTAAAAAAAACATGATATGATCATATGCATGCAATATGGGTAAATATGACTAGTTTGTTATTAAAAGGTTTTGCATTCTCAAAGTTTACCTGCCCAATGAAATTGACCCTCTATCTAAAATCATAGTTTTCCTAGGGTCACTATGAACCTATTAGTTTTCACATGCCAAATAATAACCTATCAGGATGACCGAGGCCAAAACATAACCAGATGTCCCAAAATCTCCAAATACGGTTAGTAGGAAATCCAATTAAACAATACGGTGAGAATATAGAGCTACAAGTTCCTTTCTATGTGCACAAATCTTTTAGTCTCACTACTAACAAGCCCTACATACTGGAATCGTCGACCTTTACCAACCTTGGCTAACGGCTAAAGAATATGGTGTCACCCTACAACAGTCCCACCTAAACTCTTATCTGGTTTTAAATCCATGAGTCATACCTTTTTGATCAGTTCAAGGCATCCTAACACAATTGATCTATTAGATCTCTTGGATGCAATTCTACTCACATGGGAGTTTAGTCTGACCATACTCACTACTGGAAAAACCTAACCGTTAATTCTGTTCCTAAATCTCTAGGTGAAATGTTAGGTAATGAAAATGTAAGCATGAAAAGTGATAAATATGTAAATTTAACTGATCAAATGATAACACGAACATATAATATAATTCATCAAAATATGTTCAATCAATAGTCATATACATAACAAAAGTACTTAAGTATAAGTAATGTTTTCCTTCGGCCAAATTTATATGAAATTGGGCTAAAACACCATTTCATTTCCTTGAAATCATTTATCTTTAGAAATGATAAGCCACTTGATATCTTTCTCAAAACAAGGAAAACATAGCCCTAATACTTAGCCAAAATCTTATGTCAAAGCACTATCACCTCTACATAGCTTTTAAAACACTTGCTATAAAAATAGGTATGTCGAACATCTAGAAAACATAGGCTGTTGAGCCTCTACACCATAGCTTTCAAGTTTGTAAAACATACGGTTGCAAAGCCGTTAAAATATAGATACCGAGTATATAGAAAACAAGGTCTACCGAGCCACTAAAACATTACCATCAAGTTTGTAAAACATATGGCTATAGAGTCGCTATAACATAGTTATCGAGTAGCTACATGGAAGCTACCGAGTCACTATAAAGAAAGAGGTGTCAAGTTATTAAAAACATGAAGTGTCGAGCCCCTAAAAAGTTAAGGACGTCGAGTCCTTAAAACATATGTGTTGAACCTCTAAAAACATTAGGATGCCGAGCTTTAACAAAAAGAAGTTGCCAAGTCTCTAAATATGGAGTTCTCTAGCTTGTACAAAAAATTGGCTATCGAGCCTTTACAAAGCATTAGGTGTTGAACTTTTACAGAAATAGGGCATCGAACCTTTACGAAACCCTGGGTATTGAACTTTTACAAAACATTGGGTATCAAACCTTTACAACACATGGTGTCGAGTCCCTATGAAAGCAGATACATCACACATATATCGAGTATCTATCATATGCATCAACTTTTATAATTAACGGGCTTCTATAAATATAAAGGTATCAAGACTCTAAGTTATAATTCCGATGGCATTTCTATAACTAACTTAAAAACTGATTTGTTTTCTTCTAAAATTAAAACTTTCCACTAACTCTAGCCTCATGTCAAATTTTCATTGGATAATAAAACACTTTTCATATTCTTCTCTGAAATTCTAGTAGGACACGTACTACTTTCTCAAATAACTTTGTAAAACACTTATAATAATATTGTTAACTCATATTAATTATAAATATTTCTAGAATAACAAATTTATAGAAAATCATAATAATTAGGAAAAAAAATCCCCAAACATCACTAAAATTCCTAATTTCCTTCTTCTTCCATATACAAAAATTTCGAGACTAAAATATTAATTTAATTATATTTAATAATTAAAAACATGAAAATATATATATATATTTCCTCTTATAAAATTCATAAAATATTCATATGAACTTGGAAAATTATGAAATTAAAAAATCCATCTCCAAAACAATATTTTACATAACATATTTAAATTTCATATCAATAAGAGACCAAAAATTTAGGTTTACCCTTTTAAACTCATTAGAACAATTCCCTAAAATTCTAACAACCATCATTTAATCTAATAATGATATTATCAATCCAAACATGACATATTATCACAACCAATTTGGGAATCAAAACTTAAATCCAAAAATAAAACATAACAATTGAGATGGTTATCTATTTGATGTACATTTATTCACCATAGATTGGATAAGAGAGATTGAGATTTGATGTACTTTAATTTCCTAAAGCATTCCTTAGATTTCTTCTTCTTTTTCTTCTCTAGGTAATGGTTGGCCTCCTTTAGGTTTTGTTTTAATTTTAGAAAATGAAACGAGAATGAATGAGAGAGGAATGGTTTAGAAAATGAATTAAGGAACTATTCCTATTATACCCCTCTCTTTAATCCCTTTCTATTCTATATTTAAAACAATCTTATTAATTAATTGACTAAGGCCTGACCCAAATTAGTTAACAAATCTCATTCTCCTTATCACCTCACATTATTCTATTTAATTTATCTAATTAAATTCCCTGAAAAATGTTAAAAAAATTAGGGGTGTTACAGGCTCCTCCCTAAAGAATTTCGTGCTCAAAATTACAGTAAGGAAAATGACAAGCATTACAACCATGCAAACTTGTGTGACAAACACATAACTACAATACAACTATATACTACTAGCAACATGTCTATATGACAGATGTAGAACGTACCATCAAAATAATTCAGGATAAGTATCTCTAATCTTGTCTTCTTTCTCGCAAGTATAGTCTTTCTCATAGTCACTCCACTGGACTTTCACTAACTTGATTGTCTTATTTCTTAATTTCTCTCATCTCTTGCCATAACATAAACCCGTTGTCTAATAAAAGTCAAATTTGGTCCTAATACTAAATCTTCTAATTCATTTGGTGCAATAGTAGTCTCTGGATCATGCACACACTTTCTAAGATGAGAAACATGAAAAACATTATGGACTCCTACCTATCTATTAAGTAACTCAATCTGATAAGCAATTTTCTCGATCCTCACTATGATAGGAAACAGACCAACATATCTTAGTGCCAATTTCCCTGATTTTCCAAACCGTACCATAATCTTCATCGGTGATACTTCAACAAATACATGGTCTCCACTGAGAACTCTACATCCTTACGCCTCTTATAGTCATAACTTTTCTACCTAGACCAAGCTTTCTTCATCCTTGCTTGGATAAACTCAATCTTTTCAGTATATTCTCACCATATCTGGGCCAAGAGTCAATCTATCTCCGGTCTCTGGCCAACATGCTGATAATTTGCATGGCCTTCCATAAAGAGCTTTGAAAAGCACCATTTCTATACTAGTTTGATAACTATTGTTATAGGAAAATTCGAATAAGTACAAATGGTCTTCCCATGACACTATAAAGTCTAGTGCATAAGCCCTTAACAAATCTCCAAGAACATTGTTAACTTTTTCCGTTTACCCATCCATTTATGGATGATGAGTGGTACTCATCTTTAGCTTGATACCTAACACTTCTTACAGACTCTTCCAGAATTCAGTAGTGAACAAAGTATCTCTGTCACTGACTATACTACTAGGAATCCCATGCAGTCTTACAATATTCTTCATAAATAACTTTGCTAGAGTAGGTGCCATCCTTGTCGACTTAACATGAATAAAGTGTGCACCCTTGGTCAGTCTATTTACCATAACTCAAATGCTTTCATTTCCTCTATTCGACATTGGAAACCCATTAGCAAAATCCATGGTATTAGAATCCCACTTCCAAAGTGGTACTTCTAAAGGTTGAAGCAATCCACTTGGTTTTTGATGCTCAAGTTTTACTTATTGGCAATTCAAATATTGGTTTGACCCATAAGCCTACATCCCTCTTCATACCTTCCTAAAAGAAACTTCTCTTCATGTTCTGATACATTATAGTTTCTCTAGGATGAATATTAAACTTCGATCGAAGACACTCCCTAAGAACTTCCTTTCTTAGGTTGTAAACATCTGGAACACACCACCGTCCATTCTTCCTCAACCATTCATTCTGATCAAGACTAAAATCTTTCAAATCACCGATATTTGTTCCATCTTCAAGTCTTCTATTTTGTTCAGCTAGCAATGGATCATCTCTCTGCTTAGAAGCAATTCTTTCGATCATTACTAGCCAAACTTCCAACCATGACAACATTGTTGTGCTCCGACTAGAACTACCCGTCGACGTTAACCATACACCCCAAGTAGTTAATGACTTTGAACCTTTCCATTCTACTAACATAGCTAACACCACACTTTGATGTTTCCTGCTAAGTGCATCCATAGCTTTATTTCCCTAACATATACTCAACATAAAAATCATAAGCTGCCAAAAAATCTAGTCGTCTTTGTTGTCTCATATTCAACTCCCTTTGAGAGAATAGATACTTCAAAGACTTATAATCCGCAAATAAGTCAAATCATTCTCCCAAAAGATAATGTCTCTACACTTTCAAAGCAAAGACCACCTCTGCCAATTCTAAATCATGAGTCGGATATCTAACTTCATTTGTCGAAGCTGTCGAGAAACGAATGCAATCAGTTTACCTTTTTGCATTAACACAGCTCATAATCCTATCACGCATGCATCGATATACACCACTAGACCTTGATTTCCATCTGGAACAACTAACACATAAGCATTGATCAATAAATGTTTTAGCCTTAGGAATGCTTCTTCATATTTATTGGTCCAAACATGCTTTACGTCCTTCCTTGTTAGTTTAGTCATAGGTGTCGTATTCGAGAGAAATCTTTAATGAATCTCCGATAATAGTCATTTAACCCCGGAAAACTTCTTATCTCGGTTAGGGTCTTTTCCAATTATTAACAACTTTAATCTTTGTTGGATCTACTGATAATCTTTTATCTGAAACTACATGTCCAAGGAACTTTACTTTTTTCTTCCAAAAATGACATTTTGAAAACTTCGCATTTAGTTGATGCTTTCTCAATGTCTCTAGCACTATTCAAAGATGAATCTCATGATCTCATTCATTTTTAGAATATATCAGAATGTCATCTATAAACACTAACATGAATTTTTCCAAATGCTCTTGGAAGATTTGGTTTATCAAATCCAAAAAGAAAGCAGACGCATTAGTCAGCTCAAAGGGCATGACCAACCATTTATACGAACCATATCTTGTTTAAAATGCCATTAATGGGATACTGTCCCCCTCCACTCTCAATTAATTGAATACCGTTGCTAAATCCAATTGGGAAAATACCTTGGCACTACTCAATTGATCAAACAAATCATCTATTCTCGGCAAAGGATGTCGATTCTTTATCATCTTCTCATCTAACCTACGATAATCAGTATACATCCTTAACGACCCGATCGGTTGTTTTACGAACACCATGGCCGCTCCCCAAGGCGAACTGCTTGGTCTAATAAAAAATTTCCTTCTAAGTCCACCACCTGCACCTTTAACTGTTTCATCTCAGTAGGTGTCATTCTATTAGGTAGCCTACTTACAAGTTATGCTCTAGGTATAAGATCTATTCGAAACTCAATAGCTCGTTTTGGTGGTAGTCCTATAACTGGTTCAAATACATCCACAAACTCTCTTACAATGAAAACCCGATTCACCTCATCTTCCACTTCCATTGTACCCAATAAAGCACATACATCTAAACTCGAATTTTCCACTGAGTATATAATTCGATCATGGCTATTAGGGTGTCTTAATGAAATCTTCCTATCCTGGTAAAATATCATAGTATCATATCTTCTTAACTAATCCATACCTAGAATATTCCCAAAACCAACAAAATTAAATACATGCAATTTGCAGGTAAATACACGACCTAACAACTCAATTTCTAAATGGTCACATCTCATCTCAAGAGTTGCATAACCTCCTATCGAATTCACAACCCTTAAGGAAGTAATAAGGTAGGATGGTTCTATATTTAACTTATCTACCAAACATTGCGAGATAAAAGAATATGATGCGCCAGTATCAAATAATACTTTAATAGGTATGCCACGAATCAAAAGTGTACCTCCCATCATAGACTTTCCTTTCTCTTCTACAATCTGTCCAGAAGCTGATGGTTCTAAAGCAAAAACTTTCTCTTTATCAGCCTTGGCCGGTTCTGGACATTCATTCTTTAATGCCTCATCTGGTTGCAGTTATAACACTTCACACCTTTGTTTCCCACAACCTTCTTTCCACCACCAGATCGACAGTCGATAGGAAAGTGTCCTTTCTTATCGTGCTTATAGCAACAACATTAGCCTTCCCTTTCTTGGCAGCTCTAGAGCTTCATTTTTATCAACAAACTTCCTTTTCTTGCCTTGAAAACCTTGAGTCTCCACAATCTTGTCACTTCCAAATGTCGAAAGCATTTCCTCATTCCATTACGCCATCTCCACCACCACATCACATGGATCTATGAGATGCGGCATAGTTTCCCTGGCAATCTCTAGCTTAAGTCCATAAATTAATTGATATATATAGTCCCCATATCTATTAGTGGGGTTCCAACACTCACATTAGCATTCACATTTGGATTAGCATTTGCTAGTTGACCCGGATTCCTTCTACTGGGTCGAACATTTCCATTACCTGTGGTGCTTCCTCCACCTAGATTCACTCTTTCACTTCTTGCTTCTATATATTACATCCTTGAAATCCGCATACGAGTCTTCATAAGACGCAGAAGAATGGTCTAAGAGAGATGGGTGATAGAGATAGAACACATACTTATTATAGCAATTACAAGTACGTTATTATAGCATTATCCCATACCATAGTCTTATTCTCTGATTTATTTGGATTATGTTTTCAAAATCTTTTAAGTTTTTCATAAACCTATGCTCTGATACCAAGTTTTAACATCCCCCATTTTGAGGCCTTAAAATAAGTGTTACTGATGTTGTAGTCATCCATAGTATCATTTCCCGGTGACAAAAAAAATCTGTTAATTGTATCTATAACATCAAAAGCTCATAAATATGAACTTTTTTGAAACACATTTCATTGACAAACTTTCATATTCATTATAATCCTAATATTAGCTTGCCTCCTGCACGTCTTCGGAAACTTATTCATCTAACCTAAAAGGCATGCCCCAGATCTACTCAGATGAGTTCCTATGAGTTTAAGGAGGCAAAATAGAAACTTCGAGTCAGACAAAAAGTCTGAGGTGAATAACAGACAAAAAGTCTGATGTGAACAGCATACCATCTTGAACCAAAATTTGATATCAATTGAGACCACGCCGTAGAATGGAACATGTTTCCCTACACCAGTATCTTATCAAAATGTGTCAATCTTAACAATATTCATGCACCTGTAATCACAATGGTTAAAACAAAAAATGATATGATCATATGCATGCAATATGGGTAACTAGTCTATCATTAAAGGGTTATGCATTCCCAAAGTTTACCCGCCCTATGAAATTGACTGTCTATCGCAAATCATAATTTTTCTAGGGTCACTATGAACCTATTAGTTTTCACAGGCCAACTAATAACCCGTCAGACTAACTCAGGCCAAACATAACCAGATGTCCCAAAATCTACACATAAGGTTGGAAGGAAATCTAATTAAACAATATAGTGAGCATATAGAGCTACGAGTTCCTTTCTGTGCATACACATCTTTTACTCTCACTACTGGCAAAACCCTACGCACTTGAATCGCAAACCCTTACCAACTAAGGCTAACGGCTAAAGCATATGGCACGAACCCACACCAATCCCACATAAACTCTTATCTGGTTTTAAATGCATGAGTCATATCTTTTTGATCAGTTCAAGGCACCTAACACTATTGATCTATCTGATCTTCTAGATGCACTTCTACTCACTCAAGAGTCTAGTTTGACCATATTCACTACTGGAACTACCTAACTGGTAATTATGTTCCTATATCCCAAGGTGTAATGTTGGGTAACGAAAATGTGAGCATGACAAATGATAAATATGTAAATTTAACTGATAAAATGATACCAAGAACATAAAATATAATTCATCAAAGTATGTTCAATCAATAGTCATATATATAACAAAATTACTTAGGTTTAAGTAATGTTTTCCTTTAGCCAAATTAATATAAAATTGGGCTAAGACACCATTTCATTTCTTTGAAATCATTATCTTTAGAAATGATAAACCACTTGAAATCATTCACAAAACAAGGAAAACAAAGCCCCAATACTTAGCGAAAATCTTGTGCCAAAGCACTGTCATCTTTATATATATAGCTTTCAAAACACTTGCTATCAAAACAGGGATGTCGAACATCTAGAAAACATGGGCTATCGAGCCACTACACCAAAGCTTTCAAGTTTTTAAAACATATAGTGCATAGACACTAAAATATAGATATCGAGTATCTAGAAAACATAGGCTACCGAGCCTCTAAAACATAACTATTAGGTTTGTAAAACATACGACTATCGATTGACTAAACTTAGTTATCGAGTAACTAAATGTAAACTATCGAGTCATTAAAAGATACGAGGAGTTGAGTTATTAAAAACCTGAGGTGCCGAGCCTCTAAAAACTTAAGAATGCCGTGTCCTTAAAACATGAGGTGCCGAGCCTCCAAAAACTTAAGGATGTCGAGCTTTAACAAAAGGAAGTTGCCAAATCTCTAAACCATGGGGTTGTCAAGCCTCTACATAACATTGGCTATCGAGCTTTTGCAAAACATTGGGTATCGAACTTTTACATAACATAGGGTAACGAACCATTACAAAATATTGGGTATCGAACTTTTGCAAAACATTGGGTATCGAACTTTTGCAACACAGGTGTTGAGTCCTTATGAAAGCAGCTACATCACATAGATATCAAGTATCTATCACATGCATTAGATTTTATAATTAACAAGCTTCTATAAATATAAACGTATCAAGACTCTAAGTTATAATGCTGATGGCATTTCTGTAAATAACTTAAAAACTGATTTATTTACTTTTAAAGTTAAAACTTTCCACTAACTCTTACCTCATGTCAAATTTTCATTGGATAATAAAATACTTTTCATATTCTTTACTAAAAATTCTGACAGGACACGTACTACCTTCTCAAGTAACTTTGCCAAACCCTTGTAATTAATACTATTAACCCATATTAATTATAAATATTTCTTGAATAACAAATTCATAGAAAATCATAATAATTGGGGAAAATCCCCAAACATCACTAAATATCTGAATTTCCTTTTTCCATATTCAAGACTAAAATATTAATTTAATTATATTTAATAATTAAAAACCCAAAAATATACACATTTTCCCTGTAGGAAATTCATAAAATATTCATATGAACTTGGAAAATTATGAAATTAAAAACCCATCTCCAGAACAATGTTTTACACAACATATTCAAATTTCAAATCAATAGGAGATCAAAAACTTAAGTTTTGCCTTTAAAACCCATTAGAACGATTTCATAAAATTCTTACAACCATCATTTAATCTAATAATGATATTATCAGTACAAACATGGCATATTATCACAACCAAATCATAAAGCAAATCTTAAATTCGAAAATAAAACATAATAATTGACATGGTTATCTATTATTCACCTTAGATTGGATAAGAGAGGTTGAGATTTGATGTAGATTAATTCCCCTAAGCTTTCCTTAGATTTCCTCTTCCTTCTCTTCTCTACGTAATGGCAGGCCTCCCTTAGGTCTTGTTTTGATTTTAGAAAATGAAATGAGAATAAATGAGAGAGGAATGGTTTAGGAAATGAATTAAGGAACTATTCCTATTATGCCACTCTCATTAATCCCTTTCTATTCTATGTTTAAAACAATCTTATAAATTGATTGATTAAGGCTTGACCCAAATTAGTTAACAAATCTCATTCTCCTTATCACCTCATATTATTCTATTTAATTTGTCTAATTAAATTCCCTAAAAATGTTAAACAAAAATAATGGTTGTTACACCCATACTCGATCACCATTTAATTATAGACATAACAGTGGACAATGCTTTATTTTCGATGAACCGAATATTACTACAACGAACCGATAAACTAGGTTGTGCATTATTTACGAGCATCTGGCATTAAAAATAAATTATGCACACTATTTGAAAAATGAAATTGATTTAATAAGTTAGTTCCTTCAATCCAAGTGATGACCGAAAAGAACTGTCTTGTCTCTTAGTTAATTTTCCTCTAAATCGCTATGTCTCGCCTTTCTTTAAAATCACCTTTGTACCTTCATATGTGCAAGTTCAAACATCTACTTTATGTGTTCAAATAATTCAACACTAGATACTTCAATAATAATGTTAACTCCATGTACTTGTGAAGTCCTACAAACTAAAATACGACTAGAGAACTTTATATGCATCACCGTACTCTATAAACACTTTACCTAGACAAATATAGCCATCCTTTATTAGCACTATCTTATATAACCAATCTACTATTATTTAACCTTTTAGGAAACATTTTACTTAGCTACTCTCTCATGCTTCTCACATCTTATATAAATGTGTCCCAGCTATTAACATAGACATATATGTTAATTTCAAATAACATCTAATAACTTATATCCCAACAATTCAAAATAATAAATTTGAACTTGTTATTTACTTCTTAAATATAAATCACCTCAATATTGTTTATTATAAGAATACATTTTCTCTATCATCTCAAAATAATATACTTTCTTCAAATCGATAATATAGTTCAAAAATTCTTTATCATCGTCATATTATTTTAAATAGCTCAAACATCATTATTTAATTCAAAAATAGTTCTTTCCTCTAATTTCTTTCAAAATAATAATATTATTATCACTTTACATCAAAACAATAATATCTATTTAAAACATTTTTTATAACCACTTTGATATTATAATTCAACAATAACAACATTGTTCATTACGACCCAAAATCCCTTTTTTATTGGTATTTATATCAAAAATTCTAATAATTTATCCCAAAAATATTCATGGAAAATATCTCTTTATTATTATTATTATTCTCAAAATACCTCTTATTTTCGTTACTTAAATAATAATTTTTTCGTCAACTCCATACCGCAATCATATCATTTTTTGCTCAAATTTATATCATTTTTCGAAAAACCATATTACTATTTATTTAAATTGCACGTTGAATAATTGTAAATTCCCATTTCAACATAGATTTTCGTTATTGTTTCAAAACTTTCTAAAATACATAAATAATATGCTCATTAATTTTCAGTACAAATCCCTAAATCGCAAATTCAAAATGCTCATTTCTAGCAAGTCCTTAGCATATTGGCATAGTAACTATTCTAGCTAGTTCACCATTGTCGATTAAAACTTTATAAGCTATGTAATTATTTTTTAGCTCCAATCAAATTTCAACTGAAAATATTAATAACTTTTCAATTCAGTTTTTAATCAAAATCGTTGATCTCAAATCCTATTCTACACAAACTAGTAATATTTGGAAACTATAAAATTCTCTATTATCTTCAACCAACGTTTAATTTCGATCATCACACATTTTTTTTAGAATAAATTCTTTAAATTCTACTTAAACAAACTTTTAAAATGTTATACTTTAGATGTTTCATATTATATCATTCCATAGGAAATCATAATCAAATTTATTTAAATTTAATCACTTCATATTTATTCGTATGTCCTCAAGTAAACAATTATTATAATTTCAATTTTCAACTCTAATTCTTTTCAATAATTCTAAGTAATATCATTAACTAAAAACATTTAACTTCCAAAATTCAATTCTTTATAGGTAACTTATTCAATGTTAATTACTTAGAACATTATTTGATTTGAAATAACTTTGGTTATTTTCTGAAATACACATACTCTATTTGTACAACATTATTTCATATAATTTATAACCATTTTACCATACACACACTCACACACACACAGATATATATATATATATATATATATATAAGTATAAATCATTTTATTTAATAATCAGCCAACTTTAATCACTGTTAGACAATAGCTAATGTATACAAAAAAATATATTTTTAAATTCATTTTCTTTGGCTACTAACTATATTCATGTCAAATTCTTGAATAATTTCAAATTTTTAAATACCTAATCAATGCATACATTTAAGAGTTTACATAAAAAATCCTTTAACTTCCATTCGAAAATGCATACATATTAAAATAGGTAAATCCCATAGTTTTAAAATAATAAATTTTAAACCTTTTTCTTCAATTTAAATTATATCTAAGGTGGTTCAATTTAACTTAAAGAAATAGGCTTGTAAATAGTATCTTTTTCGATTTACTTTTATAAATAAGAAATGTTTACAAAAGTGTAATGAAAATGTAATATTTTAATTCGTTTCAAAATATAACATAAAATAAAAGACATTCAAAGATGCGATTTATTTATTACTATTTTTTCAAAACTTTCTTCGTCAAAAGTAAAGTACGCATCAGAATAACAATGTGCCTTACACTAATGAAACATTTAAAAATAATTATGTAGAATTACTTCTTATTAAAATTTTCCCATTTTGAAACTCATATTAAGGAGTTACTATCTTTTAAAACATTAAACAAACTTCAACTTCTTTATTTTTCCTAAAAATGTCAAATATTAATATTTTCAACATTTTAGGAAAAACATTTCAAATAACTCAAATTTTAATTGGAGTAGATTATAACATACACAGCCCAACTATGCTATTAAACTAACTCTGTTTCCATTACGTCTTATCAACATCACACTTGTATTCTTTAGACTCAAGGGTACTACTCTTCTTTTCATTTATCCTTACAATTTACACTACCACCACTTGGTATATGAATCATCTTTTAGCAGTTCTCCGTGGTCAAAATTTTGATAAGTGTGATGGATTTATCTTCCACTCCAAACTATTTAAATATCAACATTTATTTGACTCGTAGTTGTTTACTTCTGTAAGGGATAAGCTAACAACTGCCTCTATAAGTCAAAATATATAGGGTGTGGCATAAAAATAATAAAACATATAATATACACAATAAAAATTACAAACGCGTTCTCTCATACGCTCTAATTTAATAGGAATCGCCTAACATAAGCTCTAATACCAAATGAAACAACCAATCATCTACGACTCCCTAATTCATGCATAAAAAGATGTGGATATCACGGTCCACAATGATGGAGGATCATTTTGAAATATATAAAACATATCATAGAGCTATCTATAATATTCTACACATTTTGGAACTTGGAGCGGAAGGAATAAAATATAATAGTAATCAATAATACAATCCTAGATAAATAAAACAATATAGTATCAAATAAATCCAACTATAACATCTCTCTATACTGATAATAGGAACAATAAAATATTTGAGAATAAATGAAATAAAATAGCACTTAGCTAACAAATAAATATGCATCTTCATCATATCATCACACCTTCGAGTCACCACGGTCCTCTCTAACGACCTATCAGGGTATATCTAAAAAGAGGAGATGATGAGAGGAGTCATACAATGTTTGATCAGTGAAATGAACCATATAAGTGTACAATACTAATAAACTAGTGTTACTCAATTTTCTCACAAGTAGTTAGCAAAACAATTAAAGGCAGTCTGGCCTAATTGAAGCCAGTCCAATTGATCTGCCACTGGCTCGCAAAAGCTAGACCAAGCACATGTTGGTCTCAAGTCAACCTTTCTACTCAGCAAAGTGCCAAGACAAGACCCGGCCATATCATCCCAAAGCAACCTTCACACTTAGGCAAGATCTGGACTTGGTCCCTTCCGGTCTAGCTAGTTCTGGCTCGGCCCTAACTAGCCATCCTATGCTGAAATTCTTCCAGCAGTAGCTATATTCCAATACAATTTGTTTGACATCACATCAGCTAATAGCCGGTTCCTATTCAGGTCTGCCCCTGTAGACAAAACATTAGGCAAGAGTGGCCCAAGCATGGCTCGTCTTTAACATGAATTTAGTACAGCCTACTCCAACCAACATCAAGCCTCCCTTGCGGTGAATTCATGTCCAATCATTAACCATCTTTCTTTCATGATTCTCAACAAGATTCCAAGTCTCCTTCGTGTTGCCATAACTGGTTGTCCTGCTCAGCCATGTGGGAACTCAAATGAATGACAAAGCTGTCCATTCATCCATCCGAAGCACTATATTTGGGCAGTTGAACTGATGTGGCTTACCATCAGCATTAAATGTGTATTTAATGCAAGTACATGCCTAGCATAGAGAGGCATTGATCTCAACGGCCATCATCCACTTCAGCTACTATAGATACACCCCTCCCGCATTGCCACTTTAAAAAATTGGAACATTTAAGAATACTGAATACTGCGCACAATTCAGATCTCTTGATACTGCATAAGTCCTTAAGATTGCATAACTTTGTTAGTCTTAAGGCCTTTTTTATTATTCTCTTGTTATTCCTTGTAGTTGTAAGAGAAATATATAGTAAAAGAATACTTCATAGTGGATGTAGGCAGCTTTGCTGAATCATTCTATATCTTATGTTATTTACCTTTTATCTGTCTATTTAACTCCTTATTTTTTCTATTTTTAAGCCTAGTAATTAGCAAGTAACCTTTGATTTTCATAACGCACTCGTATCGTTCCGAGGTTGGTTAGAAAACTAGTCAACAGCTAGTAAAACAACACTTTTGGTCAAAAATCATACCTTAACATGTGTCACTTTCACCCAATAAGTTAGCTAAACATAGTATAATACGATAGTGACATCATATGCTTAGGGTCTCACCAAAATCTATCCTATGCCTAAACATGTTACACCCGTAAAATAAACAACAATTATTAAATAATTATTAAGGCTCAAAAATAGAATTTAAGAAAAAAATCGAAAATTAACCATAAAACTTGCATCATTTTGTTCGTAGTGATTTTTTGAGCAACTTTCTTATACAATGTTTTGCGATTGGAGTTCAAACGAAAAAGTTTTCAGTGTTTGAAGTTGTCGGATCAAAAATGCATAAAAAGAAAATAAAATAAATGCGTGGAACCCACTGATCGACCCTTCCTTGGGTCGGTTGACTACTTATAGAGGAGCGGTCAACTAGTTGAAGTGGCGGCGCTAGGGTTGAACCTTGGCCTTACGTCATGGATTTAATTAATATCAATATAATGGATAAATTGATTTGTTCAACTATTAATACATAGCTAGCCCATCACTTTTCTTCTTCTATTTTCTAATCGGAGCAACAGAGCTTTACCATTTTCACTTCTCCATTATTTCTAGAAATCGCAAAAATGCTATATTACACACACATGCATATATATAAATTGGAGAAGGGTAGAAAATAAAAGAGAAGAAGAGAAGGAGTGAATCGTTTCTACGAAAAAGGTAAATTCTATAATTATAAATCTATATTCCACTTAACTCATGAAACTTGCATCATTGTGTTCATGGTGATTTTCCAAGCAACTTTCATATATGAAGTTTTGAGATCAGCATTTTGAGATCGAAGCAAAATCCCACCAGTTGACCTCCTCCTTGGGCCAGACCACCGCTAGCGGTCGACCAATCGAAGTGGTGGCAGTAAGGGTTGAACCTTGGCCTAACGGCCCGGATGTAATTAATATTAATCTTATGGATATAATTGATTCGAGTGCCTATAAATACAGGCCCAGCCCTTTACTTTCTTCTCATAGTTTCTGATCAGAGCAGTGGAGCCCTGCCATTTTCTCTTCCGCATTATTTCTAGAAATCTTAAAAATACTATATTATACATTCATACATACATAAATATATATATATATATATAAACTTGAGAAGGGCGAAAAATAAAACAGAAGAAGAGAAAGAGTGAACCAATTCTGTGAAAAAGGTAAATTCTATAATTATAAATCTATATCTCACTTAGCGAAAATCTCCTGTCAGATCTATAATTTTAATGGGTATATGTATATATTTTGTTATATATATTTTTGGATTGGAAAGAAAAATATAGTAAGTTGAAGGGATTAATTTGGATTTGGAGATTTGGAAAGCTAGAGAGGTGAGTGGAAAATTATACGATTTATGTGTAATATTGAAATTTATATCGTTGAATTTTATTTGATTATTATAATTATGCAAGATTTATTTAATTGTAGGCTTAAAATGAATTTATTTAATTAAAACCTTGCCTACATATTCTGTAAGTTATGAAATTGGAATAGAATGGCATACACACTAATTTGAAAACCAGTCAAAATTTTTTTAAAGTAAGAGCCTGATAAGAGTGTGAAGTTTATTCCAGAACTATGTTAATTAGGTTGGAAATTGTCTAGTATTGTAAAGAATTATTTATTCAATCCACAGAAATCGACACTGATACATCTTCGCTATTCACATACCGCAAATCCAAGTGTCGGAGAGGCAGTTTTTAAGGGTAAGAAAGAAATAAGAACAGGATCTCACATGAATGGATGGAATAACATATATTATTTCAACATATAATCTTTATAATGGGAAATTTTAAATACATTTATCAGAGTTAAACATGGATAGTTATAAATATCCGTCCTTACAAATGCGGAATACAATAGTACACAAGTATGGTGAAAAAGAGGTAATAGTCTACTGAAGAATCTTCTAACTTCATGCTCCGAGCTCTTCTAGATTTCTTCTAACTAAATCTGACTACTAGGATGCCTGAAAAAATAGGGCACCCAAAGTTTAAGGGAAGGAAAATAAACTCCGGATCAGTCATAGGACTGGTGTACGAAACCCAAAATATGGGTATTTGAATACAAAGGGTATCTCATAAGACCATGTCACACATAAATACGGAACGGGTTTTTACCTTATGATAATCAAAATCTTCTATGCAAAATCTGGTTATATTATTTTTAATGACATTCTTTCGAAAACACTTTTTAAGTAAATATACATAATCTTAACTGAAATTGTTAATTATTAAATTCTAGTATACTAGGTTCTACAATCAAGTTCGAAGGCACTTATTGGAGAATGGATTTCCATACAATGGTAAGGTAAGGTACTACCTTCTGTACAGTACATCTCTAGAGAAATGTACCAAGGATCGACATCTTCAAAACCTCTACGAATTAAAACCGACCTACCAGTAGACCCATCTGGCGGTGTAAAGGACCGAATATGACATTACCTCGATTGCAACCGACCTATCCGTAGCCACAACATACTCAGCATATAGAGTAATCTAGAAGGGTGATTACCATACCCTTATGGGTGCGACCCACATAGCCCTGAAGCAACACTGTTTTAGCCATTCCCGGTTGATGAGGCCAGAGGTAACGATTAACTTTCACATAGCACACATTCCACTTTGAATGCCACATTGCCATTCAATGATCAGACAACTGATTTCTACAAATGTATAACCCCTGAACACGTATGTCTTAGGAAAGGGTGTTAAGCTAAGAGAAGTTGTCTTCTCCGCCACCAAACAAATGATACATTTATAGAGATCAATCAATGTGATTAGAAATGCAACGTTAGACATTTGTCCACACAAGTTGTCCGGGAACAGGACAAACCGAAGGTGATTTCCTTTGTGATTTTCGACGTTTAGTAAATGTGACTTGTTAATAAAATCCATTAATCATATCATCATCATCCAAACATGATAAACAATCATCACAAGAAAACATAACCAAACATATATATCATCCAATATATCATATTTTAAATAGAATTTCTCACCTTCATTTTCACTCGAACTTTTTTAAAATGGCTATAGCTCCACTATTTCAAAATCAAACTCAACAGAATCGAGCTCGAAAGCCTTTGGAAGGCTTGGCCTACCCTCGGAAGCTCATGGCCTTGGCTTTCGGCGGTGGTTGGCTCAGCTTTGGGGAGTAGGAGGTAGTGGGCGTGGTTTTACATGGAGAAATGAAGTGATTTGAGCTTGGTTTTGAGTGGATTGGATAATGTATGTATACTAATATAATTAATTTCTTTTAGTAATTATTTTCTTCATGATTTTCTTTATATATGAAGCCATTAGAATAGCTTGAAGTAGAAGGAAGAAGATAAAGCAAATAGCTTAGGAATTTATGA
Source organism: Allium fistulosum (assembly GCA_030737815.1). Classification (NCBI taxonomy): domain Eukaryota; kingdom Viridiplantae; phylum Streptophyta; class Magnoliopsida; order Asparagales; family Amaryllidaceae; genus Allium; species Allium fistulosum. Next base: position 369,260,475 of record CM060907.1, read on the forward strand.
AAGAGGGGTGGTGTATTTATAGGAAATTTTGAAAACAAAATATCTAAACATGAATGGAACAAAATGCCCTTGCCCACACCCCCTCCATCACCTTAAACACATGGCTCCTCCCTCTTTTCAACCTCCATGTGCTTGTGTAAGAGTGTAAGGTGAGTTTGGGATGCTTTTGGGATGCTTAAGTATTAAGTGTTAGGAAAATATCTTGTTATTTTGTAATATATGTATATTTAAAGGGGCATTTCACCAGAAGGACAAACTTTGCAGTCCAATTAGTTTCTAGGACACACATCCATAGAAATTAATTTCAAGGCCAAAGTCAACAGAATAATTACTTTTGAGGACAAAGTCAACAGTCCAATTACTTTCAAGGACATAATTTCATAGGTTTTTAGGCCTTAGAAACTAATTATTTTGCATTTTGTCCTTAAAAGTAATTATTTCAGTTGTGTGTCCTAGAAACTAATTGCACCTGCTAAAGAGGCCCTTGTGGCTATATATATATATGTTCATGTGCATGTCAGGGTGTGCATGTGTATGTTATATACGTGCACATAACATATAAACAAGGTTGCAATGACTTTTGAACCACTTCCGTTCGTTAAACCGTTGAAAATCGAAAAACCGATTCCCGATCATATTACACTTATAAGTTAATTTACATATAAATATAAAAAAATTGGAAACTCATTTCTTATCATTTTAACTAATTAAAATGGTTACATTTGATTTATAAAACCATATAAATTAATATTAAACATTCGTTTACAAAAAGTGCTATTATATCGATAAAGCGATATAAATTTTCTTATATTTTCAAATCAGGTATATATCTTTATAAAACTATTATAAATGATATATTATCATTCAAAACAATTATTAGAACCATTATAATAATTATTAGATCGTTAAATCTCTATTTAAATTCATAAATCAATATTTAAATATAAAGGCATCACTGATGATGTCATAAATACCTTTATTTTTCCCAAAAGTAAAATAAATAATTTTATTTCATATTTTTTTCAATTATTAAAATTAATGTATGTATTCAGCTCCATGTGCAATGTCTGGTAATTATAGAGTTGTTTATTGATAAAACAGTTTTCGACCATTTTATCGACATTTTTCCAAAGTATATATTTTGTGAACATTTTTCCAAAATAAGTTCATTATTATTATTCATTACTTAAAACTTGATTATTTTTTGAAAAATAATCTTTATTTAAATACTTAAAATAATTTAAATATCTTTAATAAAAGTGATTAAATTACAAGTCGTTACATACTTCCCCCTTAAAAGAATTCCATCCTTGAAATTACAAAGCAAAATCCATAGGTAATATTTGCCGAATTTTTTTTAAAACTTACACCTGTATGATATATATAGATCATCCATATGCAATATCCGATTCTATCTACTATTCGAATCCACAACTTTACTTACGAACTAGTATTGATCCCCCGATCCTCTAGTGCGGACTCCATCAGGCTTTCCAATCAGAAATTTATTTTTCCTTGCATAGCTCTCAACTATGATAGAAAACTCAAGTATTAAACCACAAACCCTCATCAATGTTCGTCATCAAGAATCGAGTGATAAATCCTTTTTCGGATAGGTGTAAACACCTCAAAGTTCTGTACTCGAATCTTCTTGTAACATCCGCCTATTGGGAGGCCCAAAACTAAAGGCTACGGATGATGTAGTCATCCATAGTTATTAATCTTCGGCGACCAAATACGGCGGTGTTAGATTCATTGATACACAAAAACACATGAATATGGAAAAAAAATTAAACATCAAATAAGATCACATTCCATTTCAAAACGTTTCCAATTCATTACATAATCCCACAATCATTAGCCATGTTCAGAGAAAATATATTTATTACAACATACGCAAAGAGCGACATATGAAGATGCCCCTTTGGATGATCAGAGTATATACAGGAAATATAACAAATTTGCCATTACAAACAACACAGCGGATCAAAATAAAAGAGAAATCTAGATAGCTATCATGCCTCCCGTACGTCTCTGGAAGCTTTATTCGTCTAATGAGGTACTTGAAAACTTACATTCTCAAACTACTCAAAATCAATTGAGCACCCAAGAGTTTAAGGGGAAAACATAAAATTCAAGTCATACATAAAGCCTGGTAAGAATAATAATCTACTATCTCAAACCATTTAGAAATCTAGCGAGACCACGCCGCTTAGCGGAACGGGTTTTCCCTTCACTAGTATCGTAAAACCTTTATAAAACCATATATTGTGCTCCTGCATCCACAATGGATAAAACAATTCAAAACAATATGGTAAAATGACATGCAAAACAAGTGAATCAATTCTGGATTACCCATCCCCATTTATTTTGACTATCTGTCTCAATTATAGTTTCTAGGATTACTATTAACCTAATAGTTTTCATGGGCTGACTAATAACCGGTAAAATATTTAAGGACTCCCTGTTCAATTACATAGTTTTCATGGGATCACTATGAACCTATTGGTAACTTCAATATCTTCACACTTATCTTAGTTTTCCATGGGTTGACTATGAACCTATTGGTTACTCCAATATCTTTTCTTCTTATCCTAGTTTTCATGGGTTGACTAGGAACCTATTGACATATGTCAATTTCTTAATCCAGATTTAGTTTTCATGGGCTAACTACAAACCTACTGGCCCCTGCCAGTATCAAATCATATTTTTCATATGCTTACTATGAACCCGTCTTTCTGACATCTTCATTTTTTTACATTGTTTTCATGAGCTTACTATGAACCGATTGGCCACTGTCAATATCTTTTCCAATACACAGTTTTCATGGGCTTACTAAGAACCTATTGGCCGTTGCCAATATCTTCCTTTAATATTTTAGCATCCTATATTCTGGTCTTTCTGACCTCGTGGATGCAATTCTACTTATTCTGGAGTTAACTTAATTTATATTCACTACTGGGTCAACCTAGCTGGTTATCCTACCCTTCCCCAAATACGGTTATGGGTCCATTACAATGTGAATATATACATATATGAAGAAGTAAACACAATAACTTGGTTGATCCCTTTAACCTTTTAATCAAAGAAAACTTCTTCAAAAACTCCTTTTCAAAACACTTTATTTAGTTATGCCATGGTTTTCCTTTAAAATGAGATTGGGTTATTTTCTTTGAAAACTAAGGCTTTCGAAACCTTAAAAACCTTTCTTTCGACTTCACTGGAAAACCTTCTTCGAAAGCATATAAATCTCTTTTCAGAACATTAGGCCCCTGCTATTCAAAACACTTTGAAACTTCTTTTTCGATACCTTTCGAACTCAATAAAGTATTGCTCATAATCCTTTAGAAGTATACCTTCGAAACCATTGAAAGTACCCTTTCGAAACTGTTGGATTTATACTTAAAATATCATTTGGGTCAAAGTGAACATAAACGAAAGTATCTCTTTCGAAACCATCCTTTATCATATAAAAATATTGGGGAAAACTTGATGGCGTCGGCACCATCCCTTTCGAAAGCTTCAAATCATTTAAACAAAACACTAAAGGATAGCATCGAAACCCCCTTTCGAATCCATTGCCTTCGAAACCCTTGGACCCTTTCGAAAGCATTTAGGAAGAAGCTTAAAACATCTTTAAAACAAAACTACCCTTCGTAGTTATTAATGACATCAACATACTCGAAAGGCAAACGAACGGCAATAGGGCTTCGACTAAGTCGATACCTCTTCTTTCGAAAGCAATATTTTTATGAGTAAAGAAACCCATTCGAAAGCTTGTTCTTTAAAACATAAAATGGCAACCCCTTCGAAAGTCTTTTGAAAACCTCTTTCGGAAACATATGTTTTGACTCCTTCGAAGGCTTAGTAAAACAAAGGCAGGCGCTTCACTTTTTAAAACAAACAAAGGTATCGACCCCATCGGAAGCAATGCTTCCGACACCTAGCCTTCCGCCTTTCTCCAATCCACTATGTACCATCTAAGTGATACTTTGCGTATTGGTTTCGGCTTAGTGGGATTCTGACTTGATTGAAGGCGGAAGCTCTGGGTCGAAAGGTACTTCTATTAGAGGCGGAACCTGCTTTTCTAAGTAAAAGCTGATTAATGCCACTTAAAGCAAATTTTTATCTAACTAACCTACCACGTGTAGACTTATGATTGGTTGCCTTAACTCTTCATATTCTTTACTAAGACAAATGCCGCTAATTTCAGACCTAAACCATGGTTAAGTTAGCAAATAAGCCCTTCCATTAATCAAAACAAATATTGCAATGAAGTCTTTCTTCTAAAATAATTTAATTTGCATAGCAAATCACTTAGGAAAAATCCCAAAAATTCTAGAAATTCACTTTAATCATGTTATCTAACATATCAAAATTTCAGACCCAAATTCTCAAGATAATTTCCAAAATAAATTTATAAACCCAATTAACCATATTTTCCTTTGAAAATTCATAGTAATCTTTTCATAGCTTGGAAAATTATCAAAATTAAAACCCAACACCACAAACATATTTTATACAACATAAAAAATTTCCATGGCATTTAAACATTAATATAAATCGGTTTTTCCCTAAAACCGCCTATAATCTTATTTGAACATTCTTTTTAAAATCAAACAAATTGTAATTCAAACATATCATCATCCAAATCATCATAAAAATGAATTTACCCTTAAATCCAAAAACATATGGTTATAGAACAAAATAGAGATGTAATGAATTATTATTCACCTTGATTAAGATAAGGAGATTGGATTGAGTTTGAGATTTATTCCCCTAGCTTTAATCCTTAGCTTTTATTTGATTTCTCTTCTCTCTTCTCTTTGATTATGGCCGGCTCTTCTTACATTTTTATTTTTGTTTACCAAATGAAATAAACGGAAAAATGAAAATGGGGAACGAGAATATATAAGGGTAAGGGGTTACATGCGGCTACCTAGTATACCCTTATGCAAACTAATTAACTTTAAGCCCATTTAATTAATTAAATTGAGCACGACCTTAATTTTATTCATGTCTCAATCCCCTTATCACTTAACATTTACATTATTCTATTTAATTTATCTAATTAAATCTCCTGAATAATGTTATCAAAAATTAGGGGTGTTACAGGCTCCCCTCCTTAAAGAATTTCGTCCTCGAAATTTAGTAAGGACTATATACTAAACATAGCAATCATCTGTAACAACTTCTAACAACCATACTAGTCTACCTGACTAGGAATTATCTATATAAATCTAATATAGACATACCCTCAAAGCAGATCAGGATAAGTATCTTGAATCCTGTCCTCTGTCTCCTAAGTATAGTCCTTCTCGTTGTCACTCCACTGAACTTTCACCAACTTGACTTTCTTGTTCCTCAGTCTTTTCTCATCTCTTGCTACAACCCGAACTGGTTGTCTAACAAAAGTCAAATTAGGCTCTACTACTAAATCTTCCAACCCTGTCAGAGGAATAGAAGTTTCTGGATCATGCACATACTTACAAGATGAGACACATGAAATACATTATGGACACCTTCCATACTTCTCGGCAACTCTACTCTGTATGCAAGCTTTCCAATCCTCTCTATAATCTGGAATGGACCAACATATCTCGGTGCCAGTTTCCCCGACTTCCCGAACCGTACTACACCCTTCATTGTTGATACCTTAATGAAAACCCTGTCTCCAACTAAGAACTCTAGGCCTTTACGCCTTTTATCTGCATAACTCTTATATCTGGATTGAGCTTCCTTCATCCTTTCTCGGATCAACTTAATCTTCTCTGACGCCTCCCTAACCAAATCTGGACCTAAGACCAATCTGTCTCTAGTCTCCAACCAACATGCTGGTGATTTGCATGGCCTTCCATACAAAGCTTCAAAAGGCGCCATTCCTATACTAGTCTGATAACTATTATTATAGGAAAACTCAACCAAATGTAGGCGATCCTCCCAAGATCCACCAAAGTCCAACACACAAGCTCTTAACAAATCCTCGAGTACCTTTTTGACTCTCTCTGTCTGCCCATCCATCTAAGGGTGATATGCAGTACTCATCTTGAGCTTAGTGCCAAACACATCCTGTAGACTTTTCTAGAATTCGCTAGTAAATAAAGCATCACTATCGCTGACTATGCTACTAGGAACTCCATGCAATCTAACTACGTTCTTCATGAACAACTTAGCCAAAACTGGTGCCGTCCTGGTTGACTTTACTGGAATGAAATGGGCACTCTTCGTCAATCTGTCCACTATGACCCATATACTTTCATTTCCTTTGTTTGACTTTGGCAACCCGTCTATAAAATCCATGGATATCGAATCCTATTTCCAAACTGGAATCTCTAAAGACTGAAGCAACTTACTCGGCTTGTGATGTTCGGCTTTCACTTGTTGACAATTTGCACACGGCCTAACCCACAAGCCAACATGCCTCTTCATACATTCCCAATAGAAGCTCCTCTTCATATCTTGATACATCTTGATCCCTCCAGGATGAATCGTAAATTTGGATCGATGACATTCTCCAAGAACTTCTTTCCTCAAGTTCTCAACATCTGGAACACATAATTGCCCCTTCTTTCTCAACCATCATCTCTGGTCAAGAGTAAAATCCATTAGATCATCGATCTCCATTACAACCTCAAGCCTTCTAATCCTCTCGGCTAACTCTGGATCTTCCTTCTGCTTAGAAGCAATTCTCTCGATCAACACTAGTCGAACATCTAAACAGGACATCATGGCAGTACTCTGACTAGAACTAGCAGTCAATCTTAATTGCACACTACAAGTAGTCAAAGCTTCCAAATCCTTCCACTCTTCCAACAAAGCTAACACCACATTTTGATGTCTTTTGCTAAGAGCATCCGCTACTCTATTACCTTTCCCCGGTGTATATTCTATACCAAATTCATAAGCAGCCAAAAACTCTAGCCACCTCTACTGTCTCATATTCAACTCCTTCTAAGAGAATAAGTATCTTAAAGACTTATGATCTGTGTATAGCTCAAATCTCTCTCCTAAGAGATAATGTTTCCAAATCTTCAATGCGAAGATCACCGCAGCTAACTCCAAATGGGTAGGATATCTCACTTCATGCGGTTTAAGCTTTCGTGAAGCATAGGCAATCACTTTACCCTTCTGCATCAACACATCTCCTAATCCAGTTCACATGCATCAGTATACACCACCAACCCTTGGTTTCCATCTGGAACTACTAACACTAGTTCATTGGTCAACAAATTCTTTAACTTAAGGAATGCTTACTCACATTTGTCGGACCAAACAAACTTCACCTCCTTCCTGGTTAGCTTAGTCAAAGGTGCTGTTATCCACGAGAAATCCTTGATGAATCTCCAGTGATAGTCAGCAAGTCCAAGAAAAATTCTAATCTCGGTCATCATCTCTGGTCTCTTCCAATTATTAACAGCTTCGATCTTATGTGGATCAACTGATAACCCTTTCTCTGAAACCATGTGACCAAGAAATTTAACCTCTTTCTTCGAAAAATGATACTTGGAAAACTTTGCCTTTAGCTGATTCTGCCTCAGCATCTCAAGCACAACTCTAAGATGATCATCATGCTCTCTTTCACCTTTAGAGTATACCAAAATGTCATTTATAAACACCAACACAAATCTATCCAGATACTCTCAGAAGACTCGGTTCATCAAATCCATGAAGAAAGTAGGTGCATTCGTTAACCCAAATGGCATTACTAACCACTCATACGAACCATATCTAGTCCGAAATGCTGTCAAAGGAATGTTGTCCTCTACCATTCATAACTGATGGAAACCTGTCGCCAAATCCAATTGGGAAAACACTCTGGCTCCACTCAACTGATCAAATAGTCATCAATTCTCGACAAAGGATACTTATACTTTATCGTCCTCTTGTTCAGCTTACGATAGTCGATACACATCCTCAACGACCCATCTGGTTTCTTTACGAACACCACGGTAGCTCCCCAAGGCGAACTACTTGGTCTAATAAAATTTCTTTCTTCTAGATCCACTAGCTGCACCTTCAATTTCTTCATATCAGTCGGTGTCATCCTACTAGGTGGTCTACTTACAGGTTCAGCTCCTGGTAAAAGATCTATCCGAAACTCAACAGCTCGTTTCGATGGTAGTCTTGTGACTGGCTCAAAGACAACTGCAAACTCACTTGCTACACGAACTTGACATAGCTCTTCTCCCACTTCCATTGCGCTTAACAAAGCACAACTACTCCAGTCAGAATTTTCTATTGAGAATATAATTCGGTTGTGACTATCAGGGTGTCTCAATGATATCTCCCCATCCTGGTAAAATATCCCAGCCTCATACCTTCTCAACCAATCCATACCCAAAATGGTTCCGAAATCTACGAAATCGAAAACATACAGACTGCATGCAAACTTATGACCTAACAAATCAAATTCTAACTGGTCACATCTCATCCCCAGAGTTGCAAACCCTCCTATTGGATTCGCAACCCTTAAGGAAGTAACAAGGTATGTGGGTTCTAAGCATAACCTATCAACAAAACACTAGGATATAAATGAATGTGATGCACCGGTATCAAATAGTATCCTAATTGGTATACTCTGAATCAAAAACGTACCTTCCATCACAGTCTTTCCCTTTTCAGATGCAGTTAGCTTAGCAGATGATGGTCCAACAGCAAAAACCTTCCCATTGTCCGCCCCGACTGGCTCTGGACACTGGTTCTTATAATGCCCAACTTGATCACAGTTAAAGCACTTCACATTCTTCTTATCTGCAGCCTTCTTCCCATTGCCTGACCGGCACTCATTTGCATAATGACCCTTCTTGTCACACTTGCATCAAACTAAATTAGCCTTTGCCTTCTTGGTAGCATCTCCCTTCCACGCTCCTTCTTCTTAAAGAACTTCTTTTTCTTTCCTTGAGAACCCTGTGTTTTAACTGGTTTCTCTCTAGCACAAACAGCAAGCATCTCCTCATGGTGGATTGCCATCTCCACAACCATATTACAAGGATTACAGATAAGTGTCAGGGTCGCCCAAGCAAGCTTAGGTCTTAAACCTCAAATAAACCTCTCATTCTTTCTTATGTCAGTGTCAATACTAGCATACCAGTATCGAGATAGCTCATCAAACCTAGTGGCATACTCGATGACCAACATCTCTCCCTGAACTAAATCCATAAACTTCCTCATTAACGTTGACTTAACAACTTCAGATAAAACCTCTGTTCAAATCTTCATCTAGATTCAGCCCATGTCAACTCTTCCTCCGGAACTCCGGCAGTAACACTATTGCACCAATAAAGTGCTGACCCCTGCAACTGTCTAGAGGCCAACCTTCTCTTCTGCTCATTAGATCATCAAAGATACGCTCACAATGCCACAACCAACTCTCTACTTCTATGGAATCCTCCATTCCCATAAATGATTTCCCACCAAGACTGGTGTAGTCTCTGCTCAACTTAGCATAGTTATTCCCAACTGGAGCCACAAGATTAACTTCTTCAACATTCCCAGCAACTCCAGCTTGCATCACATTGACGATGAACTGATACATTGCCTCCATATCCACTGGTGGATTTCTAGCACCCACATTGGCATCAACATTTTGGTTAGCATTTTCCTGTCGACCTTGGTTCCTCCTGGTATTAGGTCGAGCATTTCCATTGGTTGTGGTGCTTCCTCCATCGAGATTTCCTCTTTCGTTTTCTGCTTCCAAATCTTCTTTCTCGTAAATCTGCATACAAGCCTTCGTAAGATATAGAAGAACGGTCAAAGAGAGAGGGGAATACGTACTTACATATATAACTATATATATCAAATACAAGTATGTTACTATAGCGTTATCCCAACCTCGATCATATTTCTGATTTTATTGGATTATGTTTCAAAAAGCTTTTAGGTTTAACTTTTCTCTTAAGTTTTCATAAACCTATGCTCTAATACCAACTTGTAACATCCCCCTACTTGGAGGCCCAAAACTAATGGCTACGAATGCTGCAGTCATTCATAATTATTAATCCCAGTGACCAAATATGGCGGTGTTAGATTCATTGATACACAGAAACACATGAATATGGAAAAAATTTAAAACATCAAACAAGGTCACATTCCATTTCATAACATTTCCAATTAATTACATAATCCCACAATCGTTAGCCACGTTCAGAGAAAATATATTTATCACAACATACGCCAAGAGCGACATATGAAGATGCCCCCTTAGATGATCAGAGTATATACAGGTAATATAACAAATTTCCCATTACAAATAACACAGTGGAATCAAAATAAAAGAATATTCTAGATAGCTATCATGACTCCTGCACGTCTCCCGAATCTTTATTCATCGAATGAGGTACTTGAAAACCTCAACTCTCAAACTACTCAAAATCAATTGAGCACCCGAGAGTTTAAGGGGAAAACTTAAACTTTGAGTCAAACACAAAGACTGGTATGAATAATAATCTACCATCTCAAACCATTTAGAAATCTAGCGAGACCACGCCGCTTAGCGGAACGGGTTTTCCCTTCACTAGAATCCTAAAACCTTTATAAAACCACATAATGTGCTCCTGCATCCACAATGGTTAAAACAATTCAAAACAATATGGTAAGATGACATGCAAAACAAGTGAATCGATTCTGGATTACCCATCCCCATTTGTTTTGACTATCTGTCTCAATTATAGTTTCTAGGATTACTATTAACCTAATAGTTTTCATGGGCTAATTAATAACCGGTAAAATACTTAAGGACTCCCTGTCCAATTACATAGTTTTCATGGATCACTATAAACCTATTGATAACTCCAGTATCTTTACACTTATCCTAGTTTTTCATGGGTTGACTAGGAACCTATTGGTTACTCCAATATCATTTCTTCTTATCCTAATTTTCATGGGTTTACTAGGAACCTGTTGACATTTGTCAATATCTTAATCTGGATATAGTTTTCATGGGCTAACTACAAACCTACTGGCCCCTACCAGTATCAAATCATAGTTTTCATGGGCTTACTATGAACCTGTCTTTCTGCCATCTTCATTTTTCTTTACATAGTTTTCATGGGCTTACTATGAACCTATTGGCCCCTGCCAATTTCATTTCCAATACACAGTTTTCATGGGCTTACTGAGAACCTATTGGCCCTTGCCAATATCTTCCTCTAATATTTTAGCATCCTATATTCTGGTCTTTCTGACCACCTGGATGCAATCTACTCATTCAGGAGTTAACTTAATTTATATTCACTACTGGGTCAACCTAGCTGGTTATTCTGCCATTCCCCAAATACGGTTATGGGTCCATTACAATGTGTATATATACATATATGAAGAAGTAAACATAATAACTTGGTTGATCCCTTTAACCTTTTAATCAAAGAAAACTTCTTCAAAAACTCCTTTTCAAAACACTTTATTTAATTATGCGATGGTTTTCCTTTAAAATGAGATTGGGTTATTTGCTTTGAAAACTAAGGCTTTTGAAACTTTCAAAACCTTGCTTTCAACTTCACTGGATAACCTCCCTTGAAAGCATATAAATATCTTTTCAAAACATTAGGCCCCTTCCTTTCGAAACATTTTGAAACTTCTCTTTTGAAACCTTTCGAATGCAATAACGTATTGCTCATAATCTTGTAGAAGCATAGCTTCGAAACCAATGAATGTACCCCTTTCGAAACCATTGGGTTTATACTTAAAATATCATTTGGATCAAAGTGAATATAAACAAAAGTGTCTCTTTCAAAACCATCCTTTATCACATAAAAATATCGGGGAAAACTTGATGGCGTCGGCACCATCCCTTTCGAAAGCTTCAAATCATTTAGACAAAACACTAAAGGATAGCATCAAAACCCCCTTTCGAAGCCATTGCCTTCAAAACCCTCGGACCCTTTCGAAAGCATTTAGGAAGTCGCTTAAAACATCTTTAAAACAAAACTACCCTTCGAAGGCATTGATGACTTCAACATACTCCAAAGGCAAAAGAACGGAGCAGGGCTTCGACTAGGTCGGAACCCCTTCTTTCGAAAGCATTATTTTTATAAGTAAAGAAACCTATTCAAAAGCTTGTTCTTTAAAACATAAAATGGCAACCCCTTCGAAAGCCTTTTAAAAACCTCTTTCGAAAACATATGCTTCGACTCCTTCAAAGGCTTTAATAAAACAAAGGCAGGCGCTTCATTTTTTAAAACAAACAAACGTATTGATCCCATCAGAAGCAATGCTTCCGACAACTAGCCTTCAGCCTTTCTCCAATCCACTACGTACCTTCTAAGTGGTACCTTATGTATTGGTTTCGGCATAGTGGGGTTTCGACTTGATTGAAGGCGGAAGCTCTGAGTCGAAAGGTACTTCTATTAAAGGCGGAACCTGCTTTTCTGAGTAAAAGCTGATTAATGTCACTTAAAGCAAATTTTTATCTAACTAACCTTCCACATGTAAACTTATGGTTGGTTGCCTTAACTTTTCAAATTCTTTACTAAAATAACTACCGCTAATTTCAGATCTAAACCATGGTTAAGTTAGCAAATAAGCTCTTCTATTAATCAAAACCAATATTGCAAAGAATCCTTCTAAAATAATTTAATTTTCATAGCAAATCACTTTGGAAAAATCTCCAAAAATTCCAGAAATTCACTTTAATCATGTTATCTAACATATCAAAATTACAATCCAAATTCTCAAGATAATTTCCGAAATAAATTTATAAACCCAATTAACCATATTTTCCTTTGAAAATTCATAGTAATCTTTCCATAGCTTGTAAAGTTATCAAAATTAAAACCCAACTCCAAAATCATCTTTTATACAACATAAAAAATTTCCATGGCATTTAAACATCAATATAAATCGGTTTTGCCCTAAAACCGCCTATAATCTTATTTAAACATTCTTGTTTAAATCAAACAAATTGTAATTCAAGCATATCATCATCCAAATCATCATAAAAACGAATTTACCTTAAATCTGAAAACATATGATTATAAAACAAAATAGTGATGGAATTAATTATTATTTACCTTGACTAAGATAAGGAGATTAGACTGAGATTGATATTTATTCCCCTAGCTTTAATCCTAAGCTTTTCTTTGATTTCTCTTCTCTTTTCTCTTTGATTATGGTCGGCTCTTCTTACGTTTTTATTTTTGTTTACCAAATGACGTGAACGGAAAAATGAAAATAAGGAATGAGAATATATAAGGGTAAGGGGTTATGTGCGGCTAATTCCCAATATACCCTTATGTAAACTAATTAACTTTAAGCTCATTTAATTAATTAAATTGGGCACGGCCTTAATTTTATTCATGTCTCAATCTCCTTATCACTTACATTTACATTATTCTATTTAACTTATCTAATTAAATCTCTTGAATAATGTTATCAAAAATTAGTGGTGTTACACTTCTATCGGAATTGTGCGACGAAATAATCCATGCTCTTTATATATAATAATCTTTCCAAGAAATCATTCAAGTCAAAAGGTAACTTGCCTTTTATTATAATAAACCTCTTATATTATCTTTTACTTCTTTTAAATCAATATTAATTGCAAAAAAATTGTATTAAATAAAACTACTTTGTTAGTCAAAACTCACTTATTTAATTAATACCTCTTTATTAATCAAAACTTTTTTTACATGTATATATAAATATATCCTTTTCAAAATGTTTAGCGAAATTCCGTTTTGAGTTCAAAAGAAGATGTTCCACTTCTTTAATCAAGAATTCTTATTGTTTCATTTAAAAAATTTATGTAATTGCAAAGAACGAAGTTGTAAATGGAATAGAATATTTGTATTATAGAATTCGTAATTTTGTCAACGTTCCAACTTTTGACACCGGTCATACCTAAAGCATACAACTCCTATAGTAGGATATATAGCACTAATACTATACATCACCCACCAGCATAACATCTCATCTCACATCATACATAAGCTATATATAGATATACTAAATAGATAGATAGAAAATAGCCTTCAACCTTCATACTCATAGTCTTCCTCATTCTTCTGAATCAGAGGCCGATGGGGCGCTCCAATATCCAAAATATATCGTAACTTCTCCACTCCCTTCTTCGTCACTCTCGTGCTCATCATCCCCATCATTTCCATCTTCCAATTGCTACATCTCTCCTTCAACATAAGATTGCCATGACTAGTTCCATGGAACATGACCGAGACCAACAGGTACTTCCTGCATTACTTCACCTTCTGCTATTTCTTTGAGTCCTTGCATCGCAACCTCCCATGGGTTTTGAAACACTTAAGCTTCTTCCTCATATATTTCCTCATTGTCTCCTTCCATTTCATCGTAGTTGATGTAATAACTAGATGATTCTTCTTGCCAGATAACATATTCTCCTTCCATTTCTCAAATCACATTGTTGTCTGCACTACTCTGGCCTGATATTATGGTTTCTGAGTCCTCCATGCATTCGGATTCCTCCTCCATAGGTTCGGATTCCTCCTCCATAGGCTCCGATTTTGCTATGGGTTCCAATTCAAAACTGGCCGGATCTGTTATCCAAATTCCTTTCGAGGCTGTTGCAGACTTATCATCACTTGATACATCGATCATTTCCAAAGTAGCGAATGGGATGAGCATTTCCACCATTGGGTACACGCCTTCATCCCTTTTGGTGTACAGGAGACACTCCTCATCAATCCGAGGCCAAACGTTGCTCGGTGACTGCTTCGATGGTTCTTCCTCATCGTTTGAGAGGATAATGAGATTATCCTTTTCGCCCCAATTTGCTCGTGATGACTCACCCTTGGAATACTTTCTTCCACATGGTTTCTGTAAATGTAAATGCAAACCGCTTGATATAGGCACTAAGCATTTTACTTATTCCAAATCATTCTAATGTCAAGTTATATCTTATTTACTTAATCATTTCGTAATATAAATCGTCCTTAACTATTACCTTTTTAAGGGAAAGGATTTTCCAAGCACTTGGTGTTATTTTTCCTCCAAACAAATCTTTGAAAACAAATTGAGATTTCTATCAAAATGTTTTATCTCCTTCAAATTCCTTTTGAAATCCTTTGTCAAGAAAACATTACAAATATACTATTTCAAATCTTTTGAAAACTCTTTTTCAAAAATTCCGACCTTTTGTATATTCCTCAACTTATCTAGTTTTCATTCCTTATTAATCCTTTCAGTGTTATTATAAACATCTTATAGTCAAACTGTGAAATTCTAACCACAAGATGTTTATACTTAGTTTTACCTAACTTGATTTTAATCATCCAATACTAAATTTTTCAAAGATATCCTTTTTTATTCAAAATGTAATCCTAGGTAAAATTATTTCATTTACCATAATTTCAAAACAAAATCATTTATAAATATCATTAATAATTACGCGCTTTTATATAATACTCTCAACTCATTCTAGGGTGTTACTGACCTTATCTCTAATGAGCAACTCATCCTACGGTATTACTAAATCTTTCTCTGATGAGACTTTTACCCCTATCAGGGTCAGTCATGGGACTGGTGTGAGAAACTCAAAATATGGATATTTAAAAAAAATGGTATCTTATAAGACCATGCCGCACATAAACACGGAACGAGTTTTTACCTTATGATAACCAAAATCTTTTCTATGCAAAATCTGGTAATATTATTATTAATGACATTCTTTCGAAAACACTTTTCTAGTAAATATACATAATCTTAACCCAAATTGTTACATTATTAAATTCCAACATACTAGGTTCTACAATCAAGTCCGAAGTCACTTATTGGAGAATGGATTTTCATACAATGGTAAGGTATGGGACTACCTTTTGTACAGTACATCTCTAGAGGAATGTACAGAGGATCGACATCATTGAAACCTCTGCGAATTAGAACCGGCCTATCCACAGACCCATATGGTAGCGGATAGGACCGAATATGACATCACTCCGTCGTACCGACCTATCCATGGCCATAGCATACCCAACATACTCGACATATAGAGAGTAATCTAGAAGGGTGATGACCATATCCTTATGGGTGCGATACACATAACCCTGAAGCAACCCTGTTTTAGCCATTGCCGGTTGATGAGACCAGAGGTAATGATTACCTTTCATATAGCACACATTTCCACTTTGAATGCCACACTACCATTCTATAATCACATAACTGATTTCTACTAATGTATAACTCCTGAGCTCGTATGTCTCAGAAATGGGTGTTAAGCTAATAGAAGTTGCCTTCTCCTCCACCAAACAAATGATACGTTTATAGAGATCAATCAATGTGATTAGAAATGCAGCGTGAAACATTCATCCACATAAGTTATCCGGGAATAGGACAAACCGAAGGAACTCTCCTACCACATCCTGTCGAAAATCATCCCTAGGATTAGTAGTGAGCAGCCCTTGCATCGAAGATCAAATGAAGATACTACCGCGACATATATATGATATGAGAAACTTCCCTCGAGGGTCAGTGACAAGCAGCCCTTCATTCTATTTACTATCATTCCAAGTCTTCTCTTCGACTATGTAAATCGGTTCGAAGTTGTTTTCAAATAAGAATCACTCAAATCCGACCTCGGTTCCTTCGAACCAATCATCGATAAAATGATATTAAGTAAATAGGTGCTTATCATTTGATTCATTATTTTCTTTTTATCAAAAATATCTTCTGGAGATATATATCTTTAAAACATATTTTCGGTATATACAGGATCAATATGCCTCTCTTTGATTTTGGAAATACCAAATCAAAATCATTTCTAATAAATCATATTGCAAAACCTTATTGTGTGAAAAGTGTTGATAGAAATCATACTAATTCTACTTAACATAAATTTTGTATTCAACCTTTAATATTTGTCGAATAGTGGTGAAATCACCTTTTAAATTCACAGGGATAATATGGGTTCCCTCTTCAGAATTTAATACCAAGTATAAGAAGGTTATCTCTAGACAATCCAAGTTGTATCAATTCAAATTAATAAATTTTGAATCTTTTATACTTGTATCGTTTCCGACATTTCGACCTTATCTATCCCTTACCCAGGAAAGAGGCTAGGTTAGCCAGGGCATTGGTTGCACCTACACATCTCCTTAGTTTAAGAACCCCACATCCGGATCTCATGAATAGAAAAATCCAGTCTACTCGTCGACATTTAGAGCCAAGATTAAATCACTTTATTATAACAGCCATTCTTCAAATCATTTATTTAAACTCTTTTAAATAAAATATAAAATCTCCAAATCATTATAAAAACACTTAATTGTTCATTTGAAAACATTTATAAAAGATTTGGAAAAGATTTGTTAATTTTAAATCCATATTTCAAAAGTTATTAAAAGTGCTGCAAAAAGTGCTGCGATTCATGCTGCAAATACTGTTTTCAAGGCTTATTTTGGTCAAAACAACTTTTCCAACATTTAGAAATCATTTTTATAACTCAAATCTCTTTTAAAACATATTAATATATTTACAGAATTTATTCTATAATTTTAAATAATTAAAAAGATCATTTTTAAAGAATTTCTTGTTTTGGTTTTCGAACTACCAAACCGCCACTATTTTGAAAACTTGTTTTACTCCTATTTCAAAATATACTAAAAAAATCTTGATCATTTTATTTTGTTCGAAAACTATGATTATATGGGTTAGGAAAATTCTTATTTCAAAGAATTCTGACTCCGAATCCATCATATATATGGATTTAACTTTCTACGGTGCGAAATCGCGAACTTCCGTTACGCGACGCGTCTATTTTTGACTTAATTTTCATCGCCAAATAAGATTTTAGTGTTTATAAAATATTTATAAATCATTTTAAAACATTTTCAAGAGGTTTAACAATCTCATATACACTATTTCATTTATTAAAGGAAAGTGATTTTCATTGTGATTTTCAACGTATATTAAATGTGACTTGTTAATACAATCAGACAATCATATCATCGTCATCCGAACAAAATAAAAATTCATCAAAACCAAGGATAACCAAACATATTTATCATCTAATATATCATATTATAAATAAAGTTTCTTACCTTCATTTTCACTTGAAATTGTTTAAAACGACTATAGCTCCGCTATCTCGAAATCAAACTCCACAAAATCTAGCTCGTAAGCCTTTGGGAAGCTCATGACCTTAGCTTTGGGTAGTGGATGGATCGGCTTTGCAGAGTACGAGGTGGTGGTCATGGGTTTAGGTGGAGGAATGGAGCGATTTGAGCTTGGTTTGAGTGGATTGGGTAATGTATGTATACAAATATAATTTAATTTCTTTTAGTAATTATTTTCTCCATGATTTTCATTATATATGAAGCCATTAGAATAGCTTGAAGAAGAAGGAAGAAGATGAAGCAAATAGCTTAGGAATTTATGAAAGAGGGGTGGCGTATTTATTGGTAATTTTGATAACAAAATATCTAAACTTGAATGGACCAAAGTGCCCTTTCCCATACCCCCTCCATCACCTTAAACGCATGGCTCCCCCTCTTTTAAACCTCTATGTGCTTGTGTAAGAGTGTAAGGTGAGTTGATGGATGCTTTTAGGTTGCTTTAAGTATTAAGTGTTTAGGAAGATATCTTGTTATTTTGTAATATATGTATATTTAAATGCATATGTATATATAGGTTCACGTGCATGTCATATTCTTGTTCATTTATAAAAATAAATGTATGTATCCAGCTCCATGTGCGATGTCAGGTAATTATAAAGCTGTTAATTGATAAAACGGTTTTTGACAGTTTTATCGACATTTTTCCAAAATATATATTTTGTGAACATTTTTCCAAAACAAGTTCATTATTATTATTGTTCATTACTTAAAACTTGATTATTCGTTGAAAAATAATATATATTTGAATATTTAAAATAATTTAAATATCTTTAATTAAAGCGATCAAATTACGGGTCATTATAAGTATTATTTGAATTGCCCTAATTTGACTTGAAATGTAAATTTCTATGTTTTAATTTATTGGGAGCATTGACAGTACAATTTAGTTTTATTAGTTTTAAATTACCTAACTCTACAGGTATAAAAAGTGAGTCATTTGGGATAGTTAGGCATCTACCAAAATGAAAGAGATGTGTAAACTATGGATGTTTCTTCTTAGTTTGCACTGTCTATTTCAATAAAAGAAAAGGGATAATTACTTGTAATTTCAAACTAAGCAAAAGTCTCACTTTTGGTAATATGTGAAAAATTATAATGGTAATCCTTTTGGAAAGGATAGCTCTATATATTAAAATGTGAAAATGAATGTTCTTTACAGAATGTACATATAAGTGTACATTCTAAAATTTCTAAGCATAGGAATTAATGAGTTAAAAATAGGAATACACACACACATATAACTGTGCCTAACAATTTAAAATATAAATAACATAGGGTAATGAATAAAGCATAATAAATAAATATACATTAGTATTCACATTAGTTATAATTAGGACAACTAGATATTAATAGCGTAGTAAACCATGGGATTAGGAGGTTGCAATGGAAAAGAGGTAGTAAATCCAAAAATTATGAACAATGGTTGTAAATTTAGTGGCCAATAAATGTGTAGTTAAGAGGGAGTTATAGAAATTAAATGGGGACATAAATGCATTTAATGGAATTGATTGCATAATTTAATGACATTTATGAAAAAATGGAATAGGAATAATAAGTTGAATTGGAAACAAATTAAAATGTCATTAGTAATTTTCCAATTTGAATATTAACAACCATTTATTATAAACAATTTCCATTTATGGGACATAAGAAGGAAATGAAGAGTACAAGAAAGAAGCCTATAAGATAGGAATAGGTTCGCAACAAATGGTAATTTAATACTAAAAAATAAACGTTGGAAACAATATAATAATTTACATAGTGGAAATTATATGGCCTCAAATACGTTTAGGATGAGCGTAAATTAGTGAGCCTAGCCCCCTATTTAGGTTTAGGATAAATGGCTTGGTTTAGTATGGGTTGGGATGCGAGGTAAGTAAAGTTACACAACAGAAGTCTGTCCTTCACCTTGAGGTTACTAGCAATTGTGTATTCGTACTACTAATGTGGGACATCTCCAACTATATGACCCATAGGGAAGGGGTATACATTTGCATATAAGTATGGTAAAATATACAAAGGGTTTGCCTCAGATTTGAAGTATTAAACGACACAGTACCTTTAGGGATGTCGAAGGGTTTACTTTGGGGTGGAATGTATTGAATGACCGTTGGGTCTGCCTCCTCTCTATATAAGAAGTCTTAAATAACATATGATAGTGCTCAATAGGGAAATGAGGTCTGCTTCATTTCTAATAAGAGGTTTTAAGTAATTGGAGTGGTAATTTTCCTTGACTTATATTAGGTAAGTCTAAACAGGATTTCGGTCGTTGGAGTCGTGGGTTATGTCAGTATTGTTGATAAACCGTATTTAGAAGTAAGGCTAGCATATAAGCTTGGATTACCAGCGGTCCCGAGTTAGTAGAAAAGGCTTGGTTATGCCCGGATGGATTTCGCTTCCTATTAGTGTAGAATCTTTATATCTACGCAAAGACCTTAAGGTTTAAGTAGTTGTTTATTTGTTGAAGGTGGGCTAGTTAGTTAACCTTTATAAAGTCTTTGGGGTGCATTAGTAATACAATAAATTAAATTATAAATCCATATCTAAGGGTCACTGTGTGACTCCCCACCTCTATGCTCACAATAACAAAGAGTATTAAATGAAATACTGTCTGTTATTACGAAGAATAAGGCGGGATAGGAGTGGCCATCCGTAGTTAGGCCTTACACTAATATTGATTATCTCGATAGGAGTAGTATATATTCTTTCATCTCTTTAATCTTTGTTTATTTACTCCCATCGACATATTCAATTCTAGTATAAAACGAACTACAATGGTTCATAATAGTTTAGGAAAACATATATAGTAATAACACAGATAAGCTAAATGCGAAACACAGATAATATAAAAATCTCATATATATATATATATAACTGAAGTCAGTTACAATACATGTGATACAATACATATGATACAACAACAACTGTCGACACTGGAAGTTACATATACAAGTACATTATTGTAAATAATATACATGAATACATATCATCCTATACTATGACAATGACTACTCCAAAAGATATAAAGAGACTTCATAGCTCAAGCAGCAACCCAAAGAAAGATATCAACAACCTGAAATAACTCGGTCTGACCCGAGTATTAAATTCAAAAGAAAATAATACGCAGGTCAGTCTAATTCAAGCTCAGTTATTAATGCACGGAAGCAATAATAATTAAATAATCAATAGACGATAGTCACAATAAATCTCGTATATCCAACCCTTCAATAAGGGAATCGGATAATGGTAGATATAACACGAAACAGCATAAAACATCAAATCAGCAAGGCCAAATCATCAACAAAGATAAATAGAAGTATTATCAATGAAGATAATTTGAAAACAACAGAATTGCCTAAACGGCAATTAACAACAAGATCTAATTATTAAATAAATACTTAGAAACACATAATCTAATTATCTAAAAGATAATTAGATACAAACAAAACCATCAAATTAAACCAATCGAAATACAACACAAAATATATTGAATTGAACACACGAAACAATTCAAGCAATTGAAATATCAATTAAATGTCAATTCCGATAGGGCTGCAGTACACGTTCATGTGCACTGCCTCGCCACTATAGTGATGAAATACACAAAAGCTCAATGAACCCAAAAGCATATGGCACCATCTCGAGATCATGTTCAAGTTAAGAAATTCAAACTCAACTGGACAGTGCCATCAATATGACATGAACAATGTCAGGATGCACATTTAAACAAATCCAATGTCAAAGCCAACAATTAAAATGCAATTTGTCTCAAAGAGTGATACCAGAAACCAATTGCATGAGAACTGCATGAAGTATGCAATAAGCATACATATATACAGCAGCTCGAATACAATGCAAACTCCAATGAATACAAAACATCAATGCAATGCAAACCAACAAGGGCAAAGCTGCAACACTACTGATACAAGTAACCACAACCAAAAACATAACAATTTCAAATATCAAAAACCCAACAGATGCCAACTTCAAAAGGTATCAGATTTGAACAGAGACAAGTACACAAAGACCCCAAGTTTATAAGCATTACAAACTTTTAAGCTCTAGACAGTATCAGGTTCGAACAAATCCAAAGCCGAGCAAATACAACCCAAAGTCTAACAGTTCAGGTCGAACAGAGACTACAAGTAGTGAACACTTGTATACATATACAAGCAATTCAAGTGAAGATACCAAATACAACATGAATGAACTAGCTTGAAACAACATGCATAAGCCTGGCAACATGCTCAAAGCTAGCAACGAAACAACAAAACAGCAGCTACATCAAGTACTACAAATAAGCAAACCAGACCACTACAAATCAAAGAAGCAACTCAAGACCAGTTTCGTGAACAAATAAAACACAAAGACAAAGACAGTGCAATGTACAACTCAATGTAACAATCAAAGCTTCAAGTGGTACACATGAATACAAAAACCAGGCAGTGACAATAAGGATGCGTCAGTGCTTCAAAAGCACATCAGACAAACCAGAGAACTGCCCAAGTAACTAAACCAACAAGCAAGTGCTACAGATAAAAGTATCACTTGTAACCAATGTACAGAGACAATAACCACTACACCAAGGTTCAAGTGAAATCAAGATAAGCACTGAAACAAAGATGGCCAGAGCCGAAGTACACGGGGACCACGAAATCAAAGTCAGAAATTCAAGTGAACAAATACACAAAGGCCAGTGTACAGGAAAAATCAAAATTCACGCATCAAAATGGCCGAAGTCAAAGGGAATCGACATCGTGGAATTCCAGCAACTAAAATATATTCGAATAACACAAGTCAGAAATCACTAAATTCGAATTAGATGTGAGTGAAAATCACTCACGAAAATTACAACAAAAAGGCTACCACTTCAACAACATATATACATATATGCACATAAATGTATACATGTATATGAGCCCGAAGCAGTGACAGTAACCAAGTGAACACCAAAAATGCAACATGTATACAACTGTAAAACTGGACAGTACTAGCATCACAATCAAGAACAAGGCATAATGCCGAAGCAAAAAGGCAAAGGCCAGCAACATTGAAATGGATCGAGCAAGTGCAACAAATAAAATATATTGCTTTTTTCAAAACAAAATATTTGAATTCAAACAACTGCAGTTCAAAGTATTACCGAAGTCGCCTGTAGTTCGAATTTAAAATGACCAGAAAAAAAATCAGTGCCATGGTGATGGCCGAAGATAATACAGAGTCATGGATTCTCATACTCAAAATCATACGACCGAAGTCAAAAGCAGATCAAGCCGTGGTGGTCACAAGATACAACAGTGTCGTGATAACCAGAAAACAAGAAATCATCCACATCAAAACAAAATTGAACGGCCGAAGCACTTTACTAAGTTTGAATAACAGATGTGAGTGAAAAACACTCACCTTTGTTCGAAGAGCACGAATTTGCGGGTCGCAATTCCCCTTTCCTTCCCCCACTCATCTCGCATTTGCACGAAGTCGGACAAGGCTTCAAGAATCATTCAAAATCCAAACCCTAGCAGCCATTTTTTTTCGTTCGTTTGATTAGTTTAGGGCTTGCGAAGAGAATGAATGGGGTGGAGGAACGGGTCTGAATATTTTGATATAACTCGGCTCAAAAACAAAAAGAAACGTGGGTAAAAATTGCATTTAAAGTCCGCATACCCCTTAACAAAATTATTATAAGAATTTCAACCTGATAAAATCCCAACAGCAATTAGCCAGCAGAATTTAGTCGTCTAATGACGATAATTAATTGGTGCAAAACCCCGGGTTGTTACAGACTCCCCTCCTTATAAAAATTGCGTCCCCGCAATTTTCTTAATTAAAGTCGTCAATAACAATTATTTTTCTAACATAAAGTGGTTAAGCTAGAAAAATAAAGGTCAAGAACACAAACGCCAAAGAAATCTTTTAATTTCATAAAAGAAATTCACAAATTTTCAACAAAATCTAATTATCAAATAGATAATCAGCAAACAGCAAAACTGAATAAATACAATTATCAGCAATATTTAATTATCAATTAGATAATTAGAATACAGAAATCACAAAACAGCAATATCTAATTATCGATACGATAATTAGAAAACAGCAAAATCTAATTACCAACAAAGACAATTAGAAAACAAAAATCACGAATCGCAAAACCGCAAATATCTAGTTATCCAACAATTAACTAGAAAACATGAACTTCATAATCAACAAACTCTAACTATCTACAGAGATAGATAGAAAATAGCAATTCAATATAATCAACATAATCTAGAATCAATTAGAGACTAGAAAATCTCATAATCAGCAAAATTAACAAATATCCAATTATCAAAAACGATAATCAGAAAACACAAACCAACAAATATCTAATTATCAAAAACGATAATAAAAAACAACAAATATCTAATTATCAAAATCGATAATCACAAATCACAAATATCTAATTATCAAAAACGATAATCAGAAACAACAAATATCTAATTATCAAAAACGATAATCAGAAATCACAAATATCTAATTATCAAAAACAATAATCAGAAACAACAAATATCTAATTATCAAAAACGATAATCAGAAATCACAAATATCTAATTATCAAAAACGATAATCAGAAACAACAAATATCTAATTATCAAAAATGATAATCAGAAATCACAAACCAACAAATATCTAATTATCAAAAACGATAATCAGAAACAACAAATATCTAATTATCAAAAACGATAATCAGAAATCAACAATTATCTAATTATCAAAAACGATAATCAGAAAACAACAAATATCTAATTATCAAAAACGATAATCATAAATCAACAATTATCTAATTATCAAAAATGATAATCAAAAAAAATATCTAATTATCAAAAACGATAATCAAAAAACAACAAATATCTAATTATCAAAAACGATAATCAGAAATCAACAATTATCTAATTATCAAAAACGATAATCAGAAAATATCAAATATCTAATTATCAAAAATGATAATCAGAAAACACAAATCAACAAATATCTAATTATCAAAAACGATAATCAGAAAATATCAAATATCTAATTATCAACAAAGATAATTAGAACTTAAATCAGCAAATATCTAATTATCAACAAGGATAATTAGAACTCAAATCAGCAAATATCTAATTATCAACAAGGATAATTAGAACCCAAATCAACAAATATCTAATTATCAACAAGGATAATTAGAACTCAAATCAGCAAATATCTAATTATCAACAAGGATAATTAGAACTCAAATCAGCAAATATCTAATTATCAACAAGGATAATTAGAACTCAAATCAGCAAATATCTAATTATCAACAAGGATAATTAGAACTCAAATCAGCAAATATCTAATTACCTGCAAATAATTAGAAACAACAAATATCTAGAAATCAATTAAGATGACTAGAAAATCAACATAAAAGGTGGATCGATCCCAGCATATGGCGAGTCGAAGCTACGCCGCACGTGCAACAACATATGGCCGAAGCCTACCAAGTACTATAAATTTTGGCGCCCATCAGATGACCCGAAGGTCCGCAGAGTGACCCGAAGGTCTAGTACTGGTATTTGACCCGAAGGTCCATCAGATGACCCGAAGGCCCAGCATATGACCCGAAGGTCCAACATATGACCCGAAGGTCCAACATAGTGGCTCGAAAGCACACAAAATCATCAAAATCATCAAAACATCAAATGTTTTAATTAACGAGTCCGGAATTAACCGAAATAGTGAACGCACATGTTCCATACCACGTGTTTTACTAAATCGTTTAAATCTCTTCATCGTTTCCTTGAAAGTGAAAAATTGTGTATTTTAAATAAATAACATTTTACGTTCTCAAACGGACAAGTCCGGAATTAAGTGAAACAGTAAAAGTGAGGGTTCATAGTCCTCAATTTTGCTGAAGCGTTTAAATCGCTTCCTCATTCTTTTGAAAGTGCAAACTGTAAAAAATTTTAAAACAATTTTATTTTAAAAACAATTTTCAAAACACTTGATTAAAGCAGCAACATATGTAGCAATTTCGATAAGGAAATCGCACTTCTCAAAACACCGTAAAAACGGGTATCAAATCAGCATTGCGGAATAACCGCTTGAAAATCCACTTTAAAACTGACGGTTACTGAAGTCAAAGTGACAGTAATTTTTATGCGTCAAAATCTCATCAAAATAATTCACATCAAAATATAATACCAGTGAATTTTCATTCATTAAAAATGTCAACAAAACACCGTGCTTCAAAAAATTTAGCACCGGTGTAAAAACCCCGTTATAAAAATAACGGTAACAAAATACGTTTAAACCAGACACCGGTTCAACGTAAAATCAATGCAGTAACATGCAACTCAAATTTGCACGCACACCAAAAGATGAGCAAAGAAATCACTCGATTATATCTTCAATGAAGATATATTTGAAATAGCAAAAATCTAATCAATATGTGATTAGCATAAAAGAAAACCAGCAAAAATCTCAACAAAATCAAGACCACTGGTTAAACAACACAATGAAACTAATTTCATTTTCATATTCTGATTTTTAAATCAAAAAGGTTATCAGCTGTACTCGGCGAAGACAGTCACTGTTTCCGCTGCGCACTCTGATAACTAGAACACAAATTACTCAATCATCAAAACACAATTTCACTTTTATTTTTAAATAAGGATATTTAAAATTTTCATCATGATTTCAAAACTTTAGTTTTTGACCCAAAGCACAAATAAAAACATCAACAAATAGTTGTAACACATGTTCCATCTAAGTTATGTTTTATATTATGTCCATAAACCCCTCGCTCTAATACCAACTGTGACGCCCCACCTTTATGCTTACAATAACAAAGAGTATTAAAAGAAATACTGTCTGTTATTACGAAGAATAAGGCTGGATAGGAGCGGTCATCCGTAGTTAGGCCTTACACTAATATTGATTATCTCGATAGGAGTAGTATATATTCTTTCATCTCTTTAATCTTTGTTTATTTACTCACATCCACATATTCAATTCTAGTATAAAACGAACTACGATGGTTCATAATAGTTTAGGACAACATATATAATAATAACACAAATAAGCTAAATGCGGAACACGGATAATATAAAAATCTCATATATATATAACTGAAGTCAGTTACAATACATGTGATACAATACATATGATACAACTACAACTGTCGACAATGGAAGTTACATATACAAGTACATTATTGTAAATAATATACATGAATACATATCATCCTATACTATGACAATGACTACTCCAAAAGATACGAAGAGACTTCATAGCTCAAGCAGCAACCCAAAGCAAGATATCAACAACCTGAAATAACACGGTCTGAACCGAGTATTAAATACAAAAGAAAATAATATGCGGGTCAGTCTAATTCAAGCTCAGTTATTAATGCACGGAAGCAATAATAATTAAATAATCAATAGACGACAGTCACAATAAATCTCGTATATCCAACCCTTCAATAAGAGAATCGGATAACGGTAGATATAACACGAAACAGCATAAAACATCAAATCAGCAAGGCCAAATCATCAACAAAGATAAATAGAAGTATTATCAATGAAGATAATTTGAAAACAACAGAATTGCCTAAACGGAAATTAACAACAAGATCTAATTATTAAATAAATACTTAGAAACACATAATCTAATTATCTAAAAGATAATTAGATACCAACAAAATCATCAAATTAAACCAATCGAAATACAACACAAAATATATTGAATTGAACACACGAAACGATTCAATCAATTAAAATATCAATTAAATGTCAATTCCGATAGGGCTGCAGTACACGTTCGCGTGCACTGCCTCGCCACTATAGTGATGAAATACACTAAAGCTCAATGAACCCAAAAGCATATGGCACCATCTCGAGATCATGTTCAAGTTAACCAATTCAAACTCAACTGGACAGTGCCATCAATACGACATGAACAATTTCAGGATGCACGTTTAAACAAATCCAATGTCAAAGCCAACAATTAAAATGCAATTTGTCTCAAAGAGTGATACCAGAAACCAATTGCATGAGAATTGCATCAAGTACGCAATAAGCATACATATATACAACAGCTCGAATACAATTCAAACTCCAATGAATACAAAGCATCAATGCAATGCAAACCAACAATGGCAAAACTGCAACACTACTGATACAAGTAACCACAACCAAAAACATAACAATGTCATATACCAGAAACCCAACAGATGCCAAATTCAAAAGGTATCAGATTTGAACAGAGACAAGTACACAAAGACCCCAAGTTTATAAGCATTACAAACTTTTAAGCTCCAGACAGTATCAGGTTCGAACAAATCCAAAGCCGAGCAAATACAACCCAAAGTCTAACAGTTCAGGTCGAACAGAGACTACAAGTAGTGAACATTTGTATACATATACAAGCAATTCAAGTGAAGATACCAAATACAACATGAATGAACTAGCTTGAAACAACATGCATAAGCCTGGCAACATGCTCAAAGCTATCAACGAAACAACAAAACAGCAGCTACATCAAGTACTACAAATAAGCAAACCAGACCACTACAAATCAAAGAAGCAACTCAAGACCAGTTCCGTGAACAAATAAAACACAAAGACAAAGACAGTGCAATGTACAACTCAATGTACCAATCAAAGCTTCAAGTGGTACACATGAAAACAAAAACCAGGCAGTGACAATAAGGATGCATCAGTGCTTCAAAAGCACATCAGACAAACCAGAGAACTGCCCAAGTAACTAAACCAACAAGCAAGTGCTACAGATAAAAGTATCACTTGTAACCAATGTACAGAGACAATAACCACTACACCAAGGTTCAAGTGAAATCAAGACAAGCACTGAAACAAAGATGGCTAGAGCCGAAGTACACAGGGACCACGAAATCAAAGTCAGAAATTCAAGTGAACAAATACACAAAGGCCAGTGTACAGGAAAAATCAAAATTCATGCATCAAAATGGCCGAAGTCAAAGGGAATCGATATCGTGGAATTCAAGCAACGAAAATATATTCGAATAACACAAGTCAGAAATCACTAAATTCGAATTAGATGTGAGTGAAAATCACTCACGGAAATTACAACAAAAAGGCTACCACTTCAACAACATATATACATATATGCACATAAATGTATACATGTATATGAGCTCGAAGTAGTGACAGTAACCAAGTGAACACCAAAAATGCAACATGTATACAACTGTAAAACTGGACAGTACTAGCATCACAATCAAGAACACGGCACAATGCCGAAGCAAAAAGGCAAAGGCCAGCAACATTGAAATGGATCGAGCAAGTGCAACAAATAAAATATATTGCTTTTTTCAAAACAAAATATTTGAATTCAAACAACTGCAGTTCAAAGTATTACCGAAGTCGCCTGCAGTTCGAATTTAAAATGACCCGAAAACAAAATCAGTGCCATGGTGATGGCCGAAGATAATACAGAGTCATGGACTATCATACTCAAAATCATGTGACCGAAGTCAAAAGCAGATCAAGCCATAGTGGTCACAAGATACAACAGTGCCGTGATAACCAGAACACAAGAAATCATCCACATCAAATCAAAATTGAACGGCCGAAGCACTTTACTAAGTTTGAATAATAGATGTGAGTGAAATACACTCACCTTTGTTCGAAGAGCATGAATTTGAGGGTCGCAGTTCCCCTTTCCTTTCCCCCACTCATCTCGCATTTGCACGAAGTCGGACAAGGCTTCGAGAATCATTCAAAATCCAAACCCTAGCAGCCATTTATTTTTCGTTCGTTTGATTAGTTTAGGGCTTGCGAAGAGAATGAATGGGGTGGATGAACGGGTCTGAATATTTTGATATAACTCGGCTCAAAAACAAAAAGAAACGTGGGCTAAAATATCATTTAAAGCCCGCATACCCCTTAACAAAATTATTAAAGGAATTTCAACCTGATAAAATCCAAACGGCAATTAGCCAGTAGAATTTAATCGTCTAATGACGATAATTAATCGGCGCAAAACCACGGGTTGTTACACACTGTCTCCTGTAGCTAGGGCCGGTTGACTACGTTACGGAGAGCCCACTCCGGGATTGAGGTATTAAATGGCCGTTGGTTTGCTTTCTCCCTATTCAAGAAGTATTAAATTACCGGGGTTTTCTTTTGGGTGGTACAATGTGTGTGTGTGTAGTTATACCTCGGAGAAGATTGGATATATCATAAACGCATATGAAATTAAATAGATATGTCATAAATAATGGACATAACACCTAAATAGAAATAAATCAGGATAAATTAGTGTTATGGATAAAGTATGTAATTTTCCAGTCACCAAAACATTGCTCTGATCCTCTCCTTATTACAACTCACTATTGATTTAGAGGGACAGGCTATTGGAGCAAGATGGGAATGATAGATGGAGAGGTGTTTTTATTTATGTTCGGCATTGACAAGGTAAATAAATATCTATGGAATAATATTGATTCTAAGGTAGTAGCCTTAATTGGTATATATGTTTTATTATATTTTATTATTCCATTGTGGGTTTACTCTCTGATATACTTATGTTTGTTACAGGTTACCAACACCAACGACCGGTACTCTAATGGACTTAGATTTCGATTTAGTCGAAATTCGGGCCCATTAATGTATGGGTTGTTGCATTTGGTATCAGATTTTAGATTAGTCGATCAAAGGAATTAGGATATGATGAGTGAACGTATTTGTATTTTTACCTATATATATATATATATATATATTATAAGCCAACTCTATGAATTTCGATTATAGAAGTAGTTGCAACCATATTTTAAAAAAGTTGATCGGGCAACTATAAGTTGGAATAATAAATAGAGTTAAATATATGCATATACCCCAATTATACTATAAGGTGGAGGCCGCACCACAAGGAGTGGATCCAAAAGAGCATGAGCATGATACGTAGAAGGATCGTGGAAGTTGAATGGTACTTGACTCCTTTCTTTGGCCTAGGCTACCTTATGATTATGAATTTCAATGATTGTTGATTGAAGACGTACATTTCATTCAGTCGGATGGGAAGCAAGAAACTATATGTTGCAAGCATCCAGAAGTAAGA
The DNA here is from genome assembly GCA_030737815.1 of Allium fistulosum. Lineage (NCBI taxonomy): Eukaryota > Viridiplantae > Streptophyta > Magnoliopsida > Asparagales > Amaryllidaceae > Allium > Allium fistulosum. The sequence goes on from CM060907.1 coordinate 369,291,647, forward strand.
GGTGAAAAAGGATTGAGTAAGTTCCTGCAAGAAGGTGTGCATTAGCTACCATAAGATAATAGTTAGATTTTTGATATATTCTTAATGCAGATGAATTAAGAATGAGTAGAAAAGAGGAAAATTCCAAAGGAAAGGACAAATAAGAGTCCGCATTTGAGTCTGACCTCATGTGAAAGAATTTAACAAAAAGATTTTGAAAGCTTCTTAAAAGATTTTGAATGGTTTTAAAAAGGATTTATTTAAAATAGAAGGACCCTACCATTGAGAAGTTGTTGTTTCGAAAAAGCAAGAAAATTTGGAAGTTTCAAAGGGCTATTTAGAGATTCTTAGTGAGGTTTAAAACTAGTTGGGTTGAAAATTTTCAATCTAAAAGGATTTTGATAAAGAGATTTTTCGTTTTTGAAATGAAAGGAAAAGGGAGCATATGTTTGGCATGATAATTTTTCCTATTTCTATAAATTTAAAAGGTCCTTTATAAATTATTATTTTCTGGGTGGATAAATGGAAATGGTTCTTGATTTAAATGGGGTAAACAGAATGGAAGGGTAAGAAGGCTCGATAATAAAGATAGGAAAATATTTTCGAATAAGGAAAATATGGAGAAAAACAATTGAAATAAATTTATACATATCACTTTCTCTATTAATGAAAGAAAGTTCAATGACTAAAGTCGTAGACAAATGTGCTGCAATGAGTTAGAAAAATAATAAAAGAGAAAATGAGCTATATAAGGAGAAGCTATTTAAGGGCAATTTAGGTAGGAGAAATTTTAAATAGCAGTAATATTAGGAAATTTAAATAGAAACAACGTTAGGAATTTATATTAAAATTGGGTTAGTAATCTAACTAGAAATAATAAAGGAGAAAAACAATAGGAATATAATTTATAATATATATATGATAGAGGACAACATTATATTAACGATTCATAATCTACAATATATTATATTGCGTTATATCGACTTATGAAATAATGTATTTCTCATGAAATACCCTCGTGATTCAAGTGTCAGACATATCAAGAATCATGACATATGTACATTTACATAGGTATTTATTACTTAACTCTATTTAGGGTTTCTTAATGTTCCACCTTTAGTTTATACATTCATATTATATAAGTTTTATTATTATATATTAATTATATTTTAATTAGCTTATATAATAATTTTATGTATAACACTATATTAATTAAATCTTATTTAATTAATTAAATCTTTAATTAATTGTTTATTATTCAATTTTAACATATTATATTGAACATTTATATATATACTATAACATCCACAGTGATACACATACATCATATATATATAGTTTAATATATTAAGTAACTTTTAGTTAACTTATTTAATTAAACTATTTTAATTATATTTTATTAGTTTCAACAAAATTATTTTATATATACATGCATGCATACTTTTTTGTCTTAAACATTTCAAGACAACATAATATATATCACTATATATTATATATACGCACATATTTATATTATTTAATTGACATATTCATTAATTTAATTATTTTATTAATCTTATTAATAGACTTAATTTCAAAATTTATTTATATTTATTTTCAAAAAAATTGAAATTTTTTTTATATTATAACTTTTATAATATATATATATATATATCTTATTTTAAATTGAACTTTTAAATTTAAAATCTATATTTTTAATTTTCAAACAATTTTGAAGATTAGCCCCCAATTCAAATTGGGTCTTTTTATTAGGGACAGCCGATGTAGTCTCATTTATTTAGAACTTTTAAAAAATTTCTTTTATATAAAATCAATATTTTATTTGAATTTATAAATGAAATTAATTTTTATACAATCTGTATTATATTTCGTATGTGTGTGTGCATGCACTTGTAACAAAATAGTGTGTATGTGGTTTTCATATCCGTATATATGTAATAAGATTTACACCACAACGGACATATTAGCCCTCCGTGTATATAAATGTATTGGCTAAATATACTTATACGTGCATCAAATTATTGTATATATATCTGTGTATACAAATTTAATTATATATATATATATATTATAAAAAATTAGTTAAAAATTATTTGTGTATATCATTTATGAAATATATATATGCATATATATAGGATATAAATAAATTATAAAATTATTTAAAATATTAAATGTAAAATAATTTAGAGCATTTATCATATATTATAAAATCAAATTTTTTTATGTACATATATATAAATACACACATATATATTATATAAACTTATAACTAGTTAATTAATTAATTAATATATATATATATGTGTGTGTGTGTGTGTATTTATATGTATATAAACAAAAAAATTATTAAACATATATGTCTTGTTGCTCATGGCTAGGTAAAAATATTTTATTTTCTTATTTTTTTAGTTTATATAATTTTTAAATAAAATATACTTTAAAAATTAAAATCTACACGAATTAAATAAAAAATTATTTAAAAATTATTTCCAAATTAAAATGCATATATTATATCATATTACAAAATTCAAAATTCTATATTATTATAAATGTATCATAAATATATTTTATTTATTTAACTAATTTTAAATGAAATAAATAATTTAAAATGTTTATATATTTATAAAATACACAATTTTTTTACTGCCAAATAGTTTGTAGCTATTTACAAAAATTTTGATAATTTTAAATACACATATTATATGAGTTAATATTTTATAATTAGGTTTAATTGCTAAAATCATTTAATAATAATAAAATAATTTTTTATCAGGTCGAGAGGAATAAGATGGCAACTAATCAAAAAAAATTATGCACACACATATATATAACTATCATCATGTGACACTACAACAATATACCTATTCATGTTAAGTTCTATTCAGCCAGCATATGATCGATTGATTAACTAAGCAATTAAGAATATTTATATATCTAAAGTATGCCTCTCACCAAAGTTTAGAGATCACACTTTGAAATGATGAAATGGCCCCTTGAATCGACTTCCAAGTTCTAAAGTTATTGGCTCCTGAACTACTTTACCACTGATGACCGAATCGAGATGTTTGAATGTGATTGGTTCTTGGATATTTTGGGGTTTGGAAGGGAGAATTTCTGGTCGAAAATTGTAGGTAGGATGAGGAGAAAAAAGTCTAACTTGAATGGATAAAGAATTGCTTGTTTAAAGGAAGATAGGGGAGTGAAAAGTGGATCACAATTCCTAATATCTCTCTTACAATTTTCACTCCTCTTTCCATTCAAAATCATTTAGCCACATCATATATGGCCGACCCTCTATGCAAGCATCATAGCCATAATTTCCAAGCTCCCTTCAGGCCTCAAAAGTAATCCCATGCCCGAATGATGTTTGTTGCATTTAAATCCAAACTGAAACGTGTACCGATATCTATACCGATCAATATATTTATCACTGTTATAAATACACTTTTAACATTGTTAAACACATCAAATATAAAATTTTATAATTTATATTTCATAAATATTAATTAATTTATAGTAATTACAAATTAGTTAAATCGGGTGGTAAAAGGAGTATTCATTATTTCGGTTGTCTGATTCTTAGGTGTAAATTTGGTCAGCGATTAATATCGAACAATTCAAATATTAACATTCATACATCACTTAGCAAGTGATGTGACATTATAGCCAAATTTATTGCTTACTTATTTCGGTAAAAATCCAATTTTACTTCATTTAGTGTTACCCGATAGTGACAATTATTTATACCAATTCTCTTCGTCAAAACTATATCACTTTGGACTTATGGCATTTGGTATTGGTCAAAATTTGAATATCGTCTATATTCAACTCTACAATCAAGACACAAAGTCCTTGGTTCAATAATAACAATTATTATTAACTAAACTAATCTGGCCAAAGATTTTGACTTTAAGTTGACTTCAGTTGACCATTATAGTAATCCCATATAGCTGAGGAGACGAATCCTCTCTTGAATAGTGTTTCACTTCCAATACTTCCATTCGACCAACTATTATCACTCGATGGATGTCATATCATGATTTGACTATAATTATAGGGAGTTTTCATATTGAAGATCGATGGTATTCTCAAGTCAAGAGAACTATGTAAATTAGCCACACCGATATTTTCTATTTGATCTTAGTTATATTAACCAACAAAAAACTATTGAGTGAGTCATTCCATAGTTATCCACTAACTATCAATATGTAACTCTTCGGTGTCCCCAAGCAGTCATGAGTAGTACCCTATCTATTATTTAAAGACCGTTACATCCTCGGGGCTTAATCGATGCATCAATAACAAGTCTCGATACACCTTACTGGGAATATTTAAAATGATGTACTTATTATAAATTATGATACAATACTCGTGATTACAACTACTTATAATTATCATCACAAACATGCCATTTATGGATTTTCTATTAAATATATTTTAATTATTTATAACACATTATAATAAATATATAATAGAAAGAAAACACCATTATTACGAAAAAAATTGATGAACTAGTGAATTATTTTACAATAAAATACAAAATTACCTCGGCATACCCCTAACTTTATCAAAATATTGATTGATTGTTGATTGAATTTTTTTTGTTTGTTGATTGCTCGTCTATGATTGTTATTGCTAGCATATTATGTAAATTTTCCTTTTTCATAAAAGGAGTGCATGATATATTTCGTGAATTTTGTTTTTATAAGAGTATAATTATAGTGATATCATTGTGATGAGTCGACTAGACAAAGTGGATGTGAACGGATATGGCCTTAGACCTCGAAGGCTTATTCATATTTTTGAGAATAGGGAAAAATGGCTTCCAACCGATGGGGTTAAGCTTATCCTTGTTCGATGGACCATTGTATTGGTATGGCTCCAATTACTTAAGGAAAAGATTATTTTCCCTTTTGTTTTGTTAATATATAAGAAAGCATAGTGTGGAGCTTGCTTTTTGTTGCATTAGAGATGCCAGTTGCACAGTTTGTTATAACATGTTTATCGGAGATGCTTGTTGCATTAGAGATGCTTATTGCATTAAAGATGCATGTTACATAGTTTGTTATAACATGTTTATTTGAGATGTTTATTGCATTGGAGATGCTGGTTGCATTAGATATGCTCGTTGCATAGTTTGTTATAACATGTTTATTTGAGATGTTTGTTGCATTGGAGATGCTTATTGCATTAGATGTGCTCGTTGCATAGTTTTTAATAACAAGTTTATTTGAGACCTTGTTTCATGGTTTGATATAACATATTTATTTGAGACGATTGCTATATGTGATTTATCATACTTAAGTCCATGATATAATATTGTAAGTATGTATAATTCTCTTCGTCGAGTACATGATTAGGTACATGGAAGCAGCTATGCACTATTAGGATGCTTATTTTCTTGTATTTACATCTAAATGGCATGCTCTTATTGTAAAAGAGGTATGTAAGATCTACAATTTAGATGGCGTGGATATATATGCTTGTATGTCCTCAAAAATGAAATGCCTCAAATATGGGACGCCTCGGATATGAGACATGTGTGTGTATATCTATATATGTCATTTTGGGTTTTCTTTGGTGTGATTTTGAAGTTCCCGGGACACTAACCGCGTAAGGAAAAATAGACTGGAAGTTACATAAGCAGATGCTTGGAAATTTTGGCCAATTAGGTTGCATTATCGTAATCACTGGAATTTCGGGAACGAAATTCGTTTAAGAAGTAAACAACCCATATTTTTATGATTGGATATTTAAATAATTATTATATTAAATCGTTAATGAGATAAAGGTCCAAATCTGATTTTTGCGCATACGGTCTAATTAGAATTCAAGATTACTTATTTTGAGTTCGTATCGACGTTGCGAATCAACATGAGTATAAATATTACTATATTTGGAGTCACATATTTTTACGATTTGCGTATTATTATACGTATTTTGTAAAAAAACATGCATAGTTGGGTCCAATGGGATCTCTATTGACGGCTTGCGTTTCTGGGATAAGGACTTCATTATGGGACGTATGTTTAAAGAATTTTTGTAATCGTGCGATCCGATGGCCATAATGACCTCGAAATGCAAAAAATTGTCATCCTTCAGTGCCATATAAGATGACAATGAAATTATACCAACATGACTTGAAAAATGAGATAATGTGCGCCAATGAGTTTCATGGCGATCCGATGTGCTGTGTGATCATATAACCTCAAAACTTGTGGCAATTTATTTAAGAAATCAATAATATATATATATATATTTATATTATTATATATATACCCTTCCCCTTAAAATATCCACTTCACCTTATCATTTTCTCTTCCTCCTTAAGTAGTCAAAGTACCCACCATTCCTCATTAAATTGAATCAAAAGTTTTAAACCACGAAAGAGGATAGGAATGGATCTGTTAAACTCATGGCGAGATGAGGAGCAAATCTATTGTGGCATAGGGGCATGCAGTAGTGCTTAGCTGATATCCATTTTTGTGAACGTTGACTAGGGTTAAGGATTGATGGAGTTTGGGGAGGTATTGGGTGAAACGGATAGTGGCATTGTGCTTCTCTTACTAAGACGAGTAAATGGAAGCTTTACGGAGGAATGCGGCACCTCATGGTGATTCATGACATTCACGGCCAAAGGGAGAAGATTCAGTTGCTTTCTTATAGAGAGGGCCGAGCTTCATGACTTTGGGTCGGTGGTAGAGAGGACATAAAGTGTGACGTGTAGGAAGTGATGTTGCGCCAATTCGTCAAGAAATGAAGGAGAATTGGAGGAAGCGTGCATGAATGTGTATGGAAGTGTACATGTGGGTGCACAAGATTATGAATTGTAGAAAAAGGTGATGAAGTTAATTAGGTTAATTAAGTAATTTAATTATTTTAATTAATCTTGTTTCATAATTAATTCGTATCATTTGCATATGAGGTCCAATCGAGACACGGTCTTCATCATTGCATTCATAGTGAGATTACCTACGACGTGGTATAAGACTGGGTTGGATTCGGACAATTGAGAAATTATAGTTTATGTGAGCGGAATTATAACTCTGAATTTATATTCCAGTATTAATCTACGTAATTATATATTGAAAGATATTACCTTGAAGAGGTAGAAATATATATATATAAGTAATTATTTCCCTATTTTACTGGATTGGTTTGAATAGATATTCATGATAATTGATTAAGACTGCACATATATGAATATTGTGTTCCATTCGTATTGAATAGACATAGATAGAGCTGATATTAATTTATAACATGGTTATAAATTAATTAAACTCTAATTTAAAGTTACAATAGTGACAAAAATGTTATTCTGCATTTTATTACTTATTGAAAGTTAAAATTATGACCTTTAAAATAAGTAGTAAAGCTAAAATAATTGTTTAGGCAGGTTAAACTTATATTAAAATGGCTATGAAGTTTATTTGGCCTTAGAATTGGTTTACTATGGTGTAATTCACTAACTAACTAACTAACTAACTAGGTAATTTTTTATAAAGGTGACTTGAAAAGATAGAAATTACAAAAGAAGTATTATATTATTTAATAGGGTTTGATTAAGTTTATAAAATTCCAAATTTTGTTATAGCACGATTTCTTAACTTTAGACCCTAAGACAAGGTTTGCGATATTGTGTAAACACACACATAGAGGATATATATATATATATATATATTATACATGAGCTGTATAATATGTTGAGCCCTTGTTAATAGCTAAACTTAATTTTAATAGAAGAATTAACTGATACTAAACTATAATAGAATTGGTAGGCGAGAGTATTATTTATAAAATAAATTTAGGACTACTATAACATAATATGAAGAAGATATAATTGTTGGATTGGTTTTTTTAAGTAAGATGCATTTTTGTTGAATTGTTTATATGATTGTATTTGTGAATTGACATTAAGATGATATATTTGTGTTTGTCTATGTAAATGTGTATTGCCTTTGTGTATGTAAAAGTGAACAATATGTTTTTATTAGTTTCACAAAGTTGGATATTATATATATATATATATATATATATAGACTTGCATACTTTTTATGTGATTTATATATGTCTATATGTGTAATTATAGTTCTAGTATGTCCAACTTGGGTCTACTAGGAGTGTACAGAATATTATATATATATATATATATATATCTGTGTGTGTGTGTGGTTTAAAGTGTTTATATATAGTGTTGGCATGTCCAACTTGGGGTTACCGATTATTGATTGGCGCATGGATGTTGTTGTACCATTGAGATGACACGACTTGCTGACATGGTCTTGTAGCCGGGACGGAGAGAGATTAAGATGCCAATCTAGAGTAGGTCATATATTGTTTCGTAGTACGGACGGGTGCTGCCATAGGACCTACAAGCCAAATTCTTTTGAGGTGTTGGTTATCAGGAGAGTCCAAAAGTCATCTGTGGCTCTCGATAGATCCCTTTGGTTGCTCCAGGTTTCCCTCCGATGGTCCGTTGATCGCTGATTTTCAAGTTGCAGATGATTTGGTCTCTAAGGTAACTAATTATGAAGCATGCAAGCACAAAAACATCATGGAATTGATACTATAAGAGATTACTAGTTTAAGGTTTCAACTACTAGAGAACAAAGCAACAAAACATGAGAATAACATAATCAAATTGAGATCAATATAACATCAATTCATCCAATAACACAACAATAACTTGTATTCAACTTTATAAATAGTTTTTTGAGTGCGAACCCACCTATATAACTTGAATTGATCTGATAAACCTGTATTTTCCTAAGTTAACACCTCTCAGCCACAAGACCTAATTTGATTTCAGAAAATGCAACCAAAAATAGGGTCTTAGAATAAGAAATCCTAATTTAAATTCATTGAAAGATACAACAATAGAGGGAGGAATTACCTTCTTCTAATTTCTATAAGAGTTAGCCAGAAGCCCTTTGATTGATAACTTGAATTTGGGGATTATTGGAGCTAGGATTTTGAGAATATATGAGAGTTTACTTTTAGATTTTTGTTAAAGCTGAAATGAGAAAGTGGTAAGGAGAAATAAATGTATGTTTATTTTTCCCTTCATTAATACTACTACATGGGCCTAAGTGGATACCTTATAACCCAATAAGGTAATGTATTATCATTTCCTTCTCATTATAAAACACTAATTTAACCTTAAAAAATGTTTTAATTAACATAACTCGATTTCTCAAAATTTAATAAAACCAATCACAAGTTAAAAATCTTCATTTCTATTAATATTGAGATTTCTTTTAAAATTATATATAACCTTTGAAAATAAAAGTTGTTCTCGTTATTTTTTTAATAAAAATAAACTATTAATTGTAAAAATCTCATTTTAAACAATAAATCTCAATATTAGTATTTTATTAAATTTACAACACTTGTCGTAATAATTTGAGACGAAATTTTTTATATTCCAAATGTCCACTTATAATAAGTAAGTGAATAAAACATTATAATTCACATTTTTACATTACAAATTATTTTCCTATATTTAAGTATCACATTTTCCCAAAATTATTCTTATATTATCTAATATAAGAATCAAGTTACATAAAAGAATATTCATTGAATTTGTAATTTATTTAATTCCAAATCCATTTTAATTTTTTGAAAATTAACAATTATAATTCCCCAACGTCAAATCTTAATATTAATTAAGATGTCAATATATATATATATAAATCAAATCATATCTTTTAGATTTAATATATATATATATATATTTACATCTTAATTAATTTTAAGATTTGAAGTTGGGGAATTATAATTTTTAATTTTCAAAAATTAAAATGGATTTCAGATTAAATAAATTGTAAATTTAATGAATATTCTTTTATGAGAATTGATTCTTATATTAGATAATATAAGAAGAATTTTGGGAAAATGTGATGATTAAATATAGGAAAATAATTTTTAATGTAAAAATGTGAATTATAATGTTTTATTCACTTATTTATTATAAATGGAGATTTGGGATAAAATATTTTTCGTCTCAAATTATTACGACAAGTGTTATAAATGTAATAAAATGTCAATATTGAGATTTATTATTTAAAATGAGATTTTTACAATTAATAGTTTATTTTATTAAAACAATAATGAGAACAACTTTTATTTTCAAAGATTATATTTAATTTTATAAGATATCTCAATATTAAATGAACTAAGGATTTTTAAGTTGTTATCGGTTTTGTTAAATTTTGAGAAATCGAGTTATGTTAATTAAAACATTATTTAAGGGTAAATTAGTGTCTTATAATGAGAATTTAGAAGGAAATGATAATACATTACCTTATTGGGTTATGGGATATCCACTTAGGCCCATGTATTAGTGTTAATGAGGAGACAAATAAATATACATTTATTTCTCCTTACCACTTTCTCATTTCAGCTTTAACAAAAATCTGATAGTAAACTCTCATATATTCTCAAAACCCTAGCTCCAATGATCCCCAAATTCAAGTTTTAAATCAAAGGGTTTTTGGCTAACTCTTATAGAAATTAAAAGAAGGTAATCTCCTCCCTCTATGTTGTATCTTTCAATGAATTTAGATTAGGATTTCTTGTTCTAAGACCCTATTTTTCATTGCATTTTCTAAAATAAAATTAGGTCTTGTGGATGAGAGGTGTTAACTTAGGAGAATCCGAGATTATCTCATCAATTCAGGTTATATAGGTGAGTTAACACTTACACAACTATTTCTAGAGTTAAATGCAAGTTGATGTTGGGTTGTTGGATGAATTGATATTGTATTGATCTCAATTTGATTGTGTTATTCTCATGTTTTGTTGCTTTGACCTTTGGTAGCTGAAACCCGAGACTAGTAATCTCTTATAGTATCAATTCCATGATGTTTATGTGCTTGCATGCTTCATAATTAGTTACCCTAGTGACCAAATCATCTATGGCTCAAAAACCAATGATCAACAGACTGTGGGGGGGAAGGGGGTGGTGGAGTGGCAACCTGGAGCTAAAATAGCTCCACGTTTTGCAACCACTGGTGCCCCAGTGGCATGTATTCCTGAAGCTATTTCATATCCAGGTTGATGTCTCGATCGCCCGTTCAACCATTCGTTTCCTCGGCTGTTTTCTTGAAAGTTATGTACATTGTTTTACGGCCTATTTCATGCCGATTTCAATTCTATTTCTGAATTTCGATTTAGGAAATTATGAATTCATTTTGGAGTGTTAATACAATAGAGTTGTTTTATAGGTTCATGGCATAATACAATATTTTCATCACACGTTTTTAACTAGAGTTTTCAAAAGGATGATTTTAAAATCAAACTGTTTTCTCTAAATCTTTCTATGTATAAAATTATTTCTTATATATATAAAAATAATAAAAATTGAATATATATATATATATATTAATTATATAATAATAACGATTTTGAAATATAAACTAAGTTATTCCAAATCAAAATATGAGTATTTGTGGTTTATAATGTAAATGGACTTATATATATATGGTCTTTGGAATATAGTTTATAAACTAAAAATATTTTATGGAATTTTAAACACACACACACACACACACACACACATATATATATGTATATGTATATGTATGTATTTTTAGGACAATTTGGATATATTGAGTATTTTATGAAATGGTGAATATCTAAGTAGAGTTAAATAACAATTCAGTTTATGGATTTCTAAAACGAATAGTTTAAAATTAAGTATACAAATAAAAGGTTTTAGAAACCATTTTCTATATGTTAAATTATATTATTTACTTTCAAAACCATAAACTCTTATCAAATTTTTATAAAAATTAACCCTTGGCTATTTATATACTATTTTGGCATTTTTGTGTAACTTCTGGATCTGGAGATAAAAATGTTTTGAAAACCTTGATTCTATAATATAGGGAATACTCATAATCGACTTAGTGTTATTGATTGGTTGTAAAGACCCAATATTTTCAACCATTCGCATCCATTATAAGTGTATAGGTAGACACTCATGCCGGAATTGAATTGCTCAAAATACCGCGTTGTAAATAAAATTTGGCAAATCTCAGAATATACAGTAAATAAATATAATCACAAATCACAGACACAGAGTAAAATAATGCAGCGGAAGTAAAAGAAATAGTAGTTCATGAAGCTACTATATAAATATATCAGAGTTACATAAGATATAACAGAAGAAATAGAATACAACAAAAGTCTCAATATAATAACCAAGTACAAGCTGAGTAGAACAACGGAATTGAAATAGATAGGACATGACAAGCAGATAATCTCCAGCGATTCAAATCTCCAAGAGAGTGGAAATCCAAATCTGTGAATAACTCAGGCTGACCCGAGCGTAAAGCAAAACACAAAACACTCGAGTCAGGACATACATACTTATACAATGTAAACCAACTCAAGTGAACTATAATAAAGGTACAAGTAACTTAAAAAATGCTTGGGATCGCCCATTCTTTAAGGTCCGTTAAACTATTTACTATGTAGTAATATACGCTATATACAGTAGTGTCTAATTAGTAAAGTATAATCATATAGAAAATAGAGTTAAGGGGATGGTGAACCTTAACGCGGTCGGATCTTTAAACCAAAATCGTAGTGGGCTCGATATGGTAGGTGACACGGCACACAAGGCAATGCCAGGGTAGAAATACCAATTACGCATAAGGACTGGTGGTGACGCATAGCAGCCACTACCGCCCACCTCGAACAACACTCCCAAATCAAGGGTGCGCACCAAATCAATCACAAGTAATAGAATGGTATCGAAGAAGTGTGTCCGATCAGAGGTGCTACCTCCTTGGTCCGTCAATCGCTCCTGTTTTAGCCACCTTATGCCAACTCACGGGAGTTGGGTCCACGTATATACCTTAGTATCGTCGCCACCATCCTACTTCATTCTGGAAACTCCACCGCGTACACAGTTGTCAAAGTGGTTGTCGGTATCGACAAAGAGTATGTCCATATCTGATCCCGGTCTCTTTAACAACCAATCGTTATTATAACCCGTGGTTATAATTTAAAACAGTTTATACTTCAAATAGAATATCATTTCAAATCCAAATCTTTATCAAAATAAAGATTAAATCAATTCCAAATCATTTCAATATATTTAAAATATCATATCATTCCAAAACTTCATTTCAAAACATTTTAATATATCAAAATATCATATCCCTTCAAACTTCATTTCAAATCATTTTAATATACCAAAATACCATTTGAGTTCAAATCTAAATATTCAACTTTAAATACTTTTTCAATTTAAAGATATCATTCATTTATTATCATTTCAAGTCACCTTTTAAATAGTTTATATTTCAATCAAAATAATTCATCTAAACCATTTAAAAGTGTAAATATTATACTTTCAAATCAAGTATTAAAATTTTCAAAGTTTTGATTCAATTTAATCATTTATTTCAATTAAATTTCCATAGACCATTTCAAATCTTATAAATTTCAAATATAGATTTAATCCACAAAATAACTATTCAAATTATAAAATAAATTCCAAAGCTTTATTATCCTATATTTCATAAGTCCAATATCTTTTAAATAGATTCAAATTACAAGTAAACCAATTATTTTTCATACTAATATAAACTTCAATTATTTATTCCAAGATTTAATATCATTTCAAATTCATTTCAAAACTTCATTTATTTAATTAAAATTTAAATACCATTTAATCACATTTCAAAATAGTTGTATTTCCCAAATCAACTATCCCATTTAAATCATTTAAAGTCAATTCATTATATTTAATAATCAAATATTTAACTTCCAAAATTTAATGTTTTTCAAAGATCATTTATTCATTTAAGTTTATTAAAACAATAAAAATTCAACTTTCGCAGCACTTAGGAAATGCTACGAAATGTTATGTTTTAAAATAGTTCATTAACAAAAGACGGCATTTAAAATGCTGTAATATCTTAATTTAGTTTCAATTAAAATTTTAGTTAAATTTAACAACTATAGCACTAACAAAGTGCTATAATAACCCTTAGTTCAAATTTACTATTAGGTTCATTTAAAACAACTACAGCATTTTCCAATGCTCTAATATCTTTAAATTACATTTCAAAAATGCTGTCAAATCAAATTCAGGGTTTTATTTACAATTTCAAACATAATTAACTTTTAATATAAATCATTTTAACTTATAAAATCATATATTTTCACATTAAAAACAATCATTTAATTGCCTATATTTCTATGATTTTATAAAGTCAAATTTCCATACAAAAATCAAATTAAATAACAATTAAATTTTCATTTCTTTAATTAAATTCTTAACTTAACAACTAAGTTTAAATTTCCAAAATATAACTTATTTCCATTTATTTTACTTAATTAATATTTCACTTTTAAACAAATTTCACAAAAATTCAATTTAAGTTATATTTCCAAATTCAGCTTAAATATTCATTTATTTCATATTTTAAGTTATACAAAATCATTAACACTTTATAAAATCATTATTTCTTAATAAAATCATTAAATTCATTTTTAAATCAAATTTGTCATATATTCTTACTTTACATAAATTCCATTTATAAACAAAATCATAAATTCCAAAATTAACTTATATTTCAAATTCTACTTCACCATTTACTTAATTCACTTATTTAATTTGTAGAAAATCACAAATATTTTATAGAAATCATTTTAATAAAGTTTAAATCAAAATATCATAATATTTACATTTTTAAAATATTTTAAAAATTTTAGAAAAATATATAAACCACGGGTCTGTATATAATTTTCTAGCCTAGGTCAAGTAATACGGATATGTATCATTTCAATCCGCAGTTTACAAAGAAAACCGGGTTCTATCATTTCAAACCCGCAATCCCAAGTAATATAATAAATAAATAAAAACCATTCAAGCCTATCATTTCAGCCCATAACGATTTTTCCTTATTCTAAAGTCTGTTCGGGTATGTATCATTTCAACCCATAGTGATTTCTAGTCTACAGGGAACTTGTAGTGTGATAAACTGATATAAATAAACAGTATACAATATATAACAATAACAGATGATATAACATGTGTATAAACAGGGATGAACATCATATAATCATAATATAACAGTTATAACATGATGATATAATTTTACAGATTCAAATGGTGTCAATTTACTAGTTATATAAGTACACATCGTCTGGTGAGAATTACTCACTTGTTTAAGCTGGAGATGACGACCAAAACACACAACATAGAATCTTCAAAGGCACGAGAGCATGAATATGATTTGGGAGTGGAGAGCCAAAGCAATTTGACTTGTTCAAACATTTACACAAAACAATACAATAATACAAAAGTTACAACACAAATTTATCGTCAAATAACATAAGAAATCTATACCCAAAACAACAACAATTGACTTGCACTTGCTCTCTACCTTAGGTACTTCGGTTATGCAGTGATTAAGCTCAGATAATACAGGGAATTGGGTCAGGTTTGGGTGTGCAAGGGTCGGCCAACACATGGGTTTTGATGTGGTGAAGTCTAGGTGCAACATAGCAACACTACAAGGCGAATAACATCACATTTATGCTATACTTTGGTTCGGCCATGGGCTGTGTGGGCCCAACCAGTGGTGCAGGTGGTGGTGGGTGATGTGGAAGAGGTTGGAGGTCAGGTCAGAGGTGGTGGTGGTGGAGGTGGTGGCAACCAAAGGTGGTAGAAGGAGGAGATGACAACCTAGGCTAGGCTAGTGCAATAGGTGATAGGTTGTGATGGTTTTTGGTGGATTTTGTGTAGACCTTGGCCTTGGATTGGTTCGGCCTGAGTAGGAGGGTTGCTAGGATGGGTGATGGTCAGAGGAAGGGGGTGGTGGTGGTCGGGTCAGATCTGGTTGAGGAGGAGCCAAGCTATGAGGTAGAGAGCATATGCAAAACAAAGGTAGAAAACATAGAAAACAAGAAAAAGGAAGGAAGAATTTACCCACTCTCTTGAAGCCATGGCCGTGATTTTTTTTGTGGGTTTGAGAAGGTTAGAATACATGAAAAAAATGTGGAAGTCAGCTGAAATGAGAAAAGTATTGTACGGCCAATTTTTTTTTAATGAGATGTAGGTTGGAAAATGAAAAGGCGGAAGAGGATAAGTCAAAAGGAGATAAAGAGTTTCAAGTCTTTTCAAATTTCCACAAATTCATTTTAATTTTATAAATACATAACAAGGCTGATAATAAAGATAAATAAACTCAGAAAATAAAATAAATAAGAAAAGAAAATAAATAAATTTAAATAAAAATCAAATAAATAAAGAAAATGGCAATATATACATAACTAGGCTTTATAAATTTGAAACAAATTCAAATGAACTTTAGATAATCTTTATGTATTTGAAAAATATTTATAAATAAAGATAAGAACACAAAATAAAAATGAATTCACAAAAATAAATAAATATATTTTAATTAAATATAATTTTATGAAGAAAATAGCAGAAAAATGGAAACTAGGCTTTATAAATTGAAATAAATTCAAGTATACTTTAGAAAAATTATATTATCATTTTAAAAATATTAAAAGACATACAATAACCTATTAACACATATTAAAACAAAATATGACAATAAAAATATAATTTATATGATTTAAAATAAATAATATTGCAAAATAAACAGTTTATACACAAAATTGAAAATTACATAACTTCTACAATATAAGTCCGTTTTCAACGAAACGAAAAGTAGTATTCATGGAATTAAATCTCTTTTCATAATAAAATATAAAATTTAAGAATTTGAAATATTTAAATTTAAAGTTCAAAAGTCAAAGTTTGACCAGTTTGAATAGAAATTCACTCTTTAGTGAAATATCCAATTTATACTAGTTTGAACTATAAATCACTTAATAATCATCATTTATATATAAAAATGAAATGTTTGAAATAAAATAAATTTAAAATAATTTAAAAATAAAAGAAAGTCCAATTTAAATAATATACAAGAATCTAGGGTTGTTACATTCTCCCCCACTCAAAACTTTTCGTCCCTGAAAAGGAATGAGGTACGGGAAAACACAAGAAAAAGGATAGAGTGAAATAAGATTATGACAAGATGACAAGGAGACTGAAATTATACCTGATAACTGTTGTTATAGGCAAGTTTAACAAGATGGAGATGGTATTCCCAAGATCCTCCGAAATCAAGGACACAAGCACAAAAAAGATCCTCTAGAATCTGATTCACCCTTTCCGCTTGACCGACGGTCTGTGGATGGCAAGCAGTGCTTAGATTCAAAATGAGTACTAAAGATTATAGAAAGATTTCTAAATAGAAAGAGTATAGAAAGATGCCTATACCAGTCTGTAGCAAGATAAGGAAAAATAAGGACAACTAAAAGATAGTTTGAACACAAAAGAAGATAATAAGTTAGAAACCATGGAAATTTCAACTTAAATTGATGATTAATTTTACATAAGTTAAATAAATCTTAACTATCTCTAATTTCATTACCTTATCATCCAATTTTCTTAAACTAACAATTTTAAAAAAATCATGGATTTGATTAAAATTAAGTGTATAACATTCAATAAATTAAATTCTTCTTTATTCCTAACTAAAATTAAATTTATTCCTCTCAATATTTTTATCACCTATGTTAAACATACTTACACCTATTATAACTGCTTTAATTTATTTCTAATTCCCTTAACATCATTTATTGTAAATTATTCAATTAACCTTTTAGTCTATTTACCTCTGTTAATCTTTTTATAACTAAAATTTAAGTGTATAATATTTATTATAACCACTCAAATTTTATTTATAAAAATCTTTTTATATTGTATATTATCCAAATACATTGTTAACTTCTAAAAATTAAGGTAAGTTATATTGGAATGCAATTGAGAATTATACAAATAAAACTTTCTGAAATTAATATACAGTATAAATATTCTAATTCAATCATTTCAAGCTTGAATATTTATTCAAAATTTTTTATTTTTCTTTTTATACCTGAAGTTATTATTGAAGATAGAATTTAGGAATAAAATTTCCGATTCCTTTCAAACCATTTAAAGATAAATAAATGTATGTACATAATTTGTCAAATCAAATTTAAATCATATATCTATATATATTATAAATCAAATCATCTTTTAGAAATTCAAATCAATCAAATTACCCAAAACAAAGCTGTAGCAAAACTACAGAATGGTTTCTTCACTTCGAAACACGAAAATGAACGTCGATGATGCCGCGGTCATCACCGAAATTATTTCCAACGATAAAGAGAAGAGCACTAAAAATTTAAAACTTTTAAATTTTTTTGGAAACAAATTTCTATTCAAAAATACTTTAAATAATTTATCCTTTTAAAACTTTAAACACAAGGTTTGAAACCATCGGAAATTAAATTCTCAAATTCTTGATTTAAATTCATTTCAGTTCCCAAATCAAATTTATAAACAACTATTTATAAATTCATTTATAAAATGATAAATCAAGTATTATCATTTCAAATAATCAATTTAAATCAATTTATTAAGTTCTATAATATTTACTTATATCAAAATTTATTTCATTAACCAAATTTCAAAATAATATTGTGTCAGTTTGTTCTGTCAAAGTGTTTTAGAAATCCTATCGATAGCGTTGATCAGACGAATCGATCGGAAGCCCAAATCCACATCAACAACTCAAACAACACAATATATAAAACAAAACATAGATTTACAAGTATAATTCAAAAAGTTTGGAGATATTTTGGAAACAAAAGACAAGATGATTAATTAACAAAATATGAAGATGGATAAGCTTAGATAAACGCAGGCAACATTAACCGGGTCAACCGTGACTTAATGAATAAGTTCAAATGTGTATTTTTTTTCTGGGGTAAATCTACATCCGATCTCAAGAGATAGAGTTTGGAGTAATAAAAGATATCAGCATCTAAACCAAGGATAGATATAAATCTCTGGTGAATCGATGCAAATTTGTAAAGGAGTTTCCCCCTTTACCAGAAAATTAGAATATTGGCGAGACAGCCAATTCACTATAAAGATCATTCGAAGTGGAGTTATGTGATACTCCAAAATCAAAAGAAGATGAATAGTGAGGGACAAGAATGAATTTTGGAACCGCAGGGACGTTCCAAAAATTCAAAGGAAATTCGAATCAAGAGGAAAACATTCAAACTCGAACGAAAGTGATTCTATAAATAAATCTACTCCATATGTTGAGTTTTGCCTCAAAGCCAAAGCTTTGATACCAACTGTAACGACCCGATATTTTCAACCATTCGCATCCATTATAAGTGTATAGGTAGACACCCATGCCGGAATTGAATTGCTCAAAATACCGCGTTGTAAATAAAATTTGGCAAATCTCAGAATATACAGTAAATAAATATAATCACAGATCACAGACACAGAGTAAAATAATGCAGCGGAAGTAAAAGAAATAGTAGTTCATGAAGCTACTATATAAATATATCAGAGTTACATAAGATATAACAGAAGAAATAGAATACAACAAAAGTCTCAATATAATAACCAAGTACAAGCTGAGTAGAACAACGGAATTGAAATAGATAGGACATGACAAGCAGATAATCTCCAGCGATTCAAATCTCCAAGAGAGTGGAAATCCAAATCTGTGAATAACTCAGGCTGACCCGAGCGTAAAGCAAAACACAAAACACTCGAGTCAGGACATACATACTTATACAATGTAAACCAACTCAAGTGAACTATAATAAAGGTACAAGTAACTTAAAGAATGCTTAGGATCGCCCATTCTTTAAGGATCCGTTAAACTATTTACTATGTAGTAATATACGCTATATACAGTAGTGTCTAATTAGTAAAGTATAATCATATAGAAAATAGCGTTAAGGGGATGGTGAACCTTAACGCGGTCGGATCTTTAAACCAAAATCGTAGTGGGCTCGATATGGTAGGTGACACGGCACACAAGGCAATGCCAGAGTAGATATACCAATTACGCATCCGGACTGGTGGTGACGCATAGCAGCCACTACCACCCACCTCGAACAACACTCCCAAATCAAGGGTGCGCACCAAATTAATCACAAGTAATAGAATGGTATCGAAGAAGTGTGTCCGATCAGAGGTGCTACCTCCTTGGTCCGTCAATCGCTCCTGTTTTAGCCACCTTATGCCAACTCACGGGAGTTGGGTCCACGTATATACCTTAGGATCGTCGCCACCATCCTACTTCATTCTGGAAACTCCACCGCGTACACAGTTGTCAAAGTGGTTGTCGGTATCGACAGAGAGTATGTCCATATCTGATCCTGGTCTCTTTAACAACCAATCGTTATTATAACCCGTGGTTATAATTTAAAACAGTTTATACTTCAAATAGAATATCATTTCAAATCCAAATCTTTTTCAAAATAAAGATTAAATCAATTCCAAATCATTTCAATATATTTAAAATATCATATCATTCCAAAACTTCATTTCAAAACATTTTAATATATCAAAATATCATATCCCTTCAAACTTCATTTCAAATCATTTTAATATACCAAAATACCATTTGAGTTCAAATCTAAATATTCAACTTTAAATACTTTTTCAATTTAAAGATATCATTCATTTATTATCATTTCAAGTCACCTTTTAAATAGTTTATATTTCAATCAAAATAATTCATCTAAACCATTTAAAAGTGTAAATATTATACTTTCAAATCAAGTATTAAAATTTTCAAAGTTTTGATTCAATTTAATCATTTATTTCAATTAAATTTCCATAGACCATTTCAAATCTTATAAATTTCAAATATAGATTTAATCCACAAAATAACTATTCAAATTATAAAATAAATTCCAAAGCTTTATTATCCTATATTTCATAAGTCCAATATCTTTTAAATAGATTCAAATTACAAGTAAACCAATTATTTTTCATACTAATATAAACTTCAATTATTTATTCTAAGATTTAATATCATTTCAAATTCATTTCAAAACTTCATTTATTTAATTAAAATTTAAATACCATTTAATCACATTTCAAAATAGTTGTATTTCCCAAATCAACTATCCCATTTAAATCATTTAAAGTCAATTCATTATATTTAATAATTAAATATTTAACTTCCAAAATTTAATGTTTTTCAAAGATCATTTATTCATTTAAGTTTATTAAAACAATGAAAATTCAACTTTCGCAGCACTTAGGAAATGCTACGAAATGTTATGTTTTAAAACAGTTCATTAACAAAAGACGGCATTTAAAATGCTGTAATATCTTAATTTAGTTTCAATTAAAATTTTAGTTAAATTTAACAACTATAGCACTAACAAAGTGCTATAATAACCCTTAGTTCAAATTTACTTTTAGGTTCATTTAAAACAACTACAGCATTTTCCAATGCTCTAATATCTTTAAATTACATTTCAAAAATGCTGTCAAATCAAATTCAGAGTTTTATTTATAATTTCAAACATAATTAACTTTTAATATAAATCATTTTAACTTATAAAATCATATATTTTCACATTAAAAACAATCATTTAAATGCCTATATTTCTATGATTTTATAAAGTCAAATTTCCATACAAAAATCAAATTAAATAACAATTAAATTTTCATTTCTTTAATTAAATTCTTAACTTAACAACTAAGTTTAAATTTCCAAAATATAACTTATTTCCATTTATTCTACTTAATTAATATTTCACTTTTAAACAAATTTCACAAAAATTCAATCTAAGTTATATTTCCAAATTCAGCTTAAATATTCATTTATTTCATATCTTAAGTTATACAAAATCATTAACACTTTATAAAATCATTATTTCTTAATAAAATCATTAAATTCATTTTTAAATCAAATTTGTCATATATTCTTACTTTACATAAATTCCATTTATAAACAAAATCATAAATTCCAAAATTAACTTATATTTCAAATTCTACTTCACCATTTACTTAATTCACTTATTTAATTTGTAGAAAATCATAAATATTTTATAGAAATCATTTTAATAAAGTTTAAATCAAAATATCATAATATTTACATTTTTAAAATATTTTAAAATTTTTAGAAAAATATATAAACCACGGGTCTGTATATAATTTTCTAGCCTAGGTCAAGTAATACAGATATGTATCATTTCAATCCGCAGTTTACAAAGAAAATCGGGTTCTATCATTTCAAACCCGCAACCCAAGTAATATAATAAATAAATAAAAACCATTCAAGCCTATCATTTCAGCCCATAACGATTTTCCCTTATTCTAAAGTCCGTTCGGGTATGTATCATTTCAACCCATAGTGATTTCTAGTCTACAGGGAACTTGTAGTGTGATAAACTGATATAAATGAACAGTATATAATATATAACAGTAACAGATGATATAACATGTGTATAAACAGGGATGAACATCATATAATCATAATATAACAGTTATAACATGATGATATAATTTTACAGATTCAAATGGTGTCAATTTACTAGTTATATAAGTACACATCGTCTGGTGAGAATTACTCACTTGTTTAAGCTGGAGATGACGACCAAAACACACAACACAGAATCTTTGAAGGCACGAGAGCACGAATATGATTTGGGAGTGGAGAGCCAAAGCAATTTGACTTGTTCAAACATTTACACAAAACAATACAATAATACATAAGTTACAACACAAATTTATCGTCATAGAAATCTATACCCAAAACAACAACAATTGACTTGCACTTGCTCTCTACCTTAGGTACTTCGGTTATGCAGTGATTAAGCTCAGATAATACAGGGAATTGGGTCAGGTTTGGGTGTGCAAGGGTCGGCCTACACATGGGTTTTGATGTGGTGAAGTCTAGGTGCAACATAGCAACACTACAAGGCGAATAACATCACATCTATGCTATACTTTGGTTCGGCCATGGGCTGTGTGGGCCCAACCAGTGGTGCAGGTGCTGGTGGGTGATGTGGCAGAGGTTGGAGGTCAGGTCAGAGGTGGTGGTGGAGGTGGTGGCAACCAAAGGTGGTAGAAGGAGGAGATGACAACCTAGGCTAGGCTAGTGCAATAGGTGATAGGTTGTGATGGTTTTTGGTGGATTTTGTGTAGATCTTGGCCTTGGATTGGTTCGGCCTGAGGAGGAGGGTTGCTAGGATGGGTGATGGTCAGAGGAAGGAGGTGGTGGTGGTCGGGTTAGATCTGGTTGAGGAGGAGCCAAGCTATGAGGTAGAGAGCATATGCAAAACAAAGGTAGAAAACATAGAAAACAAGAAAAAGGAAGGAAGAATTTTACCCAATCTCTTGAAGCCATGGCCGTGATTTTTTTTGTGGGTTTGAGAAGGTTAGAATACGTGAAAAAAATGGGGAAGTCAGCTGAAATGAGAAAAGTATTGTACGGCCAATTTTTTTTAATGAGATGTAGGTTGGAAAATGAAAAGGCGGAAGAGGATAAGTCAAAAGGAGATAAAGAGTTTCAAGTCTTTTCAAATTTCCACAAATTCATTTTAATTTTATAAATACATAAAAAGGCTGATAATAAATATAAATAAACTCAGAAAATAAAATAAATAAGAAAAGAAAATAAATAAATTTAAATAAAAATCAAATAAATAAAGAAAATGGCAATATATACATAACTAGGCTTTATAAATTTGAAACAAATTCAAATGAACTTTAGAAAATCTTTATGTATTTGAAAAATATTTATAAATAAAGATAAGAACACAAATAAAAATGAATTCACAAAAATAAATAAATATATTTTAATTAAATATAATTTAATGAAGAAAATAGCAGAAAAATGGAAACTAGGCTTTATAAATTGAAATAAATTCAAGTATACTTTAGAAAAATTATATTATCATTTTAAAAATATTAAAAGACATAAAATAACCTATTAACACATATTAAAACAAAATATGACAATAAAAATATAATTTATATGATTTAAAATAAATAATATTGCAAAATAAACAGTTTATACACAAAATTGAAAATTACATAAATTCTACAATATAAGTCCGTTTTCAACGAAACGAAAAGTAGTATTCATGGAATTAAATCTATTTTCATAATAAAATATAAAATTTAAGAATTTGAAATATTTAAATTTAAAGTTCAAAAGTCAAAGTTTGACCAGTTTGAATAGAAATTCACTCTTTAGTGAAATATCCAATTTATACTAGTTTGAACTATAAATCACTTAATAATCATCATTTATATATAAAAATGAAATGTTTGAAATAAAATAAATTTAAAATAATTTAAAAATAAAAGAAAGTCCAATTTAAATAATATACAAGAATCTAGGGTTGTTACATTGGTTTAATACCCTCAAGTAACGCTCCGTCGAATATGGTACTACTCATTGAATAGATTGTTTGAGTGGAATTTACTAAACCATTAGCGAATATTTGAATTTCACCGGGTAGTTTGGGATGCTTTGGTTAAATTCTTGTGATCGCATTTGGGAAAGTATTTAACACTTTAGGGTTGTATTCTCTTTTGGTATTTGGCATAGAGCCGATATATCCTTAAGAGAATATAGTTTAGGTTTTCCAATGGTATCCGTAATAATTGAGACTTACTAGCTTAGAGTAAATACTTGAATTTCACTAGGCGGTACGGGACGTTTTGGTTAAGTTCTTGTGATTACCAAGAATGATAAGATTTGGCACTTTATATGTCCTTTTGGTGTTCGGTCGGGGGCCGATAGATCCTTAAGGAGTATACTCCTGGATTTTTATATGATCCTTGTGATCGGTATGAGTTATGTCTTCTCCGGTCTTTGAGTTATGTTTCTTCTATTTTGAGATTTTTTTTTCACGGTATGGACGATCATTGGTATTGGATCAGTATGAGCGATACCATCTTTTGTTTTCCATAGTATGAGTACGATCATTGAGACTGATATGACTTTGGTTTCTTGTATTTTGAAATATTTTGGTTTATTCTGGAATTTCTGGGTTTTCATGATTTATTCAATGTTTTGTGATTGAAGTATTTCTGTGTCTTGAGATGGATTCTAAGTTAAACTATTCCAGTGCCTTGTTTATATTTATGGAATTTGCATTTATTATAATGTCATATACTCTTATGTTATATCTTGTTCTCACCTTTTTTTATATTTAGAAATACTCTCGCCCGTTTATTTTATAATACTCGGGTCAGGCCGAGGCTTTTCTGGTTTCAGGACTTGCAAACTTTTGGTTAGGTGTGCTATCAGAAGATAGAACATTTTGACATTTCAGTTTTATCTTCTATAGGATATTTATATGTTGCATTATGGGATGTATTATCGAGATAGTGACTTATGTATATTATGTGAGTCCAGTACTATATTTTGTAGACACATGGTATGTATTATGTATGATGTATATTATTCTGTTGTGATCTGTGATTTTTGTTTCATATGATATACTTTCTGATTTTGAGAAACCGATGTGTTTACTACTTTAGACTGAGACTATACACGTCAAAAATTAATTTCAGATATTCATGTAAAACAGTAGGTATGACATGTCAATATCAGTTTAAAGATATATTCACATCTAGTCACCCTTATCCAACCGTATTCTCTGTATTATTATTAGAAAATATTATTTTTAATGTTCTTTAATAATATGGGTATAACAGTATGGTCGTTAAACAAGGCATGGTGCTCGTGATAAAAATGAAAGAATCATCTTTAAATGGTTCGAAGAAGATGAAACAGGTTAACAAGAAGAATAAGAAGACCGATCCAAATGACAAGGGTGAATATCATCACTGTCATAAGAAGGGGCACTAGAAATAGAACTATCCATATTACCTAAAGATTGTCAAAGAGAAGAAATAGAATAGTTCTACCTCTCTTATAGGTATATTTATGATTCAAAGTTGTTTTGTAATCAATAAATTATCTGAAACTCATACATATAATATGTTAATGGGACCTAAGAACAGGCGTCATGTGGTAAAGAATGAGACGAGACTTCAAGTTGCTGATGGATCTCTAGTAGAGGAAACTACAGTTGGAAACTATCACTTGGTTTTAATTTGCCGAATGGAATAGAGTTAATTTTAAATAATTGCTATTCTGTTAAAACTTTTATTCTTAGAATAATTTCAATATCTAGATTGTTATAGACTAGGTTTATTTTTCATTATGTTGATAATATTATGAACATTATGTTGAAGGAAAATAAATTCTATAGTGGTGTTTTGGATAATGGCATTTATGTTATTAATTCTAACTATGGTTTACTATGAATAATTCTTCTAATACTGATATTAATAATAATTATTTATGGCATTGTAGGCTAGGTCATATAAGTGAGAAATGACTACACAAACTGAAAACCAAAGGTTTTTTTAAGCATCATTTTATTTTGATCTATGAGTCGTGACTTAAAGTATAAATGGCCAAGCACCCCTTTAGGTTAAGCAATGAAAGGGTAAATGAACTCTTGGATCCCATACTAATGCATGTGGCCCAATGCCTATAAGCACCAAAGATAATACATCTTATTTTGTTACTTTTACTGATGATTTCTAAAGAAGGATATGTGTTTCTTATGAAGAATAAATCCAATATCCATGAGAAATTTAAAGAGCATAAGAATGAGGTTGAAAATCAGACGAACCATAAGGTTAAAATACTTTGATCCGATCGAGGAGGTGAGTATGTTAGACAAGAGCTCCAATGGTACTTAAAAGAATGTGGGATTTTCTCTTAGGTCACTCCACCTTATAATGCGTAACGCAATGGTGTTTTGCAAAGTTGGAGCCAAACCCTATTAGATATGGTTTGTTACATGATGTGTAAAGTTGAGTTACCTCTTTCCTATTAAGGATATGAGCTGGAAGCCGTAGTGCATATGCTGAATTTGATGCCTACAAAATCTATGACAAAGACACCATATGAGATATGGTGTGGGAAAAAACCCAACTCAAATATTCAAAGGTATGGGGTTTTCCAGCCTACGTTAAGAACGTCGACCCAACAAACTTGAGGCAAGATCATCCTTATGAAAATTTATAGGATATCCTAAGAACTCTAGAGGATATATTTTCTACGACATCGAGAAACAAAATGTTAACATTTCCACACACGCAGTCTTTTGAAAAAGGAATTTTTGTCAAAATAAATTAATAGCGAAGTTGTAGATTTGGATGAGATCTAAGAAACAAACATAGTGGCTATGCTAGTTGAAGAGCCAAATTCACCAGTATACAAAAACACACAATATATTAAAAGGTATAATAGGTTTTCTCACGCACTATAGAGATACTATGGTCTTCTTGTGGATGGCGAGAAGGAGGATTGTGTACTTAAAGACACACTCCTCTCCTATTGCAATAAGCACTGTAAATTAAAGACTATGCACTTTGGCTTAGAGTTATGAAATCCAAATTGGATTCCATTTATGAAAACAAAGTATAAAATTTAGCTGATATACTCGAAGGGATAAAACCCATCGGCATCAGATGGATTTTTAAGAAAAAGCAAATGGACAAGTAGAGACTTACAAAGTTAGGCCAGTTTTGAAAGGGTTTCATCAAATTCAAAGTGTTGATTATGATGAAACATTTCCACCCGTAGCATTGCTTAAGTCCATTCAGGTAATGCTAGCCGTTACTTCATTCTATGATTGCTAAATATGGCAAATTGGACATGAAAATGACATTCTAAAAAGTGATTTAAAAGAGACCATTTACATGTCGCAGCTCAAGGGTTTCGATCAATGAGAGTAAGGGCAAAGCTTGCAAGTTGTTAAGATTCATTTATGGTCTTAAAAAGCTTTTAAGGAGTTGGAATAAGTATTTTGACAAGGAGGTCAAAAGGTTTGGTTTTTATTAGAACACATAAGAAGTGGATGTATATCGAAAAGAACTAGGAAGTGTAATGGTGTTCTTAGTTTTATATATCGATGATTTTGTACTGATTGGCAACGACATTGTGTTGTTGCAATCAGTAAAAGCTTGGTTATCCATGAATTTCTCCATGAAGAATTTTGGAGAAGCAGCTTATATACTAGGTATAAAGATCTACAGGGATAAATCTAAGAGGCTGTTGGGATTGTCCCAATCCCTATACAAAGATACCATTACTTAAAAGGTTCGATTTGGAGAATTCAAAGCGCAGAAATATTCGGATGCAATTTGGAATTGTCCTTTCCAATAAGGACACTTCTCCTACTGATGAGGAGAAAGAGAATATGAAAAGGATACCGTATGAATTGGCAATCAGTTCCATAATGAACGCTATGTTACGTACTATATTGAACGTGGACTATGCATTAGGATACATAAGTTGATCTAGTCTAATCCTAAAGCAAAACATTAGACTGCTGTAAATATTTTGATATTTAGGAAATATTAAGGACCTATTCCTTATATATGAAAATGGATACCTCATAAAGGGGTATACAGGCCCTAGCTTTCAAGGTGATACTGATGGCAGTAAGTTTGTATCGGTTAAGTTTTTACTTGAACGTTAGGGTCATTAGTTGGGAAAGTTACGTAGTACTCCATAATTTTACGTAATTAAATAATTAAATTAAACATGATAAAATCGTAATTTTACTTAAATGGCCAACTAGTAAATTTTTACAGGATTTGGAATTAGTCTTTGAGACCTATCCCATTACGTCCAGAACGTCGTTTACAGTCAGAAAACATGTATAACTTGTTGAATTTGGTTTAACGAGGTAGAAATTAAAAAAAGTCAAACCCAATAGCATTTTCGTAATACATTAATTTCAAGATTTTACCCAAAACCTTAGTTATTTCAATCTATAATTAGAAATTAAGACCCTATTCTCTAACCCCACTTTATCCTAAATATCTTACCTCTAATCTCCATCATCTTCTCCATTTAATCTTTAAACAAAATCAAACCAACACCGCATCAAATCAGATCCAAATAAAATAAATATAAAACCAATCATCGCAAAGAGAGCTACGCAAATATACTGAATTTATCGAGAAATTTGGCATTTCCAAGGCAAAAAAATTTTGAATAGCGAAGGATGAGGAGGATTCACCTCAGATCAAAAAAGATGCATGTTTAATCGATGAGTGAGATTCATCATATTTGTATATATATTAGTAAGATATAGTCATTTATCCATTTTGGTCGTATAAATGATGTAATTGAAAATTAAAAGTTATTTTTTTATGTACACATGATTAGGGTATAGTATGCCATACTTAGATGATTAAAAAAGTCAATGTTTATTAATTATAATTACTCGAAGTTAATTACTCTCTAAATAAAAAGTGTGAAATATAAAACTATTCCAAATTAGATATATTAATATCAAAATTATAGTTCTCGATGATGAAAATCCATTGGTGGCGTTCATTCGACAATTGTATGTGTGGATTAATTGGAAAATGCATCGGAAGTTTGACGAACGTGGATCGTCTGTTTCAATACAACGGTGAAACAACGACGATACGACGATTAAAAAACACAGACATTAATAGGAGGTCGATTAGATTACCGTGCTGGTGTTCGATCAACTAGTATGGCTAGAAATTGCCAGAATCGGTAAAGAAAGATGAACGGAAGTGATGTTGCTAGGGTTTGCCAGAGGTGGAGTGGGCACCGGAGTTAGCTGTGGTTTGGCATAGGGAGTCTAGAGGCATGGTCAGATCTTTGGCTAGGTGTCTGTAGGTGCGGTTGCGAGGCTAGGAAGTTTGGCGGTTGGGTTTGAGGAAGCAATGTCCAGGAGAGAAGAAACAGTGTAGCAATATAATAAAATATAATGATAATTAAATATATTACGATAATGCCCCTTAACTTCGAACGCTCATAACTCTGGCATACAGACCCCGTTTCATGCGCAGTTCACGACATCATGATTGTGGCAAGATGAGAAATCCTTTAGTATGTTGTTTGATATATTTTAAGACGTTAGGAACTGGAGATAGTGGTTTTGATGACAACAACCTTTGTAACTTATTTTATTATAACTTATATACTAACACTATTGTCTAGATATATATGAATGTTATTATGCAGAATATATATATAAGGCAGGTACGGATTATTGAAGACTGTACAGTATAAAGATCAAGGATGAAGAAATCAAGTTTGAAGACTCATGAGTATGAAGATCAAGATTTCAAGATAAGTGTCTAGTTTATTGTTAAAACTCATAATAGCATGGAAATCTTCATTCCATATTTCATTTGGGATGGAACCCATTTCTATCTTCTTAGTGGCTACAAACCCACGACAAGTAGCTTACAAACCTACGACAAGTGGCTTACAAACCCACGAACATCCTGGTTTTGTACAAGTTCTCGAGTCCTGATGTGATGAGATATTCCGCAGGAAGAAGCTTGCAAAACTACTTCAAAATGGTTTTTCAAAATGATTTTACAAACTGCTTTTCAAAATGTTTTAGCCTTAAAATATTATTTGTCTTTGTTTTTAAATAAACTCTTGTTTTAAACTTCGTTTGTTTTTAAAACTATCTTCTAATTTTTAAATATTCTTTTATAATATATATATACTTGAGATTTAAAATCAAATTTATATATACATTCTAAAAATATATTTTTCTACTCTTCTTTATTTTAAAACATAGGAAAATTAGTTTATTTTACTCCAGAATCATTTCATCTTGTTTTCCTTTCAATACCATTTTCAAAACAAATTTTACATTGTTTTTAACTAAGGGATGTCGACATCATGGGATACCCCATGTCGACATGGTGGCCGTTAAATTCAAAACTTTCAATTGTCAAAAGAAGTGTCTATTCGTTTAAATCTCTTCACGAATGGTTATGACCGTTACTGGTCTATAAATAGCATTCACGAACGAATTTTTTAACTAACTACTTTCTTATTTTCTTCATCCTTCTTCTCCACAAATCCATATTCTAAAATATTCATATTTTTAAGATCGTGCCGAAATTCTGCCGAATTCTCAAGTGAATCAAATTAGAATCTCATTCTTGTTTGATTCTCTGCCCTCTCTCAAAGATCAAAGTGCTATTCAAAGTTATAGGATCAATTTGTAATAAAAAGTTTATCGAGTCTCTCTATAAGGTGTGGTTGTGCCAAGAAATCAATTGGGTAATCTTATGGCCCGTAAATCAAGAGAGTTTGCTCCAGACTCGTGAGACAGGAGGGTACCTCAAGGCCTTTAGAAACTAGGGATTGTAATCACGACTTTGGTATAATAAAAATCTGTATGAGGTGTTCTGCCTTGGTACAGGACTAGATGTAGGGTAACTCCGAACCAGTATAAAATCCGGTATGTTCTTTCCTTTTACTGTTTTTTATTTACTTTCTGCTTCTTGTTTGATTCTGTGATTGTTCTGTGATTAAGTTCTGCATTTGTTTGAGTCATAATTTTAATTTAGTCCATATAAATCTTAGAATCCATTAAACACTATTCACCCCCCCTCTAGTGTTAAATTAGCCTTAAGATCCTTAATCCGCACTCCCTTACAATTGGTATCAAAGCATAGGTTTTCATAGTTTTCATAATCTGAAACTTGAAAATTTGAAAATGGCATTTTTAGAAAATTTTGTTAAAACTAGTTTGAATTTATGCATTTCATCAAAGTATCATAGGTCTGCATATAGTTTTTATGAAAAATCAAGTTATCTACCGAATTGGTTTGTTTTGCAGGAACAGACATGTTACATGGCTTTTGAAGAATCAACAACCAATGGACAAACTGTGCAAATTGAGAAAGATAAATGGATACTTGATAGTGGCTATTCAAGGCATATGACTAGAAATCCCAAGATATTCAATGACATTATATATCAAGATGGTGGATTGGTCAACTTTGGAGACAACTCAAAAGGATATGTGATTGACATCGGCAATGTCGGTAATTCTAAAACTCCTCTTATTTCTGATATTTTGCTAGTTAGGAATTTAAAACATAATCTGCTTAGTATAAGTCAACTATGAGATAAAGGATTTAAAATTAAATTTGGAAAATATTAGTGTCACATCGAAGATAATAAGTCAAATATTATCTTTGAAGGAATTAGGAAGAAAAACATTTACATCCTTAGTATGAAAGTTTCAAATGATAACTTATGTCTTTTGTCTAATACAAGTGACCCTTGGATTTGGCATAAAAGATTTTGTCATTTAAATTTCAAACTGTTCTTTAGGTTATCAAAACTTGACTTAGTTAGCGGTCTTCCCAGGTTAAACTTTAAAGTAGATAATATATGTGATGCTTGCCAATTAGGAAAACTTAAGAAAAGTTCATTTAAATTAAAAGATATGATTTCTACTTCTAAATCTCTAGAATTACTTCATTTAGATTTATTTGGTCCATCTCAAGTTCAATCAATTAATCACAATAAATATGTATTTGTAGATGATTATTCTAGATATACTTGGACAATTTTTCTTAAACTTAAAAGTGATGCTTTTGAATTATTTAAGAATTTTGCTAAAAGAATTCAAAATCTATTTTCTTTAAAAATAAAAACTATTCGTAGTGATCACGGTGGAGAATTTGAAAATGGAAATTTTGAGAATTTCTGTAATAAAAAAGGAATCACTCATAATTTCTCTTTTCCAAGAACTCCACAACAAAACGGAGTGGTAGAACATAAGAATAGAACGATTCAAGAGTGTGCTAGAACAATACTTTCTGATAGTAACTTACCTAAAATCATTTGGGCTGAAGCAGTCGCTACAGCTTGTTATATATTAAATAGGATTTTAATTAGACCATTAACTAATAAAACACCATATGAATTACTTTACAATAAGAAACCCATAGTAGCTTATTTTAAAGTTTTTGGTAGTAAGTGTTTTATTCTTAATATAAAAGATAATTTGGATAAATTTGAATCTAAATCCGACAAAGGTATCTTTATCAGATATTCTAATAGAAGTAAAGCATTTAGAGTTTATAATTTAAGAACTAACACTATTGAAGAAACAATGCATGTATCTTTTGATGAAAATTTAAAGATGCTATGCAAATAGAAGATGAAGAAGATTTTGTAACTTCAAATAATGAACCTAATGAAACTAATTGTGAAATCATTCAACCTAATAAAAGAATCAGGCTATTAAAAGATCATCCTGTAGAAAATATACTAGGAAATATATAATCTATAGTTAAAACAATAAATCAACTAAATAGTATGAGTAATATAGCTTTTATTTCAACTATTGAACCTAAAAATCCAAAGGAAGCATCATCTGATGATTCATGGATTCTTGCTATGCAAGAAGAATTGAATCAGTTCACCAGAAATGATGTTTGGGAACTTGTTCCTAGACCTGAGGATAAAAGTATAATTGGAACAAAATGGGTTTATAAAAATAAAATGAATGAACTTTGTGAGGTCGTGAGAAATAAAGCTCGTTTAGTCGCGCAAGGTTATTATCATGAAGAAGGAATTGATTATGACGAAACCTTTGCACACGTAGCAAGACTAGAAGCTATCAGGATTCTACTTGCTTTCGCAAACTACAATAATTTCAAGTTATATCAAATGGATGTTAAAAGTTCTTTTCTAAATGATTTTGTAAAAGAAGATGTTTATGTTGAACAATCTCCACTTTTTGAAAATAATGAATTTCCAAATCATGTATATAAACTAAAGAAAGCTTTATATGGTCTGAAACAAGCTCCTAGAGCCTGGTATGAAAGACTAAGATCTTATTTACTACAATCTGGTTTTGAAATTGGTAAAATAGATACAACTCTTTTTATTAAAAGAAACAAAAATGATATTAAATTAGTACCAATATATGTAGATGATATAATATTTGGGTCAACTAATAACATAATGAATAAAGAATTTTCAGATATAATGACTAAAGAATTTGAAATGAGTCATATGGGAGAACTAAGCTTCTTCTTAGGACTACAAATCAAACAATTAGATAAAGGAATTTTCATTAGTCAAGAAAAATATGCTAAGGATTTAATTAATAAATTTGGATTGACCACTTCTAGTAGGAAACCAACTCCAATGACAACTATTGCAGCTTTAAGTAAAGAAGATAAATCAAAAGATGTTGATCAAAAATTATATAGGGGAATGATTGGTTCGCTGCTTTATATAACAACAAGTCGTCCTGACATCATGCATAGTGTCTGTCTCTGTGCAAGATACCAATCTCAACCTAAAGAAACTCACTTAAAAGTTGTTAAAAGAATTTTAAGATATGTAAAACATACTTTAGATTATGGTTTATTTTACCCTAAAAATGATGTATTTGATTTAATTTCATATTGTGATGGTGATTACGCTGGTTGTAAATCAGACCGAAAAAGTACAAATGGAACTTGTCACTTTCTAGGACATTCTCTGGTTTCCTGGTTTAGTAAGAAGCAAAACAGTGTATCCTTGTCAACAACTGAAGCAGAATAAATATCTGTTGCTTTGGCTTGTTCTCAAGTTATATATATGCAACAAACTTTAAAAGATTTTGGATTAACTATAACTAAATCACCAATTTATTGTGATAATACTAGTGCAATAAACTTATCTAAAAATCCAACTCATCATGCTAGAACAAAACATATTGATATTAGACATCATTTTCTTAGAGATAATATAAGTAAAGAAATCATAACTCTTGAATATATTAGTACTGAAAAACAAATTGCTGATATACTAACCAAACCATTAAATGAACAAAACTTTACTAAATTTAGAAGAGAATAAGGTATATGTTCATTAACTGAAATATAAATTATAAATAATATAAGTATAGTTAATAATTAATATAAATAAAAATTCTTCAAAAATTTAACTGGGCATGTCGACATGACCCATCCCCCTATGTCGACATACAGGCCGAGATTTTCAAATTTAAATTTCCCTTTAAAATTAGTTATTTGGTTATATATTTATATATTTCGACTTTTACTCCTTTCCTCTGTTCTATTCTCTGTAATAAACTTCTAAAGCAGTAAATTAATGGCTTCATCTTCTAATAATGAACCTTCTTCATCCACTTCTCCTCATTCTGGCCCTTTTCAACGTTCCACACATGTATGACTCATCAAATTACAAGAGAAGATGAAAGATTTGCTTCAAATGATGACGAAAATTCAAGTGAGTCAACTGCGAATGGCTCATTACTTAGGAAAAGTGAGCCACCGGTTCAGGCACAAGATACTATCATTACCGCCTAGACAATTAGACATCCAACCCGTAATCGCAACGACCCAATTGCAAGAGCAGAGCTCTAGAGAACAAGATAGGCAAGGAAGAATTCTTAGGAATTTGCAAAAATTTCTTATGGATAACCATGCCAATCCCATTGTCATCGAATAATCATCACAAGCCATGGATTCTAAAGAAGAGGAGCCTATTGAAGAACCACAAGAGGATCAAGAAGAAGAACATCCTCTGCCGAATCCGGATGTTCATATAGACGAAGACGATGGCGTGATTTGCGTTGGAGAGGTCCTTTTTGACGCTAATGGGAACTTGGTCGAACAACGTGGAAACTTTTGTCTCCACTATCCAAATTGTTCGGTCCATAAATCACCAATAGTTAAGGGTCCTCGTTAAGTGTTTTTCGCTTTTGTTTTTCTCTTTCTTGATTATATATTGGTTTTTTAATTTGTATATTAAGTGTTATATTAATTAATGTTCTTCTAAAAGCAATCTTTGGTGTATAAAATTTTGAATTCCAATTAACCTAGGATGTTATATTTCACTCATAAATAGTTGTTATTCTTATGTCATATGTTTGTTTATCTTATTTTCTATTAAGTTCAAGGTTTATAGGTTATTGTTTTGTTGATGACAAAGGGGGAGAAGTTATATAAAATAGTAGGCTTGGAGTAAGGGGGAGTTGTTGGTGTAAGGGGGAGTTATGGTATGATCGAAGTGGTAAGTATATTTTATAAGGTTGTCATCATCAAAAGGGGGGAGATTGTTAGGAACTGGAGATAGTGGTTTTGATGACAACAACCTTTGTAAATTATTTTATTATAACTTATATACTAACACTATTGTCTAGATATATATGAATGTTATTATGCAGGATATATATAAGGCGGGTACTGATTATTGAAGACTGTACAATATAAAGATCAAGGATGAAGAAATCAAGTTTGAAGACTCATGAGTATCAAGATCAAGATTTCAAGATAAGTGTTTAGTTTATTGTTAAAACTTCATAATAGCATGGAAATTTTCATTCCATATTTCATTTGGGATGGAACCCATTTCTATCTTCTTAGTGGCTTACAAACCCACGACAAGTAGCTTACAAACCTACGACAAGTGGCTTACAAACCCACGAACATCCTGGTTTTGTACAAGTTCTCGAGTCCTGATGTGATGAGATATTCTGCAGGAAGAAGCTTGCAAAACTACTTCAAAATGGTTTTTCAAAATGATTTTCAAAACTGCTTTTCAAAATGTTTTAGCCTTAAAATATTCTTTGTCTTTGTTTTTAAATAAACTCTTGTTTTAAACTTCGTTTGTTTTTAAAACTATCTTCTAATTTTTAAATATTCTTTTATAATATATAAATACTTGACATTTAAAAATAAATTTATATATACATTCTAAAAATATATTTTTCTACTCTTCTTTATTTTAAAACATAGGAAAATTAGTTTATTTTACTCCAGAATCATTTCATCTTGTTTTCCTTTCAATACCATTTTCAAAACAAATTTTACATTGTTTTTAACTAAGGGATATCAACATCATGGGATACCCCATGTCGACATGATGGCCGTTAAATTCAAAAGTTTCAATTTTCAAAAGAAGTGTTTATTTGTTTAAATCTCTTCACGAATGGTTATAACCGTTATTGGTCTATAAATAGCCTTCACGAATGAATTTTTTAACTAACTACTTTCTTATTTTCTTCACTCCTTCTTCTCCACAAATCCTTATTCTAAAATATTCAAATTTTTAAGATCGTGCCGAAATTCTGCCGAATTCTCAAGTGAATCAAATTAGAATCTCATTCTTGTTTGATTCTCTGCCCTCTCTCGAAGATTAAAGTGCTATTCAGAGTTATAGGATCAATTTGTAATCAAAAGTTTACCGAGTCTCTCTATAGGTGTGGTTGTGCCTGGAAATCAATTGGGTAATCTTGTGGCCCGTAAATCAAGAGAGTTTGCCATTGACTCGTGAGACAGGAGGGTACCTCAAGGCTTTAGAAACTGAGGATTGTAAACTTCCCTTTGGTATAATAAAAATCTGTATGAGATGTTCTGCCTTGGTACAGGACTGGATGTAGGGTAACTCCGAACCAGTATAAAATCCAGTGTGTTCTTTCCTTTTACTGTTTTTTATTTACTTTCTGCATCTGTGTTTGATTCTGTGATTCTTCTGTGATTAAGTTCTGCATTTGTTTGAGTCATAATTTTAATTTAGTCCATATAAGTCTTAGAATCCATTAAACACTATTCACCCCCCTCTAGTGTTAAATTAGCCTTAAGATACTTAATATGCACTCCCTTACAATTGGTATCAGAGCATAGGTTTTCATAGTTTTCATAATCTGAAACTTGAAAAATTGAAAATGGCATTTTTAGAAAATTTTGTTAATACTAGTTTGAATTTATGCATTTCATCAAAGTATCGTAGGTCTGCATATAGTTTTTATGAAAAATCAAGTTATCTACTGAATTGGTTTGTTATGCAGGAACAGACATGTTACATGGCTTTTGAAGAATCAACAACCAATATACAAACTATGCAAATTGAGAAAGATAAATGTATACTTGATAGTGGCTATTCAAATTGAGTCCATAAGGCATTTATTGGAAAATGGATTCTATACAATGAAAAGGCACTAGGGTACCGCCTGTCATAGTATACCTCTAGAAAAATGTACTGAGGGTCTTACTAGGACCCCCTGCCAACACAGGATCGTCCTACCCCTTTCTGGATAGTACTGAATATGTCATCACCCTGGTTGCCGACCAACAACCATACCGAGTGACTAGTATACATAAATGGGTCAATATCGATCTAGATCGGATGACGACCATGCCTTAATGGTAGCGAACCACATAGCCCTAGTGCATATCCCATGTTTTAGTCATTACTGGGTGTGAGGTTTGAGGCTACGTTTTACCTTTTTAGCAAAGTCCACTTTAAATTCTAACACTGCCCTTTAGGCAATAGTATAATGTCATCATGCATCCATACAAGTTGTTCAGGATATTGAACAAACCGAAGGCACCACTTCTACAACACCCTTAGGATTAGTAGCAAGTAGCCCTTGCACTTCAAAGACTCCGTCTTCAATTCCATCATCTTCAAGATGTCCTAATTCGAATGGTTATAGAGATTCGAAGTGGTTTTCAGATAATTAATGCTTATCAGATCCTGGTCTATCCGAACCGACAATCGACAGTTTCAAAACTGATCAAGATTTGATAGTCGGTTATTTAACTATCAAATAAAAAAACAATCCAACCAGAGATTTAATTGCATATGGAAAGTAACCCTGGGTAAGCACATAAGCAACCACTAAGCCTCTTTAATTAATCCTTTCATTAATTAAAACAACTTTGTAAATACTTATATCTAAATACTTTTACAAAGGTATATTCACAAACCCTTTCTACTCTTTTCAATACTTGGAACAATATCCATATACTTATCATCGGCATAAGTATATTCACAAAACAGTACACTTTCAATACTTAGAAAGCATTTCCATATATTTATATCAGCATTATAAGTATATTCACAAAACACTACATTTCAAATACTTAGAAAATATACCCATATACGTATCTCAATGGTATAAGTATATTCACAAATCTTAAGGACAATTTCATTTTCAAAATCATACTTTATTGGGTTATAACAAATGTCTTTTAAAACATTGGTAACAATAAACTCAAAACACTTTCCTTTTGGTGTAAGTAAACAGATCGAATGGAAATTAGATCGAATATACTTTCCACCACTTCCCGATTTCAAACATGCGCTATCCCTCGATTAACAATGAAGTCGGACAAGTTAGCCTACTATTCTTATGTCGACACATATTCTTAATTTTTAGGATAGAGACGAGTTTCCCTACCTCGAAATTTGATGTTAAGTATGGAAAGAATACTTTCCAAACCACCATAATTTAAAATGATCATTTGTAGAAATCAAACCTTATTCTGTCTATAAAACTCCTTTTTATAAATCTCTTTTATATTTACAAAACTCCTTTTATAAATCTCTTTTCTATTTACAAAACTTCTTTTATAAATCTCTTTTCTATTTATAAAACTTCTTTTTAATAAATCTCTTTTATATATACACAACTCCTCTTATAAATCACCAAATATAATTATAAAACTCCTTTTCATAAATCTCCAAATATAATTATAAAACACCATTTATAAATTTTCAAATATAATTATAAAACTCCTTTTTATGAATCTCCAAATATAATTATAAAACTCCTTTATATAAATCTCCAAATATAATTATAAAATTCCTTTTATAGATCTCCAAATATTATTATTATAAAACTCCTTTTTAATAAATCTCTTTTATATATACACCATTCCTTTATATAAATCTCCAAATATAATTATAAAACACCTTTTATAATAAATCTCTTTTTTATACACACAACTCCTTTAGAAAAATCTCAAAATATAATTTTAAAAATCCTTTTATAAATCTCCAAAACTCCTTTTATAAATCTCCAAATACAATTATAAAACTCCTTTTTAATAAATCTCTTTTGTAAAATTTCTTTTACCTATAAAATGCCATTTATAAAACTATCCTTTTATTTATAAAATAACATTTATAAATCTATCCTTTTGTTCAAAAATTTATAAAAAGTCTTCTACAAATATTTATTTCAAAATATTTCTATTTCTTTTAAAACAGAATCACTTTATTATAAATGATAAATTCCCCTTTTATTTTACTTTAAAATAAACATTTATTATAATATTAACTTTTATGTACAATCGATACTTTTTGAAATTTAAAACATTTCCATATAGGTTGAGTAAAATAGAGAAGTTTGAAAATCCTTTCTAAATAAAAGACCACTAGACATTTCAAAAGTCATATTTAAAAAAATAGTTCTCTAAATCAAAACCAATTTCCAATCCAAGTAGCAGATAACAGTATTTCCAAATACTATAATGAGGCCAATAGCTACTATAGCTCTTAACCAATGCTGCTACTACCTTTTTCACTAAAAAGGTTCAACTTTTAACATATATCAATGTCATACCCAATTTGGCCAACCCCTAAACTTTTAGCATTCAACCATTTATACAACAAGTATATAACTAAAATTTAAAATCACAACGGTGAAAAATCCGGAGTCCTCTATAAAATACCTTGTATTTCATATTATATGTCATTCGCTTTTCAAAGCGAAAATTCAACCAATAAATCATTCAAGCACAAAAACAATAATTTATATCTACTGTATATCATATAGTATTCATCCAAAGGTGAGACAACTCATCAAAATTCTAGTTGATGCTTAAGCATTCTGGTTCGATATAAAATCATACGACGTTCGATTTTAGCCTAAAATTTCACTTGCTTTAAACTTGACAAAATCAATTCTAGAGCGTAGATAATGCTCTTACGAGCGCAATGCAAAAGACTTCATCTCGATTATGCAAAAGTTATTCAATTTATAAGTCCATTAATTACCATTCAAAATCCATATTCCACAATTACTAACCTCATGCACAGTGTATCACTGATACACCCATGGCCATGTGCACGCCTTCGCCTCTCTCTTTCTTTCTCCCTCCACGCTTCACGAAATGACGCCCCACCACCTCCAACGACTTCCTTTTCGCAGTGCTCCGCCATGGACCCGCTTAGACCAAGCTCGATACACTATAGGCCACCACGACCTAGAATCTCACCCGCGACTGTACTCATGTCATGTTTATCCCTAAGGTACCGGAGTTGAAAAAAATTTGGGGAAAGGTGCTCCTCTCCAAGAGAAACACGACGGCGATCTTCGTTCGAGCTAATTCTGCCTAAATCTCATGCCAATCCTAACCCTAGTTCCTCCTCATTCACGTCAAACACCACTAATCAATGACGCACTTGACCAAACTCATGTGGATTTGAATCTAACACTCAAACAAGCTCAACAGATCCGATTTCATAATTTTTAGTTAAATGGGTCGCTTTATTTTGATTTTTGAAGAAAGCGGCTAGGTTTAGTGTTTTAAAGAAAATGGATAATAGAAGTGTTTCCTGGAGATTTGACCAGGCAACTAAGTACTCGGCATCCAGGAGTACTCGGCATCCAGGAATACTCAGCATCCAGGAGTACTCGGCATCCTGGAATACTCGGCATCCGGGAGTACTTGGCATCTGGGAGTACTCGGCATCCAGGAGTACTCGGCATCCAGGAGTACTTGGCATCCACGTAGCGCTCGGCGTTGGCAAGCGCTCGGCATCCAGGAGTGTTCGGCTTCCAGGTTCGTCCGGCATCCAAAGGTTGTTCGGCATTCATCTAACCTCAGTCAACTTCAATCATTGCTCGGCATACACTCCCCACTCGGCACCTCACCTCTGTTCGGCATAAGAAGATTGTTCGGTATTCTTCTCAGCTTGTCCGGCTACAATTATTGCTCGGCCCACTCTTCCCACATAACAAGCATCATTCGGCATGAGGAAGATGGTTCAGCATCCGACCGTTCGGCTTGTTTGGTTCGGCATATAGAGACCAGTCAATCTGGACCGACTTATTCAGCTACCAGGCCCACCAGAGAAGTCCAACCCACCTTTGTCTATAAATAGAGAGGCAGGGGCATAGTGAAATGGACCTTTTTTCGAGAACATTGGGGAAACTCTGCCGCTTTCAAGACTCATCTTCTTTACTTATCAATTGTATTCAAGTATTTGATCTACGGATTGTATCTGTAATCAATCATCAAGTAAAGCAATAAAGTTTAATCCCAAAGTGGACGTAGGCAATTACGCTGAACCACTATAAATCCGGTGTTCTTACTTTCTGCATTCAAATTAGCATATTCTTCCTTGTTTAATTTATCTTCATCACTTATATCTCTACACAATCTTTCTCAATGAGGTTAGTGACCAATTTTGGTGCTAACACTTTGGTGCTTTCATTAAGAGTTGAATTCTCAGACCTCAAGGGTCTGTTTTGAAGCTACTGGATTGAATAAATCCCCCAAAGAAAATCCGACTCATTCATAGGACGTCCGTTAACTCTACTCAGAGTTCATACCAATAACTCTCCAATGGAGAGACCACGTACCAGATCAGCTTCTCATAATGCGGACGCCCACGAGACTGCTAGCGTGCAACAAGCAGGACCTAGCAATCAACACGTAATTCCAGCTGCAGGGACTACCGCCAAGGACCAAATGTCGGTTGTCACCAGAATAGAGTTCAACGACTTGATGAGAGAACTCAGGGAAAGCAGGAGACAACTAGGAGAGCAGATGCAAGCTAACGCCAACCTCATGGCACAACTCACTCAACAATAGCAACATAATGCTGGGGCCAATCCCGCTCCTTATTCCTCATCCGACAGCTCAACTTCCTCCGATGAGCCTCCCAGGCGTAGACGCCGTAAGACTGAAACTGCGTGGGCAGGTGCTGCTGTTCGAACAGCTGGAGACCGTGACCAAGCCGGAGCTAGAAACTTAGGAGCCGGAGTGCAGGTGGAGGCTGGAGGCCCAGACCATCAAAACGCTGACGATGTCGAACCTCAAGATGCACGTTTGGCAGATCGCCAGGAGAGGAGGCATCAGCATTTTCAGTCACGTAGAACAGACTCCAACCTTCCACCTTTAATACAAACACCAGACCTGACAGCCATGATCAGACAATTGATGAAAGAGAATCATGGCTTATCGAATGACTATTGGGGAGTGTCGAGAAGTCATACTCCGTTCATAGACATTGTTCTACAGGCAGCATACCCCAGAAAGTTTAGTATGCCAACTATAATGGCTTATGAAGGAAAGACTGATCCCAGACAGCATGTCATAAGGTACGAGTGGATAATGGATTCAGCTAGAGCAAATGATGCAACCAAGTGTAGATGCTTTCCAATTACCCTATCTGGGATCGCTACTATATGGTTCACCCGACTTCCTCCGCGGTCCGTATCCAGTTTCGAGGAGTTGGCGAAGAAGTTTATAGAGCAGTTCAGGATACACACTACTCGTCCAAAGGACGTGATGTCTCTATCAAGTGTAATCTAGACTCCTGGGGAGTTATTGAAGGAGTATTTACAAAGGTTCCATGTTGCGGTGACTGAAGTCAGTAATCCCAATGATCATGCAATTCTAATGGCTGTGATGCGAGGTGTGGATCCGGATTCTGAGTTTGGAGACTGGTTGGCAGGAAAACCCCCAACTACGCTAGAGCGTTTTTACTCAAAGTCACACCAGTTCATAAGGAGAGAGGAAGCCAGGTGGGTAAGGCGAGATAAGGCACCGAGACCTATCCAGGAGTCCGTGAAAAGCAACGTTGCTGTGAAGCAGTCCGAAGACAACTCGGGAAAAGTCCAAGTCAATGTCCAGAACAAGCCCGGGCAGCCTAAGGAATCCGGAGGAAGAAGTCAAGGGAAGAAGAGGGAAGCGGGGAAGTGGAAGCCGAGAATTCCAAGCTACAATGAGTATACCCCGCTGAATGCATCTCTTGAGAACATTTACCTATCAACCTGCAATACCTTTTAGTACAGAAAGCCACATCCAAAAGAGTCAACCGAGGAATAGAAGCGGAATGGGAAATATTGCTGCTTCCATGAGACTTATGGGCACAATACGAAAGAGTGCAGACACCTACACGACGCTATAGAGAAGTTGATCAGGCAGAAAAAGTTACATGAGTTTGTGAAGGATCCACAGGAAGGAGGACAGGGAACATCCAACCCAGGTCGTGCACCAGCTCCGCGTTATCCCGAGGAGCCTGCCCGGACTGTGGGTAGACTAGTCATAAACACGATCATCGGCGGGCCTCACCCCGCGGATAAGAATTGGCAAGAGATGGAGCGGTATGCTAGTTCCCTGAAGCATGCAAATTTCGAGTGTCATTCCAACGTAGAGGATGGGACCCCTGCTAAGTAGCTGCGCGTGATGACAGATGATATAGTATTCAGAAACAGAGATGCTGACCAAGTGGAGGCTCCAACCATTGACCCGATGGTCATATCTGCGATAATCGGACCGGCTTATGTGAAAAGAATTTTGATTGATTGTGGAAGTTCTGTCAACATCATCTTCAAGAAGTCTTATGACCAGATGAAGATGGAAACGAAGGATTTAAAACTGTCTAAAGCTCGTATACATGGCTTTAATGGCGCAGCGACCGATGCAGTGAGGTATGTTGAGTTACCAGTTGAACTGGGACAAGGCGAACGTCGAGGGTGCAAATCCTACCCTTCGTAGTTTTGGATGTGGATTCTCCGTACAATGTGTTCTTGGGGCGACCGGCCCTGGCTGAGTTTAGGGCAGCATTAGCCCCGTGGTGCTTAACTTTGAAGTTCCCAACTGACAAAGGAGTAGGTGTTGTTCATGGCGACCAGGCAACTGGTCGTGCCTGTTATGTGG
Organism: Allium fistulosum; assembly: GCA_030737815.1. Lineage (NCBI taxonomy): Eukaryota > Viridiplantae > Streptophyta > Magnoliopsida > Asparagales > Amaryllidaceae > Allium > Allium fistulosum. Next base: position 369,336,090 of record CM060907.1, read on the forward strand.
CTGAGCTCCGAGAGGCCCATCGGAGGGAGAAAGGAAAGGTTGCAGACAATCCCGTCCGCATCCTTAATACTGATAATTGACAAGTAGTGCCCGAGCCCTGGCTCGGGCATAATTCTCGGATCATCAGAGACATAGATCCGAGAGACGACGATGACAAACCCAGGGAAGAAAAGGCAGCGCTAGCTGAGTTAACAGTTGACATTCCAGTCAGCCGAGACGACCCATCGCGAGTACTGAAGATCGGATCACAACTCGGCCCCACAATGACTGAAGACCTTAGTGATTTCCTCCGGGCGAATCTTGATGTTTTCGCCTGGACGCATTCTGATATGTGCGGGATTTCTCCTGCCATTACGAGTCATATGTTGAACATAGACCCGAAATACGTCTCGGTTAAACAAAAGAGGAGAGGAATGGACCCAGAGAGGTCCGCTACCCTCAGAGAGGAGGTGGACAAAATCAAAGCCAATGGGTTCGTCCACGATGCCCTCTACCCCGAATGGGTATCGAACCCCGTGCTGGTAAAAAAGGCGAATGGGAAATAGAGAACTTGCGTAGACTATTCCGATTTGAACAAGGCATGCCCTAAGGATAATTTCCCGTTGCCTAGGATTGATCAGTTGGTCAACTCCACTATAGGACACGAGCTGTTATCATTCATGGATGCATACTCAGGCTACAATCAAATCCTGATGCATATTCCGGACCAAGAACACACCAGTTTCGTCATAGACATCGGGCTATATTGCTATGTAGTAATGCCTTTCGGATTGAAAAATGCAGGAGCAACTTATCAGCGTTTGGTGAATCGAATGTTCATAGAATAGCTTGGTAGAACGATGGAAGTCTATGTGGATGACATGCTCGTGAAGTCACGACAGTCAAACGACCACATTCGAGACTTAGCAGAGATGTTCGATATACTCGGATATTACGGGATGAAGATCAACCCTCTGAAGTGTTCCTTCGGCATTGCATCAGGAAAGTTTTTGGGATTCATTGTTAATGCTAGGGGAATTGAATCTAACCCGGAAAAGATTCAAGCTATTCGAGATGTGCAAGCGCCCAGAACTATAAAACAGGTGCAAAGCTTGAATGGAAAGGTGGCTGCGCTGAGTCGATTCATATCCAGAGCCACGGACAAGTGCATTCCTTTCTTCGATATAATAAAGAAGGGGAAGAGAAATTTCGAATGGACATCCAACTGTGAGGAAGCGTTCCAAGATCTGGTGAGGCATTTAGAGATTCCTTCAGCGCTGTCGAAACCAGTGGACCACGAGATGTTGTATGTATACTTGGTTGTATCCCTGCATGCAATAAGCGTGGCTTTGGTCCGCGATGAGGACCGAGTCCAAAAACCGGTGTATTACGTTTGCAAACGTTTAACGGGGGCAGAAAGAAATTACCCTAAAGTTGAGAAATTGGCCTATTGCTTGGTGATTGCATCACGTAAGCTGCGTCCATACTTTCAAGCACACTCAATCAGTGTCTATACCGATCAGCCCTTGCGGCAGATACTCCAACGACCAGAAACTTCTGGAAGGATGTTAAAATGGAATATCGAGTTGAGTCAGTTCGATATTACCTACCTGCCACGAAGAGCCATACAAGGGCAAGCATTAGCAGATTTCATCGCTGAGTTTACTGTACCTGACAAACCAGATAATCAAAGTATCATTCCCCCCGTTCGATGGAAATTGTACACCGATGGGGCATCAAACGACCGTTGCTCCGGAGCTGGCGTAGTTCTTGTAACCCCAGAAAATCGATCAATCTGTTACGCTTTGAAGCTCAATTTCCCGGCTACAAATAATGAAGCAGAATATGAAGCACTGGTTGCTGGCATAAAACTCGTTGGAGAACTTGGGGTTAAATCAGTTGAGATCTTTTGTGACTCGCAGCTGGTGGTGTACCAAGTGTGAGGAGACTACCAAGCAAGGGGACAAAAGCTTACTCCGTACCTTGTTCTGGATCAGGAACTATTATCGAACCTCGAACATTATGACATTTTGCATGTCCCGCGTGAACAGAACAAAGAAGCCGACTCATTGGCTAAATTCGCAAGCACTAGCGATGCACAACAAATGGGATTGTTTCCCGTTGAAACCTTGCATGCTCCAAGCATTGACGCAATAAAAGTTGATTTTGTGTTTGAAACAGGAATCGAGAGAGAATCATGGATAACCCCATTCAAACTATACCTGACAACCGGGACTTTACCAGAAAAAAGGAGCGAAAGACAATAGGTCATTCGAAAGGCCGCGCGATATGTGATACAAGATGGACTAATGTATCGAAAGGGGTTCACGGTCCCCTTATTACGATGCATTTCCCATGATGAGACAAAGCGAGTCTTGAAGGAGGTTCACGAAGGAGACTGTGGAGACCATACTGGGAGGCAGACACTAGCAAAAAAGATCCTCCGCTATGGATATTATTGGCCAACCGTAAATCGGGACGCTGCAGACTACACAAGGAAATGTGACAAGTGTCAAAGATATGCGAAAATCCCGAGAGCTCCACCAACAGAACTCACACAAATGGTTAGTCCCTGGCCATTTGCAATCTGGAGAATCGACATAATCGGCTCTCTGCCTATATCCAAAGGTGGTGCGAAATACGCGATAGTTGTAGTCGATTATTTCACAAAATGGGCCGAGGCAGAACCTTTAGCCACAATCACCTCTAAGAAGGTCATTAATTTTGTTGTGCGAAACATTATATGCCGCTTTAGCCTCCCTCGAACTATCATTACGGACAACGGAACGCAGTTTGAAAGCAGAGAGTTCAAAGAGTTCTGTTTAAAGTATGGCGTTGAGAAGAAGTTCGCCACCGTTGCACATCCAAAAGCTAACGGACAAGTCGAGGCCGTAAACAAAATAATCAAGTCCATACTAAAGAAGCATTTGGAAAAAGCCGGAGGCAAGTGGGTAGATGAACTCCCGACAGCATTACGGGCTTATAGAACTACCCACAAGTCCGCGACTGGCCACACTCCATTCGCCTTGGCATACGGCTCGGAAGCCGTTATAACTGTGGAACTTGAAGTTCCATCGCATCGAGTGACATATTATGATCCCAGGATGAATCAGGATCTCTTGTTGGAATCACTGGACTACATCGATGAAAAACGTGAAGAGGCTGAATTAAGGGCGGCAACACATAGGCACCGAGTCAAGCGTTATTACGACGGCAGAGTCCGCCCAAGGATTTTTGATGTGGGCGATCTCGTTTTGAAACGACTTTTCCCGGCACCATCACGTATGAATCCCAACTGGGAAGGTCCATACGTCGTTGAACGGAAGCTTGGAGAGGGAACATTCAAGCTAGCGACCGTTGATGGCGTGACACTCCCCCGAGCGTGGAACAGTGAACATTTGCGACATTATTACATTTAGCATGTTTCTTTCCTGTTTTAGGCACAGTTATTTCCTGTATGTTTTCGTTCCGTTATCACTTAGTTTCTTTTTGACCATGTAATCAGGCAGTTTAGTTGTTTTTCATTAATAAAGGCTTGAAGCCGTCTTTCCCATAAATTACTAATGTTTCAATATCTCACAGTCGGGAGATGTATTGTTGGAGTTACATTATTCTGTATGATGTACGAACTCATATAAATGACTTCAATCTCCGAGTCCCCTGAGTGCTGACCGGAGTACTCTAAGTCCCCAGAGCGTGGACTAGAGTATAAACGACTTCAATCTCCGAGTCCCCTGAGTGCGGACCGGAGTACTCTAAGTCCCCAGAGCGCGGACTAGAGTATAAACAACTTCAATCTCCGAGTCCCCTGAGTGCGGACCGGAGTACTCTAAGTCCTCAGAGCGCGGACTAGAGTATAAATGACTTCAATCTCCGAGTCCCCTGAGTGCAGACCAGAGTACTCTAAGTCCCCAGAGCGTGGGTTAGAGTATAATCGACTTCAATCTCCGAGTCCCCTGAGTGCGGACCGGAGTACTCTAACTCCACAGAGCGCGGACTAGAGTATAAACAACTTCAATCTTCGAGTCCCCTGAGTGCAGACCGGAGTACTCTAAATCCCCGGAATGCGGACTGGAGTATAGGCAATTCAAATCTCCGAATCCCTTGAACGCGGATCAAATTACCCTAAATCCCTAGAGCGCGGGTTTAGAAAAAATTCTAGGTACTCAAGAATGTGGAACAAGAAATATGCCGCTCCAAAGAATGTTCGAACAATGTAAGAATGGATTGGGAAATTATGCAACTCATAAGAACTTGAGTTTTGACCACAGTTATTTAGAAAACCAAAAAAGCAAAAGAATCGTTCAAGTGACAGAGAAACTGAACTTCGTTTAATAGTCCAAAATTGGTTTACACAATTATTCCTCCAAAACTTGGAGTCAAAAATCTATCTACACAAACTACGGAAACGAAAACATAAAAAGTAGTTACAAGACCTAAGCAAAATCTCGTTGAACGAGTATAGCGACTATTTCTTCGGTTTTTTCTTCTTGTCCTCCTTCGTTTTCTCAGATGATTCCTCTCCCTCACGCTTCTTCTTGGATTTCTTGCTTGCTAAAGAAGCGGAGTCAGGATTGGGAGAAGGACCATCCAGCGGGTTGGATTTGCCAGGGAGAATGATCTTCAAAGGTCTATTCTGCGGGTCAGTAAGTTCCAATATTTGAGGCTCGACCTTGATCTCGACTTTCTTTTTCTCCTCTTCTGCGAGACGCTCCACCATGCTCATCTTCGAAGTATGTTCGGAGGCGCCAGTGATCTCGATTTCATAACTCCCTTCGACGGGAGATGAAGCGTCAAACTTATTATCATCTAGCGCCCCGATCACTTGAGCGTCAGGGCCAGGAGTTACTCCCGCATGAGCAACATCGCTTGTTTTCTCTACCTCCTCCTTGGCGTCCTCGCTGCTCGGAGTTGGTTCAGGATCAGAGCAGCCTGCATGAAAACATAAAGAATGAACATTAGGACAAATAACCGCTACCAGAAAGTGACAGATCTTTTAACTTCTAAAAGAAGAATTTTGTACCGGGTTCTGGCTGGCTATCAGTTGCGCGTGGAGTTTCACCCTCTAGAATAGGGGATAACACATGAACGCCAAGCCCGGGATCTTCTGGATCATAGCCGACATGCTGCCCAAATGGGTCAAGTGTTGGCCGACCGGCCGATTGAGCAGAAGGAGGAGCAGCAGAAGGAGGAGCTGCATCCTTAGCCCTAGATGGACCAGCTTCATCATTTTTTTCTTTTGGTAGGGGAGAACCTTTGCTATAGAGAGCCAAAGCTGCAGATAGGTCCGTTGGCTCGTTCCCCCTAAGAAATTCTTTCACCGGAGCATCCTCATTGACTTCCTCAGAGCCCGACTCGATCTTTCTGATCTTTATTAAAGTTTCCTAGGCTTCAGCTAGAGATTCAAGATAGCCCTCACCTAGGAATGTCAAGTCGCGGTGCATAAGCACGCGGGCGCTGTACTCGGTGATCAGTGGATCAAACATGCACTTGACCTCTTCTTTACTTGCCTCTGCAGCTGCCTCGAGACGAGAGTCAATCTCCTCAGAAGCTTTTCTCCTGCCCTCCTCACGGGCTTCGTCTTTCATTATCTCAACCTTAGCAAGTTCATCATCGAGCTTGGTCTTTAAGAGCCGTGTAGCAACAATTTCGTCGCAGTATCGTTGAGACTCTTCTAGAGCGGTTATTTTCTCCTCTTTCTCCTTAGAGAATAGCTCTTTCAACTCTCTGACTTGCAGGGCGAGCGGGTCCCTTTCTTTCTGGATAGAGTCTTTTTCTAAGGCAAGAGCTCCACTGCGCTGGACTGCTTCATCAAGTTCCTTTTTATGGGTCGCCTCTAGACGAGTGACGGCCTCGGCAGTGTCTTTTGCACTCTGCTCTGCGGCTTCAAGTTTCGACTTATACGAAGCAAGCTCTTCATCTTGACTCTTGATGATGTCCTTGTCAAAGCCAGATTCCAACTTCAAACGATCAATCTCCTGTTGGCGCTCAACAGATACTTCCGATACTTTTTCGACCAAGTGTACGAAGGCGTCATGTTGAACATAGACGTCGTTGTTGCAGGCGATGGCACTCTGCTTGACGTGCCCTGGGATATGATGACTAGCTGGGAGGAATTTCAGGCCATCAAAGCAGATTTTTGGGAATTTGGCCTTAAGATCGACCATCTTCTCTTCTATAGTTGGGTCAGCTGCAGGAGTAGGGGGAGGAGGCTTTGAAAGTTCTGTTCTTTTCCGATGCTCTCGAGTTTGCCTTGTGCTCGACGAACCAGAATGTTGTTCTCGGGAGACATCGGGTTGAGACCCCTTCTGCGAAGGCTTTTCTCTATCTGACTCAGTTTGAGGAGGAGGATCACGAGAATATGAAGACTGGGAATATGTTTTTTCGATAAGACGAATCACGAGGACAGTTGTCTCGATCCTCGTAATCGTCTCTGTCCCTACGTCTACCTAAGCCTGAATCCTGTCCGGGATGGTGAAATATAGAAGAACCGTGGAGGCGATCGAGTCCGTGGGAGCGCCCCATGTCACCTACAAAGAATAAAAATAACAACGAGTTAGGAAAAATCGGGGTAATGGAAAAACTTGAAGTGTATGGTGAAGTGCGTGTGTGCGTATGTGTCCTAGTGTTCCCCCCGACAGACCGGTTCCTTTATCTTTACTGATTGGGGTGTTATCTCCCTGAACTGGGGGTTGAACTCCCGCGTTGCCTCTAGTGGGCGAATGAAACTTAAGGGCTTCCGGATCGTTGAAACCATAGTTGAGTAGATCGTCGAGAATGGTGAGGTTTGACAGGCCCTTTAAAGAACTTTCCATGTGCTGTGAAGAAGTCTCTTTCTCTGACGGGATGAGCGTAACTTTGGAAGTTCCGCCAACTTTCTCCTTCCGTATCTTGTACGTCAATTTCTTTTTCCCCTTCGAAGGGGAAGATGACGTTTCAATATCGTGCACTTCGATCGCCGGGTCCCAAGCAGGACCCACATTCTCGCCTTGTGTCTCAGGAGCTTCATCCTCTTTGTTTTCTCCCCCTTCATGTGCATTGGGGGTATGGCGTGATGACGATTCAGCTTGTTTTTTTCCTTTAACGGATGCGAACTTGGGAATAGAAACGCCCTCAGGAAGGCTAATCTGGTGACCTCTTGCTAACAGTCTGAACCTCGACAAGGATTCATTTGAAATGATGGTTCGGATGTCCCATTCCTCGGCAGGAAGAGCTCTAATGGCTTCGACGGTCTCAGAATATCCTCGGCCCTCAGGACGCGGGTTGATACCTGAAAAGATGAAACAAGAAGTTAGAAAAAGCATAGATCCGATTGAACGCAAATGTCGAATCAGGGAAGAGACTTACTGCCTTCGACCCATCTCCTCGCAAAACCAGGAGGGCAGCGCACATAGAACCATTCCTGTTTGTACATGGCGAATTTGCTACATGCTTCGGTCAAAATCTGGCATTTGTGGTACGGCTCGAGGAACATAAAGGTGGGGCTATCTTTCCGCTTCTTGATCATATAGATATATCTGATGTCGCCGGGAGTTGGAGGCCTAGAGAAGACGGCCATGAAAAGTAGGTATGTCCCGTATATGAACGCGTGACCGTTTGGATGCAGCTGCGACGGGGCGATGTCTATGTATTGCAACACGTCCCGAAGAAATAAATTGAAAGGAGGCACGCTTCCCATCCAGCACATAAACTTATTACAAGTAGTATATCCGACTAGGGGCAGATGAGGACGATCATGTCTCGACGGGACCAACACATCGGCAAAAGGGATTTCGTGGATGGAACATATTCGCCGAAGCGCGACTTCGTTAATCTTCGAAGCCTGTGAGTCGATCGAATTGTCCAAGAGAATCGATGCCTCCAGGGCATCAGGAGCTAAGTTATGAGCAGGGGAAGTCGATGGATTTGAAGTATCTGCGACTTCTTGCCTTGAAGATAGCCCTGGACTATCAGATATAGTGGCGGAGCTGGATTTTTTAGACATCTACAATAAATAGTGAATCTGGCTAAGCGCCTATGAAAACTATACTTGAAAAATGTTCAGCGTTAGAATTAACAACATGAATATTCTCCCCACGTGGTGTGTGAACTAGTGCAAGCAATCGTGTATAAGTGTTGAGAATTTGAAAGTCGCAAAGATACAAAACTGAGCTTCGAATCATCGCCTTCGAAGACCGTCATCGTTGACCGTCCCCAAAAGCCTGCCTTATGGTGATTACAGTTTCAGATTTAGAAAACATATGTTAATCTAAGTTCAGATTTATGTCTACTAAAGATAGGGAGTTAATGATCCGGGTCAGTTTCATATGCTGGTAGGCTAGGGTCCTTGGCCTTGTTTTGTTATGTGATCAGGCAAGGCAAGTGTTGTTCGGCACTCATGATTTTTCAGCATTTGTATTGTTCGGCCTAAGTGTGGTTCGGCATTTATGATTGTTCGGCACTTATGATTGTTCGGCATCTGTATTGTTCAGCACTCATGATTGTTCGGCATTTATGTTGTTCGGCACTTATGATTGTTCGGCCTAAGTGTTTTTCGGCACTTATGATTGTTCGGCATTTGTATTGTTCGGCCTAAGTGTGGTTCGGCATTTATGTTTGTTCGGCCTAAGTGTGGTATGGCATTGTGACTGTTCGGCAAAGCATCGTTCGGCCAAAATCTTGTTCGGCCGAGACAACGCTCGACACACCATTCTTAACAGCGACCTCATTCCCCTCTTCTTCCTCCATCCACACCTAACCACGAGGACGAATCGTTCGGCAAGTCATGCCAGACCTTACCATTCGACGCCCCTAACCATCTCCTACTTCTCCTATGTTCTTTCTTCCTCCAATCTCGTTCGGCACAAAAGATTTATGCCGAACCACAACACTTCTACCAACAGCTTCCTAGAAAGCTCATCTCTACTCACTTTTCCTTCCACCCTCATCGTGTAACTCTGAAAACTTTTAGGATACCTTAGTCAAGGCTCGATTCACCCTATCAATTAAGGAACTCGAGCGTAAAGACCGTTTTAACCTATGGGGATTTAGGCGGAAGAATCGATACCTAATTGGTAGGTTGAAGACTTGGAAAGGATCGATGAATCATTGAAGGATGTTAACTGGAAACGTCAGCAGGTGCAAGGCAGAGGTGTTAAAAGTGTGAAAAGAGAATAAGGAAGAAGGTGCCGGCTTTTATAGGGAAGAAGAAGAAGTCGAAAAGGCTATATCCGGTGGAATCGGTCAAAGCCACAGCGTTCAGCATCGGCATACAAAGTCGTTCGGCACATTAGAAGTGTCCGGTTTCGACTGCCTCGTTCGGCGTTTATACCACGCTCGGCACACACCTACACCACTGATATTCTCAAGAAGGCATCTCCAAGAAGAGTTAACCTAGATTCGAAGCGAAGTACAGGGGATATGTAATTCAAAGCGTATCACGATTCGGTCACGTAATACACTTTGGGGGGCAAGTGTTTCCTGTAGATTTGACCAGGCAACTAAGTACCCGGCATCCAGGAGTACTCGGCATCCAGGAGTACTCGGCATCCAGGAATACTCCGCATCCAGGAGTACTCGGCATCCGGGAGTACTCGGCATCCGGGAGTACTCGGCATCCGGGAGTACTCGGCATCCGGGAGTACTCGGCATCCGGGAGTACTCGGCATCCGGGAGTACTCGGCATCCGGGAGTACTCGGCATCCGGGAGTACTCGGCATCCGGGATTACTCGGCATCCAGGAGTACTCGGCATCCAGCAGTACTCGGCATCCAGGAGTACTCGGCATCCACGTAGCGCTCGGCGTTGGCAAGCGCTCGGCATCCAAGGAGCGCTCGGCATCTAGGAGTGTTCGGCTTCCAGGTTCGTCCGGCATCCAAAGGTTGTTCGGCATTCATCTAACCTCGGTCAACTTCAATCATTGCTCGGCATACACTCCCCACTCGGCACCTCACCTTTGTTCGGCATAAGAAGATTGTTCGGTATTCTTCTCAGCTTGTCCGGCTACAATTATTGCTCGGCCCACTCTTCCCACATAACAAGCATCGTTCGGCATGAGGAAGATGGTTCGGCATCCGACCGTTCGGCTTGATTGGTTCAGCATATAGAGACCAGTCTATCTGGACCAAGTTATTCAGCTACCAAGCCCACCAGAGAAGTCCAACCCACCTTTGTCTATAAATAGAGAGGCAGGGGCACAGTGAAATGGACCTTTTTTCGGGAACACTGGGGAGACTCTGTCGCTTTCAAGACTCATCTTCTTTACTTATCAATTGTATTCAAGTATTTGATCTACAGATTGTATTTGTAATCAATCATCAAGTAAAGCAATAAAGTTTAATCCCAAAGTGGACGTAGGCAATTACGCTGAACAACTATAAATCTGGTGTTCTTACTTTCTGCATTCAAATTAGCATATTCTTCCTTGTTTAATTTATCTTCATCACTTATATCTCTACACAATCTTTGTCAACGAGGTTAGTGACCAATTTTGGTGCTAACAAGAAGAAAGAGGGGAAGAGTGAAGAATAGTCTAAGTGTGGAATATTGTTTATTTTACAATTTTCGGCACATCCCTACATAGCCTTTCATTCGCGTACGAACCGCGAACGACAGAAATAAAAATACGATCAGGGAAAACAATGCAAGACGGTCTCAAAACAATAATAAAATAGAGTGGTTATCTTATTCTGTGAAATTTCAAAAATACCATCATTTGTTGAAAAATACCTCAAACGATAATTAAATAATTTTCAAATTAAAATTATGGAAAAATCCTATACATTGATTTTAAATACGTCATTAAAATAAAGTCAGTTCATAAACAATTGATTTTATTATTACTAATTACATTTGAATCAAATTTAAATATTTAAATAAGTTAGTTTTCTCATTCAAAACGTTAAAAATTATGGGTCATTACACCAAGTCTTTGCTAATAACCACTCGGTACCGTTGGTAGTCCAAGCCTAATGCCAGCCCTACTCTAAATACTATTCTATCAAAAATACCGACATAGCCCGTTGACCCCCACTGTCGAAATCCCATTTAAACTTACCTAATATAAGTTAAGGAAAATGCATACTCCAATTACTTAATATCTCTTGTTAGAAATAAAGCAGATGCCCCACATACTTATACGCGGTGAACCCTTGGTTTATTTTCACATACTTATACGCGAACGTATATCCCTTCCCCATGGATCCTATAATTGGAGATGCCCCACATCAGTAGTATGTATACACAACTGTTGGTAACCTCTAGGTGAATGGCAGACTTCTATTGTGTAACTCTGCCGACCTCGCATCCCAACCCATACTAAACCAAGTAATTTATCCTAAACCTAAATATGGGCTAGGTCCACTAATTTACGCTCATCGTAAACGTTTTATTAAGGTCATAAAATTTCCACTATGGAAATTATATTACCTCCTAAGTTTATTTATTAATATTGAATTACCTATTCGATGTGAACCTATTCCTATCTTATAGGCTTATTTCCTATACTCCTCATTTCCTTCTTACGTCCCATGAATGTCAAATGTCCGTAATAAATGATCATTAATATTCAAATTGTAAAATTATTAATGACATGTATTTATTCATTTCAAATTCAACTTATTATGCATATTTCATTTTCCCACAAAAGTCCTACTGAATTCTACAATCAATCCCATTAAATGTGTTTATGTCCTTAATTAATTTCTATAACTCCCAATCAACTGCACATTTATTGTCCACTAAATTTACAATCATTTTTCATAATTTTTGGAGTTACTACCCATTTTCCATTACAACCTCCCAATCCTATGATTTACTACACAATTAGTCGTCCTAATTATAACTAATACGAGTACCGACGTATATTTATTTATTACGCTTTATTCATTATCCTATGATATTCGTATTTTTAATTGGTAGGCGTAGTTATTTTTGTGTGTGTGTGTATCCCTATTTTTAACTCATTAATTCACATGCTTAGGTATTTCAGAATATACACTTATATGTACATTCTGTAAAGAACATTCATTCAACATTTTAATATACTAGAGCTATCCTTCCCAAAAGGTATTACCATCATAACTTTCAATAAATTACCTAAAAGTGAAACTTTTGCTCCGTTTTAAATTACAAGGAATTATTTCTTTTCTTGTATTGAAATAGACAATGGAAACTACAGAGAAACATCTGTACTTTATACATCTCTTTCATCTTGGTAGATTCTTTACTATCTCAAACAACACACTTTTTATACTTGCAGAGTTAGGTAATTTATGGAAATAGATTCAACTAAATTGTACCCTCAATGCTTCTAACAAATTAAAATGCAGAAATTTACATTCCAAGTCAAATTAGGTTAACCCAAATGAATACTAGATAATTTACAAACCAATTAACATAAGTATGGAATAAACTTCACTATCCTATTAACATCCTACTTTAAAAAAAATTAGGGACTAATTTTCAAATTTCCAGATTAGGGTGTATACCATTCTATTCCAATTTCATAACTTATAGAATATGTAGGCAAGATTTCAATTAAATAATTCAATTTAAGCCTATAATTCAACAGATCTTGCATAGGCATAATAATTAAATAAAATTCAATGATATAAATTTCAGTGTTAGCCATAAATCATATAGTTTTCCACTTGACTTTCTAGCTTTTAAATTTCCTAAATCTGAATTCAACCCTTCAATTGACAACTTTTTCCTTTCCAAACCAAAAATATGTATAACAAGATATATTCATATTGATTAGAATTACAGATTTGAGAGGAGATTTGAGTTAAGTGGAATATAGATTTATAATTATAGAATTTATCTTTTTTGCAGAATCGGTTCACTCTTTCTCTTCTTCTTTTTAATTTTCCACCCTTCTCCAGTTTATATATATGTATAATATAGTATTTTTAAGATTTCTAGAAATAGTGGAGAAAAGAAAATGGCAGAGCTCCGCTGCTCTGATCGGAAAAAATGAAAAGAAAAGTAAGGGGCTAGGTCTGTATTATAGGCGCTCGAATCAATTCTATCCGTTAGATTAATATTAACTAAATCGGGGCTGTCAGACCGAGGTTCGAACCTTGCAGCCACCACTTCGACTGGTCGACCATTGCTCTATTGGTGATAAACCGCTAGCGGTCGATCGGTCCAAAGAGGAGGTCAACCAGTGGAGTACACATGTTTATTATTATTATTTCCTCTCTATTTCTTTTCAATTATTTTCGATTTGAAAACTTTAAACGCTAATAACTTCTTCGTTTGAACTTCGATAGCAAAACTTCGTAAATGAAACTTTCTTAGAAAATCACTACGAACACAATAGTGCAAGTTTCATGGTTAAATTCTGACTTTTGCTCAAATTCTATTTTTGAGCCTTAATAATTATTTACTAATTACCGTTTATTCTACGAGGTGTTACATGATTCAACCCTTGAGGAATTTTGGGGTCCAACTCTCAATACTTACCATATCGTCTCAGCAATCCTATCATCACCATTCAACGGTAATCCCTGGGGTTCTGCATGTTCCTAATCCAAATCTTCTCTATGCCCCTCCGTTCCTACGAGGAGCTTTTGGCTCTAATCATTGTAGTTGTACATTTGCGTTTTGACCTCCACTCAATAGCTCAACATCATTCCTCGAACATGCTCCATCTCATCCCAAATTCAAATTAACCATGCCCCGGGACCTTTAACTCGCTACTAAGTTAGCTCAACTCGGTAGGAAATTATAGTGTCCCTAGGTCTGCCCTAATTTGTTTTACTCCGTCTCTTAGTGTTCCGTTTTGCCTTTTGGCCTTTGATTTTGATCTCTGCTACTCCAGCTTTCCTTTGCTGTTCTATTCTTCTGAAGAATCCATTCATAATATCTTCTTGTCGAGCCACTAGTCCATCCTACATTTTCTCTCATCATCCTCTCCATCTTTTCTCTAGTCACATTGATTGATGGATTTGAATTTGATGACACCTCTTGACTGCCCCCATGTCCTTATTGACTTCCTCCAACAATAGATCTTGTGTTAGGCCTTTTCATCTTCTTCAAATCATGTTTTAAGTCTTCAAATCCGCTCTCTCATTGAAAGCACCAAAATATTTGGACCAAAAATGGCAAAAACACCCAATCAAGTAGTAAATAAGAGTTATAAAAGAAAATATATTAAAAGAGAGAAGAAACACACAATTTTTACAATGGTTCGATGAGTACTCCGGTCTACGTCCATTTAATTGTTTTCTATTAATCATACTTTGCTCCTGCAAAGCATATTTTATAACTTGGTTGCTTATAGCTTGGATATGAGTTATATTGCCTTTTGTTCCGAAGTGAATATCTCAACTTTTCATAATTTAGAGAGTTCAGCCCAAAGATCATCTTTAAAGTAAACTCCTCTTCTATTTATAGACGAATACCACCATTAAAATTACTTGAAAATGCTCATCCACGTTTTCTATGTCGCTTCAAAATCAGAATGCAAAATTCATGGGCAAAGCCCACCATCACTTTCTCAACTCGGTATTGAGTTGAGGGGGTTCATTGCAATACCGAGTTGACTTTCCATGGTCAACTTTTGACTCTTTCTATTTTCTTCTATTTTCCATTATGCTTGCTTGTTGATTCATCGCTTTCTATACCTTAAATCGATATGGAGTTGAAGGTATCAACACGGTAGAGGGTTAAGGGGTCCTGTCAAATTTTAGATATCTTTTTTGCAATGTTCTACTCTATTATTTTATGATATTTCACAAGAGTTTGTATTCATTGTTTCATCATTTGTTAGTGCAGTACAATCGTTAGGGTGTATTCGGAGACTGTGGAAAATTTGCCGGTAACAATTACTATTTTAAGAAAAAAATTGGGTTAGAATAAATAAATGGGTTTCTGTGATAAACAATAATAAGATGATTTTATCCTTCAGTAGAGATTATAAGTGTAAAGAAATTAATCTGAATTGGTGTGTCTTTTATGTTTGAACTATTCTAACATTATCAAGTATAGCTGATATATGAAATTAAATTGCATGAAGATGAGTTATGCGATATTTTACTATTATTACTACGTTGTGTGTAATTAATTATGGTTTCATTATTGCTATTGTGTTACTAATATAGTGGATTATTACATATTTGATGATATGATGTTCATACTGCTGATATATAGTGGGTTAGTAGACATTAGATGATTTTATATTTTTGTTACTAATACATAGTGCACATTTGATGATTTGATGTTTGTATTACTAATATAGTGGGTCAGTAAACATTTGATGAGTTGATGTTTGTGTTACTAGTACTAGTGATTAGTTCACATTTGATGAATTCTTTTGTTGATTTGTTTGATGTTTAAGGTTAAATTGAGTATTGTAAAAATTGTATAGTGTTTAATGGCTATGTTGTCATTATTATTGTACCCCACACTTACAAACATTAATTGTGTACGAATAGTAGGAATGATGTTTTCTTTTTATATTAGTTGCATAGTTCCTATTGTTCTAAAATGTTATGAGCTAACAAGTATTTGTTGCAGGAGAAGAGAAGGAAACAGAACTACATGCGGTTGATCTCAAAAGGGCACGTAAGTTGCCTTTCCTTCTGCAATAACTTTTGATTCCCTTGTGGCGGAGTATATAGAATGAGGCATAGTCCAAACATATTTCATAACCTTTACCCTTTGTTGTGTATATATATAGATACACACATATCTCTTTGTGTGTGTATTTGTGCGTGCGTGCGTGTTTATAAAGTCATAGGTAGGAGAAGAGGAGAGAGCAAATGCCTGGATATAGATCATATCTGAAGGTTGCTAGCTTGGAATATTTCTCCTACACCATAGTTATAGTGTTGTCGATTAATGCTAGTTAATGTACTGAAAATATGGATGTGATTTTATGCATTGAATTTGTATGGTATTTGATTGCTGAGATAGTTTATTGATATTGAAGTTTAATTCCCTTATGAGTTATTTATTTATTCATAGTTGTAGATTTTTTTATTTTATATAACCAACGGTCTACTACTTTTTTTTAGATTAGTGTGCAAGCATGATAGTGTTCGTCACTAATTTAGATGTTAGATATAATGAGTCACCATAGTATGCTACCATAATTTAAGGACAAGAAAATATAACACTCAGAATATCGAACGCCCATCCATAACCCTTCCCGGCCGATGAAGGCCCCCCAATCTCAGCCTCACTATATCATAAAGGTGAAGGTCATATGCCTGCAACTCACTCTCATGCCTTGATCGGTGGCGGCTGAGCTCGCACCACTACCCCTAGTCGGCGGCCAATGTGCATACGCCCCTCTCCAAGTATACCTCGTCGCTACCTCTCTTAATTTGAGCAACCACTATGGTTGCCTCCTTCTTCTATTTGGACTTAGCCGCCCTCACCCGATCACTTAGCATGCTCTTTCTGTGGTTTAATAGCCCCACCTTATGTAAGATTAGCCTCTATTAAGATTATGGTCACATTCCTTTGATTGCTGGTAGGTAGTAGATGGTCTCAGCCCAAGTCGGGAACTGAGATTGATCCTCACCCAAGTCCTCCTGAACAACTGCAAAGCAAATCTGAGAACATGTTAAATAATATGAAAGGAAAATAACATAGAAAATTAATGTGTGAAGAAATTTACTAGAATTTCAAGACTCCTGAATGAGAAAATCAAGGTTGACGGCTGATGGCATGAAGGTAAAGTAGTATTGGTAGCCTACTACCTTGTTCAGCAAGCCAATGTATGGGACCAGTATGATTTGGCTCTATACATAGTAATACCAGCCTTCGCCAGAGATAGCAAGCTTGGGCAGCTTATACATCCCACAGAAGAAGAGGAGGAAGGCTCCAGAAAGTCTATATTGTGGTGGATTATATTCAAACTGGCTAGCTAACAATAGTCGTCTGAAGCAAACTAAGCGTGGGCCATGGAATAGGCATTTAAAAAGCAAACAAAGTAGGGACAGAGAAATAAGGATTGACCACACCTCATATAGGGAAGAGCCTATGTAAAGTAGCCTATGGGAGGACTATTCATCCTATCACTTCGCAATGGTAGTGGGGGATGATGTCTATAATGTCGTGTCTTCTAAGGGCTTCCATGATGTTGTCTTTATTCTCCCACAGCTTGGAGCAAAGGCCCTCGAAGGGGCGACCAGACACAAAGGCTCCCTTGGCGGCCAGTTTCTTCCTTTCCCTTAACAATATGTATAAACAAAACTATGACCTAGTTATTGAACCAATGTGTAGCAAGTTAAGGGAACACATTAAATTCGAGGGGAAGAACACTCCCCCAGCATGTGTGTGGTAGGCTACAACTCCAACTCACCTAAAAGACGACCCCTAAATGTAGAAAGTCGACCACCATATGTATACCTAAGCCATTACTACATGACTCAAACCAAATGGTCCGCCAATGTAGCGCCCCGACAATGCAACCCATTTAGTATTTAAATGAAATTTTAACATTTTGATTATTTAGCCCTAACTCAATGTCTTATTTTTTGTCTTATTCCCTATTTAGAGGGGGTACTATGGTAATTTAACAATATTTTAGGTTCTAAGGACATGAACTCAGGAAAATAACCAACCTAGCAATGTCAAACTGTCAATGGAATATGGCTAATATCCTACATATATTAGCATTGAGAAACAAGGGTAAAATCTATAATGATGAAAAACAAGGTAAAACCGATGGAGTAAAACCAGTGTAGAATCTTAGCAATATAAAAAACAACATGAGAAGTGGAATAAAAGCAAAAGAAAAAGGCATTGAACTCACTTGCTTTTGATAATGCAAGTGTAGGAGTGGAAAATCTTGAGATTGTTCTTTTTCTTTTCTTTAAGACCTTGAGAGAGTTCTAATGGTGGAATTACTAGAGGAAGCAGTAAAGAAAAAGAAGAAGGCCTTTTTCTCATTTTATAACTTTTGATCTTTAATCTCAAATGTTGGATGGATTAGGTAGGAAACTGTCCAGGGCATAGAATACTAATCAAGTGCATCATTAATCCAACATCCAATCATTGAAATCGTCTCGAGAAACTATTGATCTCTAGCAATAGAATCGACCATATGTCAATCTTATTAATTTGGAATAAGACAAATCCACCTCTAGCCAGATAGGAGAACTTGGTAGACAAAGATTCCCCATTTTCATCATAAAGTATAACTTGGCTCCATCATATCTAAAGCTCAATTGAAAAGGCCCTCCTAACACATGTTGGCCAAGACCTTGCATGGCTAAGTTGCTTGTTCGTCCAAACATGCCCCCACTTCCAAAACCTACCTACCTCATGATCCCTATTTGGAATTATGTCTGTCTTATACTTAAAAGGGATGATCCCCCTCAAGCATTGTCAGGCAACATCTCTCGATCGCCTTGCTAGCACCACCTGATCATGTCCTTCACTGGCCAGACTACCCAAATGATACCAACTTCTAGATCCACTTGTTCATCCATATGCCTTGTCTAATCACCTTCTTGCCCATCTAAACCCCTCCTCGACCAATCTCCCTACACATCTCTCTTTGTGGTACATAGATATGGATCCGAATAAAGCTCTCAATCACTCTTGCGAGGTGGGGACTCCATATTTCTTCCTTGACAAAAGGCTCAAATCCATATTGTCCTTCTAACAAAATTTCCATAATACTCTCTGACGCAAGCATGTCGTAGTACCGCCTACCAACGAACATGCTCCTGGACCACTCCACTGACATGGAATTTGAGCTAGCTACATCTCAATCCAAATCTTAATTTATGGCTCTAAAGAAATTTGGCACCAAAGACATCAATCTAAGCTCTTCAATACATGATTTCCATGGCTATGAATAGGAGAACCAATCCACTTGTACAAGGGTTAAATTTTAGAAGAACAATATCTACATTTATCTTGACTCTTGTAATCAAAAGTCTAAAATGTAATAAAATAAGTATCACAGTGGAGGTAGATCTATTCTAGATAGAACCACTCTACATTATGTGTCATCTATATACTTGCATCATATTTTACTTATATTTACTTTTCATTTTACATTTGTAACAATATTTTAGTGAGTAACCTTCATTAAAGGCATACCTAAATCATTATCTTTAGATTGGCTAGAAATCTAATCTACATCTTATTTAAGATCATATATTGAGCTTAGAAGTTGTACAAGTTTTATCATCGATCCCACTGAATTTGAGACATTTTCGCTATGTTGTACCAAAAGTCCCCTCTAAAGATCATTTAAAATGTCTATACCAGTGACCATATGCTAAAACTTATAGTTATTTAATGCAATAATTTACGAGTAGAATCTGAATAGACCTAAGCGTTGTGACTAACGAAATCACTTCATTAGTGTCAAAATTTGAAGTCGATGAGGTCATTTCCCATCAATTTTACTTTATAAGTTTATACAATTCCAATTACATGATCTTTTTCTTAAAGACTCTCTTGGTCAATGGATTATATCCTTTCAGATAAATTTTCCAAAATCAATTTTTGTCAGTACTTCGAATCTATTTTGGATCCAAACCATCATGCAACATGACAGTGCCTATGCTTTCCATGATTTATCGGCAATTTAGGAGATTCTAATTAAGAACAATCTATTTGCTCGACATCGACAAGAAAATCATAGTTTCTGTTAAATATGCATGATTTCCTCTTAGAAAATCTAGTCAATTGTGTCATTTTTTGGGCTCGGTTAAATTTGCAGCATCTACTCAGCTAGTTTCCATGTTAGAATCTTGGATCGCATCCAAGTTCATCACACTACCACTAGTTTCTCTAGAAAGAAATTCTTTTAATATGGAGGTGGCATGTCTTAAAACTACCATCTATTTTAGATCAATGAAATAATTATTCATAAGATTTTAGAACTGCCAATAGACTTATATAAAACAAACATCTTTTAGATGAAATTAAATTCAACATATGCACTTACACGTAAGCGCATATTCCATAGAAGAAAGATTTAACTCAACTCATTGCAAATTGTTTTATATCCAATAGAGCATGATTACTCCTTATCAATATATCATTATGTTATGTAAGAAGGAGTGGCTTTGAGAGTGAATTGTATTCTCCTTAGGGAATCATTAAACTCAATATCCAACATAATTAAGTCTTTGACCGAATGGAATTAATTTATCCTTTTGCATGTCTTATTTCTACTTCCATTTTATATTCTACGAACTTATTATATATATATGTGTGTGTGTGCATGTATTTATATATGTATATATATATGTATATGTATATGTATAATTTATATATCAAAATACATACCCTCATACCTTAGGTTATTCGTTGGTGAATTAACAAGTAAGAGGGTCCACTTTAAGTATCTTTAGCCCTTGGGTTGCATACATCATTGTGCATCAATACACAAAGTTTGGTAACACTTTTTTCACTCCTACTAAATGGGTGCTTATTCGTTAAACCATTGAGATACAATTGAAAAGTATCGTATGGTTCAAAATCATATGATCGAAGAAATGTTTATCGAAGATGAGGGCAAATCTATTATTCCAAAGTAATTGCAAAACATTTTAGATGCTTCTATAATTTCCATGGAAAACTTATCTTCAATCATAGATCAACTACCGAAACAAATTTATTTTATAACTGTATTAGTAATATTCATATGTAAAACAAAGCATCATCCATTTTTGACTATAATACAGAAACACGTATTGTTTAACAAATAACATTTGGTATTGATGAAAGTAATTATTGAATAAACATAGATGTGTCCATTAGTAAGTGCTCTATAGTGTTCTCCCACAATTTCCGTTGTTGCAATAGCAACATTCAACAAATGAAGCTCCCTTTCATCTGTTGTTATGGTCTATTTGTTTCTTCTACTTTAACTTGGAATTAATCGTTTCATATGTCCCTTCCTAAAGCATAGGTGACCATTCATCGTCCCTTCATCCCAATTATCCCCATGTTGCTTTCACTCTTAGACTATTTCCTTATCTATTAAATGGTCTAACATTCAAAAGAGAAACCCTCTGCTATAAGATAATAGTGGATTTCATTACAAAAATGCATTCACTTATCCTTAGTTTGTTAAGGATGGCGAATAAGTTGCACTTGATTAACTAGATCAAACTGACATTTCAATGATCCATGACCCAGGTCTTATAGCCTTTAATCTAGCGTTTTTCCAACACAACAAGATCCTTGTTGTATTTATCATATTGAGCCCATGATTTCGCACTATGATTTACTTACTCATTTTGAACGAAAAAATTCATCAAAATTACGTATCTTATGGAACACAATTATTCAGCATACAAGTTTTGTATGTGATCGAATATGGATCAAATATCCATACTTTTGTATTATCTTAAGATCTCATACTCATAGTAGGTAATACACAACAATGGACACTTTATATGTATGTGTCCAAGACACAACATATTTAGATGATAGGATCGTTTGGCTCTTGCATAAAACTTTGAGTGACAACATGCCAAAATATCAATTGATCAACAAGTAGATCTTTGCATTTCTTAGTCAATCTTTAATTCAGTTCATTCAATATGTGTAATGATCGGTATTTTACGTATCGGAGGATCGTAAAATATTATTTTTAAATCCATATTGGGTCATATTTGGATATAATTTTGGGTGATGTTGTGGATTGATATTTTTGGCCTTTAGTTATTTTATTAGACGATTTTGGCCTAAGATTTGGATAAACATGCACTCATATTCTGAATGAACGGAAAATGTCTCCGAGTTAAGAAAAGTGTATAAGCCAAGCTATCGATGAATTTCAAGATTGGACATTCCAACAGTCCATACAACTTAAAAAGGCCTATTTCCTGGACATAGTCTCGTATTCTGATGAAGCTTGTACCATTAGAACAGAAAAAATATGATGAGTCATACCGCCGAGAATCATTGTAATTCGGCATTCCTAGAAGCCGTATGACTACAAAATGTGCATTGGAATTTCGAAAATAAAAGAAAATATTGGGCATCAAACCCAAACCACATCCACTACCTTATAGCTACAAACCCACTATTGTAGCCACATATTTCATTCCTCCTTTACATTATCTCCTTTTTATTCATGAACCCATCTCCCACTCCTCTTTCTCCTCTTTTTTCTAAAGCAAACAAACACCATTTAGGCTGAAATAAAACTTGGGTCTCTTTATTTTTCCGAGAGCTATGCAACCATGGCCTTGATTCTACCAATTCCAACTTTGGTGAATGGAAAATGCAAATCTGGCGAAGGGAGTGATTTTTGAGGTCAATCGAAATAGATTAGAAGGATATGGTTGTTTTTGTAATCGAGAAAGGATGAAAATGGCCATACAGTGGTTGAGTTTTGTCCTTAGTAAGGAAGAAAACATAGTTGAATGGAAAGAACGGCATTGCCGAACCTTTTGGAAATCTAATCGTTGGGAAAACCATTTATATGGGTTTATTCTTATCGACAAGGGGAGTGTGGAAACATAGATGAATGGGGTTAAAGATGGACGGTCTGGTGGTGAAATGAGGAAGAAAATTCAAAATTTATGGGTTCTTGGGTTTTTCATGGTCACGTTTTTCACTACGCAGGGGTGCAGCGTTGGAGGTACAGATGACGGTCTTTAGTGGTGATTGGCAGTCCGGTGGTGGCATGGAAATGAGAGAGAAAATACTAACGGGTGTTGCAAGGTGTCAAGAACCGGAGTTGGTGGCCAGAGCGGGCGGAGGTCGTGCCAGGTTGGGTGTAAGGTACGTTTGGTGTCAGGTGGCGGTGGTTGGTGTGTGGGGTGGAGTTGCGTGCATGATGGCATGATGGTAGGAACTAACTAAGGTGGTTATGTGAGTAGGAAGAGGAACGCTTACTGCTTACGTGAGCTACATGAAGCTACAAGAAGAAAAGGATGCATGGAGAAGATTATAATGAAGGTAATTACAAAAATATTTTATTAGTTTAATTAACGATTAGTTAGGTTAATTAATTATTACATATAAATTAAAATCTTATATCATCCATGTCTTTTGCATACGAGGTCGATTTGGACTCGGTTTATTGCATTATGCTCATATTGGACCTCTCTACGACTTGGCAGGGAATTTGGTATCTTTATTAAAGTGAGTGATATTGTCTCTCACTATACTATGGTTGTCATTGTAGTGTAAAATAAATGTTTTGAAATGATTTCAAACTTTAAAATGTGATTTTATTTGCTCGACGTGAATGATGAAAAATATGCGATGATGTTGTTTACTTTATATGAGGAGATGTTGAATAAATTTTTCCAATGCATGGAGTAGCACAGAGAAGCTGGAGTGATCAGGAATCAAGACCAAAGGAGGTCAAAAACTAGAATGGACCACAGGCATAAAGACCAATAGCACTTGGCCCTCTGCTTCCATAACTGACCAATGTCAATCCACCTAGACCGATCGGTACAGATACATTAGGCTAACTATGCAAAGTTGGTCAAGATCTCCACTAAGAAAGAGCACAATAGGGAACAAATTTGAGCCTAGGAACCAAGATTAGAGTGGAAACTTACAGCCATAGAGGGAAGAACCAAAAGGCAATGCAGGAATGAGGGGCATTAGAAAGCTATGGATTGAAGGCGTAATGACCTTAAAGATTTCTATTGAACCAATAAGATTTCATGGATGAGATGATACGACAAGCATTTCGAAATGAAGCACCATACCGAAGTTTGGAGGATGTTAGTTGAAACCCCTTCACCCTAAACATTCAATATGATAGGAATTCACCTAATTTCAAGCTACCTACATTGGAATTGTATGATGGAAGAACTAATCCTAATATTCATTTAATGAGATGCATATAATACATGGGAGTATTAGGAGATAGGGAAGAAGTGATAGCTTGCTACTTCTCACTATACTTAACTAAGTTGGTTGAGAGAGATTCATGAGCTAGTTTAGAGTTCATATTGTTTGGCCAAGGAATGTGATGACACTTTCAAATGTGAAGCAAAGGGAGAAGGAATTTCTGTAAAATTATTTAACCAAATTTAATGCAGTAGCTGCTATAGTTTAGAAACTATATTCATCAATAGTTCTTATGGCGGTGGTTGCAGTAGTCCCTTAGAAAGACCGAGTTAATAAGGATTTGGAAAGGGATCTACCAGTGAATCTAGAAGATTTCTACTATTAAGCTAAAAGATATTAGCCTCAAGAAGATGCGGAGACTGAGAATGTTGAAGTTAATACTATAGAGGATGGAGGACCATCCAAGGCAGGACTTCAAGGACAAAAGAAAGAGGAAAAATGATGAGAGTGTTAAAGCTCCAAAGCATTCAAATCAAGAACCAAAATTTCCCTTTAACATTGAATTAATCGAAAAACTGGAGAGATTTTATTTAGATACCGAGGAAGAATCAATATGGGAAACCTTATAAGAGATAGCCCACGAAATGGGAAAGAAATTATGGGAAATACCATCTATACCTGGAGCTAGATCGATATGAGACAAACGAGTACAGACACTTAAGGGATTTGATAGAGGAGTAGGTTCAGAGCAACTAACTATAGTAGTATGTAAGGAACTCAATAACCATAGCATAAACCATAATGGTGCCATGGGTGCAACCACCAACAATGGTGGATGACTCTGGTCATAGCTGAGGACACAGATAGTGTATGTCTATCCCATGATCGGGATGTACTGAAATCAGGTTTATTTTTCATTTTATTTTGCTTTTACTTTGAATCACCTATAGAGGTTTACTATCAGACTACTTACATATGCATGTGACCTTGATCGGTCCCATAGTGTGCTCTAAGTTAAAGCTTGAATGTAATCCTTTATTGGACTATTTGTTTAAAAAAATTGATGGACTTTAAATTATACTCTATAAATGATCTGCTGATTGATATTTATCCCTGAACTCATATAAAAATGATATGCGGTTTTAACATTGTTGTAAGATATAGATGGAACTAGATTATCCTTTATATTTAATACATAGGACAAAAGATTACGGTTTCCCTAACCAGTCGACAGAGAGTGAGTGGATAGGCTTGTATAGGATACGAGTCTACTTACCAAAGAGTGAGTTAATGGACTAGCCTTAAACTTTAAGCCCCTTCGTAGGAGAGTGAGTGGATGGGCTCAATATAAATTTATGATTATCTAAACTTTAGAGATTAAAATTTAACATCATGGTATGGACACCTTTTGATTTGGAATAACTTGGTTGTGATTATTGAATGATTGGTAAATATTATTTCTTGATCTGCTTGGACATACTTATAAGGGATGTTGGTTGATACTAAACAATTTGTAGGTAATGCTTCAACTGGGCTAATATATTAACTTAATGCATAGATACTTGATATAAGTTTACTTCCTGATGAAAACTTTATGTGGTCAGACTTGATTGTAATGGGATATTGAGAGATATTAACTGATTTGTAAGAAATGATCCAACCAAAATTTCATAATAGCATGATATATAATTTATTTTAGTATATCAATCCCTGCAGAACGTGGGATGACAATGATTTATGATTAATACTTTGGCAAGGACATTGGTCCTTGACCTTGATGGGTCCGAAGTAATTGCAGGTGAGTCTAAGAGAAAATGGATATTTTTCCTCGGTTGATTCGTAACATGAGGACATGAACAACAATTTTCCTACATCAATACATATTCTTGATTAAAGCATGCTTTGTATCCACGAAACGATGCTTTAAGGGGCAAGTGTTTTCGATAGATTTTCCACAATCTTGGAATTAACTCAAATAAGAGAATCTGGACTGAAAAAATGATGAACCAATAGATCAGGGTGCTTGGAAAGGATCAAGATTGAGAACTCGATGGTTTTGGCCAAACTTAGATTAACAACCATCGATCAACATCAACCGATATCGCTCGGCACAGAATAATATGGTTTCCATGGTTGGGGTAACTAGTAGATGAAGATTTTGGATATGTGAAAGAACAAGACATGTAATGAAAGACACTGGTTGGTACCGAACGATTATGAAGATTGGAAAATGTGCAATTTGATATGTTCTAGTTGCTGGAACTTCGAATCTGGACGTTTACTTTATAAAATTTGTCATGCTGACTATGGTAGAGGAATTCATCTATAAATAGTAAACCTTCATCAACCAGAAATGGGCTTTTTCTTCCTCTCTGCACTTGACTTTAGCTAATTCAAGGTCTAACCATTGTATATTGAATTATTGAGGAAAAAGGTAATCAATAAAAACAACTAAGTGGACATAGGCCGAAGATTTCGCCGAACCACTGTAAAATATAGCGTCTCTCCCTTTTTTCCTTCTTACCTTTTCCATTTATCTACAATGTTTTTATGAATTTGGGGTGTTGGCCCTAAAAATGGCTAACAATAATATTAACTGTTTACATTCAAATTTAGATATTATTTAGAATTACATTATATATATTTTAACAAATTTCAGGTAATATATATAATTAAATGCCGGTTTGACCCTATGAAATAAATACTATACTTATTATTTTGTTTGAATAAATATACGTATATAGTTTAACATTTAATATTTGAATTTAAATCCTAAACATTCACTTAGTCAAAAGAGTCAAAATATTTATATTTAAAACCTTATTCAACATAATGTATTCATATACCATACATAATTGATGAATCTTTTTTTTAATTTTACTTTAAAATTTATTTTTAAACCTTTTTATTTGTTTTATCAAATCAAATTAATATATATATATATTTAAAATTTTCAAAAAAATGTTTTTTTAAAACCTTAAATTAATAGTAAATAATATATATTTATATTTTTTTCTGTTCATATGTATATCGACGCGCACACACACAGATATGTGTGTGTGTATAATGTTAATAATATATATAGGTGCAAGGTACATACACAGGTAGATATATATATATATATATGTGTGGGGGGGGGGGGGATTTATGTTTCCTATAAATATTTTAAACTTAAAATTGATACACACACAGATATATATAGGTTTAGAGACATAATCCTTAATTACTTAAAATAGAAGATTACCTAAATGGTATGCCGTTGATTGCATATTGCAGTACGCATCTTCGATTTGAAGTTCCTTCTTCCTTGACCTAGTTTGGTTTCCAAGATTAACTTAAAGCTTCAACAATTTCTCGTGGAGGCTAGAGCTTATGTTTGTATTTCTATGTATTAAAAGGAATCAAGGAATATGGTGTCATTTGTAATCTCTAAATTGAAATTTTCTAATAATTTCTACCTGTTCTCCATCGTTTTCTCTTTAATAAACTATTTATCAAAATTCCCTTTCCATTAAGCTTCACTTAATTTCATTTATGGCCAAACCTCGTTTACACATCATATATGTGAATTTAGGCTTAATTAATAACCATTATTGATTATTTAAATATTTATTTTAGCCCTTTGTACACAATTAAATCAATATATAACTTTTATTTATTTTTGAGTAAATTATAAGGCTCTAAATAAATAAATAAATGCCAAATAAATTGATATAACTTGTATATTAATTTTACCCATTTAACATTAATAATTTATTTTATTTTACTGAATTCAAACGAATGCTAATATTGATGGTTGTGTGGCTCCCTGATATGACCTCAACTCTCAATAATATTTTAACCATTTAAATATCAAAGCATGTCCAGATTTTGTTGAAGCATAGTAATGGATATGAGTTTAGTTGCTTGCTAATCATCTTAGTAAAATTAAATTTTTATTTAAACTATACCTTAGGCAGCGGTATGTTATGCACATTTTCTTCTAGTCATTATTATATCATGTAGACATCTAAAGCTTGGCAATGGTTAAAATTCTAATAATGTATGTAGTTAATTGCGAAGTCCAATAGTAAAGCTCATTGTTCCCAATAACTTATCGATTAACCAATTTGATCGGTCAAAGATTTTAACTATATTGACTACCAATTACGGTGATACTAACCATCTATTCAAAGGAGATGAATCTTTTCTTGAATAGTGTTCTTCTTAAAACCAAATGTGGTCTTAACACGATCATCGTTGTTATGTGATTGAACATAATCAAAGTAATTTTAGACGTTTAAGATTCGTAGTGTTTGCAAGTTAAAAGACTATTGCATATCCTCATACATGATCTTCTATTTGACTTTATAATTAACCTAAAAAAGACTTTGGTGAGTTTTTTTGTATTTTTTCTAAATAATCACATGTACATAACCCTTTGGTGCCTCCAACAATTATGAGTAGTTTACTATCCAATGTACGGACAGCATTAGGTACACCAATCTCGATTAATAAATCAATATCTAGTTCTTGACACATCTTGACTATGAACATTTAAGGACAAGTATTTATGTACACAATTTAGTACTCCTAGTTTTGAACACATTTGTAATTGCAATCGATTAAATACTTTTGCTAAGGATGTTCTACTCGTATATATTTAATGATTTTAAAACATTACTTATATCCTAATATAATAAAACATAAACTAGAAAACAAAACCAGAAGCTTATTTCGTTTCAAACAAGATTCTCTATAATGTTAAGTTATACAATCAGATTATATAATCATGCCTAAGTCGCACCCTTAACTCTATCTGTAGCTACATCTTCCAATTCCCTCTGACCTAGATGAATGATAATGCCCAACGAACCTTATCTTATATTGCTTCTAAGGACCACCTTCCTTCATGGAGCCTCAAGCATCAACGGTTACATATATAACGAAAACTTTGATAGAATTCTAATTAAATATTTCCTACATTCATATTCATGTCAACAGACAAAATCAACACAAAATAAGTGGCTTCATCTAGGTGTCGGTTTGATGAAAGGCATGATTCTATCATGGAAGTATTCAAAGCAAATGGGAATAAGCTAGCTCACACTTGAAAAAGGCTTCTATAACAAGGGTGTGATTGATACCAAGTAGTGTGATAACACAGCAAGAAGACCCTAAGGTTTATATTTTTCATGGCTAAACATCATTTGAACATAGTCACTCGACTTAGGCGAAGATGGAATTGAGCTCTAGTTCTTAATTATAATGCAACATAAGGGTCACATGTTGATGGGTGGAAGTATTCAAAATAACCATAGGGAAAAATGCTTGGAATGAGCGTTTTCCTATTAACCATGTAACTTGACCTAATAGTCTACTTGTTTTGGCTGTTAGTCCTTGTTCTCTTTTTAGTATCTATATTAGATCTATAATGGGATACTTGTTGGACTTGTATTTATCTATATTTATCCAGCTCTTAGCTCTATTTGGATATATTAGTCTAGGGATATCAGTGAAATGTCCTTTGTTTGTTGT
Source organism: Allium fistulosum (assembly GCA_030737815.1). Classification (NCBI taxonomy): domain Eukaryota; kingdom Viridiplantae; phylum Streptophyta; class Magnoliopsida; order Asparagales; family Amaryllidaceae; genus Allium; species Allium fistulosum. Next base: position 369,365,313 of record CM060907.1, read on the forward strand.
CTATCGAGGGTGGAATTTGGAGATAGAGCTCTTTGGTTGTATCCAATGAATGAAAGGCACCAATTCCACTAATCCCTTGTAGGGTTTGACTATGCCATCCTGACTTACTTTCTTAGCTCGAATAGATTACCTTTACTTGGCTTAGTCTCTTCGAACCTCGACCTAGGGAATCTTCAAATCTATTTGAATTAGCCTACCGTTTTACCCTGGGCAAATTCTATTCCTACCCCGGTTTTCATTTAGTAGCCCCCCGTTTTTTAAAAATTTTTGTAAACCCCTAAACCTACTTAGTAACTCCCAACTTCTTCCACAATTGCCCCTCACGCGATTTCTCCCTTATGTACAAGACTTCCTCACGCGATTTCTTTTCTTCCTCACGTACAAAAGTTCAACCGCGATTGTTTCTCTTCCTTACGCGCGACAATCTTCCTCACATGCGGCAATCTTCCTCAGGCATCGCATCAACTAAGGTAAGCTAATCATTTAGCACTTGCACAGTTTCTATTTTTGATTGTTAGTATAATTAACGTACTGTTGCACAATTAGAGGGGTTGAATGTATATTTTTAGTTAGTGGTAGTTAGCCGACACTTCGGTTTTTGTTGAAAATGGATTAGAGGGGAGTAGAACGACATTGCGTGATTTAGGTTTTTTTTCAGGGTTTCAACGCACCACGCACTAACAGTGCGTGGAAAAATTTTCTACCACGCAGTGCCCTTGCGTGGGAAAAATGACTTCCACGCAGAGACACTACGTGGTAGGAATTTTTTTCCATGCAAGGAAACTGCGTGGGGGGCACTTTATCCATGTAGTCTCCCTGCTTGGAAAAAATGGCTTCCATGCAATTTATATCAATTGTTGCTGAAAACAGCAACAATTATTATTGTGGTTCAATATTTGTTTGTTATAATTACCGTCGTGCTAACTGAATTTTTTCTGCTTATTTTCAGATGGGTCGAACTCGAATGACGGCTTCCGAAAGAAAACGGAGAATGGAGAAAGCAGCCGAAGGTACAAGTGCAGAGATGAACGATGATACGGCCGATGTAGGTCCAACGCAAGACGAAACGGAAGAGGGGCAGCATGAGACAGACGCGGCTCACTTTGAGATTGTTGTAAGGCAAGAGGAGGAGCAACATAAAGAAGGAGATGAGGGAGATGAGGAACATGGAGATGGTTTGATATTTGACTGTTTGACCTCATGTATTTTGGTATGATTTTTGACTTCGATATTGTAATGGTTGAAAGGATGGCTATGTTATATATGTATGATAACATTATATGTTTGTGTATCACATGCTGTTTGTTTTTGGTTTCAATGATATTCAATTTGTTTGATCTTTTTATATGCATTTCAGTGTTGTCTGTCTATCAGAGGAATCCGTTTTATATTTTTTTTTGACTTTCTGTTGCCACCACGCACTGACAAGACGAGGTTAAATATAAAACCACGTAGAGGCAGTGCGTGGTTCAGCACATAACTACGTAAAGCGCCAACGTGGTTACCTTACCATCCACGTTTGGCAACCACGAACTGAAACAGAATTCAGGTGGACAACCTACGTGATACTTCAAAAACATTAAAAAAATACCAGCTCTTCATCACCTTCAAACAAGCACAGGTTAAACTAAAAGTTCATGGAAATTCACAACATTGAGACACATTGTACTCCAACTAGTTGCGAACAAATATATTTGTAGTTACTAAGCAATAACGATTTGTAATCATCATATGCTAATAGTATTTTGGTGTATGGTTGATGTCTCTGTGTGATTTGTACAATTGCAGTACGTATGGTTGTTAAATGTGTATGATTTGTATGATTTTTTCCTTTTCTTTGAGTTTATGTGTTAACCACGCACTGACAAAACATGGTATGATAATTAACCATGTGAAGGCAATGGGAGGAAAGGCCTATGTATTTTTTTTGCGTTGCTGTTATCACCACGCACTGACAAGACTAGGTTATGTTACCATCCTCGTTTGCTCCATGCGTTGTTTGTTACATAACCACGTAGTTATACTAGGTTATTACGTTGCAAACCTCGTATTCCTTTCCCGTACTAGAACATAATTCACATTGTTCCCCTACATGGTACTTCCAAAATAGGAAAAAAAAAATATTTGTAGTTATTAAGCAACAAAAATTCACATTTCATTCAACAAAATTCACATTTTAATCCACATTTCATTCAACAAAATTATAAACAATGACACACATTGTAATCCAACTAGTTGCGAACAAAAATATTTGTAGTTACTAAGCAACAACAATGTGCAAACAACTAATTCCATTCAGCATATTCATCAAAAATGGGTCACTTAAGTTTAACACATAATATAACAACTACAAAATGGTGCCACGACTAATTCCATTCAGCATATTCAGTTCTTTCATCCCAAGCTTGTCTTCGATCGTTGTAAATGCATTCCCATTTACTTGCATCCGTATCACAAGCTGTGAACCATTTTGAATATATAGGTGGTATCGGATGCTTAGGCTCTAGTTTTACCTACGATTGGTAGTGTGTAATTCAGTTTGAATGAAAAGAAATAAAATAGTTGATAATTTTAATAAGATGTAAGTTGTGTACCTGAAAAAAACGATCTTCGTTAACAAAAGTTATTGCAATTTCAGTGCGTTGTATCGGTGGAGGCACTTTTCCTTTCAAAGGAGGTATTGTCAACATAAGTCTTTCACTAATGTTGAATACTATTTCATCACGCGTTTCTTCATCAGTTGAATAATCAAACATTATTATGTCACACGTTTCTTCATCACTTGAAAATGGTACAATCTGCAAAAAAACAAGTATCATAAGTATTGAACACTAAAATAGTAAAACAGTTAGTAGAAAGAAAAAAAATTGAACTACCACGCAGGGAGGATGCGTGGTTGTTGTCATAACCTCGCATAATATCCGCGTGGTAAGATAAAATACCACACACTGCCCATGTGTGGTTTTACTATAATCCACGCTTCCTTCCTGCGTCATCGGCCATAAAACCTAGTTAGCCTACTACGTGGATTGTTGCAAATCCCACTGATCGAGTGGATTCGACTGTACTTGCAAAAATAATCAAACTTATCATATAGTTTTTCGACTTACCTGCTGTGATTGCAACAGAGATCCACCTTCCTCTTCAAAATCCATCCTTTACTAATTTCAAAACGACTTTTTATTCAATGATTTGGAAAGTAGTGTTTTGGAGCTTAGATGTTCGATGTTTTAGAACTCTGAAAAAGTATGTAAGGTATAGGATTTGAGAAGAAACTTTCTTAAGAGTATTTTTGTCTTTAGAAAATTGTTTTTTCAAGAGGGGGCTACTAAGTAAAAACATGGATTGAAATGGAATTTGCCTTTTACCTTATTATTTAGTTAGAACCCAAATCTGTATACATAAAGTACCGATTTATATTTTGTTAGTAACGTGAGCCTAGAGTCCAGTCCAGTCCCTTTGGTCAGTGGGGTTGCCTTTAACCTATTTTAGCTTTGTATCACAAAAAAAAGGCAAATCACCTCGTAGTTAAGCCTGGAGTGTATGTCCAAGCTTTACATACAAAATACTATAATTGACTTAAAAAGACAAGAAATTGCTTCTCCGCACACTTCAAATAAGCGCGATGAAGATATCGAGCATGGAACCAACCACACTAATGGCCTCCCATTGAAATAATGTTTAAATGTGAGATATGAGATATGAGATACATAAGTACTCATCATTATAGCACCAGAGGGTCATACAACTTAAGTGCAAAGAATGTAAGGACTATCAACAAGCATTGGCTTCACCAAGAAATCGGTACCTTTCTCTAACATTATATAATGATGACTCCTGATTTTAGGAATCACGATGATTAATCCAGCTTTGATTACTCATAGACACACCTACGTATATTGAGAGTTAAACTGTAATGAACCTATATCATGTTGCTATAGCTGACACATTCCTTGATAAGGAACTCATTTCCATAAGATAAAAGGTTTTATTTAAGCAACAGTGCAACAACAAATAAATAACTGTGTTACCATATATTGAACATTAATTCCTCTTCCACACGTCTACTTAAAGATAGTTCTGCACTAGAGGAAGGACCAAAAAATAAGACAACCAATAGTTTTGCATCTCAAGCTCACTATTGAATTGAATTAGAAGAACTTGGCTTGCTATGTTGACCTCTTTACTGACATGAAATCAAAGGCTATTATAAAGCGGATTTTGTTCACTTTTGATACCATAAGCACCATACCTCTTCCCCTAACACTTGGGATGCAATGTCTTCTGTTACTGAAAACGTAGACTGGTATTTAATAGTGCATGTTGAGGGTTTTTTTTTTTTGGATAAGGAGGAATGGAGGTTCCCACTGGTTTGTTAACTATTGCTTCCACTATCCAATTGTAGAAGTAAAAGGATCTTTTGTTTTAGATCCTAATTGACACGAATATGCATTGGGATATTCTTGTAAATGTTCAAAATGCTCTCTTGAGCTTAGTGAATGGATCTATATTTGTAATTGGCCACCATTGTTATAATCAAATCATGCACTTTAGGGAATGGTTAGACTAGGTGCTCATAGAATAAAGAAAGATCGATGCAATCGGGTTAGCTATAGAAATGTATTAATGATTATTGTATAAATTAGTTGTAATCATGCTATAGACTTAGCTACACCTTACCTTTTACGGTGAATTAAAATTCCCTTCTGCTTTGTATTTAGTGAATCTTAATACACATACTAAGCCCTTAGACATAGCGACTTGAGCTAGTATAAGCGCTCAACATAGAAGCACATTCCTCTCCAATTGCTCTCGGTAACCTGATTGAAATAATTTAGACAACCAAATAGTGGTAGAAGTACAATGAAATAGCAGAACTAGGAAACTTTTTCCAATGATGATTGTACCCTTCCGTACTAACCAGGATACAAAAGAATGGAATTTCTGGCTAGGAATTGAATGCATGATTCAAAAAAATGACAAAAGAACAAACAAAAGGGACCGATCCATTTTAACCATCCTCCTTAAAATTTATAGTGCTAACCATTATGAGTAAATGACTATACAAACTAAATATATAAAAATAAAAGAAAATTTTGTTAACCCTATTTTATTGAGTCCAGCCTCCTACCATTGCTCACTAAGAGGGCATATGGACTTCCCATCAATCTTATACAACCATTGAAGGACAAGAAAAACATATATGTTGTGAAGTATATAATCCATGATCATGTTTGATGACAACAAATATTTATTTTATTATCAATATTTCTATTGAGTATTTGCAGATTTAATTCTAATATTAGATTTAGAGAAATCTAAGGGAAGCATTGGTTAGTTCCTTTCATTGTCAAAGCCAACACAATATATTTTTCTACCTTCAATAACAAATATAATACACTAATTTATTCATTCAATACAAATACGCTTCTCTTTCAATGAAAGATTCAAACATAAAATATATTCTATATTTTTCTCTCTTCCCTAATATTCCTCCCTTGCTCCCATTATTTCTCTTCAACAACTCTACATAAACTCAGTTATATCACTTATTTCTCATTTTTATTTATCACTTATTTCTCATTTTTATTTATCGGATCACAAAATAAATCTTTTCTCAACCTTCATTAATCCAATCATCTTCAGCATTTCAATGGCACATCAGCTACAACACAACAACATCAATTCTAAACAAAACAACATCATTTTTCACGTATGAAAATACTTCTCATCACGAAAAAATTCGACCACCACATCTGAGCAAAAGTTTGGTAAAAATTTTCTTCTCTTTTCCATTGTTTTTCTTCTTGTTTCATTGATTTGCACTTGCTTTATTCTCCTTTATGGCTCGGCCTTCCTCCTTGTAACAACCCGCATTTTTGACCGTTCAAGTCGACAATAATCCACACATGTCCAACTCAAACCATTTAAAAAGGCAGATGGTTATTGGGGTTAAATAAGAAAAGAAAAGAAAGAACAGAAACAAACTCAGAATCTCGCAGCGGAAGGAACAAGATATAATAATAAAATAACAGTTCATGAAGCTGTTAAATAAATAAATTTGATTATTATTATACATCATAAATCAGAGTTACATACATATCAGAGATAATACAATAATGCATCGGAAAAATAATACAGTAGTAGAATACAAATGATATAATACCAAACTTCGTCTTCGTCCTCCAGAATAGATCTTCAACCTTATCTGAAATGCTCAGGCTGACCCGAGCGTAATGAAAAGACAAAACACTCGAGTCAGGACTAAAATATCTCATGTAAGTCAAATCGAATAAGAAATATGAGTGTGACGGCGTCAGAGATGTTTACGGGGTTTGACATCTCCTACCCAGTGTCAACGTGAGTGCAATAACTTAAGAGATGTTACGGGATTTTCCATCTCTCAAGGATCCGTTAAACTATCTACTATGTAGTACAATACGCTATTATAATATGTCTACATTAAAGTAAAAGTATTAAAATAGCGTTAAGTCATGGCCCATTCCACCCTTAACACATTTTATTCCCAAGAGTATATACAAGACCGTAGTTTCCCCAAAACCGGAAGTCACCAGAGGGCAATCCATATACTAAAGGTACAAACCAAAATCGTAGTGGTCGCGAATAGGATAATCAGTATGACAAGGTACATGAGGCAATACCAACTAGGATACTAGTAGTTGCGTGATCCGGACTGATGTTGGGCATAGCAGCTACTACCCCAACACCGCGAAACAACACTCCCAAATCAAGGGGTGCACCCAAATCGAATCACAAATGTAATAGACATGGTATCGAAGAAGTGTGTCCGCTAGAGGTGGCGAACCTCAATGGCCCGGCGCGGCTCCTGTTTTAGTCATGTCAGGGGTCATCCAAAAATCGTTCTCTTTCTTCAAATCAACACGTTCACCAAAACCATCCACTTCGTTCTGGATCAACACTCCACGTATACTAGTTATTAAAGTGGTTTTCGGTATCGACAGAGAGTATGTCCATATCTGATCCCGGTCTCTTTAATAACTACGTATTATTACACCGATGGCTCTTTTACATTTTCAAAATCTATTCATAATTGATTATCAAAAATATCGTATTCGCTTCAAAATAAAAGCCTTTTCAAAATCATCATATCTACTCAAAGTATAGGATTTCATTTCAAAATCATTTCGCCTCAATATCTCATTTCGATTTCAAAATCATTTCGAATTTCAATTTAGGTTGCAACTTCATTTACCCCAATTCGTATTTAAATTTGAGATTTAAATATAAACAATTCACCTTATTGACCAGCTTGAAAATTTTAGAAAATAGTTTTAAGTAGTTTAGAAGTAGTTTAAATAATTAAAATAGTTAAAATAGTTTAATAGAAAATATTTAAATAGTTAAAAATAGTTTAATAGAAAATATTTAAATAGTTTAATCGAAAATAATTTGAATATAAAAATGGTTTATATAGTAAAACAGTTTGAAAAGCAAAATAATTTCAATATTTAAAGAATATAGATTTTAAATCATTCATACTAAAATATTCATTAAAAACAATTCCAAAGTCAAACCGGTCAACTTCCCAATTTCCTACCCAAATCCATTCCAATTTCCATTTCGATTTAATCGATTCAATTCCGATTTCAACTCGAATGAATTTTGATTCCATATAAATTTCGATCCCAATAAACAAATCCCATTCACTTTCAATTTCCAATTTCAAATCAATTTCCGATTCCAAATTAATTTCAATTCCAATCCCAATTCCAAATGAATTTAAATTTAAATTCTAAATTAATTTAAATTCCAATTTCAAATTAATTTCCAATTTCAATTCCAAATCCAATTTCAAAATATCGATTTAAACATTAAATCAAATTTACTTTCAATACCAAATTTTTGAATCCAAATTTCAATTCTAAACTCAAACCTGAAATATCATTTCATATAAATTTTCTTAGAAATATTCAAAGTTCGAATAAAAGTCCAATCTTTAAAACAAATCAACTTCCGAAAATTTATGCCGTATTTCAATTTTTAATTAAAAACTAAACTTCGATTAATTAAACAATTTCGTTTATCAAGTTTAAATTCCAACATTTCAAGGTCCAATTCAAAATAATTCAATTTCCATAATTTGGATTTTTTTCTTAAAATCAATTCATTTAAATAATTTCAAAACAACTTTTAAAATCAATTAATTTAGCCAACCTGGTGTCCGTATATAATTTTCTATCCTATGGCCAAGTGATTATTTATTTCAGTTAAATGTTAGGGATGAATATATATCACTTAAACCAATCACAGTGTCATGTGCATGTATAAGTACAGGATATATATAAGCAAATAAACATCCAAACATTTAAATATCAACCAATAGCATCCATCGAAATAAATCATCCAATAGTCAATCAATTCACGGCAATTTCATAGTTATCAATATCAGGAAATTTGATTTCAATTAAATCCTAATTTCAATTTACTGTTAATTTAAATTTTCAACGGTGAATTCACACGACAATCTATATGACAATTAAATTTTTATCAAACAACGACAAATAAATTCATATCACTTCATAATGTCAAATTTAAATACCATAAAGATATTTAGTACGTTGTGAGCATTATAAAACACTCACCTTGAGTTTCGATTTTTTTTAAATCAAATCGAACAACGTTCGATTTAACCTAAAATTCTAACGAGCTCCAAACACTCCCGGATCTGCACTGCAGCGAAGCTCTCATCTCTGTGATTCCAACGTCACCAGTTTCGTCCGATTCTGATAACGAATGAAGGAGTTATACAAATTTAAAGTTTGCATACAATTTATATAATTAAATTTACATCTTTTCTTCACCAACGAATCGTGGCCATCCATTTCAAATTCTCAAATCCAGGCCGCGAGATGCTTCCTCCCTCCCTCTCGTTCCCTGCCGAAGGAATGAACCCAACACCACCTTCCAACCCAAGATGTCGCAACCCCCATCGAGCCACTAGACGATGATCCACGCCCACCAAATCGAAGCGCGCTGCGAACCCCACCATCGGCCGGAAGCTCGTCGAGCTCGGTCATACAATGGCCTTGAATTTCATGCTCGAACGGTCGCCATTCCATCGCAATTTGCCGACAATCCACAGCTCAATCTCCGATCATAACCGTTGACTTTGTAGAGCCCCTCGAGCTCTTCGATTTCCCTTTAGAAAGTTTTGGAAATTAACGAGTAGAAGGAGAGAAAAAGAGGGAATAAGATCACTAGTTTTCGGCCATAGAAATCTGCTCTGGCGGCCACGAACAATACTCGGCCTAGGGTTTCTGAGTGAAATCGTATATATACGCGTATACAACATTAATTTATTAATATATTTCAATTTTAACCGCTTTCTCAAACGAACTCCAAACAACACATGCCGCCTGGCGTTTCTAAGGTTTACCCCATGTTCCGAATGCAATGGAACATGTTTCGGAGGCTAATTCGGACATCTGGGCGAGTTACGGAGAAAAACGATCAGTTTTAAATTAAACCGATTTAAACCGATTTCGATGCGTTTTAGCTTGCCCCGGACAAACGGTACATCCAATTGACACGAAATTCGAAACCATACAATAATATCACATTACGGATCCGATGAAACTAGTTTCGTCGAAATCCGAGACTTTTTGAAAAATGACTATTTTCTCTCGCCGAATTAATATTAAAAACAATTCGATGCGTTTCGAGCTGCCACGGTCAAACGATAACTCCGATTGCTACGAAAATTGAAATCCGATAATAACAAACTATTACAGATCCAATGGAACTAGTTTCGTTCAATTCTGAGACTGTTCGAAAAATGGCTATTTTCCAGTCGATAATTAAATATTAAAATATTCAATTTTCACAAATTAACTTTAAATTCAATTTTAAAAGTTCTATAACATTACTATAACTCCAATATGATAAGATAAAATTTTACAAATCATTTTCAATCATATTCAACTCGATTTTCAATTATTTCTGAAATTTAACTTATTAAATTATCGATTTAATTGTCTAATTAAATCCAATATTCGAAAAATAAATTATTCGACTGTTTAATTTCAATATAAAATCCCCAATTTTAAATTATTAACTTTTAAATCAAATTTCAATTGTTCTCAAATCCCATTTTTAATTTCACAGTAATTAACAATCTTTTACAATGCAGTTTTCCATTATAAATCCAATATAAAAGATTATATTAGATTCAGCGTTCAATTATATTGTAATTCAAATTCAAGTTATTTAATTCCAAATGAATTCTTTTATTTCGATTTACACTTTCATTATTGAATCAACCTTTTACTTATACATTATTATCAATAGTTTATAATTCATTTACTTTCATTTTCTTCAGCTATCATCTTATTTAAATTCACAGTAATATTAAATTACATTCATTTACGTTGATTTCCATATTATTATTTCAATATTAAATGTAACATTTTATTTATTTCGTTGTTTACAATCAAATTCAATTCAATTCAATTACTTGTTACATTCAAATTTAAATCTTTTACTTGCGTTCAATTACAAGTTAACATCTTTATCGAATTACAGTTTCAGTTATTATCTGCTTTCAATCAATTATAATATTAAGTTACATTTATTTATATTAGTTTCAATAACATAAACTTCCATTATTAATCTACCATTTTATTTATTCTTTGTTTACAATCATAACCAATTTGGTTTACAATCAAATTCAATTCATTATTTACATTCACTACAAGTTAACATCCATATTTGATTTACAAATAAGTTATTTCAGAATTCAGTTTTGTATTTTAACTTGTAATTCACATTTAACAACACAAAATTTTATTTCCTTCGGATTTTTATCCAAAATTTTCATTTTAATTCGTATTTTAAAGTGTTAAAAATACGGGTCCTTGAAAAGGAACGGAGAAGGGGAAAACATCATTTAAATATAATTCATTCAAAATATTCTACTTATTTGCAAAATTTAGTTATAGGATTTTTTTTCACAAAATTTTCTAACTCCCGGATTTTTGAAAAATTTCGGCAGCACCTCCTTTGCGCGGCTAGGACCGAAAAATTTCACATGGTAATAATTGCATGATATACATCTCATTACAAGAATGAGGCATCCCAAAACATGGGGAACACAATAATATACCACAACATAAACTGTAATCCGAGAACGTACCTTTTATTAAGCGTTTATTAGCATTTTAACTTACATTTTGCATTTAGCGCAGAAGCGAACTCCACAAGCGAAGCGCAACCCCTTTGCTACCTACTAAAATGCTCAATAACCAAGTTAGAACCATGCATATAAAGATAGATCGATATATTTAGCATAAACAACATACATATACATATTTAACTTCAAAACTGAAAATTTTAAATTCAGGACAGCGAACAAATCCCAGTTTTTGGTCACCTAAACGACAAAATTTGACGATGGAATCTAAACAAAAGTTGTTGCATTCGTTTCAGGCTTTTCGGAATGTCCAAAATCATTGAATTCGGACCTTCCGTTCAAAAGTTACGACCGTTTTACTAAATAGATACGCCTCAGCCTGGCAATGAATTGCGCAGGTCAGCGACGTTTGGTCACGTTTTTGACCTTCTAAACGACAGCAAAACACCAAATGCTTAAAACAAAAGTTTTAGTTTAAGTTCTAAGCTTTCCAGAAAGTGCAAGATCATCAAAATCCGATACACCAGTAAAAAGTTATGGCGAGAATACTAAGGTGCTTCAGATTTCTACTCCGCACAGGCCAGCGACTAATATTGGTGTTTTAAGCCTAGTGGATGAAGGTATTTATCAAAACATTCTAAACAAAAGATGTAGCACAGTTTCTAGGCTTTCTGAAAAGTCTAAAATCGTCGAATTCCGTTCAAACCTTTAAAAGTTATGGCTGTTTTCGTTCCAGCATATATTGAACAATTTTGGATTTTTTTTCTTTCCCAAATTTGCTTTTATTATTTCAAAGCACAAACCATCAAACTTCAAATTTTCTAAAGAAACAATCATAAACACAAAGTCGTTTATTTTCTTATATATTCAGGAAATAAGTTTTCATTCGATTTGTTTCCGATTTATTCAAGTTTGTTTCATTCATAATTTAAATTCAAGTCAATTTGCTTCAATTTAATTTGAATTCAATTATATTTAATTTCTCTATGCTTCAAATTTGAATTTAATTATTTTAAAATTTTATTCCGTTTATTCAATTCCAATAACACTAATGAATTCTATTTAATCAATTATCATCCATCTGACAACCAATGCATATCAAACATTAACATCCATCCAAAATCTACACTAAATCAATTATACATTTCAAGTCAAAATTTTAATTTCATACACTTCCAAGTTTATTGACATTTAGTTTTATTCAAATTTAATTAGTTTCCATTTACTAATTTTTATATTTAATTAATTATTAATTTAATTCATTTTACAACTTAAATTTCCTTTATATTTACAACTTTCAATAGATCTTCACATTTTATTATTTGCAATCACACTTGTATATTATTCATTTACTTATCCTTATTAGCATTTTAAACTTTTTAAGTATTTGGTATGTTATAGCTATGCAAATAGAATGTAGTTAAACAATATACAACTTCTTTTCGTTCAATTTGAGTGTTATACCTATTAAATAAATTTCCAATTTATTATTTTCCAAATTAAGGGTTACTACTACAATTTTAAATTATTATTTTTTTAACACTTAAATTCAATTTCACCCTTTTCCATTCATAAGTTCAAACAATTCAAGATTTACTTTAGTTTAATAATTAAATTCATTCCTTATTAGAGAACTTAAGAATTTCAACTCCGGATTCGATTTAAACCATTTTTTTTATAAAAATATAAATATATATATACTAATATCTTTATATATCAAATCATACTTTTTAGAAGAATTTTAATCAGCATTGAAATATATATATACATATACCTATTTTCATTTCATACTTTAGAAATTTACAATTTTTAATCAAAACAGGGTTTAGAAAAACTATTAAGTGATCTCCCCCACTTAGACTCTCGGAAATAAACGTCGATGATGCGTGCACTCATCACCGAAATCATTCTCTAGTGTCAAGAGGGGAGTATAACACTTACTTCATTTGAAAATCCTTTGAAAACAATTTCTAATCGAATATACTATCATATAATACTTGTATTATACATTTCAAATTCTTTGTTAATAAATTTTCAAAACACCGGAATTTAAATTCTCCATCTTAATTTAAATTCATTTTTATTTTATTTTATTTACCATCTATATTCATTGTCAATCATATTTACAAGTTTCGTTTCTTAAAATCGTCTAATAGTCAATAGTTAGAAATATTGACTAATCAATAATAAACGATGATAATCTAATATTATCATCTCCTAACAACCAATACAATCAAAATTTATAAATTTTCAAGATAGTTCTTTTATATAAAAATATAGTCCAAAACAATATTATGTCAATCTGTCATATTCGAGTGTTTAGAAATTCCTATCGATGCCTTGGCGTCCCAAGTACCAACCAGAATTCATAAATACTCAACGGAACAAATTAACACAATATAAAATCATTTTTATATCAAAATTACAAATACGCTCTCCCATATACACTCAAACTCATTCATAAGGTTTAACCCTATTTCAATGAGTTATTCCCCACAAGAGCCAAGGTAATCTAAACCAAAGCTCTGATACCAACTGTAACAACCTGCATTTTTGACCGTTCAAGTCGACAATAATCCACACATGTCCAACTCAAACCATTTAAAAAGGCAGATGGTTATTGGGGTTAAATAAGAAAAGAAAAGAAAGAACAGAAACAAACTCAGAATCTCGCAGCGGAAGGAACAAGATATAATAATAAAATAACAGTTCATGAAGCTGTTAAATAAATAAATTTGATTATTATTATACATCATAAATCAGAGTTACATACATATCAGAGATAATACAATAATGCATCGGAAAAATAATACAGTAGTAGAATACAAATGATATAATACCAAACTTCGTCTTCGTCCTCCAGAATAGATCTTCAACCTTATCTGAAATGCTCAGGCTGACCCGAGCGTAATGAAAAGACAAAACACTCGAGTCAGGACTAAAATATCTCATGTAAGTCAAATCGAATAAGAAATATGAGTGTGACGGCGTCAGAGATGTTTACGGGGTTTGACATCTCCTACCCAGTGTCAACGTGAGTGCAATAACTTAAGAGATGTTACGGGATTTTCCATCTCTCAAGGATCCGTTAAACTATCTACTATGTAGTACAATACGCTATTATAATATGTCTACATTAAAGTAAAAGTATTAAAATAGCGTTAAGTCATGGCCCATTCCACCCTTAACACATTTTATTCCCAAGAGTATATACAAGACCATAGTTTCCCCAAAACCGGAAGTCACCAGAGGGCAATCCATATACTAAAGGTACAAACCAAAATCGTAGTGGTCGCGAATAGGATAATCAGTATGACAAGGTACATGAGGCAATACCAACTAGGATACTAGTAGTTGCGTGATCCGGACTGATGTTGGGCATAGTAGCTACTACCCCAACACCACGAAACAACACTCCCAAATCAAGGGGTGCACCCAAATCGAATCACAAATGTAATAGACATGGTATCGAAGAAGTGTGTCCGCTAGAGGTGGCGAACCTCAATGGCCCGGCGCGGCTCCTGTTTTAGTCATGTCAGGGGTCATCCAAAAATCGTTCTCTTTCTTCAAATCAACACGTTCACCAAAACCATCCACTTCGTTCTGGATCAACACTCCACGTATACTAGTTATTAAAGTGGTTTTCGGTATCGACAGAGAGTATGTCCATATCCGATCCCGGTCTCTTTAATAACTACGTATTATTACACCGATGGCTCTTTTACATTTTCAAAATCTATTCATAATTGATTATAAAAAATATCGTATTCGCTTCAAAATAAAAGCCTTTTCAAAATCATCATATCTACTCAAAGTATAGGATTTCATTTCAAAATCATTTCGCCTCAATATCTCATTTCGATTTCAAAATCATTTCGAATTTCAATTTAGGTTGCAACTTCATTTACCCCAATTCGTATTTAAATTTGAGATTTAAATATAAACAATTCACCTTATTGACCAGCTTGAAAATTTTAGAAAATAGTTTTAAGTAGTTTAGAAGTAGTTTAAATAATTAAAATAGTTTAATAGAAAATATTTAAATAGTTAAAAATAGTTTAATAGAAAATATTTAAATAGTTTAATCGAAAATAATTTGAATATAAAAATGGTTTATATAGTAAAACAGTTTGAAAAGCAAAATAATTTCAATATTTAAAGAATATAGATTTTAAATCATTCATACTAAAATATTCATTAAAAACAATTCCAAAGTCAAACCGGTCAACTTCCCAATTTCCTACCCAAATCCATTCCAATTTCCATTTCGATTTAATCGATTCAATTCCGATTTCAACTCGAATGAATTTTGATTCCATATAAATTTCGATCCCAATAAACAAATCCCGTTCACTTTCAATTTCCAATTTCAAATCAATTTCCGATTCCAAATTAATTTCAATTCCAATCCCAATTCCAAATGAATTTAAATTTAAATTCCAAATTAATTTAAATTCCAATTTCAAATTAATTTCCAATTTCAATTCCAAATCCAATTTCAAAATATCGATTTAAACATTAAATCAAATTTACTTTCAATACCAAATTTTTGAATCCAAATTTCAATTCTAAACTCAAACCTGAAATATCATTTCATATAAATTTTCTTAGAAATATTCAAAGTTCGAATAAAAGTCCAATCTTTAAAACAAATCAACTTCCGAAAATTTATGCCGTATTTCAATTTTTAATTAAAAACTAAACTTCGATTAATTAAACAATTTCGTTTATCAAGTTTAAATTCCAACATTTCAAGGTCCAATTCAAAATAATTCAATTTCCATAATTTGGATTTTTTTCTTAAAATCAATTCATTTAAATAATTTCAAAACAACTTTTAAAATCAATTAATTTAGCCAACCCGGTGTCCGTATATAATTTTCTATCCTATGGCCAAGTGATTATTTATTTCAGTTAAATGTTAGGGATGAATATATATCACTTAAACCAATCACAGTGTCATGTGCATGTATAACAGGATATATATAAGCAAATAAACATCCAAACATTTAAATATCAACCAATAGCATCCATCGAAATAAATCATCCAATAGTCAATCAATTCACGGCAATTTCATAGTTATCAATATCAGGAAATTTGATTTCAATTAAATCCTAATTTCAATTTACTGTTAATTTAAATTTTCAACGGTGAATTCACACGACAATCTATATGACAATTAAATTTTTATCAAACAACGACAAATAAATTCATATCACTTCATAATGTCAAATTTAAATACCATAAAGATATTTAGTACGTTGTGAGCATTATAAAACACTCACCTTGAGTTTCGATTTTTTTTAAATCAAATCGAACAACGTTCGATTTAACCTAAAATTCTAACGAGCTCCAAACACTCCCGGATCTGCACTGCAGCGAAGCTCTCATCTCTGTGATTCCAACGTCGCCAGTTTCGTCCGATTCTGATAACGAATGAAGGAGTTATACAAATTTAAAGTTTGCATACAATTTATATAATTAAATTTACATCTTTTCTTCACCAACGAATCGTGGCCATCCATTTCAAATTCTCAAATCCAGGCCGCGAGATGCTTCCTCCCTCCCTCTCGTTCCCTGCCGAACGAATGAACCCAACACCACCTTCCAACCCAAGATGTCGCACCCCCCATCGAGCCACTAGACGATGATCCACGCCCACCAAATCGAAGCGCGCTGCGAACCCCACCATCGGCCGGAAGCTCATCGAGCTCGGTCATACAATGGCCTTGAATTTCGTGCTCGAACGGTCGCCATTCCATCGCAATTTGCCGACAATCCACAGCTCAATCTCCGATCATAACCGTTGACTTTGTAGAGCCCCTCGAGCTCTTCGATTTCCCTTTAGAAAGTTTTGGAAATTAACGAGTAGAAGGAGAGAAAAAGAGGGAATAAGATCACTAGTTTTCGGCCATAGAAATCTGCTCTGGCGGCCATGAACAATACTCGGCCTAGGGTTTCTGAGTGAAATCGTATATATACGCGTATACAACATTAATTTATTAATATATTTCAATTTTAACCGCTTTCTCAAACGAACTCCAAACAACACATTCCGCCTAGCGTTTCTAAGGTTTACCCCATGTTCCGAACGCAATGGAACATGTTTCGGAGGTTAATTCGGACATCTGGGCGAGTTACGGAGAAAAACGATCAGTTTTAAATTAAACCGATTTAAACCGATTTCGATGCGTTTTGGCTTGCCCCGGACGAACGGTACATCCAATTGACACGAAATTCGAAACCATACAATAATATCACATTACGGATCCGATGAAACTAGTTTCGTCGAAATCCGAGACTTTTTGAAAAATGACTATTTTCTCTCGCCGAATTAATATTAAAAACAATTCGATGCGTTTCGAGCTGCCACGGTCAAACGATAACTCCGATTGCTACGAAAATTGAAATCCGATAATAACAAACTATTACAGATCCAATGGAACTAGTTTCGTTCAATTCTGAGACTGTTCGAAAAATGGCTATTTTCCAGTCGATAATTAAATATTAAAATATTCAATTTTCACAAATTAACTTTAAATTCAATTTTAAAAGTTCTATAACATTACTATAACTCCAATATGATAAGATAAAATTTTACAAATCATTTTCAATCATATTCAACTCGATTTTCAATTATTTCTGAAATTTAACTTATTAAATTATCGATTTAATTGTCTAATTAAATCCAATATTCGAAAAATAAATTATTCGACTGTTTAATTTCAATATAAAATTCCCAATTTTAAATTATTAACTTTTAAATCAAATTTCAATTGTTCACAAATCCCATTTTTAATTTCACAGTAATTAACAATCTTTTACAATGCAGTTTTCCATTATAAATCCAATATAAAAGATTATATTAGATTCAGCGTTCAATTATATTGTAATTCAAATTCAAGTTATTTAATTCCGAATGAATTATTTTATTTCGATTTACACTTTCATTATTGAATCAACCTTTTACTTATACATTATTATCAATAGTTTATAATTCATTTACTTTCATTTTCTTTCATTTTCTTCAGCTATCATCTTATTTAAATTCACAGTAATATTAAATTACATTCATTTACGTTGATTTCCATATTATTATTTCAATATTAAATGTAACATTTTATTTATTTCGTTGTTTACAATCAAATTCAATTCAATTCAATTACTTGTTACATTCAAATTTAAATCTTTTACTTGCGTTCAATTACAAGTTAACATCTTTATCGAATTACAGTTTCAGTTATTATCTGCTTTCAATCAACTGTAATATTAAGTTACATTTATTTATATTAGTTTCAATAACATAAACTTCCATTATTAATCTACCATTTTATTTATTCTTTGTTTACAATCATAACCAATTTGGTTTACAATCAAATTCAATTCATTATTTACATTCACTACAAGTTAACATCCATATTTAATTTACAAATAAGTTATTTCAGAATTCAGTTTTGTATTTTAACTTGTAATTCACATTTAACAACACAAAATTTTATTTCCTTCGGATTTTTATCCAAAATTTTCATTTTAATTCGTATTTTAAAGTGTTAAAAATACGGGTCGTTACACTCCTCCTTCACCATGGCTGCCTCCACACCACCACAACCAGCTACCACCTCCTCCAGCCCTCTGACCATCCATAGCCATGGCCATCCATGATGTAGATCCACCAAAATTTGAGCAAATATTCACCTGAAACCCTATAGCCGAGCACCTATGTCTTCATCACTTCACCAAACCACCTTGGCCGCCCAATACACCACCATCTCTAGCCCCTACATGACCTGACACCACTGCCACACCATCCTTCTGACCCCACTAGGTCTGGCCATGCATAGAATTGCATAGGGCCGAGCTTGTAGTTGCATAAAAACCATGTTTGTTGCCTTAGCTTGTAGTTTCATGTATCACAACCTTTGCACCATCATTTCCTATGCTAGGCCGACCCTTACCAACCCAAAACTAGATCCTAACATACTCCTTAGCCATGTATTTCAGATCTATAGCTGAAGCATAGGTGATATAAAGCAAGTGCAAAAACTTTGGATTTGTTTTATGCAATCATTTATAACATTGTTTATGTATATTTGAGTTTGAAACTTATGTTATATGTATTTGTTTTGTTTGAATGTATCCAAGGATATTATCTTTGGCTCTCCCAATCTCAAATCATATTCGTGTTGTCGTGCCTTCGAAGATCGTTGTTGTGTATTTTTTTTGGTTGTCATCTCCAGCTTAAACAAGTGAGTAATTCTCACCAGACAAATGTGTACTTATATAACTAGTAAACTGATTACAATTGAATCTGTAAACTCACATCACACGCTATATGTGCTATGCTATGATTATATGATGCTCACCCCTGTTTATACACCTGTTATATCATAAGTTACTATTATATAATGCTATTCTGTTATTTATATCAGTTTATCACACTGCAAGTTCCCTGTAGAATAGAATCACTATGGGTTGAAATGATACATACCCGAATAGACCTTAGAATAGGAAAAATTCATTATGGGCTGGAATGATAGGCCTGAATGATTTTTATTTATTTCATTTAACTTGGGATTGTGGGTTTGAAATGATAAAACCCGAATTTTCCTTTGCAAATTACGGATTGAAATGATATATTATCCGTATCATTGGACTTAGGTTAGAAAATTTTATACAGACTGTGGTTAAAATATATTTTCCTAAAAAATTTAAAATATTTTAAAAATGTAAATATTATGATAATTTGAATTTTTATTTTGAATTTAAATGATTTTATAAAGTGTTATTGATTTTTCTATAAATTAAAAATAGTTAAATAAATAAGGGTTTAAAGGTTGAAATTTGAAGTATAACTTAACTTGGACAAATGTGAATGTGTTTTAAAATAAAAGTTAAGTTAAGAAAAATAAAATGGAATTTAAATTAAATTTATGGAATGGTACATTGAATTAAAATGTTAAGTAAATGGAATGTTATAAAATTTTACATTTATTTTATAAATGAATTATTAAAGATTTGATAATTTTTTGTGAAAATTTCACTTTGTAAAATCATGAATTAAAGGGTATTTTAATGATTGTTTTAAAGTGAGAAAATATATGATTTTATAAGTTAAAAATGATTTGAATTAAAGTTTAATTGTTTATGAATTGTATTGAAACCTTGAATTTTAATTGACAGCAATTTTGAAATGCTATCATTTCTAAAGTTAAAGAAATTATAGCATTTTGTAAATGCTGTAATTGATATAAATGAACTAAATGGCTAAAATGAACTAAGGGTTGTTACAACACTTTGTAAGTGCTGTAGTTGCTGAATTTAACTAAAGTTTTATTTGAAATCTAATCCTATTACAACATTTTAAATGCTGTCTTTTACTAATTGAATTGTTTTTAAACATAACTTTCCGTAGCATTTTCTAAGTGCTGCGAAAGTTGAAATTTCACTGTTCTAATAAATTTAAGTAAATGAATTGTGAAAAGATTAAAATTTTGAGAATTGAATATTTGAATATTAAATATAATAATTTCATTTTTTGAAATGGTTTAATTGGAATATTTTGATTTGAAATATTTTGATATTTTGAAATGGATTTGAAATGATATTAAATTTTGAAATGATATTTGATTTATAAGTATAAAATACCAATTTTGAAATTTGAAACCACAGGATGTATTTAATTTATGGTTTAACTGATCCTTAGAGGATGGGCAATCCCAAGCATCCTTTAAGTTATTATGCATTACTACTACAGTTCACTTGAGTTGGTTTACATTATATAAGTATATATTATCCTGACTCGAGTGTTTTGTATTTTGCTTTATGCTCGGGTCGGCCTAGTATTTACAGCTTAGCTTTGGATTTCTTTTCTGGAGCTAGGAATCGCTGGAGATTCTGCTTGTCTTGTTATCTATTCCTTTCAGTTTCAGTTGATCTATTTCAGCTTTGGTATTTATAAACTTCTATGTAGTTGAGATTTCTATTGTATATGTTTTTTTTCAAACTGATATTATGTATTTGTTTTGAGAGTTTGTTATAGTAGCTTCATGAACTACTATGGTATTTTAATTTCCGCAGCGAGTTATTTTGATAGTTCTGTGTCTGTGATTCTATGATTGTATTTCATTTGCTCCAAATTTATTTACAATGCGGTATTTTGAGCAATTCAAGTCCGACATGTGTGGATGCGAATGGCTGAAAATATCGGGTTGTTACAACAAAGCCCCACTACCATTTTTGATTGCATTTAAAGTCATCCATATAAATTTGAGGACATTTTGTTTTATTTTTTTTACTTTTTTTAAGATTCGAAGCTATAGGTTTACCTAAGATAGAGCTATGTGGATTAGAGTTTGAGAATTCTTGACGTAGGGATAAAGTTAAGACAGGGTTACTAGGCATAGGATTAGTATATTCAAGGTAGTAGAGAGTGTGTCTATAGGTATTGTAAGCATTCGATTATAAAATTCCAGAAGTGACTTTGGGGGTAGTTGTAGTGCTAACAAGTTAGTGGTCGAAGTCAGGTATATTTTTATATCATTTACCTTACGTATTTACATTTTCGCACTATTTTATTTGCTTATCTATGAAACTTTTAGATACTTTGTTTACTCCCCTTTAGGATATATTTCATGGTCCTAACAAGAGGTATCAGAGCAAGGTTGCTAAGAGAAACTTTAAAACATATGTAATGACCCACTATTTCGAACCATTCAAATTTACAATAAACCATACACGTCTGACTTGAATTGTTCAAAACATCATATTGTTAAATAAATTTGGGGTAAAAAAGAATCAATCACAGAATCATAGACATAGAATATTACAACAATAAGCAGCAGAATTGATAAACATAGCAATTCATGAAGCTACTACATAAACATCAAAGTCTAAAGCAAATACAATAGAAATCCAAATACATTGAGGTTCGCTAATATAGAAGCAAATGAAAAATGTCTGAACAGAAATAACTAAAATAACTGAAATAGCAAAGATGACTGAAATAGCTAAGCAGATAGATAGAAAGATCCCTAACTAGTCTCCATCTCCAAAAGATCAAATGTTGTGATACTCAAGCTGACCCAAGCATAAAGAAAAACAAAACATTCGAGTCAGAGTTACCATTCTTATGTAATAAATCAACTCAAGTGAAATGTACAAGTGAAATGCATTAATAACTCGAAGGATGCTTAGGATTTACATCCTTTATGGATCAGCTAAACTATCTGCATACATAATACAATATGCTATATATATATAAGGTCTACAGTAAAGTAAAGTATTAAAGTAGCATTATGGCGTTACCCATATCCCCCTTAACACATTTTTATATAAATACCATAGTCTATACAAATACTGTAAGCTCCACCAAACTGGTGGTTTTGTGACGACCCGACTTCCTACATCCAGGAAGTCGTATCATCGTTAAGAAAGAAATTGGTAGAAAATAGAAAGGAAAGAGAAAATAACAACACAGTATCAGAATCTCACAGCGGAATGGAACAAAATATAATACATCACATAACTGTTACATAGTTATACATATCAGAGTCATACATCATAGTACAATGAGACAGTCATACATATACATTTGTCACTACATATCCAAAATACATCACATACCCTATCTACTACAGGGGTCAAAATATGTATATAGATATGCCTGGGCTCCTGCTCCAAGCTACTCCAGATATCAGTATCCAAACCTGACTACTTGGCTACTCATAAAAATTTGAGTACCCAAGAGTTTAAGAAAAACAAAATAAACTCCGGGTCAGACATGGGTCTGGTGTGAGTAAACGGGTTAAAATTGTTTAACTTTGAAAACATTTAAAAATAAAGGTATCACGTAAGACTTCCCACGAATAAATACGGGTAAGTTTTTACCTTACGCTAACCAACACAGTTTATAGGAAATCCAGTGATATTATAATAGTGTCTAGGGTTTTCAAGTAAATAGAAAATAGCTGAAATTGTTACATGATTAAATTCCAGCATACTAGCCACAAAGTGGGTAATACAATCCAAAACCGTAAGGTCTCGTAGGAAAATGGGTTTCCAACAATGGCTGGGCTACTGGGGTACCGCCCGTCATAGTACCTGGCCTAGATCAGAGTACCGAGGATTACTCCCAATCCCCTGCAACACAAGGCTGGAACCATTCCTTACTGAACAGTTCCAAACAAGATAACCCCGCAGTTGTGGCCAACAACTGCCCACTAAACCGAAATAGAAGGAACATCTAGATAGGGGTATATCTCGCTCTCAAGTGGGTGCTACCCACGAAGCCTTGCTGCACCTCCCCTGTTTTAGCCATTCCCAGTTGATGAGGCTTGAGGTTACGATTACCTTTATAAAACTCATCTCTTAGAATGCTCATCGTCCGCCTGACGATGTTTTGAAAGCATTCAATCCATACAAGTTCATTCCGGGTTCGAACGAAACCGAAGACATTATCTCGTTACACTCATTTTGGAATCACCCTCAGAGTTAACGACGATAACCCTTGCATTCTGAACCTTCATCTTCACTTGGAATTAACGACCTATCGTTAATTTAGATCGATGTAGTTTTCGGACTTCCGAATATGGAAAACCCGATCCCGGTCTCATCGAAATCCAAATCGCCATCTTTTAGGTCCAAGTTGTTTAAAAGTTTAAAACAGTTTAAATTCAACACTTGAATTCACATAACAGTTACCACAGCTAGATCATACACAGTTATCACAGGTATATCCAGAATATATCACTGAGTATCACAGAATAACACTAATAGATATTAGAGTCAATCAAACAGGAACATCAATTCATATAAAAATAGCTAGATTACTTTATCCAACTTGATTAATCACTAATTAATCAACTTATTTAATTATTAATTATTTCTAAATTTCTCACTTAATTAATTGATTCTTAATTATTAATTTATAAAACTTAATTACCCATTAATTACCAATTAATTACTGAAATGACCCTCTCTTTTATACCTAATTTTTTTAAGGATTTTTTTCATAGTGATATATATATATATATATATATATATATATATATTTATTATTATATATATATTCCAAAGTCATTTTCCTTTTTCCAATAAACAAACTTTATCCAGGATCAAAAGTTTTACCAATATAGATATATCAGTGTAACCACAAGGATATGCACACACATATGAAGATGCATGTGCCCCTCTTGTTTAATCAGGTTATGGCAAACAAGAGGTTACATTGATTGATTAAATTTAATCAATCCCCACATAGTTCAATTTCATTTATGTAATAAAATTTTATTCATATAGGTAACATCATGATTTTTAATCTTTGATTGCTTGCTGGATCCTCTATGAAATATGATCCATAGAAACCAGATAATTATGTTATGATTATCTATAAAATTAATAGTGTAGTGTCTGTGCTCTGAAAATGATATAAGCTTCTATCATTTTCTATGTTTGCTTTCCTATAAAATCTGCCTTATATGCAAACCCATATCTGGGATATTTTTAAGTGAATTATCATATTCCAAAGGCTTGATTCCTTGATACCATGATACTAAGCTAAATGAAATGCAATCCAGGGTGAGTTTCCTGAGACATGTGGGTACTCAGCAAAGAAAAACATGGTTCAAATAGACTCTCTGTTCAGGCATATCTCAGAGGGTCTTAAAAATGCATTTTGCCCAAAGCTTTAGTAAAAAGAAATTCAGATTCATGTTAAAATTACAAAGGTACCGATGTGCCAATATCTGAACAAAACATGTCTGAACATGTATAAAATCACTATTATGGATCTAACTTCAACCTCCTATATTACAGACTTTTTTTTTTCAAACCAGGTATAGACAATGGCATGGTACAAATGGCAATTCTGAAAACATGCAGACTCCTAATTCACTTACCATATGCCTTTAAGTTCTGAATACAATTTTCATAAAGCAAGATTAACTATATTGTTCTTCAAGACCCAACTGTTTCTACTTTCTCAATACTTAAAATTATTCATAGACTCAAGATTGACTAATACATTTATAAAATGTAACCCTCCTATTCGCTTAACATTCTCACTCAGTTTACTTACAGAATTATAGATAAAAACTTTTCAACATTCCAGATAATGAAACTCAGATATTTAAACTCCAGTTACAAGTCAAATTCTTAACAAAATACTTAACCAAATATCCAACATCATTCAGTACTTACTACAATGGAAATTTTAAAATATCAATACATGCAAATTTCATCTTTTAAGCTCTTATCTATCTAATTCTAGCATGCTATAATCTTCTTCTCAATGCCTTGCTCCTACTCCTACTTAGAGGCCGCTGTTCCTGAAAAAGCATTTGAAGCTGCCCCATATAAAATGAGCCACTCCAGATGCCATTAGCACACTAGGGTCAGACACATGTCTGGTATGAGAAAATCCACTAAAGCAATTAATTAATTAAGTTAAAATTGAATTAAGTACATATGCATATAGTCCTGCCCTTTGAAATCAAATAATACTTGTGTGCATGTTCTGTGTCATTGTGCATGTGCACACTTTAATCTTTCTTTCCAGAGACTTTATATATATATGGCACATTCATTCATGCATACAATTCAGTCATAAATCAAATAATCATTCACACAGAATAGAAAAATAACCAACATGAGTTAAATCATTTATTCCATCCTCATATTTCATTTCTGGGAAAACCCTAGTTCCTCATCATATCAAATATTCTTTCCTTGATATATTTATCTACCCTGGTCTCATCTACAATTATATGAATCAATGGACACACTGTAATGAACTAATTCACTCCATTACACAAAGATCTCAGGACTTAAACTAGCCATGTGTCAACTTGCATTACTCAAGAACACAAGTCATTCCTGCAGTGATCTTGACCCCATTTCCTAATCAGGTTCTTAGGTACTTTCTCTTTTAAATTTTTCATGGCAAACCCAATCAGTGAGTCATTTCACTAAAACAAGCATTCATCTCATAGCATTCCTCATCATTCATATAAACAAACAGAGGCAATCAAGCAATTTAAATATTGGTATCTATTAAAACATGTTCTTGCAATTTAAAAGAGGTATAGACAACTAACATTGGTTTATGGCTTTATGAGAAGATTCTGTTGCAAACATCTGTGCTTTAGTTAAACTCAGATTGACCAAGCTTCCTAAATCACAAAATTTATATGCTGAGTGGGTATTGTATATTTTCTTTGAATCAGGAGTATCAGCACATAGGCAAGCCTATTGCACTCCTAATTCCTTTTCACCTTAAGCCTCAGCACATATACATATGTATATTGCAGCCCATATGCTCATCAATTCTTCTGGGTTGAGCCAAAACCAACACTACTTGCTTATATTCAACATTTTATTTTCTGGGTATTTATTTATATTTCTAAACAGTATCATATCAGAAAGAGATCTGGGTTTTTAAGATACTTATTTATGCATACTGATCATATTTAGAATATTCACAAAATAAAACAACCAGAACAACAATCTAGCATTAAAGCATCCTTAATTTCTGAAAGACAATCACATACTCTTTTAAGAAAAATTAATTTATAAACTGGCTGCCTTCATTAGGACTTAGTGCCTTAAATTTTTGAGTGAGTTTTCTCACCTAGCTCTCTTCTTTGCTTCCTTAGTTAATTGATAAACTTCTGCCTTTAGCCTCAAGCTCTTTTCCTTCACTTGCCTTATATTTTATATGGTGTTTTTTTTTTCAAAGTTCTTTTGGGAAGGAGAGGAGGCTGCTGCTTATATATACAGAGTTCTCCTTAGGATTTTGGGTATTGGCTAAAGCCATTTTTGCCCACCAGAAAATTATGTTATCTGCATTTATTTAAACCCAAGATTTTACCCTCCCCGGCTTAATTTGGTGAAGAGAAAAGTGGTTATCTACTTTGATTATTTTCAGAAATCTTACTTTTCCATAAAATGCTTTTTCTCTTGTCTATTTGCATGCTAAATGTTTGATCTGATTTCCAGCAATATATTATACACATATTTCTTTCTTTCTTAATTCAACCCATACAAAAATACATATTTGTTTTCCTCCCATTTTCTATTTTTAGCCTTCACTTTATTTTTTGGTGCTTCCTTTTTATTTATTCACAAGAGGATTGCTTCTTTTCACACCTTCATTCTTTCTGTTTTTATTCAAAAACATATTTGTGTGTTTCATTTTACTAGTTTAAATTGTAATACTTAGTTAGTATACTTACATATATGTTTTACAGACAATAACTTATATACATATATACATCTATATTATTTTATACTGACACACATATGCACATGTATACTTAGTTACATTTTTATATATTTCTGCATATAGCACATTTGAGGGTTTTCTTTATTTATCTGTAAATATATATATATATATATACACACATATATATACATATATATATATTCCATACATAGCATCATGTATTCATTCATAGTATCCAGGGATCTAGCTTTACTCATGTGTATTTTCTATGCACA
Organism: Allium fistulosum; assembly: GCA_030737815.1. Classification (NCBI taxonomy): domain Eukaryota; kingdom Viridiplantae; phylum Streptophyta; class Magnoliopsida; order Asparagales; family Amaryllidaceae; genus Allium; species Allium fistulosum. The sequence continues at coordinate 369,392,978 of CM060907.1, forward strand.
AATGCACATCATTTTATTACACCATATCAAGCTATCTCATCTTTCTCTTAAACATGGTTTTTAAAAACTATTTTAAAATTATTTTAAGCTTATTTATATTTTCCAAGATAAATTCCTAAAATCTTGGGTCATTACAATTACTTATTTAATTAATTCTTAATTATTAATCCTTTAACTAGTTGACTATTATTAATTTAATTAACTTTAAGTAGTTAATTAAAATTCTTAAGTTTTAAATTGATTTAATCACGAGATCAATTTCTAATTACAATTGTAAATTTACATTTATATTAACCTATTCTTTTAAATTTACTTATTATCTTACATTTGCAAATTTAGCTTTACCCTTGTCAACATAAATAACTTTATTAATATTAACTTGTTTACCCTTTTAACTAAAAGTTTATACAGGCTAACCCTTAGAAATTTGAAACCCCCGAAGTAAACGTGCTGTTACTCGAGTAGAACTCGTCCCCACTGCTCCTTATTCCCACGCCCCTCTCTTCCTTCTTCCTTTCCTACTGATTCTTTTCTTCATATTTTTTTTTTTTTTAAGTTAATTACTGAAGTGTTTAAAACATACTCGCGTTCACACCAGGAACCCGAAGCATCCTCCCATTCCACTCGAGTGTCACTCGAGACGTCCCCAAACCCAAAGCTGCTACACCGTACGCCACCGTGCACGTGCACGGTGGTTTGCCGTCCCTACAACGCCTCACGACGCCCTCATCAAACCCTAAATCGACCCCACATCCCAATATAAATCCTAGTTCGACGTGGAAAGCTCGAAATCGAAAAGCACCAAGTCGCTCGAACCATTCGACTCGAACAACCACGAAAACCCCCCTCGCCCCACCAACGCTGGCCACCGAAGGCGAAGCCACTTCAACCACGTCACGTCCATACCTTCCTCGGCCTTCACTCACAACCACGAGCCACTCGATCAAATCACGGTGACGAAAACAATTTCTACAGAGCAACGAAAAAAAAATTGAACGAAACCCTACTTTTGATTCATCACAAACATTTCTGCATTAGAAAAATTATCTAGCATTTTTCCTGTGTTTATACATCATCAAGCAAGCCCCTCATCCAATTTCAGAAATTAAAATTTGTTGGATCAACTGAAATTGGTAAGAATGCATCTTTGATTCATTTTCGAACTGTACCTTGAAAACTCACTTAAAAATCATCAATTAAATCTTAAAAATCCTATCTTTTGAAGCCGATTCAAATTATATAATTGGATCTCAGATTCGTATCACTCGAAATTTATCAAAAATTTAGAATTTCCTCGGTAAAACAGGTTTTACAAATTATATATGTTATTTCTCTTGAAATTATTTTTAAATAATAGTTAACTCTTAAACAAGCACTTTTGCTTTAGTAACCAAGACCTAACAAAGATCAATTGATTAAATATTAATTTTTTTCTTTCAACTTAATACTGTGAAACCAAAGAACAGGGAAGTTCCTCACATAAAAAGACATGCACACTTCTGCTATTTATACATAATGAAGATATATACTGGTATATGCATGAATAATCAATTCCAAACTCAGACTTAACCATCATCAGTTAAATATACTTAAATCTCTTTTAAGTTGTTTACTCACCTGAAACTAAAATTTACAGAGCATACTTGGATTTTGAAAAGAACGGTTTTGCTTTCCAGATGATCACAGACTTGATCCAAGCTTTCAGCTTTGAATTGATGGTCTTGTTGTTATATTGCAAGTTTGTTACTATATTTCTTTTTTTCTTTTTCTTTAACTGATGAACGAAAGAAGATATTAAGCTATGATGTATATAAAAGAATATGCAGGCTGATGATATAGATGTGAGATTTTTCTTGTGTACTTGAAATATTTTATAAGGTTGGCCAGAGATTTTTTTCTCAACAAAACGGTGGCTGAAAAGAAAAGTGAGGCTACATTAATTGAATTTGTCTTGTGTAATTTATCACCTTGTACTTATTTCTTTTCTTTTTTTTTAAGTTTGTGCAACCTGGTTTTAAACTTGAGGAGCATATATGTATTACATTGTTCATTTCTTATTTAGCATTTTAAAGTGCAGCCTGGCTTGTATTGTAAGCATATATATGTGCAACTTGTCTTGTTTTTCTTTGCATTATTCATATGTATATATAGGTTATTCTTTTCAAACCTTTCAGATATGATCTTATAAAGTTGTTATAAATATATATTTTTTCTCTTATGTATTGATTTGTGTCTTAGTTAAACATAGAAGTGTTATAATGTACTTTTATCTTATGTTTTTCTATTTAATTATATAAGTTGTTGTTAATCATAACTTCCTAATTTTATTCCTATTTATAGTTTACTTTCAAATGTTTAATTTATAACATATTTGTACTTATATAATTTAAATTTATATTTAATATAGATTGGTTTGTTTATTTCAAACAATATTATTTAGATATCCAAATATGTATCATATCAAATGACAATAATGTAGAGCCCTTTAATTTCATTGAATAAGGTAATTTTATTTCAAATGTTTTTTTTGAAAGATTCAATTTTAAATTTTCAAATCAAAATTTCTTCATAATACACATAAATACATATATATAACTGGTAAACGTACAAAGATCTTATTTATTAAAAAAAATAAAGCTCGTATTTTAATTTAAATTAGATTAAATATTTATTAAAATATACTGTCAAAATTCCGGGTCGTTACATTCCTCCCCCCTTAAAAGAATTTCGTCCCCGAAATTTAAAACAATAGTTAATTCAAAAGCTTTTATATCAACCATCCAAACATTTATACTATTCATACATAACTACTAACCAAACAAAACATCCAAGCAAACATCACTAGCTATTCGGACACAAATCCGGATAAGATTTCCTAAAACTGTCCAGTGTTTCCCAAGTGCAGTCTCGGGGGTCCTCACTCCACTGGACTTTGACAAGCTTCACTGATTTGTTCCGGAGTTGCTTCTCATCCTGATCCACAATCTGAACTAGATTTCTGACTACTGTCAGGTTCGACTCAACTTCCAAATCCTCCTGGACAACTGGTTCAACAATCAGTGACGGATCATGAACAAACTTCTTGAGATGAGATATATGAAACACATTATGAATTCCAGACATTTGTTCTGGCAATTCAACTCTATAAGCCACTACACCAATTCTCTCTAGAACTCGGAAAGGTCCAATATATCTCGGTGCAAGCTTTCCTGTCTTTCCAAATCTCACTACTCCTTTGATCGGAGAAACTTTGACGAAAACTAAATCTCCAATCTCAAATTCCAATGGTCTTCGTCTTCTGTCTGCGTATTTCTTCTGTCGATCCTAAGCAGCTTTCATCCGTTTCTTAATCAACTCAACTTTGGCAGAAGCTTCACGAATCAGATCTGGTCCCAGCACAATACGATCTCTTGATTCTATCCAACAAGATGGGGATCTACACGGTCTTCCATATAAAGCTTCGTAAGGAGCCATCTTAATACTTGCTTGGTAACTGTTATTATAAGAAAATTCCATTAGATGAAGATGGTCTTCCCACGATCCACCAAAATCTAAAACACAAGCTCGCAGCATATCCTCTAAAACTCGGTTCAATCTTTCCATCTGACCGTCCGTCTGCGGATGATATGCTGTACTCAATCTCAAACAAGTGCCCATAGCTGACTGTAAAGCTTTCCAGAACTTACTAGTGAAGATAGGGTCGCGGTCACTTACAATACTGACAGGAACTCCATGTAACCTGACTATCTCCTTCAAAAATACTCCAGCCAAAGATGCAGCAGTACGTGTCGCCTTCACTGGAATGAAATGGGCGCTCTTAGTCAGACGATCCACAATCACCCAAATCCCTTCGTTGCCTCTCCTGGTTCTAGGCAAATCGTCAATAAAATCCATAGACATCATTTCCCATTTCCATTCTGGAATCTCTAAAGGTTGCAATAATCCGGCTGTCTTCTGTTGGTCGCCTTTAACCTGTTGACAATTGGTACAACTATTCACAAAAGAGGCAACATCATTTTTCATTCCCGGCCACCAGAAAACTCGCTTCATATCTTTATACATCTTTGAGATTCCCGGGTGAATACTCAATTTGGAGCGATGACATTCAGATAAGACTTCCTGCTTCAATTCTTTGAGATTTGGCACACAAATCCTTCCATTGATCTTCAGTGCTCCTTGTCCATCAATCTCAAAGCTAGAACATTGTCCATCCTTAACTCCTTTGATGATTCTCTTTAACTTCTTATCTGATCTCTGCTTACTCGCGATCCTTTCCATAAGAGATGGAACCACTTCTAGAATAGACAGAACTGCATTCCTGCTTAGTGCATCCGCAACCACATTTCCTTTGCCCGGAGTATACAAAATGTCCAAGTCATAGGATGCTAAAAACTCAACCCATCGTTGCTGCCTCAGATTAAGATCCTTCTGAGAGAAAAGATACTTCAACGGTTTGTGGTCCGTGAATAACTCGAACTTCTCTCCCAAAAGATAGTACCTCCAGATCTTCAGAGCAAAAACAATAGCCAACAACTCTAGATCGTGCATAGCGTAGTTCCTTTCATGAGGCTTTAATTGCCGACTCGCATACGCAATCACCTTTCCATTTTGCATCAGAACCGCTCCTAGTCCAACTATACAGGCATCTACGTATACCTCAAATTTACTCTTGCCATCTGGAATAGCTAGTACTGGTGCACTGGTCAGCCTCGTCTTCAACTCTTGAAAAGCTTCTTCACACTGAGGTGTCCATTTGAATTTAACTCCTTTCCTAATCAGCTTAGTCAGATGTGAAGAAATCTTGGAATAATCTTTGATGAATTTCCTGTAATAGCCAGCTAGTCCTAGAAAACTACGAACTTCTGTCGGTGTCTTCGGTTGCTTCCATTCTAGAATAGTAGCTACTTTAGCTGGGTCTACAGAAATACCTTCACCAGAAACAATGTGGCCCAAAAATCTGACTTCAGATTTCCAAAAATGACATTTGGAAAATTTAGCCTTCAGAACATGTCGGCGCAGAGTCTCCAATACTATCCTCAAATGCTCCTTGTGCTCTTCTACCGACTTAGAATAGATGAGAATATCGTCGACGAATACCAAAACAAACTTATCCAGCACATCTCTAAAAACTCGATTCATCAAATCAACAAAGTAAGCGGGAGCGTTGGTTAATCCGAACAGCATAACCAACCACTCGTAGAAACAATTAGGCCCTCTAAACGCAGTCAAGGGAATACTCTCCTCAGCTACCCTTAACTGATGAAAACCCGATGCTAAATCCAGCTGAGAAAATACCGAAGCCCCATGTAACTAATCGAAGAGATCATCAATACGAGGCAATGGATATTTGTTGCGGATAGTCACTTAATTCAATTCTCTGTAATCAACACAGAATCTGAGTGAACCATCCGATTTGGTGACGAAAACAACTGCAGAACCCCAACTAGAAAAACTAGGCCTGATCAGACCTTTCTCCAAGAAATCCTGGGTCTGCTTTATCAGCTCTTCCTTCTCCCTAGGTGCCATTCTTCGACTGGGATGAACCACTGGTACTGCCCCTGGAATAAGATCAATCCGAAATTCGATTTCTCGATGTGGTAGTAAACACTTAACTTCTTCAAATACATCAGGGAATTCCTTAACCACATCAATATCTTCAACCTTTTCTGGAGAAGCCTCAACACCATGAAGAAGACTACTCAAGTGAATTCCATAATTATCACAAGATACTTTGGCAATCCTTCCAAGATCAGTTTCTAACGAAATTGTTCTCTCTTCACAATTCAGGACAGCTTTATGCTTATCAAGCCAATCCATTCCCAGAATGAGGTCAAATCCTTTGAAATCTAATACATAAGGCTCACACGCAAAACTATGGGAAAGATAAGTAATTCGCAAGCCTTTGCAAATCATATTAAGTCGAGTTACTCCCCCTATGGGATTAGAGACGCAAATAGAATTTTCCACGACACTAGGAATAAGGTGAAATTTTGCTACCGTCTCCGAAGAAATAAAACTGAGAGATGCTCCAGAATCAAATAACACTTTAACATAAATGCCATTAATAAGTAAAGTACCTTCCAATACTCCCTTGCATTTAGAAGAGGTTGATGGTGCTCCTTTCAAAGCAAACACTTTGTTCGGTTGGACCTTTTGAAGAAGTGGGCAATCCTTTACCATATGTCCTGGTTGGTGACAGTTGAAACAAAGTGATTTCTGAACCATCGCTGACCCTGGCCCATACTAATGTTGCTGCTGCTGAGTTCCCTTCCTGGGACATCTATTAGCCAAGTGATCCTCCTACTGACAAATATAGCACTTGCGAGGTCCGCTGTTGTTTCCTCCAGGTTTCTTTCCTTTGCCTTGCCTTTTCCAATTTGGATTAAACTTCCTTTTATTTGGATTAGCAGAACCCCCTCAAGAAACAGCTGCCGGTGCTACTGACTTCTTATTCATCAAATTCTCATACCGCAAAGCCATATCAATAAGCTCAACAAAAGATCCCTTCAAATGCGCAGTCATTTTCTCATGAAACTCTGGCCTAAGTCCCTGCACGAACATCTCGTTCTTTTTAAGAGGAGTATCAAAGAGTCCCGGTCCATAGCCTGATAATTCATTGAATCTGGTTTCATATTCTGCTATAGACATACTTCCTTGCTTCAGATTCAAGAAATCCTGGTACAGATGAGTTCTCCCAGCTGTCAGTATGAATTTCTCTTTAAACAGTTCCTTAAATCTATTCCAAGACATGTCATCCTCCGAGGTATGAGCTATAATTGTATCCCACCACGCTGCTGCCCCTTCCTGCAATTGCCAAGAAGCCATTGCCCTTTTCTGCTCATCCGATAAACTCATGCTCTTAAAGATGCGCTCACAGGAGCGAAGCCAAGCCTGAACTTCGATGATAGTCTTTGTCCCTTTAAATGGTTTGCCTCCAAGATTGGTGAAGTCTTTGCATTGGGTGGCAAAACTAACCAGAGGCGGTACAGGATCCACAGTCTCATTTGCAGTCTGGCTTCGATCATTTTCAACAGATGAACTGCCTCTACCTCTGCCTCTTCTCCTAGAACTCATATTAGTAACCTGGAACAGGCAACCAAACAAATTTAGACACATATATGGATATATAGATATATGACGCAGCGGATTAATCAAACACAATGTAGATCGTTGAAAGTAGCAGTCGATGGATTGATGAATACTGAAGTGCCCAAATTCGTTGATCCGAAGATACCGAATTCTAGCTATCCCGAACTCGTTGATCGCGCGCGATACCGGGTTCAAAGATCTGCGATTCTTCACACGTTGATCTAGCGCACTAGATTCCGTGAATTGGCTTCTACAATCATTGAATCGAGCGCACTCGATTATCCAAAAGAGGAGATAGGAGATCACACTCGACTACCAATTGGATGAAAGCACAAAGCTAACAAAGGAAATTTTATTCAAAAATCAACAAACTTTACAAATGAGACTCTCGACCTATTTATAGGCATTTGACTCGAACAACATAATTTGTACAAACTCATAAGTCGGCTCCGACCCAACAGCCTCCGACTTACGACTCATCACTGACGCACGACTTACGACTCAACATAAGTCACACGACTTACGACTTAAATGTAACGACCTAACACAAACAGTGACATTACAACACAGTGTCAACGACTTACGACTCAAGTCATATGTACAAATGACTTAAAACAGAAAATACGTCACTTAAGTCGTTGCCGACTTAACAACCCTACGCGACTCAACTTAGGTCGTACGCGACCTAGAACAGACGACTTAACAGATGCGATGCTTGCAGAATCAACGGTCCAGATTAAAGGCGGCAGGGGAAATTCACAGCTTCCGGTTTCAGCGACTTAAGATGGTACGACTTAACTAAGTCGTAACTCGATTCCGACTTACCACTTGATTTGTTAAGTCGTTTACGACCTAACACTTCATCAGTTTGCTTTGCCTTCTCACTGAGTAACTCGGTAGGTCGTCCTGGCGACTTAAGATCTTTGATAACCCGCACCTCTTCACGAGTTAGGTCTTCCACTTTGTAAAGTCGGTCACGACTTATGCCTTTACTCCTGTTAAGTCGGTCACGACTTAAATCTCCCATCATGTTAAGTCGGTCATGACTTATAGTTTCGCTAGGTCGGTCACGACTTATATCTTCAGTTCTGTTAACTCGGTCACGACTTACGCCTTCCACTCTGTTAAGTCGGTCACGACTTAGGCCTTGGGAAATTATAGCTTGGCCTGCTGCATCATCCTCCCCTGGTTGAAAGGAATTCGTCCTCGAATTTGCACTTTCTTTCTCCATGACACACTCATCCCCATGATAAGGTACTAGATGTTTAACATTGAATACGTCAGACGTGTACACATCCTCCGGCAGCTTCAACTTATAAGCATTTTCATTAATTCGTTTCACGACTTCTACAGGACCAATTTTTCGCGCCTTCAATTTGTTGTACATTCCCACTGGAAAACGATCTTTTGTCAATACCGCATAAACCACGTCTCCTTCCTCGAAGCTCACACTCCTTCGCTTCAAATCTGCATATCGTTTATACTTTTCATTTGCTTTTTCCAATCGTTCTTGAACAATTCTATGACACTCTGTCAATCCTTCAACAAAATCAGCAGCTCGTTTGACTATCTTCTTTGGTTGTGGTATGACTGTTAACTCCAATGGACCTTTTGGCAAACTAGAATATACAATCTGAAATGGACTGAAACCCGTACTATGGTTTACTGCATGATTATGAGCAAACTCTGCCTGGCATAACTTCACATCCCAACTCTTCAGATTATCTTGCACAAGACATCTCAACAAATTTCCCAATGATCTGTTCACAACTTCGGTTTGTCCATCCGTTTGCGGGTGATAAGCACTACTAAATTTCAATTTCGTTCCCACCATCTTCCACAAACTTAGCCAAAAATGACTTAGAAATCTAGTATCCCTATTAGAAACAATGGATTCCGGCAAACCATGTAAACGATATATCTCTTTGAAGAATAACTCAGCAACCCGGACGGCATCAGCTGTCTTCTTACAAGCGATGAAATGTGCCATCTTGGAAAATCTGTCCACCACAACGAATATAGAATCATTCCCCCTTTGAGTTCTAGGCAGACCCAAAACAAAATCCATACTGATATCCACCCATGGTTTTACAGGCATGGGTAACGGCATATACAGTCCCGCATTTGTCGTTGTTCCTTTAGAATCTTGGCAAACATGACATCTCTCCACAAACCTTCCCACTTCTTTCCTCATCGATGGCCAAAAGTAAGATTGTGAGATCAACTGTAATGTACGGTCTCTCCCAACATGTCCTTCTTCATGGAGCTCTTTTACAATCTTCATTCTCAAACTACAATTAGGTATGCACAATCGATTTCCTTTGAACAGAAAACCATCTACCATTAAAAACTCATCCGTCTCCCCATTCTTGACTTTATCAACAAGCTTTGCAAAGTAAGGATCTTCGTCAAATAATTCTGGTAACACATCGAATCCCGTTACTTCAACCTTCATTGTTGTCAACAAATGATTCCTCCTACTCAAAGCATCAGCCACACGATTCGTCACTCCTGACTTGTGTTTAACAACAAAAGTAAACTGTTGCATATATGCAATCCACGATGCATGTCTTGCTGAAATCTTGTCTTTCCCTTGTAAATGCTTCAATGCCTCATGATCAGTGTAAAGAACAAACTCCTTTTGAAATAGATAATGTCTCCAGTGTTTAATAGCTTGCACAATAGCATAAAACTCCACATCATATGTACTGTATCTCATCTTTGCTCCTGACAACTTCTCACTGAAAAATGCAATAGGACGTCCCCTTTGACTCGGCACTCCTCCAATTCCAACCTTGGATGCATCAGTATGTAGTTCAAACAACAACTGAAAATCTGGTAATACTAGAATTGGTGCAGACGTCAGCAACTCCTTGATCTTCCCAAAAGCATTCCCTGCTTCCTCTGACCATGAAAACTGTTTACCCTTCATACAATCTGTCACAGGTGCCATCACACTACTAAAGTGTGGAATGAACCTTCGATAGAATGAAGCCAACCCGTGAAAACTACGAACTTCTGTTATCGTCTTGGGCTGTGGCCAATTTCTGATAGCTTCGACTTTACTTTGGTCAACCTGTATTCCTTCTTCTGACACAACATACCCTAAAAATAAAACACTCCTTTCCATGAAGACACACTTCTTTGTAGCAGCATAGAATTGTTCTTCACGAAGAATAATTAACACTTTCTTCAAATGCTGAACATGCTCTTCTGTACTAGCACTGTAGATCAGAATATCATCAAAATAAACCACCACAAATTTCCCAATGTACGGTCGGAAAATTTGGTTCATCACTCTCATGAATGTACTTGGTGCGTTCGATAGACCAAACGGCATTACCAGCCATTCGTACAATCCTTCCCTCGTCTTGAACGTTGTCTTCCATTCGTCCCCTGGTCTAATGCGAATCTGATGATAACCGCTTTTCAAGTCAATTTCGAAAATATTACGGACCCACTGATTTGATCCAAAAATCATCAAGCCTCGGCATCGGAAATCTGTATCTGACTGTGATCTTATTCAATGCTCTACTATCTGTGCACATCCTCCACGTTCCATCCTTTTTGGGTACCAATAAAGCTGGTACAGCACAAGGACTTAAACTCTCCTGCACACGCCCCTGTTCAAGCAATTCTTCCACCTGCCTCTGCAACTCTTCATGTTCCTTCGGACTCATTCGATAATGTGGTCTATGTGGCAACATTGCTCCTGGAACAAGATCGATTTGATGTTGAATGTGATATCCCGGGATTTCAGGGGATTTAAAATATGATAATCTTTTAAATTAATTATTAAAAATTGGTAAAATTGTTGTTTTCAAACAATAATAATAATGGGATGTTTTAAATATAGATATATATAGATTTTAAATAGACCTATCATTTCAAAAAAATAATAAGTATTGTTTAAATGTATATATATATATGTATTTAAATTGATTTTAAAAATAGAATTATTATTTTCAAAGTAATAATGTGATTATTTAATTATATTTATATGTTAAGTTGATTTTAAATTGAATTTTTAAATTGACTTTGAAATTGAATTTAAGAATTGAATTTAAAGAAATATATATATCTTAAAATAAAGATAAAAATATTTTGATAAAATATATGAATAAAGTTTTTATTTGAATAAGATTTCTTTTATATTATTTTCCTTAAAGGAATTTATTTATATGAATTTATAAAATATTTATTTAATAGAAATAAATACAAAAGTTTTATATTAACATTTTAAAATGGATAAAAAAATATTATTTATGATTTTATTTAGAATATAATTGGTTTATATTCTATTTTCTTTAAAGATTGTATTTATGTAATATTAAGAAAAGTATTTATAAATTTAGAAATATATTTATTAATTAGGAAATAAATATAAAAAGCTTTAAAAATAATGATAATGACAAGTGTTAACATATTAAACCATCTAAGCATATGTGTTAAGTAATTAGGTAAGGTAAAAGACAAGTGTCATCTTTTTATTTTCATTTTCTTTAATTTTATTAAATCCTAATTTAACACTATATAAACTCCTATCTTCTTTCTTATTTTCTTTTTCTTATCATTTCATTTTCAAAGAAATTAAACTCAAGCAGATCTGTAAACAATACTCAGTTCAGTTTTCTTCAACCCTTTCTCTCCTCATCTTTCCAAAAACTGAAAACAAATCCTAAAGCAAATCAAAACCTGAAACAAAAATCAGAAAAGGGTTTCAAACCTGGAAAGTAAAATCAAATTCAAGAGCCTGATTTCAACTTCAACCTGAAACAATTCAACATTTAACAACATGCAAATGGTTCTAATTCAACAACCAAGTTAAAGATTCAACATAAATAAAGCATGCAAGGATTTCAAATTCAACAGTTCCAGATCAGATGCAATTCCAGGAAATTAAATAAAAACTGCTCTGCTTCTTTAAATTTCAGGTGAGTAAACCTAATTTTAAAAACAGTTTAAAATTTGTTACTATGTTTTGATATGTCTGATAAATGTTGTAGTAACATGATATGCAATGTTTACTTGAATGTTGGATGTGAATGAATGTTTACATAGGAGTTTGTTATGAAATATCAGTGCATATGAATGTTCTTGCTTCTCTGTTATTTTCCTATGAGTAAACACCTTTTTAAAACTAAATATGTGTTTATTCTTTGATGCATGTGATAGATTTAAGAAGTAATGTTGAAATTTTGAAGTGCATGAATGTTTTAACTGGAATATAGTTTGAACTACCCTGTATATTGGTGTATATGTATATATAAAAGACTCTGTTGTGTAAACAGACTCAAGAAACTCTCAAATCTCCTATCTAAACAAATTCAAGCCATAATCTTTAAAGATAAAATGATTGCAACATTGTAATATCATTTTTGAAAATAGATTCAAGTGGATATATCGAGAACTTATTTCAAAAACAAGGATTTACAGTGATGATCTAATATAAGTCAAAAATCGATCATTTTAATTTCATGATTGGAATTTATAATCAAATTCGTATTAGAAAATGATGATTTTAGATAATAGTTTCATGATTTTTAAGATTGGGAATGTCGAGGATTTCTGAGTTGATCAGTTTTTGGTTTCTCGTCGAATTTAGACAATCTATGAGGTATTGTTGGACATGCTTAGGACTGGAAGTAGCTTGAAGGATGAGGATCAGGGGAAAAATGGTGGATGGGTTTTTAGATGGTCGAGGTGGCTAGTCGATGGCAGTTTAGGGTTTTCGAGCAGTTTTGGGACGTCGATGTTCTTGAGGGCCTGGCGACGTCGTGGGTGGATCGGAATCGTCCGGTGGTGGGGGGATCGACGCGTGGGTTCGTGACGCTACTCTGGGTTGATCGGCGGGGTGTCTAGTGGTCGTATGTAGTGGCACGTGGTGATTTTGTCGACGAGTTTTGATTCCAGTGGATGATCGAGAAGCTCGAATTCGATTTGGGCTTTGGGGTGATGAATTGATGATCGGAATCGATTGTGGTGTCGATCACTGTCTTGGCGAAGGCGGCGGGGATGGTCGGAGAGTTGCCGTTGGTCTGTACACGTGCACATGAGTTTGTGTGTGTCAGTGTTTTTGTTTCGAGAGGAAGAAGGGAATTGTACAGGGTAGTCTCGGGGTTGAACTCGGGGAAAGGAAAATTTTGCTCGGGTTCGTCTTCGGGTATGTACACGAGTGTTTAATAATATAACAGTTAAAATTTAAACCAAGTTTTAAAAAGAAAGAGAAGAGGAAGCTCGGGGAAAAAGTTGAGAAACTCGGTACCTGTTCGAGTAAACCCAGAATTCCCTCGGTAAAATGTTTTATATACTCAAAGTTTTTATGTTTAACCATGTCAAGTTTAAAACTAATTATCTTAAAACTAGTTTAAATAATAGTTAATTTATTAATGTTTGTTAATTAAAGTTGGAATTTATTTTAAGTTTTAATTAATTAAGTAAATTCTTAAGTTGTTTTTAAAACTTAATTAATCAAGGTAATTAATTAAGGTTAATTAATTAAGATAAAGTGTTTTAATTATTAATTTAATTTAAAGTTTTTAAGTTTATCAATAGTTAATGATAATTTGATTTCAAGATTATCAAGTAAGGTTTTAAATGATAATTAAGAAGATAACTGAGATAAATGATTTATCATTTAATTAATTAATTGGTTGATAATTAAGAATAAGTTAATTAAGTAATTAAGATTGATTAATTAAGTAATTAGAGGTAAACTAATTGGTAATTAAGAAGTACTTAATTTGTAATTAATTTTTATTAATTAATAATTAGGTTTTATTAATTATTTATTTAAGGAGTGATTAATTTGTAATTAAAGATTAATTAAGGATTAATTAAAGAGTAATTAAGGAATAAATTACTCAATTGTAAATAGTAAATGGATGTGATTAATTTAAGTTAATTAATTTATAAATTAATTAAAGATAATCTTGATGCTGATTAAGTATAAATACTTAATGAAATTAATAAGAGTAAATTACTGTAAGTAATTAATGTATAATTACAAGATGTAATTAATTTAAAGGATAATTACTTAATGAGAAGTAATTAAGGATTTATTACTTGATGTAATTAATTAAAGGATTAATATAATTAATTAAGGAGTTAATTAATTAAGGTAAGTAATTATAGGATGATAATTACTGTTTATGATAAATTAAGGTGGATTAATAGAAATGATTAATTAAAGTTTAATTAATTAAAGCAATTAATTAAGGGTCAATGTAATTAATTATAGTTAATTAATGGAAGTAATTAATTAAGGATCATTAATTAATATAATTAATGAAAGTAATTAAAGATTAATTTCTGTTAATGGTTAAGAATAATTAATTGGTGAAATTAATTAAAGGATAATTACTTTATGTAATTAATAAATAATTAATCAAGGATGATTAATATTTAATGAGTAATTAATTAATTAAAGGTTGTAATTAATTAATAATGGATTAAGCAAGATTTGATAATTAATTCTTAAGTAATTAATTTAATTTAAGTTAATTAAATTAATTATAATATAGGGTTAATAATTGTTGCTTATGGATGATTGTTAGTATAGAATATCTAAATTGGATGATATGCTGTGATATTCTTTGATATGACATTGATATATCTATGATAAATGTGTGATATTTATTTGTTAAATGTTGTGTAAATTCAAAGTATTGAATTGAATTAAATTGTTTAAACCTTTAAACAACTTGGACCTAAAAGATGGCGATTTGGATTTCGATGAGACCGGGATCGGGTTTCCAGATTTGGATATCCGAATACCACATCGATCCAAATTTAACGATAGGTCGTGAATCTCAAGTGAAGATGAAGATTCAGAGTGCAAGGGTTATTGTCGTTAACTCTGAGGGTGATTCCAAAATGAGTGTAACGAGATAATGCCTTCGGTTTCGTTCGAACCCGGAACGAACTTGTATGGATTGAATGCTTTCAGCACATCGTCAGGTGGACGATGAGCATTCTAAGTGATGTGTTCTGATTAAAGGTAATCGTAGCCTCAAGCCTCATCAAACCGGGAATGGCTAAAACAGGGGAGGTGCAGCAAGGTTAGTGGGTAGCACCCAAGTAGTATGAGATTCCCTTGTCTAGAGGTCCCTTCTTTTTATTCGGCTGTGTGGGCGGTTGAATAGCTACAACCGCTGGGGTTTCTTATGCGGGAATTATCCAGTAAGGGATGGTTCCGGCCTTGTGTTGCAGGGGATTGGGCGTGATCCTCGGTACGGTGATCTAGGCCACGTACTGTGACGGGCGGTACCCCGGTAGCCCTGCCATTGTATGGAATCCAAAATTCGATAAGTGCCGTACGTTTTAGTTGTGCCCAACTATGTTGGAACGTGAGATGTAAGCATTCCAGCTATTTCTGTATTTTACTTGAAAACCCTAGACCCTATTATAATATAACTGGATTTCCTATCAAATGTTTTGGTTAGCGTAAGGTAAAAACTTACCCATATTTATGTGTGGGGAGTCTTACGTGATACCTTTGTTTTCAAAAGGTTTTGAAGTTAAGTAATCTAAACCGTTTACTCACACCAGACCCATGTCTGACCCAAGTGTTTATTTTCTGTTTTATAAACTCTTGGGTACTCAAATTTTTACGAGTAGCCAAGAGATTCAGGTTTGCTTTGACGAATTCTGAAGGAGCAATGGAGCAGGAGGCTTCAGCGTGTAGATATCTGTATTTCCGCTGTGTTGATCTCTGAGTCGTTTGTTTAAGTTGTATTTTGAGTTGTAATAACTAGATAGGTGTTTATAACTGTCTAGTATGTGTTGTATAAAGCTGTGTATCTCTGATGTATATGATACAATGTAATATCTTATTTGATTAATATAATTTATTCGTTCCGCTGTTTAGATTCTGATATTGATTCTTCTTTCTTCTCTATCTTTTCTCTTTTCTATCCCTTTCTTTCTTCAAGATGATACGACTTTTTGTGGAGAAAAAGTCGTGGTCGTTACAGTGGTATCAGAGCATAGGTTGAGCGAATACCTAAGCTATTGGTTAAGTGAATATCAGAACGCTAGGTTGAGTGAATACCTAGGTTCGGAAGGATTGTTCATTAGAAATAGGATCTGTAGCAACCTGTTTGAGTCCGAGTGTATATATATATGAGAGCGCGTATTTGTTAGTGAATATAAAATTGTTTTATATTGTGTTGATTGGTTTATTGAGTAGTTTATGGATTCTGGTCGATGTGTGGGACGCCACAACATTGATAGGGATCTCTAAACACTTGTATAGAACAATTCGACACAATATTGTTTTAAAGAGGTAAATGAAATAATTTTACCCAGAAATAATTTCTATATAAAAAGTATCATTTTAAATATATATATATTTCTACCTATTTGCTGGGTTACCTGTTCGGGTTTTCCAATATAAGTTATAAAGGTAGATGGGGTAGTGGTGTGTGAAACACGACTACCAATGGTTGGAGTTTAAATGTTGAGGTTGGAAGTGTATTTGTCGAGACTGTAGACCCAATACCGTCTCGAGTAAGCTTTGCTGTGGTGAAGGATTTCATTGATCTCTAAAGGAACTGTTAAGGTTCGGAGTCCATCTTTGAAGTGGGATGAGTGGAGTTTGGATCTGTCGAATGAGCAGAAGCAAGTGATGGTATCTGAGTAACTCAGGAAGGAGTAGTTGTGTGATGAGACGCAGTGACCGGATGTTTCTGAAGATGTTTTCTTTTGGAGCAAGTCTAAGGAAGTGTGTCTGCTTCGGTGTTGTGGCTGAGTTCAGCATGGTGATTCTGTTTGGTTTGAAGTCCGAGTTTCTCGAAGAGCTTTGGATTAGGTAGTCTTGGCATCTGTGTCAGCAGTGCAGCTCGGAGTGTTTTGTGTTCCAGCAAGAAGATCTTTTGTCTTTGCAGTTTTCTAAGAGGTGGAATTCTGAAGCAGCAGAGTGGATCCATTTCTTCGATGGACTGGCTAGATAAGCATAAGTTATTCTGATTGGTTAAGAGAGAATAGTTTATTTGGAATTGGGCTGGGTTGATCGCAAAAGTGACTTGCGATTGCTGAGTGTTCTCTTGGGTTATCAGAGATTTTCTGGATGTCTCAGCGAAGTCAGAAGTTTGTCTGCATTTGAGATTGAGTTCCGTATCAACTTGATTTCAGGATTAATACCGGTGGTTCAGCTAGTTGAAGGTTGATTCCTAGAGAAAGGATTTGGTGAAGCAGCTCAGTATTTCTTAGAACTTCTGAGTTTTCTTTTTATGGATCTGTGAACCTTATCTCCAGGATGTGTTGTCTAGTTTGTGTTCGAGTTCATCAACGACATTCTCATCTTCTCCAGATCAAAGTTGTGCAGCGGAAGCATTGTGGCAGCTATTCTAGAGTGGAAGCAACTGGAAGTTGCAGTATTAGAGAGTTTCTACAGGAAATTTTTCTGGATCTGAAGGTCATATTGGTGAGTGCATCTGTTTTGTCTTTTCCGGATAGGAGAAGTAAGTTGTAGTCTACTGATGATGGTGGAGTAGAGTTTGTGTTCTGGATTTTGGGTAGATTTTGAGAGGATCATTTTGTTGAGTTGTTTTTGGTCCAGTTTGTTCTAGAAGCATCAGCAAAGGTTGAGCTGATCGGTAAGGATGTAGGCAGCCCAGGATCGTCCGAAGAGTTCTGTGGATAAGAAACGGAGGAAATTTGGAATTCGAAGTTGGAGACTTCGTTGTTATTGAAGTTTTCTCTGGTAAAGGGAGCTATAAGATTGGGTAAGTCTGGGAAGTCAGCTCCGAGTTGTTTTGGATCTTTTCTATGTTCTGATTTGGATAAGAGTTTGGTCTACTTGGTTGAATTGCCAGTTTGGATGACTGGGATTCGGTGTATTCCACGTATCCCTGAGGGAGTGCATGTTTGATCTATCTCTGGTTTTGGAACCAGTAGTTCAGAAGGATTTGGTAGTTGAGTTGATCTTGTCGGTGGACTGATATCTTATTCAGATTGTAGATCTAGATGAGTAAGAGCTCAGTAGTATAGCTAGACTAGATTCAATAGAGCGAGTATCCTAGTATCTATACCTGGGAAACTCGAGGAAATTTAGGAAGCTTATCCAGGATCTGTGTTCGGATAGCTAGGATTGTTTGTTTGATTGAATTGGTTGTTTGGATGAAATTGTTTGTTTGTTTGTGTTGGCTGATATGTATGCTAAAATTTTTGAAAATTGTTGAAATAAAATAAAAACTTTGGATTATCTTTTGTTTTAAATTTCGAGGACGAAATTCTTTTAAGGGGGGAGGAATGTGATATCCCGGGATTTCAGGGGATTTAAAATATGATAATCTTTTAAATTAATTATTAAAAATTGGTAAAATTGTTGTTTTCAAACAATAATAATAATGGGATGTTTTAAATATAGATATATATAGATTTTAAATAGACCTATCATTTCAAAAAAATAATAAGTATTGTTTAAATGTATATATATATGTATTTAAATTGATTTTAAAAATAGAATTATTATTTTCAAAGTAATAATGTGATTATTTAATTATATTTATATGTTAAGTTGATTTTAAATTGAATTTTTAAATTGACTTTGAAATTGAATTTAAGAATTGAATTTAAAGAAATATATATATCTTAAAATAAAGATAAAAATATTTTGATAAAATATATGAATAAAGTTTTTATTTGAATAAGATTTCTTTTATATTATTTTCCTTAAAGGAATTTATTTATATGAATTTATAAAATATTTATTTAATAGAAATAAATACAAAAGTTTTATATTAACATTTTAAAATGGATAAAAAAATATTATTTATGATTTTATTTAGAATATAATTGGTTTATATTCTATTTTCTTTAAAGATTGTATTTATGTAATATTAAGAAAAGTATTTATAAATTTAGAAATATATTTATTAATTAGGAAATAAATATAAAAAGCTTTAAAAATAATGATAATGACAAGTGTTAACATATTAAACCATCTAAGCATATGTGTTAAGTAATTAGGTAAGGTAAAAGACAAGTGTCATCTTTTTATTTTCATTTTCTTTAATTTTATTAAATCCTAATTTAACACTATATAAACTCCTATCTTCTTTCTTATTTTCTTTTTCTTATCATTTCATTTTCAAAGAAATTAAACTCAAGCAGATCTGTAAACAATACTCAGTTCAGTTTTCTTCAACCCTTTCTCTCCTCATCTTTCCAAAAACTGAAAACAAATCCTAAAGCAAATCAAAACCTGAAACAAAAATCAGAAAAGGGTTTCAAACCTGGAAAGTAAAATCAAATTCAAGAGCCTGATTTCAACTTCAACCTGAAACAATTCAACATTTAACAACATGCAAATGGTTCTAATTCAACAACCAAGTTAAAGATTCAACATAAATAAAGCATGCAAGGATTTCAAATTCAACAGTTCCAGATCAGATGCAATTCCAGGAAATTAAATAAAAACTGCTCTGCTTCTTTAAATTTCAGGTGAGTAAACCTAATTTTAAAAACAGTTTAAAATTTGTTACTATGTTTTGATATGTCTGATAAATGTTGTAGTAACATGATATGCAATGTTTACTTGAATGTTGGATGTGAATGAATGTTTACATAGGAGTTTGTTATGAAATATCAGTGCATATGAATGTTCTTGCTTCTCTGTTATTTTCCTATGAGTAAACACCTTTTTAAAACTAAATATGTGTTTATTCTTTGATGCATGTGATAGATTTAAGAAGTAATGTTGAAATTTTGAAGTGCATGAATGTTTTAACTGGAATATAGTTTGAACTACCCTGTATATTGGTGTATATGTATATATAAAAGACTCTGTTGTGTAAACAGACTCAAGAAACTCTCAAATCTCCTATCTAAACAAATTCAAGCCATAATCTTTAAAGATAAAATGATTGCAACATTGTAATATCATTTTTGAAAATAGATTCAAGTGGATATATCGAGAACTTATTTCAAAAACAAGGATTTACAGTGATGATCTAATATAAGTCAAAAATCGATCATTTTAATTTCATGATTGGAATTTATAATCAAATTCGTATTAGAAAATGATGATTTTAGATAATAGTTTCATGATTTTTAAGATTGGGAATGTCGAGGATTTCTGAGTTGATCAGTTTTTGGTTTCTCGTCGAATTTAGACAATCTATGAGGTATTGTTGGACATGCTTAGGACTGGAAGTAGCTTGAAGGATGAGGATCAGGGGAAAAATGGTGGATGGGTTTTTAGATGGTCGAGGTGGCTAGTCGATGGCAGTTTAGGGTTTTCGAGCAGTTTTGGGACGTCGATGTTCTTGAGGGCCTGGCGACGTCGTGGGTGGATCGGAATCGTCCGGTGGTGGGGGGATCAACGCGTGGGTTCGTGACGCTACTCTGGGTTGATCGGCGGGGTGTCTAGTGGTCGTATGTAGTGGCACGTGGTGATTTTGTCGACGAGTTTTGATTCCAGTGGATGATCGAGAAGCTCGAATTCGATTTGGGCTTTGGGGTGATGAATTGATGATCGGAATCGATTGTGGTGTCGATCACTGTCTTGGTGAAGGCGGCGGGGATGGTCGGAGAGTTGCCGTTGGTCTGTACACGTGCACATGAGTTTGTGTGTGTCAGTGTTTTTGTTTCGAGAGGAAGAAGGGAATTGTACAGGGTAGTCTCGGGGTTGAACTCGGGGAAAGGAAAATTTTGCTCGGGTTCGTCTTCGGGTATGTACACGAGTGTTTAATAATATAACAGTTAAAATTTAAACCAAGTTTTAAAAAGAAAGAGAAGAGGAAGCTCGGGGAAAAAGTTGAGAAACTCGGTACCTGTTCGAGTAAACCCAGAATTCCCTCGGTAAAATGTTTTATATACTCAAAGTTTTTATGTTTAACCATGTCAAGTTTAAAACTAATTATCTTAAAACTAGTTTAAATAATAGTTAATTTATTAATGTTTGTTAATTAAAGTTGGAATTTATTTTAAGTTTTAATTAATTAAGTAAATTCTTAAGTTGTTTTTAAAACTTAATTAATCAAGGTAATTAATTAAGGTTAATTAATTAAGATAAAGTGTTTTAATTATTAATTTAATTTAAAGTTTTTAAGTTTATCAATAGTTAATGATAATTTGATTTCAAGATTATCAAGTAAGGTTTTAAATGATAATTAAGAAGATAACTGAGATAAATGATTTATCATTTAATTAATTAATTGGTTGATAATTAAGAATAAGTTAATTAAGTAATTAAGATTGATTAATTAAGTAATTAGAGGTAAACTAATTGGTAATTAAGAAGTACTTAATTTGTAATTAATTTTTATTAATTAATAATTAGGTTTTATTAATTATTTATTTAAGGAGTGATTAATTTGTAATTAAAGATTAATTAAGGATTAATTAAAGAGTAATTAAGGAATAAATTACTCAATTGTAAATAGTAAATGGATGTGATTAATTTAAGTTAATTAATTTATAAATTAATTAAAGATAATCTTGATGCTGATTAAGTATAAATACTTAATGAAATTAATAAGAGTAAATTACTGTAAGTAATTAATGTATAATTACAAGATGTAATTAATTTAAAGGATAATTACTTAATGAGAAGTAATTAAGGATTTATTACTTGATGTAATTAATTAAAGGATTAATATAATTAATTAAGGAGTTAATTAATTAAGGTAAGTAATTATAGGATGATAATTACTGTTTATGATAAATTAAGGTGGATTAATAGAAATGATTAATTAAAGTTTAATTAATTAAAGCAATTAATTAAGGGTCAATGTAATTAATTATAGTTAATTAATGGAAGTAATTAATTAAGGATCATTAATTAATATAATTAATGAAAGTAATTAAAGATTAATTTCTGTTAATGGTTAAGAATAATTAATTGGTGAAATTAATTAAAGGATAATTACTTTATGTAATTAATAAATAATTAATCAAGGATGATTAATATTTAATGAGTAATTAATTAATTAAAGGTTGTAATTAATTAATAATGGATTAAGCAAGATTTGATAATTAATTCTTAAGTAATTAATTTAATTTAAGTTAATTAAATTAATTATAATATAGGGTTAATAATTGTTGCTTATGGATGATTGTTAGTATAGAATATCTAAATTGGATGATATGCTGTGATATTCTTTGATATGACATTGATATATCTATGATAAATGTGTGATATTTATCTGTTAAATGTTGTGTAAATTCAAAGTATTGAATTGAATTAAATTGTTTAAACCTTTAAACAACTTGGACCTAAAAGATGGCGATTTGGATTTCGATGAGACCGGGATCGGGTTTCCAGATTTGGATATCCGAATACCACATCGATCCAAATTTAACGATAGGTCGTGAATCTCAAGTGAAGATGAAGATTCAGAGTGCAAGGGTTATTGTCGTTAACTCTGAGGGTGATTCCAAAATGAGTGTAACGAGATAATGCCTTCGGTTTCGTTCGAACCCGGAACGAACTTGTATGGATTGAATGCTTTCAGCACATCGTCAGGTGGACGATGAGCATTCTAAGTGATGTGTTCTGATTAAAGGTAATCGTAGCCTCAAGCCTCATCAAACCGGGAATGGCTAAAACAGGGGAGGTGCAGCAAGGTTAGTGGGTAGCACCCAAGTAGTATGAGATTCCCTTGTCTAGAGGTCCCTTCTTTTTATTCGGCTGTGTGGGCGGTTGAATAGCTACAACCGCTGGGGTTTCTTATGCGGGAATTATCCAGTAAGGGATGGTTCCGGCCTTGTGTTGCAGGGGATTGGGCGTGATCCTCGGTACGGTGATCTAGGCCACGTACTGTGACGGGCGGTACCCCGGTAGCCCTGCCATTGTATGGAATCCAAAATTCGATAAGTGCCGTACGTTTTAGTTGTGCCCAACTATGTTGGAACGTGAGATGTAAGCATTCCAGCTATTTCTGTATTTTACTTGAAAACCCTAGACCCTATTATAATATAACTGGATTTCCTATCAAATGTTTTGGTTAGCGTAAGGTAAAAACTTACCCATATTTATGTGTGGGGAGTCTTACGTGATACCTTTGTTTTCAAATGGTTTTGAAGTTAAGTAATCTAAACCGTTTACTCACACCAGTCCCATGTCTGACCCAAGTGTTTATTTTCTGTTTTATAAACTCTTGGGTACTCAAATTTTTACGAGTAGCCAAGAGATTCAGGTTTGCTTTGACGAATTCTGAAGGAGCAATGGAGCAGGAGGCTTCAGCGTGTAGATATCTGTATTTCCGCTGTGTTGATCTCTGAGTCGTTTGTTTAAGTTGTATTTTGAGTTGTAATAACTAGATAGGTGTTTATAACTGTCTAGTATGTGTTGTATAAAGCTGTGTATCTCTGATGTATATGATACAATGTAATATCTTATTTGATTAATATAATTTATTCGTTCCGTTGTTTAGATTCTGATATTGATTCTTCTTTCTTCTCTATCTTTTCTCTTTTCTATCCCTTTCTTTCTTCAAGATGATACGACTTTTTGTGGAGAAAAAGTCGTGGTCGTTACATTGAATGTCCCTTAGTGGCGGTAACTCCTTTAGTAACTCATCTGGAAATACATCCTCAAATTCTTTCAAAACTGGCTTCACTTCTTCTGGAATTTCAACCTCTTCACTGCTCTCTCGCCCGATTAACAAAAATACTTCCAGCTCCTCCTCTACTTCCTTCACAAACTCCTTCAAAGATAACAAAGTTTTAAGCTCTTCAATCTCCTCCAACTTACTTTCCCCTTGTTGTCTCTTCTTTGGAACTAAGATAATCTTCGTGCCTTCAAACATAAAACTGTAGTTATTGGTCCGACCGTCATGTTGTACTGCTCGATCATACTGCCATGGTCTTCCCAAAAGTAAGTGACAAACATCCATCTCTACTACATCACACCAGATCTCGTCTTTGTATTTCTTCCCGATAGAGAATGGAACACGAACTCGTCTATCCACTTTCACCTCTCCTCCTTTCCTCAACCATGCTAACTTGTATGGGTTCGGATTTTTCTCTGTCTTTAACTTTAGCTTTGTTACAGCCTCGGTGGAAATGATATTGTCACAGCTTCCTGCGTCAATCACGAATTTACACACCTTTCCCAGTATAGTGCATGTCGACTGAAAGATATTACTCCTCAACCAACTAGCTTCTTCCTGCTTCGGTGTCAAACACGATCTCCTCAGCATTAGATTACAACCTTCATCTCCTAACGCAATGTCATGTTCATCCTCCTCAACTGGACTAGAATATTCTCCATCAACATCCTTATCCTCAACTTCTGCAATCATGGTTCTCTTCTTTGGCTTTGGACACTCGCTGCTTTTATGACCCATCTCTTGACAATTGTAACATTTGAAACCATTGTTAACTTTTGCCTTCTCAACCTCCTTCACCACTGGTCTACTGATAGGTTTAGAAACATTAGAACTTCCACTAACACCCTTCACTTGATTGTTGGAATTAGTAAACACACCACCTCCTCCTCGTCCCTGTTTTTCCCAAGCCAACGCCTTCTGATGTGCTTCCGCCACATATCTTGGATCAAACATATTCACCATATCCTGGATCTGCATCCTCAATCCCCCAATGAATCTAGAGGTCAGCTGCTCTTCCGTTTCCATAATGTCATTCCTCGCAATAAGTTGATAAAATTCATCAGCATAGTCGTTAACAGTTTTTGTGCCCTGCCTCAAATTCTTCAAACGTTGATACATTAGTGACTGATAATTGTAAGGTAAGAACGTTGCTTTCATCAATTTCTTCATCTTCTCCCAAGACTCAACTTTTGACTTCCCCATCCGTTCACGTGTAAGTTTGGTTTGCTGCCACCATGCCAAAGCTCTACCCCTCAACCTTGTAGCAACCAACTTCACTCTACGATGTTCTGGAACTTCCTTGAAGTCAAAAATCTCTTCAACATTAGCCACCCAATCTAGAAATTACTCCGCTTGCATACCACCTTTGAATTCAGGAATTTCAGTCTTCATCCCCGACTCCCACTTGTGATCATACTCAGAGTAATTTCTTCCTTGTCCTTGTCCTTGTCCTCGAACACTACCACCATCATACTCCTCTTCAAAATCAGATGTATATCGTTGTCTATCTCGTCCATCCACATCTCTACTACCATCACGTCTACCACCATCATCCCTTCTATCTACATTCCTCCGTTCACGATCATTCACGTTCCTCCCACGTCTTTGGTCATCTTCAACACTTCTGTCTCGATTGGATTGTGGTGAGACTCTACTTCCTCCATGGTTAGATTCAGGTGAAACCCTTCTCCGATTCTGATTCATCTCTAACATCATCTTCTCTAACCGACCAATTCCTTCGTTAAGCTTTTCACTAAAGTTTTCATTGATTCTTTGCTCCATCTCATCAGCTTCTTCTCTTCGATACAAAGCTTCTACGTTTTGATGACGATTAGCTCTTCTCGGCGGCATACTAGAAAACTTCACAAAACTCTTCAACACTTCAAAATTCAAACACCTTTCGAACTTTGATCCAAAATGAAATGGATTGAAAACTCCCACTTTGTTGCAACTTCGCGATGAACACAACTTCTCCAAACTTCTTCAAAAGAATTGGCTCCAAGGACTCGATTTAGCTATGATTGGCTAAAACAAGCTCTGATACCAAAACTGACGCAGCGGATTAATCAAACACAATGTAGATCGTTGAAAGTAGCAGTCGATGGATTGATGAATACTAAAGTGCCCAAATTCGTTGATCCGAAGATACCGAATTCTAGCTATCCCGAACTCGTTGATCGCGCGCGATACCGGGTTCAAAGAACTGCGATTCTTCACACGTTGATCTAGCGCACTAGATTCCGTGAATCGGCTTCTACAATCGTTGAATCGAGCGCACTCGATTATCCGAAAGAGGAGATAGGAGATCACACTCGACTACCAATTGGATGAAAGCACAAAGCTAACAAAGGAAATTTTATTCAAAAATCAACAAACTTTACAAATGAGACTCTCGACCTATTTATAGGCATTTGACTCGAACAACATAATTTGTATAAACTCATAAGTCGGCTCCGACCCAACAGCCTCTGACTTACGACTCAACATAAGTCACACGACTTACGACTTAAATGTAACGACCTAACACAAACAGTGACATTACAACACAGTGTCAACGACTTACGACTCAAGTCATATGTACAAACGACTTAAAACAGAAAAACAGAAAATACATCACTTAAGTCGTTGCCGACTTAACAACCCTACACGACTCAACTTAGGTCGTACGCGACCTAGAACAGACGACTTAACAGATGCGATGCTTGCAGAATCAACGGTCCAGATTAAAGGCGGTAGGGGAAATCCACAGCTTCCGGTTTCAGCGACTTAAGATGGTACGACTTAACTAAGTCGTAACTCGATTCCGACTTACCACTTGATTTGTTAAGTCGTTTACGACCTAACACTTCATCAGTTTGCTTTGTCGTCTCACTGAGTAACTCGGTAGGTCATCCTGGCGACTTAAGATCTTTGATAACCCACACCTCTTCACGAGTTAGGCCTTCCACTCTGTAAAGTCGATCACGACTTATGCCTTTACTCATGTTAAGTCGGTCATGACTTAAATCTCCCATCATGTTAAGTCGGTCACGACTTATAGTTTCGCTAGGTCGGTCACGACTTATATCTTCAGTTCTGTTAACTCGATCACGACTTACGCCTTCCACTTTGTTAAGTCGGTCACGACTTAGGCCTTGGGAAATTATAGCTTGGCCTGCTGCATCAATATATAAAAATACAAATACGCACACTCAAGATAGATATTATTCCAAAGCCTAAGTATTTACTCAACCTAGTGCTCCGATACTAACTGTGACGACCCGACTTCCTACATCCAGGAAGTCGTATCATCGTTAAGAAAGAAATTGGTAGAAAATAGAAAGGAAAGAGAAAATAACAACACAGTATCAGAATCTCACAGCGGAATGGAACAAAATATAATACATCACATAACTGTTACATAGTTATACATATCAGAGTCATACATCATAATACAATGAGACAGTCATACATATACATTTGTCACTACATATCCAAAATACATCACATACCCTATCTACTACAGGGGTCAATATATATATATATATATATATATATATATATATATATATATGCCTGGGCTCCTGCTCCAAGCTACTCCAGATATCAGTATCCAAACCTGACTACTTGGCTACTCATAAAAATTTGAGTACCCAAGAGTTTAAGAAAAACAAAATAAACTCCGGGTCAGACATGGGTCTGGTGTGAGTAAACGGGTTAAAATTGTTTAACTTTGAAAACATTTAAAAAAAAGGTATCACGTAAGACTTCCCACGAATAAATACGGGTAAGTTTTTACCTTACGCTAACCAACACGGTTTATAGGAAATCCAGTGATATTATAATAGTGTCTAGGGTTTTCAAGTAAATAGAAAATAGCTGAAATTGTTACATGATTAAATTCCAGCATACTAGACACAAAGTGGGTAATACAATCCAAAACCGTAAGGTCTCGTAGGAAAATGGGTTTCCAACAATGGCTGGGCTACTGGGGTACCGCCCGTCACAGTACCTGGCCTAGATCAGAGTACCGAGGATTACTCCCAATCCCCTACAACACAAGGCCGAAACCATTCCTTACTGAACAGTTACAAACAAGATAACCCCGCAGTTGTGGCCAACAACTGCCCACTAAATCGAAATAGAAGGAACATCTAGACAGGGGTATATCTCGCTCTCAAGTGGGTGCTACCCATGAAGCCTTGCTGCACCTCCCTTGTTTTAGCCATTCCCGGTTGATGAGGCTTGGGGTTACGATTACCTTTATAGAACTCATCTCTTAGAATGCTCATCGTCCGCCTGACGATGTTTTGAAAGCATTCAATCCATACAAGTTCGTTTCGGGTTCGAACGAAACCGAAGGCATTATCTCGTTACACTCATTTTGGAATCACCCTCAGAGTTAACGACGATAACCCTTGCATTCTGAACCTTCATCTTCACTTGGAATTAACGACCTATCGTTAATTTGGATCGATGTGGTTTTCGGACTTCCGAATATGGAGAACCCGATCCCGGTCTCATCGAAATCCAAATCGCCATCTTTTAGGTCCAAGTTGTTTAAAAGTTTAAAACAGTTTAAATTCAACACTTGAATTCACATAACAGTTACCACAGCTAGATCATACACAGTTATCATAGGTATATCCAGAATATATCACTGAGTATCACAGAATAACACTAATAGATATTAGAGTCAATCAAACAGGAACATCAATTCATATCAAAATAGCTAGATTACTTTATCCAACTTGATTAATCACTAATTAATCAACTTATTTAATTATTAATTATTTCTAAATTTCTCACTTAATTAATTGATTCTTAATTATTAATTTATAAAACTTAATTACCGATTAATTACCAATTAATTACTTATTTAATTAATTTTTAATTATTAATCATTTAACTAGTTGACTATTATTAATTTAATTAACTTTAAGTAGTTAATTAAAATTCTTAAGTTTTAAATTGATTTAATCATGAGATCAATTTCTAATTACAATTGTAAATTTACATTTATATTAACCTATGCTTTTAAATTTACTTATTATCTTACATTTGCAAATTTAGCTTTACCCTTGTCAACATAAATAACTTTATTAATATTAACCTGTTTACCCTTTTAACTAAAAGTTTATACAGGCTAACCCTTAGAAATTTGAAACCCCCGAAGTAAACGTGCTATTACTCGAGTAGAACTCGTCCCCACTGCTCCTTATTCCCACGCCCCTCTCTTCCTTCTTCCTTTCCTACTGATTCTTTTCTTCATCTTTTTTTTAAAAGTTAATTACTGAAGTGTTTAAAACATACTCGCGTTCACACCAGGAACCCGAAGCATCCTCCAATTCCACTCGAGTGTCACTCGAGACGCCCCCAAACCCAAAGCTGCTACACCGTACGCCACCGTGTACGTGTACGGTGGTTTGCCGTCCCTACAACGCCTCACGACGCCCATAGCAAACCCTAAATCGACCCCACATCCCAATATAAATCCTAGTTCGACGTGGAAAGCTCGAAATCGAAAAGCACCAAGTCGCTCGAACCATTCGACTCGAACAACCACGAAAACCCCCCTCGCCCCACCAACGCTGGCCACCGAAGGCGAAGCCACTTCAACCACGTCACGTCCATACCTTCCTCGGCCTTCACTCACAACCACAAGCCACTCGATCAAATCACGGTGACGAAAACAATTTCTAGAGAGCAACGAAAAAAAATTGAACGAAACCCTACTTTTGATTCATCACAAACATTTCTGCATTAGAAAAATTATCTAGCATTTTTCCTGTGTTTATACATCATCAAGCAAGCCCCTCATCCAATTTCAGAAATTAAAATTTGTTGGATCAACTGAAATTGGTAAGAATGCATCTTTGATTCATTTTCGAACTATACCTTGAAAACTCACTTAAAAATCATCAATTAAATCTTAAAAATCCTATCTTTTGAAGCCGATTCAAATTATATAATTGAATCTCAGATTCGTATCACTCGAAATTTATCAAAAATTTAGAATTTCCTCTGTAAAACAGGTTTTACAAATTATATATGTTATTTCTCTTGAAATTATTTTTAAATAATAGTTAACTCTTAAACAAGCACTTTTTCTTTAGTAACCAAGACCTAACAAAGATCAATTGATTAAATATTAATTTTTTTCTTTCAACTTAATACTGTGAAACCAAAGAACAGGGAAGTTCCTCACATAAAAAGACATGCACACTTCTACTATTTATACATAATGAAGATATATACTGGTATATGCATGAATAATCAATTCCAAACTCAGACTTAACCATCATCAGTTAAATATACTTAAATCTCTTTTAAGTTGTTTACTAACCTGAAACTAAAATTTACAGAGCACACTTGGATTTTGAAAAGAACAGTTTTGCTTTCCAGATGATCACAGACTTGATCCAAGCTTTCAGCTTTGAATTGATGGTCTTGTTGTTATATTGCAAGTTTGTTACTATATTTCTTTTTTTCTTTTTCTTTAACTGATGAACGAAAGAAGATATTAAGCTATGATGTATATAAAAGAATATGCAGGCTGATGATATAGATGTGAGATTTTCTTGTGTACTTGAAATATTTTATAAGGTTGGCCAGAGATTTTTTTCTCAACAAAACGGTGGCTGAAAAGAAAAGTGAGGCTACATTAATTGAATTTGTCTTGTGTAATTTATCACCTTGTACTTATTTCTTTTCTTTTTTTTTAAGTTTGTGCAACCTGGTTTTAAACTTGAGGAGCATATATGTATTACATTGTTCATTTCTTATTTAGCATTTTAAAGTGCAGCCTGGCTTGTATTGTAAGCATATATATGTGCAACTTGTCTTGTTTTTCTTTGCATTATTCATATGTATATATAGGTTATTCTTTTCAAACCTTTCAGATATGATCTTATAAAGTTGTTATAAATATTTTTTTTTTCTCTTATGTATTGATTTGTGTCTTAGTTAAACATAGAAGTGTTATAATGTACTTTTATCTTATGTTTTTCTATTTAATTATATAATTTGTTGTTAATCATAACTTCCTAATTTTATTCCTATTTATAGTTTACTTTCAAATGTTTAATTTATAACATATTTGTACTTATATAATTTAAATTTATATTTAATATAGATTGGTTTGTTTATTTCAAACAATATTATTTAGATATCCAAATATGTATCATATCAAATGACAATAATGTAGAGCCCTTTAATTTCATTGAATAAGGTAATTTTATTTCAAATGTTTTTTTTGAAAGATTCAATTTTAAATTTTCAAATCAAAATTTCTTCATAATACACATAAATACATATATATAACTGGTAAACGTACAAAGATATTATTTATTAAAAAAATAAAGCTCGTATTTTAATTTAAATTAGATTAAATATTTATTAAAATATACTGTCAAAATTCCGGGTCGTTACAGGTTTACTTAGTGAGCACTCCATAGGTACAATACAAACCAAAGTCGTAGTAGGTTCGATTAGGATAAATATGACAAGGCACACGAGGCAATGTTTAGGGTAGGATACTACCGCTTTGCACTCCCGGACTGGTGGTAACGCATAGCAGCTACTACCACCCACCTCGAGACACACTCCCATAATCAAAGGTGCACCCAATCAAATCACAAAAAAATAGATATGGTTTCAGAGGAACATGCTCGATAGGGGGAGCGACCCCACTTGGCCCGGTATAGCTCCTGTTTTAGTTATTTTAATTATGACTCGAAAGTCAAGGCTATCCATCATCATTCTCTTACTTCATTCTAGTAGCGTTCGCTAAACCATCCTACTTCATTTTGGATTCTCCACCACCTGCACAGTTGTAAAGTGGTTTTCGGTATTGTTAGAGAGTATGAAAATATCTTATCTCGATCTTTTTAACAACCAAACGCTTATTTCACACCGTGGTCAATTTTATAAACATTTAAATAATAAAAATCTTAAGTTATAATTTAAATCAATTACTAAAATTTCTAACATCAATTACATTTTAGCTTTGAAACATTTAACTTACATTTTCTATCACATTAAATTATCTACATTTCAAAATTATATCTTTGGAAAATCCATAACCAAATAGATTAAATAACCCCTTTTAATTTTAATTCATTAATTAGATTAAATTACAATTTAACCTTAATTTCTGTTTCCTTATTTTTATTTATTAAAGTTGTCATAAAACCAATTAAATTAATTAGATTAGATTAAGATTTAAATAAATCCTTTAAAACTGTATTAATTATTTTATTAAATTATATTTTAAAAAAAATTTACTTTATATTTTACTAATTAAATATGAAATTATATATTTTAAATTTTTATTATAAGTTAAAATTTGAAATTGAACTTTTATAAACCCCAACTTATAAATTAACTTTAAAACATAAAATTTATATTTATATTTTAGTTTATTTTCAAAAATATAATTTTAAATCAATTTATTTAATAAACCCTATTTTTAAAAATTCAAAAAAAGTTTAAAATAGACCAACAGTGTCCGTACATAGTTTTATACCCGGTCAAGTGATTAGGATATATATCATTTCAACCCAAATTTATAAATTTCCGTGTATATATATCATGTCAACCCGTATCCCAAATTTATAGTATCAAATCAATAAAATCGCTTAGGTCTACCATTTCAACCCATAACAGTTTTTCCTAATCTATAAGATCGTTCGGGTATATATCATTTCAACCCAAAAGGATTTCCTAACTAACATACAAAGGAAACTTGCAGTGTGATTTGCATAAATAAATAAATAACACAACATTTCACTTGTATAACATATCATACATATCATAACATATATCATAGCATAACACATGTGTAACCTAAAGTTTAACATAACATATATATAAAGGTGACATATCCTATTATATAACACATATCATGTGACATATGAAACATATAATTTAACATAAAATATTATGACATGTGAATTAACATAACATATGTGACATATAAATTAACATAACACACATGACAGTATAAATTAACATAACATATGTGACAATAAATTAACATATCATATGTGAAAATAAATTGACATAACATATGTGACAATCAATTAACACAACATATGTGAAAATAAATTGACATAACATATGTGATAATAAATTAACTTAACATATTTGAAAATAAATTAACATAATATATGTGACAATAAATTAACATAACATATGTGACAAACAATTAACATAACATATGTGAAAATAAATTAACATAACATATGTGACAATAAATTAACATAACATATGTGACAATAAATTAACATAACATATGTGACAATAAATTAACATATTCCTTATTAAAACAATAATTCACATGTCATATCATATGATTCCATTTGTTAATGCATAAGAGTATTAATTGTGAGTGATGTGCTTACCTTTCGTGGTAAATGAAGCTGATAAACACAACACGATGGAGATGGAGATTAAAACAACAAAGACCAATTTAAAGCTATCCAAACTCGAATACAACAATCACCAAAATATTTTCTTTTTTTCTTTTTTCTTCCTTTTTTTCTTTTCTCTTTTTTTCACTCTTTTTTTATGTAAGGAGGGTTCGACCTTGGCTTTGGGCTTGGCCTAGGGCATGACCAAGGGGCTAGGTGGTCAGGTTTGGGTGGTATTTTATACTGGTTCGGACCTCCCGTCCTACGTCCAGTCCCGAAGCTCCTCTTCGGAATTTCCTTTCAACTAACCTTCGCTTAACTCGGAGGAACAGGTTTACAATAGCAGAGTTTCTTTGTCAAGAATGTGTTTTGTAACACGGATGTTGACTATTGAGTACAAAGGTGCTTCCAATATATATCGATCTTGAAAATATCTGAATGAGGAGTTCTATATATATATGAAAGGATTGATTACAGGTATTCTATTGCTTATAGATTAGGAATAAATCAGAGTACAAGAGATAAGAGTGTAAGTAAGTCAGGTTGTTATCTTCTCTTGAATTCCTGATGCTATTTATAGTGATGAAGAGTTTTCTTGTATAGTTGCATCTGTTGTAATCTCCGTAAAGTCGCTTCTGATGGTGATGAAGAGTTGCGACAAAGAGAAGTGGATGTGTCTTTTCGAATGTGACAGTTGAGCTTTGAAAATGCACAGTCGAGTCTTGAATCAGACGTCTGGAAAGTAACCTCAGACGTCTGGTCTTCATATCTGTTATAAGCCTGGATACTTTTCAGACGTTTGACGTTGGTAACCAGACGTCTGATTGCTTCTGAATTATGAGCCACAGGAATAATTCAGACGTTTGGCTTGTGCTCTCAGACGTTTGAAAGTGTGCATGTTGTTGTATCTTGTGCATGTCCTATTTCTCTTCAATCTCTTCTGATTTGACGTCTTTTGATTCTTCTCTTGAGTGTTGCTTTAGTCTCTTTGGTGATGTTACTCTATCAACTATCTGTAAATATAGATATATATGTACATTCGATTTCCATTGTATAGTTGTTATCATCGAAACTATAGATTTGATTTCCTAACAATATCCCCCTTTTTGATGATGACAACTATTCAATGTACTTATATATATATTTCAAATCTCCCCCTGAATATGTGCTTAGTTTTGTTGATAAGATTATATATATTTTCTCCCCCTTTGACATTATCAAAAAGAATATATAAAAATTTGCATTAATAATAAGAAGGAGATATATGAAGGAGATAGCAAAGCTTTAGACAATATCTTGAAGTGAACAAATTCCTAAACTTCGTCTGAGTTTTATGAAAGTTTGTTCGTTTAATGGTTTTGTAAATATGTCGGCTACTTGATTTTCGGTACTTACATATTCTAAAGATATAGTCCCTTTTTCAACATGGTCTCGTAAGAAATGATGTCGTATATCTATATGTTTTGTGCGTAAGTGATTTACAGGATTTTTTGACAAATTTATAGCACTTGTGTTGTCATAATATATTGGAGAATTTTTTATGGTTTTACCAAAATCCATTAGTGTTTGTTGCATGTATATGACTTGTGCACATGCTAGGGCTGCGGAGATGTATTCAACTTCACAAGTAGATAAAGAAACACAATTTTGCTTTTTACTAAACCACGAAACTAACGATTGTCCTATAAAATGACATGTTCCACTAGTACTCTTACGGTCTGTTCTACAACCACCAAAATCCGCATCTCTATATGAGACAAGTTCAAAAGGTGATCCTTTAGGATAAAACAAACCATAATCTTTAGTACTAGATAAATAACGTAAAATGCGCTTAACAGATCGTAGATGAGATTCTTTTGGTTTGGCTTGAATTCGGGCACAAAGACATACACTCATCATAATATCCGGTCGACTAGCCGTTAAATATAGTAAAGAACCAATCATACTTCGATATAATTTTTCATCAAAATCTTTTCCTTTTTCATCTTTTTCTAAGTGAATAGTGGTACTCATTGGTGTTGGTTTGCTTGAAGTTTTATCCATTTTAAATCGATGTAATAAATCGTTACAATATTTTTCTTGGTGAATAAAGATTCCATTTTCTAGTTGTTTTATTTGTAATCCTAAGAAGAAATTTAATTCTCCCATGTGTGACATTTCAAATTCATTTGTCATAATATTTGAAAAGTCATTACATAGTTTTTCGTTGGTCGAACCAAAGATGATATCATCAACATAAATTTGTACAACTAAAATATCGTCATCTTCTCTTTTAATAAATAAAGTTGTATCTATTTTTCCTATATGGAAACCAGATGTTATTAGGTGATTTTTAAGACGATCTGTAACAACCCGCATATTTATCGATTTTTTTATTTAAATATTTTATTTAAATATTTCGCCGTTCGTCGGATTTTAGTCCGAAAAGCTACTTTTTGCAAACAGTCGAATTGGGACTCGAGACCACCCCCATTGAGTCCAAAATTACGTTTGCGATCTTTTTGAGTGTAAACTTCGATATGTTTGGAGCTAGTCAAAAATTTGACCATTTGCACTTTGGGTTTGGTTTTGAGTTCAGCCCCTTTGCCAACTTAAACCCCAAACTGAACCATCCCTCCCCATTCACTCTCACTTCCTCCTCTTGCTCAGTTCTAAAGCAAAAATGGTGGGAGAGATGGGAAATTAAAACTCCCAAACCCTAGTTTCATCTTCAAATCAAGTTCTAGCTCCAAATTCTAAGAGAACCCATTGGTAAGCATCTCCTTCATCTTCTCCAACCCGTTCTCCTTTCAATTTCAGAAATCCTAAACCTAACTTTAGGAATGTTCTTCTTTTTTGAGCATAGATTCAAGCTCATTTGGGTTGTGTTGAAGAGGAGTTGATCTTAGCTTGTTTTAAAAGCTTTGTCTTCATTTGTTTGGGTTCAAAGGTGAGATTTTTATCTCACATCTAAGTCTTTAATTATCTTCGATTGTTAGGTATGAATTCCTAACACTTATTCTTGTGCAATTGATTTTGGTTTGGATTGATTTGGTGTATATTCCAATTTTTGGTGTTTTGAAATCAAAATCTATGAAAATCCTTTTATGGATATTTGGACATTGGTATTTGAGGCGTGTCGAAGAGCCGTTAAGGCTGGGTTGTCGCTTGGCGTAAATCCTTAGTCGTTGTCGCTCGATCGATCGCTTCCGGTATTCATTTGGCCATTTATGGTCTAGGTTCAGGGAATGCCCTGAACCCCAGTTTCAGACGTATGAAACGTTAGATTCAAACGTCTGAATATTATATTGGGAAGATTTTTATTCCTAGATTCAGACGGCTGAATCTTTGGCTCCAGATGTCTGAATTGGCTCGATTTCAAACAGAAAGAAAATAGGCTTAAATTGCCTATTTCAGACGTCTGAAATATTTCGTTCAGACGTCTGAATCTGTGTTCTGGAAAATATTTCATTTTCCAGATTCAGATGTCTGAACCAATTATTTCAGACGTCTGAATCTGCAGTCTTTTGCCTATTTCCCTATTGTGCTTGAATTTCCAACTCTAATCAATTCGTATTACTCTGCGTAGGCAATCTTATCTGAAAAGCATTCATCAGAATTTCCACTTTGATGCTTTTTGAGCTGATTTCCTTGGATTTTTGTTCACGTCTTCGAATGTGAATTTTTGTGCTAGATTGTTTCTACAATCGTTTTATGACTTGTCACTTTAAAGATATGAAGGTTTTAATACTAGTAGTAAATATCAAAACTCTTTCATCAAATCGATTTCAACACTATTTTTAATATCAAAAGTTCGTTTTCTCAAACCGATTTCCAATCTACTAATATATATAAGCCTTTACTTCACTCGAATGAGAAATCGACTTAAACGACTTAGTAAAACGAGTGGTATGAAACGCTTGCGTTCACTTCGTCGGTTAGCTCTTGGACTTGTTCGATTGAACCCTTTTCGTGACAATTTCCTAGTGAAGATGTACAGCTTGTTCGTAAATATTTAAGTTAAGCAAGTGGTTATGGGACATGAAGCTAAACTCATATATTTACTAGCTTGGTGTGATTGACACTTCTCGCTGATCATGATGATCATTTTATGATTTAGACTAGCAATTGTGCGATGTCTCTTTGTCCGTATGAAGGACTGTACTTCATTTTATTGAGCTTCGTCTCATTTCTTTGTGGGCTGGCAACCCAAGTACTTTTAATGTGTTTCGATTCATCTGATGTACCGTTTGTACTACATCGATGTCTCTGTCTTTCCGATTCATTGGACGTACCGTTTGCACTGCGTCAATGTTCGATTCATCTGATGTACCGTTTGTACTACATCGATGTCTCTATCTTTCCGATTCATTGGACGTACCGTTTGCACTGCGTCAATGTTCGATTCATCTGATGTACCGTTTGTACTACATCGATGTCTCTGTCTTTCCGATTCATTGGACGTACTGTTTGCACTGCATCAATGTTCGATTCATCTGATGTACCGTTTGTACTACATCGATGTCTCTGTCTTTCTAATTCATTGGACGTACCGTTTGCACTGCGTCAATGTTCGATTCATCTGATGTACCGTTTGTACTACATCGATGTCTCTGTCTTTCTGGTTCATTGGACGTACCGTTTGCACTGCGTCAATGTTTGATTCATCTGATGTACCGTTTGTACTACATCGATGTCTCGGCTTTCTGGTTCATTGGACGTACCGTTTGCACTGCGTCAATGTACCGGCTTTCATGCTCCTGTTTGGGATTGGCCATCCTTTTTTTGTGATTTCTGGATTTCTCGTTGTGATTTCTGGAATTTTATGTTTCACCACCTTTTCAGTTGGCATTGATATGTATGTCATTTATTGTGGCTTGGTGAATTAAATAAAGAATATGACATTCTTTTTATGCTGTGAGATTCTTGAGATTTTGTATGACTTTCGTGATTTTATAATGTATACTTATCACAGTATGACTTTATTGTTATCATACGTTTTATTATCATATCTCATATTCTATCTCATTTTATCTGATAATTATAGCTAGACTGATCCGTTTATTATTTTCTTCTTAAATAATACTCGGGTCAGACTGAGATTTTACAGGTGCTTCCTCATGACTTCCTATCTGGAACCATCATCTGACTTTTGGCTAACTACTCTAGTTTAGTAGTTTTTGTTGTATGCATTTGAGATTAGACTCTATGTTGTGTACTTATTCTTTTGTGTAGCACGTGATGCTACTCTTTTGTATTATCGTGGATCTTTCTGACCACTACTCTGATGTACACTTTCATGTGTTGTATATTTATTCATATCTTCTTCTGCATTTGTGATATGGATGTCTGTGACTGATTTATGTTATGTTTATTTCTATATTTGTTTCCGAAGATTATATATAGCCACCGTGTGATAGCTTTGTGTTTGTATCGGTATGTCGGATTTCCTCTTTAAAAGATATGCATTCTATTCTATCTGACATATCGGTGCTCGCACAAAGAAGTTACACGGATGGTCGCTCCTCAACAGCCTTATTCTCCGTGCTAATTGACAGCACTACCTCGTAGTGTTCTTGGTTAGCGTGGGTATAGAGGTGGGGCATCACACGATCGTACCATGCACGAGGTGCTTGTTTTAATCCATATAGTGCTTTATGTAATTTAAAAACATGATCGGGATAATTTTCATGAACAAAAAGCGGTGGTTGTTCAACATATACATTTTCTTTGATAAAACCATTCAAAAAGGCACTTTTGACATCCATTTGAAATAGTTTAAAATTGTTATGAGTTGCAAAGGAAAGTAAAGTACGAATGGCTTCTAATCTTGCTACCGGTGCAAAAGTTTCATCGTAATCTATGCCTTCTTCTTGATTGTAGCCCTGAGCAACTAGTCGTGCTTTATTTCTAACAATATTTCCATTTTCGTCCGCCTTGTTTTTAAATACCCATTTTGTTCCTATTACTGATTGATCTTTAGGTCTTGGTACTAATTCCCATACATTATTACGTTCAAATTGATGTAGTTCCTCTTGCATAGCTATTATCCAAAAATTATCATTTGAAGCTTCTTTATAATTCTTTGGTTCAAAGTTTGATACAAACGCTATATGGCTTATTTGATTTAGTTGATTTCTAGTAACTCTTGAATTAAGATATCCAATAATATTATCTATTAGATGATTCTTAAGGATCCTAGGAGATGATAAAATAGTGTTATTTTGTATATTGGCTTCATTATTACTAGAATTTGTTGAGTTTGTTGGTGGAATATTTTCTTCTTCATCATTAGTTTGTTGTTTGAAAGGATTTTCGTCAAACGAGACATGTAGACTCTCTTCTATAGTATTATTCTTTTTATTAAAAATTCTATATGCCTTGCTACGATCTGAATATCCAACAAAGATACCTTCATCGGCTTTTGGATCAAATTTTCCTAATTTGTCTTTTGTATTTAATATAAAACATTTTGAGCCAAAAGTTTTAAAGTATGATACTTTAGGTTTTTTACCAAAAAATATTTCAAAACAAGTTTGTTTAGTCATTGGGCGAATAGTTACTCGATTCAATACATAACAGGATGTAGCAATAGCTTTGGCCCAAAAGTGTTTTGGTAATCCGCTACTATTTAATAATGTTCGTGCGCACTCTTGTAATGTACGATTTTTTCTTTCTACGACACCATTTTGTTGGGGTGTACGAGGAAAGGAAAAATTATGAGTTATTCCCTTTTTATTGCAAAAATTTGAAAAAAGATCATTTTCGAATTCTCCTCCATGATCACTTCTAATATTTTTAATTTTCAAATTCATTTGAGTTTTAATCCGTTTTGCAAATATTTTAAACATACCAAAAGTATCGCTTTTATGTTTTAGAAATAAAGTCCATGTATATCTTGAGAAATCATCAACTATTACAAAAACATATTTGTTATGATTAATAGATCTTACTTGTGTTGGACCAAATAAATCTAAATGTAATAATTCTAATGGTTGTTTTGTAGAAATATTATTTTTAGATTTAAACGAGCTTTTCTTTAGTTTACCAATTTGACAATCATCACATAAATTTTCTACTTTGTAACTCATTTTAGGTAACCCTCTTACTAACTTATATTTAGCTAACTTATTAATATTCTTAAAATTAATATGACAAAATCGTTTATGCCATAACCATGGGTCATCATGTTTGGCAGTTAAGCATAAGCTTGAATCTTTATTAATATTCATGTTTAATATATAAATATTTTTGTTTCTAAAACCTTCAAAAATGAGTTGTTTGTTATTATCTAAAATGTTACATCTATCTTTTTCAAAATTTATTTGAAAATCTTTATCACATAATTGACTAATGCTTAGTAAGTTGTGTTTTAAATTTTCTACCAGTAAAACATTGGTAATAACAGGAGAGTTAGATATACCAGAGTTGATGACTTCTCCAATGCCTATGACAAATCCCTTTGAATTGTCCCCAAATGTTACCGTTCCACCATCGATGTATGTTATATTTGATAACATTTTTGAATTTCCCGTCATATGTTTGGAGCAACCGCTATCTAGTATCCATTTCTCCTTATTTTTTATTTTGGGTACCTGCAAGATAAAAAATATTGTAATTGGTACCCACATATTTAATTAGGGTCCTAATTGTTAGAGGGAGGTAGCCATACCCAAGATGGTTTGATACCTTTATAAATATAATTTTTGTTATAAACTACATTTTTTAAGTAATCATTGATATGCTTTTGTCTAATCAATTTATTATTTGTTTTAGGAACCCAAATTTTCACATTTTTGGTATTCAATTTTTGTTTAAATAAACTTCTAGTTTTAATATTTTTAGCATTATTTTCTTTTTGTTTAGAACATTTTTCAAATCCTATTCCATTTCTATTACCTGATGGTTTTGATGTTTTAATAAGATTTTCCAAATCTTGTTTTCCTTTGTTGAATTTTGACACATTATTGATAATTCTATCTAATTTTTCTTTTAATTCTCTATTTTCTGTTTTCAATAATTCAATACCCTTTTTAAAATCAATATTTTCTTTTAGCAAATTTTCTTTTTCTAGAGTAATGTTCTCACTTTCTATCACATTATTTCTTAATTTTTCTTGAGATATTTCAATTTCTTCTTCTAAAATAGTTTTTTCATCTTTCAACATTCCTACTTCAAGTTCTAATCTATTTAGTTTTACTATATATTCTTTATTCAATTTTTTTATTTGTCTAAATTTATAATCTAATTCTATGCTAAGTTCAAGTAATTCTTCATAGCTAAGTTCTGGACATACCTCATCTTTTTGTGCCATAAAACACACATTAGCTTGTTCTCCGTCACTATCGCTATCACTTTCTGAAGATGAAGAATCGGAATCATCCCATGTTACCTTGAAAGCTTTCTTCTTTTTGAGTGTTTCAAATTTGCTCTTCTTTTTATCATTGTTAAGTATTGGGCAATCCTTCTTCATGTGTCCGTATTGATCACATTCATAACACTTAATTTGAGATAGATTCGTTGAGTTAGTTTTTCCTTCTTTTTGAAACTTGGTCATCTTTCTAAATTTCTTGAATCTATTGTAGTTTTTGGCAATGAATACTATCTCATTTTCATCTAAATCTGAGTCATCATTCTTTATTGATGGAAATGCTATGTTCTTTGTCTCCGAATTTAATTCTTTATATGCCTGCAAATTAGCTTCATAGGACATCAAATTTCCTACCAACTCTTCAACTTTGAGAGTAGAGAGATCATTAGCTTCTTCAATAGCTAATACCTTTCTTTCCCAATCATGTGTTAAAGAGTTGAGTATTCGAGAAACTAAATCAAAATCAGTAAACTTAACTCCTAATGCCATAAGATCATGTTGAATAGTTTGAAATCTAGAATACATGTCTACTATAGTTTCATTTTGTTTCATTCTAAATGATGAAAATTGATTTTGTAAAATTGAAATTTTAGTTTGTTTGACCTTTGTTGTACCTTCATGTGTAATTTGTAAGGTACGCCAAATATCAAATGCAGTGGTACATAACATGACACGTGAAAATTCATTTTTGTCAAGTGAGCAAAACAAAACATTCATAGCTTTAGCATTATTTGATGCTAAGGTCTTTTGTGCATCGGTCCATGTGTTCATAGTAGTAGTTGGAGCTTCATATTTATCTTGAGTGGCTGACCAAATTTCTAAACCATTAGCTTCCATAAAAATTCTCATACGTGTAGACCAATATGAATAATTAGAGCCATTAAACAGTGGGGGTCGTGCTGTGGATTGTCCTTCTTGAAAAATACTTGCCATATTAGAATGATTTAAAAAACGTGTTACTGTTTTTCTAAACGAACCTTGCTCTGATGCCAATTGAAAGTCTATATGAGTGGATCGTCTAGATTATATGCAAGTATAGACAGTTAACTATATAATATAACTTTATAAACGATAGTAGCAAAGTAAATAAAACTAATCACACCGGTATTTTATACTGGTTCGGACCTCCCGTCCTACGTCCAGTCCCGAAGCTCCTCTTCGGAATTTCCTTTCAACTAACCCTCGCTTAACCCGGAGGAACATGTTTACAATAGCAGAGTTTCTTTGTCAAGAATGTCTTCTGTAACACGGATGTTGACTATTGAGTACAAAGGTGCTTCCAATATATATCGATCTTGAGAATATCTGAATGAGGAGTTCTATATATATGAAAGGATTGATTACAGGTATTTGATTGCTTATAGATTAGGAATAAATCAGAGTACAAGAGATAAGAGTGTAAGTAAGTCAGGTTGTTATCTTCTCTTGAATTCCTGATGCTATTTATAGTGATGAAGAGTTTTCTTGTATAGTTGCATCTGTTGTAAACTCCGTAAAGTCGCTGTAAGTGTATATGGATCGATAATATAGTTAAACTACGACTAGCAAGTGCGGAATTATAAATAATAGTAAATGGCAGAATAAAAATGACACCAGGGATTTTTATACTGGTTCGAACTTTCCCGTTCTACGTCCAGTCCCAGACTCCTTCTGGAATTTCTCGAATAACCCTCACTTAACCCGGAGGAACAGGTATTACACCGCCTGAGCAACCGAACAGGACTTTTCCACCTAAGCAACCGAATAGGACTTCAAATACAATTTGGTAAAATGTTTCTTGACTTGTGTGTTCTTTGAATAACACGAATTTAGTCAATGTAGTACACCCTTCCTATAATCTTCTTGATATGATGATTTGAATGTGCAAAAGATAGGAAGTATAGATTGAAAATCACTTGTGATTATGATAATACAAAGCAAGTATAGATAGAAAGAATTGGTTATTGAAATAGTGGATTTTCATCTCTATTTATAGTATTGAATAGTTTTAATTTAATAGTTGCAACTATTAGAAGAAGTGCAACTCTTGATGAAGAAGACAACTCTTCAGAATTTGAATTTTCATGAAGAGATGC
Source organism: Allium fistulosum (assembly GCA_030737815.1). Taxonomy (NCBI): domain Eukaryota; kingdom Viridiplantae; phylum Streptophyta; class Magnoliopsida; order Asparagales; family Amaryllidaceae; genus Allium; species Allium fistulosum. Next base: position 369,436,443 of record CM060907.1, read on the forward strand.
TTCAGTTCGTCAAGTTCAGATGTCTGAGAAAAATATTCAGATGGCTAAGTAAGTTTAAAAAGTCAAATAGATAGAGAAACAAATTTCAGTGAATTTATACGTCTGTTTATTTAATTTAGACGTCTGTTTTTATGACAGACGTCTATATTAAATTATCAGACGTCTGTCATTGGTGATAGATGGCTAAATAAAAGTTCAGATGTCTGAATTTGTATTGATTTGTTCCTTTTCTTTATTTTAGTGATTCTGAACTTGAGAATTTTTTTGAAAATACTTTTATGTCTATAAAAAGATATTTTATATTTGTAGAACATGTTTTCCAAAAACTATTTTGTGTGTGTGTGTTATCATCATATCAGAGATTGTACAAAAATATCTAACCGGAAATAATAATCAGTATACTAGAGAGCTTGAGCTTAGTTTGTTGACGTTATGATAATAGCTTTTCTTTGTAGATTCCTGCAAGAATATTTGTCATCATAGTATATAGTTTGAAATATATAGTTGTCACATTAAAATCGAAGAAGGCAGGTTCCAACATTCTCCCCCTTTTTGATGATGACAACTATATAATTCAACGGTTAGTATAACCATACCTTTTGCTCCCCCTGTCAACATGACCATATTATATAGCAGAATGATTAATATTTCTCCCCCTTTGTCATTAACAAAAAGGAATTTGTAAGGGGTTTTGTTAGAAATGTGATGATAAAACACATTGTTGAATAGCAATATGAACTTTGTTCAGAATATACCAATGATAAAATCTTGTTGTGGAAGAGTCAGAATATTTGGAGTATAAAAACAGATTTGAACATATGTTTGAACAGGTTCCACATCTTAATATACTAAACAAAGAGAGACAGTGATATAGGACAGAAATACATATTTATAAAAAGATACAGACCATAAGAATAAATTACTTATAGAACAAGTCACATAACAGACGTCTGATGTTCTGTAGAAAATAAAAAAGATTGAAAAAATTAATAGATTTAGACGTCTAAAAATTATATTAGATGGCTAAGTATGATGACAGACGTCTAAAAGGTTTTTTTCAGGCATCTCAGAGGTTTTATTTTTAAACAGAGAGTAAAAAACATTTTGAACTAAATTCAGACGTCTAAATTTTTGTTGCAGACGTCTATATTTGAAGACAAACGTCTGTGACAAAATGTTCAGACGGCTCAAACAAAAAATAGGTATACAGACGTCTGTTAAAACCTATCAGACGTCTGTTAGGCTGATTTTTTTGTATTTCAACCCTTTTAAGTTATGTTTTATGATTCAATATGTATATGAATTTCTCCCCCTTAGTTATTATCAAAAATAATGAAGTAATATAATAAATTATATAAAATATCTTATAAATAACGAGATAAACTCATTATTAATTATGAAGGAAAAATAAAATAGATTTTACCATATTTGCTGAAGTCCATATTTCATTGTAAGCACGTAATTCTATTAAACGTATGGAACATTCTTTAAAATTCCAAAATCTATCCTTTTCCTTTTGTTTCTCCGAGTACCTACAAAAAAATAATAATCATTTTCGGTACCCACTTATTATGTTAGGGTCCGGGGGGTTATGTCTTAGGAAACCATACCCATTTGGGTGTGGTTGATCCTTTATAAATATAATTTTCATTATTGACTACCATATCAAAATAATCATCAATGTATTTTTCTCTATTTTTCCAATTAATAGGAACCCAAATATTTAGATAATTTTTATTCATATTTCTGGTCAATGATTTTGTACTTCTAGGGAAATTATAAACATTATTGGTCATAGCAGTATTTGAATTTCTATAAAAATTGGATTTAGACTTTACTCGAAATTTAGTACTAGCACTAACATTTTTACTATACATGAAAGCATATCTAGTGCTATTTCTACGATCAATTTTATTATATCCTAAACCACTTTTATCATGTAACGGTCTAGAACTGGATAAAATCATGTTTAAATCATTTTGACCTTTATTAAATTTTGTGACTTCAGTATTAAGTTTATCAAATTTAGCTTTAAAGTCACAATTATTATTTTCAAAAGAAATATCACTGTTTTTCAAAATATCAATTTGCTTGTTTAATTCAGAATTCTTCTTTTTTAACGTACAGTTCTCATTTTCGAGAAAAAAAATTCGAGATTCTGAATTATCTAAAGATGATTGTAATAAATCATTTTGTCTTTTCATATCCATAATTTCTTTTGAAAAATTTTCTTTTTCTTTTTCAAACATAGTATTTTGTTCATCTACAAAATCTTTAAGAGCCTCGAAATTATTTTTCAAAACACCATGTTGATTTTCTAAATCTATTTTCTCATTTTTCAATTTCTCATTTTCAAGTTCAACAGATTTCATCTTTTCTAAGATAATAAAGTTAAGCTTTGAAATCTTATTGCTTACACTAACTAATTCATTATTATCTTTTACCGAAATTTGTAAATCAGAAAGTACCTTTTTGTAGTCCTCACTGGTGGCTTTGATAGGGATTTTGCCTGTTGTATTTCGACTGGATCGTTTTCTAGCCATTATTCTATGATGTTGTGGCGATCGATAGAATCCAGGCTCTGATACCAAATGAAAGTGTATATGGATCGATAATATAGTTAAACTACGAATAGCAAGTGCGGAATTATAAATAATAGTAAATGGCAGAATAAAAATGACACCAGGGATTTTTATACTGGTTCGAACTTTCCCGTTCTACGTCCAGTCCCAGACTCCTTCTGGAATTTCTCGAATAACCCTCACTTAACCCGGAGGAACAGGTATTACACCGCCTGAGCAACCGAATAGGACTTTTCCGCCTAAGCAACCGAATAGGACTTCAAATACAATTTGGTAAAATGTTTCTTGACTTGTGTGTTCTTTGAATAACACGAATATAGTCAATGTAGTACACCCTTCATATAATCTTCTTGATATGATGATTTGAATGTGCAAAAGATAGGAAGTATAGATTGAAAATCACTTGTGATTATGATAATACAAAGCAAGTATAGATAGAAAGAATTGGTTATTGAAATAGTGGATTTTCATCTCTATTTATAGTATTGAATAGTTTTAATTTAATAGTTGCAACTATTAGAAGAAGTGCAACTCTTGATGAAGAAGACAACTCTTCAGAATTTGAATTTTCATGAAGAGATGCTTCAGTTCGTCAAGTTCAGATGTCTGAGAAAAATATTCAGATGGCTAAGTAAGTTTAAAAAGTCAAATAGACAGAGAAACAAATTTCAGTGAATTTAGACGTCTGTTTATTTAATTTAGACTTCTGTTTTTATGACAGACGTCTATATTAAATTATCAGACGTCTGTCATTGGTGACAGATGGCTAAATAAAAGTTCAGATGTCTGAATTTGTACTGATTTGTTCCTCTTCTTTATTTTAGTGATTCTGAACTTGAGAAATTTTTTGAAAATACTTTTATGTCTATAAAAAGATATTTTATATTTGTAGAACATGTTTTCCAAAAACTATTTTGTGTGTGTGTGTTATCATCATATCAGAGATTGTACAAAAATATCTAACCGGAAATAATAATCAGTATATTAGAGAGCTTGAGCTTAGTTTGTTGACGATATGATAATAGCTTTTCTTTGTAGATTCCTGCAAGAATATTTGTCATCATAGTATATAGTTTGAAATATATAGTTGTCACATTAAAATCGAAGAAGGCAGGTTCCAACAGTCGCTTCTGATGGTGATGAAGAGTTGCGACAAAGAGAAGTGGATGTGTCTTTTCGAATGTGACAGTTGAGCTTTGAAAATGCACAGTCGAGTCTTGAATCAAACGTCTGGAAAGTAACCTCAGACGTCTGGTCTTCATATCTGTTATAAGCCTGGATACTTTTTAGACGTCTGACGTTGGTAACCAGACGTCTGATTGCTTCTGAATTATGAACCAGAGGAATCATTCAAACGTCTGGCTTGTGCTCTCAGACGTCTGAAAGTGTGCATGTTGTTGTATCTTGTGCATGTCCTATTTCTCTTCAATCTCTTCTGATTTGACGTCTTTTGATTCTTCTCTTGAGTGTTGCTTTAGTCTCTTTGGTGACGTTACTCTATCAACTATCTGTAAATATAGATATATATGTACATTCGATTTCCATTGTATAGTTGTTATCATCGAAACTATAGACTTGATTTCCTAACATTAAGGTGGTGTTAGGGAGTGGCTAGCCTATGGGAGGGGAGAGGTCGAGGCAAAGGGGAAGGAAAAGGAAGGAAAGAGAAGAGAAAGGAGGGAAAATGAAGGGAAAAAGAAAGGGAAAAGGAGGAAAGTGTGGCCAAGGCTAGGGGTGGTTTGGTCGTGTGTTGTGGCCTTGGGTGGAGGTGATGGCGGCGGTGGAAGGTGGGGCAAGGCGGCAAGGAGAGAAGGAGGATAGGAAAGGGAAGAGAGGGAGGAGGAAAGGAGGAATAAGACAGAGGGAAATGGATTGGAGATTGGAGTTTTTTTTTTCTGTTGATTTAGGTTTAGGAATTTAGGAAGAGGAAAGGAGGAGGAAGGAGATGTAGAAGTTTTTAGAAAGAAAATGAGAAAGAAAAGTTTTTGTACGTACTTTTCTTTCTGAGTAGTGAATGTTTGGTGAATAGGAAGTCTGTTGGGATATTAAAGAGTCATTTGAAGCCCAAAAATCAAAAGGAACCCAAAAGACCACATACCATCCAAATACACAATATACTATGTAAATACTATAGTACATATGAAATTATACAGATAATTTATGCAAGTTTTTGACAGTCAATTGAAAATTCAAGGCAATTGAATCTGATTTTGGCGAAACGAAAAATGGAGTGGAGATTATAATTCAGTCTAGTATCATATAAAATAAATAATATTTAAATTTTAGAACTTTTAAATTTTCAACTAAAGTTCAAAATTTGACTAAGTTTGACCAAAAGTTGACTTTTCATGAAATTTTCCAATTGAGTGTTGGTTACACGCTTGAATCAGATTTGAATAATTACATTTTCAAAACTAACATTTTTCATTTGAATATAAATGATTGTAAATTATATGAAACTGAAATAAATTTCAAATTCCACAACAACAAATTTAGTTTGCATTATTCATAAAAAAAAGTTATATCATCCAACTTCAGTTTAATGTTTTTCAATGTTTACTGTTACACTCACTTTGTACTAACTATTTCCGCTATTTAACATATGTAACTTTTGTTTGAATTCAAGTTCCTATTCTTATAAAATTACACTAAAAAACGTTCATTTATTTTTTTATCACAACTTTGTTTTGTTTCCATTACGATATGTAAATCTAGTTTAACACAAATGGATGATGCTCATATTACATTAATTTACCATTAATTTCTCTTTATTTTAATTAAAAGGTTTCCAATAATTTCAATTGTGATAAGTTCAATATTAAATTTCAAAATGAACATAAATAATACAACCATTGTTTTCTTTACATTTTATATATTCCAACATTTATTAGTTTATTTCATACAACAAATACACACATTAATTATCAAATAAATGTTTCTTACCAACTTTCTCTCATTAAATGTTTTCTTATTAGAGGTCAATTTATCATATACAATTTAATAAATAAATTTAGGTTTCTCTTATTAAATAGCATTCATTTTATTATTTATTCACATTGACCCTTATTATTTTGTTGTTAATTATTACTTACAGATTATATCATTGAATCACATTCCAATAATTTTTACCCACTCCTCATATCACAATTTTTCATTTAAGAATTCATTTTAACTTCATATCCAATGAGTGTACATTAATAGATCATTAAATTTATTTCTATCCATCTTTATTCAGAAATTTTATTTAATTTAATAAATTCTAACAGGTTAAAATATGGGTCGTTACAACATATCTACTTTTATTAATGTTTTTTTATAAGGATCAGTCGATAGCTGGGCCTCTTATGTTTAATGGTAATGATTATGCATATCAGAAAGCTAGGATGAAAGTTTATTTTATATCAATTGACTTCAAGATTGGAATATAGTTGAAATTGGTTACGCTACACCCGTAACGACTGAAAATGAATGACAATTGACTGTGTGTAGATATATGGGATGCCAATGATAGAAAATTTTATGCTTTAGATGCCAAAGCAATGAATTCTCTTATTTATGCTCAATATAACACTAAATTTAATCAAGTTTCTTGTTGTATGATAGTAAAAGAAATATGGCATAAACTCGAAGTAATACATGAAGGAACTTCTTAGGTCAAAGAATCACGCCTAGCCATGCTCAGTAGTGAATTCAAAAAAATTGTAATGGTAAAGGATGATAACATTAAAGAAATGTATGGATGCTTTTCAACCTTGGTCTACAATTCTAGAGTTTGGAGAAAAATATATTCGAAGTAGAGCCGATTCATAATATCTGGAGAATACTCGTAAGGAACTTCAAGGCAAAGGCGAGAGCTATACAGGAACCAAAAGAATTAAATAAGCAAAGTATAGAGAATTTGATAGGATATCTTATGACCTATGAGATGGAGCTTAAGGATAAGGAAGAGCTTAATAGTATAGAAAGGAGAAAGCCAATTACATTAAAAAAGTTCAATGGATAGTGAGGATGAAAATGATTCTATTGTGGTGTTAACAATATTGATGAAATAAATGAAACTTTGAAAAAAGAAAAAGAAAAAATGCCGAAATCAAAATATTGCAAAGTCAAGGTTGATGAAAATTTTAGACAATTCAGATAAGAGTGGTATTTGCTGCAAATGTAACAAACTATGTCATATAAAAACAAATTACCCATAAATAAATTTGACAATGGAAACAAATAGAAGAGAAGGACATTTACAACAACTCGGGATGATAAAGATGGATAAGAAGAAACCAAGAGTGATGAAGTTGAAAAAAATCTATGCTCCATGGGAAAATCATCCAATATGGGAAAGTCAACCAAAAGCGATAGTGACGATGAGGTAAGTGAAACTGCGAATTACCCTTATGAAGATTTACTTTGGATATGTTATGAATTAAATGGAATTATATATAGCTTTAACCAATAGAACAAAAGATTAAAATCTAAAATGGCTAAATTTCTTCGTATAAATGATAAGTTAAAATTCAAACTTGAAATTTTTAAAGAAGAACAAAATTTTTGCTTTAACAATATTTTTCAATCATTAGAATAAGTAAATGACATTTTAAAAAAAAGAAAATTAACTTATGTAACGACCCACTATTTTGGACCATTCAAATCGACAATAATCCACACATATTAGACTTGAATAATTCAAAATAACAGATTGTAATAAAATTTGGAGCAAATAAAATCATTCACAGAATCATAGACACAAAAATATCAGAATAACTCGCAGCGGAAATTAAAATACCATAGTAGTTCATGAAGCTACTATTACAAAGTCTCAAAACAAATACATAATATCAGTCTGAAACAAAGACAATGGAAAACCCAAATAAATAGAAGTCCACTAATACAAGAGCTGAAACAGAACAACTGAAACTGAAACCGATAAATAACTAGATAAGCAGAATCTCCAGCGATTCCTAGCTTCAGAAAGTGAGATCCAAAGCTGTGAATACTCAGGCTGACCAGGGCGTAAATAAACACAAACCCTCGAGTCAGGACATACATGCTTATACAATGTAAACCAACTCAAGTGAACTGTAATAAAGTACAAGTAACTCAAAGGATGCTTGGGATCGCCCATCCTCTAAGGATCCGTTAAACTATTTACTATGTAGTAATATTGCGCTATTATAATAATGTCTACAGTAAAATAAACATACTTTTAAATAGCATTCCAGGTTACCCATATAGCCCTTCACACGTAATAGTCCCAGTAGTCCATCCAGTATCATCATACTTCCAGATCGGGAGGCTACCCTAAATTCTCCATGTGCTACGGGAGAAAAACAAAATCGTAATAAAGCTCGCTATGGTAGGTGACATGGCACAACTAGGCAATGCCAGGGTAGATATACCAATTACGCTTCCGGGTTGGTGGTAATGTAGCAGCCACTACGCCCACCTTGGAACACACTCCCAAATCAAATGATGCACCCAATCGATCACAAAGTAATAGAATGGTATCGAAGAAATGTGTCCGGTCAGAGGAATGACCTCACTTGGCCCGTCGATCGCTCTTGTTTTAGCCACCTTAAGCCAACTCACGGGAGTTGGGTCCACGTTCATACCATAACAGGATCGTCGCCACCATCCTACTTCATTCTAGAAACTCTACCGTGACACAGTTATTAAAGTCGTTTTCGACATCGACAGAGAGTATGTCCATATCTGATCCCGGTCTCTTTAACAACCAATCGTTATTATAACCCGTGGTTATAAATTTTTAAAAAAGTTTATATTCCAAATCAAAATACCTCATTTAAACCATTTAAAAGTAAAGTCATTATGTTTACCAATCAAATATCCAATTACCAAAATTTTAGCCTTTTCTAAGATCATTTATTCACTTAAATTCTTTAAAACAGTAAAATTTCATCTTTCGCGGCACTTAGAAAATGCTGTGATAAGTTACATTCGAAAATAATTCAATTCAGCAAAGATAGCATTTAAAAACTACCGTAATAGTTCAGTTTTAGTTGAAAAATAGTTCAATTCAGCAAAGACAGCATTTACAGAATTGGTATAATAGTTCGGATTAAATTTCAAGTTTAGTTCAATTCTGCAACTACAGCATTTACAAAACAGCTATAATAGCTCAGGTTTAAATTTCAATTTAGTTCAATTCTGCAACTACAGCATTTACAAAACTGCTGTAATAGCCCTTAGTTAATTTTAGCTTTTAGTTCACTTCTGCAACTATAGCATTTACAGAGTGCTACAGATTCATTTTAGTTCAGATTTTAGTCAAATTCCAGAAACGATAGCATTTCTGAAGTGCTACTAAAAGAATTTCCAGATTTTCAATAGAGTTTCAGCAACAAATAAATTTCAATTTAAATCATTTAACTTATAAAAATCACATCTTTCCACTTCAAAATGTTCATTTAAATACCTTTTTAACTTATAAAAAAAATTATAAGAAAATTTTACAATTAAAAATCCAGTTTTTCAATACTTTCACATATTAAATTCAAGTGTATAATTTTCCCATTTTTACATTTAACAATTTATTTAACACTTAAATTTTAATTTACCATTTCACCAATTAAACTAAATTTCCAATTTATTTAATTAACTTAACTTCCATTTTTTTTAAAGTAAAATTACAAATTCAAAATTAAGTTATATTTCAACTTACAATTTTCATTCATTTACTTAACATTTTTAATACATAGAAAATCAATAACACTTTATTAAATCATTTAAAAATTCAATTTAAATCAAAATATCATATTTTAGACTTTAAAAATACTTTAAAAATTCCAGAAAAATATATATAATAACCACAGGTCTGTATAAAATTTTCTAGCCTAAGTCAAGTGATACGGATAATATATCATTTCAATCCATAATTTACAAAGAAAAATCTGGGTTCTATCATTTCAAACCTGCAATCCCAAGTTAAATAAATAAAAGTCGCACAGGCCTATCATTTCAGCACATAACGATTTTTCCCTAATCTAAAGTCCGTTCGGGTATATATCATTTCAACCCATAGTGATTCTATTCTACAGGGAACTTGTAGTGTGAGAAACATAATATAAATAACAGTATATCAGAATATAACATAGCAGATGATGTGACAAGTTAATAACTGGGTTTTACATCATATAATTCACATCACAGGCAGGTATAACATAATATAATAACTACACATTCACTTGTTGTCACTTTACAAATTATATAAGTATATGTGTCATATGTGAATTACTCACCTCTTTAAAGCTGGAGTTCGCAAACAACACAAACAAATGAAAAACCGGAAAGCACAATAGCATGACTTGATTCAAGTGGGAAGAGAGCCAAGATATAAATCTTATATATAATAATAAAACAAAAGAATATATAAATACATTTACAATACTAAAATCTATTGAAGAAAAAATGGAAATAGAATTAAATAAAGACATCACCAAGCTTTTTAACAACTTTTTCTTGACCCTAACTTCACATATGCTCGGCCACACCTGGTATTTGGCTCGGCCATGACATGTTTCAGGTGGTAATGGGTCTAGTTTGGATCACTAATGCATGGCTAGGTCAAGAATGCAAAGGGTCTTGAGTTTACAAGGTGGAGAATACAAAGAGGCAAGGTATGAATGGAGTTTTGGTGAAACCATGGTCTCCTATGGGCTCGGCCATGCACTGTTCAGGTCAGGTCAGAGGAGAGGGTGGTGTTCAGAGGTAGAGAAAGTGCTGCTGGTGGTGGATTGGGTTGTGGCCGTGGCAAACAAATGAAGGGGAGGTGAAATACAAGGCTCGGCTATGAAGTTTTGTGGAGTTTTTGCATTATTTTGTGGAATTTGGTTCACATGAAGGTCATAGCACTTCCTGGTCAGAGGAGAAGGATGTCAGGCTGTCTATGGTCAGAGGAGGAAGTGGTGGTGGATGGTGGAGGTGATAGGCCAAGCACATGTGATGAAGTCAAGGCAAAAAGCAAGGCAAAATTCAATGTAAAAACAAGGAAGAAAAGTAGAAAAAAAAAGAGAAGGAAGCCATTACCAAAATTTTCAGAGATGATTGCCGTGACTTGCTGATAGAAATGAGAAGTCTTTCACGTGAAAAATGAAGTTAAAACTCAAGGCTAAACATGTAGAAAAGGAACGGCCAAAATGTGAAGAGACTAGCAAGTGAAAAAGTCATTGTTTTTAAAGCTTTTTGTCTCTTCAAATTTCCATTTTACATTTACACAAAATAAACAAATAAAAACTCAGTAAATAAAATAAAATAAAACAAACTGAAATAAAGTAAAAAAGAAAATAAATAATTTGTTTTAGGAAAATAGGAAGATAAATAAAGAAAATAGCTTAGTATATTGAAACTAGCTTTAAAAATTGCAAACAAAATACACTTAACTTTGGAAAATTATAAATATACTTTTAATTTTTTTTTAAAAATGTAATATTGAAATAAAAATTAAATTTAAAATAATTTAAAAATATTTACAAAAATCTAAGGTTGTTACAACTTACTTCGTAAAAATCATTCTTTTAAAAAATAACTCGAATTTTTCAGATTTGAAAATGTTGGATGTCAAAAATGTGCAAATTTCAAAAAAAGAATTAACTATTTTCAAAGGTAATTTTAAAGTGCTTAAAAACAAAAATTAGGCTCTTATAAATGAAAAAACGGAGCTAATTTATAGAAGTACCAAGTAAGAAATAGAAATAAGGAAACTTAAGAAATCTAAAGATTTTGAATGTAGAAAGTGTATGACTTTGGATAAAGTTATAACCAAGATGATTAATTTAAATCATAATTTGGTAAAACAAACTGAAAATCTCTAGAACTTTGAAAATTGAGAATTAGAGAAAAGTCAATTATTCAAAAAGGAGATGGATGAAATTAAGATTAAAACAAAAGAGCTCAGAAAAAAAACATGGCCACAAAGAAAAATGAAATCCAAAAGAGAGAAAGTTCCATTAGTCGTTGTTCAATTTTCCAAGGGTGAAAATATTTAACATGTTATTAAATAGTCAACTGTTTGCAGATAATCAAAAGGGACTAGGATATGGAAAAACGATTAAGTTTGATAAAATGATCATTAGCACAACTAAATAGAGAAGTGTATTTCTAATGTTTAAAATATGGCAAAATTGGATATTCACATAATGCTTGTCAAAATTGGAAAAAATACGAAATTCAAACAAATTTGGGTTCCTTAGGGCCATGCTATTAACTTTCATAAACTTAAACAAGTTTGGGTACCTAAATATTCTATCACTAATGTTATGGACCTCTGAAGGATTCTATGTCATTTTACTCTTCTTTTGTGTGGGTATGTTTGTTGGCTAAGGAACAACAAGAACGTTATTTGGATTCAAGCTATTCCAGACATGAAACATGACAAATAAAAGTTCCTTATCTTAAATAATCTTAGAGGTGGGAGTGGTACAATAGAAAATAATGGAAAATGTAAGATCATTGGTAAAGATAAAGTAGGTAACCCCATTTTTTTCATTAAGTGATTTTCTATAAGTTGAATATTTACATCATAACCTCATTTCTACTAGCCAACTCTGTGATAAAGGTATGAAAGTTGTTTTTGATATCGATGTTGGCAAAATCATTAACAAGTCTTCTAGTGAGGTTGTATTTGCATGGAAGTAAAAAGGAAATATTTACACTATCTCATTTGATGATCTAACCATTTTTAGATGTTTATTAGCTAATGATAAGAATCTACCTTATGGCATAGACGCCTAAGACATGCTAGCATGGTCTTATTGAAAAAACTTAACAAAAAGGAGTTGGTGAGAGGTTTACCACGTCAAAAATATGAGACATGTATGGTGTGTAAAGCTTAAAGTATGGGTAAGTTTAATCGATCATCATTTCATGCTATTAAAATTGTGAGTGTTTCTAGAATTCTTGATTTAATGCATATAGATTTGTTTGGCCCTAATGATATTGCAAGTTTAAGTGAAAGAAATATTGTTATGTATTTGTTGATGATTACTCTAGATTTACTTGGTGAAATATTGTTATGTATGAGTTGAAGATTATTCTAGATTTACATGGGTCTATTTTCTAGCTAAAACATCTAAAACTTTTGATTACTTTTCAAAATTCATAAAACTAGTTCAAAATGGAAAAAAAATCGATTATTACTTTGAGAAGCGATCATGGTGGAGAATTTCAAAATTATAATTTTGAACATTTTTGTGTAGAAAGTTGTTTTAAGAATGAATTCTCAACTCCTCGAGCTCCTCAAGAAAATGGGTAGTCGAAAATATGAACTGTACATTGCAAGAATCGGCTAGATTTATGCTAAATGAACATAATCCTTTATCCTTTCTAGCAGAGGCTGTTTACACGTCATGTCATGTAATGAGTAGAATAATGATTTGACCAATATTAATTAGAACTTCTTATATGCTTTGGTTTGACAAGAAGCCTAACATTTCTTAATTTAAATTTTTGGATATTCGTGTTATATCTTAGTACATGTTATCAACTTGGAAATTTTGAGTCTAAAATTGATGAAGGAATTTTCATAGGATATTCATATACAGGTAAAGCCTATAGAACTTCCAACAAATAATTGAAAACTTCTATGGAAACAATCAATGTGAATGTTGATGAGACAGATAGCGATAAGACTACTAGAAAAGATAAAGATGACAGTGATGGAGAAAGCAGTATCAATGAAAATACATTAAAAGACAGTAATGAGATTGATCAATGTACTACTAGCCTCCAAAATCAAGATTAGAAATTGGGAATTTAAAGCTCAGGGCAAGCATCCACCAGAATTAGTTATATGCAATCCAACGGCAAGTATACAAACATGTGCTTCTTTTAATAAAAAAATACATGTGCTTTATGTATACATAGTGATTTTATTTCTGAAATTGAACCAATGAATATTGATATGCACTTAGTGATGAATATTGGATAATAACCGTGCAAGATAAACTTAACCAATTTGTACGAAATAGTGTTTGAAAATTAGTCCCTACACCCGATGATTATCATGTATTAGGTACCAAATAGATGTTTAAAAACAAATTGATGAATTCGAAAATGTAATTATAAATAAAACCAGATTGGTTGGAAAGGGATACAGCCAAATAGAAAGTATTGATTTTGATGAAACATTTACTCTAGTTGCTTTGTTAGAATCAATTAGATTTTTTCCTGCTTTTTGCATACTTTAAAGGTTTTAAACTTAAGCAAATGGATGTTAAAAGTGCCTTTTAAATGTTTATTTAAAAGAAAACATTTTGCTTGAAAGACCCCTTAGTTTTAGGAATCATGAATTTTCAAATCATGTGTACAAACTTGAAACGGCATTATATGGACTTAAACAAGCTCTTAGAGCTTGATATGAATGTCTCAGCAAATATCTTCTGGAAAACGACTTTTAAAAAGAAGCTCTGACACTACTCTATTTCTATTGCACGTACACTATGATTTTTATTAGTTCAAATTTATACTCATGACATTATCTATGGTGCTACCAATGAAACATTTTGTCAAAATTCTAAGAAAGTCATGCATGATAAGTTTGAAATGAACTTGGTAGGAGAATTAAAACATTTTTTTACGATTTCAAATCTATCAAAGTAAGAAGGGGTTCTTTATCTTACAAATAAAATATGTGAAGGAGTTACTAAAAAGATTTGGAATTAATAATATGTAAACCACTTGGAAAACCTATGAGTCCTTCAATAAAGCTCGACAAAGATGAAATAGATGTTAAAGCTAATCAAAGGAATATCGTAGTATAATTTTTCTCTATCTTACGGCATCTAGACCGAATATGATGTTCTCTGTTTGTTTATGCATACGATTTTAGGTTGATCCAAAAGTATCTCATTTAATGGACACAAAATGAAGTCTTAGATACCTTTTACACATAAAATTTTGGATTGTGATATCCATCATGTGATAATTTAAATTTAGTTGGTTATTCTGATGCGGTTTATGCTGGTAGTCTTGTGAGTAGGAAAAGAAATAGTGGAACGTGTTTCTTATTAGGACACTCGTTAGTTTCTTAATCAAGTTAAATAAGCAAAAGTGTTGCATTAAGAATTAATTCGGTCAAAGCTTCAACCAATAAAAGGAGATTCATGTAAAGAAAAATGAACAGAGAATTATCACAAAGCCCCTTAAATATTTCTAAATTGCATTTAAATTCATTTCAATAAATTCGAGAGACATTCTATATTTTTTTTGTAATTTCTTTTTCATATTTCGAACCTTAGATTTATCTATGATAGAGCTAAAGGGATTGTAGTTTGGAAATTCTCAACTTAGGGATAAAATCGAGATAGGGTTACTAAGTATTGGATTATTTTATTCAGGCTAGTAGAAAGTGCAACTTTATAGGTATTATAAGTGTTTGAATATATAATTCTAGTAGTAACATTGGGGACAACAATAGGCACAATTGGATTAGTGGCCAAAGCTGGATATAACCATGTGTCATTCACTCTTTGCTTTTACATTTTCGCATTTTATTTTATATGTTTTTCTACTAAATTTTTAAATATCATGTTCTCCCCCCTACTTGGGTATACTGCATGATCGTAGCAGATGCATGCTATCAATCGTGCCCTAAGGAAAAAGGATTTTCAATGGATATTATTTAGCATACATCTTTTCCAACACTCACTGTTTAATATTATTAATGGTGGTCATACTACTCGACTCTTGCATTGGTTTTCAAGTTAAAAAATCCTAAAGTTTTTATAGATGAGTATTATTTTTTACATTTTTTAATTAACCTTTATATTTTGGTTCATTTGATATGTTCTTTTTAGGACTCCATGTCTTTAGCAATTTATTTAGGCAATTAGAATATAATTGCATATGTTCTTATACTTATAAGAATGGTTTGTTATACTTTATTGATAAAGCTCCCACTAGATTTTACATACTCCAAAAACAATAAAGTGAATATGAGAATTTTGAGAAATTCCCTAATTTGGTATTAGGATTCATTTATCATGTTATCACGACCATGAGAATAGCTTAACAAATTATGGTCTTCATAAATGGTGAATAAGACTTTATCAGTTATTTCTCATATATAACTCCTAACTAATATATACTTCACTCCTAATCATCTTTGTGAACTTAAGGATGAATCAACAAATAAAAATATACATCAGATGGTCATGACCCACCTTTCTGATTGTGTAAGTACAAGCATGTATTGCTTGACTATAGCTCAATAAAGACACCCAAGTATAGCTCAATAAAAGGTATATAGTTTTTCTTGCAAATCTATTGACATTCAAAGCATCACAAAAGATATGCATGAAGATAGATCAACAATAATGTTTATGACATGATAATGTACATTCAAGTGTAAATGATAAAGGGAAACATCATTCATAAATGTATAACTTTAATTTATTAAATGAGTGGCATTAATAATAAGAATGAGTATATTAAATTATCAATGACATTAGAAGTCATTACATAATATACCACCTCAATCCCATATATTATTATTATTTTCATTTTTCCATTTAGTTTCAATTTTAACTTCTAAAATTATTTATATATATATATATATATATATTTAAGTTTTGTGTGTGTACTTGAGCTATTTCAATTATAGTTTTAACAATTATAACTTTTACTCTATATTCAAAATAATTTTCAAAATCTATTTCTAACTTCTATAAAAAAATTCAAAATAATTGTCAGTTTTACAATTATAAACTTTATAATTTTTTTTGAGTTCAAGGTTTAGAATCCCAGACTTTTGCAATTCATTATGAAAATATTTAGTGTTATGAAGGACAAAAATAGAAGCTATTTCCAAAATTTCGAAGGTGTAGAAGGTTCCTTACCATATTCTGGCCTAGCTTTGTGTAGCATTTGACTAGCCTTCCTTTTAGCAAAGGTAGCAAAGGCAACTATACCACCTCTCTAGTAGAGAGGTGCAAAATCAAATATTATTTTAAATATATATATTTATAAACTTTATAAATTTGTATAATATTAAAAATATGTTACTAGAATCAACCAAAGTGACAAACATATGTGCTTCATATCTTTGACATATCCCTAAATTTAGACCACCAGATTAAGCAGGTAAGTAATAGGTAGAAGGAAGGTTTTAGTTACAAAACATTTTTAACTAAAGCAACCTTCAATCCTTAAACATATTCACCATAGACGCCATTCTTATGTGAATACTCAAATCAATTTTCCTTAAGTGTTGGTTAATTATGCATAATAACACATAAGGGGCTTTAGTACCATGTTTACATCAAGTACCTTACACAATGGGAAAAATAGGTAAACTTCAAGAAAATTATTTGTCTTATTCTAGAAGAATACCTTTTACTAATTGTTATTATGATTCGTATCATTGTAATACTAAATCAAAATTAATATTGTATTTGCATAAAAAGCTTGTTTTTTCAATCCATAATAAAAACATTCAACTATTTAATAAATATTAATATTGTTATTTATTCAAAATCTCAAATATCATATGTTCAGTTAAACCATGTAATTTATGAAAGATTTATTCTTTATTCTGAAGATTCACGCTTTATCACTATAATTCATCTACTTCAATAATATGCATCATCAAACCTTACAACCCTACTACCCTAGATGTGTACCTTGCAAGGAAAAAGGGAACATATTATATCCATATATTAACATACAACAATAGATGTAACGATCTATAAATTTATCACTTTGAAAATAATATTATTTTCAAATACTACAATATGAGATTTTTTAACACAAATTAAAACGTTTTGAACAATAATTAATGATGGTTAACTTGTTTTAAAATTATATTTACTAATATTTGGGATTTCCATCAGAAAAGCAACGAAAATCAGTTTTCGATAAAATTGAGATTTTCTCAATATTAGATGATATGAAATTGGATACATACACTTATTTCCCCATTTAAGCAAGAATATGTAAGAAAATTATTTATTTCATTTTTCGAAATAAAATGCCTTTATGACATCATCATGAATGTCATCACTTTTATATATTTTCTAAGATTTTAAATTAAGTTTATGTATTCAAATAATTGTTTTAAAATGATAGTAATTTATTTTAACTAGTTATATAAAAATAATAAATCATTTTTAATAGTTTCATAAAGTTATATACTTGTTTTTAAAAATATAAGAAAATTCATAACGCTTTGGCACCACAACGACACTTTTTATAAACACTTGTTCAATATTGGTTTGTTTTATAATTCAAATGTGGTCGTTTTAATTAATTTAAAATGATAAGAAATTGGTTTTCAATTTTTTTTACATTTATATGTAATTTAATTAATAAGTGCAACTGTAATCGGGAATCGGCTTTCATATTTTCAACGGTTTAATGAATAGAAGTTGTTCAAAGTGATCGCAACATTGTTTATATGTCTTGTGCACATATATAACATGCACATACATGCACCAATATATACATATACATGTATATACATATCAAATACTTACATACACCTATATATATAGCATAAAATATCATGATAGTTATAACATATATTCAAATATAAGCAAACTACACATCAAACATCACCTCCTTACTACCTACACACCTATGATATGATGAGAGAAGGACAAAAAGGGGTGGTCGAGTAGATAGGGGTGGTCGTGCGCATAAATGGTGTGTGGTGAGGGTGTTATGGTCTTTGAACCATAAGATATTTGTTAACATATTTTTTCCTATAAACACAAGACATGCCTTTTGATTTTATTCATACTTCTATTCCATTTTCTAAGCGTCTTCATCCTTTTCATTAATGGCTTCAATGTCCCTATAAATTATTCCACAGTCATAGCGAAGTTCTGTTGAAAATACACTTCCAAATATATAAAGGTATCGCCTTAGTTTGTAATTAAAGTGAGAGATCACATTCTCTTCTTTCTTCTTGCTTAGTTGAACTCATTAAGATCCACCACAACCCCTCCACCCTCTTTAGTATAAGGCCAACCATACCTAAGGGTCGTAGGATAGGATTCATAAGCTTTGGTGCGGCGATACCGGAGCTATAGTCAATTTTATTACATCTAAAGACAAATGAAAGTGAGAAACCCTACTGGTTTATTTTAAAATTTATGTGATGATATGTTTGCTATAGTGTTTTCTATGTTTGATCATCATGTTTTGGATGCGATAATATGTTTGCTTGGTTATGGAACTAGTTCACAGTAAATACACGTCGAATTTACATAAAGAAAACACTTTCTCTTATGAATTATAAAAGTGTTACGACATAGTTAAACCTTTTTAAACATGAATAAAAATGTTTTGTAAATGATTTATAAACATTAAACCTCATTTCGGTAAAGTTTTGAAAAGGTACGAAATTTGAGTCAAATAGGCACGTCATGTAATGGCAGTTCGTGATTTCATGCCATAAAAGATAAACTAATGTATATAGTAGAATATAACTCGAAATATTCGAAATAATAATTTTCCAGACTTTTATAACTATAATTTCCAAAATATGGAGAAATTAAAGATTTCCTTTAGTAAAATTTGAGATATGTCCAAATCAAGTTTTCATAATCATCGCGTTTCGGCAGTTCGTAAAATATGAGTTTTAATTCTTAAAAATAGATACCTCTAAATCTTTAAAAAAATAAGATAAATTCTAAAAGTATTTTAAAATATTTTAAATAAGTTTTAAAAGGAAAAATTGGCCATATAAAAGGTTTAAATGGGATTTGTAATATGAAGTCCTTAAAAGCACTATTTAATTGCAATTTAACAAATGAACTTGGTAATTTTTGAAATAAGATTAAAACTTGGGTTTTCTTTCTGAATCCTTTATATTTGTTTTTTAAATAATAAATCAAGTATTTTAAAGAGTTTAGAGTTGATAAAATAATTTGACCGCCTTTTGGGTGTTATAAAGACAGTCTCTGGGCTTGGGTTTGAAAAATCAGTTTCCAACTTTCCCTAGCTATCTGAACTAACCTGACAGAGGGGATAGTAAATTTGATTTACTCGAACCACATCTTGCTAATATAAAAGAAATGGAGATTTGGATTTTTCCAAAGGTTAAACCAGATTTTAAAATAATAAGATGTTTGGTGATATAGGTAACATTCTGGTTAAATTCTGTATTAAATTCCGAGGAGGAAACTCATACTATCCGTGTGAATCTAAAAGGTGATTTCACCGTTATTCGATGAATAGTGTGGGTTGAATATGGAGTTTAGTATTGAGTATAATTAGTATAATTTCTATGGGTCCCTTTTTATTTAATAATGTTTTCATGTGTAATTAAAGAGAAATGATTTGGTATTTCCAAAATTAAAAAGTGGTTTAATGATCCCATATATGTTGAAAAAGAATATGGTTTAGAGACATATGTCTCTAAGAAGATAATTTACTTGGATAAAAGTTATTGATTAATAATCACCCATATACTTTATCAATAATTGGTCTGGGGAAACCGGGATCGGATTTGGGTGAATCCTATTCGAAAACCACTTCGAACCAAACTACGTATTCAAAAGTGAAGACATGTTCAAGATAATGATTTTGAATACGGAGATCTTCATAACGTGGGGCTGCTTGCCACTAACCTCTTGGGTAATTCCCATATCATATATATGGTGGCAATGGTATCTTCATTTTCAAATCTTCAATGCAAGGACTGCTCATTACTAATTCTAGGAGTGATTCCCAAATAGGATGTAGTAGAAGGATTGCCTTTGGTTTGACCTGCTTCTGTACAACTTGTATGGATGAGCATCTGACATTGCATTTCTAAGACCACCTACATTGATTTTTACAAACGTACATCTGTATGGTGGTGTAGGAAGTAACCCATTTTACACTTAACAGCCTTCCATAAGGCATATGAACTTGGGGTTTTTACTTTTGTAGAAATCCATAGTGTGCTATTAGAAATGGAAATGTGGCATTGAAACTGGGATTTATTTCATAAAAGGTGATACGTTACCTTAGGCCTCACACCCAGAAATCGCTAAAACAAGGTATGTCGCAAAGCTATATGGGTCTCACCCATTAGGATATGGTTATCACCTTTCTAGATTACCCTCTCTATATCGAGTTTGTTATGTATGTTGTGGCCATGGATAGGTTGGAAACGATCATGGCGATGTCATATTCAGTACCTTTCAGGATCATTGTGTTGGTCATTGGAAAGTGGTAGGCCGGTCTTGCCAGATGTAGAGGATCATTTGTAGTCCCTTGATACATTCCTCTAAAGATGTACTCTACGGAAGGTAGTCCTTTACTATGACACTGTGTGGAATTCATTCTCCAATAAGTGCCTTCGAGCTTAGTTGTATACCTATTATGCTGGAATTTAATTAATGTAACAATTTCTGCTATGATTAATATGTATTTGTAATCTAGACACCATTATAATATCACTAGATTTTAAGTAGAAATGTTTTGCTTATCAAAAGATAAAAACCCATCTGTGCTTATGTGAGGTGTGGTCCTATAAGATACCATTTGTATTAATAAATATCCGTGTTTTGAGTTTTCTCACACCAGTCCCATGACTGATCCGGAGTTTATTTTCTTAAACTCTAGGTGCCCTATTTTTCCAGGCAGCCAAGTAGTTCAGGTCTAGCTTGGAACATTTTTAAGGAGCTTAGAGCAGGAGCTGGAATTTCCTCTATGGATGGTTATCCATTTGCATATCCACTGCAATTGTTTACTATTTGTATTTAGCATCAGTAGGGACAGAGAGTTTTAACTGTCCATGTTGAGATTAGGATAGACTCTAATGCCTACGTTTAAAATTTCCACTATAAAGATTATATATTGAAATAATATTTGTTATCCATTCATGTAAATTTTGTTCTATCTTTATTTTTCTTTTTACC
The DNA here is from genome assembly GCA_030737815.1 of Allium fistulosum. NCBI lineage: Eukaryota > Viridiplantae > Streptophyta > Magnoliopsida > Asparagales > Amaryllidaceae > Allium > Allium fistulosum. The sequence continues at coordinate 369,457,885 of CM060907.1, forward strand.
CTTGATCAATTTGCCTTTCCAGCACTTGGATATTTGGCACGTGAATATTGTGAATCTATTAGTGTCAAATTCTAAGGGTCGAAAAGGTGGGTCATCATTGTTCGTATCAGAAATAGGGTTACCCTAGGATGAGTAACTCATTAGAGATAGGGTAAGTGACACCTTAGAATGAGTTGAGAGTATTATATAAGAATGCATATATGTTTAAATGATATTTGTTTATAATTATAACAAATAAAATAATTTTACCTTTGGTTATATTTTGAATATGAATAATATCTTTTGAAGAGATGGTTATTTATGTTGTTAAGTTATAAATCGGATAATCGTTTAAAATTAGGTTAGTTAAATCCAAGTATGAACATCTTGTGATTAGAATCTCATAGTTTAACTATAAGATGTTTAATAATAATTCTGAGAAGATTAACAACATTAATTAATAAGGTATATAAATAAAACCTGATAAGTTGGATAATGTTTATAAATAACGATTTTTTGAATATTAATATAAAAGGATTTTGAAAAAGAATTTCCTTTGTAAGATAAAACTGTATCTTTATGAAATATATAAGAACTTAAAACAAAAAATTTCAAAATGTTTTCGCAGAAATTTTGGAAAGGAATAAGGGTACGTGTGTCATACATAGATTAATTCGTCGCATGACTTGGCCTAAGATTCGGATATAGGACTTTGATGTCCGAAAAGGATTTATCACGCGATGCTCAATGACGAACATTGATGAGGGTCTGTAGTCAGATACTTACATTTTCTATGATAGTTTAAAGTTATGCAAGGAAAATATAAATTTTTGAGCCTAATCATAGTCCGCACTAGAGAATCGGAGGATCAATACTAGTTTGAAAGCAAAGTGGTATATTCAAATTTAAGATCGAACCAGATATACCATATCGATAATTAGTGTGCATAGCATGGGTTTGTGTTTGGAAAAAAATTTGGGCAAGTATTACCGCGTTTTGAATTTGAAAAAAATTCATGGACGAAATTCTTTAAGGGGGTGTAACAACCTTGGTTTTAGCGATTACCTAAGAATATTAAATTATAACAGCAATTATATTTTAATAGTGTAAATTAATAATTAATGAGGAATTTAAATTGTTTATTAAGAATAAACAATATATTTGAGATAAAAGGAGAAAATAGAATTTTGGAAACATTATTAAGATGGTTTGAGTTAATAAATAAATGAGGAAAATGTGTTTTATTCAGAGTTAATGCAATAATTTTATTAATTATTGCTATTTACTTCTTTTTAATAATTTTTAAAAGAAGTGATTAATTTTTTTTTAAAATGGGATATTTTATAAAATGATGGAATTGAGTTTAAAAATATAATTTGAGCATAAAATTATATTTGAAATGAGTTATAGAATTTTATTACACAAAAATATGATTTTTGTGTAATTTATAATGATAATTACAATGAGTTTTGTAAATAAAGATGTAAATTTTCTATTTTATTTAAAATAGAGAAATATGATAATAAAATGTTTTAAATATATAAATAAACTTTTATTTGAGTGTAAAGCATTTTTATTATCATGAAATCGAGTTTCAAAAGTTTTAAAGAAGTAAAACTTGAAATAGTGTTAATTCCATTTGTTAGTATGATTGTAACGTGAAATAAGAGATTAAGTAATTAACTTAAGTTAACTTCTTTTATTAATTTGGGCTAAAGCCCATTACCACTATCTAGCCTGTAACCAGAAATGAGTAATGAGAAAGAGAAATAACAATACGTATCATTTTTCTCTTTTCTTCCTCAAAATTCCAGAAGTTAGAAAATGACAGCCTTCTTCTTTCTTATTCCATTCTCTATTCAAATAAAATGGGAAATTGATGATTAAAAATTCAAATCTAAGTTCTAACTCAGGTAATCTCTATTCTAAAACCTTTCTCTCCATCAAAAATCAAGTTTGAAATATAAATCTATTAATTCCTTCTCTATCTTTCTTTGCATGTCTACCTTTTGAGTTTTTACAGGTTTTAATGGTCCATTCTCCTTCAAAGCTTGCATTTTTGGCCACCAAATAGTAGTTTAATCTTCATGAAGGCAAGGTGAGTATCAAAACTCACATTTTCTAGCTTAGATTGAGATTTCAATATTGAAATCTCAATTTTGGTTGTTGCATGTTTGTTTGTGAATTACTGTCAATAAATTAGGCATATCTCTCTTGTTTTATGTCGGAATTTTGGTTTTATTTGAAGTTCTGAAAAGCTTGAAAAGAGTGTGATAACTTTTATGTTAAACACTTTCGAAAAATTTTAGCATAGAGGGTCGAAAAATCGAATCCAAACTCGCTGCTCTGTCATTGTAAAATTGTGACTCTCTGTGCTAAATGCTGTTGCAAATTTGAGCATATCTTTTTCGTTTGTTGTCCAGAAAGCATATAGTTTGTACTACAACTTTCATGTATTAAGTTTTGTGTAATTTTAAGATTATCTTTGTCAAAATTTGGTTTTTCTACTGCTAACCCGAGAGCAAAACCTATATTTTGCTCTGTGCTTGAAGGTGAAACAAAATTAGACATAACTTTCTCATTTTTGATCGGATTTTGGTAATTTTGAATGTTCCAGAAAGCTTAAATCCTATACTACAACTGTTATGTTTTAAGTTTTCTGTAATCTTGACATTAGCTATGCCAAAATTTGATTTTTCTACTGCTAACCCGAGAGCAAAATCAATATTTGCTCTATGTTTGAAACTGAAACTAATTTGACCATAACTTCTTCATCTCTTATCCGATATTGATAATTTAGGATGTTCTGAAAAGCATAAATCCAATACTTTAACTTTTATATTTTATGTTTTCTATAATCTTGAGGTTAGCTATGCCAAAATTTGATTTTTCTACTGCTAACCCGAGAGCAAAATCAATATTTGCTCTGTGTTTGAAACTGAAACTAATTTGACCATAACTTCTTCATCTCTTATCTGATTTTGATAATTTTGGATGTTTTGGAAAGCCTAAACATATACTACAACTTTATTTTGTTGACTTTTCTGTAATTTTGAGTTTTTCTATGTCAAAATTGAACTTTTCTACTGCTAACCTAAGAGAAAAAGCAATATTTGCTCTGTGGTTGAAACTGAAACAAAATTTGCCATAACTTCTTTGTCTCTTAACCGAATTTGATAATCCTAGATATTTCGGAAAGTTTAAACATTGTACTAAAATTTCATGTTTTATGTTTTCTAAAATTTTTATGTTTGCTTGGTCAAAACTGTGTTTGTTTGTTGCTATTACGAGAGCAAAACGAAAACAATAACAATTATTGACTTGAGGAGTGTATTAGCTTATTTTTGCTCTCACTCTTATTTGATTTTGATGATTGTTTTTGAGATGTTTTGAAAGCTATAATGCCTATCAATAGACTAGCTATACTTGAAGAATTTGAAATTCAAATTTAAATAGAATTTCAATTGATTTTGGATTAAATTTGAATTGAATTCGTATTGAACTCAGGTTATTGGTCTTGAGTTATCTTTCTTGTTTTTCATTGTTTTCGAGCACCGTTTTCACTAAACCATTTTGACGTGATTTTGGAAATAAATGAAAATTTCAAATTAGTATTATATAGTATTTTAAAATTATTTTTCTAATATAAAATCTATTTATTTCCTATAATAAAGAAATTTCAAATATTGGTGTTATTAATCATTTCGGGAAAAAGTTTTAAAAACTTGTTTTCTCTAGTAAACTATTTTAAATGTAAAATACACACTTTTGCATTATTCGAACGTATGAGAAAGAGTATTAAACGATTTAGTAAAACATGTGGTATGGGACATGTGCGTTTACTATTTCGGTTAATTCCGGACTTGTACGATTGAAGCTATTTGAGATTACTGATTCTGAGATGTTTTGCCATTTTACCACGTATTTTGAGTTTTATAATTCCTATTTCTTAGAACTATTTAAGATGGCGAATATTTGGCAAGTATTATGGTTTGAGATCTCCTATATAGGAGTATTGTCGAGGAGATCCATCACGATGTTTTATTTACTTGCCAATGATATAAGGCAAGTCTGGAGTATGTAATTCCATAATTTGAGATTTATGGTTTATGAGGAACCATCATGATGTTTCACTTGTCGATGGAATGAGACAAGTTACGATGCCATTTCATTCTTGTCGATGAGATGAGACGAGTATGGTGTCTCTTTATCACTCGCCAATGAGACGAGGCGAGATATAATTTTTTGAGTTTTATGATATTCCTAGTGTAGCATCGACTAGCGGCTAGTAAACCGTTAAGTGCGAACGTGTGGTATGGGACACACGTTAACACTTTTCGGGTTCCTATCCATGAGTTTGTGACACATTCATGATGTTTACATAACAAAACTTCTTTGAGAGGTGTTAGCGACCTAGTCATGAGGACGAACTGCTTGGAAGGTGTTAGCGACCTTGTTAGGGCTGACAAAACGGCTTAGTGAGGTGTCAGCGACCTTGTCATGAGGACGAACTGCTTTGGGAGGTGTTAGCGACCTTGTCTGAGGCTTTGGCCATTTGAGTTTAGCACGTGCAGAATTGCTTCGGTATTGCAATCGGGGATTTGGCCAATCCGGGTTTTCTGAGTTTTTTGTTTTATTGTGATTTCACCATTTTAAGATGTTTGATTACACCGATATCCTAGTGCTATATGAGATGTTATATGTATGGTGATTTCATTTATGATGTCTTGAACTCTTATCGAGTTCCTTGAGTTATGAGTTTGGATGATTTCATGAATTTTATAGGATATTCTAAGCCTTGCCATTCTGGCGAGTTGAGATTGAGATTTATATACATTTATACCGATGAGATGAGGTATAATTGAGTTTGGAGATTCTTTTATATTTGATTTTTGGATCATCCTACTTGAGAATGTCTTATGTTTGCCTTTTTGGCGAGATTTTGTATTGATGTTTTACCATTTGAGGAGATATGGTTCATGGAAACCACGTATACATTTTGGGATGTCGCCGATGCTATGAGGCGAATGTTTATATTATTTGGGTATTATTATTGAACTTACCTCTTTTGAGGTCTTTGTATACTTAAGTGACATTATTTCACTTAAGTCATGAGTTGTATTCTTTTTGTTGCCTCTTCTCATTCAAAAAGAATTATCACCTTGTATCTTATGCTTCATATTATCGTCTACCCTCATTAACTGATTATTTTAGCTAGACTGACCCGTGTACTTTGTACTCGGGTCAGACTGAGTTGTTTCAGGTTAGCTATCAGTTACGGGACTTTGCTTTGATGCATCTGCTTGGATATCAGCCTAGCACTTTTGTGTAGTTTTTATTTCTTTCTTCTTGACTTTGATGTATTTACAATTAATTCGATGTATATGGTGTGGTCGTGTACCATATTTAATGTATTTATATTGTATTGTACTAAACATCCATCAGTTTATATGCATATAAATGATGTTGATTACTATTCTGCGATGTAATTTACATTCAGTTATTGTATTTTGTTCTGATAGATCCATTAGCTACCTATAGTTTTGGATTAAGAATTTACTGGGTATGACGATCCACTTGAGTAGAAAAGAAAAATTATATTGCATTTATCGACGTATTCAGTAGATGTTTAAGACAAAATTATAGATAGTCGCCCTCAACCAGCCCTATTCTCTGCTTTAGTATACGGAGTTACTTGTTAATTCTCTTTACTAAGGTGGGTCTTGGAGTGGGGCGTTACAGCATGGTATCAGAGCTATGGTCAGAATAAAGTAGAATAAACATAGAACAATACGTATATCATGATACATCGAAGTACAATACGAGTGAATCATTGTCCTTTGTTCGAGCTTGTTTTCGAATCATGCTTTGATTCTTTTTCGAGTTTTTGGATATGTTGAGATGGAATATGTCTAGGAATATATACATATTGTATTCCGTAGTATTTCATAATTGAGTTTGATGTTATCTTATCTTTTGAATAATCTTATTTGGGATTATTCTATTCTTATTTTTGTTGATGCAAGTGAGTTCGTATCGATGAAGCTTATTAATTCCTTTGAGTATTCTTGTTGTGTTCCTTTGAGAGTTGTGAATCGTATTGAGGGGATCCACAATTATGGCTCATTGTGAGCATTCTGAGATTTACTATTTGATGTTGTTTTTGTGAGTAACTGTTTATTACTCGCTATCTTGATATGTATCTGATATGAGTTGGATTAGCTTATTTGAGGCTAAGTCCAATCCTTCGTGTTATGGGATCCTATGTATATTTAGGTTTCCTATTTTGATTGATTTGTTGTTTCTATTACTTTGGAATGTTAGTGATGATTCCGAAGTTTCTGTATTCACTCTTGGGTATCGAGATGTTGAGGATATATCTCGACTTCTAGTCATTGTGACATTATTGAGTTTCGTGAGTCCATTTGGGTTTGACATTCAATCGGGCAATCGAGTGTTGGGTTGTCCATCGAGTAGTTAAGAGTTCTGGTCGATACGCCTAATCAACGTTATCGACATGAATCTCCTAAATGCTATGATGAGGCAATCAGACATGATGGTTTGTGTTTTTTTAAAGATTGAGATTTTGAAAATAATACTTTGAGATTAAGTATAAAATTTATTTTTGAATGGTAATTGCAACCATTGATTTCAGAGACGAGTAATAGAGTGGCGAGGCAGTTTTGATCATTCTGTCAACTCTACAGCCAATGGATATTTATTTATTAAAGATTCAATGGCGAGGCAATGCCATTTATTTATTTTTGAAATTATAAAGATGAGAATATAAATTAGATTATTTTTGAGCTGTGCTTTATTGGAAGTATATTTTGAGATTTAAAAAAAAATCTATTTATATATATTGAGTGTTTTAAGAGAAGAATATAATAAGAGAATTTGAAGATTGTTTTAAACTATTTAAGTGGTTTAATAAAAAGAGTAAAGAGACTTTGAACCCTTAAATTATTTTGAGGAATATTATTATGGATTTAAAAAAAAATTAGAAATTAATTTTGAAGTAAGAGAAGAAATTTGAATTTTAACTTTGAGTTTTAAATTACTTACAAAGTAATATAGTAAAGAGTTTGAGAAATTTTCAAAATGTTGAAAATTGAGATTTAAAATTTAAAAGATGTTGAGAAAAATAAGAAATTTTTTTTCTCTAAATATCTTGGATTTAAAAGTAATTTGAGCTTATATTCTTGTTATTGAGTTCACTTTATTCTTGAGCTATTGTTAACGACGTGCATTTTCGCGGTCGTTCGAGTTTGGTGGCGTCATGGAAAGCCATTTTGTGTGATTTATCTATCTTGTCTATTGAGTTTATCCTTGTTGTGAGGATGTTCTTTGCGTATTATTATGCGGAAAATTGTGTTGATGATCATTTTTGTTGCTTAAAGTTCGGGTTTGAATGAGTTTGATCCCGACTCTATTCGTAGAGTTTTGAGAAATCATCTTATTTGATAGATTATTTGTTGAGCTTTTTATTGAGTATTGATTCGAAGATGGGATATCTTCAAAATTATTTTGAGTTGTTTGGAAAATTCGATGGTTTGTTAATCGCTATATTAGCATATGATAGGCCAATAGATTAACCAAGTGAGTTTTTCCTGGTTTGTTTCTACCATTCTATATTGAGAGAATGAATGGTTTGGAATTCGAGCTTGTCTTTATCCTTCGATGATTGTATCTTTTATGTTGTTTACAGCTCTTTTTCTAGAAAATTGCATAGACGCAATTTTTATAAGGGAGGGAGTCTATAACAACCCTGGTTTTAGCGATTACCTGAGAATATTATATTATAACGGCAGTTATATTTTAATAGTGTAAATTAATAATTAATGAGGAATTTAAATTGTTTATTAAGAATAAACAATATATTTGAGATAAAAGGAGAAAATAGAATTTTGGAAACATTATTAAGATGGCTTGAGTTAATAAATAAATGAGGAAAATGTGTTTTATTTAGAGTTAATGCAATAATTTTATTAATTATCGCTATTTACTTCTTTTTAATAATTTTTAAAAGAAGTAATTTTTTTTGAAATGGGATATATTTTACAAAATGATGGAATTGAGTTAAAAAATATAATTTGAGCATAAAATTATATTTGAAATGAGTTATAGAATTTTATTACACAAAAATATGATTTTTGTGTAATTTATAATGATAATTACAATGAGTTTTGTAATTAAAGATGTAAATTTTCTATTTTATTTAAAATAGAGAAATATGGTGATAAAATGTTTTAAATATATAAATAATCTTTTATTTGAGTGTAAAACATTTTTATTATCATGAGAATCGAGTTTCAAAAGTTTTAAAGAAGTAAAACTTGAAATAGTGTTAATTGCATTTGTTAGTATACATTGTAACATGAAATAAGAGATTAAATAATTAACTTAAGTTAACTTCTTTTTTTAATTTGGACTAAAGCCCATTACCAATATCATTAGCCTGTAACCAGAAATGAGTAATGAGAAAGAGAAATAACAGTATGCATCATTCTTCTCTTTTCTTCGTCAAAATTCCAGAAGTTATAAAATGGCAGCTTTCTTCTTTCTTATTCCATGCTCTAATAATTCAAATAAAATGGGAAATTGATGATTAAAAATGCAAATCTAAGTTCTAAACTCAGGTAATCTCTATTCTAAAACCTTTCTCTCCATCAAAAATCAAGTTTGAAATTTAAATCTATTAATTCATTCACTATCTTTGTTTGCATGTCTACCTTTTGAGTTTTTAGAGGTTTTAATGGTCCATTCTCCATCAAAGCTTGCATCTTTGGCCACTAAATAGTAGTTTAATCTTCATGAAGGCAAGGTGAGTATCAAAACTCACATTTTCTAGCTAAGATTGAGATTTCAATATTGAAATCTCAATTTTGGTTTGTTGCATGTTTGTTTGTGAATTGGTGTCAATAAATTAGGCATATCTCTCTCGTTTTAAGTCGGAATTTGGTTTTATTTGAAGTTCTGGAAAGCATGAAAAGAGTATGATAACTTTTATGTTAAGCACTTTTGAAATTTTTTAGCATAGAGGGTCGAAAATTCAAATCCAAACTCGCTGCTCTGTCACTGTAAAATTGTGACTCTCTGTGCTAAATGCTGTTGCAAATTTGAGCATATCTTTTTCGCTTATTGTCCGAATTTGACGACTCTTTATGTTACAGAAAGAATATAGTTTGTACTGCAACTTTCATGTATTGTGTTTTGGGTAATTTTAAGGTTAGCTATGTCAAAATTTGTTTTTTCTACTGCTAACCCGAGAGCAAAACCTATATTTGCTCTGTGCTTGAAGCTGAAACAAAACTAGACATAATTTTCTCGTTTTTGATCAGATTTTGATAATTTTAGATGTTCCGAAAAGCTTAAATCCTATAATACAACTTTTATGTTTTATGTTTTCTGTAGTTTTAAGGTTAGCTATGTCAAAATTTGGTTTTTCTACTGCAAACCCGAGAGCAAAATCAATATTTGCTCTGTGTTTGAAACTAAAACTAATTTGACCATAACTTCTTCATCTCTTATCCGATTTTGATAATTTTGGATGTTCTGGAAAGAATAAATCCAATACTATAACTTTTCTTTTTTATGTTTTCTGTATTTTTGAGGTTAGCTATACCAAAATTTCATTTTTCCACTGCTAACCGGAGAGCAAAATCAATATTTGCTTTGTGTTTGAAACTGAAACTAATTTAACCATAACTTCTTCATCTCTTATCCGATTTTGATAATTTTGGATGTTTTGGAAAGCCTAAATCATTTACTACAACTTTCTTTTGTTGAGGTTTCTGTAATTTAGAGTGTTTCTATGTCAAAATTGAACTTTGCTACTGCTAACCTGAGAGCAAAAGCAATATTTTCTCTGTGGTTGAAACTAAAACAAAATTTTCCATAACTTCTTTGTCTCTTAACCAAATTTGATAATCTTAGATATTTCGGAAAGCTTAAACTTTGTATTAAAGGTTTCATGTTTTATGTTTTCTAAAATTTTGATGTTTGCTTGGTCAAAACTGTGTTTGTTTGTTGCTATTATGAGAGCAAAACGACAACAATAACAGTTATTGACTTGAGGAGTGTATTAGCTTATTTTTGCTCTCATTCTTATTTGATTTTGATGATTGTTTTTGAGATGTTTTGAAAGCTATAATGCCTATCAATAGACTAGCTATACTTGGAGAATTTGAAATTCAAATTTAAATAAAATTTGAATTGATTTTGGATTAAATTTGAATTGAATTCGTATTAAACTCAAGTTATTGGTCTTGAGTTATCTTTCTTGTTTTTTTATTGTTTTCGAGCACGGTTTTCACTAAACCATTCTGAAGTGATTTTGGAAATAAATGAAAATTTCAAATTAGTATTATGTAGTATTTTAAAATTATTTTTTTAATATAAAATTTATTTATTTCCTATAATAAAGGAATTTCAAATATTGGTTTTATTAATCATTTCGGGAAAAAAGATTTAAAAGCTTGTTTTCTCTAATAAACTATTTTAAATTTAAAATACACACTTTTGCATTATTTGAATGTATGAGAAAGAGTATTAAACGATTTAGTAAAACATGTGGTATGGGACATGTGCGTTTACTATTTCGGTTAATTCCGGACTTATACGATTGAAGCTATTTGAGATTACTGATTCTGAGATGTTTTGCCATTTTACGGCGTATTTTGAGTTTTATAATTCCTATTTGTTGGAACTATTTAATATGGAGAATATTTGGCAAGTATTATGGTTTGAGATCTCCTATATAGGAGTATGGTCGATGAGATCCATCATGATGTTTTATTTACTTGCCAATGATATAAGGCAAATCTTGAGTATGTGATTTCTTAATTTGAGATTTATAGTTTGTGAGGAACCATCACGATGTTTCACTTGTCGATGAGATGAGACAAGTTACGATGCCATTTCATTCCTGTCGATGAGATGAGACGAGTATGGTGTCTCTTTATCACTCGCCAATGAGACGAGGCGAGATATAATTTTCTGAGTTTTATAATGTTCCTAGTGTGGCATCGACTAGCGGCTAGTAAACTATTAAGTGCGAACGTGTGGTATGGGACACACGTTAACACTTTTCGGGTTCCTATTCATGAGTTTGTGACACATTCATGATGTTTACATAACAAAACTGCTTTGAGAGGTGTTAGCGACCTAGTCATAAGGACGAACTGCTTGGAAGGTGTTAGCGACCTTGTTAGGGCTGACAAAACGGCTTAGTGAGGTGTCAGCGACCTTGTCATGAGGATGAACTGCTTTGGGAGGTGTTAGAGACCTTGTCTGAGGCTTTGGCCATTTGAGTTTAGCACGTGCAGCATTGCTTCGGCATTGCAATCGGGGATTTTGCCAATCCGGGTTTTCTGAGTTTTCTATTTTATTGTGATTTCACCATTTTAAGATGTTTGATTACACCGATATCCTAGTGCTATATGAGATGTTATATGTATGGTGATTTCATTTATGATGTCTTAAACTCTTATCGAGTTCCTTGAGTTATGAGTTTGGATGATTTCATGATATAGGATATTCTAAGCCTTGCCATTCTGGCGAGTTGAGATTGAGATTTATATACATTTATACCGATGAGATGAGGTATAATTGAGTTTGGAGATTCTTTTATATTTGAGTTTTGGATCATTCTACTTGAGAATGTCTTATGTTTGCCTTTTTGGCTAGATTTTGTATTGATGTTTTACCTTTTGAGGAGATATGGTTCATGGAAACCACGTATACATTTTGGGATATCGCCGATGGTATGAGGCGAATGTTATATTATTTGGGTATTATTATTGAACTGACCTCTTTTGAGGTCTTTGTATACTTAAGTGACATTATTTCACTTAAGTCATGAGTTGTATTCTTTCTGTTGCCTCTTCTCATTCAAAAAGAATTATCACCTTGTATCTTATGCTTCATATTATCGTCTACCCTCATTAACTGATTATTTTAGCTAGACTAACTCGTGTACTTTGTACTCGGGTTAGACCGAGTTGTTTCAGGTTAGCTATCAGTTATGGGACTTTGCTTTGATGCATTTGCTTGGATATCAGCCTAGCACTTTTGTGTAGTTTTTATTTCGTTTTGCTTGACTCTAATGTATTTACAATTAATTCGATGTGTATGCCGTGGTCGTGTACCACATTTAATGTATTCATATTGTATTGTACTTGTTTCCTGGAAATTTGACCAGGCAACTAGTGCTCGGCATCAAGTGGTACTCGGCATCAGAGAGTGTTCGGCATCCAGTGTACCCGGCATCCATGATACTCGGCATTAGAGAGTGTTCGGTATCTAGGAGTGGTCGGCGAAGTACTCGGCATCCATGATAATCGGCGTCAGGTAGTGTTTGGCCTCTAGGAGTACTCGGCGAAGTACTCGGCATCAAGTGGTACTCGGCATCAGAGAGTGTTCGGCATCCAGTGTACCCGGCATCCATGATACTCGGCATCAGAGAGTGTTCGGCATCTAGGAGTGGTCGGCGAAGTACTCGGCATCCATGATACTCGGCGTCAGGTAGTGTTCGGCCTCTAGGAGTACTCGGCAAAGTACTCAGCATCAAGTGGTACTCGGCATCAGAGAGTGTTCGGCATCCAGTGTACCCGGCATCCATGATACTCGGCATCAGATAGCACTCGGCGTCAGGTAGTGCTCGGCATCAGCTGGAACTCGGCGTCAATCAGTATTCGGCGCCCAGTAGAACTCGGCGACAGAAGTGCTCGGCATCCAGAAGACGTTTAGTGTGCATAACTACTCAACGAGACAGTATCGTTCGGCATGCATGCCTTGTTCGGTCAAGAGCTTCGGACAGAGATACGTTCGGCTTCAACTGCAACCATCCTGCACTTCCCACACATCAAACGTACCACTCGGCATAAAAAGGACCGTTCGGCATGGAAATGATCGTTCGGCATTATGGCGTTCGGCATGCCTGGTTCGGCAAGCAGTGACCACTGTACTCGGGCTAGAGTATTCGGCCACCAAGCCCACTTGGGAGGTCCAGCCCATATTTGCCTATAAATAGAGGGGCAGGGTCACAGTGAAAGGGGATCCTTTTTTGGAGAGAACACTGGGGAGACTCTGCCATTTTTTAGACTCATCTTCTCTACTTAACAACTTCATTCAAGCATTTGATTCACGAATTGTATTTGTAATCATCTATTAAGAAGATAAATAAAGTTTAACCTCAAAGTGGACGTAGGCAATTACGCTGAACCACTATAAATTTGGTGTTCTTACTTTCTGCTTTTAAATTAGCATTCTCTCCTCTGTTTAATTTGTTTTCATCACTTATATCTCTACACAATCTTTCTCTAAGAGGTTAGTGACCAATTTTGGTGCTAACACTTTGGTGCTTTCACTGAGAATTGAATTCTCAGACCTCAAGGATCTGCTTTGAAGCTACTGGATTGAGCAAATCCCCCAAAGAAGATCCGACTCACTGATAGGACATCCGTTGATTCTACTCAGAGTTCATACCGATAACTCTACAATGGCAAGACCACGTACCAGGTCAGCTTCTCATAATGCGGATGCCCACGAGACTGCTAGCGTGCAACAAGCAGGACCTAGCAATCAACCAACAATTCCGGATGTAGGAATTACTGATCAGGACCAGGCTCCGGTTGTCACCAGAATAGAGTTCAACGACTTGATGAGAGAACTCAGAGAAAGCATGAGACAACTAGGAGAGCAGATGCAAGCTAACGCCAACTTGATGGCACAACTCACTCAACAGCAGCAACAGAATGCTGGGGGCAATCCCGCTCCTTATTCCTCATCTGATAGCTCTACTTCCTCTGATGAACCTCCCAGGCGCAGATGCCGTAAGACTGAAGCTGCGCGAGCAGATGCTGCTGTTCAAACAGCTGGAGACTACCAAGCAAAGGGGCGAAAGCTTGCTCCGTACCTTGTTCAGGTCCAAGAAATACTATCAAATCTTGAGCGTTATGACATTTCACATGTCCCGCGCGAACAGAACAAAGAAGCCGACTTATTGGCTAAGTTTGCGAGTACCGGCGATGCACAGCAAATGGGATTGTATCCCGTTGAAGTCTTGCATGCCCCGAGCATAGACGAGATGAAAGTCGATCGCGTGTTGGAAACGGAAATCGAGAAGGAATCGTGGATAACCCCATTCAAACTGTACCTGACTACCGGGGCATTACCAGAAAAAAGAAGCGAAAGACGGCAAGTCCTTCGAAAGGCCGCGCGATACGTAATGCAGGATGGGTCAATGTATCGAAAAGGATTCTCAGTCCCATTATTACGATGCATCGCTCATGATGAGACAAAGCGGGTCTTAAGAGAGGTTTACGAAGGGGAATGTGGCGACCATACTGGGGGGCAAACGCTAGTAAAGAAGATCCTCCGCTATGGATATTACTGGCCAACCGTAAACCGGGACGCCGCAGACTATGCAAGAAAGTGTGACAAGTGTCAAAGATATGCGAAAATCCCGAGGACTCCATCAACGGAACTCACACAAATGGTTAGTCCCTGGCCATTTGCAATCTAGGGAATCGACATAATCGGCTCTTTGCCTATATCCAGAGGTGGCGTGAAATACGCGATAGTTGCAGTCGACTATTTCACAAAATGGGCTGAGGCAGAACCTTTGGCCACAATCACCTCTAAGAAGGTCGTTAACTTCGTTGTACGAAACATTATATGCCGCTTTGGCCTTCCTCGCACCATCATTACGGACAACGGGACGCAATTTGAAAGTAGAGAGTTCAAAGAGTTCTGTCTAAAGTATGGCATCGAGAAAAAGTTCGCCGCCGTTGCACACCCGAAAGCTAATGGACAAGTCGAGGCCATTAACGAAATAATCAAGTCCATACTGAAGAAGCGTCTGGAGAAGGTTGGAGGCAAGTGGGTAGATGAACTCCCGACAGCATTATGGGCGTATAGAACTACCCACAAGTCCGCGACCGACCACACTCCATTCGCCTTGGCATACGGCTCTGAAGCCGTTATACCCGTGGAACTTGAAGTTCCATCGCACCGAGTGACATACTATGATCCCAAGACGAACCAGAATCTCTTGTTGGAATCACTGGACTACATCGATGAAAAGCGTGAAGAAGCCGAATTAAGGGCGGCAACGCATAGACACCGAGTCAAGCGTTACTACGACGCCAGAGTCCGCCCAAGGATCTTTGATGTGGGTGATCTCGTTCTGAAACGAGTTTTCCCGGTACCATCACGTATGAATCCCAGCTGGGAAGGTCCGTACGCCATTGAACGGAAGCTTGGAGAGGGAACATTCAAGCTATCGACCGTTGATGGCATGACACTCCCCCGAGCATGGAACAGCGAACGTCTGCGGCACTATTACATTTAGCATGTTTTCTTTCTTGTTTTAGGCACTGTTATTTCCTGCATGTTTCCGTTCAGTCATAACTTAGTTTCTTTTTAAAGTTGTAATCGAGCAATTCAGTTGATTTTCATTAATAAAGGCTTGAATCCGTATTTTCCGTGAATCACTAACGTTTCTATATCTCATAATTGGATGATGAACTACATTATCCCGTACGACGTATGAACTCGTGTGAACAATTTTAAATCTCCGAATCCCCAGAGCACGGAGCGGAGTACTCTAAGTCCCTGGAGCACGGACTAGAGTATAAGCGATTTCAAATCTCCGAATCCCCAGAGCGCGGAGCGGAGTACTCTAAGTCCCCAGAGCGTGGACTAGAGTATAAACGATTTCAAATCTCCGAATCCCCAGAGCGCGGAGCGGAGTACTCTAAGTCCCCAGAGCGTGGACTAGAGTATAAACGATTTCAGATCTCCGAATCCCCAGAGCGCGGAGCGGAGTACTCTAGTCCCCAGAGCGCGGACTAGAGTATAAACGATTTCAAATCTCCGAATCCCCAGAGCGCGGAGCGGAGTACTCTAAGTCCCCAGAGTGCAGACTAGAGTATAAACGATTTCAAATCTCCGAATCCCCAGAGCGCGGAGCGGAGTACTCTAAGTCCCCAGAGCGCGGACTAGAGTATAAACGATTTCAAATCTCCGAATCCCCAGAGCGCGGAGCGGAGTACTCTAAGTCCCCAGAGCGCGGAGTAGAGTATAAACGAATTCAAATCTCCGAATCCTAGAGCGCAGAGCGGAGTACTCTAAGTCCCTAGAGCGTGGACTAGAGTATAAACGATTTCAAATCTCCGAATCCCCAGAGCGCGGAGCGGAGTACTCTAAGTCCCCAGAGCGCAGACTAGAGTATAAACGATTTCAGATCTCCGAATCCCCAGAGCGCGGAGCGGAGTGCTCTAAGTCCCCAGAGCGCGGGCTAGAGTATAAACGGTTCCAAATCTCTGAATCCCTAGAGCGCGGAGCGGAGTACTCTAAGTCCCCGGAGCGTGGACTAGAGTATAAACGATTTCAAACCTCCGAATCCCCGGAGCACAGATTCAGAAAAAAGTCCAAGTACTCGAGAGATGTGGGACGAGAAGTATGCCACGTCTAGAAATGTTTAAACGACACGAGAATGGACTGGGAGATAATGCAACTCATAAGAACTTGAGTTATGACTACAGTTAGTCAGCAAACCAAAGAAAAGCAAGAGAATCATTCAAACGAAAAAGAAACTAAACTTTATTCGATAAGTTCAAAATGGGGTTACATGGTTACTCCTACAAAACTCAGAATTCAGAGTCCATCTATACAAACTACAAGCTACGGAAGATAAAAGCAACTACAAGACTTAAGCAAGAAGCTCGTTGAACGAGTGTATCGATTATTTCTTCGATTTCTTCTTCTTATCCTCCTTTGCTTTTTCCGACGACTCCTCGCCCTCACGCTTTTTCTTGGATTTCTTACTGGCTAAAGAAGCGGAGTCAGGAGTAGGAGACGGAACTTCCAGTGGTTTGGACCTGCCCGGGAGAATGATTTTCAGAGGTCTGTTCCGAGGGTCGGTAAGTTCCAGGATTTCAGGTTCAATTTTGACCTCGACCTTTTTCTTCTCCTCTGGGGCGAGGCGGTCCTTCATGCTCATCTTTGAAGTATGCTCGGAGGCGCCAGTGATTTCAACTTCATCACTCCCTTCGGCAGGAGATGAAGTATCGAGCTTATCATCATCTAGCGCCCCGATCACTTGAGCATCGGGACCAGGGAGTGCTCCTGCGTGGGCAGCGTCGCTAGTTTTCTCTGCCTCCTCTTTGGCGTCATCGCTCCTCGGAGTTAGCTCGGGGTCAGAACAGCCTGCATGAGAACATAAAGAATGAACATTAAAATGAATAACTGTTGCTGGAGAATGGCAGATCTTTCAACTTCTAAAGAAGAGGAATTTCCTACCAGGTTCCAGTTGGCTATCGGTGGCGCGTGGGGTTTCACCCTCCAGGATAGGGGATAGCACATGAGCACCGAGCCCGGGATCTTCAGGGTCATAACCAGCATGTTGCTCAAACGGATCAAGTATCGGTCGACCGGCCGGTTGAGCAGCGGGAGGAGCGGCAATGTGAGGAGCGGTAGTCTTGGCCCCAGATGGGCCAGCCTCATCCCTTTTCTCTTCTTGAAGGGGAAAGCCTTTGTCGTAAAGCGCCAAAGCTGCGGATAGATCCGCTGGCTTGTTCCCCCTAAGAAAATCCTTCGCCAAGGCATCCTCATCGACCTCTTCGGAACCCGACTCGATTTTCCTGATCTTTATCAAAGTTTCCCAGGCCTCAGCTAGGGATTCAAGGTAGCCGTCACCCAAGAATGTTAAGTCGCGATGCATAAGGACGTGGGCTCCATATTCAACAATCAACGGGTCAAACATGCATTTGACCTCTTTCCTGCCGGCTTCTGCGGCCGCCTCGAGGCGAGAGTCATTCTCCCCCGCAGCCTTTCTTTTGCCCTCCTTATGGGCCTCATCCTTCATTTTCTCAACCCCAGCAAGTTCGTCATCGAGTTTCGTTTTCAAGAGACGAGTAGCAACGATTTCATCACAGTATCGTTGTGATTCTTCTTGAGCAGCTACCTTGTCCTCCTTCTCCTTGGAGAGTAATTCTTTCAGCTCTCTAACTTGCACAATGAGCGCATCCCTCTCTTTTTGGACAGAGTCATTTTCTAGGGCGAGGGCACCGCTGCGCTGGACTGCTTCATCAAGCTCCTTCTTGTGAGCCATCTCTAAGCGAGTAACTGCCTCAGCAGTATCTTTTGCGCTTTGTTTAGCGGCTTCCAGCTTCGACTTGTACGAAGCGAGCTCTACATCTTGGTGCTCAATGATGTTTTTGTCGCAGCCAGCCTCCAGTTTCGGGCGATCAATCTCATGTTGACGCTCAACGGACACCTCCGAGATCTTCTCCACCAAGTGCACAAACGTGTAATGTTGAACATAGACGTCGTTATTGCAGGCAATGGCACTCTGCTTCACGTGCCCAGGAATATGGTGAATAGCCGGGAGGAACTTCAAACCGTCAAAGCAAATTTTTGGAAACTTGGCCCTAAGATCGACCATCTTTTCCGTGACAGTTGGATCAACCGCGGGAGTAGGGGGAGGAGGCTTTGGAAGTTCTACCCTTTTTCGTTGTTCCCGAACTTGCCTCGTACTCGATGAACCGGAGTGCTATTCTCGAGGAGCATCAGATTGGTAACCCTGTTGTGAAGATTTCTCTTTATCCGGCACAGTTGGAGGAAGAGGATCACGGGACTGCGAAGATTGAGAATATGCCTTCTTTCGGTGAGACGACTCACGGGGACGATTGTCTCTATCTTCGTAATCGTCTCTGTCCCTGCGTCTGCCTGAACCAGAGTCCCGTCCAGAGTGATGAAATATGGAAGAGCCATGAAGGCGATCGAGTCCGTGAGAACGCCCCATATCACCTGCAAAGAATGGAGATAACAACGAGTTAAGAAAAGTCCGTGAGATAAGAAAAAACTTGAAGTGTATGATGGAATGCGTATGTGCGTGTGTGTCCTAGTGTTCCCCCCGACGGACCAGTTCTTTTTTCTTTGCTAATTGGAGTATTGTCTCCTTGGGTCGGGAGTTGAACTCCCGCGTTGCCTTTAGCGGGCGAAGAAAACTTGAGGGCTTCAGGGTCATCAAACCCGTAATTGAGTATATCATCGGGAATAGACAGGTTCGACAGGCCCCTCAAGGAACTTTCCAGGTGCTGCGAGGAAGCCTCTTTCTCAGACGGGATAAGCATGACTTTTGAAGTGCCACCAACTTTCTCCTTCTGAACTTTATATTTTAACTTCTTCTTTCCCTTCGAAGGGGAGGATGACGTCTCAATGCCTTGAACTTCGACCGTCGGATTCCAAGCGAGACCCACATTCTCGCCTTGAGTCTTAGGAGCTTTGTCTTCTTTGCGCTCACCTTCTTCGTGCGTATCGGGAGTGCGGCGCGATGACGATCCGGCCTGCTTTTTCCCTTTACCGGACAGAGATTTGGGAATGGTGACACCTTCTGGAAGGCTGATCCGACGACCGGGGGCTAGCAAACCAAACCCCGACAGTGATTCATTTGAAACGATAGTTCGGATGTCTCGTTCCTCGGCAGGAAGAGCTCTAATGGCTTCAACAGCCTCAGAATATCCTCGGCCTTCCGGACGCGGGTTGATACTGGAAAAGATGAAACAAAGAGTTAGGAAAAACATGACTCCGGTTAAATGTGAATAGTGACTCAGCAGAGAGACTTACTGCCTTCAACCCATCTCCTCGCAAAACCAGGAGGGCAGCGCACATAGAACCATTCATGTTTGTACAGGGTGAATTTACTACATGCCCTTGTCAAGATTTGGCATTTGTGGTACGGCTCAAGGAACGTAAAGGAAGGACTATCTTTCCGTCTCTTGATCAAATAGATGTATCTGATATCGCTAGCGGTTGGAGGTCTGGAGAAGACGACCATGAAAAGTAAGTAGGTCCCGTATAGAAACGCATGACCGTTCGGATGCAGCTGCGACGGAGCTATATCGATATACTGCAATACATCCCGGAGAAATGAATTGAACGGAGGCACGCTGCCCATCCAACACATGAACTTGTTACAGGCGGTATACCCGACTGGGGGCAGATGAGGACGATCGTGTCGCGAAGGGACTAACACATCGGCGAAAGGGATCCCATGAATGGAGCATATCCGTCGGAGAGCGACTTCGTTGATCTTCGAAGCTTGTGAATCGATCGGATTGTCTAGTAGGATTGTTGCCTCCAGGGCATCAGGTGCTAAATTATGAACAGGAGAAGTCGACGGATTAGAAGTATCAGTGGCTTCTTGCCTTGATGACGGCCCAAGCCTGTCGGATATAGTGGCGGAGCTAGACTTTCTCGACATTCCCAATAAATAACGAACCTGGCTAAGCGCTTGAGAGAACTATACTTAAAAAACGTTGAACGTTAGAATTAGCAACATGATTTTTCCCCCCACGTGGTGTGTGAACTAGTGCAAGCAATTGTGTACAAGCAATAAGAATCTAAAGATTTCAAAGATATAAAAGTGAGCTTCGAATCGTCGCCTTCAAAGACCGTCATCGCTGACCGTCTCAAAAAGCCCGCCTTAAGGTGATTACAGTTTCAAATTCAGAAAACAAATGTTAATCAAAGTCCAGGTTTAAGTCTACTAAAGCTAGGGAGTTAACGATCCGGGTCAGTTTCACATGATGGTGTGATTAGATCTTTGTCCTTGTATTGATTAGGCAAGGCAATTGTTCGTTCGGCATTTACAGTGTTCGGCCTTAGTATGGTTCAACATTTATCATTGGTCGGCATTTATAATTGTCCGGCATGTGCATTACTCGGCCTTGATATTGTTCGGCCTAGGTATAGTATTCGGCATGTATGTTGTTCGGCAGGTCAGTTATTCAAAACGTATACTGTTCGGCAATTGTATTATTCGGTCTAAGTTGTTTGGCACATATACTATTCAGCATTTGGGTATTGTTCGGCCTTAGTTTGTTCGACTAAAGTAGCGCTCCACCCTCGACTACAGTTCCACCCTACTCCTTCTCCATCTGCGCCGAACAACAAGAACAGATCGCTCGGCGAAGATTACGCCGTTCGACACCACATCTTTCTATTTCTTCTAGTCTTGTTCGGCACGAAGAAACTAGGCCTAACTACCATGCACCGTTCGACAACTCCAAATATGCGAGCCATTTCTACTCGCCACCCATCATACAACCACAGAAATGTCCAGTTTTCCACGTGACTCTCTCGGCTGGACATAAACTTGTGTTGAAGAAATTTAATCGTGGAAGGGATAATACCTAGTTCGAAGATCGAAGCTGAGGAAAGATCGATTAGGCTTTAGATCTGATAGGCTGGTGAGGATTGTAAGACTCTAAGGTGTGACAGAAATGAAGGTGTAAAAGGAAAATAGTGGAAGGATGCCTGGTTTTATAGGGAGAAGATAGAAGTTGAAAAGGCTATACCCGGTAGAACCGGTCAATGTCGTAGCGTCCGGCTTCAAAGCGAAGTGTCGCCCGGCACATGAGGATTGTTCGGCTTCGAACACATCGTTCGGCGTCCCAACCACGCTCGTCTCACACCTCCGTCACTAATATTCTCGTGAAGGCATCTCCGAGGTAAGCTAAACTAGATTCAAAGCGCATCACGTTCAGTCACATAATACACTTTGGGGGGCAAGTGTTTCCTGGAAATTTGACCAGGCAGCTAGTGCTCGGCATCAAGTGGTACTCGGCATCAGAGAGTGTTCGGCATCCAGTGTACCTGGCATCCATGATACTCGGCATCAGAGAGTGTTCGGCATCTAGGAGTGGTCGGCGAAGTACTCGGCATCCATGATACTCGGCGTCAGGTAGTGTTCGGCCTCTAGGAGTACTTGGCGAAGTACTCGGCATCAAGTGGTACTCGGCATCAGAGAGTGTTCGACATCCAGTGTACCCGGCATCCATGATACTCGGCATCAGAGAGTGTTCGGCATCTAGGAGTGCTCGACGAAGTACTCGGCATCCATGATACTCAGCGTCAGGTAGTGTTCGGCCTCTAGGAGTACTCGGCGAAGTACTCGGCATCAAGTGGTACTCGGCATCAGAGAGTGTTCGGCATCCAGTGTACCCGGCATCCATGATACTCGGCATCAGATAGCACTCGGCGTCAGGTAGTGCTCGGCATCAGCTGGAACTCGGCGTTAATCAGTATTCGGCGCCCAGTAGAACTCTACGACAGAAGTGCTCGGCATCCAAAAGACGTTCAGTGTGCATAACTACTCAACGAGACAGTATCGTTCGGCCTGCATGCCTTGTTCAGTCAAGAGCTTCGGACAGAGATACGTTCGGTTTCAACTGCAACCATCCTGCACTTCCCACACATCAAACGTACCACTCGGCATAAAAAGGACCGTTCGGCATGGAAATGATCGTTCGGCATTATGGCGTTCGGCATGCCTGGTTCGGCAAGCAGCGACCACTGTACTCGGGCTAGAGTATTCGGCCACCAAGCCCACTTGGGAGGTCCAGCCCATATTTGCCTATAAATAGAGGGGCAGGGTCACAGTGAAAGGGGATCCTTTTTTGGAGAGAACACTGGGGAGACTCTGCCATTTTTTAGACTCATCTTCTCTACTTAACAACTTCATTCAAGCATTTGATTAATGAATTGTATTTGTAATCATCTATTAAGAAGATCAATAAAGTTTAACCTCAAAGTGGACGTAGGCAATTACGCTGAACCACTATAAATTTGGTGTTCTTACTTTCTGCATTTAAATTAGCGTTCTCTCCTCTGTTTAATTTGTTTTCATCACTTATATCTCTACACAATCTTTCTCTAAGAGGTTAGTGACCAATTTTGGTGCTAACAGTACTAAACATCCATCAGTGTATATGCATATAAATGATGTTGATTACTGTTCTACGATGTAATTTACATTCAGTTATTATATTTTGTTATAATAGATCCATTAGCTACCTACAGTTTTGGATTAAGCATTTACTGGGTATGTCGATCCACTTGAGTAGAAAAGAAAATTTATATTGCATTTATCGATGTATTCAGTAGATGTTTAAGACAAAATTATAGATAGTCGCCCTCAACCAGCCCTATTCTCTGCTTTAGTAAACGGAATTACTTGTTAATTCTCTTTACTAAGGTGGGTCTTGGGTAGGGCATTACATGGGGGAAGTATATAACGACCTATAAATTTATCACTTTGAAATATAATATTTATTTTAAAATATTCAAAGATAAGATTTTTTAACATAACTTACAATGTTTTGAACAATAATTAATGATGGTAAATTTGTTTTAAAATTATATTTAGAAATATAGATATTTGGGATTTCCATTAGAAAAGTGACGAAAATCGGTTTTCGATAAAATTAGTATTTTCTCAATATTAGATGTTACAAAATTGGATACATACACTTATTTCATCATTTAAGCAAGAAAATTATTGATTTTATTTTTGGAAATAAAATGTCTTTATGACATCATCAAGGATGTCATCACTTTTATATATTTTTTGGAATTTTAAATTAAGTTTATATATTCAAATAATTGTTTTAAAATGATATTAACTCAATTTAACTAGTTATATATAAATAATATACCATTTATAATAGTTATACAAAGATATATACTTGTTTTAAAAATATATGAAAATTCATAACGCTTTGGCACTACAACATTTTTTATAAACACTTGTTCAATATTGGTTTATATGGTTTATAATTTAGATGTGACCATTTTAATCGATTTATAATGATAAGAAATTGGTTTTCAAATTTTTTATATATTTTATGTAATTTAATTAATAAGAAAAAATGTGATTGGGAATCTGCTTTCAGATTTCGACGGTTTAACAAACAGAAGTTGATCAAAGTGATCGCAACATTGTTTATATATCTTGCGCACATACATAACATGCACATACATGCACCATACAGATACACATATATAAAATGCATATACATGCACCATACATATACATATATATACATACCAAATATGTACATACTCCTACATATATACACACAAGCACAAAATATCATGATATCTATAACATATATTCACATATAAGCAAACTACACATCAAATATAACCTCCTTACACACCTACACACCTAGGATATGATGAGAGAAGGACAAAAGGAGGGTGGTTGAGCACATAGGGGGTGGATGTGTGCATTAAGGGGGTGTGAGTGAGGGTAGTATGGCCTCTGAACCATAAGATATTTGTTTGCATATTTTTGCCTATAAATATAAGGCATGCCTTCTCATTTTATTCGCACTTCCATTCCATTTTCTAAGCTTCTTCTTCCACTTTATTAATGGCTTCCATATCTCCATAAATTATTCCATAGTCGTAGCGAAGCTCTGCTGAAAATACACTTCGAAATATAAAAAGATATTCACCTTAGTTTGAAATTAAACTAAGCGATTACCTTCTCTTCATTCTCTTTGCTTAGCCGAACTCATCAAGAACCACCACCTCTCCATCCTCTCTGGTATAAGAAAGAGCACACTTAAGGGTCTCGAGGCAGGATTCATAAGCTTCAGTGCGGTGATAGCGGAGCTATATTCAATTTTAGTACATTTAGAGACAAATTTAAGCGAGAATTTCTAGTAGTCTATTTTATAAATCAATTGATGATATGATATGTTTGCGATGAGTGTTTTGGAATGACCCTCTCTTTTCTACCTTAATTTTGTAAGGATTTTTTTTTACATAGTGATATATATATATATATATCATTTATTATCAAATATATATTCCAGGGTCATTTTCCTTTTTCCAATAAACAAACTTTATCCAGGATCAAAAGTTTTACCAATATAGATATATCAGTGCAACCACAAGGATATGCACACACATATGAAGATGCATGTGCCCCTCTTGTTTAATCAGGTTATGGCAAACAAGAGGTTACATTGATTGATTAAATTTAATCAATCCCCACATAGCTCAATTTCATTTATGTAATAAAATTTTATTCATATAGGTAACAACATGATTTTTAATCTTTGATTGCTTGCTGGATCCTCTATGAAATATGATCCATAGAAACCAGATAATTATGTTATGATTATCTATAAAATTAATAGTGTAGTGTTTGTGCTCTGGGAAAATGATATAAGTTCCTATCATTATCTATGTTTGATTTTCTTGTAAAATCTGTCTAAAGTACAGGCCCTTTTCTGGAATATTTTTTTTCTTTGATCATAGTCTTAATAAAGAGAAATTCGAGTTCATGATAAATACAATGATAACTAGTATGTTAAACTCTGAACCAAACATATTTACATGGGTACACCTATATACACATGTACCATTTTTAAACCTTGCTTTCAACTCCTATATTACTGACCCTTCTCTTATTTTAAAAATGGGTGCAAAACATTTGTACAAAACAAGTTGAATTAAGGAAACATTACAGACATGTAAAATACATTCACCCTATGCTTATTATCTTTTGTATACATATGCCATGGTAGAAAAATAAAACCATTTAATTCTTCTGAGATTCAACTATTCAGATTTCCCAAAACTTGAACACTTTCTTCTTCTTTTTTTTGAAACTCAAGATTGACTAATACATTTATAAAATATAACTATCCAATTTTTATCATAGTGTTCTTGCTCATCACTTACAAGATTTGGATTAACTTCCTCAATATATCAGATAATATCCAAATTTTTAAATTCCAGTTACAAGTCAATTTCTTAGCAAAATACTTAACAAAATATCCATCCAATATTCAACACTCAATACAGGTAGCAATTTAAATTATCAATACATGCAGATTTCATCATTTAGGCTCTTATCTAACTAAGTTTAGCATGCTATAATCTTCTTCTCAAAGCTTTGCTCCTACTTCTACTTAGTTGTTGCAGTCCCTGAAAATGCATTTGAAGCTGCCTCATTTTAAATGAGACACCCCAGATGCCATTAGCACACTAGGGTCAGACACATGTCTGGTATGAGAAAATCCACTAAAGCAATTAATTAATTAAGTTAAAATTGAATTAAGTACATATGCATATAGTTCTGCCCTTTGAAAACAAATAATACTTGTGTGCATGTTCTGTGTCATTGTGCATGTGCACACTTTAATCTTTCTTTCCAAAGACTTTATATAGATATGGCACATTCATTCATGCATACAATTCAGTCATAAATCAAATAATCATTCACACAAAATAGAAAAATAACCAACATGAGTTAAATCATTTATTCCCTCCTCATATTTCATTTCTGGGAAAACTCTAGTTCCTCATCATATCAAATATTCTTTCCTTGATATATTTATCTACCCTGGTCTCATCTGCAATTATATGAATCAATGGACACATTGTAATGAACTAATTCACTCCATTACACAAAGATCTCAGGACTTAAACAAGCCATGTGTCAACTTTCATTACTCAAGAACACAAGTCATTCCTGCAGTAATCTTGACCCCATTTCCTAATCAGGTTCTCAGGTACTTTCTCTTTTAAATTTTTCAGGGAAAACCCAATCAGTGAGTCATTTCACTAAAACAAGCATTCATCTCATAGCATTCCTCATCATTCATATAAACAAACAGAGGCAATCAAGCAATTTAAGTATTGGTACTTATTAAAACATGTTCTTGCAATTTAAAAGAGGTATAGACAACTAACATTGGTTTATGGCTTTATGGGAAGATTCTGTTGCAAACATCTGTGATTTAGTTAAACTCAGATTGACCAAGCTTCCTAAATCACAAAATTTATTTGTTGGGTGGGTATTGTATATTTTCTTTGAATCAGGAGTGTCAGCACATAGGCAAGCCTATTGCACTCCTAATTCCTTTTCATCTTAAGCCTCAGCACATATACATATGTATATTGCAGCCCATATGCTCATCAATTCTTCCGGGTTGAGCCAAAACCAACACTACTTGCTTATATTCAACATTTTATTTTCTGGGTATTTATTTATATTTCTAAATAGTATCATATCAGAAAGAGATCTGGGTTTTTAAGATACTTATTCATGCATACTAATCATATTTAGAATATTCACAAAATAAAACAACCAGAACAACAATCTAGCATTAAAGCATCCTTAATTTCTGAAAGACAATCACAAACTCTTTTAAGAAAAATTAATTTATAAGCTGGCTGCCTTCATTAGGACTTAGTGCCTTAAATTTTTGAGTGAGTTTTCTCACCTAACTCTCTTCTTTGCTTCCTTAGTTCATTGATAAACTTCTGCCTTTAGCCT
The DNA here is from genome assembly GCA_030737815.1 of Allium fistulosum. Taxonomy (NCBI): domain Eukaryota; kingdom Viridiplantae; phylum Streptophyta; class Magnoliopsida; order Asparagales; family Amaryllidaceae; genus Allium; species Allium fistulosum. The sequence continues at coordinate 369,485,012 of CM060907.1, forward strand.
CAAGCTCTTTTCCTTCACTTGCCTTATGTTTTATATGGTGTGTTTTTTTTTCAAAGTTCTTTTGGGAAGGAGAGGAGGCTGCTGCATATATATACAGAGTTCTCCTTAGGGTTTTGGGTATTGGCTAAAGCCATTTTTTCCCACCAGAAAATTATGTTATCTGCATTTATTTGAACCCAAGATTCTACCCTCCCTAGCTTAATTTGGTGAAGAGAAAAGTGGTTATCTACTTTGGTTATTTTCAGAAATCTTACTTTTCCATAAAATGCTTTTTCTCTTGTCTATTTGCATGCTAAATGTGTGATCTGATTTCCAGCAATATATTATACAAATATTTCTTTCTTTCTTAATTCAGCCCATACAAAAATACAATTTTGTTTTCCTCCCATTTTCTATTTTTAGCCTTCACTTTATTATCTGGTGCTTCCTTTTTATTTATTCACAAGAGGATTGCTTCTTTTCACACCTTCATTCTTTCTGTTTTTATTCAAAAACATATTTGTGTGTTTCATTTTACTAGTTTAAATTCTAATACTTAGTTAGTATACTTACATATATGTTTTACAGACAATAACTTATATACATATATACATCTATATTATTTTATACTGACACACATATGCACATGTATACTTAGTTACACTTTTATATATTTCTGCATATAGCACATTTGAGGGTTTTCTTTATTTATCTGTAAATATATACATATATATATATACATATATATATATATATTCCATACATAGCATCATGTATTCATTCATAGTATCCAGGGATCTAGCTTTACTCATGTGTATTTTCTGTGCACAAATGCACATCATTTTATTACACCACATCAAGCTATCTCATCTTTCCCTTAAACATGGTTTTAAAAACTATTTAAAAATTATTTTAAGCTTATTTATATTTTCCAAGATAAATTCCTAAAATCTTGGGTCATTACATACACCCCACCTTTTAGGAATTGTGTCCCACAATTTTTCCAAGCTTAAATCAGAAAACAAGTACTCTTCAACCACTTAGATTTCTAGTTCTATGATAATAACTAAAAATACATGCATCCAAAAGAAAAGCAAATTAAAAATTAGATTTACCTCTAATATGAAAATAGCTTAGTGTAGTTCATCCTAACCTTGTCCTCTAATTCCCATGTGCAATCACTGGGATCAAGACTCCACTGTACTTTCACAAGTTTCAGCGATTTATTTCTTAATTTCTTCACATCCTTTGCCAAAATTCCTACTGGATCTTTTTCATAAATCAAATTAGGATTTATCTGCACTTGGGTTGGGGTCTCCAGAATTTCTGCCTTGTCATGTACCCACCTTCTCAGTTGTGATACATGAAAAATATCATGTATTCCTTGCATGTTTTCTGGCAATTCCAACTTATATGCCAAGGAACCAATTCTTTCCAGAATTTTGTATGGCCCAATATATCTTGGGGTTAACTTGCCTTGTTTCCCAAATCTCAGCACATTTTTCATAGGTGAGATTTTGATGAAAACAAAATTTCCCACTTCATATTCTACCTGCCTCCTTTTCATGTCTGCAAATTTCTTTTGCCTATCTTGTGCTGCTGCCATTCTTCTCCTTATCAACTCAATTTTCTCCTTAGTTTCTTGTATGTACTCAAGCCCTAAAATAGCCCTTTCTCCTGCTTCTACCCAACAAACAGGTGACAAACAAGGCTTACCATATAAGGCTTCAAATGGAGCCATTCCTATGGTGCTTTGATAGCTGTTGTTGTATGTAAATTCAACTAGATGGAGATAATCTTCCCAGTTGCCTCCAAAATCCAATACACATGCTCTCAACATGTCCTCCAAAACCTTGTTTACTACCTCAGTCTGCCCATCTGATTGAGGATGGTAGGCAGTACTTAAGCATAGTTCACTTCCCATTGCTTCTTGAAAGCTTCTCCAGAATTTTGAGGTGAAGATGGTATCCCTATCACTCACAATGGTTTTGGGAATGCCATGTAACTTTACCACTTCCTTCATAAAAACTTGAGCTAATTTTGGTGCTTTCCTTTCTGACTTGACTGGGATGAAGTGTGCTACTTTGGTTAGCCTATCAACTATCACCCATATGCTTGTATTTCCTCTCTTAGATCTAGGCAGCCCATCTATGAAATCCATAGATATATCTTCCCACTTCCACTGTGGTACACTAAGAGGCTGCATCAATCCTGATGGCCTTTGGGTTTCAGCCTTGACTTGTTGGCAAGTCATACATTTGGCAATGTATTTAGCTACATCTGATTTCATCCTCTTCCACCAGAAGTCTCTTTTCAAATTTTGGTACATCTTTGTGTTGCCTGGGTGTATGGAGTATTTACTTCTGTGATATTCATTCAATATCTCTTTCTTCAATTCTATGTCCTCTGACACACACATCCTATTTTGGTATCTCAAATAACCATTTTTATCAATATGGTGATTCATCACTTCCTCCCCTTTTGAGAGGAGAATTTTCTTCTCTAATAAGTTTGCATCCTGTTCTTGCATTTTTCCTACCTTCAGAATTAAATCTGGTTGAAGTGTCATTAAGCTTAACTTCCCTTTATTTTCTTGTGCACCATGCACCTGCTCATCAATGTGCACACAACCATTCTCCACAATTTCTAACTCAGTCAGCAAAGACAAGTCCTTAAACTCTTCTATCATCATCATAGCCAATTTAGCATGCTGTCTACTTAGAGCATCTACAACTTTGTTTGCTTTGCCTGGTGTATAGAGTATGTCAAAGTCATAGGAAACTAAGAACTTCACCCATCTATGTTGACTCATGTTCAAATCTTTTTGTGAAAATAAATATTTTAGAGACTTGTGGTCAGTGTAAAGTTCAAACTTAGTTCCTAACAAATAATGTCTCCAAAGTTTCAAAGCATATATCACAGCTGCTAATTCAAGATCATGTATGGCATACCTTGCTTCATGGGGTTTGAGTTGTCTAGATGCATATGCAATGACTTGGCCTTATTGCATCAACACTGCACCCAAGCCAAACCCACTAGCATCAGTGTATACAACTAATTCTTCATTTCCATGAGGTACTTTTAAAATTGGAGCATTCACCAATGCCTCCTTCAACTGTTCAAAAGACTTTTCACATTTTTCTGACCAAACAAAAGCTTGGTTCTTCCTGGTTAGGTTAGTAAGTGGGGTAGAAATTTTTGAAAAATCTTTTATAAATCTCCTATAATACCCTGCCATCCCCATAAATGACCTCACTTCACTCACAGTGCTTGGCCTCTTCCATGCTTGAATAGCCACTACTTTATTGGGGTTCACAGAAATTCCTTGGGCAGATATAACATGGCCAAGAAAATGCACTTCCTCTTTCCAAAATTCACATTTTGAGTATTTTGCCTTTAAGTCTTTTTCCCTTAGTCTAGACAAAACCATGTGCAGATGACTTTCATGCTCTTCCACTGTTTTGGAATAAATTAAAATGTCATCTATAAAAATAAGCACAAATTTGTCTAAATAATCTCTAAAGGTTCTGTTCATTAAATCTACAAAGTATGATGGTGCATTGGTCAAGCCAAATGGCATAACCAAAAATTCATACAACCCATATCTAGTGTTAAAGGCAGTGTACTTGATGCTTGATTCTTCCACCTTCATTTGATGAAAACCAGATGATAAATCTAGCCTAGAGAATACTCTTGCTCCAGCCAATTGATTAAAAAGATCATCTATTCTTGGCAGTGGGTATTTATTTTTAATGGTTACCTTGTTTAATTCCCTATAATCTATGCAGAGTCTCAAGGTACCATCTTGTTTCTTAACAAACACCACTGGTGCCCCCCAGCAAGAATTACTGGGTCTTATAAAACCCTTATTTTCTAATTCTTCTAATTGTTTCTTTAATTCTTTTAGTTCATTTGGCCCCATTCTTGTTGGCTTTTTAATCACTGGGCTTGCTCCTGGAACTAAATGAATTTGGAATTCCACTGGCCTATGGTTTGGAACACCATTAACCTCCTCAAAAACATCCAAGTATTCATTGACTATGGGAATTTCCTCAATAATATGTTCACTGAAATCTTTACCCAAATCAATCAAATGACACAATTTTCTTCCCTTGGACACTTCACACAAAATTGTGATCCTCTGGCTTCCATGGTTTTGCAATGATATGGTGGATGAGTCTAAGTTAATTATGGCCTTGAATTGCCTTAACCAGTCTACTCCCAAAATAACACCTATGTTTGGGTAATTTAAAACATATAAATTGGAAATAAAAGTATCTCCTCCTATGTTTAATTCCACATCCACACAGATCATGTTTAAAACACTAGAACTTCCCAGTGGACTTTGTATATGTAAAGGGGTTTCAACAAATATGCAACTTAATTTCAGCATTTTAACTAATTCATAGGAAATTAAAGAATGAGTTGCCCCAGTATCATATACTACTGCTATGGGTACATTACAAATAAATAGTATACCTTCCACTTGACTGTGTTTCTCAGCATTGATCTCCACTGTTTTGCCTTTTTCTTCCAAGTTTGCTAATTTTCCTTGCTGCATATTCTCAGGACAATTTCTTTTCATATGCCCTTCTTTCCCACATAAATAACACTTGAAAGCTCCTCCTTTCAATTCTGGACATCTTGGTTTGATATGTCCTTCTTTTCCACATTGATGACACGCAATTTTCTTCTTGGTTTCCTTAGCTTTAATATCCCCAGTAGACTTGGTACTGGCCTCTTCTTTCTTCTTATCATAAGGATGATATCTCCCCTTACCCTTCTTACTGTTATTGTTCTTGAAATTTCTGAATTTTTCCCTTTCCTTGTCATGCTGCTCCAATCTCAAAGCTAAGTCTATCACTTGGTCAAAGGTCATGTCAGCATAAGGTAACATAGCTCTACTAAGTCCTGGGTTCAAACCTTTAATGTACCTATCATTTTTGGATGCTTCATCTGCCACCAGCATTGCTCCATATGCGGAAAGTCCCTCAAACCTTTGAGTGTATGCTGTAACAGTCATAGTTCCTTGCCTAAGTCTAATAAATTCTTCTAGCAAGGTAGTCTTAGCTGATGTTGGTACAAACCTTGCTTCCAACATCTCTTTGAATTGATTCCAAGTGATTTCATTCTCATTTCTTCCTGCAATGATTACTTCCCACCAGCTTAAAGCTACTCCTTTTAGCTGTCTTGAAGCCACTTGCCTCTTTCTTTGATCATCAAGTTGCATGTCATTGAAAATTCTATCCAATGTTCTCAACCATGCTTGAATTTCCATAATACTCTCTGTCCCTTCAAAGCTTTTGCCTCCTAAATGAGTATATGTCTTGAGTAATTTTGAGAGCTCTTCATAGGGATTTTCTTGCCTTTGTCCTGCCCCATCCCTAAATGCTCTCACCAAGTCTTGCAGATTGACCATTGGTGGTGCATTGGAAGATCCTGCTCCCTGATTTGGTGGTCTTCCTACCATAGTTTGCTAATAATAATTTACATAGCTGGTTAGTTTGATTGGTAATTTAATTATTTCAGTGGTTTTATTTACACTGAAAACATTGTTATATATTTAGTCTCTTTAAATTTTATTTCTATCAGAGAACTTGATCTTTATTGCTGCTATGTTTAATAACATAGCTCTGATACCAAATGGAATGACCCTCTCTTTTCTACCTTAATTTTGTAAGGATTTTTTTTTACATAGTGATATATATATATATATATCATTTATTATCAAATATATATTCCAGGGTCATTTTCCTTTTTCCAATAAACAAACTTTATCCAGGATCAAAAGTTTTACCAATATAGATATATCAGTGCAACCACAAGGATATGCACACACATATGAAGATGCATGTGCCCCTCTTGTTTAATCAGGTTATGGCAAACAAGAGGTTACATTGATTGATTAAATTTAATCAATCCCCACATAGCTCAATTTCATTTATGTAATAAAATTTTATTCATATAGGTAACAGCATGATTTTTAATCTTTGATTGCTTGCTGGATCCTCTATGAAATATGATCCATAGAAACCAGATAATTATGTTATGATTATCTATAAAATTAATAGTGTAGTGTATGTGCTCTGGGAAAATGATATAAGTTCCTATCATTATCTATGTTTGATTTTCTTGTAAAATCTGTCTAGAGAACATGCCCTTTTCAGGAATATTTTTTTTTCTTTGATCATAGTCTTAATAAAGAGAAATTCGAGTTCATGATAAATACAATGATAACTGGTATGCTAAACTTTAACCAAACATATTTACATGGGTACACCTATATACACATGTACCATTTTTAAACCTTGCTTTCAACTCCTATATTACTGACCCTTCTCTTATTTTAAAAATGGGTGCAAAACATTTGTACAAAACAAGTTGAATTAAGGAAACATTACAGACATGTAAAATACATTCACCCTATGCTTATTATCTTTTGTATACATATGCCATGGTAGAAAAATAAAACCATTTAATTCTTCTGAGATTCAACTATTCAGATTTCCCAAAACTTGAACACTTTCTTCTTCTTCTTTTTTTGAAACTCAAGATTGACTAATACATTTATAAAATATAACTATCCAATTTTTATCATAGTGTTCTTGCTCATCACTTACAAGATTTGGATTAACTTCCTCAACATATCAAATAATATCCAAATTTTTAAATTCCAGTTACAAGTCAATTTCTTAGCAAAATACTTAACAAAATATCCATCCAATATTCAACACTCAATACAGGTAGCAATTTAAATTATCAATACATGCAGATTTCATCATTTAGGCTCTTATCTAACTAAGTTTAGCATGCTATAATCTTCTTCTCAAAGCTTTGCTCCTACTTCTACTTAGTTGCTGCAGTCCCTGAAAATGCATTTGAAGCTGCCTCATTTTAAATGAGACACACCAGATGCCATTAGCACACCAGGGTCGGACACATGTCTGGTATGAGAAAATCCACTAAAGCAATTAATTAATTAAGTTAAAAATTGAATTAAGTACATATGCATATAGTTCTGCCCTTTGAAAATAAATAATACTTGTGTGCATGTTCTGTGTCATTGTGCATGTGCACACTTTAATCTTTCTTTCCAGAGACTTTATATAGATATGGCACATTCATTCATGCATACAATTCAGTCATAAATCAAATAATCATTCACACAAAACAAAAAAATAACCAACATGAGTTAAATCATTTATTCCCTCCTCATATTTCATTTCTGGGAAAACTCTAGTTCCTCATCATATCAAATATTATTTCCTTGATATATTTATCTACTCTGGTCTCATCTACAATTATATGAATCAATGGACACACTGTAATGAACTAATTCACTCTATTACACAAAGATCTCAGGACTTAAACAAGCCATGTGTCAACTTGCATTACTCAAGAACACAAGTCATTCCTGCAGTAATCTTGACCCCATTTCCTAATCAGGTTCTCAGGTACTTTCTCTTTTAAATTTTTCAGGGCAAACCCAATCAGTGAGTCATTTCACTAAAACAAGCATTCATCTCATAGCATTCCTCATCATTCATATAAACAAACAGAGGCAATCAAGCAATATAAGTATTGGTATTTATTAAAACATGTTCTTGCAATTTAAAAGAGGTATAGACAACTAACATTGGTTTATGGCTTTATGGGAAGATTCTGTTGCAAACATCTGTGCTTTAGTTAAACTCGGATTGACCAAGCTTCCTAAATCACAAAATTTATTTGCTGGGTGGGTATTGTATATTTTCTTTGAATCAGGAGTGTCAGCACATAGGCAAGCCTATTGCACTCCTAATTCCTTTTCATCTTAAGCCTCAGCACATATACATATGTATATTGCAGCCCATATGCTCATCAATTCTTCTGGGTTGAGCCAAAACCAATACTACTTGCTTATATTCAACATTTTATTTTCTGGGTATTTATTTATATTTCTAAACAGTATCATATCATAAAGAGATCTGGGTTTTTAAGATACTTATTCATGCATACTGATCATATTTAGAATATTCACAAAATAAAACAACCAGAACAACAATCTAGCATTAAAGCATCCTTAATTTCTGAAAGACAATCACAAACTCTTTTAAGAAAAATTAATTTATAAGCTGGCTGCCTTCATTAGGACTTAGTGCCTTAAATTTTTGAGTGAGTTTTCTCACCTAGCTCTCTTCTTTGCTTCCTTAGTTAATTGATAAACTTCTGCCTTTAGCCTCAAGCTCTTTTCCTTCACTTGCCTTATGTTTTATATGGTGTGTTTTTTTTTCAAAGTTCTTTTGGGAAGGAGAGGAGGCTGCTGCTTATATATACAGAGTTCTCCTTAGGGTTTTGGGTATTGGCTAAAGCCATTTTTTCCCACCAGAAAATTATGTTATCTGCATTTATTTGAACCCAAGATTCTACCCTCCCTAGCTTAATTTGGTGAAGAGAAAAGTGGTTATCTACTTTGGTTATTTTCAGAAATCTTACTTTTCCATAAAATGCTTTTTCTCTTGTCTATTTGCATGCTAAATGTGTGATCTGATTTCCAACAATATATTATACAAATATTTCTTTCTTTCTAAATTTAGCCCATACAAAAATACAATTTTGTTTTCCTCCCATTTTCTATTTTTAGCCTTCACATTATTATCTGGTGCTTCCTTTTTATTTATTCACAAGAGGAGTGCTTCTTTTCACACCTTCATTCTTTCTGTTTTTATTCAAAAACATATTTGTGTGTTTCATTTTACTAGTTTAAATTCTAATACTTAGTTAGTATACTTACATATATGTTTTACAGACAATAACTTATATACATATATACATCTATATTATTTTATACTGACACACATATGCACATGTATACTTAGTTACACTTTTATATATTTCTGCATATAGCACATTTGAGGGTTTTCTTTATTTATCTGTAAATATATACATATATATATATACATATATATATTCCATACATAGCATCATGTATTCATTCATAGTATCCAGGGATCTAGCTTTACTCATGTGTATTTTTTGTGCACAAATGCACATCATTTTATTACACCACATCAAGCTATCTCATCTTTCCCTTAAACATGGTTTTAAAAACTATTTAAAATTATTTTAAGCTTATTTATATTTTCCAAGATAAATTCCTAAAATCTTGGGTCATTACATGTTTTCTATGTTTGATCATCATGTTTTGGATGTGATAATATGTTTGCATGGTTATGGAAATGATTCACGGTAAACAAAGGTCGAATTTACACAAAGGAAACACTTTATCTTATGAATTATAAAAGTGTTACGACATAGTTACCTCTTTAAACATGAATAAAAATGGTTTATGAATATTTTATATACATTAAAATCCATTTCGACAAAGTTTTGAAAAGATATGAAATTAGAGTCAAAATATGCGCGTCGCGTAACGACAATTTGCGATTTCACTCCATAAAAGTTAAATTAATGTGTAGAGTGGAATATAGCTTAGAATTATTTGAAATAAGAATTTTTGGACTCTTATAATTATAGCTTCCAGATAACGAAGAAAAATCAAGATTTTGTTCAGTAAAATTTGAGATACGTCCAAATCAAGTTTTTAAAATCATCACGTTTTGGCAGTTCCTAAAAATGGATATCAACTCTTAAAGATAGATATTTTTAAATATTTAAAAATATGAGATTTATTATAGAAATATGTTACAAGAGTTTTAAATGGAAAAATTGGACATATAAAAGATTTAAATGGAATTTGTGATACGAAGCCCTTAAAGCACTATTCACAGGCAATTTAAAAAGGAATTTGAAATTTTCTGAAATAAGATTTAAACTTGGGTTTTCTTTCCGAACCATTTATAAATATTTTTAAAATAATAAATTAAGTATTTTAAAGAATTTAGAGTTGATCAAATAACTTGATCACCTTATGAGTGATAGAGAGATAGTCTCTAGGCTTGGGTTTGGAAAACTAATTTCCTGCTCTCCCTTGCTATCCGGACTGGTTTGATGGAGGGAATAGTAAATTTGATTTACTCAAACCGTGTCTTGCTAAGGTAAAAAAAGGGGATTTAGAGTTTTTAAAAGGTTAAGCCAAATTTTAAGATAATAAGATGTTTGGTGATATAGGTAACATTCTTGTTAAATTTTGTATTAAATTCCAAGGAGGGAACTCATACTATCAATGTGAATTTAAAAGGTGATTTCACCGTTATTCAACGAATAGTACAGGTTGAATATGGAAACTAGTATTGAGTATAATTAGTATAATTTCTATGGATCACTTTTTATTCAATAATGTTTTCCTATGTAATTAAAGAGAAATGTTTTTGTAATTTCAAAATTAAAAAGAGGTTTAATAATTCTGTATATGCTGAAAAAGAATATGGTTTATAGGCATATATCTCTAAGAAGATATTTTACTTGGATAAAAGATATTGATTAATTGAATAATAATCACCCACATACTTGACATCTTTTGTCGATAATTAGTTTGGAGAAACTGGGATCGGATTTGGGCGATTCCTATTCGAAAACACTTCGAACCATTATACACGTTTGAAAGTGAAGGCATGTTGAAGACAATTATTTTGATGATGGAGGTCTTCATAATGTAGGGCTACTTGCCACTAACCCCTAGGGTAATTCCCTTATCATATATATAGTGGCAGTGGTAACTTTATTTTGAAATCTTCGATGCAAGGACTGCTCACTACTAATCCTAGAAGTGATTCCCAAACAAGATGTAGTTGGAGGATTGCCTTCAGTTTATCTTGTTTCTAGACAACTTGTATAGAAAAGTGTATGAAATTACATTTCTAAGACCACCTATATTATTTTTGCAAATGTACATCTATTTGGTGGTATATGAGCTAACCCCTCTCACATTTAATACCCTTCACTAAGGCATATGAACTCGGGGTTGTACTTTTGTGGAAATCAATAGTGTGCTATAAGAAATGGCAATGTAGCATTCAAAGTGGGATATGTTTTGTAAACGGTAATACATTATCTCAGGCCTCATACCTAGAAATGGCTAAAGCAGAGTATGCCGCAAGGTTATGTGGGTCGCATCCATTAGGATATGGTCATCACCTTTCTAGATTATCCTCTATATATCAGGTTTGTTGTGTATGCTATGGCATCAGATAGGTTGGAAATGACCAGAGTGATGTCATATTTGGTACAATTCAGGATCTTTGTGTTGGTCACTAAAAAGGGGTAGGCCAGTCTTGCTAGATGTAGAGGATCATCTATGGGACCTTAGTACATTCCTCTAGAGATGTACTGTATGGAAGGTAGCCCTTATCTTGTCATTGTATGGAATCCATTCTTCAATAAGTGCCTTCAGATTTAGTTGTATACCTATTATGTTGGAATTTAATTAATGTAACAATTTCAGCTATGATTAATATGTATTTGTAATTTAGACACCACTATAATATTACTGGATTTTACATAGAAATGTTTTGGTTATCATAAGGTAAAAGCCCGTCCGTGTTTATATGTGGTGTGGTCTTATGAGGTACCCTTTATTTTAGTAAATATCTATGTTTTGAATTTTCTTACACAACTCTCGTGACTGACCTGGAGTTTATTTTCTTAAACTCTGGGTACCTTCTTATTCCAAATAGCCAAGTAGTTCAGGTCTGCCTTGTAACATTTTGGAGGAACTTAGAGCAGGAGCTAGAGTTTAATTTGTAGATGATTATCCATTTCCATTTTCGCTGCATTTGTTTATCATTTGTATTCAGCAATAGTAGGGATAGAGATTTATAACTGTCCAGGCTGAGATTAGGGTAGACTCTAATGAATGTGTTCAAAATTACTACTATAAAGATCATATATTGAAATAATATATGTTATTTTATTCGTGTAAGATTTTGTTCTATCTTTATTTTTCTTTTTACTATTGATCACTCTGTCTTTCCGGCACTTGGATATTCGGCACGTGAATACCATGGATGTATTAGTGTCGATTTTCAAAGGTCGAATAGGTGGGTTGTTACAATAGACTTATCCGTAATAGCTTGAAAATAAGTGATGCTTGTGCCTGTAAAAACCTTTGTACTAGAGGATAAGCCTAGCAAATAAAGGCAAAAAAACTCATCAAAGAAAACAAATTCAAGACAACATTGGAGAAAAACACCAGAAATTGTCTTCCGATGCACCGCACCACCACCTTGAGATCCAAATTTATTCAACGGTTGTCACATTGTATAAGCTCCTCTAGTTTATTTACTTTTATGACAGAATAGCCCTGAAATTTAATAGCAGATTCTAAAATCCACTGTTCCTTCTTCTATCAAGTTTCTAGGGCATCAAACTCCTACCACCTCATCCTCTACTACCATAACACTACCGCTTACCTACCTCACCCCAAAGGATCTGAATTCACACGACATGATTTTTTAGGCACTTACACAAGTCTACCTTTACAAGATCTCCAGACTAGCTTGAGAATTGTTGTCGAATATAGACCGGCAAATGGATTTGCAGCTTTCCATAAATCTTCTCTTATTAACTATGAATCTAGAAGAGATTCATTCAAAAAAGATCAAAGATTTTACAAAGAATACAGTCATCATTGCAAGCTGGAATTGTCTGTTTAGATTTGCAAAGAATTATTTTACAGTAATTTAGCAGTGATTGTAATCTGACTGTTGTTGGGATACTTTGATTTTGGAAACATGTTTGATTACATTCAATCCAAATGTGCCATACCATCATACTTATTACAATATTTATTAGATTGGTACAAAACGCCTTTGTCTTAAAATTATTGCCCAATGTCTCCATGCAGTGTATGGGTGTATTCATAGAATTGGATTTAAATTGTAGTTTCTGTATGATAGTATGCCACAAATGATTTGAGTATTCAGATTGAAATAATAGATGCTCACGAGATTCCTCATCTTTATTACATAGTTTACATTCCACCAATTGAACACTCCCCTAATTTTTAACTATGTCTAGTGTGTTTAATCTATTTAAACTTGCTAAGTGGAGACATATTGACATTTTGGAGGCACTTAAATGATTCCATATATGATGATTTTCTATTTGAATTGGTTTATGTAATCTGATGTTAAACGAGGCTAAATGAAAAGTAATTCACCATTATAGTAGCGTTTCCACCACCAAAAATCTATCAGAAAATTATTATAATTAGAGATTTTCTTGATTTGATTACAAATATTAAGGTAGGAGATTGAGGTAGTTGAGGCTCCAATTTGAGTCATCAATTAGAGCAGACACTTCTTTATTAGCTCCCTCTAGAAAACTCAATTCTTGAAATCCTGACAAGTTAATCAATGATTCTCCATCAATCCAGGGATCAAAACACAAGCTTGTATCCTTGCCACTTGATATTCTCCTTTCAAAAAAGCCATGGCACATCTTTCTTTTCTTAAATAAGTTTCCAAGTAAAAGAAGAATTAGTATCCTCTTATAAAATCCAAAAAAATTCCTATCATAGTACCTTTGATGCATCTATTTAGACTAAATGTTTTTCCTCTCCAAATATCTCAATAACAATTTAACAAACAATGCAATAGCTAAATCATGCAAACTCTTCATTCTATACCTCCTACTTCCTTGAGTTTACATACAGTGCTCCAACTGACTAAATGTTTCCTTTATAAAAAAATTACATAGATAATTTCATTTTGATTTATTACATTTTTTGGCATTTGAAAATTTTGCATCTAAAAAAAATATAGAGTGAATAATTATTTTAATCGATTAAAGTTTACCACTTAAATTAAGCGGCCTCCCACTCCAATCACTTAGCCACTTTTTGACACTATCAATAAGTATGTTAAAATAAGCTCTTCTTAAAGAGGAACTACTAGGAGGAGTTCCCAAATAAGTATATGTACATAAATATTATATATACATGGTAAATAAATTAATTTCAATATTAGACTAATAACATAAAAATAGGTTTCCTATTGTCGTTAAAATCCAAAAAAAAAATTTATATATAATTATTTTATTAAAACCTAAAAATACATAACATGTATATAGATTACAAACACTAATATATATATATATATATATTCAAAAATATTAATGATAATAATTAATTTATTTAGAAAATAAATATAAGATGAAGATTATTTTATAAAATTTAAAGGTCATTAGGTGGAGATATTTGTTATAAATGTTATCTTTGGCTCATGAGTTGGAAAGCTGATCACATGGGAAGGGATGGGCTTTAGCCAGCTAAAAGAAGTAGTGAGGTGAGCTTACCTCTTCTTGCCTATATAAGTGGCCTTATAGAGAATCCTTTCTACATTTTTCAACAACTAAAACAAAGATCTTCAGTCTCTTTTCTCTTCTACTTAAATTCCTGAAATACTAATTAACTCAAACTTGCACCAAACTCTTATTATAAGCCTTAAACGACATAGCACCACCTTTCATCAACTTGAAGCTTGAAGATTTTGAGCACACAATCCCCTACACATCAAGGCCCTGAGCAACTTTTGGGCCTTTTAGCCTAAGCCATGAGCAAGAAGAGGATAGAGGGAATTTTGGGAGCTCGCAAAGTTGAGCTAGCAAGGTAGGGGCTTGTGCATTGTTCTGTACTTGTTGAAGGGTAAGCAAACTCGCCGTTTGAGTGTATATATGTATATGTGTGTGTGTGAAGTGTATAATATGCTGGTTTAAATTTTAGTAATGTGTTTGACTATTTATTGCTATACTTTTGTGATTCTTGTTTTGGAAAGAAAATGGCATATGTAAAATGATGTATTTGAACTTGTAAGACTTTCTATGACTTAAAGCATATCCTTGAGGTAATGCACATAGGTTTGGTTGTGGTTGAATGGTGATTAAATTGGACTTGAACATCTAATCGTTTATATACCTTATAGTTACTATAGAAGCACTTAGAAATGGCTTGTGTTCAGCAATTTCTATAACATTTAATAAAGAGATCTCTAGGGGTTTCTCATCGTGGTTGTAATTTATATTAAGTGTATTGATTACTACAAAAATATTAGATATTAAAAGGTTTGTTAACATATTGAAAAGGGGTAAAACTTTCTTGTATATAAAACTGCCCCAGTTCAAAAAAAATTACAGCATTCAACGATAGCATTATATGGCCACTGTACAGCATTGAACCATTTTACAGCATTCTGGAAATGTTGTAGTTTATGTTTTGATCTTTAATTGTTTTAAAATGACTTTTAATTTATGTATTTCTCTTCAATCTTTTTAGTAGTATTTTCTAAATTATATTATAGTATTTTAAACATGGTTTGGAATTTAAATTATTTCTAATAATTAATTGTGAATTATTAAAATAGAAGGTTTATTTCTAAATAAAGGAAAACTGTTTTTTGAAGTTTTTGATTAAATCATAAAATAGTTATTTTAATTAATATTCCAAATAATGTTTGAACCATAATTATAAGTGTTTTTATTTATATATAGTTTTTAGTAAATTAGTTAACTATTTTATTAAAGTATTGAAAGCTTATGTAATATAGTATCTTTTAAATTATTTTTTGAATTTTATTAAATATTTTAGCTTATAAATACATTAATGTGTTTGTATGTGTGTATATCACATTAAAAGGCCTTTAAATTATATACAAATGTTTTTCAAAGGTTATTAGTAGTTGCTTATGTAGCTTAATCATGCTTTGTTTTGTTTACTTATTTATGGAAAGTAATTAATACTATTCTTAGCACTAAAAGCCAATGAAGTAGGCTTGTCTATTTGTGGGAGTTAAGAATAATGTTCTAGTAAGGTTTAGAATCATTAATGCACTAACCTACTGACTTCACTGTCGACCGATGGATAGTACAAGTTGAGATGGTCATAAACGTGATAAGTATATAAGACTTGATTTCGATAGACGATTGTTTTTAAAACTATACAGTTTATTAGTCGACTATGAAACTTGACAAATTAACTTTGGAAGTATATGTAAGCATCACATATTAAAATGGTTTGTTATCCTCTAGGGAGGAATCGTTCGTATGGATCGTCTCTTGCTTTAAGAATGTATATATACGAGATTCCCAAGAAAGGAATCCAGTATATCGTTTATTTACTTCTTAAAGAATCAAAATTGAGTTAAGCGAAAATTCATCGATTTAGTTCTGATCCAAGATCGAATATGTATACTTATGTACTGCTTACCGAATACCACTTCAAAACTAGCATATGAGTTTACATTTTGAGAGCGATTGCGAAGGGGAATGTTAAAGAGTTGAACTATCTGTCCTAAGGCTAAGTCCAATGGAGTGGTCAGTGTTAGTATTTCAGAATAATGCTATAGAGTTGAACTGTCTATCCTAAGGTTAAGTCCAAGGGAGAGGATAACATTAGCATTTGTTAGACGACTTGTACTAGAATCTATAAATAGATTTGTGATCCGCTCGAGTAATGAAGAATAATGTAAGAGATGATGAACATTACTTCACCTTCGAAAATGACAGAAAATATAGTAGGAGCATAGCCAGGGGGTTTAGCTAATACATATCAATTCTGTATCTTGAGATACTTATCCTTGTTGCTAGCGGGAGTTGATGATATTCGGTATCATGCATTCGGGCGTGGACCAGCTATGTTTGCCTTAATGTATATTTTATCAAGAGATATACGGTGTTTGGAAAGCTGATTCTAACCCTTGTGTAGGAAGCCGGCTTTCAACTTTTATCGAGGAGACCTCAGTGGAAAATCCATATGGGAATGTACCTTAGTGGTTTAGATGTACTTCTAATATTGTTATATTATGAGATGCAAGCAACACAGCTATTTTCTGATTTAGATTCTACACCCTCGACATTATTATATCTCTACATCTACTTATAAGATGGTTTGGTTTCCATGAGGGGAAAACTATTATGGTGATTCATACGGCTTAAAGTTACTATTATATGGATGCATTTATCTTGAGTTTCTCATAATAGACTTATATCTAACACATGGTTGTTATTTTTTCTAAATTCCTCCTATACTCTTTCGGGTAGGCTAAATAAGCAGGTTTGACTTTAGGCACTTTAGAGCTTCAAGAGACGAGCTAGAGGCTTCTGTTTATCTATCTATTTCTATTTCTGTTACATTATTATTATATATGTATCAACATTTTGAGGACTGACAGTTATAACTATCTAGACTGATGAGAGTACTTAGGTTTAGTAACTCTAAAATTACTCTGTATTTTGGAGTAACCCTTTATACTATCTTTTTTGATATTGTATATTATCATTCTACTTTTGAGATTCTGATATTGAGTTCTCTTTCTTATTCTATTTCTTTTTACTTTACCCTAACCATCTATCTTTCCAGCACTTGGCTACTCGATGTACGAATAACATAGAAGTATTAGTGTCAGCAATTAAGGGTTGAAAAGTCGGGTCGTTACATACATAATTAGTTGAAACATGCTTATTTGTATGCTTGTTTCACTAGATGTGTTTGTTGCATCGTTTTTTGTAACATGTTTATCTAATATGCTTGTTGCATGGTTTGATATAGCATATTTATTTTAGATGCTATCTATATATGATTTAACATGCATAAATCCATGGTTTAAAATTGCAATTATGTTTAATGCTCTTTGTTGAGTGCATGATTAGGTACATAGAAATAGTTATGCGCTATTAGGATGTTTACTCGCTCAAATTCACAGCTAAATAGTATGCACTTGTTGTAAAAGAGGTATGTAAGATCTATAGTGTAGATGGTATGGATATATGCGTTTATTTGTCCTTGGAAATGAGATGCCTTAGATATAGGATGCCTTAGATATGAGATGTGTATATATGTTATTTTGGGATTTTTTTGGAGTTAACTGCCTAAAGGAGATGCTGTCGATTTTTTCAACATGAAAGGGGCTTTAGAGTCTTAAGGGTTAGGAGTTATATTTTATGCTTTAAAAATTTTGATCTATCGGGTTACATTGTCATACTCATAGGAATTTAAAGAAAGAAATTATTTTAGGGAGGGGAGAATGTAATAACCCACAATTTAACGGTTGGATAACTAAATAATTTACTTAAATATTGTATTGTTAATTAATTGAAGGTTCAAAAATCTGATTTTTTTGCTTAAGGTCGAATCGGGACTCGAGACCACTTCCGCTGAGTCAGGATCGACGTTGCGAATTAATATGGGTATAAATATTTTTATATTTAGAGTCATGGTATTTTTACTATTTATGTATCATTATATGTATTTTATGAAAATAGATGCATAGTTGAGCCCAAGTTGGGTCTCGATTGATGGCTTATGTTTCTAGGATAAGGACTTTATGGTGAGACACACGGTTGAGGAATTTTTGGAATCAAGTGATCTGATGTCCAAAACGACCTCAATATGCATGAAATTATCATCCTATAGCACTTTCTTAAATATCGATGAAATTTATACCATAGGAATAAAAAAAATGAGATGATGTGTGTTGACAAGTTTCATAGCGATCGGATGCACCGTGTGATCGTACGAACTAAAAGCATGTAGTGATTTATTTGAGGAATCAAATAAAATATTTTATATTATAAAATAAAACAAACATAGCAGCCTCCTTCATTAAATAAAATTGAGAGCTTTAGATCATGTTAGATAGCGAGACCGTATTTGCTGAACTCATGTATGGGAGAGCATCAAATCCATAGCAATGTTGTTGTGTAAGGCGATGCTTAGAGTGAGAAGGATATGCCTGAGGTTTAGCATTTACATACGGTTCTGGTATGTTGATATTGACAACCGCAAGGAAAGAACTCTAGTAAGTGAATCCATTGTACCATTGAAGCGCATAACCTACAAATGTGGTTCTAGAGTAGGGGTAGAGAGAGATTGGGAAGCAAGTCTAGAGTAGGTCATATACTATTGTGTTGTGTGTATGAGCGCTACGACATGACCACGTACGAATGCTATGACATGACCCAAAGGCCAACTTCTTTTAAGGTAGTGGTTTTCAGAGGAGTCCACAATATAGTTGTGGCTCTCGATAGGCCTCTTTAGTAGCTGATGACAAATCAGGAGGGGTATCAGTTATAGATATCTATATTTTAGTTTTGGGTATAGAGATGCTATACTGGTAGCATTATTATATCGTTGCATTTGTTTTGCATTTCAGATGCTTTGATAGTGATCATTGAATCGATTGGTGTCCGTAGCGGAGCTCCATCCATTAGTAATGATGGGTATTTAATCTATCCTTTGTATGCCTCTTATCATTATGGTTATGCATGTTATATTGGTTCATTGATTATTATTATTGAACATTGTATTTTAGACTTATATTGTGATGTTTATATTACTCCTACATCAGTACATTGGGTTACCTCTATCATAGTATGTTGTTACGTGTTAGTCATGTTATATCAGTTGTGCTAACTTATTGATTACAGGAGAAGAGCAGGTTATAATATGATTTCCTATCTTTTGGGATTGGTTTATTTTACTCGTTTATGGACAATCTGGGTTACTCTTAAGCCACATTTATGGAGAGGACCAATTGTGCCACAGTTTCTTTTTTATATGTATATAACTTTGATATAAAGTATATTGAGATAGTTTCCCTCACACCAAGCTTTATGTCTGACCCACATTTTGTCTGTCTGTTTATGTCATGATAACCCTTGGGTACTCGATTGAGTGGTTTGGGAGTCAGGTGCCTCGAGGATAGGCTTACAGGATAGTTGGAGCACTCTAGAGGTGTAAAGTCGTTATATTGGACACACACACACATATATATATATATATATATATATATATACACACACACACTTGTTGTTTATGTTATACAAGACAGTTTAGGCTATTTTGTATATGAGCTTGGGATATCAGATATTTTATTCAGAACTCTATATGAATGGAGTTAATATATGTTGACTCTTTGTATTAATATTTGTTGATCAGTTGCTTCTACTAGTGCGGTCTCTTGTTTAATTTGTTATCATGTTTTGTTTATGTGTATTAGTATATGATATGTTACATTCCTACTGTAAGATTGAATAGATGTGACTTGGTATGATGTTTAGTTTTTTAATTTAACCTAATGTATTTTCTTCTATGGTACTTAAGAGTCAAATGTTGTCGTTCGATGTTGATTGAGGGTATTACGAAGGACGTGTCATCATAGGTTACTACTAGGATTGTGGGTTTATCGGATAACTGATAAGTCCTTGACATGCCATATTTCATTTGCTTTTAGTCTACAGAACTAAGGCCATGCTACTGACTGAAGCCAAAGATCCTTCTTACATAAGATTGCACTATGATCTCAAGATGAATGAGGAACTCTTGCGTGAGTCCCTTGACTTGGTTGAAGATAAACAAGAATAGTCTGATCTTTTGGTAACTGCTTACCAAATAAGAGTAGCATAGCAGTTTAATGTCAAGGTCAGAAATTGTACTTTTGAGATATGCGACCTTATTTTAAAATAGGTCTTTTTGGGTATGGAGGCACTTGATCCAAATTGGGAAGGTCCCTATGTGATTGCACAGAAGTTTGGAGATGCAACTTTCAAGCTATCGGTTGTTGATGGGATCCCAATTCTATGGGCATAGAGTAAAGAGCATGTACGATGCTATTTCGCATGAATTCCATTTTGCAAATAAGATGTCCTATTTATTTGGAATTGATGTAATAAGGCAGTGACTGACATCCTTTTGTTCATAAATAAAGTTGACTTTCTAAATCAATGGAATCATATTCTTAAAGTTTTATTTTATGCTAAATTATCGATGGCATAATTAGACATTCCATATTTGAAAAAACAAATGCCTAGGTATTGGGAGATAGGGATCAATGAAATCCTTCGATACAGATTAGGTCGTAAGTGTATAATCATATTTGGGTCGATATGAAGATTCGCCCTTACACATCTATTCTTTGACCAAAGCCTGGAGATTGGCAACGTCGAGAATTGGTGCCTGAAGATAGGCATCTGGGACATCAATTCTTGAAGATAGGAATCATTTAGAAATTGATTCATTTGTAGGTACTTTATTGAAATTTATTAGTGTTCATTTTAATGATAGATGAGACTTATAGCTGCAGCGCAACTGATAAGTTGCCCTTATTTAGGATGAATGACATGTTTGGATGATGATAAATAGGATCGGTTAATATAGAACAGTTTTGCTTAGCTAAATGAGATATGCTTGACGAACAAAAAACAAATCTAAATAACCAGAATAACACTGAGCAGTTGAAGAAATTTTTTTACATGTAAAGAGCTACAATAAATAATGCCATTGCACAGACTACAAATACAGGCAAGTATAGTGTACAATTAATTGAATTACAAAAAATTATATTTGTTCACATAGGAAAGTATATAGGTAAGAGAAATAAAAGATGTAATAAAGTAAACTGGACAGAGCTGAACAAAAGCCAACATTTTATTTATATCATATTTGAATACAAGGTTAGCGGGCTTGCACAATGATGGTCTATATACATGAAAAAGCTAAAAAAATCAAGAATAGAAGGCAAAAGAACGTGCATCTGAAAATGGCATAGATTGTTCACTTAGTCATACCCTTCTACCCTTCTTTAGTCGATTGGTTTGCATGATGCTTCTTTTCTTTCCCCTTTTCTATAATGCTTTTACCCAAGTGAGATTTCTCTTCCTATATTGTCTAGCTCAGAGGATCCATGGATTGGTTGGGAGTTCACAAGGGTGTTTGAGAAGCACCAGTAGTATGACTTGAGTGTAGCATGATTTTGAGTGGGGATACATGGGGCAGTAGGCAATAGAGGTTTAGTTTGTTCTAAACCATGCTCCATCTTCACAACTTTCAACTTCCTAACATTGATAGTTTTTTGGTAGCTATTGAAGGTGCCTTACCCATAATCTGGGTAAAAGTGAGCTCATCACCATCATCGTTGCCAGCAGCATTCAGTTCGTCTAAAGCCTCATCTTCTAGTGCACCAACCTTTTTCGCTCTAGGGTCAGCTAGTCACTATAGTGGAAGTAAGGATTGAAATCGAAGTTGATGATAGTGGCGGATGCGATGGAAATAGCAGTCAATGTAGAGGCTAAAGGTTGAGGATTCCTTGGAAGGGTATCACTATAGGTTGACATGAAAGTTGAATCACAGAATGTAAAAGATTAGAGATGTCCATGGAAGAGAACTAAAGCTTCTCGAGAATCAAAGAGACGAAGGATACACCTCCTACAAGTAGTGATTCAGGTGGAGGAGACTTATTTATTTCTCCTTCCAAGAGTGCTTTGGAGAGTGGACATAAGGAGTAGGGAATCACGGACAGGACAATGGCAAGTTCGTCCGGGTTCTAATTTTCTATCATTGTTTCTATGGTAGGGTTATGGTTGTAGTAGGAGAAGTAAAAACTGGTGCTTTAGAGATGGTGACCTTAATATTGGTCATCAAGGAAGTGACAATTTCTACTTAAGACTCTTTTCGGGAAAAAGCGGCTTCGTCCATGAAATCCAAAGAGTTAGGACTAGCAGGAATCTCGATAGGCATCTTTACTTCAAGTGTAACATCTACTGCTTTAATTTTCATCCCCTCTTCTAGGGCTATTAGATCTTTTTTATCCATAAGCTCTCTTTTTTATTTCTCTTCTTCAACTTCATCATTGGATTCTCAAGCCCTCCTTAGAATATCCTCCTAGGCCTTGGCCAATGTGTGGGGTAGCCACATCCCAACCATTTGGGATGCTTTATCTCGATGACATTCGCAAATAATTGAATGAGGGTGTCTTTAGTGTCTTCCTCAGCCTAGGTCATCTTGGCCTTTATATCGATAATCGTTTTCTCTAAATCAGTCAACCAAGTTCTTAAATCAGTTACTTCTTCTATACAGGGCAACACAGTCTACTCGGCCTGATCCCATAATTCTCTATCAACCTTAAGGAATTTCTTGAGTTTTTCAATCTCGTTTTAAAAGGAAGCTTTCTGGGCCTACTGAACATTAATCTTTTTCTTAAGGCTATCGCTGTGAAAGTGGACAGATCTCAATTGTTTATTGAGAACTGTGCATTTATGTTTGTGGGTAGTGGCCTCTTTGGCAAGCTTTTTCCAAACCTCTTTGACGGCAATATGTTTCCCTTCATTCTACTTCTTGAGTCTGACTAGCTCTTTCTTGTAGTCTTCGCATTTATGACTGTGGTCAACTCTCTTGGTGTCAAAGCTATGGATAATTAATTGATTAGCATGACTGACATCCGAGAGGCCCTTATTCAGCCTTTTCCTTTGACAAAACTGCTCCATGACCTAATTTGTCCTATTGATGCCTTCAGACACATAGCTCTAAGAAAGTTCTTTGGCATCATAGTTGAATTTAACCCCTTCAAGTTAGAAGTCGAGGAGAGCCACCTGCATTTTTTGGTAGGGGAAAGATATTGTCCTTATAGGGGAGGAGGAGGAGCCATATGGCTTGTTGATGCTTCTATACCAGCTTTGTATGATTGATGAGAAGAAGAAGGGCCGATGATTTTGGATTAATGGGGAGATTTTACTAAAGCTATAGGTCACTCTACAATAGTATGGCAGGAGGTTGAGAAGATGGACGAAGACTTATCTGAGAAAGTTGGCAAAGCTGAGAGGTCTGCAAGGACGAGCATTGTTGGTGGTGGGGGTCAAAGTCATTCCTGGAGCGGTCGTGTGTTTCCCTATGTTTCTCATGGCGACGCTCTCTTTCCTCAGCCTCACACTGTTCTTTGTCCTTTTTCCTTAGCCTCTCCTCTTCTAATTCATACTAGGGACCATGGGAGAGTAAGAGCCTTCTTAGATAGGAGTAGTAGCAGCCTAAGCCCTCATAAAGCATTTCAAGATGGTTTTTCCCCCATGGCACCTAAAATAAGCAAAGGATTATGTTAGAATCAGGTGACATGATTAATAACAAATGGGTTATGACTATGCTTGTGGTCCAAGAAGTGTGTGAAGGGTTGGAGTGTCCTAAGTGGCCTATGGACTTGTTCGTGGGGTTGTAAAGATGATGTTTCTTCACCCTCGGAAAGTCGAGGCATATCGGTCGATGGAAAGTTGAAGTCAAGAGGACTGATGCCAAGATATCTTTGAAGTTTATGGCCCTAGGAGTGAAGTTCGAAAAACTTCCAATATCGCTCAGAGAGATGAAGATGGCATCAGTTACATCTAGAGAAGTTGATCCCCCCATAGGGACTTGACATGGTCGGGCATGCGTTGGGAAGTCTTGATGTTGATTCACTTCAGCTTGGGAGGTGAAGTAATCTAGATGCCTTTAGGGGATGTTTCATCAAATGATTCATTTCCATTGACACTCTCACCTTTATCTTCTCCTCTCTCCTCTTCTCTTTCTTCTCCTTAATCTCTTTCATCGCCCATATTCTCTTCCTTTTCCATTGCATCCTTATCTATATCATCGTCTCCATCATTCCCCTCGTCTCCAACGAGATGTTCGTTGAGTTCTTGATCCTCTTCTTCTCTAAATTCATCATTGAGGAGGTGTTTGAATCTCTTCAGTTTCCATGAAGACTCCATGAGGAGCTGGAGAATTGCGAGCAACTCGAGCCACCCTAGGAGGATGTGGCTTCAATTGAATACTTCTGCATTATAAAGAAGCTGAAAACTAGTGCATGCAAGCATCGGTAAGCAGATGGGAGGTATGGGAATTTTGTAGAAAATTCTTCTAGTAGGTGTTAGGATTTGTTTACCATGTTACCACAACCTTAATGATGAACAACAAAATGATATGCATGAACTGTGAATAACACTTTATCGAGTATATCATAAATATAAATCCTAACAATGTATACTTTACTCTTTATCATCTTTGTGAGATTGAGGATTATTAAAAAATCATGGTGTACATGAGATAGTCTTGCCTATAATTTCACGATTGTACAAATACACACATACACACACATATATAAAGGACGATAACAAATTTATACTGTATATCTTACAAGCTATTAACATTTCAACATTATCAAAAGATATACACAACTTAAGGATGATCAACAACCAGATATATGTCTTTATACTCTTCTTTCAAATATTGAACAACCATATATGTTGGTTTTTTCGATAACAAGGGATGATGAGCATTTGAAATACTCCATGACAATAATGTTCGTTAAATTACATGTATTAATTCCTTATATCCATCTTGGTTTTCATTTTTTCCTTTAATGTAAACTTTTTAATATTATTTTGATATATCCTTTATGTATATAACTATTTTCGTTAAATTGTTTTAATCATAGTTATAACATTATAACTTTATATATATATATATATTCAAAATTTGAATTCATTAGTTATATTTACAATTTTTTTCGGTTTAAACAACTTTGAATGTTATAATTATAAGAATTTTAATTTTAAAACAAATCAAATTTATAGACTTTGTAAATAAATAAAATTGAAAAATTTGTATCGATCCATGGTAAAGATATTTCATGCCTCGCATTAAGAGACATCACTGAATTATGAACATCAGATTAACCAAGTGCTCGGGGTGTGCAAGTTATCCCTTTAATAAAACATTCCATTATTAATTAACTCTTCTCTTTAGGAATATTTTCTTTAGACACCAATCCAATGAGAATATTCAATTAGATTTCCCTAAGTTGTTGTTAATCGTTAATAATAACACATAGAGACCCTAATATTATTGTTTGATTAGGAATATTACATGGGGGGTACAAGGGGAATTTTTAAACAATTTATTTTTTATTAAAATTGCATACTATTATCTTTTTTGTTACTATGAATAATGCTTATTTTATACTAAATGACATCTAATATTTTTGGTAATTTATATTTTGAAAATCAAACTATATATTTTTTTAAAAAATTTGTTAATATTTTTCTTGATAACATATTTTCATTAATTTAACATATTTTCTTATTTAATTAATAATATACATAATTTAATGTAATATGTATCTTGAACATCTGTGTTCAATGATGTACGAGGGAGTATGTAAATATTACATTAGTGGCAAAATATTGGTGATATATGTATATGCGTGTGCATTTATGCCTACATGACCATGGAACTCACCAACATATACACACATGTCAATAACAAACACTATGTATACATACATGTATTTTAATATATGCATATTACACACACACAGAGACATATACATACACATACACATATATATAGGAATTCTACCAACAAAATTTATATGTGTATGTGTTAGATCATTAGTTTAAAATAAATAATATAATTTAAATAAATAATGTTTTACATTCAATTAAAATATCTACAATCGACTTGGTCATAAGAAAAGTTAACATTCAATTGTTTTCAAATTTGACTTGGATATGAATTAAAAATTAAATTGTCAATATTATCCGAGAATATTCAGCCTAATATTGTTAACTCATATTTCGAAGCGACCTAAAATATAAAGTGATCTAGCGGCCTATAAGCCTTAACGACCTAAGAGCAGCAACCTACGACTTATGGGAAGTAATAACCTAGCTACAGAAAAAGCCAAGCGACCTAGGAACTTCACGACCTAAGGACTTTACGACCTAAGTGGATGAACGACTTAACGAGCTAAGGAGTCAACGGCCTACCAAGTTAAGAAGTTAGCGACCTAGCAACTTAAGGAAGTTAGCGACCTAACGACCTAAGGAAGTTAGCGACCTAACTTCCTAAGGGACTACGCGACCTAACTTCCTAAAGGACTTCGCGACCTAACTTCGTAAGGGGCTTCACGACCTAAAGCATTCGCGACCTAACTATCCGCGCAAAGGCAACGCGACTTACGACCTACCTTAGGTTGCCCATGACCTAAGACTTGCTGCCCAGTATGTACAAACCGGAATAGCTCCTTATGCCGCAGAAATTAGGTCGCTCACTATTCCTACTAAGTCGTCCACGATCTATGCCTTGTCAATATGACCGAAAAGATCCAGAACAAGCTGTTAAGTCGTAGCCTGTACCTCTTAGGTCGCCCGCGACCTACCTTAACTCGTCCACGACTTACGACCTAAGGGGTTAACCTTCCTATAAATATCCCCCTAACTCCAACGGCAAAAGGACTTTTGGCCATCCATTTTCTGAAGCGTCATTACTCTGCCGAATTCTCAACTCATTCAAGACTCAAAGAACTCCGAACATCGAAGATACTACAACAAGCTTTGATCGAGATTCTTCACATCCGACATGGATTCGACAAATCTCACCATCAAAGTTTGAGCTACTAATCTGAAGTGTTCGAGTGATCGAAGTGAATTGTAATCAGAGTGTATTGTATCAAATTGTAACAAGATCAGCAATAAAAGACTATAAAGTGGACGTAGGCTCAATTACGGGCCGAACCACTATAAATCTGTTGTTCCTTTACTGCTTTCTGCTATTTTCAGCTTAAATCCTGTTCCCGTACCAACGGGTGGTGCTTTCACATTGTTATTACACACACTGGGTGTTAGCGTTCACTTTTCTGCGTTAACATTTTGGTGCTTTCACTGAGAACCCAACTCAGGAAGATTGTCATCATTGCTTCAAAAAAGTTCGTTGAAAAAGTCTCTTTCAAAACCAGAAGTCTGTTGGATATAATGGCTCCTGGAAGGAAACGTAAGTCTGTCAGATCTGAAGATGCTTGCGATAATATTTCCACATCTCCTTCTCCAAGTCAGGCAGCCACAGGCACTGGAGTTACGCGAGAAGAGTTAGATGCTACTGTTTCTGGATTGTATCAGCAGATTGAAACTCAGAATACTCTAATGATGGAAAAGTTAAGTGCTTTGCTCGGGGCAAGTCAAAGACAAGTTAATAATGAAGAAAACATTGTTGATGCTCTTTACAACTCCGCAGGAAGAAATATTCCTCAAGGGGGATCAGGTGCCGCTGAAGGGGCACCCCTCCAAGCTGAAGGATCCAGGCCATCGCCAGTTTTCCGTGAACATCTGCCCGGACAAACTTCCGAGAAAATGGCCGAAGTCTACTCTGCAAAGTCATTGAATAATGAGGAATATCTTTCCGGCATGATTCGGCAAATAATGAAGGAAAGCATGCAGAGAGATGAAGACGAGAGCGAATGGGGATTCGCACCGAGTAAAACTCCGTTTACTGAGAGGATTCTAAAAGCTGAGTTTCCCAGAAAATTTGTTCCCCCCACCATTCCTGCTTACAGGGGGACAAGTGACCCAAATCAATTCTTGTATAAATATGACTGGCACATGACCGGCACAAGGGCAACTGATGAGATTAAGTGTCGGTATTTCCCGGTATATTTGGAAGGAGTGGCACTTCTTTGGTTTACCAAGCTTCCTGTTCGATCTGTAGATCAGTTTTCCGATCTGACCCGAAAGTTCAAAGAGCAATTTAGGCTGTACGCATCAAAGGCGAAGGACATTATGTCATTGTCTAGTATTGAGCAGAATCCTGGAGAGCCTATTAAATCATTACTGAATCGCTTCAACATAGCTCTGGCTGAAGTTGACAATGCAGAGCAACGAATGGTTTTGACTTATCTAATGCGAGCAGTCGATAAGTCGAGTGAATTTGGAAAGTGGCTGAAGATGAAAGAACCAAAGTCACTCGAAAAATTCTGTAAGAAAGCTGACGAGTTCATATGCTTGGAGAATCTTCCGGCACCAGTGAAGGTGGTGGCAACAAGGGTAGAGAATAACATTGCCACTTCAGTTAAGAAAGATTCTAGAGGTCAGAAAAGGGAAAATAAAGATGGGAAGAAACAAAAAGATCTAAAGAAACCTCGCTTCTTCAAGCCCTCAGATTTCACTTCATTAACTGACACTCCTGAAAATATCTTCTTTGCCACTAAGGATGCTGTGGATTATCCCAAACCAGCTGAGATAAAACCGGGAAAGGGTGCTATGCGAAATGGAAAGTTCTGCCGCTTTCACAACCAACCCGGTCATGATACCAACGAATGTCGTCACTTGAAGAGATTAATTGAAGAGTTGTTGAGGAAAAACAAGCTGCAACAGTATGTAAAGAAGAGCAGGAATGACCCAAATTCATCTACTCAGGGGCAGCAGCTTCCCACTCATCCATCCGGCTTGGGTAAGGGCACTGCCACACATGAATCCGAAAGGCCAATTATCAATGTAATTACAGGAGGACCACACCCAGCGGGCAGAAGCTGGGGTGAAATGGAACGTTATGCTCGTGCTTTGAAATACACTCCAGTAGAAGAAGATATTTTTGCTATAGAAGACGCTGCACCCCTGAAGCAGCAGAAGACTTCTAATGATGATATTATGTTCAAAGCTAGGGATTCTATGGGTATTGAAGCTCCAACCATAGATCCCCTGGTCATTTCTGCAGGAATTGGGCCGACTATTGTAAGACGAGTGCTCATTGATTGCGGTGCTTCCTGCAACATACTCTTCAAGAAAACATTTGACCAAATGAAGATTCCGATGAATGACGTTCAGGCTTCATCACAGAAGATTGTTGGGTTCACTGGGGAACCGCAACAACCAATCAGAACTGTCAACTTGTTTGTTGAACTTGGAGAGGGGCAGAAAAGAGTAGTTCGGAAACAAACCTTTGTAATTGTTGATGGATTTTCTGCCTACAATGCCTTCCTAGGCCGTCCAACTTTAACTGCATTCAGAGCCATCCTGGCCCCGTGGTGCCTAACGATGAAATTCCCTACAGATAATGGTGTTGGTGTCATTAAGGGAGATCAAAATGCTGGGCGGGAATGCTACCTTATAGAGCTTCGAGAGGCCAGGAAGAGAGAAATGGGAAAAGATGCGGCAGCCCCCTCCGCATCAAAAGCCCAACCTTGTAGCAAATACAGGGTGGTCCCTGCACTGGCGAGCATAGTGGTGCGAGGAGAGAAATGGACCCCAGAAAAGCCAGTGCAGAGGAAAATCGAGTGGTGCCGATGGAAGTAACGGTACCAATTCCTGTTGATCTTAAGGACCCGAACAAAGTGCTAAATGTGGGTTCGCAACTTAGTATGGCAGCCCAAAATATGCTAGTATCATTTTTGAAAGCAAATCTGGACGTATTCGCTTGGAGTCACGCTGATATGTGCGGAATATCTCCAGAGATTGTTGTGCATACCCTGAATATTGATCCGAAATTCACGCCTGTGAAACAGAAGAGAAGAACACAAGGTCCGGAAAGATCAGCAGCGCTAAAGGAAGAGGTAGACCGACTCATGGAAAATCATTTCATCAGAGAGTCCACATACCCAAACTGGGTTTCAAATCCTGTGCTGGTTAAAAAGGCAAATGGAAAATGGAGAGTGTGCATTGATTTCTCAGATTTAAACAAGGCCTGTCCCAAAGACTACTTCCCGTTACCAAGGATTGATCAGCTGGTAGATGGAACAGCCGGGCACGAATTGTTATCTTTTATGGATGCCTACTCCGGGTATAACCAGATTATGATGCATGAGTCGGACCAGGAGGATACGAGCTTCGTCACAGATGTTGGTCTTTACTGCTACAAAGTCATGCCCTTCGGATTGAAGAATGCAGGGGAAACATATCAAAGGCTTGTTAACGCAATGTTCAAATCGCGACTTGGGAAAACAATGAAAGTCTATGTCGATGATATGTTAGTGAAATCAAAGAAAGCAGTTGACCATATGGACCACTTAGCAGAAATGTTCGAAATCCTTCGAAGATACGGAATGAAGCTCAACCCTTTGAAATGTTCATTCGGAGTAGAGTCCGGGAAATTCTTGGGATTTATTGAAAGTGCTAGGGGCATTGAAGCCAATCCTGCTCAAATCACTGCTCTACGAGAAGTCAAAGCCCCTAGAACAAAGAAGGAACTACAGAGTCTAAATGGAAAAGTTGCTGCCTTAAGTCGATTCATTTCCAAAGCTACTGATAAATGCATCCCCTTCTTTGACGCTTTAAAGAAAGGAAAGAAAAACTTTGAATGGACACCCGAATGCCAGAAAGCTTTCGATGAGTTAATCCGTCATATGGAAGTGCCTCCAATACTTTCCAAGCCCAACAACGGCGAAGACCTTTTCATATATTTGGCAATTTCATCTCATGCCCTGAGTGCAGCACTAGTACGAGAGGATGCAAAAGTGCAACGTCCGGTCTACTATATCAGCAAAAGACTCACTGGGGCAGAAATGAATTATTCAAAGTTGGAAAAGCTCGCCTACTGTTTACTGATTGCTTCCAGAAAGCTGAGACCGTATTTTCAAGCTCACCCTATCAAAGTTCTCACCGACCAGCCCCTAAAGCAAGTCCTATTTCGCCCTGAAACTTCGGGGCGTCTTCTGAAGTGGAATATTGAGCTTAGCCAGTATGATATCACTTATCATCCCCGAAGAGCGATCAATGGACAAGCCTTAGCGGATTTCATCGCAGAGTATACAGATAAGGGTGACAAAGAGGAAGAAATTACAGTTGACACCCCGACCAAATGGAAGTTATATGTTGATGGCTCAAGAAATGATTACTGTTCCGGAGCTGGGGTTGTGCTTGAAACCCCCGAAGGGCGATCATTGTGTTACGCATTAAGATTGGAATTCCCTTCTACAAACAATGAAGCAGAATATGAAGCTCTAATTGCTGGATTAAAGATTGCAAAGGAATTGAACATCAAAGCATTGCAAATCTTCAGTGATTCTCAGCTTATTGTGTGTCAGGTCAGGAAGGAATTTCAAGCTAAAGGAGGAAATCTGCCCGCTTATTTGTCAAAGGCTTCTGAACTTCTCAATGATTTCGATCATTATTCGATAAGCCACATACCTCGAGAGGAAAATATGAAAGCAGATTCTCTAGCAAAGTATTCAAGCTCCGGAGAAGCTCAGTTGTTGGGATTAGTTCCTATGGAGGTTTTGTCAGCTCCAAGCACAGATGAAATGGATATCGACTAGATCATGGCTGTATCTCAAGAACAAGAGTCATGGATGACCCCAATCAAAGAATATCTGCTCAACGGCTCCCTGCTAGAAAATTCTAAGGAACACCAAAAGTTGTTAAGAAAAGCATCAAGATATGTAATTCAAGACGGCCGATTATATAGGCGGGGATTCTCAATGCCATTACTCCGATGTGTAACCAAGGAAGAAGCTAGGACAATCTTAGTAGAGGTACACAGAGGAGAATGTGGGGATCATTCAGGCGGTCAAACACTTGCCAAGAAAGTTCTTCGATATGGGTATTTCTAGCCTGATATTAATCGAGATGCTGCTATCTACTCCAAAAAATGTGACGAATGCCAGAGATTTGCAAAAATCCCAAGAGCACCTTCAACTAAACTAACACAGATGGTCAGTCCATGGCCGTTCGCCATTTGGGGGATAGATCTGATCGGACCTTTACCAATTGCCAAGTCGGGAATCAAATATGCTATTGTTGTTGTTGATTATTTCACTAAATGGGCTGAAGCTGAGCCTTTAGCCACTATTACTTCTAAAAATATGATAAATTTTGTAACGAAAAATATCATTTGCAGATATGGTGTGCCACAGAAGATAATCACATACAACGGTACTCAATTTGAAAGCGAAGAGTTCCAGAACTTTTGCAAGCAATTCAAAATCCAAAAAAGTTTCTCAGCAGTGGCTCATCCGCAGGCAAACGGGCAAGTGGAAGCAGTAAACAAAATTATCAAGTCAACCATCAAAAAGCAGCTTGAAAAAGCAAAAGGTGGATGGGTTGATAAGCTACCACTAGCACTATGGGCATACAAAACAACTCATAAAACTGCAACTGGGCACACTCCATTCTCATTGGCATACGGATCGGAAGCAATGATTCCGGTAGAACTAGAAGTCCCTTCTCACAGGAGAGTTCATTTCAACCAAGCCGAAAATGAAAAATTGCAACTCGAAGCGCTTGACTTTCTTGATGAGAGAAGGGAAGAAGCCAGACTCAAAGTTGCGGCTCATCAGCAAAGAATTGCAAGGAACTTCAATTCTAAAGTCCGTCAACGAAGCTTTGAAGTCGGGGACTTAGTCTTGAAAAGGATCATGACAGCGGTCGGAGTATTTGGACCAAATTGGGAAGGGCCATATGTCATAGGCAATAAACTTCTTGATGGCACATTCAAACTCACGACTGTCGAAGGAGATCCAATCCCAAGAGCCTGGAACAGCAATCATTTGCGCCCATATTTTACTTAAAAAGCTCTGCTTGAAATTGTAAAATGATTATGGATGTATCAATTGTATTGTAAACCATTGTAAAATCAGTGATGATGAATGAAAGAGATATAAAGTGGATGTAGGCCCAGTTCTTGGCCGAACCACTATAAATTTTGTGTTCTTTATTATTTTAAAATGCCTGTTTTATTTCGATGTAAAAATACTCTAAACGTATTGCTAAAAGATCGATTTAATATTGCAGGTCATTAAAACAAAGCTTACCCATCGCAATGCCAAGTGAACCCCGTAAATTACTCAATAAACAAATTTTAAGCCACAGAAAGCTCCAAATTCAAATCCAACATAAGATGAACTTTACATCAAAAGTTGATGATTTCACCGAAGGGACACTTTTCCAAAGAAAGGGAACTAGACGCTGGTTAACTAATTACGATCGTTTGTATAAACAGACATCTGATTGAATAACTTGCGCCTGTCCTATGAAATCAATCAACAGTAAAGTGCACTCCATTGGATAAAGCAAACTGCTTGCAAAAGAAAGGAACGCAGGCTCAGAAACAATAACAGGGGATCATCAATGAGCAAACAACAAAGAAACATGGGCGAGCTGATCAACAAAAGCCCTCTTCGGAGGCACAAGACCTCTTCGGAGGCACAACTCTTCGGAGGATAAAGACCTCTTCGGAGACACGCCAATAAATGGAAATGCTCTTCTCAACAAAAAGGTTGGTGGAACTACTAAGGCAAGGCCTTTGTTAACTAATTGCGATCGTTTGTGCAAACGAACATCCAATTAAATAACTTGCGTCCGCCCTGTGGATCCATTTAACTGTGAGAAAGTAACTTCCAGGCAACCAAATAAAGACCTCCCCGGAGGCACAAGACCTCTTCGGAGGCATAAGACCTCTCCCGAGGCACCACAAGCCCTCTTACGAGGCACAAGCCTTCCCCAAAGGCACATACTGCCCTCTTCGGAGGCAGAAGACCTTCCCCAAGGCACACAAGACCTCTCCGGAGGCACAAGACCTCTTCGGAGGCACAAGACTTCTTCGGAAGCATAAGACTTCTTCGGAAGCACAAGACCTCTCCGGGGGCACAACGCTACTTCACAAAGCATAATGCTACTCTTCGGAGTCCAAATGCTACTCCTCAGAAATAACAAAAAGCCCTCCTCAGAGGCACACTCCGGCTCTTAAGGAAGACCTACTTGTTCATCTTGGAAAGTTCTTCCCCGAAGATTGAAGTGTTAAGTGAAATCCTCTTTAGAGGCCCGCTTTACCGCGTAGGAGAATTCACTTCTCAAAAACATGAAGTGACCATCTCCGAAGGTTGAAGCGTGGAAACTTCTCCAAAAATGAGACACGCTCCATTTAAGTAGAATAATTGTTTCCTCAAAGAGGAAATAGTTATTCTCCAAAAAATAAAGAGTACAAGTCTCGCCAAAGCAAAAAGATGTTGTAATGTACTTGTGGTATAGGGGCAATATCATACGACACAACTACAACAATAGAAAGTAGTATTCAAGCGACATACCACAAGCACATAACAATATCATGCGAAAAAGATGTGGAATAAATGCATTCTTAAACACAGACAAAAAGTTTGTACAAGTAAAAAGAATCGCTTATTCTACACTAAAATGAGAAATAGATCTTACATATACAAGAATTCATGCAAGAAAAAGAATTATTTTATTCAATACTGTGAAAATTCTTTACATGTGCAGATCTCAAAAAAAGCAGGGACCGGTACCTGCACAATCTCCGGTCGATACAAGAAAAAAGCAAAATAAGAAAAGGAGAATCCAGATTATCACTCCTTCTTCCTACCACCCTTAGTACCCTTGCCCGATTTGATGATTAGCTTTTGAATCCGGTAGGGACGGGACGGAGAAGAAGGAGGAGAGGGTGCAGCTGGATCTTCGTCTGCCTCATCTTCTCCAGCGGAAATATTTTTCTTCATCTTCTTCATGACGCGCTTCCCTTTCCTCTTCGAGGAAGACTCATTTCCCGGAGTAGTAAGTAGCGCAGAAAGCTTAGTGTCATCATCAAGAGACTGCTCCGGAGTCTTCTCACTATCCTCGAGATCCTCCGCCTTCTGTTCTTGTGAAGTGAGTGGATCCTCCAAGCCTCGAAGGGCTTCTATCTGCTCTTCCTGTGAACCCGGTTGAGAAACAGGAGTTACTTGAAGAGTTGGAGGAGGAATAGCTGGGAGAGGAGAAGAGTGTATAGCGCTCAGTGCCTCCGCTGCAGAAGAAAAGAAGTTAAAATCGGTATTCTCCGAGAAAAGAGAAGGTATCGGTTCATCAAAGCTTAAGTAATAAGTAAGAAGGTCATCAAACTCGGTTAGATCGAATAAATGATTCACTGGACCCGGGTCAACGCCAAAGTTACCTGGAGGAGTTGGCTTCGCGAGATCAATCTCGAATTTCTCAACCTCAACATCTTCCAGGGCCTCATCCTCAGTGGGGGTAGTCAAAGTTTCTTTGGCAACTTTAGCTGGAGGCGAAGAATGGGAACTGGAGTCCATAATGTTAAAATTGGCCGAAGTTGAAGTATGAACGGGGGCAGTTAGAGGAGCTTCCTTCTTTGGGTGTTCTTCTCCCGTCGATTCAGCTCGCGCTTTAGCAAGTTGCTCCTTCCCTTTAGCAAGAGCAGCACGAGTTTCGTCGTCAAGATAACGTGCCTCAAGCTCTGCCTCATCGTAGCCGGCACCGCCTAACATATCAACTGCGGCTTCCCACACTTCGGCCAGAGTGATCTCGTATTCAGGACCCAGAAAGGAGAGGCTCCCACGACCCAGAACGCTGTGCAAATAAAAGTCAAATAAGGTAGAGTTGACGTTAGCTTTTGTTGCCTCATGCGATTGCTCGGCCGCTTCTTTTTCGGCAACGGCTGCAACTCGACCAGCAACAACCTCATCACGCTCTTTCTTAGCTTTAGCAAGTCGAGACTTTAGCAATTCGATCTCCACGTTCTGGGAGTTAACTGTTTCTTGCAACTGAGCGTTATTTTTGCGGTATTCTTCAACAACGAACTGCTCAGCTGCAAATTTCATCTCAGCATCCCTCTGAGCAGCGTGCGCATCCCGCACTTGTTTTTGAAACACTTCTTCTTTTTGAGATTGCGAAGCGGAAGAAGCGGCGAGATCTTCCTTGAGTTTTTTAACCTCGGACTCAAGTCTCGCATTGTCATCAGTAATGCTCATCATCTCTGCATTATGCTGCTTGCAGACTTTATCCCATTCCGACTTATCGTTCTCCATGGTCAGCATAGCTTCGAGGTTCGCACAATTGACCCTTTGCAGCTCGTCAACAAGTTTTTGCCATCCAGATATCCTTTCGATATCAAGCTTGACGGCATCAACGTTACGCAGCATAGCCGGTTTATCAATTGGGACCAAGTCAAGGTCGAAGCGTACCCCCTTTAAGCACCATTGCGGGAACCGACTTTGAAGAGTTGGCGGACCCTGCCCAACTCGATATTGGGGTCTGTTAATGATTGTTTGGATATCAGACTTTTCGAGAGCAGGAGAATCAGAAGGGATTTTAGGAGGAATTGAAATAGGGGTCTTCTCAGAAATTGCAGACGCGTCACTAGGCTTGGACCGCTTGCTTGGATCGTCAACAATATGAGTCTCCCCTTTATCATCATAAGACTTTCGCTTATGAGAATTGTCGCCTCTGTGAGAAGAGTCGTAACGCTCATCCCTCTTCCATATTGACGCTCATAATCCCGCCTCTCCTGAGCTTTCCTAATAGCTCTTTCTTCGTCTGTTTCCCTCGGGGCATTGAGGTATTGCCTAAAATCATAAGCTCTGCGGCCTCCATAGCGCTGAAATTTGTCGTAATATGAGCCAGTGCGCCCCATCGGAGAATCTGAAAATGGAAAAGAAATGAAGTTTAGAAATTTCCAAAAAAAAGGAGGATAAGTGCGCATAAGTGCTGAAAAATCCCAAGTGTGTGCGGCGTGCAAACTACGTGCGTCAAACTACAAACCACGCTGTAATGTGGGAACGGCAACAACTGGTGTAGAAGGTGTCGAAACTCGTAAAGAAGAAGTCGCCTCGACAACAGGGGAAATAGCTTTTGGAATGTCATCCTTAAATAACTCCTGGGAGGTTACCATCAAATCACTCAACCCTTCGAAGATATCATCGCCAATATGTCCGGCGGGACCTTTCCCTTCAATTCCCACATTGACCGCCTTTCCGGAATGTTGAGAAGCCTCATCTTCTTCGATGACCGGGGAAAGTGTCAATTTGCCTGACGACCCAACAACATCAGTAGATGCGGAGCATTTTATCAGAGCAGCCTCTACAATAGGTCCTTCCGGTGCAACTTCTTCTGCAGAAGCTGGGGCATTCGATGTCTCTGCTCGAGAGCCCGAGGTAGCTAATGTTTCTGTATCAGAACTAGAGATTTCACGAATCTGAGTCGATCTGGAGGAGTGCAAAAGTCCGAACTAGTGCAGAAACTCATCTTTCAGCAAAAATTTGGCACTCCTCTCTTCAGCATCCATGGCACTCAAAGTATCTAAGGTCGACTTAAGGCTGGGATCTCGAAGTAGAGGAGGAAGTGCTGCAAAAAGTAAAGAACGAAGTTAAGCATTTGACAATTCGAATTCCGAGAAGTTCAGAAAATGAAGAGACTAGAGAAAGGCAATCTTACTTCCGACTCTCCAGACGGCATAAAATCTCGGAGGACAGCGGACAAAGAAGAATTGACTTAAGAATCCATGGGCACTTTCGGGCAAGTCTAGAATCAATTTACGGTTCCGAGCACTTCTCACAAGTGTGATAGAAGGGTGATCTTTGTTTCTAGCAAAAGTGCACAAGTAACAAATCTCTTCGAGGCTCGGAAAACGGTTGAGCGTCCTCCTGAACAATACACATAATCCCATTAAGATGGCATGGCCATTAGGGTGCAGCTGAAAGGGGGAGATAGTTAATCGAAGAAGGAGCTGTCGAAGGAAATCATTAAAAGGCGGAATGGCTCCGCTCAGGCACATCTGACGATTCACTGCGACAAAACCAAGAGGTGGCCTGTCAGCGGTGTCGTTTGCTCCAGGAAATAAAGCATCTGCTTCGGCAATACCGAACTGGATGCACAGTTGTCTGAAGATTTTGTGGCTCAAGCTGGTCGAAGTTCTTTCTGGAGGGTCGATCAATGGGTTGGCAATTGGGAAAGCTTCTCCGGATGCTCCTGTATCTTCTTGTTGAGATGCCATTCTACACAATCAACTGGATGTTCAAATATCAAGGTGCACGTTTCCTAAAAAGTGTGAAGTGTTGTGCGTAACTAACAAAAACAGAAAGTAAACATAACTGGAATTAAATTAGTTGACAATTGGTCGATTACAAGATTTCAGGACTTGTTAACTTAAAATTCAAGTGCAGTGTTAATGCAAACGAATCAGCTTTAGTTGACTATTCTAGTTTTGCTTTAATACTTCACTTGAATTGATTAGTTTGCAGCATTTCATTCACAGAATTCATTTAAGTCAATTATTAGTTATGAACTAATCTGTCATTCGATGTGGGCAGTCAATGGCAGTATATTTGTCCCAGTTTTTTGCAAATATTGTGTTTAACAGGTTATTATCATTAGAGATGACCTATAAAAAAGTTTAGGCAGTTCAGTTCAAGCAATTCAAGTTTAAACAGTTCAGTCAAGTCCTGCCCAGATTTTACAAGTGTTAGGTCGTTCAGCGACCTAACATAGGTCGGAGATTCCTTAAGTCGCATCATGCAGAGTAAAAGGTTACAGGCAATTCAAATTCGTACAAGTCCTAAGTCGGTCGCGACCTAAAAGCCTTTGCCACAAGGAAATTAAGTCGCCAGTCTTAGGTCGTTTGATTCCAAGCACGACCTAAAAGCCGGATCACAGGAAGTTGTTCGACTTAGCATAGGTCGCAAGAATTCTTAAGTCGGTCAAGTTTCTTAAAACGCAAGTCTTAGGTCGCAAGAACTTCCTCACGATCTAATTTCTAGCTCGCTCAGATCTGCTAAGTTACTAACTTCCTCTCCACGCAATCCGTCTCAACCCAATAACCCGTTATCAATTGCTAATAGAAATCAATCGTCCTCTTCAAGAAGTTCTCCATCCCTTCATACCACGAAATCACCCCAGAAATAGTTCAAAACTTCCCTAATTACCGTGTCCCTGTAAGTCAGTTAAGCAGCGATCAAGTGTCGATCACGGCAACCACTCGAAATGAAGCATGACACATGGAATTGAACTGAGGTTCGAAGAAAGGGATTCATAGTTCAACAATGATTATGGCGGGATGAAGATTGAATTCACTTACGAGTATAGGGTTGAAGATGAATCGGTGACTAAAATGGGTGAATTCGTCTCAGGAAGCTTGAAGATTCGCCAATGGCAGAGAGGGAAATCGAAGCAGCTGAGTAAGGAGGAAGCGGCGACCTAATCAATTTATATGGAACTGAGAGGGGAAGGCGAATAGGCGCGAAAGTTAGCAAGTGTTTTAGGTCGCTCACGACCTAGCAAAGTTAAGTCGAAGCACACGACCTATGACAGGCCTGTACTTCGAGGGACAAATGTTAACTCATATTTCGATGCGACCTAAAATATAAAGTGATCTAGCGGCCTATAAGCCTTAACGACCTAAGAGCAGCAACCTACGACTTATGGGAAGTAATAACCTAGCTACAGAAAAAGCCAAGCGACCTAGGAACTTCACGACCTAAGGACTTTACGACCTAAGTGGATGAACGACTTAACGAGCTAAGGAGTCAACGGCCTACCAAGTTAAGAAGTTAGCGACCTAGCAACTTAAGGAAGTTAGCGACCTAACGACCTAAGGAAGTTAGCGACCTAACTTCCTAAGGGACTACGCGACCTAACTTCCTAAAGGACTTCGCGACCTAACTTCGTAAGGGGCTTCACGACCTAAAGCATTCGCGACCTAACTATCCGCGCAAAGGCAACGCGACTTACGACCTACCTTAGGTTGCCCACGACCTAAGACTTGCTGCCCAGTATGTACAAACCGGAATAGCTCCTTATGCCGCAGAAATTAGGTCGCTCACTATTCCTACTAAGTCGTCCACGATCTATGCCTTGTCAATATGACCGAAAAGATCCAGAACAAGCTGTTAAGTCGTAGCCTGTGCCTCTTAGGTCGCCCGCGACCTACCTTAACTCGTCCACGACTTACGACCTAAGGGGTTAACCTTCCTATAAATATCCCCCTAACTCCAACGGCAAAAGGACTTTTGGCCATCCATTTTCTGAAGCGTCATTACTCTGCCGAATTCTCAACTCATTCAAGACTCAAAGAACTCCGAACATCGAAGATACTACAACAAGCTTTGATCGAGATTCTTCACATCCGACATGGATTCGACAAATCTCACCGTCAAAGTTTGAGCTACTAATCTGAAGTGTTCGAGTGATCGAAGTGAATTGTAATCAGAGTGTATTGTATCAAATTGTAACAAGATCAGCAATAAAAGACTATAAAGTGGACGTAGGCTCAATTACGGGCCGAACCACTATAAATCTGTTGTTCCTTTACTGCTTTCTGCTATTTTCAGCTTAAATCTTGTTCCCGTACCAACGGGTGGTGCTTTCACATTGTTATTACACACACTGGGTGTTAGCGTTCACTTTTCTGCGTTAACAAATATAATTATAAAAAACCATTTTTAATTTAATTTTGGTTGAGAGTTAATACATGTTATTATTCTAAATTGACATTTCAGTTTAACAAACCAAAAATAAAACTGTATAGAAGTTTTTTATTATAAAGACAAGGGCAATTTTTGATAATAATGATTAATACCTAAAATATTTAACATATTAGTATTGTTTTAAAAAATAAAAAACAAGATGTTAGTATTATTTAAAATAAAAGGAATTACATGTTTATACACTAGATAAGATGAAAATTATTTTACGTCGGTTTGGCATTTAAGCCAAAAAGTAAAGTTGTTTTTTATTAATTAAAGAGGGAATTAGGGAGAAAGAAAAACTTTGAAAGAAAAAATAGGCTGAAGGACAGTAAGTTTCATTTTTAGGCTGAAGGAAAAACTTTAAAAAAAAATTAAGCTGAAGGACAATGCTAGTTATAACTACCATTATATTCAATTTTTACACTATACAAAATGCTATTTATAACTAGCATTATATTCATTTTTACACTGTACAAAATGCTAACTATAATTAGCATTGTCCTTCGGCCTAATTTTTTCCAAAGTTTGTCCTTTAACCAAAAAATGAAACTTGTTTTCCTTAAGCATAATTTTATTTCAAAGTTTCTCCTTGGGCCTATTTTCCACTTAATTAAAATTGTATAAAATTATATAAACATGTTTACATATTTACTTATTTGATTTAATTGTTAAATAAAAACTAAAATAAAATATCATTAAGCTACTTTATCCAAACAATTTAAATATCCAATATAATAAAATACAAATCAACCATTAAGGTGTTTTATTTAAACACCTTTAAAATATCAACTAATTTAAAGTATCTACTAAAATATAAAGGTGTTTTAAGGTGTTTTGTTTAAAATATCCTATTCTTCATTTAAATCTGTTTTAGTTGAAATATACACTAAAATAAAATATAAATGAATATCTTAATGACATTTCAAAATAAATTTTATTTTAGTTTTATTTAAATGTAAATCAGCCGTTAAGGTGTTTTATCTAAACAATTTAAGGATACAAATGAACTATGGATAAAACTCTAAAATAAAATATAAATGGTGGAAGAAGAGGTTTTTTATCCAAATCCGCCATTAAGGAGACAGAAGAAGGATCTCAAATTATGTCATTTTGTGTTTAGTTGGTCATAGACCATATTTTAAAACTTTGAAGTGTATGCAAAGAGAGTGTGGAAAGCATAGAAGAGCTTTGAGGTGCAAACTAGAGAGAGTGGTTTTTCATTATTAGATTGTGAAATGAAGCATGTTGTCTTAAAGCGATTGAGTCAGGGCCTTAGTTCTTTGCTAAAAATCTTATCATTTTGAAGAAATTAATCCTATCTAT
Organism: Allium fistulosum; assembly: GCA_030737815.1. Classification (NCBI taxonomy): domain Eukaryota; kingdom Viridiplantae; phylum Streptophyta; class Magnoliopsida; order Asparagales; family Amaryllidaceae; genus Allium; species Allium fistulosum. The sequence continues at coordinate 369,527,002 of CM060907.1, forward strand.
GAATAATGAACGTGACTTATTAACTACAATGCCAGTATGGATCAAACTGTCGGGACTTAGATTTTGGCTATGGGGTCCAAAAGCTAATGGTGCTTTGGTTTGTACTATTGGGATCGCAATCAAGATGGATAAGGTAACTAAATATAAATCAAGGATATCTTTGTGAGAGTCTTTGTATAAATTAATGCAAAGTTGGACTTCCTAAGAAATATAGAAGTGATTGATGAGAATGGTGTAACCCTTAAGCAGGAGATAATTTACGAAAACCCTCCACATCACTATAAAAATTGTTGTTGTTTTGGACCCATGAACCATCAATATTCTCCAAGAAAAACATGGATACTGAATAAAAGCAATACTGTAGAGGATATTGCTAATGTTAAGGTGGTGAAAAACATAGTGAGAAGTGAGGACAAGAAGAGGGATAGAGAATTCAAGGGTATAAAGGTAGAAATGGGCACGCAGTCAACCCGAGAAGATAAAATCCGTGAGAAATCAGAATCATCTGCATTAACCACATTAGAACATAATCTTAGGTATAATTCTAAGGAGAGTAGTCTAAGGAGGATCAAAAACATTGAATGAGATAGATGTTGCTATTAAATAGATGAAGATGGCCAACAAGCAATTTTACTATAGAGAAATCATAGTATGAGAGGTAATAAGGAAGTGAATAGCGAAGATCAATGAAGAATGGAGGAAAAAATTGCAAATGGAAAGGAGCACGTTCTAAAAGAGATGGAAAAGAATTAGTTTGTTGTGAAGGGGAAGAAGTCAACCGTTAGGCGTTTGGAGGGAGCAACCAATCTACCAACTGTACTAACACACTTTTACCTCAAAAGTTGAGAGAGCCATAAAATCTGTACAACTAAAGACCAAGTCGCTAACTACTCCTATAATGATACTGAAATGCCATCATTCATCATTAGAGGTTACTTTTTTAAATGAGAAACCCAAACTTGCTCCTTTTCTGAATGCAAATTTATCTTACATGTCCAAACCAAATAGTAATATTTATGTTAATAACAATATGTATTTTTTATAGGATTTGGAGCAATGCCGGGAAAGCACAATAGGGTTGTACCTAAGATCAGATAGCTTATATGGTCATGGATCTATCGATGAACTAAGCAAGCAATTTATTGATTCAAAACGTCTTTCAAGTAACTAATGGCTAACATTTCATATAAGTATGCCAAAAGTGGTGAACTTAATAAACAATCAGATGATCCTAAGAATCTTGCCAGCCATCCTAAAAAGGTAAAAATCATGATATAGTTAAGAAAGACCAAGTGGTGGTGAAGAACCCAGAATGGGAGGAGAATGAGACAGGGAAAGCTATAGAAAATTATACAAACAATGCAGGGTACTACATAATTCATCTAGATACAAGTACTATTTATAGCCTACTGGAATGTAGGGGGTTTTACAAGCCTAATAGAATGGTTGAGGTATGTAGAATTATTAACAAGTTTCTGGATGGATGTATTGGTACATTAGAGAGGAGTTAAAAGTGAGATTTGGGAATAATTGGAAGGTGGTTAGTAATGTAACTAGTCATTTTAAATGTTGAATTTCCATCCTTTTAAACTTGGAAATATGGAATTATAATTTAATTAGCATGAGCAACCAACATATCACTTTGGAAATGGTGAATGTTTGAGGCGCCAAATATAGTTGTCTTTTGTGTATGGTCAAAATTTTGAAATTCTTAGCGAAAGACTATGGAGGAATTTAGAAGAGGATGCGTTTAGAATTTATAGACCATGGTTAATTATTAGGGATTTCAATTACATTAGGCTATCTAAAGAGTGACGAGGGAGGAATTTGATACCTTTAAGCAAATTTAAGGATACGTGGATGCTCAGAATTGGGATTTCAAAATTACAAATATGAGGTTTTGATTTTTCATGGTGGTCGGGACCGAAAAGAAATTTTTAACAAAGTCATATAGTTTTCATGAACATGCAAGAGATTCAGTCATTTAGTATACGTCTACTATATATTTACCTTCTGGTGTAAGTGATCATTCTCTAATAATTTTGTCATTAGTAGAATAGAGAATGAATAAAATGAAACCTATTAAGTATATGAATCATTAGCCACCATTTGAAGATTATGTTGAGATTATGTTGAGAAATTTAATTGAGAGTGGCAAGAGAAGGTGGAAGGAAGACTTTTCTATTGTTTCATTTACAGACAAAAGGAATTTAAAATGATTTTGCAACAATGGTCTAAAGAAAAAAGTAATACTAGAAAAGAAGTGGAATGTTCTTGTAAGGAATGCGCCAGGCTGCAAAGCAAACTAGAGACAAATGGTGGTGAAACTATTAAAAATGAATTATAGCACATGAAAGCTTGGTTGTAGAGAGCAATTCAATAGGAATTGATAGACATAAAGAAAAAGGCCAAATATAACTGGCTGCTCTTAGGTGACAAGGCAACTGCTTTTTCTATAGAAAAATATATAACAAGAAATGTGTTAAGAATTGGGGAAATGACATCTTGATTAATGGTGAATCATGCAATGATCATGTTGAATTTGCAAAAAAGAGTCATGGACTTCTATGTTAAATTATTTAACCAATAATGGCATTAGGCCATGCCAAACGCGGTCTGCAAGGCAATCATCACTGATTATGGATGGGATTTTTCTAAATGATCGCACTAAGCTATACGAGATTAAAGATGCAATTTTCAATGTTAAATTATGATGCTGCCTCGGTCCCTCATGGATTTAATTCTAAATTTTACAAGGTTCGTTGGGACAATATTAAAGAACTACCTCATGACGTGTTTAATGACATGTTCCAACAAGGCAAGATTTTGAAGGAAATTAATCATACTTTTATTCATCTAATCCCAAAAAACACAAAGGCATCACCAATTTAGCATTTTTCACCCATTGCCTAGTGCAATATGGTATATAAGATCATGGCGACGGTTTCATATAATAGATTAAAGATGTTTATGGAATCTTTAATCTCGGAGAATCAATGTGCATTCATTCATACTAGAAGTATTGGAGACGACGTCATATTTGCTCATGAAGTAGTTAGAGGATTTGGCATGAAAGAAAATAAAAATACATGCATTAAAATTGACCTTCCTAAAGCATTTGATTCTATAGATAGGCAGGAAGGTTTATATGGTGAATGACATGGGAATAACAGAAACAATTCAAATGATTGGTGTGATTCATCAAGACGAGAGGTCATATGGTATAATATGAAACCAGAAGTGTCGGTGTATTAGAAATAAGTCAACAATCCCTGCCCCAATTGTATTAGTTTTGAATCTCGGTTTCTAGTTCGGGGGACTAGTATAAAAAGGGAATGTTCTCATATAATGCAATAAAGCCTGTATTGGAATCCAACATTGTAATTAACCAAAGCCTATTTCGCTGTTTCCTAGTATATTAATGTAACGACCCGCAATTTTCGATAATTAAATTTATTAATTAATTAAGTTTTGAAATTTAATGTTGTAAAAATTTAAAAATTTAAGATTTAATAATGAAGGAATAACTAGAATAAGATGTAATAATGTTAATATAAGAAAATTGATAACTATTTTAATGTAAGTCAAATTAATTGAAATAATTGTAAAGTCATAATTGGTTATAGATTGTAAATAAAGAAATAAAGTTTAATAATGTAAATTTAATGTAATAGATGACTAATTAAATGAAATCTGAATTAATTGTAATAAATTTTAGAGTTACATTGGCTAAAAATTGTAAATAAGAAAATAAAATCGATGTGAATTTATTTGTTTTGTTTGTTAACAATAAACATAGAAATGTGTTTGAATTGGTAAATTATAACAATGGTTTAATTATAAATTCACTATTTAATTCATTGGAAATCAATTGGAATTTTTTTTGCAATAAGTGTAATTAAATATTACATTAATATGAATTAAGATGATAATTGTAGAATATTAATGTATTAAGGTATAAACAAATGTAATAAGATGATAATGGATTGAAGAATAAGATGAAAGATCAAATAAATGAATTTATTGGAATTCAATTTAATAATCAACTGAATTTATTGCTATTGAAACTAAACACAGTGACTAGTGTAATATTCAACATTGAATTAATATGGAAACTTAGTTTAAAAAAATTATAAGGTACTACTAATCAAAAATGATAAAATCTGTTGTTTATAAAATTACAATTAAAAAAATGATTTAATTAATTTATTTAATTAATGTGAAAATAGCCTTTTTGGCCACTGACTCGGGTTTCAACGAAACCAGTTTCATCGGATCTGCAATGGTGAATTATTATGGGATTTCAAGTTTCGTAGTGATCGTACGGGCTCGAAACACATAGAAATCAATTTAATTGAAATTAATTTGAAATAAGCTGATTTTAAAAGCTAACTTCTTCATACGATGGAATATTCTTTATGTTTGTTTATTTTAATTAATTCAATATTACTTATGTTTGATCGTCGATGAGCAAGTTTGAACGTGAGGAAAGATAGGGTTTACGCGTTTGACAGGTGACGTGGCATATTCTTTATGTTTTGTTTATTTAAATTTTTATTGAAATTTCAACCATTCTAATTAGCATATCTTTTGCATACGAGCTTGGATTTGGGCACGGTTTGTTTCGTTGGGATCATATCATAATTTCTGACATTATGGCACTAGTTTGGACAAATTTTGAGGACGTTGAAATTTGCGCCTTTATTTGGATTTCAATTCGATTTAAAATCAAAGGTGGGTGTTTTAACTCATTCACAACTACTAAGTTGTCTTATGTCAGTCAATTTAAATTTATGATGTAATTAAAAATTGATTGGTTGATGTTTGGTATATTTAAATTGTCATTCCAGTAAAATCTGACTTTTATTGAATTTTATCGCCATTTAATTTAATATTGAATTTTAAATTTCTAGTTAATACCTGTCATTGATAATCAGTAAATTGTTGTTATTTATTGGTTGATTTGGATGATGATTGTGATGGATGTTTGATTGTTGATATTGGATGATTGGATGTTATATTCTTATATTGTTATAACACTGCAAGTTCCCTATGGGTTGAAATGATACATACCCGAACGATGTATAGATTAAGGAAAAATTGTAATGGGTCAAAATGATAAAACCCCCAATTCCGAATAAAATTAAAAATCCATAAAATCGCTTGAGTTTATCATTTCGACCCATTATGATTTTTCCTTAATCTATAGATCGTTCGGGTATGTATCATTTCAACCTATAAGGAACTTGCAGTGTTATAACAATATAAGAATATAACATCCAATCATCCAATATCAACAATTAAACATCCATCACAATCATCATCCAAATCAACCAATAAATAACAATAATTTACTGATTGAAATGATAAATATCTGTGTCACTTGACCATAGGGTAGAAAATCGAAGGTAGACTATCGTTGGTCCAACCTTCATACTATAGTATGAAGGTTGAATTATAGTATGGTCCAACCTAGTTTATAATTATGGTCCAACCTTCATACTATAATGCATTCTTTGGTAGACTATCGACGGACAAAATTAATGCCTTCATTTCACCAAAACACATGTTGGTTAAATTCCTTTGTAAATACGGATGAGGACCATTCATAGAGGGAAATTTAGCTCATGCAAAATGTATTTCGCAACTCTTGAGCAGTATAATAAAGTGAGGGAATTTTGTTATGGACATGAGCTAAATAACTGTAACCAAAATAAACAGCCTTTGCATATCAGTCCACGGGAACTGATATCTAAGGCAAATAATTCACCATTTTAACCAAACACAAACTGAGCGACGAGCATGGACTTCAAATTTAGAACGAGGAAAGGAAAGAAAGGGAATTATACCAAGTTATCCATGACAAGAGTGAAATTTCAAAAGAAGTAGCATCAAAAATGGATTCCAGGGACAAATGGAAGAATGCACAATCCATAGAAGACCTAGAGGAAATAAAGCCAAACTCTCAAGATTCCACCAAGATTTTGAAAATAGACAAAAGAATGACAAAGAAACAAGAGGGAGATTGACTTCATTTTTACAATCGAAATGGATGTATTTGCATCTGTGCAGTTAAAACTCCGGTAAAACCCTGCAAAATCCCCGCTATAGCGCATATTGCTCTCTAGCCACTACTCTATTTCAATTTAGCACTATTAGACAGTAGATCCACTTTAAACCCCGTTATTTTTCACTACACCGGCTAAATCAAGGCTTTTTAGCACTCTCTTTAGCAACATTTATATAGAAAGATTGATTTAAGTGATTTTCTTTTAAATGAAATCAACAAAGTTAGGTTAAAGACCTAATTTTAAGACACAAGTGCTCAATATAAGTTAGAAATCTATTGTAGTCATCATATCTAGTCTACATAAATTATTGTATTCTTTAGTTTTGTTATTTAAGATTAGAAAATATTTCTTTTTCCTAAATAAATGGTGTAAGAAGGAGAATAAATTAACTTTAATTTTTTTTTTATATATAGTTAAGCTTTTGCACCTCCGCTATTTTCTGCTATATCCTCGCTTTATTCCCATTATAACTTTTTGCACATCCACCACTATAGAACTGCTAAGCTCTTTAACTACACAGATTGGCATGGACTCATGCCGACATGGAGGTAAATGATCCAGTTGTAATGTGTCATGAATTTAACATTGACATTAAATTTGTTCCTGTAAGACAAAAGAAAAGGCTATTTGACAAAATTTGAACTACGGTGTTGAAGGAGGTGGTAAATAGGTTATTGGAGAACAGATTCATTAGGGGAGTCTTTTACCCAAAGTGGTTGGCAAATCTAATGTTAGTTAAAATGTCATTGATTACACAAACCTAAATAAGGCACGTCCGAAGGTTTTATCAACTTCTTTAAATCGATCAATTAGTTAATGCAACTAGTAGTCATAAATTGCTATCTTTCATGGATGCTTATCCGGGATACCACCAAATTGCAATGTTAACCTCAATGAGGAGCATACTAGTTTTGTAACCGACTGGTGATGTATTTCAATAAGGAATGTCATTTGGGTTGAAGAACGCAGAAGCCACATAGCAACGACTTATGTATAGAATGTTCAAGGACCAGATTGGGAAAAACATGGAAGTTTATATGGATGACATGTTAGTAAAATCCAAAGAGGAAGACAAACGTGTAGAAGATTTAAGGGAAATATTTGATATATTAAGGAAGTAAAAGATGAAGTTGAACCAACAAAAATGCTCTTTCGAAATTCAATTTGGTAAGGTTTTGGGATACATTGTAAATGCAAGAGGAATCGAAGCTAATCCTAACCAAATAAAGGCCATTCGAGATATGGCACCACCAAAGACATGCAATGATGTAATGCGAATAAACATATGAATTACAACCCTTAACCAATTTATATCCAAGCCAATTGACAAGCGTATTCCTTTCTTTTATGTAATCAGGAAAATGAAAACATTCGAATGGACAGAAAAATGCCAAAAATCTTTTTTAGGAATTAAAAGATCATTTAGATAAGCCACCAATACTTTTAAGCCTTATGGAAGGAGAATATTTATTCTTACATGTGGTCATTTATAACATGCGATTAGCTCAGTTTTGATGAGAGAGGAAAGGGCATTCAATTCTCGGTTTATTACATAAGTAAATGGTTGAAAGATGCGAAACCAAGTACCCAGTTATAGAAAAGATAGCTTATTGTCTATTGTTGATGGCCCAAAAGCTAAGATCATACTTTCAAACGCATCTGATAAAGGTTTTGACCAAATACTCTTTAAGATAGTACCTTAATAAACCTGAAGTTTTTTTGAAGATTGGTAAAACAAAAAATAGAGTTAAGTTAATGTGACATTAAATATTTACCTAGGACATCAATTAAGGACAAGCCTTAGCAAACTTTGTTATGGAATATATGGGAGTCATCAGAGAACAACTAGAAAAGGAGAAAAAACTTGAACCAAAATGGCAATTGTATGTGGATATGGCATCAAACAAACAAGGTGCCGAAGCAGGATACTTTATGATTACTCCTGACGGGTACATGTTGCATTATGCCATAAAATAGAGGTTCTCTACAACCAACTATGTAGCTAAATATGAGTCCATGATTGTGGGACTAACTCTACCACAACAGCTCAAAATTTTAAGGATTGAAGTGTTTAGCGATTCACAACTAATTGTAAATCAGCTAAATAAGATGTTCCAAACCAAAGATGCTTTCCTGGCTCGATATGTCAAGAATCCATGAGATGCTAGCCCAGTTTGAAGATTTTTTTCCATACACCAAGTATCAAGAGAAAGAAATGCACAAGCAGACTCTTTGGCAAAATCGGCAAGTTTGAAAGGGGCACTTGAAGTCAAAATCATTCATGCCTAGTTCCCACAAAATTCCAGCATCGAGGAGAAAAAGATGAATTAAACAATAGAGTTTTGGTCCATACTGGATCATAGACTCGACAACTATCGAGCAACGAAGAGAGTTTCTAAGGAGATGACAATAACGACGGAACCCTCAAAAGAGTGGCTACCCATGAATATCAATACACAAATAACTGCATGACACCTTTGGTTGATTATTACCAAAAGAGAAGAATGAAGCAACGAATCTAAGGTACTATACTCCTTCATATACCATAATTAATGGAATCTTATATAGGAGGGGGTACTCGATGCCTTATTTGCGGTGTGTTACACCAAAGATAGGAGCAAAACTGATAAAAGGAAGCCCATAAAGCAGTTTGTGATCTTCACTCTAATGAGATAAAGCTAGCAAAGAAAATCATGAGATAGGGATATTATTGGCCACGAATGACGGAAGAGGCCATAAATTGTATGGAAAGGCGTGACAAATGTCAAAGATTTTCAGCATACCATGACTTCCTCCTAGTAATTTAACTACCATTTCTAGCCCTTTCCTTTTCTATGTATAAGGGATTGACTTAATCAGAACTCTTCCAGTCTCAAAACTAGGAGCAAAATTTGTAATGGTAGTCATCGACAACTTTACTAAGTGGGTAGAGGCCAAACCTTTGCCAAGTATAATTGTAGGGAAGGTCTTGAAGTTCATCGTAAAAAAAATAGTCACCAAATTTGGGCTTCCAAATACAATCATCTTTGACAATGGAACTCAATTCGAAAGTGAAGAATTTACTCGTTTTTATAAAAAGAATGGAACAATAAAGAGTTTTTCATCAACAGCGCATCCAAAATGTAATGACCCGTAAATTTTCGATAATTAAAATTGTTCGTTTAATAAGATTTTGTAATTTAAAGTTGGGAGAAATTAAAATTTCAGATTTATAATGGGAATAATAACTAGAATGAAATATAATAGCGTTAATTTAAGTTAATTATTAATAATTTGAAGGAGATTCCAATCAACTGAAATGATTTAAATGTATACTTGGTTATAAATTTAATATAAGGAAACAAGTGTAAATATTGAAGTAATTAATGAAATAATATATAATAAATGGTAATTGAATAAAATCAATATTATGTAAGTAATTGTAATAATTGGTTGAAACTAATAAACTTATAACTGTGATTAAAAGTAAGGGTAACAACTATTATGTGTTACCTATTTATTTAGTCTTTTGAATTGGAATGGGAAATCAATTAAAATTAAATGAAATTTAATGTTACATTAATGAGATTACGACAATAACTGAAATTTATGAATGTAATAAAATGAATAGAAATGTTAATTTTATCCATAAGGCAATAATTGAGTTAATGAGAGAATGAAACCAAGATAAATAAATTAATTGAGATTTTTAATTATAATTACTGTGTGAAATTGAAGAAATTCAATATATTGAAATTTAGTAGTTAATACAAATAAAAGATGGAAATTAGGGAATATTAATGAAATGAATTGTAAAACAAATGTTAACTTTGTTTATAGAGTAATAATGGATTTAATAAAAAGATTGAAATTGAATCAAATCAATTTATTTTGAAATTAATTATAAATAATTGGATTTAATTACAACTGAAATTGAACACTGAAATTTTGTGAAATATTAAATACTGAATTTGATATGAACATTTGTTTTAAATTATTGTAAATGTCTATGAAATCAAAAATGATAAAAGTGGTTAGTTAATTTATTTGAATATAAGAAGTGATTTAATTAATTTAATTAACGTAAAAATAGCCATTTTGGCCACTGACTTTGATTTCAACGAAATCAGTTCATTGGATCAGTAACAGTGAATTATTGTAGGATTTCAAGTTTCGTAGTGATCGGACATATCGTTTGATCGTACGGACTCGAAACGCCTATTAATCAATTTAATTGAAATCAATTGACATCAATTTGAAATAAGCTGATTTTAACATAACTTCTTCATATGATGGAATTAACACTTGAAACTTGTTCCATTGAGCTTAAAAATATTGAAATAAACTATTTTGATATATGGGATGACCCATTTTTGTAACGACCCGTATTTTTACGGATCGAAAAGTTCGTTCAAATCTGGAATTTTCAGCATTTTAAGTCGTTTCAGATTTTAGGCAGAATTTTTCTAAGTCCTAGGTCGTGAACGACCTAAGAGCTAAGTCGTGACCGACCTATAAGATGTTGGGATTGGTGACCTAAAGATTTGGAGTTAGGTCGTAGGAGGATGGTAAGAGTTTAGGTCGTAGACGACCTAAGAGTTAACGGCCTGGAGATATGTCGTTAGGTAGCATATGTCGTATAGGAAGTAAGTCGCAGGTTGAGGCTTAGGTCGTAGCCGAGTTAAATATAGTTGGCGACTTATAGGATCGTGACCGAGTTAAGTGGTAAGTCGTGAGCGACTTAAGGAAAGTCTGCGACCTAAGGACTTAGCGAGTTAGCATGTTAGCGACCTAAGGAAATTAGGGGATAAGCAGGAAGCAACCTATAGTAGTTCGCGACCTAAGGGTTAGCGAGTTAACAACCCAGTATGTTGCGACCTAGTGGATAGTTTGTTAGCGTAGTTAGGTCGTTAGGCGACCTAAGGAGTTAGGTCGCATAAGTTGTTATGTCGCATGGGTTGGTAGGTCGCTAGGATAGTTTTAAGTGTTAGGTCGCGTGGGTCTAAGTGTTAGGTCGTGACACTGGTAAGTCGCTGGGTTATTGAGGCATTATGTGTTAGGTTGCTGAGAAGTTGAGTCGCGTCTTAGTGTTAGGTCGTAGCCTATGTTTTAAGTCGAAAGCGACCTAGGGGTTAAGTGTTAGGTCGTAACATCGTTAGGTCGTAGGATGGGGAGCTCTGTTAGGTCGCTAAGCGCGTAAGAGGTTAGGTCGCGTGTGCGATGAGTCGCTGGGTGTTAGGTTGAAAGCGACCTAGAAGTTGAGTCGTATGTGCGCTAAGCTTCAGTTCTGTTAGGTCGTGCGCATTGTTAGGTCGCTGGGTCTGGCTTTGGTTAGGTCGAAGAGTTGCTAAGTCGTAGGTCGGGGACGACCTAACTCCGAGCGACCTAAGGATTTTCTGCCTATAAATAGAAGGGGGTTGGCTTCATTTTGGGATCCGGATTTTGAAGCGACAAAGTGCTGCCATTTTGAGAGCTCGACTTCTACACTTCTTCACTTCTTTTCTCCACTCTAATCTAGTGCTTCCATCCATCCAAATCGAAGATCAAGATTGAAGATTCAAGAGCTTAGATTGAAGATCTTCATCTTTTCAAGAGAGATTTCTTCGTTTGAAGCGGATTCGTGATAGATCAAGCTTGATCCTTCGCTGTCCAGATCTGAAGCGTATTGATTTGGGTTTGTTTAGGTGATTTGGTGAGTGGTGATTATCTCTCACACGGATCCAAAGGAGTATATCGGATTGTTGGCTCGATTTGGTGTTAAAATAGTGATTTCCATGCATTTTCTTCATCCTAAGTGTAGATCCATGTAGATCCATTGTTCATGATGATGTTACATCCATTTTATCACATGTTAACCTATGCAAGTTCATTCATCAAGTTTGTAGAGATATTGTTCATGTTTTCATGCTTATTGGACTTTCAACTCTTTAATTACGAAAATGCCATTATTGTTATAATTGTCTACTTAGATCATATTTGAATGCTTGATTGTTTGGATTAATGTTTGATTTGATTGATTGCTATGAATTAGATGATTGATGGTTTGATTTAGACCAAAGGTGATTCAAAAGCTAAGGGAAAGGCTTTTGAATTGGGAAAGCTGCTCGTGGCATATGTAGCGGGATGATAAAGCTCTTATGCATAGATTTGATGATGTGATGTTGAGATGAGGCTTTGCGAGGATGTAATGAAGCGAGGCATCATGTGATGAAGACTTGGTCTAATCCAGACGGGATCATTCCAAGCATGTTGATAACTCGGTGATATGATTCGAGTTGAGGATAATGAATGGATATGAGAATAGTCGTCGAGGAGGATGACTAGGAGGCTTGGATAGCATCGTTGTTGAAGGTTCTAGCATGCTCTAAACAAGAGTACGTTTGGGCAGATCCGATAGTCCCAACGACTAACTGTTGATGGTCGAGTACTCTGGGCAGATTCGATAGTCCTAGGCACGGGTTGCGACGACGTGCGGGAGTTGTGTCTAGAACCGGGGTTTCCATTAGCCCTTGACGGACGGCTGAAAGAATGTGCCGGTCATTCAATTAACAGTGATATCGAAGAAATGATAACAGTGATAGCCAGAGTCATGGATGTTTGGTTGTATCGTCATTCGGACTCAAGAGCGGTATTTTCTGGGTGCTTATCTGATTTAGGCCTTGGTACTTGGAAAACATCGCCCTTGACTCGAGTGATAGTAGCTTTACTTTAAATTGTATGCTCTGCTATGTTTGCTTCTGCTTAGTGTGTGTCTGGGGGCTATCACTGTAGAATGAGGTTGGAGTGGGAGGGTTGTATTCCTATTCCTTTTCCTTTATGCTCTTTTGGTATGTTGTTAGTTAATTTACTGCTCACTAAGACTGTTGTCTGACTCAAGGCTTTATGTTTTTAATTCTTATTGCCTTGGGCTGTTCGTCCATTTTGGGACGGGCAGACTAGGTAGCAGGTGACAGGTGCTGTTCTCTTTTCACGATGCTGATATCGATGACGAGCTGGAGGGTTGCATATTATCTTCTTATTATATGTACTGGATATTCCGTTGTTTTGTATTCTTTGAGAGATATGTAGTGAGGCTTGATGTATTGACTATTTGGATGCTTGTATTCAACTATTATGGAGTTTTATATGATGTCATTTTGTTCTGTAAAGCTTCACTATACATATGTTCTATTGTATTTTGTCCATGCGCTGTGAGTAATACGATAGATTCTGTTGTTTTAATCTACCCTGACAATCGTCCATGGTCGCCTGGCACACTTTACAGCGCACTATCTCTGGATTCGGTGCAGGGGTCATGGACGGTCGTCACATTTGGTATCAGAGCATTGGTTAATCGATTTTACCCAACGCTCGCCGTCGTAACTACGTATGAGAGACGTAATTGTATTTTGATGGATGAATACTATATATAATATAGTAGTTTAGTTGAGTTTGAGTCCTTTATGAAGTTGTTTCTCTAGATGTTCTAATCATTCCTTTTTATAGATATTGAGAATGAGTCGAAGAGGGAGACCAGCTGCTAGGGGAGGCCGTGCTACTGAAGAGACTGCTGATTATGCAGCCATGTTCGAAGCTATGATGACTTCGATCATGAGAAGGATACCAGTTCCGGGGGCGGCAGTTGATGTTGGAGTTCAGGTTCAGACTCCGAAACCAGTGGATTTTGCTAAGTTGTGCAAGGACTATACTGCTCTTGGAGGGAAGGTTTTCTTGGGAACAGAATCAACTATTGAGGTCCAGAGGTGGATAGATGCTTGTAGAAGGATCTTTAGTGATTTGGGAATTGACGATGCGACTAAGAGGAAGTTGGCATCGAGGCAGCTTCAAGGGAGAGCTTCTGATTGGTGGAACTCTATTACCATCAACACTCCGGAAGAAGAGATTACTTGGGAGCAATTCCAAGTCAGATTTGAAGCTAAGTTCATTTCTACAGCTCAGAAGTCTGTTCTGTTCAAGAAGTTTGTGGAGCTCAAGCAAGGAGGGAGATCAGTTCTTGAGTATGTTTCTGAGTTTGAAGCTTTGTCCAAGTATGCTCGGTCGTATATTGAGTCTGCTTATCAGAAGAATGAGAAATTTGTGACAGGCTTGGACAGTTATCTTGGGAGACAGTTGGTGGATCATTTGGACGATTCATTTGAGAAGCTTGTGGAGAAAGCTCTTAGGCATGAGAGTCTGTTTCCTAAGGAAGGACCTGTTGTTGCTGTTACCAGGGGAGAGTCTAAACCACAGCAGGGTGGAAACCAGAAGAGGAAGTAGCAGCAGCAGAAGGGTAAGGATGGCCAGAAGAAGCCGAAAGGCGAGGTGACTTGCTACAATTGTCAGCAAAAGGGCCATTTTTCTAAGGATTGTAAGAATCCGAAGGTGCCAATGAAGTGTCACAACTGTGACAAGCCAGGGCACATCAGGAAGAATTGTTCGGAACCGAGGAAGGACAAGCAGATTGTGCAAGCTTATGCTTTGGGAGCTGTTCCGTCGTCTTCGAAAGCTCCTACTGCTGAAGAGAAGGGAAAGAGTGTGGTTGTTCAAGGTACTCTTTTCCTATGTGGTGTTCCACTTAGAGTTCTGTTTGATACTGGGGCGTCACATTCGTTTGTTTGTAGTGAACTCGTAGGCCGGTTAGGTTTGGAACCGGATATTGTTGATAGGCCATTGGTTGTGACTAATCCAGTCGGGGGTTCGTCTTGTTTGTGTATGTTATGCCGTGGTCTAGTTGTATCGAGTCATGGTTGCTCTTTTGTTTGTGATTGCTTTGTTCTGAACTTTGCGGGGTTCGGAATTATTTTGGGTATGGACTGGCTTAGGAAGTATGCGGCTAAGGTTGATTGTGGGAGGCTGGAGGTGACAGTCGAGAATGTGGAGGGGCGAAAGATTGTGATACGATGTAAGCATGAGGAAGGCGTCTTCATGAGCTTCATGTATTCGCTAGTTGTTCCACGGGATGGACTGTCTTTAGTGCCAATCGCAAATGGATTCGAGGATGTCTTTGACGAAGTCAAAGGGTTGCCGCCGCATAGAGAGATCGAGTTTCGTATAGATCTAGTTGAAGGAGCCAGACCTGTTGTGATGCCTCTTAGGCGGATGGCGCCTAGGGAACAGCAAGAGTTGAGGGTGCAAGTTGATGACCTTTTACAGAAAGGATTCATTCGGCGTAGTGTGTCCGAGTGGGGTGCACCAGTTGTGTTTGCAACCAAGGCAGATGGGTCGTTAAGATTGTGTGTGGATTATCGTGAGCTGAATAAGGTGACTAAGAAGAACAAGTATCCATTGCCGAGAATAGATGACTTGTTTGATCAGCTTCACGAAGCCAAAGTGTTTTCTCAGATGGATTTGGCAACGGGATTTCACCAGTTGAGAGTGGCTAAGGATAGTGTGCCGAAGACTGCTTTTCGGACACCATCTGGTTTCTTTGAGTTGCTGGTAATGCCGTTTGGATTGACTAACGCGCCAGCATATTTTGTGGATCTTATGAATAGAGTGTTCAGAGATCAGTTGAACAAGTTCGTACTTGTGTTCGTGGATGATATTCTGATTTATTCCAGAACGGAAGAAGAGCACAAGACGCACTTGCGTATTGTTTTGGAAATCTTGCGGAAACATCAGCTGAAGGCTAAGTTTTCGAAGTGTCACTTCTGGAAGAGTGAAGTGAGGTTCTTAGGCCATGTGATTTCTGGAAATGGAATAGCGGTTGATCCCGCTAAGGTGGCAGCAATCCAGGATTGGGTTAGACCTAAGAATGCATCTGATGTGAGAAGTTTTCTTGGATTAGTAGGATATTATCGACGGTTTATCAAAGACTTCTCCAAGATAGCTGCACCGTTAACAGGATTGACGAAAAAGAACCAAGTGTTCAGTTGGGATGCTAAGTGTGAGCAAGCTTTCGGAATCCTGAAAGAGAGATTGACGAGTGCTCCTGTTTTGAATATTCCAAGTGGGAATGATGAGATGGTGGTTTACACCGACGCATGTGGTACTGGACTTGGAGCAGTGCTGATGCAGAAGGATAAAGTTGTTGCGTATGCCAGTTGACAACTAAAGCCGCATGAAAGGAATTACCCGACTCATGATTTGGAGTTAGCGGCGATTGTATTTGCTCTGAAGATGTGGAGACATTATCTACTGGGAGTCCGATTCGAGTTGTTTACAGATCATAAGTCGTTGAAGTATCTTTTCTCCCAAAAGGATTTGAATCTTCGGCAGCAACGTTGGCTAGAGTTTTTAGCATCATATGATTTTGGTATAGCTTATACTCCGGGAAAAGGTAACGCAGTGGCAGATGCGTTAAGTCGAAGACATGCAGGATTGGGAGTCATGTTTTCTGAATGGAAGAATCTCGAGTATTTAGCTGGATTTGACTTCAGGCCTAGATGTGAATCGGAACCTGAGATGTTGGCAAACTTATCAATAAGACCGACTCTTGTGGAAAGGATTGGCGAGAGTCAAAAGGAAGATGATAAGCTTGTCAAGATTATCCGTGGATTGGAATCTGGATTGGAACCAGAAAGGGATAAAGGATTCGAGGTCGATAGAGAAGGTTGGCTTCGGAAGCAAGGACGACTAGTTGTTCCCGATATAGATGAATTGAGGAGTGAAGTTCTGAAGGAAAGTCATCACTCGAAGTTGACAATTCATCCAGGTGGAAATAAGATGTATCGGGATATGAAGAGAACCTACTACTGGGAAGGTATGAAGAAGGATGTTGGAAATTTTATTTCCAAGTGCATGAACTGCCAGTTGGTAAAAGCCGAGCAAAAGAACCCAAGTGGATTGCTTCAGCCATTAGAAGTTCCTACATGGAAGTGGGAACAAGTGTCGATGGATTTTATCGATGGATTGCCTAGAACAAGAACGGGAAATGAAGGGATTTGGGTCATTGTAGATCGCCTGACCAAGAGTGCAAGATTCATTCCTGTTCGATCGACTAGGACTGCATCAAAGTTGGCTGAGTTGTATGTTAAATGGATAGTTCGATTCCATGGTATTCCGAAGAGTATAGTGAGCGATCGAGACCCATTGTTCACTAGTAGATTTTGGAAGAGCTTCCAGGAAGTTTTGGGAACCGAGTTGTGTTTGAGTACAGCTTATTACCCTCAAACAGATGGTCAGACCGAGAGAGTCAACCGAGTTTTGGAAGATCTTCTTAGAGCATGTGTTTTAGACTTCGGAGGATCATGGGAAGATCACCTTCATTTGGTAGAGTTTGCGTACAACAACAGTTATCAGTCAAGCATTGGTATGGCACCGTATGAGGCATTGTATGGAAGACCGTGTAACTCTCCGACATGTTGGTTGGAAACTGGAGAAAAGCTGATACTTGGGCCAGAGATGATTCGGCAGACTTCAGATTGTATAGAGATCATTCGGCAACGAATGAAGGCAGCCCAAGACCGTCAGAAGAGTTATGCAGATAAACGTCGTAAGGATTTGGAATTCGACGTGGGAGATATGGTTTTCGTGAAGATTTCTCCACTGAAGAATGTTATTCGATTCGGGAAGAGAGGAAAATTGACTCCGAAATTTGTTGGACCATTCCCGATCATCGAGCGAATTGGGAAGCTCGCCTACAGATTGGAGTTACCAGAGAAGATGTCGAGTGTGCACAATGTTTTTCATGTATCATATCTACGGAAGTATGTGCACGACTCGAATACAGTAGTTTCTGCAGATAGCTATGAAGATTTTGAAGTTGATCCGGTCGATAGAAGACCTCGTCAGCCGCTTCGTGTTGTGGAAACCGACACGAAACAGCTTAGGAGGAAGGTAGTTAAGTTGCTCAAGATACAATGGAGTGATGATGATAACGACTGTACGTGGGAGGTGGAAGAGAGGATGAAGGCAGCTCATCCTGAACTCTTCAAGGTATGGCCCTAAGGTGTCGTTTCATCTCGCGATATTGTAACTTGTTCTAGTTTTAGAATTCTGTACGCTAAGCTAGAATTGGATGCATGGTTTGTTGATTGCTATGGATGGTAGGCGTATAGAATAGTTTTGATTGCTTTGTTTGTTTGGAATTTCGGGGGCGAAATTCCTAAGGGGGAGAGAATGTAACGACCCGTATTTTTACGGATCGAAAAGTTCGTTCAAATCTGGAATTTTCAGCATTTTAAGTCGTTTCAGATTTTAGGCAGAATTTTTCTAAGTCCTAGGTCGTGAACGACCTAAGAGCTAAGTCGTGACCGACCTATAAGATGTTGGGATTGGTGACCTAAAGATTTGGAGTTAGGTCGTAGGAGGATGGTAAGAGTTTAGGTCGTAGACGACCTAAGAGTTAACGGCCTGGAGATATGTCGTTAGGTAGCATATGTCGTATAGGAAGTAAGTCGTAGGTTGAGGCTTAGGTCGTAGCCAAGTTAAACATAGTTGACGACTTATAGGATCGTGACCGAGTTAAGTGGTAAGTCGTGAGCGACTTAAGGAAAGTCTGCGACCTAAGGACTTAGCGAGTTAGCGTGTTAGCGACCTAAGGAAATTAGGGGATAAGCAGGAAGCGACCTATAGTAGTTCGCGACCTAAGGGTTAGCGAGTTAACAACCCAGTATGTTGCGACCTAGTGGATAGCTTGTTAGCGTAGTTAGGTCGTTAGGCGACCTAAGGAGTTAGGTCGCATAAGTTGTTATGTCGCATGGGTTGGTAGGTCGCTAGGATAGTTTTAAGTGTTAGGTCGCGTGGGTCTAAGTGTTAGGTCGTGACACTGGTAAGTCGCTGGGTTGTTGAGGCGTTATGTGTTAGGTCGCTGAGAAGTTGAGTCGCGTCTTAGTGTTAGGTCGTAGCCTATGTTTTAAGTCGAAAGCGACCTAGGAGTTAAGTGTTAGGTCGTAACATCGTTAGGTTGTAGGATGGGGAGCTCTGTTAGGTCGCTAAGCGCGTAAGAGGTTAGGTCGCGCGTGCGATGAGTCGCTGGGTGTTAGGTTGAAAGCGACCTAGAAGTTGAGTCGTATGTGCGCTAAGCTTCAGTTCTGTTAGGTCGTGCGCATTGTTAGGTCGCTGGGTCTGGCTTTGGTTAGGTCGAAGAGTTGCTAAGTCGTAGGTCGGGGACGACCTAACTCCGAGCGACCTAAGGATTTTCTGCCTATAAATAGAAGGGGGTTGGCTTCATTTTGGGATCCGGATTTTGAAGCGACAAAGTGCTGCCATTTTGAGAGCTCGACTTCTACACTTCTTCACTTCTTTTCTCCACTCTAATCTAGTGCTTCCATCCATCCAAATCGAAGATCAAGATTGAAGATTCAAGAGCTTAGATTGAAGATCTTCATCTTTTCAAGAGAGATTTCTTCGTTTGAAGCGGATTCGTGATAGATCAAGCTTGATCCTTCGCTGTCCAGATCTGAAGCGTATTGATTTGGGTTTGTTTAGGTGATTTGGTGAGTGGTGATTATCTCTCACACGGATCCAAAGGAGTATATCAGATTGTTGGCTCGATTTGGTGTTAAAATAGTGATTTCCATGCATTTTCTTCATCCTAAGTGTAGATCCATGTAGATCCATTGTTCATGATGATGTTACATCCATTTTATCACATGTTAACCTATGCAAGTTCATTCATCAAGTTTGTAGAGATATTGTTCATGTTTTCATGCTTATTGGACTTTCAACTCTTTAATTACGAAAATGCCATTATTGTTATAATTGTCTACTTAGATCATATTTGAATGCTTGATTGTTTGGATTAATGTTTGATTTGATTGATTGCTATGAATTAGATGATTGATGGTTTGATTTAGACCAAAGGTGATTCAAAAGCTAAGGGAAAGGCTCTTGAATTGGGAAAGCTGCTCGTGGCATATGTAGCGGGATGATAAAGCTCTTATGCATAGATTTGATGATGTGATGTTGAGATGAGGCTTTGCGAGGATGTAATGAAGCGAGGCATCATGTGATGAAGACTTGGTCTAATCCAGACGGGATCATTCCAAGCATGTTGATAACTCGGTGATATGATTCGAGTTGAGGATAATGAATGGATATGAGAATAGTCGTCGAGGAGGATGACTAGGAGGCTTGGATAGCATCGTTGTTGAAGGTTCTAGCATGCTCTAAACAAGAGTACGTTTGGGCAGATCTGATAGTCCCAACGACTAACTGTTGATGGTCGAGTACTCTGGGCAGATTCGATAGTCCTAGGCACGGGTTGCGACGACGTGCGGGAGTTGTGTCTAGAACCGGGGTTTCCATTAGCCCTTGACGGACGGCTGAAAGAATGTGTCGGTCATTCAATTAACAGTGATATCGAAGAAATGATAACAGTGATAGCCAGAGTCATGGATGTTTGGTTGTATCGTCATTCGGACTCAAGAGCGGTATTTTCTGGGTGCTTATCTGATTTAGGCCTTGGTACTTGGAAAACATCGCCCTTGACTCGAGTGATAGTAGCTTTACTTTAAATTGTATGCTCTGCTATGTTTGCTTCTGCTTAGTGTGTGTCTGGGGGCTATCACTGTAGAATGAGGTTGGAGTGGGAGGGTTGTATTCCTATTCCTTTTCCTTTATGCTCTTTTGGTATGTTGTTAGTTAATTTACTGCTCACTAAGACCGTTGTCTGACTCAAGGCTTTATGTTTTTAATTCTTATTGCCTTGGGCTGTTCGTCCATTTTGGGACGGGCAGACTAGGTAGCAGGTGACAGGTGTTGTTCTCTTTTCACGATGCTGATATCGAAGACGAGCTGGAGGGTTGCATATTATCTTCTTATTATATGTACTGGATATTCCGCTGTTTTGTATTCTCTGAGAGATATGTAGTGAGGCTTGATGTATTGACTATTTGGATGCTTGTATTCAACTATTATGGAGTTTTATATGATGTCATTTTGTTCTGTAAAGCTTCACTATACATATGTTCTATTGTATTTTGTCCATGCGCTGTGAGTAATACGATAGATTTTGTTGTTTTAATCTACCCTGACAATCGTCCATGGTCGCCTGGCACACTTTACAGTGCACTATCTCTAGATTCGGTGCAGGGGTCATGGGCGGTCGTCACAATTTTCGTTTTGGAGGCAGAACTGGCTTTTTGGGTCGTTTATCGTTCCAATCCAAATCGATCTGGTCCATTCTTTTCTATTTCAGCTATTCATTTAAATAGCTCATTATAAACCCTAGGTTATTTCATATTTCCATTTGTTTGTACGTACAATTCCTTCTCAACTCCTCTTTACAATGGCAGATAAACCAAACAAATTCCCAATTCAATTTCAAATCAAATATCAAATCGAAAAAATCAAACTCCTCAAAGCCCTATCATATTATATATCATTTCAAAGCTCTCAACGAATGTAATCATCTGTAACAATTTATTTTTCAATTCAATACGTCGTTTGTCTAGAAATTCACGATGAACTTCGGCCGTTCATAGGCCACAATCTCGAACCAACGGTGGATCTTCGGTTATAGGGCGATCGGAAGTTTGCAATGCGTAGAGGGGAACTAGAGCTTTGCATCTGTGGTGCTAGTTCGTCGAATCAGCTATCGGTTTCACCTCGATTTGGCTTTGAACGCCAGCGGCGGAGGGGCGTTTAGGTGGTGCCGGAGGTGGCTGGAACGGTGGAGGAAGGTTGACTGAGGCTGGCGAGGCCAACGGCGCAATCGGATTAGGGTGAAGTCGCATGTGGTGGTGGCAAAAATTGATTGAGGGTGGCGATTTTCAACGGCTCGTAGTCAGCGAGATCGGATTCGATGCTTGCTAAGGTTTGAGAGTTGTGTTGATGCTGACGTGGCTTGATACGTGTACGTTTTTTTATTATTTAATTGGTTTTAATTTGAATCGTATAATGTTCAAATCTATAACTTTTGCATACGAGGTCCGATTCATACGTGGTTTGTTTTACTGAGATCGTATCGAAATTCCAGATTTTGACGCTGGTTTGGACAAATTCTGAGATGTTTGAATTTGGACTCTAAATTGAATTTAAATTCGATTTAAATTCAAAGGTGAGTGATTTGACTCACTCGTAACTTCTAAAATTTCTTATGTTTGTTAAATTAAATTTATAATGTGGTTGGAAATTTATTTATGGCTATTTGGTATATTTTAAATCGTCATCTCAATTAATTTGAATTTATTTTAATTAAATCGTTACTTAATTTATTTTTGAATTTAAATTGTCGGTTAAATACCTGTTAATGATTATCAGTTCTCGATTGATGTTTATTGATTGATTTGGATGATGATTGTGATGGATGTTCAATTGTTGATGTTGGATGAATGAATGTTGTATTTTATATCGTTATAAACTGCAAGTTTCCTATGTGTTGAAATGATACATACCTCTATAGACTAGAGAAAAATTGTTATGGGTTGAAATGATAGACTCGAATGATTTTATGGATTTTATTATTAAATTCGGGATTGCGGTTTGAAATGATATATAACTGTAAAAATATTAAATTACGGATTGAAATGATAAATATCTGTATCACTTGACCCTAGGGTAGAGAATTATATACGGACACCAGATTGGTTAAATTAAATGGTTTTTAAATTCTTAACTTTTTGAATTTAATTAAATGATATTTTGAAATAAAAAAATTTAATTTATATAAATTGAATTATTATTGAAAAATCAAGTTTATATTGAAATTTGAATTGGTTTAAAGGAATTGTTTAAAGAAATTAAATTGTGACTTTAAAATTGAGTCTGGGGTATAAGTAAAGTTTGTTGAATCTGAGTTATTAAAACTGTTTGAAATATACTGAAATTGGAGTAATTTAAATTGATATTTCAAACATGGATTTGGAAGCGATATAGAATTAAATATCTTATTGAGAATTTGAATTGAAAGATTTGAAATTGGAGTTTTGGAAATTGGAAATAGTCCAAATGTGTTGAAAGGAAATGAATAGTTTAAAATTAATAGCAAATTCAAATTCATATTTTTATGTAAATTGTTTTAAAAATATATTGTAAAGATCCAAAATTTTAAGATTTTTAAATTATTAAACTATTTTAACCTATATTAACTATATTAAATCAATTTAACCTATTTTAAACCATTTAATTTATTTTAAAACTAATTAACCCATTTTAACTTATTTTAAATCTAATTAATCTATTTTAAAGCTATATAATCCATTTTAGTTATATTTAATATATTTTAAATCTATTTAACTATCTTAAACCAGTTTAGCTGTATCTTTAATCTACAATTAAACCACTATAGAGTATTTAACTATTTTAACTATTTATAGCTATTTAAACTATTTCCTAAATTTCCAGACTAAATAGAGTGGAAGTGTTTATATTCAACTTTCTTGGTTTAAAAGCAAATATGATGAAATGATATTATAACCTAAGTTGGGATTTATGTAACATATTTTGAGTAAATATGATGATTTTTTAAACGAGAGCTTTAAACTATTTTGAAAATAGATTTCAAGGTGAATATGATTTCGAAATTGATATTGTTTTGAGAATATGATATTTTGATATAAATTGTGAATTGACTTTTGAAATGTAAAAGAACCATCCGGTGTGAAATAAGCATTTGGTTGTTAAAGAGACCGGGAGCGGATATTGTCATACTCTTTGCCAATACCGAAAACCACTTTAACAACTATGTACGTGGTGGAGGTTCTAGAAATGAAGTAGGATGGTTTGGCGAACGATTTCTGTATAAGGTATGACGTGTCCCTGACTCTCGTGAGTCAGCTTAGATGTAACTAAAACAGGAGCTACACCTGGGCCAAGTGAGGTCATTCCTCCGATCGGACATGCTTCTTCGATACCATATTATGACATCTGTGATGATTTGGTGGCCACCCCTTGATTTTGATTTGGGAGTGTGTTTCGAGGTGGGCGGTAGTAGCTGCTATGTGTTACCACTAGCCCGGTTCTGCAATTGGTATATCTACCATGGCATTGCCTCGAGTGCCGTGTTCACACGCCCAACCGCGCCTTCTACGAGTTTGGTTTGTGTCGTACCTATGGAGTGCTCCCTGATAGCCCACCTGTAGGTGGAGTTTATAGTATCTATATAGACTACGGCATTATAAAATTGTGTTAAGGGGGATATGGGTAACGCCTTAACGCTATTTTAATACTTTACTTTACTATATACACTATTATAATAGTGTATTGTACAACATAGTAGATAGTTTAACGGATCCTTAAGAGATGTGAATTCCGAACATCTCTTAAGTTACTGCACTCACGTCACACACTGGATAGGAGATATCAAATCCCGTAAACATCTCTGACGCCGTCACACTCATATTTACCGTTGATTTAGCTTACATAAGGTCTTTTAGTTCTAACTCTAGTGTTTGTCTTTTCAATTCGCTCAGGTTAGCCTAAGCATTTCAGGATTTGAAGATCTTATTTCTGGAGGACGAAGACGAGGATTTGTACTATTATTATTTATTGTATAGTCCACTGCGTTCATACTGTTCCGTTGCATTTATTTATTTATTCCTATTTATGTAACTCTAATGTTCGTGCTGTAAAGAATAATTAAATGTATTTATAAAATAGCTTCATTAACTGTTTATTTGATTATTATATTTTGTCCTTCTACTGCGAGATTCTGTATTTGTTTTTCCTTTCTCTGTTTTTCTTATTCACCCTAATAACAATCTGCCCTTTTGTATGGTTTGAGCTTGATGTGTGTGGTTTATCATCGATTTAAACTGTCCGATAACCTTAGCTTTGTGGGGTCCGACTCATTATAGAAATAGGGTAGTAATACCCTAGAATGAGTAGCTGAGAGTGTGTGTGTGTGTGTGTATATATATATATATATGAGAGTGTACTTGTTAGTGTTATAAAAGATTTTTATATTATGTTAATTTGTTTTGTTTACTATTTGTAAATTCTAGTCGATACATGGGACGTTATGGCATTGATAGGGAATTCTAAACACTCGATAGAACTCATCGACATAATATTGGTTTTGAAATATAGGTGAATGAAATAATTTTTCCTATTATATATTTTTTTGTATATAAAATAATAGATTTTATAAATGATATAATTGGGTGTAATATGTTGTTTGTTAGGTAGTGAACTTTATAAATATTGGTTGTAAATTAAAATTTACAAATAAGATGAATAAAAATTGGAAATTTTAGAATTTAAGTTCCGGGATTTTTGAAATATTCTTTCAAAGGATTTTGGATAATATAAGTATTGCTTAGAAGTATTTTCTAATGAAAATATTTCAATATAATTTGAAAGAACTATTTAAATAGGAATTTTGGAAAGAAATAAGTTCCGTACTCCCCTCTCTATCACTGGAAAATAATTCCGGTGAAGAGTGCATGCATCATCAACATTTATTTTCGAGTTTCTAAGTGGGATGACCATAGTAGTAGTTCACTACACATTTGTTTGATAAATAAAGCTTGATTTTAATTTTCAAATATGATTTAATATATATATATATAAAGATATGGTTATATATTATTTTTTAAATGATTTGAAATGGAACCCGACATTTACTTCTTAAATTTCTATAAATTAGAGATTTCAATTGTTGTAATAAAATGAAATTCTAACTATTTAATAATTGGAACTTATAAAATGGAAATAAGAAACTACATGCTAAGTTATAAATGAAGTATACAAGGATTTTGAAATTTGTAACCTGCAAACAAAAAGGATATGAAAATAAGAAATGGTAACTACTGAACATTTATTTGCTGAAAATGAAATAAGATAAACTTGTGTAACTTTCAATTGCATTCTTAAAAACATAAATATAACTTACCAAAATATTAAAAGTTGTAATGTTAAATAGAAAATGTAATGGAATACTATACAAGTAAAACTTAAGTAGTGAAAGTGTTCAATGGAATATTCTTATAAATAAGAATTTTGATTTATAATTGTTATAAACTTAAGTTATAATTGAAATGTTACTAAATAAAATGTAATAGATAGTGAGTACTGTAAGTAAATAATTATAAACTTAAGTAAATGAATTTATGTGCTAAGCAATGGAATTAAACATGAATACTATAAATAAATGATTATAACTTAAGTAAATGTTGAAGTTATTTATAATTAAATGAATAGAAAGAAAATGAGTATTGTATTTAGTAAATGATTATAACTTTAGAAATTGTTGAAATGATTTAGAAAAATAGATTTAATATTCAATGTACTATATAAGGAAATGAATGTAAATTAAAAGGTAAGGAAATTAGGTGTGAATTTAATAAATGTAAACTAAACTGCAATAAAATCGATGTAAAACTTAAATAAGGAATTCATTGATGTTTATAATCCAACTGAATAGATATAACCTGTGTTTGACATTAATATAAAGTAATGGAAAGAAATTTTCATTAAATGAATAAATGAAATGAATTTTGTAAGTAATGGACATAAGTAAATGGAAATATGTATTAAATGAATGAATGTGAATGAATGAAATGGTCATTGTAAGTATCAAACTAAAGAAAGGTAATGACATGAAATGAAATTTATAAGAGTGAATTGGGTTAATGCTGGGAATCATTGTTTATTTTGGCTTATGGACTGTTTGGGCAAGGATACTTTAAATTGTTTAGGATGTATGAATAATCTGTTGTGTTTATCTAAGGCTGTTGAGTAAATGGTATACTTAGTAGTTTATTCATCATTCTATACGATTAAAGTGTCTAAATCCGAACAAAACCATTTTTTTTGCTTGCTATGGATGGATGGTTGACTTCTTTAATTTTAGGTGATGATTGTGTAACAACCCAGAGTTTTATAACAATTAATTTTCATCATTTAACGATTAAGTGGTTGTTAATTGCTATTGATTGTTTTAATGGGTTGAAAATTTGGTTAAGCGTTGTTTGGGCTTTTAGTAAAATCTTGGCCACGTTTCCTTTTGGTATTGTGATACTTATCTAAGGCCGATACCTATTCCTATCTACCCACATTCATTCGCGAACCCTAAAAAATAAATCGAACGAAGAAATTAAAAATGGTGGCCTCTTCCTTGTCATTCAAAAAAAAAACTAGGGTTTTGGGCAAATTCAAAGACCCCAACATTCAACGCTCGATTCAACTTGACTCTTGCTTCGCGAGTTGATCATCTCTTCAGCCGCTTGATTCGAGTCGTCTTCGCTTCGAACACTTTGTAGAGGCGGCCAAATAGGGGGTGTCTTCGACTTTGGTTTGAACTGGATTCTTTGAATAAAAGGTGAGTAATCCCTACTCACATCTAATTCAAAGCAGTGATTTCAATTTGCTCAAGTTCGTAACTTTCAATTGCTGAACTGTTTGATTTCCATTCTTCTTACTTTGGGTTGTGATGGTGTTATGCGATGAACTTGGCTATCGTCGATTGCTTGGTTACTCGTAAAACATCTTGATTTAAAACTGCAGCTCCATGATTTCGAACTCCTTTCTACGGTGACTTTGATATTGCATTGAACCGTGTTTTGATATCACCTTTGTGTAGGTTTCGCAATTCATTGTCTAATTATTTGGTGAGACTTCATATGTGTTCATATATATATATAGTTATATGTGTGTATACATATGTAGTCGAATTTGCACGGAAATTATCTTGGTTCAAAACCGATATTGTGGCTGGCACTTGTTTTCTTCTGGTGAATCACGATGATTTCTCTGGTCCATTATTTACTGCTTTGTACTCTTTGCCACTTTGTTTTGGTCACTGTTGCTTTGCTTGAGTTTATCGTCAGGAGCTCGAGTTGCTTCAATTTTGCTTTAGAGTCTGTAAATCGTACATCCATGCTTTTAAGGCTGCTTGCATACAGTCACATTATTTCATTTAGTCTTCAAGTATATGTTATGTTTGTTGGTTCTGTTGTTGCATTTGGTACAGATATATATGCGTGTACATGTATATATTTGTATTGCTTGGCCTTGAATTTGATATCACTGACTTTGGGCATTTAATGATTTGGAATTGTAGTTGTTTTCGGCCTTGACGATGTTTTGCCTTGGTTTATTTGTTTGCCCTGTTACTTCAACCATTGTCCAGTTTTACAAGTATATTGCATATACCTGTTTCTTCTCTTTGCTTACATCTGCACATCCATGTGCCTCCTCTGTTTCGTTTGTGCTTCCCCTATGTGGCCATATCTTGGTTGCATCTGGACTTGTACTGGTAATTCACGTGTGTAATTGTATTTGTTGTCTTCATGTACCTAAATATAGTTGTACAGGGCCCTATTTAGTTTATGTTGTAGTTTGTATATCTCACTGTTACATCGGGGTTGTAGCCGTGGTCCTATATTGCGTAGTTCATTCATCTCGTAGTCTGGTACCCTTTTAAAATCTGTTTTGAGTGCAGACTTCATATTGCTGCAACTCGTACACATTTGGATTTGAACTTGCCTCAGTTTTGATTTTGATTTGAGGTCACTACTTTAAATCCTTTGCTTGATATTGCTTTTATCTTAATAATATCCCCACTGCTGCATTGATTTAGGGGCTGCGGTATAATTTTCTGCTGCATCCCCAGTGATGTGTTATTCCTGTGCATTGCCTTCATACCTAGGTTGTCTGGTTTTAATATTCTGGCATTGAGTCACATGTAGTATTCATATGCATTGATGTTGGCTTTTGTCACTTGAAATAAAAGCTGCTGTTGGACTTTGGGTTTTGATTTGGGTTTCACTGACCTGTACACATGTATTTGCTTGCATCCATATTGTCGCTGTATCTAGTATGATATAGTTGCATTTGAACCGTACTACCGCCTTTGTTCTCGAGTCCGACACTTGTGTTGCCCAGTTTCATTTAGTTGTTCACTAGTCTGCAATTGCTAGTGAAGTTGAACTTGGTCTTGTTCTCCATTTAGTCTTGCTGCAGTTGCTAGTTTGAGTGTTGTTGCCTCTTGCACATGCTCTTTGATATTGGTCGAACTTGTTTCACTTGCTGCCACTGTCTTCTTTGTAGTGGCAGTCTGCCCTGGTCTTTACAACTGTTGCCACTGCAGTTTCATCGTAGTGGTTGCTGGGTATTCGTTTATGTCTGCAGTTGCATGTGTTTTGCAGTTTTCCCCCTGTTGGGATTTGTTTCTGAATTCACTTGAGTTGAATCCGGCACTTCGGGGTTTGACCTGGTGATCACCTGTGACTTCCACTGAGCTTTTGCGTATCTCTTGCGATGGTGGCGAGGCAGTGCACGCGTGCGTGCACTGCAGCCACCCAAACTCGACAGTTTTGTATTGATTTTTCTTTTGCTTTTGATGCATTGATCTTTTATGCCGTATTGGCGAGGCCGTACACGCGTGCGTGTACGGCAGCCAATCGAGTTTTGATGGTTTTAAAGTGACAATTTCAATGACTTTAAATTGATTTAGTCGATTTGATAAATTGTTTATTTATCTCTGTTGATGATTTAAATCTGCTGATTTTTGTTAAACACTGTTAAGTGTTATATTGACCGTTATCCGGTTTCTTTGTTTAAAGAATCGGATAGACGGGAATTATTGTGACTATCATCTATTTAAAGTATTCTGCCTATATGCTCTAATAAACTGGTTTGAATTAGACTGACCTGGGTATTATTTTCTTTTGAATGTAATACTCGGGTCAGACCCGAGTTATTTCAGGTTGTAGATTTTCTTCTTTGAGTTGCTGTTCGGGATTGAAGACTTTTCACATCTTCTGAAGTTGTCAGAGTCATTTTGTCATTGTATAGAATGATATATATTCATGTATATTAGTCGATAATGTACCTGTATATATAACTTCTAGAGTCGACAGTTGTAGTTGTATCACATGTATAGTGTCAACTATGTATTAACTGACATCAGTTATATATATATGAGACTTTTGTTTTTATCTGTGTTCCGCATTTATATTATCTGTGTTATTGTTATATCTAATGTCCTAAACTATTATGAACCATCGTAGTTCGTTTTATACTGGTATTGGGAGTGTCGATGGGAGTAAATAAATAATAGATGAAAAATAAAAAGTATATACCACTCCTGCCGAGATAACCAATATTAGTGTAAGGCCAATTACGGATGGTCGCTCCTATCCAGCCTTATTCTTCGTAATAATAGACAGTATTTCTTTTAATACTTTTTGTTATTATGAGCATAGAGGTGGGGCGTTACAGTTGGTATCAGAGCTTGGGGTTTATGGACATAATATAAAACATAACTTGGATGGAACATATGTTACAACTATTGGTCGATGTTTTATTTGTACTTTGAGTCAAAACTAAAGTTTTGAAATTTTGATGAAATTTTTAAATATCTTTATTTAAAAATAATAGTGAAATTGTGTTCTGATGATTTGATTGATTTGTGTTCTGTTTATCAGAGTGCGCAGCGGAAACAGTTAAACTGTCTTCGCTGAGTACAACTGATAATCTTTTTGATTTAAAAATTAAAATATGGAATTGATATGAATTTCAATTGTTGTTTACATAGCTGTGTTTATTTTGTTTCTTTGAGAATTTCGAATCCAAATTGAGGATTCGAAGAAATTGCAGATATGTGATTTTTGTTGAAATTTCCGCTGGCTTTCTTTTGTACTAATCATATATTGATCAGATTTTGCTGTTTTGAATTATCTTCATTGAAGATACATTTGAATGATTCTTTGTTCATTTTGTAGTACGTGCAAAAATTTAAATTGCACGTTATTGCATTCATTTTACGTTGAACCGATGCTGGGTTATGAAACGTATTTTGTTGCCGTTATTTTTACAACGGAATTTTACACCAATGCTATATTTTGAAGTACGGTGTTTTGTGGCATTTTGATGAATGAGAATTCACTGACATTACATTTTGATGTAGATTGTTTTGATGTGATTTTGACGTTTTAAAACTACTGTCGCTTTGGCTTCCGTAACCGTCAAATTTTAAAAGTGGATTTCAAGCGGTTATTCCGCAATGCTGATTTGTAACCGTTTTTACGGTATTTTGAGAAGTACAATTTCCTTATCGAAATTGTTACTAATTTGCTGCTTTAATCACGTGATTGGAAAATTGTTTTATAAAATTTTAGCAGTTTGTGTTTTCAAAAGAATGAGAAAGCGACTTAAACGATTCAGAAAAATCGAGGATTATGACCCCTTTCTTTTACTGTTTCGCTTAACTCCGAACTTGTCCAGTTGAGAATGTGAATTGTTATTTTTACAAAATAAATAAAATTGTTTTCAAGAATTTTTACAGTTTGCGCTTTCAAAGGAATGAGGAAGCGATTTAAACGTTTCAGCAAAATCGAGGACTATGACCCCTTTCTTTTACTGATTCGCTTAATTCCGGACTTGTCCGTTTGAGAATGTAAAGTGTATTTTTACAGAATACACAATTTTGCACTTTCAAGGAAACGATGAAGTGATTTAAACGATTTAGCAAAAGTGCGGAGTATGGAACCACACTTTTACTATTTCGGTTAATTCCGGACTCGTTAATTGAATATCTGTTGTTTTGATGAATTTGATGATTTCACACTTTCAAGGAAACGATGAAGAGAATCAAACGATTTAGTAAAACACGTGGTATGGGACATGTGCGTTTGCTATTTCGGTTAATTCCGGACTCGTTAATTGAAACATTTTGATGCTTTCGTGTGCTTTCGAGCCAATTTGTTGGACCTTCGGGTCATTTGTTGGACCTTTGGGTCAAATACCAGTACTAGACCTTCGGGTCATTTGTTGGACCTTCGGGTCATTTGTTGGGCGCCAAAATTATGTTGAGTACTTGGTAGGCTTCGGCCATTTGTTGATGCACGTGCGGCGAATTAAAAACTCGCCATCTGATGGGATCGATCCAAGCTTTTATGTTGATTTTCTAGTCTTCTTAATTGATTTCTAGATATTTGTTGCTTCCAATTATCTGTAGGTAATTGGATATTTGTTGATATGAGTTCTGATTATCGTTTTTGATAATCGAATATTTGTTGAATTTGAAATTTGATTATCGTTTTTGATAATCAAATATTTGTTGAATTTGAGAAATTTGATTATCGTTTTTGATAATCGAATATTTGTTAAATTTGAAATTTGATTATCGTTTTGATAATCGAATATTTGTTAAATTTGAAATTTGATTATCGTTTTTGATAATCGAATATTTGTTGAATTTGAAATTTGATTATCGTTTTTGATAATCGAATATTTGTTGAATTTGAAATTTGAGTATCGTTTTTGATAATCGAATATTTGTTGAATTTGAGAAATTTGATTATCGTTTTTGATAATCGAATATTTGTTAAATTTGAAATTTGATTATCGTTTTGATAATCGAATATTTGTTAAATTTGAAATTTGATTATCGTTTTTGATAATCGAATATTTATTGAATTTGAAATTTGATTATCGTTTTTGATAATCGAATATTTGTTGAATTTGAAATTTGATTATCGTTTTTGATAATCGAATATTTGTTGAATTTGAAATTTGATTATCGTTTTTGATAATCGAATATTTGTTGAATTTGAAATTTGATTATCGTTTTTGATAATCGAATATTTGTTGAATTTGAAATTTGATTATCGTTTTTGATAATCGAATATTTGTTGAATTTGAAATTTGATTATCGTTTTTGATAATCGAATATTTGTTGCATTTGAGAAATTTGATTATCGTTTTTGATAATCGAATATTTGTTGAATTTGAAATTTGATTATCGTTTTTGATAATCGAATAATTGTTGAATTTGATGTTTTGTGATATTCGTCTTCGATAATTTGACATTTGTTGATTTGTTTTCTGATTATCGTTTGAGATAATTAGATAATTGATGCTTGCTGATTTTATTGATATGAGATTTTCTAGTCTCCAATTGATTCTAGAATATGCTGATTTTATTGAATTGCTGTTTTCTATCTATTTCTGTAAATGGTCAGAGTTTACTGGTTTTGAAATTTGTGTTTCCTAGTTAATTGTTGAATAACTGGATAGTGTAAGTTTGCGATTTGTGAATTGTGCTTCATAATTATCTTGGTTGATAATTATATTTGGTTGTTTTCTAATTATCGTATCGATAATTAGATATTGCTATTTGAGATTTCTGAATTCTAATTGTCTAGTTGATAATTAAATATGGCTGATGATTGCATTTATTCAGTTTTGCTGCTTTCTGATTATATATTGATAGTTAGATTTTATTGAAGATTTGCGAATCTCTTTATTAGAATTAAAAGATTACTTTGGCATTTGAATTCTTGACTTTTATTTTTCTAGCTTAACCAGTTTATGTTAGAAGAATAATAGTAGTTGACGACCTTAATTATGAAAATTGCGGGGATGCAATTTTTATAAGGAGGGGAGTCTGTAACAACCCAGAGTTTTATAATAATTAATTTTCATCATTTAACGATTAAGTGGTTGTTAATTGCTATTGATTGTTTTAATGGGTTGAAATTTTGGTTAAGCGTTGTTTGGGCTTTTAGTAAAATCTTGGCCACGTTTCCTTTTGGTATTGTGATACTTATCTAAGGCCGATACCTATTCCTATCTACCCACATTCATTCGCGAACCCTAAAAAATAAATCGAACGAAGAAATTAAAAATGGTGGCCTCTTCCTTGTCGTTCAAAAAAAAAAACTAGGGTTTTGGGCAAATTCAAAGACCCCGACATTCAACGCTCGATTCAACTTGACTCTTGCTTCGCGAGTTGATCATCTCTTCAGCCGCTTGATTCGAGTCGTCTTCGCTTCGAACACTTTGTAGAGGCGGCCAAATAGGGGGTGTCTTCGACTTTGGTTTGAACTGGATTCTTCGAATAAAAGGTGAGTAATCCCTACTCACATCTAATTCAAAGCAGTGATTTCAATTTGCTCAAGTTCGTAACTTTCAATTGCTGAACTGTTTGATTTCCATTCTTCTTACTTTGGGTTGTGATGGTGTTATGCGATGAACTTGGCTATCGTCGATTGCTTGGTTACTCGTAAAACATCTTGATTTAAAACTGCAGCTCCATGATTTCGAACTCCTTTCTACGGTGACTTTGATATTGCATTGAACCGTGTTTTGATATCACCTTTGTGTAGGTTTCGCAATTCATTGTCTAATTATTTGGTGAGACTTCATATGTGTTCATATATATATATATATAGTTATATGTGTGTATACATATGTAGTCGAATTTGCATGGAAATTATCTTGGTTCAAAACCGATATTGTGGCTGGCACTTGTTTTCTTCTGGTGAATCACGATGATTTCTCTGGTCCATTATTTACTGCTTTGTACTCTTTGCCACTTTGTTTTGGTCACTGTTGCTTTGCTTGAGTTTATCGTCAGGAGCTCGAGTTGCTTCAATTTTGCTTTAGAGTCTGTAAATCGTACATCCATGCTTTTAAGGCTGCTTGCATACAGTCACATTATTTCATTTAGTCTTCAAGTATATGTTATGTTTGTTGGTTCTGTTGTTGCATTTGGTACAGATATATATGCGTGTACATGTATATATTTGTATTGCTTGGCCTTGAATTTGATATCACTGACTTTGGGCATTTAATGATTTGGAATTGTAGTTGTTTTCGGCCTTGACGATGTTTTGCCTTGGTTTATTTGTTTGCCCTGTTACTTCAACCATTGTCCAGTTTTACAAGTATATTGCATATACCTGTTTCTTCTCTTTGCTTACATCTGCACATCCATGTGCCTCCTCTGTTTCGTTTGTGCTTCCCCTATGTGGCCATATCTTGGTTGCATCTGGACTTGTACTGGTAATTCACGTGTGTAATTGTATTTGTTGTCTTCATGTACCTAAATATAGTTGTACAGGGCCCTATTTAGTTTATGTTGTAGTTTGTATATCTCACTGTTACATCGGGGTTGTAGCCGTGGTCCTATATTGCGTAGTTCATTCATCTCGTAGTCTGGTACCCTTTTAAAATCTGTTTTGAGTGCAGACTTCATATTGCTGCAACTCGTACACATTTGGATTTGAACTTGCCTCAGTTTTGATTTTGATTTGAGGTCACTACTTTAAATCCTTTGCTTGATATTGCTTTTATCTTAATAATATCCCCACTGCTGCATTGATTTAGGGGCTGCGGTATAATTTTCTGCTGCATCCCCAGTGATGTGTTATTCCTGTGCATTGCCTTCATACCTAGGTTGTCTGGTTTTAATATTCTGGCATTGAGTCACATGTAGTATTCATATGCATTGATGTTGGCTTTTGTCACTTGAAATAAAAGCTGCTGTTGGACTTTGGGTTTTGATTTGGGTTTCACTGACCTGTACACATGTATTTGCTTGCATCCATATTGTCGCTGTATCTAGTATGATATAGTTGCATTTGAACCGTACTACCGCCTTTGTTCTCGAGTCCGACACTTGTGTTGCCCAGTTTCATTTAGTTGTTCACTAGTCTGCAATTGCTAGTGAAGTTGAACTTGGTCTTGTTCTCCATTTAGTCTTGCTGCAGTTGCTAGTTTGAGTGTTGTTGCCTCTTGCACATGCTCTTTGATATTGGTCGAACTTGTTTCACTTGCTGCCACTGTCTTCTTTGTAGTGGCAGTCTGCCCTGGTCTTTACAACTGTTGCCACTGCAGTTTCATCGTAGTGGTTGCTGGGTATTCGTTTATGTCTGCAGTTGCATGTGTTTTGCAGTTTTCCCCCTGTTGGGATTTGTTTCTGAATTCACTTGAGTTGAATCCGGCACTTCGGGGTTTGACCTGGTGATCACCTGTGACTTCCACTGAGCTTTTGCGTATCTCTTGCGATGGTGGCGAGGCAGTGCACGCGTGCGTGCACTGCAGCCACCCAAACTCGACAGTTTTGTATTGATTTTTCTTTTGCTTTTGATGCATTGATCTTTTATGCCGTATTGGCGAGGCCGTACACGCGTGCGTGTACGGCAGCCAATCGAGTTTTGATGGTTTTAAAGTGACAATTTCAATGACTTTAAATTGATTTAGTCGATTTGATAAATTGTTTATTTATCTCTGTTGATGATTTAAATCTGCTGATTTTTGTTAAACACTGTTAAGTGTTATATTGACCGTTATCCGGTTTCTTTGTTTAAAGAATCGGATAGACGGGAATTATTGTGACTATCATCTATTTAAAGTATTCTGCCTATATGCTCTAATAAACTGGTTTGAATTAGACTGACCTGGGTATTATTTTCTTTTGAATGTAATACTCGGGTCAGACCCGAGTTATTTCAAGTTGTAGATTTTCTTCTTTGAGTTGCTGTTCGGGATTGAAGACTTTTCACATCTTCTGAAGTTGTCAGAGTCATTTTGTCATTGTATAGAATGATATATATTCATGTATATTAGTCGATAATGTACCTGTATATATAACTTCTAGAGTCGACAGTTGTAGTTGTATCACATGTATAGTGTCAACTATGTATTAACTGACATCAGTTATATATATATGAGACTTTTGTTTTTATCTGTGTTCCGCATTTATATTATCTGTGTTATTGTTATATCTAATGTCCTAAACTATTAGGAACCATCGTAGTTCGTTTTATACTGGTATTGGGAGTGTCGATGGGAGTAAATAAATAATAGATGAAAAATAAAAAGTATATACCACTCCTGCCGAGATAACCAATATTAGTGTAAGGCCAATTACGGATGGTCGCTCCTATCCAGCCTTATTCTTCGTAATAATAGACAGTATTTCTTTTAATACTCTTTGTTATTATGAGCATAGAGGTGGGGCGTTACAGATTGTATGCTTGTTTACAAGTGATTGTTGTTGTATAATGTTGATTTGTTTGTTAGTGGTTGAAACAACTTTAACTGTTTCATTTTATATAACTATTAACTCTTTTGGATTATATAAGTGAAATATAGGTTATGGAAGCAATTGCTACTGCTTTTGGTTTCATAAAAGTAAGCGTTATCTACCTGACAAATAGGTACGTTCTCGGATTACAGTTTTCTAGCGATATTGTATTATTTTTCCCACTGTTGGGATATATTATTTTGGAAAATTATGATATATATATTGTTATTTTTGATATTATTATTATTTCCAAACCTCTTCGTACAAAGGAGACTCTACCGAAATTTTTCGTAAATTTTGGACTTAGAAATTTTTTACGAAATGTTTCCAAACTTTATTAATTTGAGTATAAAAGGATATAATTGTTTATAAATTTATATATTCTATTTAAATTATTTAATTTTGTAAGTTAATTGTTTATAAATTTAATATTTTGAACAAGATATATTGATTATTTAATTCCTTCCCTTCTTTTTCCTTTTCGGGGACGAAAAGTTTTGAGTAGGGGAGAGTGTAACGACCCATAAATTTTCGATAATTAAAATTGTTCATTTAATAAGATTTTGTAATTTAAAGTTGGGAGAAATTAAAATTTAAGATTTATAATGGGAATAATAACTATAATAAAATACAATAATGTTAATTTAAGTTAATTATTAACAATTTAAATGAGATTCTAATCAACTGAAATGATTTAAATGTATTCTTGGTTATAAATTTAATATAAGGAAACAAGTGTAAATATTGAAGTAATTAATAAAATAATATATAATAAATGGTAATTGAATAAAATCAATATTATGTAAGTAATTGTAATAATTGGTTGAAACTAATAAACTTATAAGTGTGATTAAAAGTAAGGGTAACAACTATTATGTGTTACCTATTTATTTAGTCTTTTAAATTGGAATGAGAAATCAATTAAAATTAAATGAAATTTAATGTTACATTAATGAGATTAAGACAATAACTGAAATTTGTGAATGTAATAAAATGAATAGAAATGTTAATTTTATCCATAAGGTAATAGTTGACTTAATGAAAGAATGAAACCAAGATAAATTAATTAATTGAGATCTTTAATTATAATTAATGTGTAAAATTGACGGGATTCAATATATTGAAATATAGTAGTTAATACAAATAAAAGATGGAAATTGGAGAATATTTGTAACATCCCAATATTTCAACCATTCGCATCCGCACATGTCGGACTTGAATTGCTCAAAATATCAGATTGTTAATTTATATTTGCAAAACTCATCATATCAAAAATAAATCAATCATAGAATCATAGACATAGATTAATATAAAAATAAGTAGCGAAAACAAATAAATAGTAGTTCATGAAGCTACTATATATATCAGAGTTAAAACAAGATACAACAGAAGTCTCTAATACATAGAAGTCTCGATACAATAGTCAAATACAAGATTAGAACATATCACAGGAGTCAACTGAATAATTGCAAGCTGAATAGGTAGATGGATC
This sequence comes from Allium fistulosum, assembly GCA_030737815.1. Classification (NCBI taxonomy): domain Eukaryota; kingdom Viridiplantae; phylum Streptophyta; class Magnoliopsida; order Asparagales; family Amaryllidaceae; genus Allium; species Allium fistulosum. The sequence goes on from CM060907.1 coordinate 369,565,166, forward strand.
TCCAAGCAAAGCTCCAACTCCAAAGGTGAGTCTCTAATGTTGTGACACTCAGTTTGACCTGAGCGTAAAGTAAAACACAAAACACTCGAGTCAGGATTAACATTCTTATATTAATAAATCCAACTCAAGTGAAATATCAACTGAAATACAAGTAACTCAAAGGATGTTTGGGATAACATCCTCTAAGGATCCGTGGAACTATCTACTATGTAGTAAAATACGTTATTATAATAATGTCTAAAATAAAGTAAACTATTAAAATAGCGTTAAGGTGTTACCCATATCCCTCTTAACACATTTTATATATTCTCATAGTCTATACAGTACCGTAATCTCCCCCGTACAGGCGTTGTCAGAGGGCACTCCATAAGTATGGTACTAAACAAACTCATAGTGGGCTCGATATGGTAGGTGACATGGCACAACTAGGCAATGGCAGGGTAGATATACCAATTACACTTCCAGGCTGGTGGTAACGCATAGCCGCAGCTACCGCCCACCTCGATCCACGTATATACCTCATATAGGATCGTCGCCACCATCTTACTTCATTCTGGAATCTCCACCACGTACACGGTTGTTAAAGTGTTTTTCGGTATTGGTAGAGAGTATGACAATATCCGATCTCGGTCTCTTTAACAACCAAACGTTATTATAATACCGTGGTCATTTCAAAATATCATACTTCAAAACCAAAATATCATTTCCATTTAAAAACCATATTAATATGGTATCACTTTTACTTCAAATATATTCATTTCCAAAATCATAGCACTTTAAAATTATAACACGTTCGAAATCATAAAGCTTAGAATTTGTAACACTTTAGGAATCATAACACTTGATAACATAATACTTTGAAATTCATAACTTTGAAATCATAACTTCCCACTTGAACAATTTAGATATTAAAAATAGTATATGTAATAAAATAGTTTATAAAATAAAATAGTTTATATAAAAATAGTTATAAGTTAAAATAGTTTATATTAAAATAATTAGTGTATTAAAATAGTTTATATTAAAAATAGTTCATATTAAAATGGTTTATATTAAAATAGTTTATATTAAAAATAGTTTATATTAAAATAATTTATAAAGTAAAATATGTAAATCGCTTTAAATAAAATTTAAAATGCTTTATATAATAAAATAGCTTCCTTAAATTTCACAAATCGATTCAAATCAACTCGAATTCCAAAATTCAAATTTAATTCAACCTCAATTCATCAATTTCAATTCGATTCAGTTTCTAAATAAACCATTTCAAATTATATCGATTTCAAATACAGTTTTGAACCATAAAATAAACCATTTCAATTTCGATATATTTCAAAGCTTTAAATATTCCACAAGTTCAAAACTAAATTTGATAATTTCATATATATCTTAATTTAACTTTATTATTATTTAGTTTTGAAAAATTCACTTAATAAATCTAATATCATTTAAATAAACTTTAAATTACATTTAAAATAAACTAGATATTCCTTCAATTTATTTAAACTTGAATATTCAATTTATCACTTTATATCAAATCAAGTTATAGAATCATATCTTTAGTCTCAAATTCAATAGGTTTCAAATCGATTTTAAAATTAATATAACTCTCCAAAGAATATGTTTTCAAATTAAATTAATTTTATCTTCCCAACTTTAATTTATTCAAATTATTATAAAATATATTTTTAAAATATAATTTTAAATAAATACTTAAACATATTATATATTAATTAAATCAAACTTACTATTAAACTTAAATCTTATTATTAAACTTATTTTGTATTAAAACTAATTTATACATATTTAAAATAGTAAAATTATAATTAAATTCTTAAAATTTATAATTTTGAAACTAACTTATAATTTTAAAAAATTCATAACATATAATTTTAAAAATCAAGAATTTAACTATATATGAAATAACATTTATATATATAATATTTAAAAATCAATATTTATATAAAACTATATATATATATATCATTTTAAACCTTGGAAATCATTTCAATATATATATATATAGACCAACGGTGTCTGTATATAATCCTCTATCTTACGGTCGAGTGATACAGATATTTATCCTTTCAATCTGCAATTTAAATATCTACGGTTGTATATCATTTCAACCCGCAATCCCAAATTCAGTTCAATGAAAATTGCTTGGATTTATCATTTCAACCCATAACAATTTCCTCCTATTCTACAGATTTTTTAGGTATGTGTGACGACCCGGAATTTTTGTATATTTGAAATTGAAATATTTAATTAATTTTAATTATTCAGAGGTTAAATTTTTAACTTGAATTTCAAATATCAATATTTATGGGATAATTAAATATTGAATTTAATTATCGGAATTGGGTAAATTATTGAAATTAGGATTTAACCGGGTAAAACCAAATTGTTAATTTAAACTTTAAGTATTAAATGGTAATTAAGGGTTCGGTTTATATCTTAAATACTAATAAATCATATAAACCATTATTCAAGGTCTGGAATTGTGGAGAGACAAGTCAGTTTGGATCGAATTCGCAAAACAGAAATCAAAGGTGAGTTAATCTCACTCAGTTAAAATTTAATTTAAATTTAATTGGTTAAATCTAAATAATTGATTTAATAATTGCATTGATTGGATTGATATTGTTATGGATAATATGGTATATAGTAGTATATACCAATATATATATATATTGGCATATGTATATATTGGATTTGATATTCCCGCATTTTATAGCGGATGAGACCCTATGCGCCGCATAATAGCGGATGATTTATTTTAAAACCCATATACCGCGATATTCCACCTCGAAGTGGAATTGGTATTGTGCTAACATCTGTGGATGCAGGGAAACAGGTTGGAGGGATCCAACTGGATTCCTCAAAAATTTATTTTATTTTGCTGTGATCTGAATATTGATATCCTGTGATGATTTGATATTGGATGTTGTGGTTGATTGAATTCCCAGTATAATAAATTTTGGAAATCTATGGAATTGAATTTTTGAAGAAAATAAAGAATAATAATTTAAGTAAATTGGAATAAATTTAAAAGTGAATTGTAAATAAGATAAAATAAAGAGAATTGGAATTTTAGTAAATACAGGAAAAAGAAATTTAAATTTATGAAGGAGAAATAAAGATTAGAAAACTCAAGTAATATTGGTTTAGAGAAATAAAATTTAAAAGGGTATGGTATTTGAAATAAATAAAGTAAACAAGGAAATTTTATCCCAAAGTAAAGCAAATTTGAAATCAATTGCAGAATTGATGTAAATGTTTGGAATTTGAAATTTAAGAGAAATGAGAATTTGGAAATTTATAAACTGGGTTTATAAAGTGAAATAAATGTCGATGGGCATTTTAAATATAAATTCAGGATGGGAATTTATAAGGGAAGTAGAATTGGTTTAAGAATAAATAATGATTTATTTTTTAAAAGAAGTGGAAGAGAAGTATTTTCTGGATATCCAAGTACAATTTGTTTTAAAGAAATTTTAAATATTTGTTAAAGATTTATTGTTATTTTAAAAATCATACTTCAGAAAATCTATTATTTCAAATGTAAATTTCAAAAGTAAGTATTTTTCAAAACTATTATTGTAGTAGATATAAAAGTGAATTGATAATATGTTTTAAAGGAAATTTGTTGATATTTTTAAAAGTGGTTTTATTTTAAATGTTTTTAAATATATATTTTAACTTAAGTATTCAAGTAGTTTAAAAAGGTGTTTTATAAAGTATATTTAAAATAAAGAGTTTTAAATTTTATTTTTAAAAATCTAAAATGGTTTGTACTTGGTATTCCAGTGAAAATAAATATTTGGAAAATTATTCCGTGAAAGGAATCTAGTTTGAGATTGTTTCCAATGGGGATTGGAAAGGGAAATAATATTTGTGAAGATATTTTGAGGGATATAAATAATTTGGAGAAATTATTGATTGTTGATGGTTGTTATGGATGTTAATTGATAGTTAAACAACCGACTATCAATATTGGCCAAATGCGCTGATCGTTTCGAAGAGACCGGGATCGGGTTTCCGTATACCGGGATTCTAGGTCTGGAGACTCGAAAATCACTTCGATCCGGTTTGTACGTTTCGTGGGGAAACAAGGGTAATATTGATAAAGGGATAGTGTTATCAATTCTGTTCGGACCCGGAACGGACTTGTATGGATGAATGCTTTCGGACATCGTCAGGGGACGATGGGCATTCTAAGTAAAACGTTCTGAAGGTAACGTTAGCCTCAAGCCTCATCAACCGGGAATGACTGAAAATCAGGGGTTATGCAGCAAGGCTTCGTGGGTAGCGCCCACTGGAGAGTATGATCATTCCTGTCTAGATGTCCCTTTATTTCGGCTTAGTGGTGCGGTTGCTGATCCCAACCGTGGGGTGATCATATTCGGAATTGCCCATAGGTGATTCCGGCCTTGTGTTGCAGGGGAGCGGGCGTACTCCTCGGTACTGTGATCTAGGCCACGTACTGTGACAGGTGGTACCCCAGTGCCTAGTCATTCGTTGGAAATCCATTCTCCCTACGTGCCTTGTACGTGTTTTGTTTGTATACCTAGTATGCTGGAATTTAATCATGTAACAATTTCAGCTATTTGAATAAGTATTTGTAAATAGACACTATTATAATATCAGAGGATTTTATAAAAAGGTGTTTTAGCTATCGTAAGGTAAAAACCCGACATGTTTATTTGTGGCGTGGTCTTACGAGATGCTTTTGTTTTTCAAAGGATTTTGAAACTTTAATAATCAAATTGAGTGTGATTTTCTCACGCTGGTATTCCAGACTGACTCGGGTGTTGTTTTATATAATGCTCGGGTCAGACCGAGATAAACAGGTTCAGATTGTAGCTGTGGAGCTCAGGAGACGAGCTGGATGGCGATACGTACTTCCGTATTTGTTTATTTTTCCGCTGTGTATTTGGATGTATATCATTGATGTGATGAACCCTGATGATGTATTCTGTAAATGTATTGTATAAACAGATATATTTTTCTGTTTGAGTAAAGATCTGTTTTGTATATATTATATTTTATTCCGCTGCGATGTGAGATTCTGTTGTTGATTTTCTATTTCTTCTTCTTCTACCTCTTCTTCTTTAACACAAATGGTTCGATTTTCCAGGACTGGAAAGTCGGGTCGTTACAGTGGTATCAGAGCAAAGGTTGGCGATAACCTTGGCTCTGGTGGAAATTTTGAGTGTATTAATAGATATGAGCACGTATTTGTTAGTGAATATAAAATGGTTTTATATTGTGTTGGTTGATTTATTGAGTGGCATATGAACCTTCGTCGGCACAGTCTGCGCAACTGTATCGAAGGGGTTTCTAAACACTTAAATAGAACAATTCGACACAATATTGTTTTGAAACGGGTAGATGAAATAATTTTACCCGAAAAATGTATTTTGATATAAAAGAAATATTTCTGTAAATTATTATATATTTGGATGTTTGGATTAAAATATTCTAACAAATAAAATTGAAAGAAAAAAAAATATGGTAAGATTGTAAAATCAGAATGATTTACATAACCAACGGAAATTTGTATAAATATAAAATTTGTACAAATGAATTATAGTTAAAATTTGATTTAATCAAAATGGTAAATTTAAACCCTGGATATTTGGAAGTGTTTTCAAAGTGTTTTGAAGATAAACACTAGCATTATTATTTTGGAAAGTATTTCTGGAAGGGAAATTGTTTCAAATAAATTTTTGAAAGGGATATAGCAATAAATTCATTTCAGTTGCTGGAAATAATTCGGAGGATGACGGCCGCATCTTCAGAATTTATTTTCGAACTCCTGAGTGACGAATTGCTGCCAAATTGATTATTCAGAAAAGCTAGTTGTTTTTGAAATTTCCAAAGGAAATTTGTTGGAATTAAAAGCCAGGATTGGTTTAAAAATCAGAGAAATGTGATTTGGAGATGTTGGAGATTCCAAAATGGTTTGAAATTAAAAGCCGGGGGTTTAAAAAGGGGAAAGGTCAAAAATGAAATTGACTTGGATTGAAAATTTTTGACTAGATGAAAATTAATTAAATAAGTTGAAAATGATATCCAGTCGTATTTGAATAAAATTGAATAAAATTGAATTAAATTGAATCAAATTATTCCAGTTGTATTTGGATTGTTGGAATCAAATTGAAATAAATTGTGATGTAAATGTTATTAGGAGAATAAAATGATTTGGTTGAAGTTAAGTTAAATAAAATTTAATTGTAATAAAATTCAGTGGAGTTGGGTTTGATTCAAACTAAAAGAATAAAATTGTAATTGTATTTGAGTTGTGGGATAAGGATCAAAATAAATTTGTTAGTTATTTCGGAATGGAATAAAATTCAAACCTTGAGCTATGATAATAGATTAAACTCGAGAAAATTAACAAAAGTGATTTTGTGAATAAGGATTAAATATCGAATTATAAAATGGGAGAATACTAATTTGGAATAAATTAGTAAATTAAGTATGTTAATGGAATTTGGATTTGATAATAAAAGCTGAAAGTGTGAATGATCATTGGAATTGGAGTATATAAGTGAATAATTGAATAAAGATGTAAAATTGGAAGTTGAGAAATGGGATAATTGTGAATAAGTGAATGTGATCAAACTGAATGTGAATAAAAGAGAATTGATATAATTGGTAATCAATTGGAATTTATACGTAAGGTGTACGTATATTATTTGATCGCATAGCTATTTGATCCAGATTCGAACACATAATTTCGAGATAGTTTTATCGATCCGAATTAGGATTTTTCACTCGATTTTCGACGGCGAACCTGGATATGGATTGTTGGTTGATTCTGGTAATTCTCTATTGTAGTTATGACTATGCAAGGAGAATGACGGTTTCCGATCAAGAAACCAGATCTGAGTCCGCACTAGGAAGTCGGGTGGACGATACTAGTTCGGAAGTGAGATTGTGTGATCGAGTGAGCGATCGAATGTGATATTGCGTACGGATGATATATGTGCATCGTACGAGCTTAAGTAAAACCAATATTGAAAATGTGTATAGATATGTGTAAGATGGTTTTGAAACTGTAATTGAATACTATTGCTTAGTAGGATATACAGGTGTATAAAAGCAATGGATAAATTGGGATTTTTGATTTTAGAGGATAAAATTTAATGGCCCGACAAAAAGGTATGTATTTAAATTTCTATATGAAATTTGATTGGGTTTTTGATACAGCCACTTGGCTTTTTGTTTTCTTTTTGAGATTGAGAGGCCGTAGAGCCATTTTGTAGTAGTACCGAGCTAGCCGCGCAAAGGAGACGCTGGCAAAATTTTTCGGGAAATTAGGGAGTTAGAAATTTTTTTGAGAAATTTTGATAATTTAAATTCAAATTCAAATTTCAACTATCAGAAGATTTTTAACAGTGTTTAAATTGTTTTGATTCGAGAATATATATATATTAATTCACATACATATTTTATTTAAAAACAGTAAATGGTATAAAGGTAAGATTTTGGGAATGGGAATCTTAAAATACTTGTAGCGTTTAAAGGAAATAAATAAATAGTAATAGATTGTTTGATTGGTCCAAATATTAATAAACCATAAAATGTTGTTCAAGGTTGAAATCTGAAAGGAAAACAAACTGGTGTGGAGTGGATTGAAAAGCTAAAATAAAAGGTTTAGAATGATAAATTGATAAAACTGTTGTTTAGGAGAAATGATAAACGGAAATTGGAACATTCCTTTAACTGGTAATTTCGGGGACGAAATTCTTTTAAGGGGGGAGGAATGTGACGACCCGGAATTTTTGTATATTTGAAATTGAAATATTTAATTAATTTTAATTATTCAAAGGTTAAATTTTTAACTTGAATTTCAAATATCAATATTTATGGGATAATTAAATATTGAATTTAATTATCGGAATTGGGTAAATTATTGAAATTAGGATTTAACCGGGTAAAACCAAATTGTTAATTTAAACTTTAAGTATTAAATGGTAATTAAGGGTTCGGTTTATATCTTAAATACTAATAAATCATATAAACCATTATTCAAGGTCTGGAATTGTGGAGAGACAAGTCAGTTTGGATCGAATTCGCAAAACAGAAATCAAAGGTGAGTTAATCTCACTCAGTTAAATTTTAATTTTAATTTAATTGGTTAAATCTAAATAATTGATTTAATAATTGCATTGATTGGATTGATATTGTTATGGATAATATGGTATATAGTAGTATATACCAATATATATATATTGGCATATGTATATATTGGATTTGATATTCCCGCATTTTATAGCGGATGAGACCCTATGCGCCGCATAATAGCGGATGATTTATTTTAAAACCCATATACCGCGATATTCCACCTCGAAGTGGAATTGGTATTGTGCTAACATCTGTGGATGCAGGGAAACAGGTTGGAGGGATCCAACTGGATTCCTCAAAAATTTATTTTATTTTGCTGTGATCTGAATATTGATATCCTGTGATGATTTGATATTGGATGTTGTGGTTGATTGAATTCCCAGTATAATAAATTTTGGAAATCTATGGAATTGAATTTTTGAAGAAAATAAAGAATAATAATTTAAGTAAATTAGAATAAATTTAAAAGTGAATTGTAAATAAGATAAAATAAAGAGAATTGGAATTTTAGTAAATACAGGAAAAAGAAATTTAAATTTATGAAGGAGAAATAAAGATTAGAAAACTCAAGTAATATTGGTTTAGAGAAATAAAATTTAAAAGGGTATGGTATTTGAAATAAATAAAGTAAACAAGGAAATTTTATCCCAAAGTAAAGCAAATTTGAAATCAATTGCAGAATTGATGTAAATGTTTGGAATTTGAAATTTAAGAGAAATGAGAATTTGGAAATTTATAAACTGGGTTTATAAAGTGAAATAAATGTCGATGGGCATTTTAAATATAAATTCAGGATGGGAATTTATAAGGGAAGTAGAATTGGTTTAAGAATAAATAATGATTTATTTTTTAAAAGAAGTGGAAGAGAAGTATTTTCTGGATAGCCAAGTACAATTTGTTTTAAAGAAATTTTAAATATTTGTTAAAGATTTATTGTTATTTTAAAAATCATACTTCAGAAAATCTATTATTTCAAATGTAAATTTCAAAAGAAAGTATTTTTCAAAACTATTATTGTAGTAGATATAAAAGTGAATTGATAATATGTTTTAAAGGAAATTTGTTGATATTTTTAAAAGTGGTTTTATTTTAAATGTTTTTAAATATATATTTTAACTTAAGTATTCAAGTAGTTTAAAAAGGTGTTTTATAAAGTATATTTAAAATAAAGAGTTTTAAAATTTATTTTTAAAAATCTAAAATGGTTTGTACTTGGTATTCCAGTGAAAATAAATATTTGGAAAATTATTCCGTGAAAGGAATCTAGTTTGAGATTGTTTCCAATGGGGATTGGAAAGGGAAATAATATTTGTGAAGATATTTTGAGGGATATAAATAATTTGGAGAAATTATTGATTGTTGATGGTTGTTACGGATGTTAATTGATAGTTAAACAACCGACTATCAATATTGGCCAAATGCGCTGATCGTTTCGAAGAGACCTGGATCAGGTTTCCGTATACCGGGATTCTAGGTCTGGAGACTCGAAAATCACTTCGATCCGGTTTGTACGTTTCGTGGGGAAACGAGGGTAATATTGATAAAGGGATAGTGTTATCAGTTCTGTTCGGACCCGGAACGGACTTGTATGGATGAATGCTTTCGGACATCGTCAGGGGACGATGGGCATTCTAAGTAAAACGTTCTGAAGGTAACGTTTAGCCTCAAGCCTCATCAACCGGGAATGACTGAAAATCAGGGGTTATGCAGTAAGGCTTCGTGGGTAGCGCCCACTGGAGAGTATGATCATTCCTGTCTAGATGTCCCTTTATTTTGGCTTAGTGGTGCGGTTGCTGATCCCAACCGTGGGGTGATCATATTCGGAATTGCCCATAGGTGATTCCGGCCTTGTGTTGCAGGGGAGCGGGCGTACTCCTCGGTACTGTGATCTAGGCCACGTACTGTGACAGGTGGTACCCCAGTGCCTAGTCATTCGTTGGAAATCCATTCTACCTACGTGCCTTGTACGTGTTTTGTTTGTATACCTAGTATGCTGGAATTTAATCATGTAACAATTTCAGCTATTTGAATAAGTATTTGTAAATAGACACTATTATAATATCATAGGATTTTATAAAAAGGTGTTTTAGCTATCGTAAGGTAAAAACCCGACATGTTTATTTGTGGCGTGGTCTTACGAGATGCTTTTGTTTTTCAAAGGATTTTGAAACTTTAATAATCAAATTGAGTGTGATTTTCTCACGCTGGTATTCCAGACTGACTCGGGTGTTGTTTTATATAATGCTCGGGTCAGACCGAGATAAACAGGTTCAGATTGTAGCTGTGGAGCTCAGGAGACGAGCTGGATGGCGATACGTACTTCCGTATTTGTTTATTTTTCCGCTGTGTATTTGGATGTATATCATTGATGTGATGAACCCTGATGATGTATTCTGTAAATGTATTGTATAAACAGATATATTTTTCTGTTTGAGTAAAGATCTGTTTTGTATATATTATATTTTATTCCGCTGCGATGTGAGATTCTGTTGTTGATTTTCTGTTTCTTCTTCTTCTACCTCTTCTTCTTTAACACAAATGGTTCGATTTTCCGGGACTGGAAAGTCGAGTCGTTACAGTATGTATCATTTCAAACCATAGGGAATTCTATATTAACAGGGAACTTGCAGAATGATAACGGATATGGTACTAATATAACAGGCATATATCATCAATATAAATAACAGATAATGGTGTCAGATATCACAGGTGAATAGATATTGATAATATCACATATATATAGCAATGTAAATAACTAACAGCAGTATATTTCAATTGTCGTTTCAATTGAAATCAAATTTAATAAATATAAGAACGTTAATCGTGAGTGACTGCTCACCTTTCGAGGTTAGAGAGGATAAACAATGAAATTGAGCTACGAATTTCAAAGCATCGTTAGATGGACACGATTCGATGAACAAACCTGATAAATAGGAATAGACGGAATCAAATCAGAACAGGATCGATGAAGATAATTGATATAAGTGAACTTATATATAACTATATATATATATATAAATCATATTCTAAATTCACACATATATTAAATATATATACATACAAATATATATATATATATCAAAAATCATTGTTTCAAATTAAAACACATATATTAAAAATAAAACATATATATCGTATATTTTATTCACTGCAAAATCATTATAACATTATACAACTAGACAACATATGTAGGTTATATGTATAAATAAATATACATATAAGCTATTCAAAAATACATATACAGTCTGTTTAAATGTGACAAACATAACATATATAGGAATGACTTTATAATATATATATATATATGTCAGGTCATCAAAAAAACAACTCAGGAAATCTAATATTCAACTTATATTAAATGTATAACACATATACTCCGTGTAGCCGAAACCACTATATAATATATAAAATGATATATGTATATATATATATATATTCGACTTAATAGCTTCTATATGTATATAAACTTTCATATAAATACATATATATATACAGACTTATAAGCTATATAGCAATATCTCAAAACTTCCATACATAGCAAACACAAACTAATATATATATATATACACACAAACAACTTGCATATATAAATAGCAGGTATACACTCATACCACATAGTAGCTATATATACTTTACCATAATAAAATACCGTAGACTTATATTTTACTGTAACTTATATATACCAGTATATAAAACTCACATACATAAAAAAATAGCAACTATTATATACAGACCCTATAACATAATGTAGATAAACAGAAATATAAACATTGATATCTTATAACTAAATATACAAATATATATATATACGAAACTGTTATATAAATATATATACTTAAACCATAACAAACTGTTACACATACAAACATTATATACTTCTTATATAAAATGTATATTTAGATATAAATAACTTTATAAACATTATATATATAAACATGTGCAGTTAATGCCCCGCTATTACCCCGCTATATCTCATAGCGGGTTTTGTCACGTACCGAAATTTTCGACTTTCGAAAATTCGACATCGATACTCACTTTATCGACTGCCGAGCAATCGAGTGCCGGAAACTCCAATAGTGAGGGTTTTAGATAAAGAAAAAGGCAGAAGAAGAAGAAGAAGGTAGAAGAAGGAAGAGAAGAACAACAGAACAACATCAGAACAGAAAACAATATCAGAATCTCACATATCGCAGCGGAACAATATATAATAGATAACACTAGTCTTTTAAAACAAAGAACTATATCAGTTTAAATATACATCAATCATCAGAGTCAATATACAACAATGGACAGTTATATAACTTGTCCTCATACAGAATACACAGCGGAATAAATACTATCAGATACAAATACTACGCCTCGCCATCCAGCTTGCTTCCAAAGCTCCAGAATATCCAGAATATCCTGATAACATAACTCTAGGCTGCCCGTGTGGAAATTGGTGGGCACCCAGAGTTTAGAAGGGAACAATAAACTCCGAGTCAGTCATGGTGACTGGTGTGAGATCGTAAAACAGTTTATCTTTAAAATAAACAACAGGAAAACTTTAATGTCAATTCGCAATGCTTTTGGAAAATGAAACTACCATAAGACCTCCCACCACACACATAATGCAAACGCAGACTTGGAGGAGATTTCTTCTTATGATAGTCAAAGATGCTTACTACGCAAAATCAAATCATTTTTGATATTATTATTAGTGCATAGTGGAAAACATTTCGAAAGTAGAATATAAATCTTAGCCAGCATAGGTACCATTATATTATCCCTGCTATAGCTGCCTCCTGAGGAGACAGGTTATACAATTGAAATCGTAAAGGCTCGTATTGTTTCTTTGGATTTCCAACAAATGGTCAGCCTAAGGAACTTCCTTTTCCACGATGGGTACGTCCCTGGAATAGACGACCCGAGAACCTAACAGGATCTCTGCCAACACAAGGCCGGGTTACCTCTGCAAAAATAGGTAACTACTGACACGCGTATGCCATCCCCCGATCGTCACCGATCTTCCCGAGGATCCCCGATTTCCAACAAACCACATAGTAAAAATAATGCAGTAACCACAGAGGTTAAGTATCTGGGCTCCATACCATGATACCACCTTTATCCAGAAGGAATGACATACACTAAGGGGCGCTACTCCCTAGAACCTTGCCGCATCCTTCCTGTTTCGACCATTTCCGGGGTGTGAGGCTCGATGAAGTCTCGTCCACAAAGCTACGCTTTCTCAAAAAGCCCTGCTTCGGGTCAAACAAAATGATCAACCTATGATCACAAAGATATAAGATCAAACAAATGATCATATCGCAAATGATCAAACACTGATCATTTCACAGCAACACTCAGTATGCCACGTTACCAAATTGGGATATATCGCTGATAAATTTCAACTACATAACCTCTGAACTCGTGCGTCTCAGAGAAGGGTGTTAAGCTAAGAGAATAAATTCTCCACCACCAACAGAAATGTATTTGAAAGAAATCAGCTTTATATCTCAAATTGTAACGTCAGACACACAATCCATACAAGTCTGTTCCGGGATCGAACAGAACCGAAGGCACTTCTCACGAAGCCCTTGCAATTCCGGATAATTTTCAATCACGTCCGGACTTCCCGTCACTAAGGGTGATAAAACCTCTAAACCGGAGATCAGCCGATGTAGAGTAACTCGACGGTAATCCTTCCATTTTCAAAAATATCCGGTCTTCAACACCGGTCTTCAAATGCAATTCATAACGACGTATCACATATTCGGAATGTGTTATACGACCCCATGGTCCTTTCCCGGCTAACCCGAATAGTGAGCGTTTATTTAAAAACAAGTGTGGCATTCAAATTCATCCAATTCACAACAAATACCTACTCAAGGTAATTATTGATAGTCGGTTATTTAACTATCAATAAAGATGCGCAACATCATCAGATTCCAAATAATTTTCCCAATTATTTATTTTTCAAAATATCTTTACTAGATATAAAATTTCCACACTTTCAAAAATAAAATTTCCATACTGATTTCTCAAAAATTCATTTCCAAATACTTAATCAATTTCAGATTGATTTCAAATTTTATTTATCACTACTAAATAAATTCCTATTTTTTTCCTCAAATTATTCAACATCCTGTTTTTAAATGGATTCTTCAAATTGGAATCATTTTACATTGACTTCCCAAATTATTTCAATTTACCAAGTTAAATTTCTAATTGGATTTTCAACTTATCTTCTTTTAATAAATTCCTTTTTTTAAGGAAATACATTTCAATCGTTTCTTTCAATCTATTTAAAAATCCAAATTCTTAAATTAAATTCTTCAAATTATAATCACTATTTTACGAAATCCATTTATTTAACATTTTCCCTTGATTCTGGAATTAATTCGATAAGATTATAAAAATTAACTTTTTATACTTTAAAAATTCCTTTCTTCAAAATTTCTTCAATTTCAAAAATTGATTCACTTAGAAATTTTCTACTTGAATTTCAAAAATTCAATTTCGTTTATCTTTGGAATCCAATGATGTCAAAACATCCATTCAGCTAAATTTTAGCTTTCAAACAATTTCCAGATATCCATATGATTAATAGCATCACTATAATCATTCACAGATTCATATCACAATAGAAATAAATTCAATAAATGTGAGGGGTCCAGTTGGATCCCTCCAACCTGTTTCCCTGCATCCAAAGACGTTAGCACAATACCAATTCCGCTCCAGTACGGAATTATCGCGGTATATGGGTTTTATAAAAATCCGCTTACTAACGGCGCAATAGGGTCTCATCCGCTATACGAGGCGGGAAATCATCAATCCAATATATACATATGCCAATATGTATATATTGCTATATATATAGATATATCCTACCATATCTAATATCACATCCAATAGCAATCAATAACTGCAAAAAATCAAATTTTTCCTTCGAGTGAGAAAATCTCACCTTAGCTCTTTATTTGCAATCCATTTCTATTCCAATTTGTTTTCTTCGCGGTTTTAAACCTTGTATAAACAATTTATACAATTCATTAATATTCGAACAAATCGGATAATCAATTATAAATTTATTAATGCTTTGTTATAAGACTGTTTTATTTTAACAAATTATCTTTATTAGCCAAAATAATTGATTAAGCCAGTTAAACAAATCTCCTTATTAATAGATTGTTAAATTAAAAATATACACATTTTTTTTTCTTTTGAAACCTCATATACTAAAATAAAATCTATGTATATTTTTAAAGTAATCTATACAGATTTTTATAAATCTGGTTTTATACAAAACTTCTCAAACCATAAAAATCCTCATTTTCAAAACCTTACCCCTACATATATATTTATTTCTCTCCTTATCCATATACATATATTTCTGTTTTCTATAGAAATGTCTATATTGAAAAAAAACTGTATATATATATACCCTTAATAACCTTCTATATATATATAAAACTTTACTGTAAATTTTATAACTTCTTAACCTATATATATATTAAACAGAATTATCTTTTTATCATATGTATGTATCCCCTGTCCAAATCTCATATACAAAAATATATATATATGCTTAGATTCAATTAAGGATAAATCGACATATACCTCACTGCCAAATTCTCTCGCGAGCATTTCCACGATCGACGAGAATCTCCTCATGACCTAACTTCGAACGCGACCGGTCTCCACTATACCCTAGCCTCTGCATCGCGTTCGCCACCATCACGTCTCTGCGACCTATACCTGCTGATTCGAACACCACCAGTCGAACGAACGAACCCAGCTGCCCTACTACTTGCCGCCACTTCATCGCGCTCGACCCCACGCGCCTCGTCGACGAACTCACGACTACCCCAGCCTCACAATCTCGGCCTCAACATCGATCTCCAGCTGCCACGACTTCGTCGCCGTGACCTAAATCTCGAGCTCGCCTCTAACTGCTTCACCACAAACGCGATCATTGAATCGAACGCGATCCAACTCGCGAAACCCACAACGACGCGCCCCTGAATTTGATCGACGAAGTCGATCCCTTCGACAGCGATTCGATCGCCCTTGTCCACTCGCGACCAATCGCGATTTCGTTCCGACCCCATTTATTTTCGTTCGAATGTAGAGGGAAATTGGGCACGCGATTTTATCTTTGAACTTGATCTTGAACAGGAGTTTGAGAAAGGAAAATATTAGCAGTTCAAATCTTGGATTCGACTGAGGCATGGTTTGCACGATACATTTTCGTGATTTCGAACGAGATTCTAGGCGTAATTAAAGGAGGAGAACATACTGCTGTTGACCAGTTTAAAGTTAAATTTTAAATCGAATTCGTTTTAAAATTTCAACGCGTTTATGTGTCGTGTGCTCACATAACAATTCCAATCAATACGAAATTTGAAATCCGGTAATAATTCAATATTACGGACCCAATGGAACTGGTTTCGTCGAATTCCGAGCCTGTGCCTCGGACGGCTATTTTTAAATATCGATACGAACGATATAATTTCAAAACTGAACGAAACAGTTTGAAATTAGATTCTGAAACTTCTGTTATCTTCAGTATCATCAATACGAATTTTAAAAGCTTTTGAAATATTTTTCTTCAACTTAAAATTGAAGATTTAAATTTTTATCCCGTTCAATAGATTAAATTTTAAAATTAAATTGCCAAACTCAAAGTTATATCGGGGATTCAAATTAAATCATCGTTCAAATATTTAAAATTAATTAAATATTTTCAATTGAATTTGTTCAAAATTCAGGGTCGTTACAGACTTCCCCCCTTAAAAGAATTTCGTCCTCGAAATTACAAGTTAGGAAGAAAAAGTCCTTAACTCGTCTACTATTTTCCACAGTTCAATAGTTTTATCAATTTATCAAAACAAATCTTTCTACTAAAGATTCGTTATTAATTCAACTAAATTTCCAACTTCAATTATAAGTTTCAAACAACTTTGTTTAACTTCTAAATTCAAATTCGAGTTTAAATTCAAATTTAAACTTTCAAAATTTTCTCAAAATTTTTCTAACACTCTAAATTTCCGAAAAATTTCGCCAGCGTCTCCTTTGCGCGGCTAATACGGCACGACTACAAAACGTCCCTACGGACTCTCAGATTTCAAAAAGAAAAAGAAAAGGCCAAGCGGCTAGAGAAATAAGTCATCAAATCTCATATTCAAATTGAAATACTTACCTTTTGTCGAGCAATTCAAATTCTCTTCAAAATTAAAATCCCAATTCCTTTACACCTGTATATCCTACTAGCCATAATATCTAGTTACATATATTCAAACTATTCTGCAAATTCTATTACAAAATTTTCAATATCAACTGCTTATATATCTTTAGCTTACTTCACTGTTGAAGTTATATATTCATATCCATTCAATTTTTGCATTTCTAATCTCATTTGAATTCAATTCTCAATTTTTTTAATTCTATTGGAATTCAATTATCTTCAATTATAATCATTGAATTTAATTCGTTCAAACCTTATCCATTTGGTCAATAATCAATTAGCTTCACTTACTAACTTTCAGTTTAATACTTCATTTATCAAATTCAATTCCAGTTCTATTTACTTTCAAATTCAAAATGAATTTTAACATTCAATTTCATTTTCTGGCACTTGCAATCGCAATTTATTCATTCATTCACTAATTCATTCGTTTTTCAATTTGAATTTCATTCTAATCAAATTTCAAATATTCTATAAGTTATCAACTTATTAATATTTCGTAAGTATTTTAAATAGGATTCCAGAGTCGTTTCAACTTTTTCAAAACCATTTTGAAAACAATTCAAATTTATCTTTTGAATTTTCAAAACAAAACTCAATTTTCCAAACAACTTTCTTTTAAAACAATTTGGCAGCAATTCCTCTTTTGGAAACCCGAAAATGAATTCTAATGATGTGGCCACCATCATCAGGATTATTTTCCAGCGACCGAAAAGAGTTTAGAGCTTTTATCTCTCCAAAATACTTTTCGAAACCTTTGAAATTCATTTTCAAATCAAAAATGATTTAAACTTTCCAAATCTCCAAAATTTTCAGAATTCTTTTCAAAACATTTCCAAAAACTTCTCTGGAATCCTGTTTTAAATTATAAGTCACAATTATAATTTATATTCTCAAATTTCATTTATATGTGAATTTATTTCTTAACTTTGGAGTTATGATTTCGATTCCTTATTCAATTTCAATGATAATAGATTAATATTATCACTTCTAACATCCATGCAACCATATACTATAATAATTCATAGAAAATGATTTCTTTTCTATACAAAAATAATTTTGGGTAAAATTATTTCATTTACCCTATTTAAAACAATATTGTGCCGAATTGTTCTATTCAAGTGTTTAGAGATCCCTATCAATGATCGTTAATTACTCGTATTGACCAGAATCCATATACCACTCAATAAATCAATCATCACAATATAAAACAATTTTATATTAACTAACAAATACGCGCTCGTATCTATTATTACACTCAAACTCATTTTAGAGTACTGCTGACTCTATCTCTAATGAGTAATACCCAACAGAGCAGGGTTATCGCTTAACCATAAGCTCTGATACCACGCTGTCACGTACCGAAATTTTCGACTTTCGAAAATTCGACATCGATACTCACTTTATCGACTGCCGAGCAATCGAGTGCCGGAAACTCCAATAGTGAGGGTTTTAGATAAAGAAAAAGGCAGAAGAAGAAGAAGGTAGAAGAAGGAAGAGAAGAACAACAGAACAACATCAGAACAGAAAACAATATCAGTATCTCACATATCGCAGCGGAACAATATATAATAGATAACACTAGTCTTTTAAAACAAAGAACTATATCAGTTTATACATACATCAATCATCAGAGTCAATATACAACAATGGACAGTTATATAACTTGTCCTCATACAGAATACACAGCGGAATAAATACTATCAGATACAAATACTATGCCTCGCCATCCAGCTTGCTTCCAAAGCTCCAGAATATCCAGAATATCCTGATAACATAACTCTAGGCTGCCCGTGTGGAAATTGGTGGGCACCCAGAGTTTAGAAGGGAACAATAAACTCCGAGTCAGTCATGGTGACTGGTGTGAGATCGTAAAACAGTTTATCTTTAAAATAAACAACAGGAAAACTTTAATGTCAATTCGCAATGCTTTTGGAAAATGAAACTACCATAAGACCTCCCACCACACACACAATGCAAACGCAGACTTGGAGGAGATTTCTTCTTATGATAGTCAAAGATGCTTACTACGCAAAATCAAATCATTTTTGATATTATTATTAGTGCATAGTGGAAAACATTTCGAAAGTAGAATATAAATCTTAGCCAGCATAGGTACCATTATATTATGCCTGCTATAGCTGCCTCCTGAGGAGACAGGTTATACAATTGAAATCGTAAAGGCTCGTATTGTTTCTTTGGATTTCCAACAAATGGTCAGGCTAAGGAACTTCCTTTTCCACGATGGGTACGTCCCTGGAATAGACGACCCGAGAACCTAACCGGATCTCTGCCAACACAAGGCCGGGTTACCTCTGCAAAAATAGGTAACTACTGACACGCGTATGCCATCCCCCGATCGTCACCGATCTTCCCGAGGATCCTCGATTTCCAACAAACCACATAGTAAAAATAATGCAGTAACCACAGAGGTTAAGTATCTGGGCTCCATACCATGATACCACCTTTATCCAGAAGGAATGACATACACTAAGGGGCGCTACTCCCTAGAACCTTGTCGCATCCTTCCTGTTTCGACCATTTCCGGGGTGTGAGGCTCGATGAAGTCTCGTCCACAAAGCTACGCTTTCTCAAAAAGCCCTGCTTCGGGTCAAACAAAATGATCAACCTATGATCACAAAGATATAAGATCAAACAAATGATCATATCGCAAATGATCAAACACTGATCATTTCACAGCAACACTCAGTATGCCACGTTACCAAATTGGGATATATCGCTGATAAATTTCAACTACATAACCTCTGAGCTCGTGCGTCTCAGAGAAGGGTGTTAAGCTAAGAGAATAAATTCTCCGCCACCAACAGAAATGTATTTGAAAGAAATCAGCTTTATATCTCAAATTGTAACGTCAGACACACAATCCATACAAGTCTGTTCCGGGATCGAACAGAACCGAAGGCACTTCTCACGAAGCCCTTGCAATTCCGGATAATTTTCAATCACGTCCAGACTTCCCGTCACTAAGGGTGATAAAACCTCTAAACCGGAGATCAGCCGATGTAGAGTAACTCGACGGTAATCCTTCCGTTTTCAAAAATATCCGGTCTTCAACACCGGTCTTCAAATGCAATTCATAACGACGTATCACATATTCGGAATGGGTTATACGACCCCATGGTCCTTTCCCGGCTAACCCGAATAGTGAGCGTTTATTTAAAAACAAGTGTGGCATTCAAATTCATCCAATTCACAACAAATACCTACTCAAGGTAATTATTGATAGTCGGTTATTTAACTATCAATAAAGATGCGCAACATCATCAGATTCCAAATAATTTTCCCAATTATTTATTTTTCAAAATATCTTTACTAGATATAAAATTTCCACACTTTCAAAAATAAATCAATATTTATTTTTAAACAACTTCCCTTTCTTTTATAAATTCCATAGTGAATTTATATCTTTCAAAATATCCCCTGATATACGATTTTCAAATCGATTTCAAATATTCAATTTCAATTTATCTTTAAGAAGATAAATTCTCAAAACGTTCGTTTCATATTGGAAAAGAAATTCCATACTTATTTAAAAATAAGTGTTTCACAAATCTATTTATTTTCAACACTTGGAAAATATTCGATATACTCAAATCAATATTAAGTATATATTTCGTTCTTTAAGGAAACCATTTACTATAACACATTTATCTGAGTCAAAACGAATGTTACGTAAAACATCGTTACGACGACTCAAAATCATTAGTATAGGGATTCGAAGTTTTGATAGATATATAAATCCCAATACTTACACAAAATATTTCCTTACGGAAATCATTTACTATAACAACAGTGTTATAGTCCACCATTTCCTTCTACTTCTCGAAAACGTCTATTTCAACAATGAATGTTGAAATCTATGATTTCGATATTTAATCATTTTAAAACATCGTTAAAACAATTAACTTCATCTTAAATATCACTTTCCCAAAACCATATCTATTTTACTTAACAATATATTCACTGTCCAAAATCGTGAATATACTTCACTAATTACATTTCACTATTTTCTACATGTTTTATTTCAATAATAATTCGCTATCCAAAATCGCGAATATATCTCCTTTGATAATCTTCTATATTTAATTTATCAAATTCAATTGATTTTGAATTTATAAAACAACGTTTATAAATTCTATTTCTATTTTATAACAACTTCGACTTATAAATTTCTTTTTATTAATTTCTATAATACACTTATCAAAATAAGTGATTTCGGATTTATAACCAACTTTTATAAATTCCAATTCCATTTATAAAAACTTCAATACCAAATCAATTTCAATATTGATTTCTAAATTTATTTTCAACTTTACATAAAATTTCCATACTGATTTCTCAAAAATTCATTTCCAAATACTTAATCAATTTCAGATTGATTTCAAATTTTATTTATCACTACTAAATAAATTCCTATTTTTTTCCTCAAATTATTCAACATCCTGTTTTTAAATGGATTCTTCAAATTGGAATCATTTTACATTGACTTCCCAAATTATTTCAATTTACCAAGTTAAATTTCTAATTGGATTTTCAACTTATCTTCTTTTAATAAATTCCTTTTTTTTTAAGGAAATACATTTCAATCGTTTCTTTCAATCTATTTAAAAATCCAAATTCTTAAATTAAATTCTTCAAATTATAATCACTATTTTACGAAATCCATTTATTTAACATTTTCCCTTGATTCTGGAATTAATTCGATAAGACTATAAAAATTAACTTTTTATACTTTAAAAATTCCTTTCTTCAAAATTTCTTCAATTTCAAAAATTGATTCACTTAGAAATTTTCTACTTGAATTTCAAAAATTCAATTTCGTTTATCTTTGGAATCCAATGATGTCAAAACATCCATTCAGCTAAATTTTAGCTTTCAAACAATTTCCAGATATCCATATGATTAATAGCATCACTATAATCATTCACAGATTCATATCACAATAGAAATAAATTCAATAAATGTGAGGGGTCCAGTTGGATCCCTCCAACCTGTTTCCCTGCATCCAAAGACGTTAGCACAATACCAATTCTGCTCCAGTACGGAATTATCGCGGTATATGGGTTTTATAAAAATCTGCTTACTAACGGCGCAATAGGGTCTCATCCGCTATACGAGGCGGGAAATCATCAATCCAATATATACATATGCCAATATGTATATATTGCTATATATATAGATATATCCTACCATATCTAATATCACATCCAATAGCAATCAATAACTGCAAAAAATCAAATTTTTCCTTCGAGTGAGAAAATCTCACCTTAGCTCTTTATTTGCAATCCATTTCTATTCCAATTTGTTTTCTTCGCGGTTTTAAACCTTGTATAAACAATTTATACAATTCATTAATATTCGAACAAATCGGATAATCAATTATAAATTTATTAATGCTTTGTTTTAAGACTGTTTTATTTTAACAAATTATCTTTATTAGCCAAAATAATTGATTAAGCCAGTTAAACAAATCTCCTTATTAATAGATTGTTAAATTAAAAATATACACATTTTTTTTCTTTTGAAACCTCATATACTAAAATAAAATCTATGTATATTTTTAAAGTAATCTATACAGATTTTTATAAATCTGGTTTTATACAAAACTTCTCAAACCATAAAAATCCTCATTTTCAAAACCTTACCCCTACATATATATTTATTTCTCTCCTTATCCATATACATATATTTCTGTTTTCTATAGAAATGTCTATATTGAAAAAAAACTGTATATATATATACCCTTAATAACCTTCTATATATATATAAAACTTTACTGTAAATTTTATAACTTCTTAACCTATATATATATTAAACAGAATTATCTTTTTATCATATGTATGTATCCCCTGTCCAAATCTCATATACAAAAATATATATATATGCTTAGATTCAATTAAGGATAAATCGACATATACCTCACTGCCAAATTCTCTCGCGAGCATTTCCACGATCGACGAGAATCTCCTCATGACCTAACTTCGAACGCGACCGGTCTCCACTATACCCTAGCCTCTGCATCGCGTTCGCCACCATCACGTCTCTGCGACCTATACCTGCTGATTCGAACACCACCAGTCGAACGAACGAACCCAGCTGCCCTACTACTTGCCGCCACTTCATCGCGCTCGACCCCACGCGCCTCGTCGACGAACTCACGACTACCCCAGCCTCACAATCTCGGCCTCAACATCGATCTCCAGCTGCCACGACTTCGTCGCCGTGACCTAAATCTCGAGCTCGCCTCTAACTGCTTCACCACAAACGCGATCATTGAATCGAACGCGATCCAACTCGCGAAACCCACAACGACGCGCCCCTGAATTTGATCGACGAAGTCGATCCCTTCGACAGCGATTCGATCGCCCTTGTCCACTCGCGACCAATCGCGATTTCGTTCCGACCCCATTTATTTTCGTTCGAATGTAGAGGGAAATTGGGCACGCGATTTTATCTTTGAACTTGATCTTGAACAGGAGTTTGAGAAAGGAAAATATTAGCAGTTCAAATCTTGGATTCGACTGAGGCATGGTTTGCACGATACATTTTCGTGATTTCGAACGAGATTCTAGGCGTAATTAAAGGAGGAGAACATACTGCTGTTGACCAGTTTAAAGTTAAATTTTAAATCGAATTCGTTTTAAAATTTCAACGCGTTTATGTGTCGTGTGCTCACATAACAATTCCAATCAATACGAAATTTGAAATCCGGTAATAATTCAATATTACGGACCCAATGGAACTGGTTTCGTCGAATTCCGAGACTGTGCCTCGGATGGCTATGTTTAAATATCGATACGAACGATATAATTTCAAAACTGAACGAAACAGTTTGAAATTAGATTCTGAAACTTTTGTTATCTTCAGTATCATCAATACGAATTTTAAAAGCTTTCGAAATATTTTTCTTCAACTTAAAATTGAAGATTTAAATTTTTATCCCGTTCAATAGATTAAATTTTAAAATTAAATTGCCAAACTCAAAGTTATATCGGGGATTCAAATTAAATCATCGTTCAAATATTTAAAATTAATTAAATATTTTCAATTGAATTTGTTCAAAATTCAGGGTCGTTACAGGTTTCTACCGCTACGATTTTTCCATATAGCCCCACAATATAGCCTTTCCGCTTTAATCCCCGCTATTTCCACTATATCCCGTTATTTCCGCTATATTCCGCTATTCCTGCTATATCTTTTTTAATAAAATGAATAGAAAAATTCAATTTATACATTATAAAAATTATGAAACTAATTTATTTGATTTAATTCTTAATATATTTTCAAAAATGAAAATACTCTAATATTCTACTAAATTCAATTATGTTATATAACAGTTTTACGTTTATTTAAAGTATATTCGCACATGTTTTTATTTAAAAATTATTTGTGTATTAGTTATAATTCAATTGAATGATAATTTTTCATTTAATTACCATTTATATATTTGTAAAAACATCAAGTACGAGTTTTATATGCTATTTTAAAGCCATCCGCTATATCCCGCTATATCCTCGATGTATCCCCGCTATGACTTTTTGCACCTCCACCGCTTTGAATCTGCCGAGCGCTTTAACTGCACAGATATAAACTAATATATATATATATATATATATATACTAACCTACAAATTCAATAGAGGAGGAAAGGGAAGCCGGGCAACTTGAAGGTGGCTGAGTTGCATGGAAGAGGGATTGTGGTGATTAGTGAATATGAGCAGCTGAGGCGGAGGAGGAAAGAGGAGCTCGATCGAGGTGGGAAGGCTATGTCGGGTTTGATCGGAGTTGAGTGGGTTCAAGGCGATCGAAGGCTGTTGTATGAGGGTGCATGCGTGCAAATATCGGGATGGAGTGGTGCTTTTGGGGCCAAGGGCTGAAGGCGACGTGGCCAAGGTGATGCTTTAGCGAGGAGGAAGAGATAGTAGAGGGTCGGCTATCGTATAAGGGGAAAAGGAAGACAAGGAAAGAAATGCGCGAGGCCATGGAGATGGGTAAATGAAAAATGGAAGAGGAAAAGATCTGGAAGGTGACAGAGCAAAATATAAGAGAAAGCTTAATATAACTTTATTATGTAATAAATAAAAAATATGGACGAACCAAAAGATGAAACGAACAAGCAAATTATATTGAGAATAGAGAAAGTCAGGAATTCCAATTTTTGGGAATAAAAAAGGCTAGTGGCTGTTAGTTAATACTATGGAAAATAAAAAGGCACCAGAAACCAAAAGACTCTAGAAACATACCGGTACGGTTATCCGTTTCACGAATTTCGCCAGGTACTGGAAATCTGAAACACAGAATTGAATGTACGACAAAGATCAGCACGATGAGACGATCAAAACAGTATACAAATATCAGTAGTACGATCATCCTATCAAAAGTCGATAATCGGTACCGAAAAATGCTGCCAAAACACCGAAAATAAGATAAACGGAGCAATAGCAGTCCAAATTTGATTAAACGAAATATGACGTCTCACTCAGAAGATGATCTACAAATTCATTATATAAAATATTCAACTTTGGAAAATATTTTATTATCATCAATTTTAACTGATTTGAATTAAAATAGAATTTACACAAGAAATAAACTTCCATATTATCAGATGAAAATTTACCATTTGCTATGTTTAAATAGACATATTCCAAATATCAAATTTTTATTTCCAAATTCAATTATTTAAAATTTCACAAAAATTAAATTAATATATTATTAAAATAAATAAAATTTTACGGGACGTTACACTCTCCCCCACTCAAAACTTTTCGTCCCCGAAAAGAGAGGAGGTAGCAGAATGGAAACAACCAGAAAGAAAATAGATTTGAAAAACAAGATAAAACAATTAGTTCAAACCATATAAATTTCAATTAAATTAATTAATATTCAATAATTGGTTTTAAATTCAAGGTATTTCATTAAGTTGATTTAATTTCAATTTGATAATTCCTCCAAACAAAATTTATTTTATTTATCTTATTTATTAAATCCATTTGATTTACTTAAGTTAATTTCAATCATAATTCAATCTTAACTATTTCTAACATCATATTTATTTATTAATTATCTTATCCTTCATTTTATCTCAATTAATACTTTTATAATTATAAGTTAAGTGTATAAACATTTATAATTGAAATCTTCCTTTTACAAGATTTAAGAGTTAAATTTCCGGTTTACTTCAAACCATTTAGATAAAGGTGTATATATATATATGTATATATATAAATATATAAATATACTATATATATATATATATCAAATCAAACCATAATCATATACCTATATATATTATAATTCAAATCATACTTAAGAAATTCAAATCAAATTCATTTTTCTAAACAAAGTGCAGCAAGGCTATCGAATGGTCTCTCCACTTCGAAACTCGAAAATGAATGTCAATGGTGCTGCAGTCATTACCGAAATTATTTTCCAGTGACAAAATAGAAGAGTACTTATTTAAAAACTTTTAAAATTCTTTAAAAACGATTTCTATTTGAAAATATTTTTAAATAATATACTCTATAATTTAAAACCAAATTTTCTAAAATACCAGAAATTTAATTCTCAAGTCCTTGATTAAAGTTATTTCAATTACAAATAAATTTATAAACCATGTTTATATTTTCATTTATTTATAGCATGTGGCAATATTCATTGGTTTAACAAAAGAAAATCAAATATTATCATTTTCAACAACCAATTTATTTAAAAAAAAAATTAATTTTAGAAAAATTTATACTTATATATAATATAATCATACAAAATTATCCATTTACCAATTTTGAAAATGATATTGTGCCAATTTGCTTCGTTCAAGTGTTTTGGAATTCCTATCGATAGCGTTGATCAGACGAATCGATCGAAACCCTAAATCAACATTAACAACTCAACCAACACACATATAAAACATTTTTATATAAATTACAAATACACTCCCTCACTCGATTATACATAATAGATTATAGAACAATGATAGAGATTCAAATAAAAGGAACTCTAGTCCAAAAGAATTCTAATTCGGAGATAGGCTCGAAACGAAGATAAGATGATTAAATTATGAAAGAGGAAAGATGGATTGATTTATATAAATCGCGGGCGACCTTAACCGGGTCAACCGTGACTTTAAGAAAAAGATCGATGTAGAATTCTGAGGCAAATCGACATTTGATCGCCGAAGATAAAATTCGGGCATAGCCAGGGATAGCAGTATCTAAACCGAGGATACAGAAATCTTCGGTGAATCATTGCTATTGTAAAGGAGTTTCACCCCTTTTACAAATCATATAGTGGAGCTATGGGATGCTCCAGAATAAGAAAACACGAATAAAGGAGACAAGAATGGATTCTGTAACCGAGGGGAACGTTCCAAAATTCAAAGGAAACCGAGTCAAAGAGAAGGGAATTCAAGCTCGAACAAAAGTGATTCTATAAATTAAATTTACTCTATATGCTAAGTTTTGCCTAAAACCAAAGCTCTGGTACCAACTGTAATGGGACAACGCCTGTAGGGTAATGCCCACCGTAGCATACAATGGTACCTGTGTTCTGCTTTTACGGCCAGCCTCTCGACTGCACCAACCCCGTGGGACGTGTAGGAGTAAGTGTCATCCGCTCGCTACCAAACCCAAATGCGAGAAACCCCTATGATGCTGCACCCGCCAAGTGCACAGGCAGACACACATGTCGGACTTGAATTGCTCAAAATATCATATTGTTAATTTATATTTGGCAAAACTCAGCATATACAGTAAATAAATCAATTACAGAATCACAGACACAGAGTAATATAAAAATAAGCAGCGGAAACAAATAAATAGTAGTTCATGAAGCTACTATATATATATATATCAAAGTTAAAACAAGATACAACAGAAGTCTCTAATACATAGAAGTCTCAATACAATAGTCAAATAAAAGATCAGAATATATCAAAGGAGTCAACTGAATAATTGCAAGCTGAATAGATAGATGGATCTCCAAGCGAACCTCCAACTCCAAAGATGAGTCTCTAATGCTATGACACTCAGTCTGACCCAAGTGTAAAGTAAAACGCAAAACACTCGAGTCAGGATTAACATTCTTATATCAATAAATCCAACTCAAGTGAAATATCAACTGAAGTACAAGTAACTCAAAGGATGTTTGGGATAACCATCCTCTAAGGATCCGTAGAACTATCTACTATGTAGTAATATACGCTATTATAATAATGTCTAAAGTAAAGTAAACTATTAAAATAGCGTTAAGGCGTTACCCATATCCCCCTTAACATATTTTATATATTCCCATAGTCTATACAGTACCGTAATCTCCCTCGTACTAGGCATTGTCAGAGGGCACTCCATAGGTATGATACAAAACAAACTCGTAGTGGGCTCGATATGGTAGGTGACACGGCACAACTAGGCAATGCCAAGGTAGATATGCCAATTACACTTCCAGGCTGGTGGTAACGCATAGCCGCAGCTACTGCCCACCTCGATCCACACTCCTAAATCAAAGGTGCGCACCAAACCAATCACAAAGTAATAGAATGGCAATCGAAGTAGTGTGTCCGATCGGAGGAGCTACCTCACTTGGCCCGTCAATTGCTCTGTTTTAGCCACCTTATGCTAACTCACGGGAGATAGGTCCACGTATATACCTTATATTGGATTGTGACGCCCCACCTCTATACCCACGCTAACCAAGAACACTACGGAGTAATGCTGTCAACTAGCGCGGAGAATAAGGCTGTTGAGGAGCGACCATCCATGTAACTTCTTTGTGCGAGCACCGATATGTCAGATAGTATAGAATGCATATCATTTAAGGAGGAAATCCGACATACCGATACAAACTCAAAGCTATCACACGGTGGCTATATATAATCTTCGGAAACAAATATAGAAATAAACATAACACAAATCAGTCACAGACAATTCATATCACAAAGGCGGAAATAGATATGAATATAACACATGAAAGTGTACATCAGAGTAGTGGTCAAATAAGATCCACAATAACACAAATGAATAGATACAAGTGCAAGATAATAGAATATGTACACATCAAGGAGTCTAATCTCAAATGTATACAAACAAAAAGTACTAAACTAGAGTAGTTAGCCAAAAGTCAGAGTAGCAAATCCCGGGAGGAAGTCAAGCAGAAGCACCTGTAACATCTCGGTCTGAACCGAGTATTATTTAAGAAAATAATAAACGGATCAGTCTAACTATAAATATCAGATGACATGATATAAAATAATAGATATGGCATAAACATAGAATACCCATACTGACATACCACTATAAGTATGAAAATGATGATCAACAGGAGATCAACCGATGAGAAATGATCAATATCACAAGAATCTTCTCAAAGATCCAAAGAGGGCATCATACCCTAAACTTGTACTCATAACAAGTCAATGACATAAAAATCCAGAAATCAAAACAAGAAATCCAGAAATCATAAAAAGAGAAAGAGGCCTATCACATGATGGTCCGAAGACCATGGGGAGCTACCCCATATGTGTGAGTCGGAATCACACTGATTGAGGCCTAGGCTAACCAAAAAGCAGAAAGGTATGTGTGAATGGAATCACACAAGTGGTGTCTAGCCTAACCTCGCAAACAAAAAGATATGTGTGAGTCGGAATCACACTACTGCGGCCTAGACTAACCTTGCGGACAAAGAGATGTGTGTGAGTCGGAATCACACTATTGCGGTCTAGTCTTACCTTGCAAACAAAGAGACATCGCACAATTGTTAGTCTAAATCATAAAATGATCATCATGATCAGCGAGAAGTGTCAATCACACCAAGCTAGTAAATATATGAGTTTAGCTTCATGTCCCATAACCACTTGCTTAACTTAAATATTTACGAACAAGCTGTAAATCTTCACTAGGAAATTGTCACGAAAAGGGTTCAATCGAACAAGTCCAAGAGCTAACCGACGAAGTGAACGCAAGCGTTTCATACCACTCGTTTTACTAAGTCGTTTAAGTCGATTTCTCATTCGAGTGAAGTAAAGGCTTATATATATTAGTAGATTGGAAATCGGTTTGAGAAAACGAACTTTTGATATTAAAAAAAATAGTGTTGAAATCGATTTGATGAAAGAGTTTTGATATTTACTACTAGTATAGAAAACCTTTATATTTTGAAGTGACAAATCATAGAAGTGATTGTAGAAACAATCAATCATAAAAATTCACGTTCGAAGACGTGATTAAAGTTCAAAGAAATCAATCCTCAAAACCATCAAAGTAAGAAGTTCGGTTAAATGGCTTTCGGATAAGATTGCCTACGCAGAGTAATACGGGGTTCGACCTGCCCGGTCAGGTCGCGGGGGTCCAGGGGGCAGCGCCCCCGGCGGGGTGCGGGGTGCGGGGCAGCGCCCCATCAAAACGGTACGACTTAGTGAAGACAAGCGACCTAAGTTTAAAAAGGTGGGCGACTTAACAAAGTGGCCGATAATAAATGATAACAACAAAAAGGGAATCAACCCGATTTGATTAGAGTTGGATATTCAAGCTAAAAAAAACAACTAGGCAAAACACAGCAGATTCAGACGTCTGAGATCAAGAATTCAGACGTCTGAATCTGGAAAATAAACTATTTTCCAGAACAGAATTCAGACGTCTGAATCCTAGATTTCAGACGTCTGAAATAGGCACTTTTTAGCCTATTCCTTTTCTGGTTCAAAACGAACCAATTAAGACGTCTGAAATTTTGATTCAGACGTCTGAATGCTGGGAGAAGAAAATTCCCAGTATTCCATTCAGACGTCTGAACCATACGTTCAGACGGCTGAAACTGTTATTTAGGGCATTCCCTGAACCTAGGCCAAAAAAATGGCCAAACAACATCGATAACGATCGGTCGAGCCACAACGACTCAGGAATTGCACAAGGATAAGTGTTAGGAATTCATACCTAACAATCGAAGATAATTATTGACTTAGATGTGAGATAAAAATCTCACCTTTATGCACAAGATCAATGAAGAAGAAGCTATAGAGCAATGGCAAGAACAATCTCTTCAATTCCAACCCAACAAGCTTGAAACTAAGCTTAAAAGAGAATCATTTTCAAAATTAGGTTTAGGAAATTTCTGAAATTGAATGGAGAACGGGTTGGAGAAGATGAAGATAAAGCTTACCAATGGGTTCTCTTTGAATTTGGAGCAAGAACTTGAGTTTGCAAGAGGAACTAGGGTTTGGAATTTCTAATTCCCTTTCCTTTCCACCATTTTCAGTTTGCTTGAGTTTGAAGAGTGGGAATGAGTGAATGGAGAGGAGAGGGGGTTGGAACTGAGTTAGTAAGTGATTAATGGGTTCAGCCCAAACCAAAGCCCCAAGTGAAAAAGTGGCCAAATTCCACTAACTCCAAATATATCGAAGCTTATACTCAAAAAGATCGCAAACATAATTTTGGACTCAATGGGGGTGGTCTCGAGTCCCAATTCGACTGTTTGCAAAAAGTAGCTTTTCGGACTAAAATCCGACGAACGATGTTATATTTAAATAAAACATTTAAATATAAAATCGACAAATATGCGGGTTGTTACATGGATCATCGCCACCATCCTACTTTATTCTGGAATCCCCACTACATACACGGTTGTTAAAATGGTTTTCGGTGTTGACAGAGAGTATGACAATATCCGATCCCGGTCTCTTTAACAAACAAACGTTATTATAACACCGTGGTCATTTCAAAATATCATACTTCAAAACCAAAATATCATTTCCATATCAAAACCATATCAATACGATATCATTTTCACTTCAAATATATTCATTTCCAAAATCATAGCACTTCAAAGATATACACTTCGAAATCATAAAGCTTAGAATTTGTAACACTTTCGAAATCATGACACTTGATAACATAATACATTGAAATTCATAACTTTGAAATCATAACTTCCCACTTGAACAATTTAGATATTAATAATAGTATATATAATAAAATAATTTGTAAAATAAAATAGTTTATATAAAAATAGTTATAAGTTAAAATAGTTTATATTAAAATAATTAGTATATTAAAATAGTTTATATTAAAAATAGTTTATATTAAAAATAGTTTGTATTAAAATAATTCAAATTAAAATAGTTTATATTAAAAATAGTTTATATTAAATTAATTTATAAAGTAAAATATGTAAATAATTTTAAATAAAATTTAAAATACTTTATATAATAAAATAGCTTCCTCAAATTTCACAAATCGATTCAAATCAACTCGAATTCCAAAATTCAAATTTAATTTAATTTAATCTCAATTCATCAATTTCAACTCGATTCAGTTTCTAAATAAACCATTTCAAATTATATCGATTTCAAATACAGATTTGAACCACAAATAAACCATTTCAATTTCGATATATTTCAAAGTTTTAAATATTCCATAATTTCAAAACTAAATATGATAATTTCATACATATCTTAATTTAACTTCATTATTATTTAGTTTTGAAATATTCACTTAATAAATCCAATATCATTTAAATAAACTTTAAATTACATTCGAAATAAACTAGACATTCCTTCAATTTATTTAAACTTGAATATTCAATTTATCACTTTAAATCAAATCAAGTTATAGAATCATATCTTTAATCTCAAATTCAGTAGGTTTCAAATCGATTTTAAAATTAATATAACTCTCAAAAGAATACGTTTTCAAATTAAATTAATTTTATCTTCCCAACTTTAATTTATTCAAATTATTATAAAATCTATTTTTAAAATATAATTTTAAATAAATACTTAAACATATTATATATTAATTAAATCAAACTTATTATTAAACTTAAATCTTATTATTAAACTTATTTTATATTAAAACTAATTTATACATATTTAAAATATTAAAATTATAAGTAAATTCTTAAAATTTATAATTTCAAAACTAACTTATAGTTTTAAAATTTTCAAAACATATAATTTTAAAAATCAAGGATTTAACTATATATAAAATAACATTTATATATATAATATTTAAAAATCAATATTTATATAAAACCATATATATATCTTTTTAAACCTTTGAAATCATTTCAAATATATATATATATATATACCAATAGTGTCTGTATATAATTCTCTATCCTATGGTCAAGTGATATGGATATTTATCATTTCAATCCGCAATTTAAATATCTGCAGGTGTATATCATTTCAACCTGCAATCCCAAATTCAATTCAATGAAAATTGCTTGGGTTTATCATTTCAACCCATAACGATTTCGTGCTATTCTACAGATCGTTCGGGTATGTATCATTTCAACCCATAGTGAATTCTATATTAACAGGGAACTTGCAGAGTGATAACAGATTTGATAATAATATAACAGGCATATATCGTCAATATAAATAATAGATAATGGTGTCAAATGTCACAGGTGAACAGATATAGATAATATCATATATATAGCAATGTAAATAACAAACAGCAGCGTATTTCAATTGTCGTTTAATTGATATCAAATTTAATAAATATAAGAATGTTAATCGTGAGTGATTGCCCACCATTCGAGGCTAGAGAGGATAGACAATGAAATTGAGCTACGTATTCCAAAGCATCGCTAGATGGACACGATTCAACGAACAAAGCTGATAAATAGGAATAGACGAAATCAAATCAGAACAGGATCGATGAAGATAATTGATATAAGTGAACTTATATATAACTATATATATAAAATGGAACGACCCTCTATTTTGGACTATTCGCATCCGCACATGTCGGACTTGAATAATTCAAAATACCGAATTGTTAATTTAAAATTTGGCAAAACTGAACATATACAGTAATTAAATAATCACAGATCACAGACATAGAGTAATAAATGCAGCGGAAATAAAAGATAGTAGTTCATGAAGCTACTATATACATATCAGAGTTAAATAAGGTACAGCAGAAGTCTCGAATACAATAGTCACATACAAGAATCAGAATACAATCACTGGAATCAACTGGATATCTGAAAGCTGGATAGATAGCTGGATCTCCAAGCGAAGCTCCAACTCCAAAGGTGAGTCTCGAATACTGATACACTCAGTCTGACCCGAGCGTAAAGCAAAACACAAAACACTCGAGTCAGGATTAACATTCTTATATCAATAAATCCAACTCAAGTGAAATAGCAACTGAAATACAAGTAACTCAAAGGATGTTTGGAATAACCATCCTTTCAGAATCCGTTAAACTATCTACTATGTAGTAGTGTACGATAAGTAGATAATGCCTATCAGTAATATAAAGTATCAAAATAGTGTTAAGGCGTTACCATTATCCCCCTTTACACATTTTATATAAGCATTATAGTCTATACAGCACTGTAAACTCCACCGTAACTTAGTGGGATATCAGGGAGTACTCCATAGGTATAACACAAAACAAATCGTAGTGGTCGCGTATATAGGGATACAAGTATGACAAGGCACATGAGGCAATATCCAAGGTAGTGAAACTACCGTTTGCCTGATCCGGACTGGTGAGAACGCATCGTCGCAACGATCGCAACACCGCGAAACAACACTCCCAAAATTTTAAGGGTGCACCAATCAATAACAAGTAATGAGTAGTTTACGAAGAAGTGTGTTCGCTCGAGGTAGCTAACCCCATTTGGCCCGGCACGACTCCTGTTTTAGTCATTTCCAATTTGACACAAGTGGCAAGGCTATCCATTATTGTTCTCTTTCTTCAGTCATCACGTACATTATTCCAACCACTTCATTCTGGATCACACTCCGCGTATAGTTGTTAAAGTGGTTTTCGGTTTAGACAAAGAGTATATCCCTAACCGATTCCGGTCTTTTTAATAACTTTCGTAATTATTACACCGATTGGTCGTTTAATATATTTCAAAACCAAGTCAACTCAATTTTTTTTTTAAAACAATTCAAATATTGATCCAAGTTCGTATATAAGTTTCATTCCGAAATCATTTAAATTGATTTAATTTAACATTCAAATCAATTTAAATTCATTGATCGATTTTATTCAATATTCAGTAAGTAAATTTGTCATTCAAAATAATTTCTATTTAATTTCCAATTCATTAAATCAATTACTTAAGTTCAACTCCATTATATCAACTTACAAATTTAATTAAATTAGATTCGTCAAATCAAATTCTTAAATTACAAGCCTTATATTTATTTCAACACATAAATCATATTTTACTTCTTGTTAATGAAAATCAATTTCACTTATTTATTTACTTATTTTAAACAAATTTCCAAAACTTAATTATTACGTCACTTAATTTCACTTATTCAAGAAGTTCAATTTTTTTACTTATTACGAAGTTCAATTTCACTTATCAAGAATTCCATTTCATTTAATTATTAAATAATTTGATCTTATTTAATTATTAAATAATTTCAAAACTTGATTATTAACAAATTTCAAAACTCAATTATTAATTTAAATTTAAGACAACGTTCTTTCATCAACTACTATGTTAATATTTTGATTCAGATTATTAAATATTAATATTTTCCTTTCATTAAAATTTAAATTCCAACTTCATTTAAAAATCTTATTATTTATTCAAATAAAATCTTTATTTTATTTTTAAAACAATTTATTGACCAATCGGGTTTTTATTTAATTCTCTATCCTAAGTCAAAGTTAAATTTGGGTATTTCTCATTTCAACCCGATTCCATTTCAATTCAAAAATCAAAGCATAGCAAAGGGAACTTGCAGTGTGATAACTGGGATGGTGTAAAAATAAATAAACAAGCAATAACAATAATCAATAACAATCCAATAATTAATTCAAAAAATCCAAAATAATCGTATTAATTCACATTGTTGTTTGTGCAAATTAATATAATTTTTTCTAGAATCTACACTATCATTTCATGTAGATTAAAGATTATTACACTAATATATATATATATAT
Source organism: Allium fistulosum (assembly GCA_030737815.1). Taxonomy (NCBI): domain Eukaryota; kingdom Viridiplantae; phylum Streptophyta; class Magnoliopsida; order Asparagales; family Amaryllidaceae; genus Allium; species Allium fistulosum. Next base: position 369,601,459 of record CM060907.1, read on the forward strand.
ATACGATTCTTTACTTGATATCCATTATTCAATTTCATACTACATCAATTTAAACAATCATACATTTAAATGGTTCAAGGTGTAATTAACCATATTTCTACATGTCAATTTATTTAAACATTTAAAGAGGTCATATTATGCAAATGTCATCAAATCAAATTTAACACATATATCAAATCTAACTGTCCTACGTCAATTTCAATTTCAAATTTTTTATCACTTACAACATTTACAATTTAACATCCAATGTCAACATCAACAATCAATCATTTATCAACCAAACTAGTTTATCATTGTATAAATAGCAGATAATGGTATCAGATGTCACAGGTGAACTGATTTAGGTAATAACAGATATATAACAGTGTAAATAACTAACAGCTGCATATTTCAATTGTCGTTTCAATTGAAATCAAATTTAATAAATAAAAGAATATTAATCGTGAGTGATTGCTCACCTTCCGAGGCTAAATAGATTTGACGAGGCAATGAGCTACGAATTTCAAAGTAACGCTGGATGGATATGATTCAACGGAGAAAATAAGCACGACGGACAAAGCTGATAAGTACGATCGATAAAACGAATCATAACCGGATGGATGAGGATAGATGGTATAAATAAACTTATGTGTATAACTATGTATAACTGTTTACATAAAATCATATTTTAAAATCCAACTGATACCTTATATGCTTATAAAATTTATAATAGACATGTCACATACCGAAATTTTCGACTTTCGAAAATTCGACATCGATACTCACTTTATCGACTGCCGAGAAATCGAACGCCGGAAACTCCAATAGTGAGGGTTTTAGAAAGAAGAAGTAGAAGAAAAGGAGAAGAAGAAGAAAGAAAGCAGAGAAGAAGAACAACAGAACAACATCAGAATCTCACATATCGCAGCGGAATAATATACAATAGATAATTACTAGTCTTTTAAAACAAAGGACTATATCAGTTTATACATACATCAATCATCAGAGTCAATATACAACAATGGACAGTTATATAACTTGTCCTCATACAGAATACACAGCGGAATAAATACTATCGGATACAAATACTACGTCTCGCCATCCAGCTTGCTTCCAAAGCTCCAGAATATCCAGAATATCCTGATAACATAACTCTAGGCTGCCCGTGTGGAAATTGGTGGGCACCCAGAGTTTAGAAGGGAAACAATAAACTCCGAGTCAATCATGGTGACTGGTGTGAGATCGTAAAACAGTTATTTTTCACAAAGAAAATAAAATAAATTCGCAATGCTTTTGGAAAATGAAACTACCATAAGACCTCCCACCACACACACAATGCAAACGCAGAATTGGAGGAGATTTCTTCTTATGATAGTCAAAGATGCTTACTACGCAAAAATCAAATTCTTTTTGATATTATTATTAGTGCATAGTGTAGAAAACATTTCGAAAGTATAATATTAATCTTAGCCAACATACGACCAGTATCGTATGCCTACTATAGCTACCATCTAAACAGTGGTGACCACTGTTTGCACAAAAAATGGACAAACACCTCAAAGTTGTATGACTTAGTAGATCTTATGTTGTTCTTAGTGATTTGGATGCAAATATATGAAAAACAGGGGCTAAACTGTAAAAAGACACGCAGATTTATAGTGGTTCAGCCAGAATGTGCCTACGTCCACTTTATATGTTATTTCTCTTCTCTTCTTTAGATTACAAGTACACAGCTTTGATACAAGTAAAAGAAAGTTGTTTGAAAGTTCTCTCCGTGCTTGAGCTCTCCAAACTTGTCCCCCATTGTTGTACCCCTGCCCCTCTATTTATAGAGTGAGGTTGGGGGCAGGGGTCTTGGATGTATATAGCTGCTGGTGGGCCTGGGCTGAAGCAATCTGGCCTGGCAGCGTTCCGGTTCGGCGAAGCTTTGGTTCGGTCGTGCTTGGAGAAGGTTGGGGTTTGGTAGGGATGTGGTCCGGTGATAGGTTGGTTCGGCATAGGGGCGTGAAGCAGTTGGTTCGGTGTTGTTGGCGAGGCCCCGGTCCGGTAGGAGATGGAAAATGTGCTGGTTCGGTAGTGAGATGCCGAATGAACTTCTATATTTGGGAGTGCCGAATGAGCTATTGTACTGGGAATGCCGGATGAACCAAGGCATCTTGAATGCCGAATGATATTGGGAAGGTGAATGCCGAATGACCTTGGTGATGCTGATTACCGAATGAAACTTTAAACCTTTGATACCGAATGGACTTTTATACTTGAATCATGAGTGAAGTCCCAGACTTCTATACGCTTGCTGGCTGCTTCTTCTTGGTTCAGTCGTGGAGGAAACGCACCCAACACTGATATTCCAATTTTGACCAAAAATGGGATAACACTTTGCCCCCCAAAACATGACTTGCGGTAGGAAGACGTGTTTTGTAATGCCATGAGCTGGATGTTCGTATCCTGTCAACAACCTGTAAAGAGCTTGATAGTTTTATATGGCCCCAAATGACGACCGTTCGGGATCGAGCTACTTGGGATGAAGCGCGGCCGTTCGTGGTCAAGCGCCTAACTTCAAATGACGACCGTTCGCGATCGAGTCATTTGAGGTGAAGTGCGACCGTTCGCGGTCAAGCGTCTAAATCCGTGCGACGATCGTTCGAGATCGAGTCATTTGTGGTGGAATGTGATCGTTCACGGTCAAGCGCTTTACTTCAAATGACGATCGTTCGGGATCGAGTCATTCGAGGTAAAGTGCGACCGAGCCCGGTCAGAAGGCGGACCTCATATGGCGACCGTTCGCGATCGAGCCACTTGGGGTGAAATGTGACCGTTCGCGGTCAAGCGCCTTACTTCGAATGACGATCGTTCGAGATCGAGCCATTCGTGGTAAGGTGCGACTGTTGGCGGTCAGGGGGTGGACCTCAAATGGCGACCGTTCGCGATCGAGCCACTTGTGGCGAGATGAGTTGTGCCGTTCGAGGCGAGATTGTGACTGTTCGAAGTCGGGTGCCGTTCGAGGCGAGTTGTGACCGTTCGAGGTCGGGTGCCGTTCGCGGCGAATTGTGACCGTTCGCGGTCGGGGTGCCGTTCGAGGCGAGTTGATGTGTGCCCGGGGGGGACTTAATACCATCCAAACCAGATTCACGTTCGGGTGAGTTTCTGGATTGTCTGTTGTGGCGGTTTATCACTATCTCAGAGCATGCCTAGGGATCGTTCGCGATCCCGTACATGTGTAAGTAGCTTAGCCATTTTAGAATTATCAAAACCAAATATCCATTCAACTGATGAAATTTAAAATAGAAATGTTCAGCAAAGTCACATCCAAATTTAAGAAATAAAGAACAAAAGCAAAGCAGTGACGTCGGAGTGCAAACGCCTATATCGATGTGGTTTATAGTTGTATCAGAGCATGCCTGGGGATCGTTCGTGGTCCTGTACATGTGTAAACAACTTAACCGTATCAGTGTGGAGTTTGCTGCTCGTTCGTCGTTATCTCGATCAATGGATAATAAGATGACGTCTCGATCCTGAGCCGTCTTCAGTTGGTGCGGGCGGTGGTCGTTCTTGTCCCACCGTTGTGGCCCTCCTTCTCACATATTGTGATAGCAAACCATTCCGGATATGCCCCTCCACCTCATCTTTCAGATGCCTGCAATCGTTGGTATGATGACCATTCAGGTCGTGGAACAAGCAATATCTGTCTGATTTCCTTTCGTTAATAGTCGGATCCCTTCGCATTGGCCTACGGTAGGGAACCTGCTCTCTTGTATCTTGATAGATTCGCTCCAAACTCTCATTCAGCTCGGAGTAAGTGGTGAATCGTGACTCTTTCCGTGGCCGCTTTGACCTGTCATCACTATCCTCAGCCTTTCTCTTTCCTTTACCAGTCTCTGCACCCCTTCCAGGTGGGTTTCCGCTCTTGATTGCGTAAACATCAACTTCTTCCTCTCTTTCTGCACTAGCATCTTCCAAACGCAGAAACTTTTCAGCCTCATGATAGAACTCTCCCAGATTCATAGGCGGATCTTTAGTTAATGAATTCTTGAACTCCGTACTATCAGCTATTCCAGATACAGCCGCCATCATGACCATAGATGGATCTGGTCGATCCACTGATGCTGCTGCCGCATTAAATCGTGTTAGAAAACTCCTCAAAGTCTCTCCAGTTTTCTGCTTCAAGGTTGCCAAAGTCATCACATTCTTGGGTCTTGCAATATGAACCCTAAATTGCCTCATGAATCTCTCAGTTAAATCTGCCCACGTTCCTATGGAGTCGCTTTCCAGTTGTCTGAACCACAACGCCGCAATATCTGCCAAGTACAATGGAAAGCACCGGGCCATAACCTCCTCTGATGCCCCCAGCACTTCCATATGCCTTATATATTTTGTCAGATGAACCGTGGGGTCTGTCCTTCCATTATACATATCCAACGATGGTAGCTTAAAATCTGGTGGGTTCCTAGCTCGCCTGATTGTTGTGGTAAAAGGACTCCTATTCACATCCTCCAGGTCCCTATTCACTAGTCCGCCTCTCATGGCCCGTCTGACCATCTCCGCCAGTCTGTCACTATCTCCAAGTTGTAGTCCTCGTTCACTGCCTTCGACCTGCCCCCTGAGTCCGTGGGAGCTTTCAGGTGTATGCCCCTCTGGCGGAGCGTTCATTCTTCTATTGTTACCAGGTTGTTCGGATGCCCCCGTCTCTCTTGTCGGGATTGGATCAACATGTTCTACGTGTGTGTACCCTAGCTCTGGTGCTACGCCAGATGGTCCTGCTCCGTTCTGAACTCCAGTTGCGCCTTGGTTCCGTGCTCCAAGTTGCCCAATCTGTTGAAGCAAGTTCTGGATCATCCCTTCTTGTCTTCTCATCATGGCCTCCATCTCATCCCTGGTGATGAAGACTGAAGCTTGGTTTGCTCCTGAGGAAGCCTCTTGACTCCCTTCCTGTTGACTTTGCTCTGGCCTCGGCCTTCTGCTTGATTGTCTTGCCATGATTCTCCCAATCTGAATCTTTAGACTTTCAAATTCAGTTTCCAAGCGGTAGAATCCTTGAGTTCAACTCTCAATGAAAGCACCAAAAATGTTTGCACAAAAAATGGACAAACACCTCAAAGTTGTATGACTTAGTAGATCTTATGTTGTTCTTAGTGATTTGGATGCAAATATATGAAAAACAGGGGCTAAACTGTAAAAAGACACGCAGATTTATAGTGGTTCAGCCAGAATGTGCCTACGTCCACTTTATATGTTATTTCTCTTCTCTTCTTTAGATTACAAGTACACAGCTTTGATACAAGTAAAAGAAAGTTGTTTGAAAGTTCTCTCCGTGCTTGAGCTCTCCAAACTTGTCCCCCATTGTTGTACCCCTGCCCCTCTATTTATAGAGTGAGGTTGGGGGCAGGGGTCTTGGATGTATATAGCTGCTGGTGGGCCTGGGCTGAAGCAATCTGGCCTGGCAGCGTTCCGGTTCGGCGAAGCTTTGGTTCGGTCGTGCTTGGAGAAGGTTGGGGTTTGGTAGGGATGTGGTCCGGTGATAGGTTGGTTCGGCATAGGGGCGTGAAGCAGTTGGTTCGGTGTTGTTGGCGAGGCCCCGGTCCGGTAGGAGATGGAAAATGTGCTGGTTCGGTAGTGAGATGCCGAATGAACTTCTATATTTGGGAGTGCCGAATGAGCTATTGTACTGGGAATGCCGGATGAACCAAGGCATCTTGAATGCCGAATGATATTGGGAAGGTGAATGCCGAATGACCTTGGTGATGCTGATTACCGAATGAAACTTTAAACCTTTGATACCGAATGGACTTTTATACTTGAATCATGAGTGAAGTCCCAGACTTCTATACGCTTGCTGGCTGCTTCTTCTTGGTTCAGTCGTGGAGGAAACGCACCCAACACTGATATTCCAATTTTGACCAAAAATGGGATAACAACCACCGTACGTAAATGGCAGGTTCTACAACTAATACCGTACAAGTCACGTATTGGAGTTTGGATTTCCAACAAATGGTCAGGCTAAGGAACTTCCTTTCCCACGATGGGAACGTCCCTGGAATAGACGACCCGAGAACCTAACCGGATCTCTGCCAACACAAGGCCGGGTTACCTCTGCAAAAATAGGTAACTACTGACACGCGTATGCCATCCCCCGATCGTAACCGATCTTCCCGAGGATCCCCGATTTCCAACAAACCACATAGATAATAATGCAGCAACCACATAGGTTAAGTATCTGGGCTCCATACCATGATACCACCTCTATCCAGAAGGAATGACATACACTAAGGGGCGCTACTCCCTAGAACCTTGCCGCATCCTTCCTGTTTCGACCATTTCCGGGGTGTGAGGCTCGATGAAGTCTCGTCCACAAAGCTACGCTTTCTACAAAGCCATGCTTCGGGTCCAACAAAAATGATCAACCTATGATCACAAAGATATAAGATCAAACAAATGATCATATCACAAATGATCAAACACTGATCATTTCACAGCAACACTCAGTATGCCACGTTACCAAATTGGGATATATCGCTGATAAAATTCAACTACATAACCTCTGAGCTCGTACGTCTCAGAGAAGGGTGTTAAGCTAAGAGAATAAATTCTCTGCCACCAACAGAAATGTATTTGAAAGAAATCAGCTTTATATCTCAAATTGTAACGTCAGACACACAATCCATACAAGTCTGTTCCAGGATCGAACAGAACCGAAGGCACTTCTCACGAAGCCCTTGCATATCCGGATAATTTTCTAATCACGTCCGGACTTCCCGTCACTAAGGGTGATAAAACCTCTAAATCGGAGATCAGCCGATGTAGAGTAACTCGACGGTAATCCTTCCGTTTTCAAAAATATCCGATCTTCAACACCGGTCTTCGAATGCAATTCATAACGATGTATCACATATTCGGAATGGGTTATACGACCCCATGGTCCTTTCCCGGCTAACCCGAATAGTGAGCGCTTATTTTAAAAATAAGTGTGGCATTCAAATTCATCCAATTCACAACAAATACCTATCTAAAGGTAATTATTGATAGTCGGTTATTTAACTATCAATAAAGATGCGCAACATCATCAGATTCAAAAAAATTTTCCAAAATTATTTTATCTTCCAAAATATCTTTACTAGATATAAAATTTCCACACTTCAAAAATAAATCAATGTTTATTTTTCTAAACAGTTTTTATTTCCTTTATAAATTCCATAGTGAATTTATATTTTAAAAATATCTACTGATATACGATTTTCGATCGATTTCAATATTCAACTTCATTTTATCTTTAAGAAGATAAAATCTCAAAACGTTTCATTTCATTTTGGAAAACATTTCCATACTTATCTAATAATAAGTATTTCACAAATCTTTTATTTTCAACACTTGGAAAATATCCGATATACTTAAATCAAATTAAGTATATATTCATTCTTTAAGGAAATCATTTATTATAACAACATTCATTCGAGTCAAAACGAATGTTACGTAAAACATCGCTACGACGACTCAAAATCACTAGTATAGGGATTCGGAAATTAAGATAGATATATAAATCCCAATACTAGATAAAAACATTTCCTTTCGGAAATCATTTACTATAACAACAGTGTTATAGTCCACCATTTCCTTATTTTTCGAAAACGTCTATTTCAACAATGAATGTTGAAATCTATGATTTCGATATTTAATCATTTTAAAACATCGTTAAAACAATTAACTTCATCTTAAATATTACTTTCCCAAAACCATATCCATTTTACTTAAAATATATTCACTGTCCAAAATCGTGAATATACTTCACTAACCACATTTCAATCTTTTCTCCACATTTATATTTCAATAATTATCCACTATCCAAAATCGCGGATATATCTCCTTTATTTAACTTCTATGTTTAACTTATCAATTTCAATTGGTTTTGGATTTATAAAACAACGTTTAGAAATCACGTTCATACTTCATAACAATTTCAACTTGCAAAATCATTTTATTAGCCAATTCTATTCCTATTCCATCTAAGTGCAACACTCTAATTTATAAGTTTATCACTTATAAATCTTTTATTCTACACATCTACTCAATTTATACTTCATAATTTATAAATTTCATTCACTCACGAATTTTTATTTCATCTTGTTCTAACACTTACAAAGCTCGTTTAAAATTCAAATGTTTTAGATTTATAAATATCGACTTTTTAAATCCTTTAAATAGACCGTTTATAATACTGTGAAAAACTCAATCTAAACCATTTTATAAATAAATCAACTATTTATTTCAAAAATGACACTTGGGTTATATTTCATAAAAATCTTAACTTTTATAACTTTAAAATTTCAAACGTTTATTTATTTAAAATAAATCAATTCAACAAAACGTCTACTTTCAAAAATCACTTTAAAAATCCTTTTAAATTAAAAGTCGTCATTTTTAAAGTTCAAAACTTGAATCCGATGATGCAACAGCATCAATTGGTCAATCACAACAACAACATCATATATCAACATATGATAACAGAATATACATCAATCCTGTAAATAAATAACTACTGGTGAGGAATCCAGTTGGATCCCTCCAACCTGTTTCCCTGCATCCAAAGACGTTAGCACAATACCAATTCCGCTCCAGTACGGAATTATCGCGGTATATGGGTTTTATAAAAATCCGCTTACTAACGGCGCAATAGGGTCTCATCCGCTATACGAGGCGGGAAATCATCAATCCAATATATACATATGCCAATATGTATATATTGCTATATATATAATAGATATATCCTACTATATCTAATATCACATCCAATAGCAATCATATCAAACAATAAATAACTGCAATTCATTTTGAGTGAGAAAAATCTCACCTTCGCTTTTAATTTGCCATCCATTTCCATTCTAGTCTGTTTTCTCGATTTATAAACCTAGTATAGACAATTTTATACAATCGATTAATATTCGAAATAAATCGAATAATTAAATCTGCCGTTTTAAAATTTTAATTTAACTAAGATTTTCAGTTAAACTAATAATTTAATTTTATCGAATGATTTATTTTAAACAAATTTTCTATTAACTACAAACTTGAGTGTTAATTAACTTTATACTTTACTTAAATTAATTGTTAAACATTTATTAAGTCCACAATGCTCAAACTTGTTGAAAAACAACCCGAGTACTTCCCAGGTTTTTTTTTTTTCGAGTAAACACTCGAGTTACTCACCAACTTCCCCGAGATCATCCCTCGTTCCTCAAGTACTTCTTCTTCTCCTCTCTTTTTTTTCTTTTTTTATTTCAGTTAGTTTAAGTTGAAGTTTAAACTATAGTATCAGGAAATTATGCTCACGTACTCGGTTATAACTCGAAGCGATCGACCCTTTTACTCGAGTAACGAGTCGAGTAGCTCTCCATCCACCAAACGCTGACACACTCTACGCCGTACACGTGCACGGCATCGCGCCACTGCTTCGGCGAACTTCACGACCATCGGCAAGTCGCGAATCTCGCATACACTCGAAACTGAATCTCGATTCGACACCAAACATTTCAAATCGAAATTTAGTAGTTCGTTCGAAAAATCTGAAGCTCGACCTATCCAACAAACCACCTCACCTCAGTCGCTCCGACCACCAGAGACACTCCAACTCCGGCCTCACCTCGCCTAACCCTCACGCTACCGTCTCCTTGAGCATCACGCAGCTCGATCGACTAGAGGTGGTGGAAACACCTCGTTCCCAGACCACTACAAAACTTGAGCATAAACCCTAAATTCGCCTTGCTCCCTCAATTTATGCAATAGAAAAATTATTTGATAATTTTCTTGAAATCTTAAATCAACAAACTAGCTTCAAACAAAATTTCAACAGCAAATATTGGATCGATCATTAGAAATTGGTAAAAATGCAAAATCTGTTCAACTGTGAACTGCTCGTAGCATAAGCAACAAAAAAACATCATATTAGTTTTAAAAATCCTATCTTTGAATGTTTATTCAAGTTATATAATCAATTCAAAAATTTAAAATATTTGAATAAATCAAATGATTCCCTTTTTACTGTGAAATTGAGTTCACAGAGTCCATATTCCACTATCAAGCTTCAAACAAAATCTAGGCTGTGATTTAAGTTTATATAAACTTATTTTGTTTAAAAAGAATCCTAGGTTTAAGACGTTTGTATGAAGATTTATTAAATTTTCCCCTGCTTTTCTTTGCTCTGTAACCAGAAATATAGAAGAACAAGCCATAAAAATTCCCAGTGTAACAGAAAATATACAGAACTACTTGTTTAAATTATACAGCAAAGCACAGAGTTCTCATGAATCAAATACCCAGATTTAAAATTTTAAAGTAGTATGTTTACTCACTTATTGGTTGAACAGAAAGCACTTTGGTTTGGATAATAAATGCAGTTTTGATACTTCTTGGATCTTCTTTCCTTCAGTAAATTGCCTTTTCAACTTGAATATAAAAGTGATGTTTGCTCTTATCTTCTTTTTTTTATTTTCCTGATCTTTTAAATTTCTGTTCGTTACTCAGTTTTGTTGAACAAAAGAAAATGAGGTTTGTGGATGTGTGTGTATATACCCATGCTTGAATTGGCTGATGTGATTTTTATTCATGGTTGGAGAGTAACTAGCATTTAATGAGAGCATTAAATGAGAGTATGTAATGACCATGCTGTTTTGATTTCTTTTTGTAACATATAGGTACTGTTTCTTTTCCTTTTACAGTTTATATTCTTTTATTTTGTATACACCTTTGTTTTTGTCATCGTGTTGTTTACATACATCCTCACAGCAACCTACTTCCTGGTTATTAAAGGTAAGAAATTTGTTATCTTGTTGTTTATTTACTTTGTTATATATTTTGTTTTGCAAGTGTATATGTTAATATATTTTCTTTCTTTCTTTTGTTTTATACTTTGAAATATGCTTACCTACCTTCTCTCTAATTCGGCTAATATATGAAATTGAGTTGTACATAGTTTATCTTATATCTCTATTTTAACTCAAATATTCATTTCTAACTTCAATAGTTATTTTACCTTACATAAAAAATTTCAACTATGTATATCTATTTTATTTATTTTTATACTTGTGTCCAAAATATATGTATATTATTTATTTTTCCAAAACTTTATACTATGTATTTTTTTTCTAAATTTAATACTAATTATTTGGATTCGGGGAAACTCGCTTTCATCTAAAATAAATTTTACAAATTTAATTCAGAAATTCAATAAATTATTAATTTAAATTAAATTAAAATTCGGGGTCGTTACAAGACATATGCAGACGTTGGTACATATGCAGACTATGCATAACAAATATATATACACGTTACTCCCAAATCTGATATACATGCAAACAGCAACTTGTGTAACTTCATATATATAGTCAGTTTGAAATATAAACTGTAGGCACGAATATATACAAATTTCTACAGATCCAAATACCCTTGAAATTGAAACTTGTCATTCATATATAGATATATATATAATTTAAACATATTATATGTAAAGTTTCGTATGAATATATATATATATATATATATTCATATAACCATTTATATACACTAATATACTTTACGTTTTAACATACCTATATTATATAATATACAATTGTAAGGACCCGATTCTTCGACTTCCGAATATCGACATCGATACGTCCACTGTATCAACTTCCGAGCAAACGAATGCCGGAAAACCGAATACTTAGGGTTTTAAGAAAGAAGAGGTAGAAGAAAAGATAGAAGAAAAAGAAAGAAGAACAACAGAACAACATCAGAAACAGATACAATATCAGAATCTCACATATCGCAGCGGAACAATATATAATAGATAATCACTAGTCTTTTAAAACAAAGAACTATATCAGTTTATACATACATCAATCAGAGTCAATATACAACAATGGACAGTTATATAAACTTGTCCTCATACAGAATACACAGCGGAATAATACAAAGTATATGTGATACGTTTCGCCATCCAGCTTGCTTCCAAAGCTCCAGAATATCCTGATAACATAACTCAAGGCTGCCCGTGTGGAAAATAATGGGCACCCAGAGTTTAGAAGGGAAACAATAAACTCCGAGTCAGTCATGGTGACTGGTGTGAGATCGTAAAACACAGTTTATCTTTAAAACAAACAACAGGAAGATTTTAAAGTCAATTTCGCAATGCTTTTGGAAAATGAGACTACCATAAGGCCTCCCGCACGCACACACAATGCAAACGCAGAATCGGAGGAGATTTCTCCTTATGATAGTCAAAGATGCTTACTACGCAGAAAATCAAATCCTTTTTGATATTATTATTAGTGCATAGTGTAGAAAAATTATTTCGAAAGTATAATATTAATCTTAGCCAACATACGACCAGTATCGTATGCCTACTATAGCTACCATCTAAACAGTGGTGACCACCGTACGTAAATGGCAGGTTCTACAACTAATCTCGTACAAAGTTCGTATTGGAGTTTGGATTTCCAACAAATGGTCGGGCAAAGGAACTTCCCAAGTAAAATAGAACGCCTCTGGAGCGACGTTCCCGGATCCTAACCGGATCTCTGCTACACAAGGCCGGGTTACCTCTGCAAAAATAGGTAACTACTGACACGCGTATGTCATCCCCCGATCGTTTGCGACCTTTATCCAAGGATCCCCGATTCCAACAACCACAAGTAATAAATTTGCAGCAACCACAAAGTAAGTATCTGGGCTCCATACCATGATACCACCCATAATCCAGAAGGAAATGACATACACTAAGGGGCGCTACTCCCTAGAACCTTGCTGCCACGATTCCTGTTTCGACCATTTCCAGGGTGTGAGGTCCGACGAAGTCTCGTCCACAAAGCTACGCTTTCCACAAAGCCATGCTTCGGGTCAAACAAATGATCAAAGAAATGATCACAAAGATAAATGATCAAACAAATGATCATATCACAAATGATCAAACAATGATCATTTCACAGCAACACTCAGCATGCCACGTTACCAAATTGGGAGTATATCGCTGATAAATTTCAACTACATAACCTCTGAGCTCGTACGTCTCAGAGAAGGGTGTTAAGCTAAGAGAATAAATTCTCCGCCACCAACAGAAATGTATTTGAAAGAAATCAGCTTTATATCTCAATTTGTAACGTCAGACACACAACCATACAAGTCTGTTCCGGGATCGAACAGAACTGAAGGCACTTCTCACGAAGCCCTTGCAAATCCGGATAATTTTCTAATCACGTCCGGACTTCCCGTCACTAAGGGTGATAAAACCTCTAAATCGAAGATCAGCCGATGTAGAGTAACTTGACGGTAATCCTTCTGTTTTCAAAAATATCCGGTCTTCAACACCGGTCATCAAATGCAATTCATAACGACATATCACATATTCGAAATGGGTTATACGACCCCATGGTCCTTTCCCGGCTAACCCGAATAGTGAGCGCTTATTCAAAAATAAGTGTGGCATTCAAATTCATCCAATTCACAACAAATACCCATTCAAGGTAATTATTGATAGTCGGTTATTTAACTATCAATAAAGATGCGCAACATCATCAGATTCCAAATAATTTTCCCAAATTATTTATTTTCTAAAATATCTTTACTAGATATATAATTTCCACACTTCAAAAATAAATCAATATTTATTTTTAAAACGAATTCCCATTTCTTTTATAAATTCCATAGTGAATTTATATTTTCAAATATCTACTGATATATGATTTTCAATCGATTTCAAAAATTCACTTTCAATTTATCTTTACAAAGATAACTTCTCAAAAAAACGTTTCATTTCATTTTGGAAAACATTTCCATACTTATTTAATAATAAGTAATTCACAAATCTATTTATTTTCAACATTTGAAAATATTCGATATACTTAAATCAATATTAAGTATAAATTTCATTCTTTAAGGAAATCATTTACTATAACAACATCTATTTGAGTCAAAACGAATGTTACATAAAACATCGTTACGACGACTCAAAATCACTAGTATAGGGATTCGGAATTAAGATAGACATATAAATCCCAATACTATATAAAACATTTCCTTTCGGAAATCATTTACTATAACAACAGTGTTATAGTCCACCATTTCCTTCTTCCTCAAAACGTCTATTTCAACAATGAATGTTGAAATCTATGGTTTTGACATTTAACACATTTTAAAACATCGTTAAATCGTTTTCATTCTATTCCAATATCACTTTCCCAAAACAGATTCATTTTACTTAATAATATATTCACTGTCCAAAATCGTGAATATACCTCGTTATCCAAATTCAACATTTCTACACTTTTTATTTGGAAAATTATCCACTGTCCAAAATCGCGGATATATCTCCTTTATTAAACTTCTATGTTCAACTTATCAATTTCAATTGGTTTCGGATTTACAAACAATGTTTATAAATTCACCTTTTTATTTCATAACAACTTTGATTTATAAATCTCCTTTAATGACCCATTCAATTTATAACTCAATGTATACATCAAAAATCCATATTATAAGTTAAATACTTATAATTCATTTATTTTAAAAGAAATCATTCTTTTAAACTTCATAGATTTTAAATCTTATTACTTATAAAATTTCATTTATAACCTTATTTTCAACAATAACCGGACTACTTTTATACTTCCATTGTTTTGATTTATAAATATCAATTTTATAAATCTCATCTATGAACCATTCATACTTATTCAAAAATCTCAATTAAATGACGAAATCCGATTTATACTTCATTTTAACACTTATAAAAACTTGTTTTATAATTCCAGTATTTTAGTTTTATAAATATCAGTTTTGTACATCTTTATATACATCGTTTTTAATAATTCAAAAATCCCAATTCAAACCATTTTATAAATTACTTGACTATTTATTTCAAAAATCACCTTTCGGTTATATTTCACAAAAATCATAATTTTTATAACTTTAAAATTTTAACGTTTGTTTATTTAAAATAAATCAATTCAAAAATTCAATAAAACGTCTACTTTCAAAAATCACTTTAAAATCCTCTTAAGGTAAAAATCGTTATTTTTAAACTTCAAAATTGAATCCGATGATGCAACACACAAATTTGTCAATCACGACAACAAACATCATATATCAACATATGATAACAGAATACATCATAATATCTGTAAATAAATAAATACTGGTGAGGAATCCAGTTGGATCCCTCCAACCTGTTTCCCTGCATCCACAGATGTTAGCACAATACCAATTCCACTTCGAGGTGGAATATCGCGGTATATAGGATTTTATAAAAATCATCCGCTTACTAACGGCGCAACAGGGTCTCATCCGCTATACAATGCGAGAAATCAATCAATCCAATATATACATATGCCAATATGTATATATTGCTATATATATAGATATATCCTACTATATCTAATATCACATCCAAATAGAAATCAATCAGCCAATAACTGCGAAACAAAATTTTATTTTGAGTGAGAAAATCTCACCTTTGCTTTTATTTTTGCAATCCCATTTTTCATTTCCAACTGTTTTCTTCACAGTTCTAGACCTTGTAAACAATTATGATTTTTATTAATATTTGAATCAATCAAACAATTGAAATTTCACTTGATAATTTTAAATTAACGATTTGATCTTAAATGAATAATTTAATTTCCATCAATTTAAAATTGTTCCCGATTTTTAAACCTTATATAAACATTTATATAAAATTTATTAATATTCGAAATAAATCGAATACCCATTTTCGTTTGGTATTTTTTTTCTTTATCTAACAATTTTGATTTTAACCAACGATACACTTTTAATTAATGATATCAAAGAATTAAATTTTAAACTTTCTTTTTCTACAATCATATATATATGTAAAATTTATCCAACTAAAAGAATTAAAATGAAACAAAAATAAAAACAAGCTGCAAATACCTAAATGCCCAAATCCCTCAAGAAATTCTTCTCGAACTCGGCCTTCGAATTATTGTTGAAGTAGTGGCATCTCCCCTGCCATGAACGATCGCAGCCCCACGTGCCTTAACCCTAAGGCAGCGCTCGATCTCCTCGACTCCAACGCGCGATACCAGACGTCGTGAAACTCAGACGATGCCGCCGCTAATCGCCATCGTGAAGCAACCCTAGCTTTGCCGCCCAGACCTGCCTTGCGCTCGCCGTTCTCGCGGCCCATCGACGATGAAGTCGACCTTCCCCTCGATCGAACTCCCTCCCAGCACCGCCTGGCCTATCGCCGGAGCACTACCAGATCGCGACAAACTCCCCCCTTAGACGCCGATGAAATCGACCAATGGCTCGAGTTCGAACGATAGAACTCGCCGCCGCCGTGCACGCCTTTACAATCGGAATCCCCTCGAATTTTTGATTCGCGAAAACGAATCGAGATGGTGGCGTGAATTCGACTTGAGTTTGAGCCGAGAATTTTTTTTATACATTCGAACGAATATCGATTTCGTTATTGATATTATTTTTTCTCTGGGAGGCTTCGGCCATTTTTATTGTTTTGAACGAAAACGAAATTGAAAGAACGAAAGTTTTTAATCGGCGCCATGGATTTAATCTTGTGAAGAGGGATTTCGTTTTGATTTTTTTTTAAATCATCTGCTCTCTCGTACAAATTAAAAGATGAAGCAGGGGAAAAGAAAAGGAAGGGTACGAAGGAGACAACGTGGTGGTTGATGTTGATATATTTTTGACTGGGAACAAATGTATATTATTAATTTAAATTCAAATTCAAACCGACTCGAAAATGAAGTCAAAAATTTTGACTTCCTATCAGGGCGTGCCGTTAGGCGTTCGTAATGTTATACGCCTATTCCAAACGCAATGGAAAAGGTTTCGAGTCCAAATTCGATCGTATGGAGAAGATAGCTTTTTGGACCAGTTATAATATTAAATTTTCGATTTAATTTCAGCGCGTTTGCTTATCGTACGGCCAAACGATCACTCCAAACATTACGAAAATTGAAATCCGATAATAATTCAATATTCCGGATCCAATGGAACTGGTTTCGTCGAATTCCGAGACTGTGCCCTGGAACGCTATTTTTAAATACAATTTAAACTATATAAATTCAAAACCGAACAAAACAGTTTCAAATTCGATTCTGAAGCTCCTATTATCTTCAGTATTATCAATATGAATTTTAAAAGCTTTTGAAATATTTTAAATCAGCTCAAAACTAAAGATTTAAATTTTTATTCAACATTCAATAGATTAAATTTTATAATTTAATCGCCAAATTCAAAGTTATATTGGGAATTCAAATTAAATCATCGTTCAAATATTTAAAATTAATTAAATATTTTCAATTTAAATTGTTCAAAATTCTGGGTCGTTACAATCTTCCCCCCTTAAAAGAATTTCGTCCCGAAATTAAAAATTAGGAAAAATGGTCCTTAACTCGTCTACTATTTTTCACAATCCAATAGTTTTATCAAATTTTTAAAACAAATCTTTCTACTAAAGATTCGTTATTAATCCAACCAAATTTCCAAGTTCAATTATAAGTTTCAAAACAACATTGTTTACTTCAAAATTCAAATTTAAATTTAAATTCAAATTTTAACTTTCAAAATTTTCTCAAAAATTTTCTAACACTCGAAATTTTCGAAAAATTTCGCCAGCGTCTCCTTTGCGCGGCTAACATGGCACAACTACAAAACGTCCCTACGGACTCTCAGGTCTCAAAAGAAAAAGGAAAGCCAAGCGGCTAGACATGAAAATCATCAAATCTCATATTGAAATTGAAATACTTACCTTTTGTCGAGCAATTCAAATTTATCTTTGAAATCAAATCCAATTCCTTTATACACCTGTATATCCTACTAGCCATAATATCTAGTTACAACATTCAAACCATTTTGCACATTTCATTACAAAATTTTCAATATATACTTCTTATACATTTTTACTTCACTATTGAAGTTACATATCTATTTTCATTCAATTTTACATTCCAAATTTCATTTGAATTCAATTTCAATCTAATTTGGATTCTATTTACTTCCTGAATATTGAATTTCATCAATTATCTTTCATTCATAACTGCACTATTTTAAATTAGTTTCATTTACTAATTCATCACAAATTCTAGTTCATTTTATTCAAATTTGTTTTCAACATTCAGTTTCAATTCCAGTTTTATTCTTTCGTTCATTCCCAAAATTTATTTTCAATTCACTATTTTTGGTTTATAACCACTTATATTAAACTGGATTTCCAATTCCATATGAATTTAATTCATTTCAAATCATATTAATTTATCATTTCTTCAATTAGTTTCAGTTACTAATTTTATTTCAATACTTTACAAATTCGAAATGAATTTTTCAACATTCAATTTTACTTTCATTAAATTGATTCGCTTGTACTTACATTAATTTAACTTCATTCTTTAAGTTAGATTTATTATATCAAAATTCGAATTGTACAAGTTATCAATTCAATAATATTCCATAAATATTTTTATATGGTATTCCAGAGTCTTTTCAACCTTTTCAAAACCGTTTTGAAAACAATTCAAATTATCCTTACATTTGCATGCTGGTTAAAAGTGTACGTATGTACAAATCTTAATATACAAATATAATCCCTGTATAACTCTAACAGATAATGAATACTCGAATATATAAACTTACTTATGTAAATAATATATATAAATATACTTATATGACCGACTTACATACTATATTCCAAAACCCAAAACATAGCATGAATTCGAACTCAACTATATATATAAACAACAAAGAAACAGGTTACTCACTGCCAAATGGAGCACGAGGCTAAGATGTTGGGTTGTAGTGACTGCCTCGAAGCAAGGACAGCGGAGGCAACAATGAAGGAGGAGCATCGGTCTGGGCAAAGATGGTTTCGGCCGGAGATGACGTGGGAAGTGATCGAGGAAAGGTGCGGTCAGGGATGAGGGGGAATGAGCGAAGCAAGGAGGCGAACTCGGTCGAAGAGGACGAAAACGGCTGATGCAGGAGAGACTGGCCACGGTGGCTGCTAACGTGGTGGGGCGATGGAGAGTGGTGAGCCAGAGCTGATGTGGAGGCAAGCTCGGTTGCAAGGCAGAACTCGGTGATGTGGCGGGTGAAGGTTAACAGTTCGTGGGGAGAAGTGGAGGGATAAAGCTTAGGCGTTGCATGCTTCTGTGGTGGCGGAGTTCGGCAATGCACGATGAGGAGAAGGCAGAGACACGAAATGCACGTGCTCGGTCAGTGGCTTGTGAGAGTAGATATCGGTGCGAGCAGGGTGGCTGTGGGGAGGAGATGCGGCTATAGCTTCTCCAGTAAGGTGGTTGTGACGGTTGTTGCTCGGCGTGACTGTGGGTGTTGTATGCATGGCGACCGTATGAGGTGAAAAATGGTGAAAGCCTGGAGATAAAGGAGGAGGGACGAGAAAATGGTGGATGGAAGAGGAATAGAGCATGCACAGGTTTCAAAAGTGTGTACATGTTAGTTGAAATGCGAAACCACTTTTATTTATAACTTTGTTACTTTATACTCAAATAAGAAAGGCATTACTGACGAAACAGTGGAAAAGGGAGAGTTTGAGAAAGTTAAGGGACAAAAATCTTTCAGAATATAACATAGGTATAAATTTTTTCAAAAGCAATGCTAAGAACGAAGTGAAATAAATGAATAGCCTCGAACGGACCGAAGAATAATAAATTGAAGTTATGAACAACCGATGTAATTCTGGGAACTATAAAAGGCCAATGGCTGTTCAATTCAAACGGTGTAAGCTAAAAAGTTGTTTTATTTTTTATTTTTATTTTTTTATAAAAAAAATTACCGATACGGATAACGGTTTTGCAGAATTTTGCCACGTATCAGTCATCGGAACCAGAAATAAATATACCGTAGCGATCAGCACGGCGAGACGATCAAAACGGTATACAGATATCAATGATTCGATTTAATTATAAAAATTCGAATTTTCTACTAGTGGAAAATGCAGCAAAAACGCAGAAAAATAAGATCGACGGAGCTAAAGAAGTCCGAATTTGGAAAAAAGAAATATGCCGTCTTGCTTAGAAGATGATTTAGAATTTTTCTATGTAAAAATATTCAGGTTTTGAAAACATTTTATTTTCATCAATTTCTGACTAGTTAAATTGAAATAAAATTACACACGAAATAAACTTTTATATTTTTGTATGAAAATTTACCAGTTGCTATGTTTAACTAGACGCATTTCAAATATTAAATTTTTATTTCAAAATTTTATTTTTAAACTTCCACAAAATTTCAATTAATAACGTTATTAAAACCAGTTAAATTTACGGGTCGTTACATAAAAATCATATTTTAATTCACACATATATTAAAGTATATATATACATATATATACATATATATATATATATCAAAAATCATTGTTTCAAATTAAAAAACATATATTAAAAATCAAACATATATATCATATATTTTATTCACTACAAAATCATCATAACGTTATATAACTAGACAACATATATAGGTTATATGTATAAATAAATATACATGTAAGCTATTCAAAAATACATATACAGTCTGTTTAAATGTGACAAACAAAACATATATAGGAATGACTTTATAATATATATATATATATATGTGTGTGTGTGTGTGTGTCAGGTCTTCAAAAAAAGCAACTTAGGAAATCAAATATTCAACTTATATTAAATGTATAACACATATACTCCATGCAGCCGAAACGACTATAAAATATATATATATATATATATGCGACTTAACAGCTTCTATATGTACATAAACTTTCATATAAATACATATATATATATATATATGTGTGTGTGTACAGACTTATAAGCTATATAACAATATCTCAAAACATACATACATAGCAGACGCAAACTTATATATATATATATACAAACAACTTCCATATATAAAAAACAAGTATACAGTCATACCACAAAGTATATATATATACTTTACTATAATAAAATACCGTAGACTTATATTTTACTTTAACTTATATATACCAGTATATAAAACTCACATACATAAAAAAATAGCAACTATTATATACAGAACCTATAATATAATGTATATAAACTGAAATATAAACATTGATATCTTATAGTTAAATATACAAAAAAATATATACGAAACTGTTATATAAATATATATACTTAAACCACAACAAACTGTTACATATACAAACATTATATACTGCTTATATAAAATGTATATTTAGATATAAATAACTTTATAAACATTATATATATAAAATAATATATATTAATATATATACTCACCTACAAATTCAACAAAGGAGGAAAGGGAAGCCAAGCAACTTGAAGGTGGCTGAGTTGCGTGGAAGAGGGGTTGTGGTGATCGGTGAATATGAGCAGCTGAGTCTGAGGAGGAAAAAGGAGCTCGATCGAGGTAGGAAGGCTATGTCGGGTTTGATCGGAGTTGAGTGGGTTCAAGGCGATGGAAGGCTGTTGTAAGGGGGTGCATGCGTGCAAATATCGGGATGGAGTAGTGCTTGTGGGGACGAGGGCTGAAGGGGACATGGGCTAGGTGATGCGTGAGCGAGGAGGAAGAGATGTAGAGGGTTGGCTATCGTATAAGGGGAAAAGGAAGACAAGGGAAGAAGTTCATGAGGCCATGGAGATGGGTAGATGAAAAATGGGAGAGGAAGAGATCTGGAAGGTGACAGAGAAAAATATAAGAGAAAGCTTAATATAACTTTATTATGTAATAAATAAAAAATATGGCTGAACCAAAAAATGAAACGAACAGGAAAATTATATGAGAATAGAGAAAGTCAGGTATTCAATTTCTGGGAATAAAAAAGGCTAGTGGCTGTTGATTAATACTATGGAAAATAAAAAAGCACCAGAAACCAAAAGACTCTAGAAACGTACCGGTACGGTTATCCATTTCACGGATTTCTCCAGGTATCGAAAATCCGAAACACATAATTGAATGTACGGGAGAGATTATCACGATGAGACGATCAAAATGGCATACAAATATCAGTAGTATGATCATCCTATCAAAAGTCGATAATCGGTACCGAAAAATGCTGCCGAAATGCCGAAAATATGATAAATGGAGTGATAACAATCCAAATTTGACTAAATGAAATATGATGTCTCAGTCAGAAGATAATTTACAAATTCATTATATAAAAATATTCAGCTTTGGAAAACATTTTATTATCATCAATTTTAACTAATTGTTAAAATAGAATTTACACAAGAAAATAAACTTCCATATTATCAGATGAAAATTTACCATTTGCTATGTTTAAAAGACATATTTCAAATATCAAATTTTTATTTCCAAACTCAACTATTTAAAATTTCACAAAAATTCAATTAATATATTATTAAAACAAATAAAGTTTTACGGGTTGTTACAATATTAATGAAATGAATTGTAAAACAAATGTTAACTATGTTTATAGAGTAATAATAGATTTAATAAAAAGACTGAAATTGAATCAAATCAATTTATTTGAAATTAGTTACAAATAATTGGATTTAATTATAATTGAAATTGAACACTGAAATTTTGTGAAATATTAAAGACTGAATTTGATATGAACATTTGTTTTAAATTATTATAAATGCCTATGAAATCAAAAATGATAAAAATGGTTAGTTAATTAATTTGAATATAAGAAGTGATTTAATTAATTTAATATTAATTTATTTAATTAACGTGAAAATAGTCATTTTGGCCACTGACTCGGATTTCGACGAAATCAGTTTCATCAGATTCGTAACGGTGAATTATTAGAGGATTTCAAGTTTTGTAGCGATCGGACATATCGTTTGATCGTACGGACTCGAAATTGCCTAGAAATCAATTTGATTGAAATCAATTGAAATCAATTTGAAATAAGCTGATTTTAACATAACTTTTTCATATGATAGAATTAGGACTTGAACCCTGTTCCATTGAGCTTAAAAATATTGGAAACATCTATTCTAGTATATGGAATGACCGATTTTCATTTCGGAGGCAGAATGGGCTTTTCGGGTCATTTATCGTTCCAATCCAAATCGATCTGATCCATTCTTTTTTATTTCAGCTATTCATATAAATAGCTCGTTATAAACCCTAGGTTATTTCATATTTCCATTTTTCTATACATACAATTCCTTCTCAACTCCTCTTTTCAATGGCAGACAAACCAAACAAATTCCCAATTCAATTTCAAATCAAATATCAAATCGAAAAAATCGAACTCCTTAGAACCCTATCATATTACATATCATTTCGAAGCTCTCGACGAACGTAATCTTCTATAACAATTCGTTTTTCAATTTGATACGTCGTTTGTATAGAAATTCAGGATGAACCTCAGCCGTTCATAGGCCACAATCTCGATCCAACGGCGGATCTTCAGCTATAGGGCGATCAGGAGTTTGCAGTGCGTAGAGGGGAACCAGAGCTATGCATCTGTGGTGTTGGTTCGTCGAATCAGCTATCGGTTTCACCTCAATTTGGCATAGAACGCCCATGGCGACGGGGCGTTTAGGAGGTGCCGGAGGTGGCTGGAACGGCGGAGGAAGGTCGGCCGAGGCTGGGGAGGCATGTGGCGCAATCGGATCAGGGTAAAGTCGCATGTGGTGGCGACAAAAATTGATCGAGGATGGCGATTTTCGGCGGCTTGTGGTCAGCGAGATCGGATCCGATGCTTGCTAGGGTTTGAGAGTTAAGAGTTGATGCTGACGTGGCTTGATACGTGTACGTTTTTTTAAATTATTTTATTTGTTTTAATTTGAATCGTATACGTTCAAATCTTTATAACTTTTACATACGAGGTTCGATTCACGCGCGGTTTATTTTGCTAGGATCGTACCGAAATTTTGGACATTTTGACATTTGTTCAGATGAATATGAGATCGTTTGAATTTGGACCCTAAATTGAATTTAAGTTCGATTCAAATTCAAAGATGAGTGATTTGACCCACTCACAACTTCTAAAATTTCTTATGTTTGTTAAATTAAATTTCTGATGTCATTGGAAATTTATTTATGGTTGTTTGGTATATTTTAAATCGTCATCTCAGTTAATTTGAATTTATTTGAATTAAATCGTTATTTAATTTATTTTTGAATTTAAATTGCCAATTAAATACTTGTTATTGATTATCAGTTCTCTATTGATGTATATTGATTGATTTGGATGATGATTGTGATGGATGTTCGATTGTTGATATTGGATGAATGGATATTGTATTTTATATCGTTATAGACTGCAAGTTCCCTATGGGTTGAAATGATACATACCCGAATGATTTATAGATTAGGGAAAAATTATTATCGGTTGAAATGATAGACTCGAGCGATTTTATGGATTTTATTATTAAATTCGGGACTACGGTTTGAAATAATATATAACTTTAAAAATATCAAATTGCAGATTAAAATGATAAATATCTGTATCACTTGACCCTAGGGTAGAGAATTATATACGGACACCGGATTGGTTAAATTAAATGATTTTTAAATTCTTAATTTTTTGAATTTAATTAAATGATATTTTGAAATAAAAAAAATTGATTTATATAAATTGAATTATTATTGAAAAATCAATTTTAAGTTGAAATTTATTGGTTTAAAGGAATTGTTTGAAGAAATTAAATTAAGTCTTTAAAATTGAATCTGGAGTATAAGCAAAGTTTGTCAAAACTGAATATTAAAATTGTTTGGAATATACTAAAATTGGAGTAATTTAAATTGATATTTCAAACATAGATTTGGAAACGCCATAGAATTAAATACCTTATTGAGAATTTGAATTGAAGATTTGAAATTGGAGTTTTGGAAATTGGAAATAGTCCAAATGTGTTGAAAGGAAATGAATAGTTTAAAATTTATAGTAAATTCAAATTCATATTTTTATATAAATTGTTTTAAAAAAATTATTGTAAAGATCCAAAATTTTAAGATTTTCAAATTATTAAACTATTTTAACCTATATTAACTATATTAAATCAATTTAACCTATTTTAAACCATTTAATTTATTTTAAAACTAATTAACCCATTTTAACTTATTTTAAGTCTGATTAATCTATTTTAAAGCTATTTAATCTATTTTAATTATATTTAATCTATTTTAAACCTATTTAACTATCTTAAACCAATTTAGCTGTATCTTTAATCTATAATTAAACCATTATAGAGTATTTAACTATTATAACTATTTTAACTATTTATAACTATTTAAATTATTTCCTAAATTCCAAAACTAAATAGAGTGGAAGTGTTTATATTCAACTTCCTTGGTTTAAAAGCAAATATGATGAAATGATATTATAACCTAAGTTGGGATTTATGTAACATATTTTGAGTAAATATGATGATTTTTTAAACGAGGGCTTTAAACTATTTTGAAAATATAATTTCAGGGTGAATATGGTTTCGAAAGTGATATGGTTTTGAGAATATGATATTTTGATATAAATTGTGAATTGAATTTTGAAATGTAAAAGAACCATCCGGTGTGAAATAAGCATTTGGTTGTTAAAGAGACCGGGATCGGATATTGTCATACACTCTGCCAATACCAAAAACCACTTTAACAACTGTGTACGTGGTGGAGGTTCCAGAAATGATGTAGAATGGTTTGGCGAACGATTTCTGTATAAGGTATTACGTGACCTTGACTCCCGTGAGTCAGCTTAGATATGACTAAAACAGGAGCTACACGTGGGCCAAGTCAGGTCATTCCTCCGATTGAACATGCTTCTTCGATACCATATTATGACATTTGTGATGATTTGGTGGCCACCACTTGATTTTGGTTTAGGAGTGTGTTCCAAGGTGGACGGTAGTAGCTGTTATGCGTTACCACCAGCCCGGTTATGCAATTGGTATATCTAGCCTAACATTGCCTCGAGTGTCATGTTCACATGCCCTAGCGTGCCTTCTACGAGTTTGTTTTGTATCGTACCTATGGAGTGCTCCCTGATAGCCCACCTGTGGGAGGAGTTTACAGTATATGTATAGGTTATGACATTATAAAAATGTGTTAAGGGGGATATGAGTAACGCCTTAATGCTATTTTTAATACTTTACTTTACTGTAGACACTATTATAATAGCGTATTGTACTACATAGTAGATAGTTTAACGAATCCTTAAGAGATGTGAATCCCGAACATCTCTTAAGTTACTGCACTCACGTTAGACACTAGATAGGAGATGTCAAACCCTGTAAACATCTCCGACGCCGTCACACTCATATTTACCATATTTAACTTATATAAGATCTTTTAGTTCTGACGCAAGTGTTTCTCTTTTCAATTCGCTCGGGTCGGCCTGAGCGTTTTAGGATTTGAAGACCTTATTTCTGGAGGACTAAGACGAGGATTTGCACTATTATTATTTATTGTATAATCCACTGCATTCATACTGTTCCGCTACATTTATTTATTATTCCTATTTATGTAACTCTGATGTTCGTGTTGTAAAGAATAATCAAATGTATTTATAAAATAGCTTCATGAACTGTTTATTTGATTATTATATTTTGTCATTCCGCTATGAGATTCTGTACTTATTTTTCCTTTCTCTCTTTTTCTTATTTACCCCAATAACAATCTGCCCTTTTGTATAGTTTGAGTCTGACGTGTGTGGTTTATCGTCGATTTAAACTGTCCAAAAAGGCAGGTCGTTACACAAAAGCTAATGAGGCAATGGAAGTAGCAAATTAGACAATGAAAAACATCTTGAACAAGCAATTAGGCAAAGCCAAAGGAAATTGGATAGACAAACTCCCCTCATCCTATGGTCCTATCGACATCCAAAAAAATAACCATAGGGCATACCCCATACTTCTTGATATACAGGTTTGAGGCAATGTTATCGGTCGAAACTGAGGTCCCGTCATGTTGAAGAATTGCTTATGTTTATGAAACAAATGAAGAAAGATTCGCTCGACCTACTTAATGAATTGAGAGATCAAGCTACAATACTAACAGCCGAATATCAGTGAAAAATCTCCAAATACAATAATTCTAAAGTGAAAGAAAGGGCATTAAAAAGGGAGATTTAGTATTAAGAAGGGTGATGGAAAATACGAATGACCATGCATACGAACCATTGGAATCAAATTGGAAAGGGCCACTAGTCATTCACAAAGTCATTCCTTTAGGGACTTATTGACTATGTAGACCCGATGGAAATGTAATATCAAGGACATGGAATGCCAAGCATTTAAAACCATACTTTACAACATTGGATGAAAAGAAACTGTGCCCAAATGATTGCCCCGGGATTGAGTTGCGCTATGTTTAACTTAACTTCCAACCTGACGAGATCGGTAAGATTGGTTGAACAGAAGCACTCCTCAAACCCGAAAGAGGACAAAAGCCTTTAATCCCACTGTAAAGCCTGGCTAAATCAACCATTCAAAGAGTGATGGTTAATTAAGCCTTTGATCCCACCATTGTACCTAGTCAAAGCACCTATCCAAGGGAGATGAGTGAAAAGCCTTTGGTCCTTTTGCAAGGCCTGGCCAAAGCAACCATCTAAAGAGTGATGATCAATTAAATCTCTGATTTTGCCGTCAGGCCTAGTCAAAGCACTCACCCAAATGAGATGGACGAAAATCCTTTGGTCCCGTCGCAAGGTCTGGCCAAAGAAACCATCTAAAGAGCGATGGCTAATTAAGCCTTTGATCTCACTGTCAGGCTTGTCAAAGCACTTTGTCCAAAGGAGATGGACGAAGAGCCTTTAGTTATGTCGCAAGGCCCAACCAAAGCACCCATCCAAAGAGTGGTGGTCATTTAAGCCTTTGATCCAACAACTAGGCCGGGTCAAAGCACCCATCCAAGGAAGATGGATGAAATATATTTGACCCTGCTGCAATCCCTTACCAAAACGAACATTTAAAGAGTGATGGTTAATTGAACCTATAATCCCACCGCCAGGTCTGGTCAAAGCTTCCATCCTAGAGAGATGGATGGAAGAGTCATTGGTCCTACCACAAGGCTTGGTCAAAGAAATCATCCAAAGAGTGATGGTCGACTAAGCTTTTGGCCCCATCACCGGGCCTTATCGAAGTATCTATAAAGAACCCATCCAAAGAAAACAAATAAAAAAGAAGCCTTTAGTCGCATCACAAGACCTGATCTAAGAAACTACCAAAGGATAATGGACAATCAAGCCTTTGCCCCGCCATTGGGCCTAAATAAAACATCCGTCCAAGGGAAGTAAAGGAATACGAGAGGAGAAAGCAAATGTCATCAAATTAAATCATAGGATATGTAGCAAACAAAGTGACTGAAGGATACTATCCGAAAGTCAAGAAGGCCGAGATAAACTTTGACAAATTGTTACCCTTGAATTTGATTAAAAAAAGAGTAGAAGAGGATACTTAAGCTAGAGCATAAGTGAATTTTTCATATAAAGTGGGAGAGGGGCAAGCGTTATACCCTAAGAATTCCCAAGGGATTATCATCGTGGATTAACGAAATGGGAAGCTCTCATGGGATATGCATAAAAGATATCATGGGACATAAGCAAAAGATATTAAGGAACAACCCTATCAATCATGGGACATAAGAAGAAATGTAAAGCTATTGCATAGAAAAGTTATGCCATCGTGAGATGATTTTCGAAGGTCATCGTGAGATGATTGACAAAGTTGCTGAGTTATCATAATGTGAAGCATTGAAGTCATCGTGATGAATTCTATAAAACTATCATAACATGAAGTACTTAAAGCCGTCATGAGGATTTATAAAGCTATCATGGTACAAAGAGCCAGAAGTCATCGTGAGGTGTTCTCATAGAGTCATCATGATGTAAAGCAATATTGATAGCTATTGTAAAGCAATACGTCAAAGCCTTCATGAAGCATTTCTTGGAGTCATCCTAAAAAGAAATGTGGAAGTCATCGTGAGACAATTCATTGAAGTCATCGTGAGACATTCAATAGAGTCAT